>CM062819.1:85365419-87765419 GCA_031772625.1 Pinus tabuliformis | reverse complement strand
CGCCCAGTGGGCTAATTTTCCATGATTTTTCCACAAAAAAGATTCGCCAATTTCCAATTTTATAAAAGACGATTCGCCCAAATTTTAGAATATAAAATTATTTAACCTTAAAAATCGCCAACATTATATAGAGACTATATATAAAATAATTATAAATTTGAATAATTTTACAAATATATCAATAAACATTTATAATTTGCATATTAGGGATTAGTGAGATTCGCCAATGTTTTAAACTTCAAGAAAATTTTCCATCCTTAAAATTTTCCTTGACCCCTATAGGAACCAAGCCTTTATCCATAGGAAGCCGTGTCGGCCGCCCTACTGATCGCGATGCAGTGAACACAGCATTCACGAAGATCGACCACTCGTACCGTAAAACATATTCTATGGTTTCGCGAAAGGTTTGGCACACCCTCTGCCTAGAACTCCAGAGTAGTTTCTTTTGGCCTTTTTCAAACTCTATAACTGAAAAAGTCCATCCGAGCATTTGTCACTTCGGGCTCGTTAATACATCGAAGGAGACTAGAGTCATCTTTAGCTTTTTCTCGACTCTTAAAAAGTGAAAGAGCAAGCTGTGTCTAAAGCGTCGTCATATAAAATTCATCTTAAACGGAACATAATTACCCCTTATTCCTACGTTGATCTTCAGGTTGAGAACATGGAACACACCAACCAAGGGATCCCACGTGATGGGACCCCTAGCCCTTTCTCCTCTTGGGGAGAAGTTGGTGCGCCCCACATGGCCACATTGTCGCTTCCAGGACTGACAATTGGCCTACCAGTTTGGCTATTCTCAACCGCTGTAGTTCAGACCACCACGGTTCCTGAACAGTCGAGTCAACAGTTAGACCAGTCTAGAGCTACCCTCCAGCCTTCCACTTCTTATAATCCTTCCTCCGATCCTTCTTCTTCGAAAGGTCAAGCCGCCAAAGGCGGAGCTCCCATAGAAAAGAAGAAGGAAAAGAAGAAGAAAGAAAAGAAGCAGAAGGAGCCAAAGGCGCCTGGGGGAAAGCAAAAGGTATCTAACGAAAATCCACACACAGCACGGACCAGGCCCAAATCGCCATGTGTCATATGTAGAGGAGACCACCTCCACCGTGATTGTCCCAGTATTCCCCGGATACTAAGGGACTGGTCCCCTCGTTTGCACGGTTCGGAAGCGTCAACCTCTGACAACCAGGTTGAATGCTTACCGTCGACCAGCGAAAGTGGAGGTTCTAGATGACGAAGGGGAATGAGACTCCCCTGCGAACTGTGTTAAGGCAATCACACTCTTCACCGTTGTCTCTTTTTAGACGAAGCAAAGAGAGTTTTGGAAGATCAACCGGTTGCACCGTTGCTACTTCCTCCTGGATACCAAAAACTCGTGCCAAGTCCTTCGTTGGTCGAAAATACAGCTGCCCCGCTCATAGGGCCAGCTGAAGTGTCAGTCACTGAAAGTGAACCTACTGAATCCGGACCGGACGAAAGTCCAAAGGTCGAAACGGCAGTTGACCTGGTTCTCCCTTCAGAAGTTTCATCTTCAAATACCACAGTCACTGAGGATTCATCTTCAGCTGACACCCCTACCGAAGAGAGTAAAGATGACACCGTCCAGATTCTTTTCATCAACACCGATTCTGACGAACATCAGGGCAATGTGCCCACTCCTTTATCGCAGGAAGGAGCGTCGTCAGGGTCATATCCGGCCGTATATTCGGTCCCACCACCAAGCAACCTAGTTGTGTCCTTTGATTGGAACCAACTAGGCAGACCCCGGTTACCAGCCAGTATACCATTTAGAATTATAGTCCAAATATACAAAATGGTGATGGCTGGAACTATCATTGATGAAGGGGAATCTGTGAGTATCCTGTCCTCTATTGCTTAGAAAGCACTGGGTTGCCCAGCGCTTTTGCCTGAGACAAGAAATCTCTCGGTTTTTGACAAAGGAACCAGTCGACCATTAGGGATTCTACCTAATGTGCCTATTACACTGAAAGGGAAGGCTGTCAAGATGAATTTGATGGTCGTCCAAGGACCCTTGGATTATAACCTACTCCTTGGACGAGACTACATATATTGCATGGAAGCAATAGTCTCCTCACTCTTTCGAATAATGTGTTTTCCATACGAAGGAAGAATGGTCAAGCTCGTAGACCAACTTTCACTTCCGGGATCACGCATCGCAAATAGTCACATACCTATCCTGAATGGTCTATTCGATCAAGAAAGGTCTCTACCTCCGGTTCTTCTTCCTGATGAGTGCGAGTAATTCAGGAAAGGAAGGCCGGAACCCAGGGGGCATGCATCCTGGTCTGCTCTGGAGGCAGAAGAAACCTTGGGTGTAAAGTAGAATTTCCGCGGGAGAATATGACTAGTCCGTACCCCGTCCCCTCCTTCTTCTTCGTAAAACAGAAGAGCCGGCAAGAGCTCTCATGCGGAAGAAGGGGCAGTTAGGAATGGGGTTGTTCTGGAAAAAGATTCTTTTGTTAAAGTTAAGTGTGTGGCGGAGCGTCGTCATTCACCTTTGTCTAGAAAAGTGGGCTCTGCCAAAGAAGGGGATCCATTTGCGGCAGCAAGTAGTAACCATCTTTTGGTAAAAGGCAAGCCTCACCCATTAAAACAAATGTTTTAGAGGATAAGTAGGGGCAGCCTCCAAAGAAAGGGATTCAATTGCTGCAACAAATTGTAACCATCTTTGTGTAACCTAATGATAGACATCGCCGAAGAAAGTTCTGTTTGAAAGAATTAGCAGGACAATCTTTGGGTAACCTGAAAGAGGTAAGCCTCACCTGTTGAAAACAAAGGTTTTTAACGGAAAAGTAGGGGCGACCTTGAAATTAGACTTACACCTGGGGGCATGCAAACCTCTTGGAATGCAAGCGCGGGCGGCTTTTTAAATTTAGGTAGGACTAACCCCGCTAACCCGTAGATAAGCCGATACCCGGCTTGCCCAAAGAGAGGATATGGAGCAAAGCGTAGGGAGATGAAGCTCCTTAAAAAATAGGAATCTTCCATGAGACCTTCCTGCTTTATGACTGGTAAAAACGAGCAGTTTTGGCAAAGTTCATGCTCGTTAAAAAATAAACGCAAGATCCGAGCAGTTTTAATGCGGAAATTCATGCTCGTTAAAAAATAAACATAAGCTAGTGAGCAGGCTTCCCCCAGAGTTCAAGCTCATCCAGAAAAAATGAACCGGTAAATAACCATTTGAGACCGTAAATTCATCAGCCATAAAAGCCTTGGTCGTGTTTGTGCACCGTCACCTCCACTTTTCATTTGGCCGATCATTCACATCCACTTGATTGTTTACCTATTTTGAGGAACAGCTGCGAAGAGTGATCCCACCTAGCCATCCTTGTAATACTGCCGTGATTGGAAAATTCCAACCTGTACCTAGAATCTGCTGCTATCCCTGTTTATCACTCGTTCCTCAAAATACGAGTCTTCTTTGAGCTCTTTTCACTGACTCGTAAAAAATGAAAAGTTTGCCGAGTTTTGGCCTTCCAGCTCGTTAAAAGGACCGGAAGAGCTATCCCTCCTCTAGATTTTAATCTTTTTGGACCTGAGGGATTATTGCACAAAAAGATCGAGCGCTTGTCTAGTTCGGCTCGATAAAGCTATCGAACATTCATCCCTTCTGTATTGTTTTATACTTTTTCGGACTTAAGGGATTAGATGACGAAAAAGGACCCCTGGAGTCCACTTTATGTACCCTTTTCAGACTCTCTAAAAAGGAAAAGGACCGAGTTGTCTTTGTCGCTGGGCTCGTTAAAAATATTAGATAGCGACAAACTTGTCTTTAGACGAGAATGAGTTTCCCTATCGCTAGGCTCGTTAAAACATAGCGATGGGCTTGCCCGAAGGGCAGGTTATAGAACAAGCATATGTTATCCTCCTCAAGCTTGACAAAAATAAAGAGGTACTGGTCAGAAATGACTGGGGAAAAATTGGGAGAACCTCAAAGCTTAATGGTAGCAAGTCGCTCTTGAACATGACACTTTTGCCTCCATAAATATCGGGTTGGGTTATTATCATTCACCGGTCCCTTCACCATGGTCTCGCCATACCATCCATACATGGGGTAATGCTACCGATCCATCACATCAGTGTCGTTATATGTTCAAGAGATGTCATTCAGAAAGTGTCAACCGGGTCCCATCCACTACCATACATCATCTTTCATCCTTCCATGACCGCCACCCTGGATCATATTTCACAGATCGTTTTCACCATCATCA
Organism: Pinus tabuliformis; assembly: GCA_031772625.1. Lineage (NCBI taxonomy): Eukaryota > Viridiplantae > Streptophyta > Pinopsida > Pinales > Pinaceae > Pinus > Pinus tabuliformis. The sequence continues at coordinate 87,761,193 of CM062819.1, read as the reverse complement.
CTAGCTCCGTTCTGTGTCACTGATGTGGGATTCATTAAGGCCCTCCTTTGACGGATCACTTCTTGTCGACATCAGCTCACTATCCAAGAAGTTGATCTAGGAACACCCCCTCAATACTTTGAAGCTTGCATGCCTCAATGGCAAGTTTCTCACTTCCGGTGATAGGTATACATTAATGACATTCGACCAGGAGACTTTGCGTGGTGTTCGACGTCATATCCTATATTCACACCGCGTGAATTGTGCTGCAGTACCTTGAGGGTCATCATCATTATCGGTGATTCCTCTCGCGCTTGTTAACAGTTTACATTATTGACTGGTAATCAAGCGATGTCTTTCCATGTTCGACTTCAAGAAATTCTCACATGGATCGACTTGTACTAGAGTGAAGATCGGACAAGTTTGAAGACCCCGGATCTAGTTTCATCCATCTGGGCTGCGATATATATTCAGGAGATAAAAACATAGACATGTGCAGCAGATGATCATCCTACTAAAAGGATGATAATTAAAAGCAGAGAATTATCAGTCTATTATCAGACGATCGTCTGTTTATGTACAGCAAATGTATTTATAAAGTTGAGCATGGGAAATGCCCGCATCAGCTAGATCATGAAAAGAAAGTATGAAAAGATAATGTATTGTATTGTATTTTGTTACAGGTCACCTCCCGACGATTGAATGAACTTCGGATCCTCCTAATAAAGCATTTCACCCGATAAACGACCTCATACTTTAGGGGGCAACTGTTATAGACATTTTTGTGCCTCACAGCATAGAGCATGAAATGTCAATAATCTAAGGGATCCAAAGTCCCTAAACATGTTGTTCTTACCCTTAGAGGAACAAGGTCAGCAAACCACAGCACTGCAAATCAGTTCTCCACTGAAAAACACTCAAAAACAGGTCAGTTTTGGATCAAAGCAGCTGCTCCACTAGGCATCTGCGCTGAATGTCAAAAGCTCTATGGTGTACCTGCGCTGCATTGCAAGTGCAACAAAGGCTACCTGCGCTTGGCGTACTTTGACATGTGGAGGAATCTTTTTCTCAATGTGCCAGTGCCCAGGAAGCTTCCAAAAAGACACTTGATCAAAAGATTCGCCTAATGATGAGTTAAGAGCTTCTAAAACTCCAAGTGGAAGGTAGAAACTCCGAGTGAAGAACTGAAGAACAACTGGAGTTGAAGAGGACAACAAGTCACACATCAAGCTGACTTATCTTCACTCCAAAACTCTATATAAGGATCTCATCCCATGGGATCTAGGAGGGGGAATTTAGTGCGAAGAATTGTTGTTGGTTTACAGTTGTGAGCATTGGGTGATTGCTTGAGGGAGGTGAAGAAGAGATTTCTCTCCGTCGGGAAGGTGATGCTGGATTGGACCTTTCATGGTTGTATCACCGCCTGAACCTTACTTCCATATATTAATAAAGCATTTGAGGTTCTTCTATTCGCATGTGTTTCAATGGTGTATTGTTTTACTTGCGTCTTTGATTTATGCTAATCCTTGAATCGATTATGAATGCATGCTTCTTGTAGTTTCCTTTTCTTGTCTTATTTGCAGGATCTCGTGTAGCTGGGCCCGTGAAAAGACTTGGAGCTGGGAGCAAGCGGCAAACAAAGGAGATTGGATCGACCATTTGCGCAAGACGTCGGTAAGTGGATCTCTCCCTTTTATCTCTTGCATGTCATAAAGAAGAAACTTTAGATAGCTTTGCTTTCAGCTGTTGCCAAGGAACTGTCACCCTTAGAGTGGGTTAGGGTCATTCCGAGTTGGATACTTTCCCCCACAACAACAAGGCTTTAAAGAATACTTATGAATGCTCTTCAGAGGCTTAATAGTTAACTCTGTAGGAATCGTGGGCGGAGGAGAAGGATCAGATGAAGGTGATGCTGAATTGGTAGGTTGATCAATAGGTTGAACGTTCAGAGGATTCGCATTACCATAGTCCTTATTTTGAGTAGCTACCATAACATCATATTTATGCTTTGTGGATGAAATAATTAACCATGTCAGAGGAAGATGGGTCCCAAACAACCATGTGGGGTTCCTGACTGGGAAATGGGACAATAAACACAACGGGAGAAGTGGTGAGTTTTAGAAACTGATTCACTTCTATGCAGTGAGGACAATCATGAGTAAAGTTCTCTTGGTTGAAAATCAAGAATGGGTAAAGAGGCTTTCATTTCTCATTAGAGGATTGATTTGTTTGTTTATCCTGTGGGGAAGAATCTTTCTTCTTTTCTCCTTTTCCTTTATTCTTGCTTCCTCGTTTCCTTGAGATTTTCTTTATCATATGAAATGACATTTATCTCGGAAGAAGAAACCATAGGAGGATTGGATGAAGAGTTTTAGAAAGAAGTAGTGAGAGCAACACCAGATGGTTTTCTCACTATCTGCGAACTGGTAGAACCAATGTTGCAATCAAAAACATGAGATTCTTTTCTAGGAGTGGGAGGAACAATGTTCAAAGGTATCAAAGCATCTAGCATATTTTCATAGAGCGTGCCAACTTGGGTATAGATGAGGTCCAAATATTGAGCATGAGAAATTACATGCTCTTCGGTCACAACCCCTCCTTTAGTTACATCCTCTGTGATAGATGGAAACAGGGATTTAATGAACCATTCCGCTAACAATTGATCCAGAACATAGGTCTTAACCAATCGACGATGATGCCACCACTCATGAATGTGATCTGAAATGTGAGTGGCTTTAGTTTGTTTAAAGTTGGTCAAAAGTTCCATTCCAGTTTCATACTGGATGGGTAACTGGAAATGCATGAGGAAGGTGGTAGCCAAGGAACTGAAATCATGAAATGAAGCTCTAGGTAACTCAATGTACCATTTAGCTACGATACCTATAAGAGTATGTTGGAAAAGACATAATCATATGGAATTATCCTTAAGGGAGTTCAATGAACACAACAGATGATATGTCATGACATGGGTCGACGAGTCTTCTTCAGGATTCCCATTGAGATTTGGGATATCAAAAGGAAATTTGGTAGGAATTTTCGGCCACTAAGGTGAATGAGCGATGGGATCATTGGTGTACCGAGTCAATTCTAGAAATTTGAGAGTCGCCACAAAAGGTAAATGTTGGTTAAAATAAGGTGGAGGATAGCCTAGATAAGAAGTAATGTCCTGAGCAATAGGTACTTGCATTCCTGAATAAGGATGGTTCTGATAAAGAGGACATTGGGCACCATAATAAGGAGTATTCTAGTAACTAGAATACACATAACCTTGTTGACCAGTTCTAGGATAACCCTGTAAACGCTGGAATGGCTGGGTTTGGATATGTTGGCCTTGAAAAGGAACTTGAGGAACACCCTGATAAAGTCTATACTGTCTCCTCATGGGAATTTCATCATCTTCACATAATATGGGTTTGATTGGGGCTGTACCATGAGATACACAGTCTGTTGTAGAGTCGTTAATATGCCATTATTATTGTCACTTGTGAATGTTTATTCCACCCATTTCTACCATTCTTCATCATGTCATTTATTATAATTTATCATTTAAATCCATTTTATTAATTATTTATGCTCTCATGAATAAATATTATTTATTCTCCTTTATTTCTAATAAATTGATGATTATGCATTATTTTACCAATGATAGTGCTAATAAGTTGGTTATAACATTATTCACCATTTTTAGCCTCCAAGGTAACTTCCAGATTGAAGATTTGATTTTTAAATCTGCCAACTCAGAAATTCGCTGGTTTAAGGAGCGACAGTTTTGCGGTTGAGATTCTGAGCAAATGAAGACGAATTTGGAAAATCCGGAACATGGGTTTTGTCCAGAACGGGCCCAATTATCTTCCTAAGGAACAGATTGCCCAAATTCGGCTTGTACAGGGAGAAACGCAGGGTTCTTTGAGCACGATTTTCTCTGATTTGCAGTTGCGGCCGTCCTCCAAATCTCAGCTGCAAAGCCAAATTCGCCTTGTTCTTGTTGATCAAATGGTTAGAGGCAAACCAATTTTGTAATAGGAATTATGTTGTACTTATCCTTATTGTAACTTCTCTCTGATCTCTCTCTATTTAAATGAAAACAGAGATCAGAGATGGGGATGATTTGAGTGAGACGTGATGATGGATTTGGGGAATGAGGAATGATGGAAAACGATGGTGGATTATTCATGTTGTAATTTTTAAGCTTTTGCTGTTGTAATGATTCCACAATTGGCTGATTAATAAATAATTTGGGCGTTGCTGTTCACTCTTTTCCTTCTGAAGTAATCCAGCAGCGTCCGCTGGCGGCTAAGGGCCCAGCCTCTGGTGGAGTACGCTGCTGCTATTGTGTACAATTACTGCTGTATGATATCTTTTCATGTGTGGATTGTTTATATAGTTTAGTAATCTGATGTATTTGTTATATGCTGTTCCATGCTCTGTTACGACTAATTCATTAATGGTTTCATTCAGGAAGTTTATGTAAGTGACTCTATGTTGCGTAATGAATCTTTTCGGAGTTGATTACATGTTCACTATTTAAACCGATTGTTTCTGTTACAGAGCTTTCATATTAAATATTGCTATTGGATTCATTTTGAACTCTTATTCGTGGGAACCCAAAAGTAATATTATTTCATTTGGAAACGGAAGTCATGTTCTTTGGAAACATCAGATTGCTATAATAAGTGTGTTGTGTAAATATGGTAAATGATGTTCCATAATTCATTTGTGAATATCGTCTCATAAAGTAAAGTTCATTGGAATTGCTTTTGAAGATTGTTATTTTATTGCAGAATGTGAGTAAGTTGGTTTTGACTCGCGAGATGTAGTTCTTTTGATTGATGTTTCATTTATTGTTGTTCTATTTCCTTTTGTTATTTCATTTTTACTTGCTGCCATTCCATTTCCTTGCATTTATTGCTTTGGTGTGAGAGAAGGTCCAAGGCTATCGTGAGCCTCAGCAGACGGTACCACGCTCCCTGATCCATGGTCCATGCTCTAATTCCTTTTGCATCAATTTCTAGAGGAAAGAGTTATTGCTACTATATCCTTGATTGATGATTGTTTGAATGAATGATTTTAGTTTAGAACATCTTAGTTTCTTGCTGTCCCAATTAGATTTTGTTTCAAGCATTCATTTACTTGTGGGTTTTAAGCACTATACTGCAAAACATTACTCTTAAGTAAATAGCCGCCTCAGACAGAGTACACTCTTGGAATAAAAAGTCGTCCCTGGGTTGATAATTAATGTGAGGTAATTAGGAGTTCACAAGACACCTTTTTATCGCTCCACATTTTGGCGCCGTTGCCGGGGAGAGTGTAGCCATTTCTAAAGAGTAGTGTGAATTTGATGACTGCCTGCTAGGGAAGAGTTGGATCTTAAAAACGGAAGGTAAGAACCTGCGTACGAAGCATGTAAAAGCCCTGCTCCCCCGTCCGCTTTCCAGCAGGACTGTTAAAGAACCTAGAGTAGAAATAGATGTTTGAATTTTTGTGTGAATTATTAGGAAAAAGATAGAAATTTAAAAAAAAAATGAATCACATGATCTCACGCAAGTGGTGATGTAAGCACCACCCATTTCACTAACTAATTGACAGGAACATTTGAAGAAGGAGCCTTGAAGAAACACATGAAGAACATCTTCTATTATGGTAAGAAATGGCTCACGTTTCTACTTTTGAATTTCCTATCAAAGATCAAGGAGGAGTGACACAAATGCACATAATTCCCCCATCTTTACCAAATTTTCATGGTTTAGCAAATGAAGATCCAGATACATTTTTATTTGAGTTCGAAATACTTTGTAGAGGATATGATTATTGTACTAATGATCAAAGATTGAAAGTGTTTCCTCTTACTCTAAAAGGAGCAGCTCTCCGATGGTTCATGAGCCTAGGTGGGAATTGCATCCAAACATGGGAGGACATGAAGAACATATTCTTGAAGAAGTACCAAGACTATTGCAAATCCAATGAAGATATTTTCAGTATGATACAAGGGGAAGATGAAAGCTTGGAGGATTATGTAGATCGATTTCAATACAACCTTCAAAAATCAAAATATAAGCATTTGGAAAAAGAGATCTTAAAAACACTCATTCTTAAAGGAATCAAAGATGAATTTTTAGAACTTTTAAATCTGATAGGAAAAGGTGATGTTTTTCAGTTATCAGATGATGATGTTTGTGAGTTGTGCATAAGGTATTCAAGAGGAATCTCCAAGGCTGGTAAGAATCCTAGAGATGTTTTTTCTTTGTTTTCCAAATCTGCTACAAGAACAGGAGACATAAGAGCTGAAATCAATGTGTTATTTGAACATTTTAAAGTTGATTTTATTAGCTCTCTAAATGAAAAATTGGATGTTTTGCAGGTTCATAAAAATGAAGAATTTGATGAAGTGTTTTGTTCTCATGACCGAAAGGAGCATCTCATAGATACTCACTCTTCCTTATCTACGATGGAAGTAGCATATCAAAGAGATGAGGAAGCTGCAACAAGGTCAAAACCACGGAAATCATGGCCTACAGGTATGGTTCAAAACACTCCCTCTCCACTTTCTTACTTACATAATCCATTATGGAATACTAATGTGTTAGGGCAGCCATGTCAATTTCAATTTAATCACCTATCTTGTTTACAAGTTGGGCATGGTTCATCTTATGATGCCATGACTACTCTCCCATACCTTGTAGCACAAGCACATTCTCCATATTCTCCACCAGCTCTTTCACAACACCTTGCTTGCCCATCAAAACCATTCACACAACCCAATCAGCCACATCATCAAAATGCTCCATTCCATACACATTTTCCTGCTCAACTAATTCCACACCCTCACCATAATAAACCAGTACAACATGCTTACAATGTTGAGCTGGCAAATTTACCTACCCTTCCCACCCATTCTATCTCACATGCGCCATTAAAGAAAACCTACAATGAGATTCAGAATGTTTCAAATGCAAAAATTGTAGAAGCTATGGAAGAAAATGAGGTTTCTTTTACTATGCATCAACAAGCTATTTTAAAAGCCCAAGAACTTCATGATATGATGACTATGCAAGATCAAAAAAGTAAAGGATACATTGAAGATTGGTTTCACTCCATCATTTGTTTGCAACATCACTCCATGCTTCAACAATTTTTGATATCATTTTTTCAAGGGAAGATGGCTTCTCATACCCTAATTTTCATTAATATCCATTTTTCAAATTGGGGTATGTGTATACATGAAGCCTTATTTCGAAAATGGCTTCACTGGAAGTACTCATACACGTAGTCATATTCATTTTTCAATCAAAGTAGGTTAGTGAATAAAATAAAACAAAATAAGGACATAAATAAGTGCATTTTGTTCTTTTGTAAAACTAGGGTTTTTGTTGCAACATGCTATGCAAATCAACATCGGTGATAATTTTTTTTATAATTTGTGTATGTAGATGAATCATAATGGAAATAATAAGTTCTAAAAACACTCATTTTCATTTTTATCACCAATTTGAAAAAATGCTTGAATTTCATTTTTTTTGGCTTGCGGGCTTGATGAACTTTCTGGAAAAACAGTCGGGACAGTCATGTTTTGAGGGACCAAAAGTGAATATTTCTAAAACTTGTTTCTACCCTAGGTAGCCCTTGATTTCTACTTTCTAACCCAATTTGAATCACTCAATTTGGATTTGAAACGAAAAAGTTAGAGTCAAAACATTGACCGGATGTCTAGCGGGCAGCTCAGAAACAGAGTTGGGACAGTCAGTTTTTGGAGGCCTAAATGAATGAATTTTTAAAATCTGTTTCTATGGTAGATTCCCCTATGAATCTAGTTTACAATTCAATTGGAATCACTCATTTTCGATATCGTATGGGGAAGTTATGATCAAAATACTGACTGTCTATCGTAAATCAGCACTCTTAAAACTATGTCTTTCCAGCTGTTCCTTAAAGTATTTGACCTATCAATTCTTCTTGTCTTCAAAACCTGTTTCTATTGGAGATAAATAAATGAATCTACTTTCATTTCTAATTTGAATCATTCGAATCCGACATCAAACGAAAAATTTATGCTTGAAATATCAACTGTTGGTCTAAGCCGGGTAATCGACAATGACTCTATTATGCAGGTCGTTCTAACTAAAATTGACATATCATATCATTGAATTTCTAAAACCTGTTTCTACTGGAGATAAACCTTTGAATTAGCTCTCATTTGGCTTTGGAATCACTCAATTTCGACGAAAAACAAAGAAGTTGTGATTAAAACACTGCAGGTTAGTATGATTGGCCACTGCTCTCCCGCAGGTGACAAATGAATTTTACTTTGTTATTTTCTCCTTGGATTTGTTCTATAGAAGTAACTACTTGTTAGTTTTTTTTGCATAATTCTTGGATTAGGGGAGCCGTGCACCTCTCTTTCTCCATGATTTAATGTTTTATTGTAGGTAGACACTCGTTTTTTGCAGGTCCTAGGAGAAAAAGAACGTCAATTTATGGACAAGTGATTCTTGAAACAAATTTTAATAAAACAAAGGAATTTCATCCAACTTATTACCCAACGGATTCATAATAGAAGAAATGAAGAATTGATTTCCATTTGAAGATTCATGTCATCTCTTTGCTGCCAAAACATTTTTCAAAAAGATCATTTTTTTACATAATATCATAGCTGTTGTAACTTAATTTACATATTGTTTTTAAATAAAATGTTGTTTTTTTCTAATTTCTTTTATATTTTGTGTTTCAGGTGTTGCTTCATTCAAAATGCAACTCATCCTCAGCATCAATGCAGTGAACAGCTAATTCATTCTTTGCGTGTTTTTGCTATTTTTGCTGTTCCTTTTCGAAATGGAACAGCATTCGTGTGTTTTTGCTGTTCCTTTTCGAAATGGAACAACATTTGTGTGATTTTGCTGTTCCTTTTCGAAATGGAACAGCACTTGTGTGACTTTGCTGTTCCTTTTCAAAAAGGAACAGCACTTGTGTGTTTTTGCTGTTCCTTTTCGAAATGGAACAACATTTGTGTGTTTTTGTCGTTCCTTTTCGAAATGGAACAGCATTTGTGTGATTTTGCTGTTCCTTTTCGAAATGGAACAGCACTTGCATGTTTTTGCTGTTCCTTTTCGAAATGGAACAGCATTTGTGTGTTTTTGCTGTTCCTTTTCGAAATGGAACAGCATTTGTGTGATTTTGCTGTTCCTTTTCAAAAGGAACAACACTTGCGTGTTTTTGTTGTTCCTTTGCGAAAAAGGAACAGCACTTGCGTGTTTTTGCTGTTCCTTTTCGAAATGGAACAGCATTTGTGTGTTCCTTTTTGAAATGGAACAGCATTTGTGTGATTTTGCTGTTCCTTTTCAAAAGGAACAGAACTTGCGTGTTTTTGCTGTTCCTTTGCGAAAAAGGAACAACACTTGTGTGTTTTTGCTGTTCCTTTTCGAAATGGAACAACATTCGTGTGTTTTTGCTGTTCCTTTTCGAAATGGAACAGCACTTGTGTGACTTTGCTGTTCCTTTTCAAAAAGGAACAGCACTTGCGTGTTTTTTGCTGTTCCTTTGCGAAAAGGAACAGCACGTGCATGTTTTTGCTGTTCCTTTGCGAAAAGGAACATCACTTGTGTGTTTTTGCTCATCCTTTGCGAAAAGGTACAACATTTGAGTGTCTCTGCTGTTCCTTTCTCAGAAGAAACAACATTTGTGATTTTTCGAACGACATTTGCATTTTCACGTTTTTTGTATGTATTTTTGTTTTTTTGGTGTGCATTTTCTTTGATGTTCCTTACACGAAACACCGCTTTATGAGTGTTTTTTCTGTTCATTCAAAAGAGCAACACTTTGGGAATATTTTTGAGGGAAACCCTTTCCTTTCTCTTGTGGGATTATTCATAGTCAGCTCAACCACATTCTCCTGATTCTCTTTCATGGCATGAAGTACACTATTTTTATGAGGACAAGAATTATGGATTCTTTTGAAGCAAGTATTATCATTTACGTTATGATCTTTAACAGGACAGCTCCTTGATGACAGATTTTTTTTTTTTTTTTTCAAAAGAGACACAATTATTTATATACTACTTTACTGCATTGTTTTCTGTTGAACATGATATTGATTGATCATCTTAATACCATGCTGGTTCCATCATCCCTGGTTATAATCTTCTTTGTCTGTAATAAATGAGATTATGGGTATATTTTTTTCTATTGACATCTTCAACTTCTTCCGCCATCCCTGATCTTAAGGAGTACTGAGCCTCCCTCTTTTTATCATAAAAATGTGTAATAATAACAAAATTTTGTTCGCAGATGGAGGATAGGGGGTCTCATTACGAGCCAGCCTACCATGTTCATAAGGCTGTAACAAAGTGACATTCCCATTATGGCCACCACACCAGGGTTATGATCCATTGGATAGCCAAATTATCCTTGGAACAGGAGGTCTCATCACGAGCCAGCCTGATCACTTTTGCTACCTCCTAGTGAATGGCAGTGTGGTTATCTGGTTACCACGCCAGCACACTGATCTCTTCTGTAGAACAACACTAAAACTCTCCATTTATAAATTGAGGATCCTGGCTCATATGGGTTAAAAAGCAACCCTGCCGAGGCTATGGACGCCTGCTGGCAGCAGCGGCTCTGCTTATGGTATTGAAGTTATATCTTTTCGTCAATTATTATTATAATACCCTTTTCTTATTTTCTTTTTATCAGAGAAGTTATTTCCTTAACTTTTTCCCTGTTTGAACCTTTATGCATGAGAAATTGTTTTATGATCAATCACATCATTTTCAGCTAGAATACCGTCAGCAAAGCATCTTTTTAGCATATTGTTGTCCTTTTTCGTTTTGCATAAACTATCATCACTCCAAAGCGTCCTATCTCTTATTCATAACTATCTTTACACACTTTGCTCTCAAAATAACCATAACTTTCACTGTCCTATCATTGATAAGTGTACTCTGCTTTACTTACTGATATATTGTTCATTCCATTGCCTTGCCATCCGCACCACCCCTCTCATATGCTTTATGGTTATGGAACCCATTTTCCAATTGGAGGGGAGGAATGTATGCATTATGGGATTGCATGCGATATGATTACTACACTCTGCCATAACTTGTTGATTTGACAAAAGTTTTTTCTGACTGAAAGTTTTGCATGCATCTTATCTATTGCTATTCAAAGCTAACACTATGGATTCAAGCACATTGTATGCAAAATAGTGCTTTGTCTACAGAAGAACAACAAGTATGGGAAGAATTCTATTTCGTAGCATGACCACACTATTGCACTTCACAGTAGAGGCTCGCGAACGTGAACAATTCTTCAGACATGATGTGCTTCTCTGGATTCCACCTTTTGCATCACTTTCAGCACCAACTCTGTCTACATCAGCTTCAACAACTGCCAGTCCATATATGTCATTCCACATTTTTTGGAGGTAAAACTTGAGGTAAAATCGCATAGTTTTCTAATTTATTATGAATTTAGGAGAATTTAATCAAAATCTATTTTGAGCATTATTTGTCATCTTTCATTCCATATCTTTACCACTTCCCCTTTTTCAGCAGCATATCATTTTCGAGTGTGGGGGAGTGATCCTTTTATTCATTTCTTTCTTATAACCACGTCATTCATATTCTTTATCATCCATTGCTATTCTTATTCACTCTCAACACCTCCCTTATTTCATGTTGTTTTACACCAAGCATAGAATTTAACAGCTGGTAGCAACCACCTCTATTTGTTTTCTAGCATCGCATGAGGACATGCTAATTTTTCAGAGAGGGGGAGGAATTGCTATGCATGATGGATGTTTTCTACTTTCTTCCTTATTTAAGGCATACAATTTCATTTTTACACAGTGCAGAAATTGATTTCCACATATTTTTAAAACTATGAACTCAATTCTTGTAATTTTTGGAAAACACATACGTATCGTTAATACAAACCCACACAATTTCAAGAAATATTGGTTCATAAAATTTCGGAAATCATGCACTCTCACCTACAGCTATTTTGTTTATATCTCATGATCCATGCATCAAAACGATCTGATTTTTGGATTATAGAAGCCTTCATATATTACAAATCTGCTTGCAACATTTCAACAAAATTTGGTTTGTAGTTTTTGGGAAAATGGTTAACGAAGTTTGTTGTTATCTATGTCATATTTTGCTGCAACTTCTTACATATAGTTGAATGTCAATGTAAAAATTGTTATGCCTTCATCGAGATTGCTAAAATTGAATATTCATTAATTAAGGAAGCATTCATTTATTCTCAAATTTTTATTGCTTGGTTAACACATGGCTTTTGTCTTTGGGTTGCATGAGGACATGCAATATATTCAGTTTTCGTTGCATGAGGACATGCAACATATTGAGTGTGGGGGTATGCAGAGTTGTTAATATGCCATTATTATTGTCACTTGTGAATGTTTATTCCACCCATTTCTACCATTCTTCATCATGTCATTTATTATAATTTATCATTTAAATCCATTTTATTAATTATTTATGCTCTCATGAATAAATATTATTTATTCTCCTTTATTTCTAATAAATTGATGATTATGCATTATTTTACCAATGATAGTGCTAATAAGTTGGTTATAACATTATTCACCATTTTTAGCCTCCAAGGTAACTTCCAGATTGAAGATTTGATTTTTAAATCTGCCAACTCAGAAATTCGCTGGTTTAAGGAGTGACAGTTTTGCGGTTGAGATTCTGAGCAAATGAAGACGAATTTGGAAAATCCGGAACATGATTTTTGTCCAGAACGGGCCCAATTATCTTCTTAAAGAACAGATTGCCCAAATTCGGCTTGTACAGGGAGAAACGCAGGGTTCTTTGAGCACGATTTTCTCTGATTTGCAGTTGCGGTCGTCCTCCAAATCTCAGCTGCAAAGCCAAATTCGCCTTGTTCTTGTTGATCAAATGGTTAGAGGCAAACCAATTTTGTAATAGGAATTATGTTGTACTTATCCTTATTGTAACTTCTCTCTGATCTCTCTCTATTTAAATGAAAACAGAGATCAGAGATGGGGATGATTTGAGTGAGATGTGATGATGGATTTGGGGAATGAGGAATGATGGAAAACGATGGTGGATTATTCATGTTGTAATTCTTAAGCTTTTGCTGTTGTAATGATTCCACAATTGGCTGATTAATAAATAATTTGGGCGTTGCTGTTCACTCTTTTCCTTCTGAAGTAATCCAGCAGCGTCCGCTGGCGGCTAAGGGCCCAGCCTCTGGTGGAGTACGCTGCTGCTATTGTGTACAATTACTGCTGTATGATATCTTTTCATGTGTGGATTGTTTATATAGTTTAGTAATCTGATGTATTTGTTATATGCTGTTCCACGCTCTGTTACGACTAATTCATTAATGGTTTCATTCAGGAAGTTTATGTAAGTGACTCTATGTTGCGTAATGAATCTTTTCGGAGTTGATTACATGTTCACTATTTAAACCGATTGTTTCTGTTACAGAGCTTTCATATTAAATATTGCTATTGGATTCATTTTGAACTCTTATTCGTGGGAACCCGAAAGTAATATTATTTCATTTGGAAACGGAAGTCATGTTCTTTGGAAACATCAGATTGCTATAATAAGTGTGTTGTGTAAATATGGTAAATGCTGTTCCATAATTCATTTGTGAATATCGTCTCATAAAGTAAAGTTCATTGGAATTGCTTTTGAAGATTGTTATTTTATTGCAGAATGTGAGTAAGTTGGTTTTGACTCGCGAGATGTAGTTCTTTTGATTGATGTTTCATTTACTGTTGTTCTATTTCCTTTTGTTATTTCATTTTTACTTGCTGCCATTCCATTTCCTTGCATTTATTGCTTTGGTGTGAGAGAAGGTCCAAGGCTGTCGTGAGCCTCAGCAGACGGTACCACGCTCCCTGATCCATGGTCCATGCTCTAATTCCTTTTGCATCAATTTCTAGAGGAAAGAGTTATTGCTACTATATCCTCGATTGATGATTGTTTGAATGAATGATTTTAGTTTAGAACATCTTAGTTTCTTGCTGTCCCAATTAGATTTTGTTTCAAGCATTGATTTACTTGTGGGTTTTAAGCACTATACTGCAAAACATTACTCTTAAGTAAATAGCCGCCTCAGACAGAGTACACTCTTGGAATAAAAAGTCGTCCCTGGGTTGATAATTAATGTGAGGTAATTAGGATTTCACAAGACACCTTTTTATCGCTCCACATCTGTCTATCTAGAATTTGAGGAATAGTTTTCCCAAGCAATTGAGATTGTAAGGCACCCTTTAAGGGTTGGGAAAGTGGAAACTAAGGGGTGCTAGATACCGATAGAATAGGTTGAGATGAAAAAACAACCTTTAAAGGTTGAATTACGTGTATTTGAACTTGTTGAGGTACAAATAGATGGGTAGGAATTTGAGATGAATACAACACAAGTTAAGGATTCAACAATCGGTCCCAAAATGAACCAGGTTGGAAGGAAAATGTAGGTTTCCAAACATTGGAAGCATCCCTGGATAATTAGGATTATATTAAGGATGATTACCAATTTTAGGTATACCATAAATAGGTTGCCCCCTGCCATAGGAGGAGGGGATGATAAAGGAAATTGCAACCCAAATGGAGGGAACCCAACATAAGGAGAGTTAGGCCATTGAAGATAACCTTGTGTTCAACTGTAGGTGTAGGCAAATGAGAAGGAGCAGCTTGAGTAGTGTTCATAAGAGAAGTGCTAGATGGAATTACCAAAATATATGTCATGGGAGAGGTTCAAGGACTGGAAGCTACACCAAAGAAAGTACCAGATAAATATTAATAGCTAGGTGGGATGGATGGGCTGCCATACAGATCTGCCTCTAGTGACGTTGCAAACTATTGACGGTGCTGGACCAACCAACATGTCAGGGGATCTCTCGGTAAGAAGTCCTAATTAGAACTCAGACCGTTTGGTGTAGGAGTCTCAGCAGTGGGTCATATGGTAATGCCTTGATCGTGATTTCTCACAGAGGCAAGTAAGATAACTCTGTTGGTAGCAAGGCTGTGATAACTGCAGTGAGTCAAGGAAGGTGCATGAGAGGTTCTAACACACGGGGGTTGAGATGAGTGCTCCTCTTGGCAACCTGTAATAGTACTCAGCTTGGAAGGGGACACACGAGAAAAGATACATCAAAACATGGAAGGCAAGTTAGCGAGAAATCCAAAGTGATGTTTAAACCAACAAAACATTTCATAAAGATTCATACATACTTATACAGAATAGTCCATACATGCATGCATAAGCAAACCAATACATATATCATTTAGAGTAAACCATATATAATAGCATACAATACAACATATGCATGAAATGTATTGGCTCTTATTATATAAAGAAGTTTAAGTTCCAGTCGTATTATACATCCATGTCCAACCACTAGTTCCAATAGTGGAATGTTATAACCACATCT
Organism: Pinus tabuliformis; assembly: GCA_031772625.1. NCBI lineage: Eukaryota > Viridiplantae > Streptophyta > Pinopsida > Pinales > Pinaceae > Pinus > Pinus tabuliformis. The sequence goes on along the minus strand of CM062819.1, from coordinate 87,745,790 downwards.
GCCTGCTCCTCCAAAGAGATGTACTAGCTCTACGCAGTGGAGAAGCCAAGGCTCGTTACAATACTATCCAAGATCTCTCCAGGATAGTCTTATCAGAAGCTTGGCTTACCAAAAGCCTTTACAATGAGTTATGAGAGACTATTTATAGCAAAGGGTGGGGTGACCCTTGACATTCGCCTTTGTGACAGTTCAACTACCCTCATGACTCTTCACCTACTCTATGAGTGTTACATCAAACTATAACAACTTGAATTACACTTGACATGACTTTACATTACAATACACATGTACCCATGTGAAACAAAATGGCTTGAGCAAGCCAAGATAAACATCACTATGACTTAGACAACCATGGAAGTCCAACTCCTCAACATCCTCATGCTTATCGACAGTAACATACTGATGCCAAGATCGGTAGTCCTTGATGGTGTCTATGTGCTGTGCGGTGACATCTGTCTAAAACCTGACTCTTGCCTCCATAGCATCTGGGTACATTGCTTGGGCTCCTCTGTCCAACTCATCTGAAAGCATGTGCATTATTGTCTTCAATGCGGCCAGACCAACAACATACTTGTGCATCATGTATGAACTGATGGGAAAGTCTGGGCTGGTGGTAATGCGCATCAGCTCGTCGAAGTACAAGTCAAGATCTAGTTGGACCTGTTTCTTTGTCTTTGCCTGGGTGAGATTCCCAATAGATGGGATCGCATGTGTGCGCACGACAACATCCATACTCTTGAATACTTGTGCATGGGAAGCCTATATGCTAGTGATGAGCTGCAGGAGCTCTTCATAGTTTTAGATATGTGCTTTCATCTCGACTGCATTGGCCCTCATCATCTTAGGAAAGTGAAGCGGGGCTCCCTTGTATTTCACCGTCCATGTTTGCATGCCATCAACAACATCATGCAAGTTCGTTAAGATACATGCTCTTCTAACACATCATTTTTCCCATCTATTGAGATGGAAGACTGCCTTTTGCATGGTACAGAACTTGGAGTACAACGCTTGCATCACTATGTCAAGGGACAATACTTCATCTAGTATTTCCTTCTTCAGTTCAGCTCGGGCGAACGTTGTCAACAAGTCTCCTCCTTACTTCGCTGTCTGTAGTTCCTTCGCCATTCACTCATTCTTAGCTATCAGAAAGTGAACACTTGAGCTAGTGGCTTCGACATACACTTTGGTTGCATCGGCCAAGGATGTTGGATGTTTGCGCACAACAGTCATGATCACTTGTTCCTCAACTTGCGCAGGAGATGTATGATCCTCTGAAGTTGACACTCTGCGAGACTGCATAACTCTATGTTAATATTCGTCGAATGAGATGTTGTCATCTGTCCTTTCGACTGATCACCAAGGATCTCAATGCCTCCTTGGCCACTCGAGACTTGCTCATGATATGGATGCAGTGATGTGGGTAAGTCGACCTCTTGGTGATGAGGCATGAGTTTGGTGTCCTGTTCCAACTCTTACTACTCCATGTCTTCATCCAACTGTTGAAGTGCTTGTTCTATATCTTGAGTGAAGTCTTGCTCCTGTGATGGTTCACCCTATTTTCCTGATGCCAGCTGTTTTGATGAATCAACTACTTTTACGGGAATTGTTTCATCTATTTTCACATGTTGCGCCCCCTGCTATACCTGTTGCTACTACACTTCCCTCTCTTGTTTGCACAACTCTTTTTCCTTTCAAAGGTTCTCCCTCAGCTCATGCAACTCCTTCTTTGCTGCTTCCATTCTTCTCTTATCCATTTGCCTCTACGTGATTGCATGTCACGCTAATGCCTCTTTGCCCCTATATCCATAGCTGCTTTCTCTACTAATGGATCAGCTCAAAACTTGCAGCTTTACTCCTCCAACATGCGATCGATAATCTTCCCCTTACCTTTGTCACGCACTGGTATGCTTGCCTCTTCTGCTACTGCTGCTAGCATTGCTGGTGCACTCCAAGATGCTGCTTCATGTTGCTTCACTAACCACTCCACAATGAAGCCGACCTATTCATTGGGTCTAGAGAAACTATAGAAATATCTCCTTAGACCAATGAAATGCTTCGTGGATCCAGTTGAACTAAACTCTTGTGTAGTGATCCTTCACAATACAATGCGAGTCATATGGATTGTAACTTCGAAGGTCGAATGGATACTTATTCATATGTTCTACTTAGACATCTTCTTGCTTGATACTATGGATCTCATGTAACCCAATCTGCAACGGAAGAGCAGGCCATGTTGCCTTCTTCTTCCAGTGCAATCTAGTTGCTAATCGTGCCGAGATGTGATAAGCTACTTCATGCATGAAAAGTATGTCCAAAGAAAACTTTGGTAGAACATGCAGAGGCTTCTCTGCGCTGAACATCTGACTGAAGGTTCCGAACAGTGAGGCATAGCAATTAGCAATGTTTAACCATGCCTCCATTGCTTCCTTTGACATGCAGGGTGGATCCTGTTCGAATATCATCTTGTAGACTGGGGTGACAAAATGATTGGACAGTCGTGTTATTACTCCTCTGAAGCTGGATTCAAACAATAACTTGAAATATGTGTTCACAATAGTCTCCTCTGGTGACCATGCCCACTCCAAGCCCAGGAACACCTGTCAGGCACAGATTACATCTAATATGTAGGCAAACATGTAAATATCTGCATGCATACCTCCAGGTGACTGTTGAGCCTTTGTTGCTTGTTCCTTCAGCTGATGAGCTAGCATGCTGAACCAATTACATGGTTTTCCCTCTCTAGCTACTTGGTCCAGTGTGATCACCCAACTTTGTGGGAAGGTTTCTGTGCTTTCTTGGCCATATAGTCGACATGAAAATATGACCAAGTATTGATACAACTTCTGCAGTATCATCGTCTTATAGATCTAGTTGGGTGTCAACCTGAATCAAGCCGACTCCTTTACCCACTTCTTTAGAATGTCTCTGGGGTTAACACTACTATTGGGTAAGTTGAAGGGAGTCTTCATGATAGTCAACGGCTCTGACATCTGATACATATCATCATCGTCTCACATCTAGAAGGTTGCAAGCTTCGTCCCACTAACACTTCTCAAGTTCATCGTCTAAGGATTAGTGTGAGAGATGATCCAGTGTATCATGTCCACGCATGGGAACACGGTATATCTGCATGAAATCCGGTAAAAACTGGACTTATGAATGTTTACATACACCTAACAGTCTTCGAGGCCTTCCTTAAAAGTCCCTACGAATGCTTCATTAACCTCTTGCGACTTCAGTTTGATGTCCTTGTCTAGAAACAATTTGGTATCTTCATAGATCGGTATACTAGAGGACACTCGCTCAATTGTTGCTCCAGTTGCCTTTCCATCAGTGCCCTATGATCTCTCTCTCTTGGAAGCCATTGATCCTATACTGCTAAGAGGCGGATGAACACTTGAAATATTTGGAGACAAAAAACATGCATGGCAAGAAATCTGTCAGCGAAAGCTAAAGTAAATTTAGGGAATGACATAGCACATACCTGGGGAATTGATAGGAAATATTGCACAATTTCTTTTGGGAGATTGGGTGATTGGCTACCAGAACTACACAAAAGGTAGTATGGGCTATTTGGGAGGCAAGACTGGCTGCTAGATTTGCACAATGTGCAATCCAGACTGGCTGCTAACTGTTGGGATTGCGCAATGCACAATTCCAGCTAGGAGTGATTGCAGGCTCAGGGACTGCATTGCGCAATTTTCTGGGGCAACAGTTACTGTCCCTCAGAAATGCACAAAACAATCCTGGAGGATAGTGACTGGGTAGAAATGCACATTTTTGAAGAGGAATATAGAGCCTTCATTCTCCAGATTGCACAATGTTATCTTGGTGAAGGTCGAGTCTGGGCCAAGGCTGGCGAGAATCACCAATGGGCAACTGAAAGCAAATATGAAAGTGAATGCATGGTGAAACTAAGTGAAATCAGAAATAATTGAAAGTTCATGCAAACATGAATGAAAGATTCAGTAAATAGATAAACATGCATGTGGTTGAAGCGAGTCGCCGAATCAGTGACCATTCGTGCAAAGTAGTTTCATGTATGCGACAATAGTGAGATAGCAATGAAAACTGAAACAGTGCTAAGAAAAGCTAGTATACATGTAAATGACAAAAAGCATTCAAATAAATCAAGAAAACATCACTCACACAAGCAAAAACATAAAAAGCGACAGAAATGTTGAAAAAGACAAGTTGAGGCCACTTACCTGTAAATAGTTGAGTTAGATGTGTCAAAGAGTCCTGGATGTGCTATGGGATGTTAGAGCTCCAAGATCAATGTGAAAGAGTGAGCTCTGATGCATTGAATAAATAACTGTTGATCTCATGACGTGCATGCCATAAATCTAGGAAAAAGCGACACTTGGAGGAAGGTTTCTAAAACAACTTTGCATGTAACCTCCAGCTGCTAAAAATAGCTCCTTGAATCATGGGATGCCTTTTGCATGTTTCCTTCTTCTATTCTAGGAAAAAGCAAGGCATGCATGCAAGTCAAGTTTCCTTGGTCCCGGGTGGAACTCGTTAACCCAACTGCTCATGCATGAAGTTGCTCAACTGCTTGAAGGAAATGCAAATTTCTGGCTTCAAGTTGGGATGGCTACCCAGGAGATTTGCACAATTTTTGGGCAGAGTAGTTGGCTACTGCTCAGATTTGTACAAATTCTAGGTTGAGCAGCCCTGCTGAGGAAATTGCGCAATTTTGACTGTGAGGGTTGACTGGCAGAATTGTGCAATTCTGGATCCCAATATGCTGCCAGAGAGGATTGCACAATTTCTGGAGGGAAGGCTGGTTTACCTCTAGAATTGTGCAATTTCTTGGGGGACCTGCTCAGCTTGCAGCTGGACCAAGTCCAGATGAACAACCTATGAGGGGAATGCATCAAGCTGTGATTGACAGGCTGCCTTTGTGTAAGAAAAACACTGAATCTTGTGTACTTGATGAAGCAAGACAATGTGCTATGGAAGGTTGGTAGGGAGGCTCCAAACGAAGATAAGGAAAAATTTTGGAGGGTGGTCGTAGCCACGACAATAGAAACATGGATGAGGAAGAAAATTTGATGTCTCAACCATAGTGGTGTGCATGGGTTGGGAAGTCAAATCAGATCTAGTCATGATTAACAATCCCAATGAATATTGTCATGAGAAATCCATGGGTGAGTCAAAATAATCAGGTAAAGGAGTTTGTGCTGGAGTTTGAAGAGGAGGAATAGGATGAGTCTGATAAAAATGGAGTCCATTCCAATGAACATGAGAAGAAGGATAGGTTCCTCTTGAGGGATATCTTTAATACTCACAAGACTGTATGGAAGACGTTCACCGTCGGGTCCAATATATATGTTTGGAGGTTATATTTGAGACAAGGGAAGAGAAGGGGAAGGTCCTAAGGTGATAAGTGAAGATGGCTGAGGTTCCTCAAATTCAACAACCTTAGGAAGTAAAGTTTGTGAATCAGGAAGTCAGGTTCGATAACTTCAGGAAATAATTTTTCAGGGAATTTTGTTTCAATCTTATCAGATTCACTAGCAAGAGTAGATGTGATCTTAGGCTTAGTAATTAAAGGGAAATATGATTCTGGTTGATTAGATTCAAGATTAGGACTAGAAGTAGTTCCTGAATTCCTGATTCAGTAGTTTGCATCTTCTTATGCTTTTGAAAACATCCAGGAGTAGCCTCTATTTGAAGAGGAGGCTTATTTTGCATTCTATGTGAACGACACAGTGGGGGGATTTTTTTCTTTCACGTTGGATAATAAATTTTAGAAATTGACAAAAAAGAGGTAATCTAGACATAAAAGATTACCAAGCAACTGTGAACTACAATATATAGCTTGGAAAACCAAGGACTTAACATACATGCAGGAAATATCCCTGGATGTGGTGTTTAGTATATCACAATACATAAGGTAGCCAACTTGGTTACCTATGGCGAGGATAGAAACCTATAGGGGACTTTCAATATATACTCAATGGTACATGGAGTGCAGTTCGTAGTAGTGTTGTATAATGCATAACCATTCAATGAGAGAATTCCCATATAGTTTACGTGCGTGGAGCATTGTCCAATATACCCAAAGGTATGTGGAGAATGATACTATACACTCACGTACATGGAATTGGATTTTACCCTATACCTATAAATTTTTGCGTTAATGTTACAAATGCTCCGTAGGTTGATTCAATAAATTTTAATGTCTATCTTCAATTAAGTTTCAGTTTTTGGGCTCACCATGGATGCCACTTGAATATCCTAAAATTAAAACTAGCACGAGGAAATGAAATCTTTCTCATTCAACGAAAATCTATGTAAGGAAGGGAAGAGACAAAGAGTATGCAACAAATAATGTGCAAAATGCAATTCCCTTTTAAATGCATCTGTTCCAATTTTGAGGCAGACACAAAACCCTAAATGCCAATGCAAAGATGTTTCTTTTCAAGTCACCTTTTGTATGTACTCACTCTGAGACAATGTTAATTTTAGATTCTTCCTGTCTCTAGTTATTCTCATACCAAGGATTTGTTTTCCAACATCCAAATCCTTCATTGCAAATGAGTTTGCCAATTTTCTTTTAAGCACATTTATTTCTTGCATGTTAAAACTTGCAACAAGCATGTAATCTACATACAATAACAATATAATATAGCTTCCATCATTTTTCCTTTTGAGATAAACACAATGATCAGAGTGACATCTACTATAAACTTGTTCAGACATAAACCTATCAAATTTTAGATATCACTGCCTTGGAGCCTGTTTGAAGCCATACAAGCTCTTCTTCAACCTACACACTAGTTTATCCATCCCTTTTACCTCATATCCTTGTGGATGGTGCATATATATCTCTTCCTCCAAATCCCCATGGAGAAAGGTTGTATTTACATCTAACTGCTCAAGATGCAAATCTTCAGCTACTACTAGACTTAAAATAGTTCTGATTGAAGCCATTTTAACAATAGGAGAAAATATCTCATCAAAGTCTATACCCTTTTTCTGTGCGAACCCCTTCACCACAAGTCTAGCTTTATACCTTTTTCTACCACCATCTTCTTCCTTCAACCTGTAAACCAATTTATTCTGCAATTATGTCTTACCTACAGGCAACCTGACTAAGTCCCAGGTTTGGTTATGCGCTAAGTAGTCCATCTCTTCTTTCATGGCTTGATCCCACTTCTTCCTGGTTTCTACTTGCATTACTTCTTCATAACATTCTAGCTCACTAGAATCAGTCAATAATACATAATATAATGAAGGAGAGTATTGTTCAGGAGGTATACTTATCTTGGTAGATCTTCTAACACCATTTTTAGGTGTTTGAGGTTCTTTTTGCTGTTGTGGTTGATGTTGTTGTTCTGGCTGTTGATCATTGTGATTTTCAGGCACCTTCACTTTTTCTGTGATCTCATCGAGCACTGCATATTCTCTGTTTTCTTTTATATGTTTCTTTTGTGCATCTGATCCTTATACAAAATATTTTCATTGAATATGACACCTCTACTCCTAATGATTTTGTGTTTTTCATAATCATAAAAGTGATAACCAAATTCATTAACACCATATCTAATGGAGGTATATTTCTTTGATTTTGCCTCAAGATTTTTTCTATTTTCTTTATTAATGTGGACAAAAGCTTCACAACCATAAGTCTTTTAACATGAGTAGTTTACCTTTTTACCTGTCCATGCCTCCTATAGAATACCACCATCCAAGGAAATTGGATACCCTCTGTTTATTAGTAAACAACAGTATCTACAACATCTGCCCAAAATTGTAAAGGAAATCTTGCATGCAACTTCATACACCTTGCACATTCCATGATTGTCCTGTTCATCCCTTTTGACACACCATTTCTTGTGGTGTTCCTGGAATTGTCTTCTCCGTATGAATTCCATTCTCTAAACAATACCTATGAAACTCTTTGCTGCAATATTCACCTCCATTATCTGATCTGGGACACTTCAACTTTTTTCCTATCTCATTTTCAACCAAAGCTTTCAATTTCTTGAAAGTATCAAATACATCAAATTTATTTCAAATATAGTAAATCCATGTTTTTCTGGTTGCATCATCAATAAAATTAACATAATAATGAGAGCCACCGAGAGATGATACCTAAGCAGGTCCCCATACATATGCATGAACAAGCTCTATTTTTTCACTCTTCTTTTCTTTCCCAACTCTGAGGAATTTGGCTCCCTTCTATTTTCCATAAACATAATTCTCACAGAATTTTAAATCAACATGCTTCAAACCTAGCAACAAATTTCTTGAATGAAGATTCGGAATCCCCTTCTCACTCGTGTGACCAAGCCTATGATTCCACAATGTCGTATCTTCTCTTATAGTGGTTAAATAATTAAGATAATTAGAAATACCATTTCATAAATACAATGTACCAACCTTTTATCCTTTTGCTATTACCAGGGCTCCTTTAGTGACCTTCGAGGTTTTATCTGTAAAAGTTGTTACACAACCTTCACCTCCCAACTGCCTTGTTGAAATCATATTTTTCTTCATATATCTGAAACATGCCTTACCTCTTTCAACAACCATTGATTTCCATTCTGTTGTTTTATGAAAACTGTACCCATTCCCATGATTTTACAGGGTTTATCATCACCCAATCGAACCTGTCCAAAATCTCCATGAACATAGCCATGAAAATGTTTCCTATCAGGTGTGGCATGGAATGAGGCCCCTGAATCTACCACCTAGACATAAATAATATTTTCTAATGAAAGAATCAAAGTATATTGCAACACATCACCTGTCACATTCGCTTCATGATTGTTTTCTTTCTGCACGTCTCCTTTTTTTCTCTTCCAAGATTTGTAGTCTTTCCTCAAGTGTCCTTTCTTCCTACATTTCAAGAACACTATCACCAATTGGACTTGGATCCTAATGGAAGAAGTGTCCTTAGACACACAATTTTATTAATCAAAAAAGAAATTACATAATAATTTTGCAAGAGTTTACACACACACTCCAACACTCTTGCAATCAGGGGAATGAACTATATATAAGCTTAATTTCCTAACCTATTCTAGTTATGGACTACTTATATAAATTAACAAGTGTCCATTTACAATAAATTCAATTCTAACCAATCTACTAACTCTACTCCTAAAATTGAGCCTAAGATACGACATTATTCTAGATGTCATATCTTTTACAACAATATTCTATTTCTAAGTGTCTCCAATATTTAATTGAATATTCTAAATAAATAAATATTCTATCCTAACTTTGTGAACTATGAATTTTGTATTTTGGATCATCTAACATTCCCCCCTATGATCCAAAGATACATTACAACAAATACCAAGTTCATCTATGAACTTAGTAAATTTGATCCTGTCAAGTGCTTTTGTGAAAATATCGAAGACCTAATCTTCAGAAGGACAATAAAATGGCATGATGACGTCCTTGGCAATGTGATGATACTTGGCGTCAACATGTTTTGTTTTGGAATGAGAAATTGGATTCTTGGAAATATTTATGGCTGACTGGCTGTCTATGAATAATGCCCAAATCCTGCAAAACATGCCCAAATCCTGCAAAAGTCTGTGCAACCAAAAAATTTCACATGCTGCTTCCCATGCTGATATGTATTCTTCTTTGGCTAAAGAAGTGGCCACTGTAGCTTGTTTCTTGCAACTCCAAGATGCTACAGCTGACCCCATGTTCGTTAAATAATAAGAGGTTGATGCTCGATCATCAATACTTCCAAAAAAGTTGGCATATGAAAATCCGCCAAGTACAAAGTTTTTAGTCTTTTTGTAAAGAAGACCAAAATATTTTGTTCCTTGGATATATCGTAGAACCCTTTTGGCTGCATTCCAGTGGCTGTCTCATGGTTCCTGCATAAAGCATGAAAGCATAATAACTACATAAGATATATCTGGTCGATTCATTGTCAGATAAATTAGGCTGCCAATCAACTGTCTATAAGTAGTGTTGTCCACCTTCCCCCCCCTTCAAATTTTGAAAGTTTCAAGTTTTGTTCCATGGGGGTAAGAACGGGCTTGCAATCTTGCATTCCAAACCCCTGAAGAACTTATGCTACATAATTAATCTGAGAAATGAAAATATGATGTGGACATTGGAATACTTCAACTCCATGATAGTAGCGATGTAGTCCCAAATATGTCATCTTAAATCCTGTATGTAAATCCTTTTTCACTTGTACAATATGATCATCATTGTTTCCAGTAATGATCAAATCATCAACATAGATAATAAGAATCACTAGATTTTTACCTTTGTTGACGTACATACAAAATATCATCAAATGCACTTCTTTGAAAGCCAAATTTCCGAAGGTATTCATCCATTTTGGCATACCAAGCTCGTGGAGCTTGTTTTAACCCATATAAAGCCTTAATCATGTCACAGACTTTATGTTCTTACCTTCAATTTCAAAACCTGGTGCTTGTGCCATATATAAGTCTTCGTGTAAATCTCCATTGAGGAAAGCACTCTATACATCCATCTAATGAACTTTCCATCCTTTTTTTGCTGCTAATGCGAGTGTTAACCGGATGGTGTTCCATTTTGATGTAGGAGCAAAATTTTCCTCATAATCAATGCCTTCCTATTGTGCAAAACCCTTAGCCACAAGTTTATCTTTGTACTTGTCGATTTCTCCATTTTGGTTGTACTTAATTCTATAAACCCATTTGCATCTGATGGGTTTAACACTTTGAGGACAATCAACAAGTTCCAAGTGTTGTTGCCTTGAATTGCCTTATATCTCTCCAAATAAAAAATTACATATATAATCTCCTAAAATTGCAAAATTTGTTGCCTAAAACATTTACAAATAACCCCTCACACCTTAGTACTCTAGAAAAAATTATAATTTACAAGTGCACCTTATTACTCCAAAATTTTACAAAAAATAAATTCCTAAAAATTTCAAAAGCTCACCATATCTCTCAAAAATAAAAATATTCCTTATCTCTCCAACAAATGCTTCCACTTGCATGAATATTAAAAGAAAGGTATTAACTCTACTAATATCGAAGAATTTTTGACAAATTCTAATCTGTGGGTGCCTTCAACACCAAAGGAATTCGTCACCGACCTTTGATTGAGACCTCTTCATGCCGCGCAATCTGGAATTGTGACAGGCATTTCTCTTGATCTTTAACAGAAAGGAATCACTACGAAGCGATTTTTGGTTCTTGTGCTCCTGCTATAGTGTGCTTGCATTATTAGCGAACAGAGATTTCCTGCGAGAATTGAGCGCGGGGAAAAAGCAGTGTCTGGTAGAGTTGACAGTGTGGCTTCTTCTATAGGATTCATTATGAAGCCTACTTCGAAGAATTTGCCATGGCGAGATTCAAACTCGAACCTGAAAGCTCTATTCCCTGCACCGAGTATGCGGCGGGGAATCTATTCCTACTTGTGGTTTACAGATACATAATGTTCGTGGTAGCGTCTCTTCTATCAGATGGAAGTGAGCTTTTGTTGGTTGTGATGGTGCTTGGGATCATCATAGGCTTCTTTCTTCCTGTGCTTGGAGCTTTTCCAGATGCTTTTCTCATACTAGTGTCGAGTCTATCTGGAAGTAAGACAAATGTGCAATCACAAGTGCTGATTGGAATGGGGTTGCTTCCCGGTTCGATTGTAATGTTATTGACAGTAGTTTGAGAATGAGGATTTCCTAAGGCAATCAGGGGATATAGTGGTTGAAAGTGGGGTAGATCTGACTGTGGAGGACGTTCTTATCATGGCCAAATAGCATGTTGAAGCGGAGCATATAACAAAAATTCAAGACACAGGAGAAATTTTGATAATAATAAAAAATTGATTTTCAGATTTAAAAATTTGGAATCAATAAAATAATAAAATTTCTTTTCCTTTTGAACAAAAAAAGGACAATTTTCATACCAATCATTTTCTGATCAATTCAATGGAGTTTTCCAAAAACTTGTAGAGTTAGAATCTCCTCCTCACACCTGTTGCATTATTGAACCTTTGATACCACAATAATGGCAGAATTGTCCTCAGACACACAATTTTATTAATCAAAAAGGAAATTACATAATAATTTTGCAAGAGTTTACACACACACTCCAACGCTCTTGCAATAAGAGGAATGAACTATATATAAGCTTAATTTCCTAACCTATTCTAGTTATGGACTACTTATTAAATTAACAAGTGTCCATTTACAATAAAAGCAATTCTAACCAATCTACTAACTCTACTCCTAAATTGGAGCCTAAGATACGATATTATTCTAGATGTCATATCTTTTACAACAATATTCTATTTCTAAGTGTCTCCAATATTTAATTAAATATTCTAAATAAATAAATATTCTATCCTAACTTTGTGAACTACGAATTTTGTATTTTGGATTATCTAACAGATTTTCCTTTCCTTGACTTACTACGATATCCTAGGCTCTTCCTCTTTCCATTTTTCTTCCCCTAGTCTCTGTAGTCAATTCATTTTTTTTTTTTTCTGAATTAGGCTAATCTATTATATTACAAAAAGTCAAAAATTACATCAGTATTACAACAGGGTCTTAGCCCTGTAACTCCTGTCGAGAGATTGACAATTTGCCCAAGTTTAGACATATCCGAAATTGAACAGGTACAAAAATTGGGGCGATGACAGACTAACATTACGACACATGACATTGCTTATGGCCGACACATAGAACATATGGATAGCCAACACATAGATTTGGAAATCTGGACTGAAACCAAACACACAGATAACGATGAGCGAAAACAGAGATAAGCTTTCCCTTCCTGGCCACTGTGAGCGATCTGTTGGTTGAATTATTCATCGTCGGTGGTATGCGGCTCATCCTCCACTTTGCCCCTGAAGTGCTTGGGGTCATCCGAGTCAGAGAGCAGGATCCTCTGAGCCAATTCAATTGGGCCCGCAAGGGCAGCCTGAGAGTCTGGGGAAGAGCTTTCCTTGATTGGGCGTTGCAGATCTATAGTAGGCACCTGCATATCAATTGTGGGAACAATCCCTTGAAACAGAGGAGGGTTTCTCTGCGGTGCTTCCACTTGACCTCTAGAATTACCATAATGCTCAACAGAAACCGAGACGATGAATGTAGAATTTGCCAGAGTGCAGGGTATTCTATACCTGATAGTGGGATGCACTGTGTGACAACATTCCATGATTTCGCCATACCCAGGTGCCCTGCCACGGCCTGCTGCCCGACCCGAGGAGCGGTGATGGTCCGAAGTGACCTCAACTGAGGAAGAGGGAGAAATTGCCGACCTCTGAGCAGAAGCTCGACCCCTTGAGCTTCCTCGACGGCTGCTCATTCTCAGACGCTCGCGCTGCATTATCAAATTTTCCAAAGAGCAGGAAAGTCCCTGCGCAGTCCCCCACAGAACCAGAGGATTTTCCAGTGCTGCCGCTGAGTGCCCAAACTCTATGAAAGAATGCGGGAAAATGACAGAGGTTTCTAGCCTTTGTAGCACCATCTCACCAATTCGCAGGAGAACCATTAAGACTGAAAGGACTGAAATTAAATTTCGCTGAGGATTGACCGCCGTCACCCTTAAGAAAACATCTGCCAGGTACTGCGTGGCTCGTCCGGGCTAACACTTGCCCATGTGACGAGCCTTTGGGCTACTACGCATATGAGACACCCGCATCCGGGACTCTGTAGTCAATTCATTACCTGATGTCTCAATGAAGCTTTTCTGTCGCATTTCCTCGCTAAGGATTGCAACAAAAACATCATCAAACTTTAAAGTACTAGATCCAGAGACGGATTTACTAATAGCCATAACTAAACCATTCCAAATTTCTGGAAATGACAATAGAAATAACAGAGCCCTAACTTCATCATCAAAAGTTACCCCTACCAAAATTTAACTGACTGGTAATATTATTAAATTCAAATCAGCAATAGATCCACCTTCTGACATCTTCATATTAAATAAACGCTTCATAATAAATACCTTATTTGAGGTCGAGGATTTTTAATATAGTTTGGCCAATGTCGACATTAAACCCTCTATTGTCGTTTCCTTTGAAATATTAAACGCTACTAACGCTACTAGGCACAACTGTATTATTCCAATTTCCTTTTTGTCGAGAATATCCCATTCTATATCTATCATACTTGTCGGCTTATTTACCTTTCCGCTCAATGGTAGGTATAAATATTTCTGATACAAGTAATCTTCCATCTGCTTCCACCACAGCTGGTAGTTTTGGCCATTAAATTTTTCGACCCTAAACCTACCATCTTCTACCATTGCTCCCACTCGAACCAAAAATCCTTCTCTCCTGTGAGTTTATCATCCAAATAGACCTTCGTCTCTAATACCAGTTGTTAGGAAATTATATATTACAGAGCAATGGACACATAAAATATATTGCAGAAATATAAACACATAAAACACATAAAACAAGAGAGACAAAGATATACATGGTTCACCCAATTTGGGCTACGTCCACGTAGAAACAACCAGACCTTCACTTTTATATTATCCAGCAAAATGAGGAGATACAACCTACAACTGATCTGTTGTAATTCCCTCTTCACTCTCAGTCTCCTCTCTCTTCTTCGCTAAGAATAAAGATCTACATAGATGCAATACAATTCCGTCATATATAGCGAGGGGTTGCCTTCTAGGGAAAAAAACCCTAAATTAAACATAACTTCTATCGTCATATTTCTGCCTAATGAACGACCCAGATTGACTATGAAGTTATAGAATTTTATAAGGAAATTTTACATCTATTTTTAGCTTCGGGGGCACTACCCCTGATCCCCTATTAGGGGGGGGGGGGGGGGCGCTCCAAATAATCATCATCGCCACCCGCTGGACCCCCTTGGCGGTGCACATAAACGAACGATTTTTTCACCACAATACGAACTCAGGTTACCTCTGAATAAATAATATAATCAGGCTCCACACCCAACATGGAACTGAAATTGAATTTCTATCCAGCTAAATTGAATTGCTTCTCTAAAGCAACTACCCAGTCCTTTGCGCTGCCTCACTGGAAATAAATCAACCCCTTGTTGCTGCCTCTCTAGATCTGGAAAACTTCCTCTCATTGTCTCTGCTTCTATTTCTGGCTCTCCAATAACTGTTGCTTCTCTCTAGAAATCGATCTATCAAGGAAATCAAACTGTTGGTGTATATTCTCAAAGTGCCAATCGACTTCTTCTTATAATCCTCTATTGGAGCACCAAAGACCAAGATTAAAAATTAATCAAGGGCTATGATCATCTTGAAGTCGATCGATGTGAGGTTCTAGACTATTCTCACCTTGACTTAATTAATTCTGATAAATTAACCATCTTTCCTATTTTTAAACTTAGGAAACATTAACAAATTGGTTAATAATCTAATTAAGTCATCTCTATGTGGATTTCCAAAAATGATTTCTGGGTTTTAGAGATCTCATGTATTCTAGCCTCTCCACCAAATTTCGTGGCTAGAACACATCTAATGCTAAAAAACTAACAATATATCCTAGGATAGTGCCTACATAGTCAGAATTAATGAATTACAGTGATCGAATTCCATTGATCCCAATTGAATTATCTTATGAAGTTATCCACTTGGCCTCTCAACCCCTTTCTGAGCCAAATGACCGAGTGAACGTGGGCATAGACAATTATACTCAATCATCATGGTTGGTATCTATATTAGCCCCTAATCCTTTCAATGATGTATTTCCTACAAACAAAAGCATCATGGAGGTTATGACAATGAATGAAATGCCTTGGGAGTATTATCATCATCATTCCTCCTCCCTTCCTTACCTTGAAACGATTGAGAATAACTTCACTGCTATGTTTTCACCTGAGATTGTTGACGATCTTGAATTCCCTATATCGATTTATGAATCTACATCTCAAAATAATTTTGGGAACATATCTACAACCATTTTGATTGATATCTTGATGAAACTTGGAATTGTGGAAAATTTTCATATAAGTGCCTCATGTTCTTTGGAATAAATTTGAAATCACAAGGCCCTATTCCAAGAATTCCGAGACATATTTTCCTAGTAATACAAAGAAATGACTAGAATTGATCCAAGTATTTTTGTTCATGAAATCAAGACTTACCCATATGTCAAACCTCTTAGGAAAGGATTACATCTATTTCATCCATGAAACGTTGTTTCCATTAAGGCTTAAGTTGAAAAACTTCTAAAGTTGGTTTTATTTACCCTTTTCCTTTGACCAAATAGGTTTCAAACATCATCCTAGTTAGAAAGAAACAAGGAACCATTTTAGCATGTGTCAATTATAGGGATATCAATAGGAATTGCCATAAATATATCTATCCAACCCCTTACATCGACCGAGTAGTTGATAACTGTGCTGGGAATGAAATATTTTCATTTATGGATGTATTCTCTTGTTATTATCAAATGAAAATACTCCTATTTGATCAACATAAAACCTTTTTTATCTACCTTTGGGGAACTTTCGCCTATCGAAAACCTCTGTTTGGAATAAAAATTGTTGGAGAAACTTTTTAAAGAGCTATGTCGTATGCTTTTCATGGCATCAATCATATTGTACTATCATATCTTAATGATCTACCTACACATTCAATGAAACGTCAAGATCATTCGATACATATGTGAAACATATTTCTCTAATGTCGGCATTGTGATATTCATTTAAAGCCACATAAATGTGTATTTTTGTGTGGAATCTGGTTGTTTACTTGGATTCATTGTTTCCAAACAAGGCATTCATGTGAATCCACTCAAGGTAGAGGCCATTATGAGTTTTTCTCCTCCTTCTAACTTATGCCAACTCTAAAGTTTGCAAGGGAAAGCAAAATTTTTATGTGACTTCATTCCAAATTATGCAAATTTACCAAAGGTTTTACCTGATTTTTGAAAAAAGGTATCCCTTTCATCTAGGATGAAATTTCTGAAAAAGATTTTGGTGCATTAAAACATATTTTGACTAATACACCCTTACTGCATCCCCCTGGTTATCATTGGTATTACTGCTTGTATTTAGCTATTTCAGACAATACTATTGTTATGGTACTAATTCAAGGGGATGATTCAAACAATGAACAAGCGACATATTATTTGAGTAGGAACCTTACCACTTCTAAAATTAAATATTTTTATGTGGAAAAGTTGGCCTTGGAAACCATTCAAGTTGTCTAAATATTTCGTCATTATATTCTATTGCGCAAAACCATAGTGGTTGTGTATTGTAACTCCATGATCTATATTCTCACACGACAATTCCTTGGGGGAAATATTCCAGATGGATTGTTATCCTATAGGAACTTGATTTGGAATTTGTTAAAGCCAATTCCAATAAATCACTTGTATTTTATAAACATATATGTCACCTCCCTTATACTGAAACAGAAACAGTGGCAGAGGATTTTCTTCTAGATGAATGATTCTTTCTCATCAATTCACTAGTTCCTTGGTATGGATATATTATTGTTTATCTCTAGATTCAAACTTTTAGGCCTGAGTTAACTTGTAGTGAATGTCATTGTATTCCATACCAATTCCAACAATATCACATTGTTGGCGATACACTTTATCATCATGGTGTTGATTCAATTTTTCATGAATGTTTAAAACATGAGGAAGCCAAAAAAGTTTTGAATGACTATCACTATGGAGCATGTGGCAATCATATGTTAGGGTATGCCACTGCGCAAAATATCTTGCATGCTAGATATTTTTGGCTTTTATGTTTAAAGATTGTATTCTTGCGGTCAAAAAATGTCATGCTTGCTAAATTTATAATCGAAAAAATGCTCGCCCCTCCTACTCCTCTTCACACAGTAGTTACTGTCATTCCATTTGTGAAATGGGGCATCGATTTCATGGCATGTAACCCTCACTTAGCTGTGGAACTTGGGTATATTATCCTTGATGTAGATTGTTTTTCAAAATGGGCCAAGGAAATGCCTACATATAAAAATTATGGTCAAACAACTGTCTTATTCTTATTCAATCATGTGATTTCTAGATTTGAATTCCCGCAAACCATTGTCACAAACTTTGGCAACCAATTTCAAAATTTTACAATGTCGGAGCTGACTTCCAAGTTGGGTTTATGTCACAATAGTTCAACTCCCTATTTTCCGCAAGCTAATGGGCAAGTTGAAGTTGTAAAAAAAGTCTTAACTACTATGGTTCAATGGATGATATGAAGTCATAAGAGAACTTGGAATTTAATTATTTTCTTGACATTATGGGCATACCATACTTCAGCAAAAACAAAGATTAGGTTTACGCCTTTTCAGATTGTAAATGGCATGAAAGTTGTGTTGTCGATTAACTATGAGATCTCGTCACCTAAAATAATATAGAATTTCTCCCTACTACTTCTGCAGAGTAAGAACACTTTTTATACTTAGCTCATCTAGATGAAACTCCTGAGATGCTACTTTGGCTAGTGAGGCTCATGAAAAATAAATCAAATTACAATTTGAAAAAAATGTTAACCCTTGCGTCTTTTCAGAAGGTGACTTGGTCTTACTATATGATCAGGAACACAATAAATCAAGAGATGGAAAATTCGAGCCCATGTGGCATGGCCCTTATATTGTCAAACGTGCACTTGCAAAAGGTGTGTATGAGCTGGTTGACTATGATGGGTTTCCTTTATCTGAGCCCAGAAATGGTCTTATCTAAAAAAGTACTATGCTTAGATTCCTGCATGGGTACTTTGTACATTATTGTACCATTTTTTTTGTGTATTTCGATTTTATTTCTTCTTATAAACTCCTTCTATTTCCCCTGATTATCTTGTGTTACACTTGGTTTGAAAATGTTGATGTTCCTTCAACCTTACATTGGCTATGTTGATGGCACTAGTCATAGTACTTGGAATCTTTCTTCCGTTGCATGGGAAATTTACACACCTACTGACAAGTTAGTGAGTTTACATGGGATATTCCTTGGTTGCACGACTAACAACATCATAAAGTATAATGCAGTCATTGAACTATTATCTAATTTCATTTCACTTGGTATCCATTGCTTAGTTGTTAGCTTGGATTCTCAACTCATAGTAATACATTTGAGTAATGTTTATCCAGTTATAAGTTCGTCAATGTTAAGTATTTTTTTACGGGTTCGTCTTTTGGAAATGGAATTTGATTACATTTAATAACAACATATCCGAAGGAATTTAAACATGTTAACCAATGCATTGGAATATTATGTGTTAAATCATTATTTGTGACATTTGTAAAAAAAAAAACAAAAATCCATATGATTGTACAAAATAGATAGAATAAATAGTAGTTTCCGTAGAAAAGATTTTGTTACCCAAAATTGGTATCTAAGACACATAAGGCCTACAACCTTTATTATCCAAATACATACTAATGTAACAAAAGGGACAAAAGCTAGCTCTATTCCTAGAAGTTAAGCATGATGCTCATGGTTGAAAATAATGGCTCGAACTGCTTGTTGTAGCAGATCACCGATACATCTTGGAAATCTTGTAATGTTTCTCTGGAAAGAGGGAGGAAGATCATCAATTCCAATGTCAGGAATGTCCAGGGTCAGTCTATCAAGATTATGATCTACCTCAGCCAATGTCTCTACTGTAGTTGGGTCTTGCTTGATAATGTTAACTTGTTGTTGACCATGCCTATTTGTTGGTGGTATCTCTGATGGCTTGACTGGTCAAATGTCTACATGGTAACTAAATAGTTAGTATTGACACAAAATTAAAAAAGAAAAAACACATAAAAACTTGAAAAATCTTTAGGAAAGACAAAACAACTAGACTAAAAAGTTTTACCTAGATCATCCCATTGCATTCCTTCAGGAAGAAGAAAATTAGGATCACCTCTAAAATCTATGTTTGTGTGTGGTTAGTCCTCAACCATAAGGAGTTGTTGGCCCAACCATCTAAATAATGTAGTTGTAAATGCCATCATCAAGCGGCCGCCATGGCGAGCCATCAACGTAACCCATTGTATCATACGAGGATCTCTATGACCCATTATCTCCATGGAAATCCTTTGCGAGCATAAAAAAGGAATCCTATGTATAGCAAAAGACACTATAATTGAACCATAACCAAAGAGTTTCAGTCACATGTCTTTGCTCTAGTTAGTTGTCCTTTCAAATTGATCAATATATCTTTGTACCAATTGAATATGGTTGGCTCTATACAGCTTAATGCATACTGCATCTGCACTTTTGTAGCTAGATGAGGAGCTACACTTCCAGCGAAACGAGAAATAGTGAACAAGATGGTCTTCAATGTAAGGTCTTTGATATCTTTGATTTCAATCCTTCCACTATTATTTTTGGATCCTCGATCAAAATATTCATTTATATAATAATTTGTTGGTTCATCTCCCGCCATAGGACCATATAGTGAAACATTGGCTTCCCTGTGTGAAATCCATGTCAATAAATATATGTCCTCAACATTAATAGTAAGTGTGTGGAAACCAATCTGGAAGTATTTTTCCTGAACATTCCAGGCTCACACCAGCTAGTTCAATAGGTCTAATTGGGCTCTCATGCCTGGAATTAGAAATAATTTCACGAGACCACAAGTTCTAAGTGCTTGCATTATGCATGGATTATTGGATGTAATTACATATTTCTCTTCATTCTCCCTCTCTCTCCACTCCATTTTATCTAGTCAAGAACATTGTAATGAATGAGAAAAATGTGTTAGATAAGAAGCATAAGAAAAATAGAAAGAAATATTAGGTAAGTTCTTATTTTGTCTTTGCCCTCTATGCCTGTCACACTCTATTTTGAGCTACATTTTGAAATTTTGCACTTTTTTCTCAAGATAATGTGATTTTTCGCTCTTTTCTGTTTTAGGATAGCGAGGCTTTCACACCTTCAGATATAGGAAAAGTGCGGAAACCTGAGGGTGCATTATCCTTCATTTAAAAGATTGGAAAATGAAAAAATGACCATAAAAAATGAAAATGAAACCATGAATGTGAAGAATATGGAAGGATCCCTTACCTAGAAGAAACGACAATCGCAATGGCCCACCAAATCAGCCATAATCAACTCCTGAATATTTGAAGAAAAATGCACTATTTAGAGCTCTAAAATGGTAAAAACACAATGGTTAAAATAATTTACTATTTTGACCTTTTATAACCAAAGTTAGGTCTATTAAATAATAATTTTTACCTATTTTATCAAAATTTCAAATATTTTCTATCCGTTTTCACTATTTTGAGTAGATATGATAATTTTGAATCTGAATATGCAAACTACAGGTTAATATCTTGGAACAAATAATTTCGGCGATTAGTGCACTTTTATCACCTTTTCGGGCTCATTAAAATTGAACGAAAAAAGAACCCCTTAGAGTTACCTTTAAGCTCTTTTCTGACTCTCGAAATATGAAAATATTTTCAAGCAAAGTTTTTTATTTCGTGCCCGTAAAAGTATATGAAGAAATGTCTACTTAGTATAAGTTTATCCCTTTTACGAAATACGTAGACTATTTATGAAAAATGTATACTTTGGTCAACCTTGATTAAAAGAGTTCTCCCTTATATTTATTTTACACTTTTTCAGGGTTGGGGGGTTAAATTTATGAAAAATAACCTTATGTAATTTCCTTTTCATTTCATCTTCAAACTCTCTAAATGTGAAAAAGAAGTCGAGTTACCCCTTCACTGGACTCATAAAATGTAAACGGTGCAGGGTTCGTCAATCATGATCATACTGAACCACTCCTTCCTATGGTTCATTAAAAATAATTCGAAGGACTTATTCGAAGGATGAGTTTATAATACAATCATATGTTATTCTCCTCAATATTGCGTAAAAATAAATAGGTACTTGCCAGAAATGGTGGGGGAAAAATTGGCAAGACAATATATAGATTCAATATTTGGCAGTAAGCCACTCTTGAACATGACACTCTTTCACTTTCGTGTCTGATTAGATTGAGAAATAAACTTACCTATTTTTTTATCACACCTTGAAATACTTCATATTGGTTTTTGATACCATATTGAGTGAGTGATGCCAACTCCGTATGGTGTCGTCATTATGTTCAAGAGAAGTTCAATCTTAGTTAAAATCTTTTGCAGTAATTTATCCTTCTTTCACATCAACCGTCTATGAGCCAATCCTGAATTACTTTGTTTGTCCTACTCAAAATCTTGATACTTGTTTTGTGTCATTGATGGGGGATACATCAAGGTCTTCCTATGATGGGTCACTTCCTGTCGACTTCAACACATTATCTAGGAAGTTGACTTAGAAACTCCCTTCATGTTGAAGAATCTAGGGAAAAATAGTGTAGTGTGATTCTTCGTTACTTGATAACAATTTGTGGAGTAATTTTACTTTTATTTATTAGCTTATTCTTATTCTTCTTATTATTAGTTCATATGTTTGTACTTCATCAAACTACTACTAAAACATAAAAATAAGAACACAAGATGTTGGCTATTTGTCAGGGCCAAAAACCTCTCTTCTCTTGAGAGGAAAACCCTTTCGAGAATTTCTCTTATTGAAGCTTCTATTGATCAATGCCAAACCCTAGACACCTGACAAAGTGATCCTCCGAGCACAAGTTAAGTCCTGTCTCCTTTCTACACCATATACCCTGACACTTCTTTTGACACTTCTTCTGGCACTTTGTTTCCCCCTTCCTCCAGTACTTCGTTCTTATTTCTACTTGTTAGTAACCTTGTTGTACTTTTTCTAGAGAAGATGTATTTGATGAGACCCTTTTCATATGATGATTCCTTTCTTGTCTTCACTAATCAATGAAATTTTATGACTGTAAAGGGAGGGTTGTTATGACAACAATGAAACCCTAATTCTCGCACGTGTGAGAGGTACCCTAGAGAATTAGGGTACTTTTCCTTCGCTAGAGAGAGGGACTTCATTTCTTGACTTAGGAGGCCTTGTAGGCCTAGTGACTTCCCAAACACCAACGAATCTTACACTGAAAACTTGTTGCTGCTATATTCGCAGTTTGTCCTCCTTATCCTCGCACGTGTGATTGTTTCTAGCCCTAGAAAGAGTCCCTAAACTTCATTGAGTTTCCTACTTCCTTCGCTGCACTTTTGGATACCCTTGGAATTCCTTCTCGTCTTATCTTCTTCTCTGATTTCAGAGCTTACATTGTGTGTTTTATGAAGGAATGTACAACCTCTATATATAGAGGATTGTCCCTCCTCTAGGCTGACATGTAGGCCAACTCCTTAACTGCTTTTCAAGTCGACTAGTTAATTGTTTTGCATGTTGACTAGAAGATTAGATTTCAGCTAGATTCCATGGTGGTATAGCATGCTTGAAGGAGCTGCTTGATGGTTCCATGATGATGCCTTATCTTAGGAGGAGAATTAACTTTGCTTGGAGGTATTCTCTTGACTTTAATACATATTTATACAAGGTGGAACATGTCCTTAAGTTATTCAACCTTTTATTTTCACTATTGACCCACCTATAGCACTTTAAATAGTGCTAGACCTATTTCAATGAGAAAGAAACTCATTGAAATATATTATAAAATAATATTTCTTTTCTTGAATAATTATAAATATCAAAAGTACATTTATGAAGACCAAACCTAGTTACACTTTCTTTCTACACTTTAGTGCCTTAGAACTTGCATACCTCAATGGAAAGTCACCTCACTTTTGATGACAAGTTCACATCATTGGCCTTTGATTGGAAGATTCTATGGGTGTTCGACTTCAGATCATTCATTCACACTTCATGGATTCCACTAGCATATCTTGAGGGCCATTGACATTATTTGTGGTTTCTCTCGCATCTGTTAATGATTATCATCATTGACCAATAATCAGATGGTGTCTTCCATTTTCAACTTCGAAACATTCATTCACATGGTTAAAATCATACTATGTTTTGGTAGTGATGAAGACCCTAGATCTAGTTTCATCCATCCAGGCTGTGTGGGGTTTTCACGACTGATGTACATATTGACATTGTGCAATGATGGCTATGTCCATATTATGTCTATTCAAGCATGTATCTATATTGTATTTTTGGTGGCCATGACCTTGATTTATTTAGATGGATCTTTGCACATTTCCATATTTAGTTATAGAGTTGATATGTTATACTAAGTATGGGAATTCCTACCTCATAGATGATTTCATGATTATATTGTACTGTAACCCTTAATTGTTTATTTTCAGGTCTCCAACCCATTGATCTTTGATCCTAAAGTTCGCATGATAAAGCACTTCAGTCCTCATAAACAATTTATGACTTTGAACTTTAGGGGGCAAACTATTACACATAATTTTGTCACCATTAGGAAAATTACCACAAAACCAAATCTCTCGCTATCCAATAAACCCTTCCCAGTAATCCCCTACAAATTCAAATCATAAACCATTCTGAGAAGCACAAGAATCTTAGATTACATTTCTTAAAAACATAAATTTCATGTAGTGTCGCACTTTCACTTTGAGCAAACTACAAAATCACAAGTTCAATCATTGACACCTACGTAGTGTGTCACACTGTTCTCCAATAAAATGTGTGATAACCTATCTAATTGGGTAAAAATAATAAGTAAAAACTATAAGCCTTATTGAGGAATCTTATCCCAAGAACATGGAATTGAGCTCCTACTTATTTCGGCCTTGTCCCAAGATTAATGGATCTAATCCCACTCATTATGAAACCTGTTGACTGCAGTTTGTCAACAATCCAAGAAGCAGAGTATCGAAGATCAATGTCATCATTCAACATTAGTTTTGTTATTGTAAACCCAAATTCTACAAGTTTATTGTAAATAATTCTAGTATGATCAGTTAATTATGTAACAACACCTAGGTAAGCCTATGATTTTGGCAAAGGATTTCATCCTAGGAAGATTTTTAACCTCACCGAATTATGTGTCTCTAAACATGGATAATCGAAAAGGTTTTTCTTCCAGCTTAAACCCCAAAGATAGGGTGGAATTCGTTGACAAGGTCTTCGGTGAGTCCTAGTGTTATATCGAGTCTTTTATAATGGTGTGTTTGGGAATAATTTAAGCACATTTGGCTAAATTATTTTATTACAAACACACTTGATCTATACTAGATCATATTGTGTTGTTGAATTGGGTAAATTATTAAGGGTCTATGTATAAAGGTGTTTCCCCTTTCAAGGGTTGAATTAATTATAATATCTTAGTGTAAAAATATTTTGGTGCATGGTCCCTCATATTTAGACACCATGACTAAAATATTTGAGGGTGGAAAAAATTATTAATCCCTCTAGTGTTAACTAATTAATTTTTCTGGCTAAATTAAATTAAAATCCTAAGCTAAAAAATTAGTTAATTTTGAGTCGAAAAAATAATTATAGAGAAAATAAAATTCTCCAAGTGGAAAAATGAATTTTGGAGAAAGTGGTCATTCCCAAGGAAGAATTAAATTAACAACCCCAATTCCAAGGCAGAAAAATCACAAGAAATTATTTGGGGCCATAAAAAAATTATTTTTTTCAAGAAAATTACTTTTTCTCGGTCCAGTTAATTGAAGAAAATTTGTGGGTCCAAAATAAGTCAATTTTCAAATTCCTTTATCAAGGAAACAATCATTTTTTAACAAAAAATGAGCTTATGGACCAAGATGATTAAGTCAAAATGATTTTTTGAGGAAAAAAGGTCAAAATAATATTTTTGGACAAGGAAAAAAGGGAATTATTATGCAATTCGAATTTCTTCATCAAGATCAAGGGATGCAATTTCTTTTTGGGATGGATCAAGCACCAAGTAGCTATTATTATCCAAGATCAACTAAAAAATGTAAAACTTCTTTGACCTAGCCATTTTCCACTTAGAGGGGGATCTAGATCTCTCTATTTTCTATATAAGGAAGCTATTTTCTCCTCATTTGATCTAGATCTTGGGGGGAGGCCCCCAAGAACTAAAAAATTGAAATGGATCTTGGGGGGAGAGGCCCCCAAGATCTGAAAAATTGAAATGCCAAAAGAAAAGAGGAGACCGCACAATTAAAAAACCACTTTTTTTCTTTTTTAATTAAAACATAGAATAACTGTAAAAGCTACATTGTGGTGGACAATCTATCCTTTTACAAAATGCGACTTGTTACTTATAGTCCTTTTTGGTTACAATACCACATGGTAAATTCCATGGGTGAATGAATACCATGGGTGGATGTCACAATACCATGGGTGAATGAATACCATGGGTGGATACCACTTACAATACCATGGGTGGATAAATACCATAGGTGGATGCCACTTACAATACCATGGGTGGATGAATACTATGGGTTTATGCCATTTTTCATTCAGATCATTCCTCCCTCCTTAAAAGGAATGGTCCCCATTACATGAAGTTCCCTCCTACGAAGCCTTTGTTGAATATGAAGAGGCAATGAAGAGAAGGGTTTTATGTGGGCAATGAAGAGAAGGGTTTTATGTGGTTAACCCATAACCATGATGAACGAAGATCCGAGGATAGAGATACCCTATAATGCTTGTGACCAACTGTGATACTAATAGTGTGCGACCTAGCAAATGGACTTCGATGAAGTGTCGGTTTGTGGATGACCCATAATCATGATGAACAACGATCCAAGGATAGAGATACCATGTAATGCTTGTGACCAACTGTGATACTGACAGTGTGTGGCCTAGCAAATGGAATTTGATGAAATTTGGGTTTGTGGATGACCCATAACCATGAAAAATGAATATCTGAGGACAGAGATACCCTGTAATGCTCGTGACCAACTGTGATACTAACAATGTGCGACATAGCCAATGGACTTCGATGAAAAGGATTTTGTGCATTGACCCATAACGATGATGTTGATTATTAATGAAGTAGTAGGTGCTTACATAGCATGGGGTGGGAGGTCACATCTCCAAAGAAGCTGCTGTGTTGAAACTGATGAATGTGAAGCAAGTGCCTACTAAAGCAAGGTGGGAGGGCATGTCTCCAAAGGGAACCCGCTCCGAATGCTGCTCCAGAATTAAAATGGACATAACTCAGTCAATATAACTCAGAATATTTATTATAATCTTTTTTCGGAAACAAAATGACCATTCTGCATCTTCCCATGTGTTGGAAATCCTTATATGGACAATCTGGAATCTCAGATTCACGCTGCAACTATTTCGTCGTCACAAAAGTTCTGAAAAAAAATAGCTGATTTAAATTAGCGATATCTCCCACATCCAGGTTCAGATTGAACCAATTTTTTTTGGGTATTTTTCCACAAGGAATCCAAATTAGTTATTTTTTTTCTAAAAATTTTAACAAAAAATTCAAATCGGATCTGCAAACTCGCCGCCCAAGAAAATCATGAAGATTATTGAAGATTTCTACAAAACTTTGAAACTAAAATATGCATCAAACCTTCATTCCCATGGAGTCGTAACTTGGCTCTGATACCACTAATCCGGATCTTGGGGGGAGGCCTCCAAGATCTAAAAAATTGAAATGGATCTTGGGGGAAGAGGCCCCCAAGTTCTAAAAAAATGAAATGCCAAAAGAAAAGAGGAGAACACACAATAACAAAACCACAAAGAACCTTTTTTATTAAAACATAGAATAACTATAAAAGCTACATTTTGGTGGAAAATCTATCCTTTTACAAAATACGACTTGTTACCTATAGCCTTTTTCAGTTACAATACCACGGATAAATTCCATGGGTGAATGAATACCATTGGTGGATGTCAAAATACCATGGGAAAATACCATGGGTGAATGAATACCATGGGTGGATGCCACTTATAATATCATGGGTAAATTCCATGGGTCTATGAATACCATGGGTTGATGCCATTTTCCATTCAGATCATCATTTGTCACCGAAATTTGTAACCAAGCTCTGAGTCAAACTCTACTAGTTGTAATGCTTTATTGATCAATAAAGCAAAAGGTCTTTCTGTTTTACTCTTGATAGTGTTCCTCTTCAATTTTTTTGTGGTAATGTTTTCTGGATCATGTGCTTAATATTATACTGAATAAATTTTATAAATTATTATTTCTTTAGCAATTTGTTGGATCAACTATTTACACAAGTATCCTATATTAGTTGATGGGTTTAGAGAAAAATTTTAAGTTGATTTATCTAGCAGGTATCTCTAGATTTTGAAAGTTATTTTGTTATATATGCCTCTATTGATCTAATAATTTGATTTTAAGTGTTTCGAGACTTCAGGCATTCAGATCTTGGGCATGAGGGCAAGTCTTTGGCTAGACCAACCTACTCTCAAGTCAAGAAAACTCAAAAGCCCATCTGATTAAATTTAATGTCTTATTTACTGATTTGATTTGCAGGGATTTTGGCTATTGCTCACCATTACAATTTATTTCCATCATCTATTTGAATTTATTTTTGCATAAAAGAATATATATGTTTATAAGAAGCCACAAATCATTGTGAATATTGTAGATTATTTTTGCAATTAATTTTTATCTAACCCTTGTTCATATATTTTTCATTTCTTTTGTATATAGTTGTTGGGGTTTTTATTTAATTTTTTCAAATCTAAAGGAGAGATTGATTCCTAGAGGGTTTTAGCCCTCACCTAACCTAGACAGATAGGGTTTGGGCTTCATTCTTAACTATAAAAGTTTGTCATCTAGCCTTTTTAACCTTTTCCTTAAAGGTCACAGGGAATCTAGGGTCTTTCTAGCCCTCTCAAGGCATTGATCTACCATTTGCGACTTCTTTTCACCTCAACAAATTTTTTTCATGGGGCCGAAAGGATTTGAGGCATATTGAGGGGTCCAATCGACAATTTTGTGGCTTCATTCTTCAACAAAGAATTTTTCTAGGTCAACCGCTAGGCCTAAAGCCCTTGTCTCACTTCAAAGATTGATTTTCTCAAGGGTTTGACATTCAAAATTTTGTAAATAATTTTTTAAAATTATTTTTATAATTTTTATTATAAAAATCTAACTTGGGTTGATGATTGCAGGCTTATAGAAACATTTTCTAGCTCAAGATTTGGATTTTTTACTAGCCCTAACCCCAAGCCTTTAGAGGCTAATCTCCTTGGCTACAAACTAATTAGTGTCTGATTTTATTTGAAGACTATTTTTTGTGGTTTTGCAGGTCTCCTCTATCAAGTCACAAGGGGTTTTATTTACGGGTTTGGTGTTTGATCAATTGGAAGTTCCTTTAGGCCTATCTGCAAGGCCTAATTTCATCACAAAGCCTATCCGCAAGGCCTTTTATTGATTGATCTGGCCTTCATTTGATTCAGGACCAATACATTGTGATTACATTGTTAGTAAATTTCCTTTTGAAGGATTATCACACTATTTTGTGGCTAGTTTTTATCCCTTTTTCATTTGAACTATCACACATATTTTTGAGGGTTGGCCACTTTCCTAGAAAGGCTTGTCTACTTTGGCAGTGAGCCTCAAAGAGGTTAAAACCTTCTCACACCTAAAGCACATTTTAATTAGGGTTTCTAACTTTGTTTTGGGCTTGGATATTTCTGGTTCATCAAAATTTTCCCTTTAGCCCTAGCCGCAGGGCCTAGAGACCTTATTTTCTCCAAATGCAATCATTTTCAAGGTGTGATTGTCATATTTAGAGCTAACATTCAGTGGTTGCAAGAGAAACATTATTTTGTGCAAGGGTTTCATCATTTTTTTAAATCCTAGGTGTTGACATTTAGCCTCTAGAATTGATACATCAACCTTTGGAGTAGGGTTGCAAGGCATTGGAGCCTTGATTCTCCCCTACAATCACCTATTGCAAACTGCCTATGTTTTTTTTCCAAAATACTAGTGTCTAGGATAGAATCTTAAATCATTGATTGTTAAAATTGACAACTAGGGCCAAAATCCATATGGGTCATCTTATTTATGATAGCAGCTATTTTTCTTGCATTCCTCTCTCTAAGAGGTGTAGGATTGATCTGAAGATCATCTGATTTTGACATGTACAAATGAAGTTATGAATTTCTTTTGATTATGGTCAAATTGTCAAGTTCGACCAACAAACTTATGTAGGCTCAGAAGCCCAACAGTCACGTCTATTCATCCTCAATGTTTGCTATAAATACATGATGCCTTAGCCTCATTTGGACACACTCATCTTCACATTTCTGTTGGCATTTTGGCACAGGTGTGGCGCTATGATACAGGTGTTGTCCTTGATGGCAACTCTCTTTGATGTCAGATCTTCATTCAGACTACAGAATGAAGAGAAATCTCATATACGCAGGTTAATTAAGTCAAAGTTGCGTATACACACAGGTGATATGCATACTAAGTCGCGTATATGCAGGAGAGCTATATACGAAGGCGCGTATACACGCAGATGCATGAACAGAAAAGGGCGTATATGTCGGGAAGTTTCCTTTTGGTCCATGGTAGTTAGCCCTCGGTACTTGTGCCCATGTCTTTGGACCAAAGTACCTCGACAGACGTGTAGATCTCTAGTTTTGAAGTTGATGGTTTTGGATTTCTATGGTTTTGGCTCTTGGTATTGAGCAAGGCCTAAGGCTATATAAGGAGAAGAAGATCATTAGGCAAAATCATCTTTTGACAAGGCTTGAATATCTGAGAAAGAAAGAGATCTGATATGCAGGTTCTGGGTTGCTTGATCTAAGCTAAGGAGAAATCACATCAGTTGATGGAAGACTAGATCTAAGGATAGATCGGGATCTAATGGTTTGAAATGCACTATTATGATATGGTTGATTATGCATATTTCTAGATCTGCATACTGTCGCAATATTATGTTCTGGGTCTAACTGATGTCTGGTACAGCTGCAAGTTGAGAGAATTTATTTTTAGATCTGTATGCAGGTTGGCTTAGGTAAAAGCGCGTGTATACGCGGGTTTCGCTCATTGAAGTAGCGTATATCTTTTGAAGCTTGATTTTTGGGTTTGCAGTTGGATCTGACTGTTATTGCAGACTGCTTTGTGTTCTGGTAACTGGTGATTGACAGGGTTCAGTGGTTCAGTGATTCAAAGTTTGATGATGCTAGTATTGGTTGTTTTATGCTTCAATGATCTTTTGTGAAAGTTGAATGAATTGTGGTCTACAGATTGTAATATTGTGCTTCAGGAATATCCAGTCTGAAAATGTATGAAAGGTGGTACCTGAAAGAAAGAAGATTGTAGGTCAGCACCTACGTACTAGTATCTTAGCTAGTACAAGAGCAAATGGGGTTGGAGCTCCCTTCCAAGGAAGTTTGGAGAACGAGAGAAGGTTGTAGCCTTCTGCAGGTTGTAGCCTGCGTACTGGTATAAGGCTGCACCAGTACAAAAAGATTGTAAACTGAAGTTTCATATTAAAGAAAGATAGAGACGACTTGCAGCAGGTGGTTTTCACCCACATTGGGTTTCCACCTTATATCTTGGTGTTCATGTGTATGGTTTCTGTGTGATCTGTTCTACTGCATCTGCTTACTCTTAATATGGTGAATAATGTCCTCATGCACTTAACTGAAGATAAACTGACTGAATTATAAGATTTCTAGTTATACGTTGTTTTCTTTATACACAGTTGCGTGTACACGCTGGTTCACTTAACGAAAGTAGCATATATGTTTCTGAGCATTGAAAAAGTTTTATAGTTCTGATAATACTGATTCACCCCCCCTCTCAGTATTATTTCCAACAATTGGTATCAGAGCAGGTCCTTCAGAGAAGCTTGATCACTTGAAGGTAGATCGTTCATCATGAGCAACTACGAGAGAGAAGCATCAATCAGGCCACCCGTTTTCGATGGGACAAACTTCAATTATTGGAAGGTAAGAGTTACTACATATCTTCAATCTCTTGGTACAAAAGTTTGGGACATTGTAGAAACAGGCTATGCTTTTCCTTCAGCTACTCCTACAGATCCAGCTGAGAAAAAGAAGTATGAAACAAATGCAAAAGCAGTCAGTACTCTATTAGGAAGTATATCCCAAACGGAATTCATGAAGGTAATGCACTTTAAATCCGCAAAAGAGATATGGGACAAAATGGTCACAAGCTATGAAGGAGATGAACAGGTAAAGCGTGCTAAACTTCAAACTCTCAGGATTCAGTATGAGACTCTCAAGATGTATAATGATGAAAGTGTGGCTAATTATTTTCTTCGGGTAGATGAGATTGTTAATTGTATGAAAAATTTGGGTGAAGAAATAAAAGAGGCTATAGTTGTTGAAAAGGTTCTAAGATCATTGTCTCCCAAGTTTGAATCTAAAGTATCTGCAATAGAAGAAAAGGAAAATCTCTGAATTCTCACTATGTCTCAGCTTCATGGAATTCTAACCGCTTATGAAATGAGAAAGGGAGGTCCATCAGACAGAAGAGAAGTTGCCTTCAAAGCTTCAGGCAAAGAAGATTATTATGAAGCAAATCATGTGCCAGAAGATGAAGAAGAAGAATCAAATTTTATCAGAAATCTTCAAAGGGGTTCTGGAAGGTTCAGAGGTAAGTTACCTTTTAAATGTTTTGCTTGTGGAAGAGTAGGTCATTATGCTGCCAAATTTCCTCACAAAGATAAGAATGACAAGGGAAAGGAACCTGTTAGATGGAACAAGAAACAGAATGAAAAGAAGAAAAGCTATTACACTCATGAGGATAGTGATGGTCTTTCAAATAGTGATGAAGATGAACAAGGTAATAGATATAAACTTTTAATGGCTTTTGAAGATGATGACTACATGGATGCTATAGATGTAGAAGGCTTTTATGAAGAAATGAAAGATCTCAAAGTTTGTTTAGAAGAGAAGAGTGCTATTATTGATTCTCTACAATGTCAACTAGCTGAAAAGGAAAAACATCTTGAAAAATTGGAATGTGAGATTGTTTGTCTTAGAAAGGAGATTGAGAAAACCAAAGCAATTAATCTTAAGTTTGTTAAAGGATCTGAACCTTGGATGAGATTATCAATGTGCAGCGATCTCCTCTGATCAAGACAGGTCTTGGATATAATGGAGAAACATCTCTAGCCTCTACCTCTAAAAGTTATCTTGATGCAACAAGGAGAAGCGAGCAAAGGCCAAATAAAAGTCATCAGGTGAATCAGGGACAGTTTATCTCAAGAACAAATAAAGATCATCAAGAAATTCAGGGACAAACAGCCTTAAGGACAAACAGAAGCTACAATCAGCCACAGGTAAAATCTTCCCAATTTGCTCCAAGAATGAATAGAAGCTACAATCGGTTGGATGATAGATCTGATTATCGCAGAAGTTTCTTTAATGGCCAATGCTTTTCTTGCCATAACTTCGGTCACAAAGCAGCTCAATGTGTCGCCTACAAAACAATCATGACTAGAGAAGCTCAAAAGCAAGGGAGAATGACTGGAACCATGAAAAGGACTTATAACAATTTTTCGGTTCTTGAAAATGAAGTTGAATGCTCTACTTGTAATAACTTTTGTCATGAAGACTCTGAATGCAGGAGCAGATTCCGGAAGACAACTCAGAAGGAACAAACCTCAAATGTTAGAACATGGAGAATAAAAGAATCACAACCAGAAAGATGTGGGATAGCCTTTTATGCAGAAGGTCAAGAAAGTCTATGGTACATTGACAGCGGATGTTCGAAGCATATGACAGGGGACAAAGAAAAGCTTGAGTCATATACCGCATTAGAAAAAGGGAAGAAAGTTTCTTTTGGGAACGATATCTCTGCAGCCATTAAAGGAAAAGGTGTTGCTCCGTTGAAAGAGAAGGTCAAAGCAGGAAATGTGTTATATGTTGATGGATTGAAGCATAATCTTCTAAGTGTCAGTCAGATGTGTGATCAAGGAACCGAGGTAATATTTAGATCGAATGGATGTTGTGTTCGCGATCTTGATACAGGTAAAACAGTGATCAAAGGAAGAAGGACTCCAAATAATCTATATATCTTTGAGGAAGGACAACAATGCTACTTAAGCAAGGATGATAAACATTGGCTATGGCATCGGAGGTTGGGGCATCTAAGCTTTTCACAAATAAGGAAAGCATGCAAATATCAGGCAGTTCGTGGTCTTCCAGATATCAAAATTCCAGACAATACCATATGCAAATCTTGTCAGTTTGGAAAGCAAACCAGAACTAACTTTCCAGAGAAGGAAGGATCAACTAGCATGCCTCTCGAGCTAGTCCATACAGATGTATGTGGTCCATTTAGGAAGAGGACACCTCGAGGAGAAGAATATATGATATTATTCATTGATGATTTCTCCAGATTTGTTTGGTTAGGGCTCATGAAGCACAAAGATGAAGCATTCGAAAAATTCAAATCCTTCAAAGCCTTGGTTGAAAATGAATCAGGACACAAAATTAAGTGCCTCAGATCTGACAGAGGTGGGGAGTTCACCTCAAATGAATTTTTCGATTTCTGTGACGAACATGGGATAAGAAGAGAATTCTCTACAGCTAGAACTCCTCAGCAAAATGGGGTTGTGGAAAGAATGAACAGAACTATCCAACAAATGGCTCGTGCTATGCTCGATGAATCAGGTACTCCCGCAACCTTCTGGGGTGAAGCTGCACATGCTGCTGTTATTATTCTTAACAAAACAAATGTCCGAGTAAACAGCACTCAAACACCTCATGAGCTCTGGAGTGGTAAGACTCCTTCGGTGAAGCACTTCAAAATCTTTGGAAGCAAATGTTATATCAAGAATACTGATGAGCAACTTGGCAAACTTGAACCAAGAGCAGATGAGGGCATTCTTCTTGGTTATTCTCCACATAGCAAAGCATACAAGTGCTACAATAAAAGACTTGGCAGAATTGTTGACAGCATTGATGTAGTGGTTGATGAGAAGGGATATATTCCTAGGCAAGTTCATCATGAAGACATTGAAGAAGATGAAGGTTACCCCCAAAGGCGAAATGATGAAGAAGAAGAACCTCAAGAAGAAGAAGAACCTCAAGAAGAACCAGAGGAGCAGACAAGAATAGAAGAGAAGACTCCATCCAGATATGTTCAAAAGAATCATCCAGAATCTCAGATTGTGGGGCAGAAAGAGGCAGGAGTACAAACAAGAAGGACACTTGCAGAAGCTTCAAGCTATTTGGCATTACTCTCCTCCACTGAACCACAAAATGTTAAAGAGGCATGCAAAGATGAATTTTGGGTCAAAGCAATGGATGAAGAACTTGAGCAGATCGAAAAGAACAACACTTGGGAATTAGTTCCTAGACCAAAAGATAAGAATGTAATAGGAACAAAATGGGTCTTCAAGAATAAATTAAATGAAAATGGAGAAGTAATTAGAAACAAGGCCAGACTTGTTTGTAAAGGGTATGCGCAGCAAGAAGGAATAGATTTTGAAGAGACCTTTGCTCCTGTGGCAAGACTTGAGGCCATCCGAATGTTCCTTGCTCTCTCAAGCTTTCAAAACTTCAAGGTATTTCAAATGGACGTGAAATCAACCTTTCTGAATGGAGACTTAGAAGAAGAAGTATATATTGAACAGCCAGATGGTTTCATTCTTGGGAATGATCCAAACCTTGTATGCAGATTGAAAAAGGCTCTCTATGGACTCAAACAAGCTCCAAGGGCTTGGTACTATCGGTTGGACAAATATCTTCACCAACAAGGCTTTTCAAAAGGATCAGCAGATAGCAATCTCTATATAAAAGTTGAAAATAACAAATTACTGATTCTTGTTGTTTATGTAGATGATATTATCTTTGGCAGCAATGAAGAGACTATGAGTCAAAACTTTGCCTTGGTTATGCAGAAAGAATTTGAAATGTCACTACTTGGAGAATTGACTTATTTTCTTGGATTGCAAATCCAACAAAATGAAGGAGGTATCTTCTTGTCTCAAACCAAATACCTCAAGCAGATCTTGAAGAAGTATGGCATGGAAGAGTCAAAGCCTGTATGTACACCCATGGTTACAGGATGCAGCCTTAGTGCAAATGATGAATCAGCAGCAGTTCATCAACCCACTTATAGATCCATGATTGGGAGCTTGCTTTATTTGACAGGTACCCGACCAGATATTACACATGCAGTAGGAATTGTTGGAAGATTTCAAGCCAACCCAAAGGAAACTCATCTTCAGGTAGTCAAAAGAATCTTCAAGTATCTTCAAGGGACACAAAACTATGGCTTATGGTATCTTAGAAATACAGATCTCACTCTTCATGCTTACAGAGATGCAGATTGGGCTGGAAGTGTGGATGATAGGAAAAGCACAAGTGGTGGTGCTTTCTTCATGGGTTCCAGACTAGTATCTTGGTTCAGCAAGAAACAAAGTTCGATTGCCTTATCTACAGCTGAAGCAGAATATGTGGTTGCGGCATCTTGTTGTACACAACTTCTTTGGATGATGCAAACCTTGCAGGACTTTCAAATCACTTGCACTCCACCAGTCTCTATCTTATGTGATAATACAAGTGCAATCAGCATTTCAAAGAATCCAGTCATGCACTCAAAGACCAAGCACATACCAATCAAGTACCATTTTCTTCGGGAGAAAGTGCTTGAGCAGAAGGTCAAGTTGGAGTATGTTCCTTCTAAGGAACAAGTTGCTGATATTCTCACAAAACCACTGCCCAGGGAAACTTTTGAATATCTCAGACAAAAACTGGGAGTAGTTGATGCTTCATCCTGCTGTTAAAGCTTGTCTGTTCTACAGAAAAGTTGGTATACGCAAGTTGCGTAAGGGATATCCGCGTATATACGCTGATTTATGGGGGGTAAGTCGCGTGTATGTTGTACGCCTGTTGCAGAGAGTATATCCGCGTACATACGCTGGTCTATGCAGGAGAAATCGCGTATATGGAGTTCTGAACAGCAAGGGCAAACTCTGGTTTAAAAGGTCTGAGATGGGTATGTCAGAATTCTTCAGACACAGGTTCAGGGGGAGCAGCTTAAAAGTCTCATAAAGCATTGTTGGCATTTAGATGTTTTGGTTATTGGTTTCTCAGAAAGAAATCCTGGTTGCTGATCTAAAAGATGTTTATCAGATGCTGCTGGTGACTTTCATAAGTCTTGGTCTAGATCTGTTGTCTCTATGTCATGTCTCTCTTTTGTGATATTTCTTTTATGGTGTCAAGGTCATGTAACGGCCTATGTTGGTTTCCCCACTATGCCTGGGATGAATGATGTAATATAATTGGTTGTTTCTGATATGTCCCCTCTTGGTAGGGAGTATGGATGTATGTATTGAGTCTTTTGGTGATAGGAAGGTCCCTTATGGTGTATAAGTCTTGGTTCTTGTTGAAGAACATCTTTTGCAGATCTGGCCTACTGTCAGGGGGAGCATGATTCAACACAGCCAAGCAGAGGTATCAGCATGTACTCAGGGGGAGCACTGCCCTTTGCCCTTGATGACAAAGGGGGAGAATGATTCTAAGAATCTTGAGGTTGCCATCAAGTCCAAAGGGGGAGATTGTTGGCATTTTGGCACAGGTGTGGCGCTATGATACAGGTGTTGTCCTTGATGGCAACTCTCTTTGATGTCAGATCTTCGTTCAGACTACAGAATGAAGAGAAATCTCATATACGCAGGTTAATTAAGTCAAAGTTGCGTATACACGCAGGTGATATGCATACTAAGTCGCGTATACGCAGGAGAGCTATATACGAAGGCGCGTATACACGCAGATGCATGAACAGAAAAGGGCGTATATGTCGGGAAGTTTCCTTTTGGTCCATGGTAGTTAGTCCTCGGTACTTGTGCCCATGTCTTTGGACCAAAGTACCTCGACAGACGTGTAGATCTCTAGTTTTGAAGTTGATGGTTTTGGATTTCTATGGTTTTGGCTCTTGGTATTGAGCAAGGCCTGAGGCTATATAAGGAGAAGAAGATCATTAGGCAAAATCATCTTTTGACAAGGCTTGAATATCTGAAAAAGAAAGAGATCTGATATGCAGGTTCTGGGTTGCTTGATCTAAGCTAAGGAGAAATCACATCGGTTGATGGAAGACTAGATCTAAGGATAGATCGGGATCTAATGGTTTGAAATGCACTATTATGATATGGTTGATTATGCATATTTCTAGATCTGCATACTGTCGCAATATTATGTTCTGGGTCTAACTGATGTCTGGTACAGCTGCAAGTTGAGAGAATTTATTTTTAGATCTGTACGCAGGTTGGCTTAGGTAAAAGCGCGTGTATACGCGGGTTTCGCCCATTGAAGTAGCGTATATCTTTTGAAGCTTGATTTTTGGGTTTGCAGTTGGATCTGACTGTTATTGCAGACTGCTCTGTGTTCTGGTAACTGGTGATTGACAGGGTTCAGTGGTTCAGTGATTCAAAGTTTGATGATGCTAGTATTGGTTGTTTTATGCTTCAATGATCTTTTGTGAAAGTTGAATGAATTGTGGTCTACAGATTGTAATATTGTGCTTCAGGAATATCCAGTCTGAAAATGTATGAAAGGTGGTACCTGAAAGAAAGAAGATTGTAGGTCAGCACCTACGTACTAGTATCTTAGCTAGTACAAGAGCAAAGGGGGTTGGAGCTCCCTTCCAAGGAAGTTTGGAGAACGAGAGAAGGTTGTAGCCTTCTGCAGGTTGTAGCCTCCGTACTGGTATAAGGCTACACCAGTACAAAAAGATTGTAAACTGAAGTTTCATATTAAAGAAAGATAGAGACGACTTGCAGCAGGTGGTTTTCACCCACATTGGGTTTCCACCTTATATCTTGGTGTTCATGTGTATGGTTTCTGTGTGATCTGTTCTACTGCATCTGCTTACTCTTAATATGGTGAATAATGTCCTCATGCACTTAACTGAAGATAAACTGACTGAATTATAAGATTTCTAGTTATACGTTGTTTTCTTTATACATAGTTACGTGTACACGCTGGTTCACTTAACGAAAGTAGCGTATATGTTTCTGAGCATTGAAAAAGTTTTATAGTTCTGATAATACTAATTCACCCCCCCTCTCAGTATTATTTCCAACAATTTCTCTCTCTCTCTCTCCTCATTGATTGGGTACGGATTTATGGGCCTCTCTATCTCCACACATCCTAAATTTTAGGAGAGCGAAATTTCAGGAGGCCGAAATTTTAGGAGAGACAAATTTTAGGAGGCCAAAATTTCAGGAGAGTGAAATTTCAGGAGGCTGAAATTTCACAAGAGCAAAATTTTAGGAGATCGAAATTTTAGAAGATCGAATTTCTGGACAGTTTTACCAAGCATTGACTAGCATGTGTTGACCTCCTTTGACTGTGTTTTTGTGAGGGCTATCTTTGTTTAGGCAAGTAGCATTTCTGGGCACAAAAATCGAAGCTAAATGTTGACTTTTGACTAGCGTTGACTACAGCTAGGGCTGACCACAGGTGGGCTGTTTGGCCAGACTTTGATTAGGTTGAATTTGATTTTTTTGAGGGATGTTTTATCTTGCTTTTTGGAGGGCGAAGTTGACTAAATTTGACCGATTTGCTGAGTGTCAAATCTACCTTGTTGACCAACATTGACTTTTCTGGTTAGGGCTCTTTTGTTGCTGTTATAAATTATCAGACTTGTAAATTGTACTATCTCTCTCTGCTAAACTATTGAGGGCTTAAATAAGATTTTATCAAGGGTTTCCCCACATTCGGTTTTTTCCATGGCTGGTGCCACTTCTTGTGTCTTGTGTTGGCTTGTCTTCTATTTTTTATGTTTATGTTCTATCTGCATTTTACTATCATGTTGATGTGATTGCTAATCTGAATAGTGATACTAGGCTAATAAAGAAATTGAAGTAAAATTTCTCTAAAGTGTAGAACATACCATTGTTGCCTAAAATTAACATGGTATCAGAGCTGAGGTGAAGACAAAGCCCAAGAAAAAGTGAAAGAGAAATCACCAAAGACAGTTGGACAAGGACAAAAGGTTCAATGGGATCCTCATCCTACTTCTTGGTTGAAGATAAGCTCCATGATAAATTTGACTATCATGGATGGAAGATGTCTCTTGATTTGACCTTGGAAGAAAAAGAACTGATGGACTATGTGCAGGGTAAATTCCCTGAACCTCCTTCAAATGCATCGGTTGCTAAGAAGACCAAGTGCAATAGGGTTGAAGTTAAAGCAAAGAAGATTATCAGGGATTCCATTAACACGCATCTAGTGGCCTACATCTCTGAATTGAAGACCTCCAAGGAGATCTATGAGAGGTTTGTCGACATGTTCAAGGTTAGTAATGTGAAGAAAATTCTATTTCTCAAGAATAAGTTGAAGGATATTAAGAAGGGAAAGGATGAGGATATTCAATCCTATTTCTTGAGGATTAGTGAGATCAAGAATGATCTACTCTCGATTGGAGAAGTCATTCATGATAGGGAACTTACTCTTACCACCCTTCGAGGTCTCCCACCTGAGTGGTATGTATTTATAACCACTTTCCTCAACAATAATCAAATTCCAAGGTTTGAAGAATTGATGTTGAGATGCATTAAAGAAGAAACAAGAATGGTGGAGCAAGAAATGCCTTCTAATAGAAGCAACTCCACTGCATTCTCTGCTCATGCCAAAAGGAGAAATAATACATGGCCTAAAGGTCATTTCGATGGAAATACTGGATCTAAGGGAGGAAGGAAGAGCAGGTGATTTTTTTGCAATAAGTTTGGCCACTATGAAATGGAGTCTACAAATAGAAGGGACACATTGCATGCTGATGATTGCAATCATTCTAGGGGAAAATTCAACAACAACAATCAAAGTAATGGAAGATCCAATGGCAAAGGAAAAAGGAATGCGGGACATCAAGGAAATTGTTGACCCTCCAAGAAATCAACGAACTCCAGGTATGAAGAATCAAATGTTTTTAACAATAAGAAAAAAGAGTACTATCTTATATTGAGCCTCTCCACTGCCTCTCGTCTGGACACTTTGGGAAATTGGTTGATTGATAGTGGTGCCTCAAGGCACTTCATCGGATACAAGGAATCCCTCTCTAATAAGATAGAAAAGGAGACAAACTCAGAGATCATCCTTGTAGATGATGCCACCTATCCCATGAAGGGAGTAAGGAATGTTACCCTTCAATTGAATCAAGGTAACACTATTCATTTGCAAGAATCACTATATGTACTTGATCTCAAGAAGAACCTGGTGTCCACTTCAGCCATGGAGGAAAAAGTATAAGGCCCATCTTCATTATAAGGCCCTACCCAATGTGAGACAGATGGTGATAAGTATGCCTAAGTTCAAAGTAGAGCATGAAGGTGTATGTCCGGGATGTGCCGAAGGAAAACTTACAAGGGGACCATTCCCCTCAAGTAATAGTAATACCACATATATATTGAAATTGATCAACTCTGCCATATCTGGTATGATGCTCGTAAACTCTTTGGGAGGATAATTATATTCTCTCACATTTACAGATGATTATTCTTGAAAGACCTGGATCTACTTCTTGAAGAAGAAGGATGAATTGCTCACCTAGTTTCGACACTTCATAGCCATGATCAAAAACCAATCAGAGAAGAAAATAAAATATTGAGGACTGATAATGGGACCGAGTATGAATCCAATGAATTCCAAGATTATTGCAGAGAATCTGGCATTAAGAGGGAGACTACAAAGCCATACACTCTTGAGTAGAATGGTATGGCTGAAAGGAAGAATCACTCTATTGTAGAAGCAATTCGTACCATGCTTCATGATCAAGGCCTTCTAAAGTTTCTATGGGTTGAAGTTGCAAATATCGTCATGTATGTTCAAAACCAACACCCTCATCAAGCATTGGACTCAAGACTCTTGGAGAAATGTTCACTACTAAGAAACCCGATGTCTCTCATTTTAGAATTTTTGGAAGTCCTTTATATTTTCATGTGCTGAAAGAGAAAAGGAGCAAATTGGGTGCATCTGGGAAGAAAGAAATCTTTGTGGGCTATAGTGAAAATTCCAAGGGATATAGAATTTATGTGGCTGGTCAAAACGAATTTGAGATAAGTCATGATCTCATCTTCGACAAAGATATGGCCCTCGGGAAGATCAAAAACCTTCCTATCTTAAGGAAGGACAAAGAAGTTGACACCATAAATTAGGGTGCAAAAGAAGACAAAACGATGCTTGATGTTGATGAACCTATGGATCCTATTGATCCTCCTCCTCATGAACCCTCCTCCTCTAAAAGGAGGCCCTCATGGCTTAGGGAGACTCTCGAAGATGCTGAGAGACACATTGCACCAAGGGGAACTTTCTGTGAAATAAATAAGACAAATAGGTATCAAGGATATTTGACCGCCATGAGCACTATCATTCAAAGAAGCCGTGAAGCATCAAGTATGGAAGGATGCTATGAATGAAGAATACGAGTCAATTATGAAGCATGATTTCTGGGATGTGGTACCTAGAACCCAGGACAAATCGGTTGTCACCTCTAAGTGGCTCTACAAAATCAAGCATGTAGCTGATGGAAGTGTAGATCCTCTCATTGACAAATGTAAGAGGGAGTTGGCTTATAAATTTGAGATGAAGGACCTAGGACCAATGCATTATTTCCTAGGGTTAGAGGTTTGGAAAAAGGTAGGTGAAATTTTCCTCTCTCAACGAAAATATGTTGTGAAGATATTGGAAAGATTTAGGATGGTGGACTGCAAGCTTGTGACTACTTCGATGGAACTTAACTTTAAGAAGTTATGTTGTAGTACTGCTGGACCAAAATTGGTAAATGCTTCTGAGTATCGTCAACTCATAGGAGCACTGATGTTCTTGGTGAACTCCCATCTGAACATATGTTTTGAAGTTAACACATTGAGCCAATATATGGCTGAGCCTCATCAATACATTGGATTGGTGCCAAGAATCTTCTGAGATATCTTCAGGGCACAATCACTCATGGAATGAGATTCACTATTGGAGATGTGAGGCTACATGGTTATTCTAATGCTAATTGTGCTAGTAGTGTGGTGGATCGCAATAACACTTTTGGATGTTTTTTTCCCTTGGGTTTTGCTTTGATATCTTGGATGAGTAGGAAGCAGAAATCAGTTGCCTTGAGCACCGCCGAGGCCTCATACATAGCTACTAGTATGGCCTCCTGTGAAGTTGTCTGGTTGAGAAAGCTCTTCAGTGAGATGTTTGGACATGTGATTGAAACTACTGTGATCCTTTGCAACAACTAGAGTGGGATCCGATTATTAGAGAATCTCGTGTTTCATGATCACTCCAAGCATATAGATATCAGGTGCCACTTTATCCAAGACATGGAACACCAATGAGAAATAAGGCTCCATTGCATTTGGGACTGATGAGAAGGTCGTAGATATTTTGACGAAGCCCTTGGGGAAGGTCAAGTTCTTGGCGTTTTGAGAAAGACTTGGAGTTGTGGAGATACCCTCTTATGAGGGTCCTGCATGAGATGGACATTGAGCTCTGGGAGCTCTAGGGGGCTTGGGGTACTTCTTGGAGCGATGAGCAACCATAGGGTGAGTGTTTCAACCTTCCTACTGAGACATCCTACCGATGCAGTCTAGGAATTATGAGAAGTACCTCTCATTTGAGCAATAAGTAAGGAAATGAGGATAGGGACCATAGTAATACAGATGGACGCATCATGTACTACTGTACTCCCTATGCTAGGATGACTGATATTGATCTGGGATCAATTAGAACTAACTTCGGGTCAGTAAGAGTGGTATGAGACACTCTCTTTTGCTTGGAACTGACTTTGGGTCAGTAAGAGCGTTATGACACAATCTCCTTTGATTTGGATTGACTTCAAGTTAGTAGAGAATGGTATGCTACATTCTCAATCACTTCTTCTTCTTCATAGTTCAACAGAGCAGAGCAGTGCATTGATGACAGAGATATTTTAGATTGGTAGATGGATTTCTCCTTAGTTGAGTGGGAGTGTTAAAATTGGCAACTAGGGAAAAACTCCACATGGGTCATCATATTTATGATCGCTGATATTTTTCTTGGATTCCCTTCTCTGAGAGGTGTAGGATTGATCTAAAGATTATCTGATTCTGACATGTACAGATGAAGTTATGAATTTATTTTGATTATGGTCAAATTGTCAAGGTTGGCCAACAAACTTATGTAGGCTCATAAGCAAAAAAATCATGTCTATTCATCCTCAACATTTGCTATAAATACATGATGCCTTAGCCTCATTTGGACACACTCATCTTGACACTTCTCTCTCTCTCTCTCTTCTCATTGATTGGGTATGGATTTCTGGGCCTCTCTCTCTCTCCACACGTTCAAAATTTCAGGAGAGTGAAATTTCAGGAGGCTGAAATTTCAAGAGAGCGAAATTTCAGGAGGCCGAAATTTCAGGAGACCGAATTTCTAGACAGTTAGACCAAGCATTGACCAACATTAATTGACCTCCTTTGACTACATTTCTTTTAGGGCTAACTCTGTTTGGGCAGGCCACATTTCTGGGCACAAAAATTGAGGCTAAACATTGACTGTTGACCAATGTTGATTACAACTAGGGTTGTTTGACTAGACTTTGACTAGGCTAAATTTGACTATTTTGAGGGTTGTTTTATCTTGCTGTTTGGAGGCTGAAGTTGACTGAATTTGACCAATTTGTTGAGGGTCAAATCTACCCTGTTGTCCAGCATTGACTTTTCTGGTTAGGGCTCTTTTGATGCTATTATAAATTATCGGACTTGTAAATTGTACTATCTTTCTCTGTTGAACTATTGAAGACTAAAATAAGATTTGATCAAGGGTTTCCTCACATTGGGGTTTGTCCTTGGCTGGTGCCACATGATGTGTGATCTTGTCTTCTATTGTTTATTTTTATGTTCTATCTGCATTTTACTATCATGTTGATATGATTGCTAATCTGAATATTGATACTAGGCTAATAAAGAAATTGAAGTAAAATTGCTCTAAAGCATAAAACAAACCATTTTTGCCTAAAATTAAAATTGATGCTACCAAACCAAGTATCAAAACAAGTCTACTTTGCACAACGGAATATAAACAACAATAAATCTACTA
Organism: Pinus tabuliformis; assembly: GCA_031772625.1. Lineage (NCBI taxonomy): Eukaryota > Viridiplantae > Streptophyta > Pinopsida > Pinales > Pinaceae > Pinus > Pinus tabuliformis. The sequence goes on along the minus strand of CM062819.1, from coordinate 87,701,000 downwards.
GTGCACAAAATATACACAAATTTTTACACAGTTTTTTACTATAACCCAACTTCATTATATTAGTCAACCTGAATAATACAACAATCTAGGGCTCCCGTACAAGGAATACTGGCCCTCAAATATCCACTTGTACAAGAATACAAAATTGGTAATTGGTGTCAATCCGTCAACAACCAATCTACCCTCAATGAGATACTTTGACCGTTTGGTTGTGGCGTGCTCTCTCAACTCCTCTCGGTCATACCCTGTACCTTCCCGGTCCTTTGACTCCATTTTTGCAACACTTGCCTCTATTAATCCTCTAAGTCCATCTCGCCATTGAATCTCGACTATCTAATCTTCTCACTAGTTGTGTCTTATTTCATCAAGGACATAATACATTGAAACTTATGTCGAGTTGTTTACAGCTTAATTTGTGAACAACTCATAACTTCCCACTACTACTTCTCAACTACTTATTGACTTCAGCCCACTATAGTATTCTTTCACTGCTCTCATGAAGACTAACATAGGGCATAAAGGAATTCTACCTATCACTGTAATATACCCATCTCTCACAGTTAACACGGGCTAGGAGGACTTCCCACCTTCTCCTAGAGATGTCCTTCTCCACACAAGAAGTCTAAGGCTACTCAAACTGCTCCTTGTTGATCAGACCCTTAAGCTCAACAACTACCACTCAAAGTGATGCACATCTGTCTCCAATTTAGGCACTATCATGTTTCCCTCCAGCAGACAATAAGTTGCCCAATAGAACACAAAATGCCACTATAGAATCTACCCAATGGTTAGGGAGACTAACATGCCAAGTCAACCCTACCTCTTGCCTCCTATAGTCCTCCAAATATGTCTACACTAGGACCATCCAACTCAAATCAAATACATCAAAACACATACCTCTACAAGTCCTTAAGGGCTAGTGTTACTGCTGCAAGTCTCGTGCTCTGGATAGGGCTTGTTTGCAAGCTGCTACAACCCTCTTTTCTTCACTTCCATACCTCCTCAATCACTATGGATTCCCTCCAAGCATCCATGTCCTCTTCATTCCCAACTTGGGTTAGTAATTAGCCCTATATCAAGCCATCCACCTACTCGAGAAAGGAAAATAGGCTCGCGACTTGTTTTGTACCTCAAAATAGCTTCTCAGCCCTCTTGTTCCAAGACAAATAGGCCTCGGCCCACTTGTGGCTTCACTTCAAGGAATGTGGCCTGCCATTGGAGAGAGATTCCACCCAAAACTAGCCCAATACACCATAAAAAATTCCCTTAAAGGACACAACTACCTCTGCTACTCAACTCGGACCTAGAAGACTGACTAAGAGACTCCAAACTAGTTGTTTACCTCCACGTATAGCCTTTTCTTCTAGCTATGATTGTCTTAGATATATATCACATGAGAAGGATGCACTTGGATATAAAATGGACCTTACACAAACCCTCTATTTATATCTTCTTCTTGGGAAACGTCTAGCCCAATAAAGGGTTACCTCATGTCAAGGCTGACTTGACTTATCTATAAAATTTTCCCACCCTTAACTTCAAAAATTCATATCTCTCTTTGTAGACCTCATATTTCAATGATTTTCAATTCATATGGTTCTTCTTGACGTCCTCTATCATATCCATCCATCACATGTCAATTTCTCTCCATGGTTTTTCCCCAACATCGATGGGTACAAAACTCCAAGCTTGGGTTTCAAGCCCCAAAAAGAATTTTGTGTGCCAACTCCTCCACAACCCTCAAGCCTAGGGTTTGGAGTACCTCCCAAGCTACATATCTCAACATCCTACACATATCAGACCTGAAGCATCACATTCCATAATCTAATCACATTAAAATCTAATAGTAACAAGCTTAAAAGATCTAAATTTGATCATGAATTAATTACATAAAGGCTTGGGTATATGTTTGATTTTTCTTTACATTTCTCTATTGATTAATCTTGGGTCACTTCTAATGAGTTATAGTGGTCTTATTTTTCATTTGATAGTGATATCTTGTGGACCGATGCATCTTTTGCAAACCGATCACTAGTTATGTTGTTCCAAGTCTAATAATTTGTCTTACATGAGCAGCCATCAAGTTGATCTGAATTTAAACAAAAATGCAACAAATTATAGAGATAACCATAAAAACAGAGATGCAGTGGAAATAATACTTCATTTCATTAATATAAAATACTGAAATATGCTTACAAATAGAAATGGAAATAAACCAGCTAGGGTGACAGTATCTTATCTTTGAGAAGAGATGTGATGGCTACATGCCTTTGAAATGCCTTACAATGAGGCTCAATGGACTTATTGTTATTGAACAATAAGAACAAACCCGAAACAACCAAAACCCTAACCCGAGGAGATGTAACACCAAGAGTTTATGGGCCCCGTTTGGGTGAGTTGGACAACCAACTTCCTGGGGTCGTGACTTGGTCATATTATCTCCGTTTGACGCGCATGATAACTCGTTGGAAAGATCTCTCCAAGGAATACGATGGAAAACATGATTTTAGACGCGCATGATAACCCATTGGAAACGTCATTTAGGGCCTCAAAATGGTTCCAGAAGTGTAGGACCCAAAAAACTGCTAAAAATAGTAAATTGTGCTACAATTAAAACTGAAAAACTGAAAGAAGCAATGGTGGGGGTCCAAGTGGAATTGGCGGGTGGACACCATAGGGATCATTCCTCCCCCCTTAGGAAGCAATGGTCCCCATTGCATTGAGTTCCTCCATGAGATGAGGAAACTTCTGCTGAACTTAGTCCTTGGTGAGCCACTTGCCCTGGTGAAGGGGTTAGCCTGCTTTGATAACTCGATACAGTTGGATATTCCGCTAGCGACTGTGCTTGATCTCTGTGTCCATGATCCGATCAGTTGTAGCTTATTCCATGCAATCTGGATTTAACTCTGTGGGTGTGGGTTGTTCGGCAATGTCGAATGTGTCTAGTAATGGTGGAAAGTATGGCCAAAGGCGGTCCACAATGAACACTGGGTGCAGGCCAAGGAATGGGGGAATACTGAGCTCAAATGCATTGTCTCCCATAGCCTTGGTAATGGTGTAAGGACCATATCGGAGTGTTTTTAGTTTCCGATAGGCTCCGGTAAGGCGTTCCTTTTGCAAATGCAACCAAACTTTGTCGCCCACCTCAAACTTATGTGACACCAAATGTTGATCATGTTGCTGCTTGTACTTGGCATTTGATTTCTCTAGAATGTCATGGACCTGCTGGAGAATATGTTGGATGTGCTCACTGAAGTTGTTTGCCTTATCTGTTTCGGACTGGACATGAGCCGAATCTGCGTGAGTAGCTGCAAATGGCATGGTCACATCAATGGGACATAGTGGCTGGAATCCCAAGCCCACCTGAAAAGGGTTGTGGCCAGTTGAGCTGTGGAGAGCCCGGTTGTAGATGTGCTGAACATAGGGGAGGCTCTCGTCCCATGTGCATGGATCCTTTGAGTTGTACATGCACAGAATGTGTACGATCATCCTGTTGACAACCTCTATCTTGCCATCAGTTTGAGGATGGAAGGTTGTGGACTTAGTGAGTTTGGTGTCTAGCATCGACAAGAGACTGGACCAAAATGTATTGAGGAACCTACTATCAAAATCTAAGATGATAGACTGTGGGATCCAAAAGTGTACCCACATTCGTTCAAAGAAAGTTTAGCAGTGGCTTTGACTGTGATATTGTTCTTGCAGGCTGCCATAATGGCCATCTTCGAGAAGTTGTCGACGACCATAAAAACACAGTCATTTCCATGCTTAGTGGAAGGAAGGCCTGACATGTAATCCATGGAGATGGATTCCCAAGGTCGACTACGCGTAGGAAGTGGGGTCTAGAGGCCTTGCTTCTTGATGGTCGGTTTGGCAATGGCATAGGCAGTGCATGATCTGATGTACTTCTCGACATCCTATCGAAGATTTGGCCAATAGAAATACTTCTGCAATACTGCCACCATTTTCTCGACCCTAAAATGCCCAACAGCTCACCTATGTCACACAACATGTTCCTTCCACAAGTATTGTTGTCCTAATAATACATCACAAACTTCAAGGGGAGAAATGTCACACAATACCTCATCTGTGATGGGCTTGATGTTGTATGGAAGGCAAAACTGCTGGCTCACGCGAAGATCCCGTCCTTGGTGAAGCCACCCGATGGTGTATGGTTGTGGATGTGTTGTGGTTGGTAAGCCTAGCTGCTTCATGACTTTTGCCAAAATGAGGTTCTTTTGGCTCCCGTTGTCGACAATGAACTGTAGCGGGGAGCCCTTTACCCACATCTGGGAGTGGAAGAGGCGCTCCTCCTCCTCTAGATCTTCAAGCTCCTCCTTCTGGATCTTCATGGTGGAAATGGTGACGTTGGGCTCCGCATCGATAATCTGCTTCCCTTTGTCATTCCATTGTTTGGTTCTGACTCAGAGTCGAAACATGCATCTGATTCTAAAACCTTAGCTCGACCACTAGTGACTGCTTGGCTCGACACTCACTTGTGTTGTGAGTGGAGCTCTTATGGAACTCACACCACTTTCTCGTGTCATTTTTCGGCTTCACGATGCTGTTCTTTACTTGTAGCTTTGGCGGGTTGTCTTGGGCGCTTTCTCCTTTCTTCTACAGTTTGGGGGAAACTTTCCCTTGCTTCAGATTCGCAGATCCAAAGTCTCACTTCTTCTATTTAAACTTTTATTCAACCTTGAAGGCATTAGTATGTTGTGCCAAGTTAGGAGATGTTTAGGAATTATATTTTTTCCTAGATATATTTGTGTAGGCAGACACGGTATTTGAGTACCAAATGATGCTCTGAATCCTTGATACCCAACTTTGTGCGAAGGGTATGGAAAATATTGGTAAACGTCGGGACGTCTTGGTCCCTCCCTTCCGCAATGTGGTCCACTTTATGTATTGATCCTCATAGCTTCTGACAGGGTAGTACTGTTCCTTGATGGCATACCAGAATGAATTCCAAGTGGATGTGGTTGAAAATAGTGAGCTTGTATTTTCATCCTTCTGCTTGCAGTAGGTTTCCCACCATTCCTTGACGTGGGGGGCTGATTTGAGAAGAGCGAAAATAATCTTTTCCCAACTGGAAAAATCATGAACAGAAAAATAACCCTCTAGCAGATTTAACCATTTATCGATGGCATCTGTGTCTATCTGACCCTAGAATATGGAGATTTCAAAATTAACTTGTACCTTAAATGGTGTGGCATTGCCAGAGTAGTTGTTGGAAGCCGATGCGTCGCCCCTGGGTAGCTGCTGAAGGATCTGGGAAAAATTATCCATCATTGCGTTCCTTTGTCACTTGAGGGCTTCTTCGAGCAAGCTTTTGATAGGATATCCTGCCCCATCGTCTTTCTTTTCATTCGCCATGGCAGGCCGTCGGGATTTGCAAGGTTGGCCTTATAAAGGTTCGACTAGTTCAAGCCCTAACTCCTTATATCCTAACCTCATTGGGTACATGTAAAGAAAAATAGAGAAAAAAAATAGACCCGCTCTGATACCACTGATCCAAATTTAAACATGAACACAACAAATTATAGAGATAACCATAAACAGAGAGATGCATCGGAAATAATACTTCATTTCATTAATGTAAAATATTGAAATATGCTTACAAACAGAAATGGAAATAAACCAGCTAGGGTGATGGTAGCTTATCTCTGAGAAGAGATATGGTGGCTACATGCCTCTGACCTACCTTACAATGAGGCTCAATGGCCTTTTTATTATTGAATAATAAGAGCAAACCCTAAACAACCAAGACCATAACCCGAGGAGATGTAACACCAAGATATGTAATACTGTAATTAGATTATAGGCGTTACATCCAGTGTAATAGCTTCCTCAGTGATCATTCTGGTTCCTTTGTTGCTGTCAAATTTAGAATGCAAATCTCAGTTGTTTCAGCTTCGAGATTCACGTGCCGTTTCTACTGTTTCAGCGACTACAAAAATAGTCTCACAAACCCCAGGCTGTTTCAACAATGCGGAATGCACATCATTCTTTAACTGTTCAACACTTAACAATTTAAAGATTAACTATGAAGATATCGTGATTATGTGCTAAATAACTAAACGTATAGTGATGAGAAGAATCATTACATACCTTAAGGATAATTGGGTTAAAACACTAACAAGGAATTTTTAAATATAAGTTGAAAAGGATGATACCATGGAAAAATGTATGGTCAAAAAGGGACAATATGAGGTCATAACAGGAACGTCCTCCAACATGCCTATCACCAATGTCATCCGACGATGTCGCTCGGTGAGTAGTTAATGGGGTCAACATTGAAATTTCTTCAAATTATTCTTGTATGCATTGAAATTTGACGTGGTTAGACTAGACACATGCCTCGATAGTATGCAAGGGTTTCAAGACTCAAGGATGCTTGATGTCCCTACATAATCTTTGAAATTGTCCACATTTGCATCAACATTCATCATGCAGTCTCGTTGTCATCATTCCTCATTCCCATCTATGGAATCTTTGTCAAAACTTTCTTGAAATTTCATGGAATGTCTTCCAACATGCCCATAACCAATGTCATCCACAGATATCGCATAGTAAACAGTGAATGGGTCCAGCATTGAAATTTCTTAATTATTTTAATTAAGTTATATATTATTTATTTTGAAAGTTGTTTTGTGAATTTATTTATTTTTAAATGAGATTTTGGAAATTGTATAAAAGAAGGTTGATATATTTTTATTATTTATTTTGAAAGATATTTTAGAAACTATGTAGAGTATCATTTTTAGGAAAAATTAACTTCTTCTTTTTTCTTTTTATTTTTAATTTAATTTAATTTTTTTTATTTCATTTAAGAATAAAGAAACATTGTTTAAGTTCAAGTGCAAAAATATTAGATATAGCAAAAATGATTGACATAAAATACATTTGATATATTTTAGTAGGTCTCCATATATAAGAAACTTTAAATACAATGTAAAAAACCTATCTATAAGTCTTTAGATGCACTTTATTGGGCCATTCTATCAAAGTAGATAAAAAATACTTTATCAAAATTGATAACAATAACAAAAAATTAAGACCAAATTAGGGTCTCTTCATTGCTCTCTATTTAAGTTGGTGTCATGATATGCCTCTTCATCTTGTCTTGATGATGAACCACACTGGATGGTTTGAAAAGCATTGGAAAAAAATTTCCTATGTGATTTCTACCGAAAGTTTTTTCTTAATAAAATATGGATCACAGAAGCCTAAATTCAGAAATAAATTAAGATTTAAAGATTTTATCTGGCTTTTTTGGGTAATAAGTCTATTAAAATATCTCCTTGAGATGGATAAGAGATAACTACTAGAAAATTTCCTTAAGATCCACAAGAATTGATATTCTAGATAGGATATTATTGTTCATGCATTTTCCAATCAAAAGGGAATCATCAAATATTTCAATATTATATAGACTTTTGTGAGAAGCCTGATGTTGATTAGAAGCTTTATAGATTTGTGATAGGGATTTTTCTATACCTAAGAGCTTCTAGACAAAATATAATGTTGGAAGTTAGATTAGTGGCAAGATATCAATCATCACCTAAACAAAGTCATCTACTAGCAACAAAGAGGATATTCATATACTTGAAAGGGACTATAGAATATGGGCTATGGCACACAAAAGGTAAGAACTTTACATTGAAAATGTACATAGATACAAACTGAGCCAATTGTGTCGATGTGATAAAAAGTACAAGTTGTGGCACATTCTACTTAGGAAAGTCTATGGTTACATGCTCAAGAAAGAAACAATCATCAATATCTCTATCAACAATAGAGTCAGAATGCATAACAGTTATTACTTGTTGCACACATGTGTTATGGATGAAACACTATATAAGATATGAAAGTAAATTTAAGTGAACCTATATCTATTAAGTGCAAAAATACAAGTGCAACAAGTATTTCAAAAAATTTGTGCTTCAATAAAAAACTAAAAATATCTCGATAAAGTACCACTTGCTTAGAGAAAATGTGGCTTAGAAAACAACGAAAATGGAATACGTAACCACAAAAGAACAAATATAAAATAAATTTACAAATCCACTTGCTAGAGAATCATTTGAATATCTAAGGAACAAATTAGGGATAGTTCATGGAGACTCTTCTCACTAGTTTGATTTCAAAAGAAGAGCCTAAAATACTATAGAGAATATGAAAATGAATGTACTATCTAAGGGGGAGAATATAGGAGTAGTAAAGAGTAAATAAGAGGAGCAAGATTCATATTATTGTGTCAATATTTTGAAGTGGTCAAGAAGCAACAAGAATAAGGACCATTCTACAATTGCAATATCAAATCATCTTCTTGATGAATAGACAACATCAATCAGGTTCATTCTTTGATCAAGGGACACGATCAAGGTTCAAGATCAAGGGACACGATTTATTTTTGGCATGGATCAAGCACCAAGTAGTTGTTATTATCTAGGATCAATTCAAAAATGTGCAACTTCTTGGACCTAGCTGTTTTCCACTTAGAAGGGGATCTAGATCTCTCTATTTTCTATATAAGAAAGCTATTTTCTCCTCATTTGTCACCGAAATTTTGTAACCAAGATTTGAGTCAAGCTTTGCTAGTTGTAATACTTTATTGATCAATAAAGAAAAAAGTATTTGGGTTTTACTCTTGATGGTGTTCCTCTTCAATTTTCTTGTGGTAATGTTTTTTGGATCATGTGCTTAATATTATATTGAATAAATTTTATAAATTATTATTTCTTTAGCCATTTGTTGGATCAACTATTTACACAGGTATCTTGTATTAGTTTATGGGTTTTAGAGAAACATTTTAATTTGATTTATCTAGCAGGTATCTCTAGATTTTGAATGTTATTTTGTTATCTATGCATGTATTGATCTAATAATTTGATTTTAAGTGTGTAGAGACTTCAGGTATTCAAAACTTGGGGATGAGGGCAATTCTTTGGCAAGACCAACCTACTCTCAAGTCAAGAAGACTCAAGAGCCCATCTAATTAAATTTCATGGCTTATTTAATGATTTGCTTTGCAGGGATTTTGGCTATTGCTCGTCATAAAAGTTTATTTCCATCATCTATTTGAATTTATTTGTGCATAAAAGAATAGATATGCTTATAAGAAGACATAAATCATTGTGAATATTGTAGATTATTTTTGTAATTAATTTTTATCTAACCCTTGTTCATATTTTTTCATTTCTTTTGTATATAGTTGTTGGTTTTTTTATTTAATTTTTGTAGATCTAAAGGAGAGATTGATTCCTAGAGGGTTTTACCCCTCACCTAGCCTAGACAGCTAGGATTTGGGCTTCATTCTTAACTATAAAAGTTGATCATCTAGCATTTTTAAGCTCTTCCTTAAAGGTCACAGGGAATCTAGGGCCTTTCTAGCCCTCTCAAGACATTGATCTACCATTTGCACCTTGTTTTCACATCAATGAAATTTTTTCAATGGGTCGAAGGTGTTTGAGGCATATTGAGGGGTTCAATCTACAATTTCTTGCCTTCATTCTTCAACAAAGATTTTTTCTAGGACAACTGCTAGGCCGAAATCCCTTGTCCCACTTCAAAGATTCATTATCTCAAGGGTTTGACATTAAAATTTTTTTAAATATTTTTGAATAATTATTTTTAGAATTTTTATTATCAAAATCTAACTTGGGTTGATGATTGCAAGCTTATACACACATTTTCTAGCTCAAGATTTGGATTTTTGACTAGCCCTAGCTACAAGACTTTAGAGGTTGATGTCCTTGGCTGCAAACTAATTTAGTGTCTGATTTTATTTGAAGACTGATTTTTGTGGTTTTTGAGGTCTCCTCCGTCAAGTTACAAGGGTTTTTATTTACTAATTTAGGGTTTTATCAATTGGAAGTGCCTTTAGGCCTAGTTACAAAGCCTAATAGCCTCACAAAGCCTAGTTGCAAGGCCTTTTTTATTGATCTGGCCTTCATTTTATTTAGGACCAATGCATTGTGATTATGGTGTTAGTCACATTCCTTTTGAAGGATTATCACACTATTTTGTGGCTAGTGTTTAGGCCTTTTTTCATTTGAATTATCACACATGTTTTTTAGGGTTAGCCACTTGCCTAGAAAGGCTTGTCTACCTTGTCCGTGAGCCTCAAAGTGGCTGAAACCTTCTCACACCTAAAGCACATTTTAATAAGGGGTTCTAACTTTGTTTTGGGCTTGGATATTTTTGGTTCATCAAATTTTTCCCTCTAGCCCTATCCACATGGCCTAGAGGCCTTATTTTTCCCATTTGCAATCATTTTCAAGGTTTGATTGTCATATTTCGAGTTAACATTTAGTGGTTTTAGGGACAACGTTATTTTGTGCAAGGCTTTTATCATTTTTTTAAAGCCTAGGTGTTGAGATTTAGCCTCTAGAATTGATACATCAACCTTTGGAGTAGGATTGCAGGGCATTGGAGCCTTGATTCTCCCCCACAATCAACTATGGCAGACTGACTATGTTGTTTTTCTATGTTACGAGTGTCTAGGATAGAATCTTAAATCACTAACACTACCAAACAAAGTATCACAACAAGTCTACTTTGCAGAACAGAATATAAACAACAGTAAATCTACTAGTGCACAAAATATACACAAAATTTTCACAATTTTGTATAATAACCCAAGTTCATCGTATTAATCAACCTGAATAATACAATAGTCTATGGCTCCTGTACAAGGAATATTGGCCCTTAAATATCTAATAGTACAAGATTATAAAACAGGGAATTGGTGTCAATCCATCAACAACCAATATGCCCTCAACAAGATACTCTGACCATCTGTCTGTGGCATGCTCTCTCAACTCCTCTCGGTCATACCCTGTACCTTCCTGGTCCTTTGAATCCCAATTTGCAACACTTGCCTATGTCATTTCTCCACGTCCATATGGCCACTTAATCCCGACTATTCAATCTGCTCATTAGTTGTGCCTTAGTCCATCAAGAACACAATACATTGAGACTTTTGTTGAGTTGTTTAAAACTTTGTTTGTGAACAACTCACAACTTCCCACTACTACTTCTCACCTACTTAGGGAATTCAACCCATTATAGTCTTCCTGCCTTGCTCTAATGAAGACTAACATAGGGCATGGAGGGTTTCCACCTATCACTGCAATATTCCCACATCTCATAATGAACATAGGCTAGGAGGACTACCCACCTTCTGTTGGAAATGTCCTTCTCCACACAAAAAGTCTAGGGATACTCAAGCTACTCCTGGCTGATCAGACCCTTAAACTTTACAAATACCACTCCAACAACTATTTTTTTTCCATCCAAGTGATGCACATTCGGCTCCAACTTGGGCACTATCATGTTTCCATCCAACAGGCCATAATATTCCCAATACAACACAAAACACCATTTTAGAATATTCCCAATGGTTAGGGCTACTAACATGCCAAGTCAACCCTACCTCTTGGCTCCTAAAGTCCTCGAAATATGTGCACACTAGGACCATCCAATTCAAATCAAATACATAAAAACACATACCTCTGCAAGTCCTTAACATATGGTGTTACTAATGCAAGTTTGGTGCTCTGATTAGATCTTATTGGCAAGCTGCTACAACACTCTTTTCTTCACTTCCATACCTCCTCAATCACTACGGATTCCCTCGAAGCATCTCGACTCCTCTTCATTCCCAACCTAGGCTAGTAATTAGCGCTCGAGCAAGCCATCCACCTATTTGAGCAAGGAAAATAGGCTTATTTCCTTTTCTATACCTCAGAACAACCTCTTGGCCCTCCTATTCTAAGAAAAATAGGCCGCGGCCCACTTATGGCTTAACTTCAAGGAATGTGGCATGTTGTTAGAGAGAGATTCCACCCAAAACTAGCCCAATACACCATAAAAAGTGACCTTAAAGGTTTCAGTTTCCTCTGCTACTCAACTCGGACCTACAAGACTCACTAAGAGAATCAAAACTAGTAGTTTACCTCCATGCCTAATCTTGTCCTCTAGTTGCAGTGCCTCAGATATATATCACATGAGAAGGATGCACTTGGATATTAAAATTACCTTACATAAACCCTCTATTTATATCTTCTTCTTGGGAAATTTTTCCTATCTAGAAAATTTTCCCACCCTTAACTTCAAATATTCATATCTCACTTTGTAGAACTCATATTTCAATCACTAGTTATGTTGTTCCAAGTCTAACATTTTGTCTTGCAGGAGCAGTCATCAATTCTTCCTTAAGATCTGAATTTTTTCTTCTTATGAGCCATATCATCAAAGAGTTACACTTCATCATCTCCCTAGTTGTGAGCATTTTGAGTCACTGTATTTTAATAGTCAATTCTCTATTTTGCGGGGGACCTTTACCATTGAAGCACTGAAGTTTTCCTGGTAGCAGAAAATCACTCGATTTAGAATATTTGGCTTAAGGAAGTTCCTCTAGTTTTTATCTAGGGCCGTGAGCTTTTGTCATTGTTGTCAATTTGTTGGAGGACCAGAGAGATTGAATTTTGATCCTTTAAGAATAATTGAATCTAGCATACGTGGGTTTGCTTCTCCTTCAAGGATATTGTTGGTTTTGTAAAGCTATCATCTTCATTATAAACTCCTATAGTGAAGAGCATTTCAATTTGTCACAAGGATTATTCCATCTTTGTAGTTCTCATTAATAAAATATATTTTTTTCTCTCAAGGAGCTTGGGACTTAGATACCTTGTCATCCTCCATCTCCTTATTTCAAAAGGAGAACTAACATACTAACTCGTGTCTTCCTACTAACTTTCTCTTTTCCATTGCATTGCATCACACAATATAATTCTCTATATTTCTTTTCTAACTTCCATTTCTACTTGATCTAAGTGTTTCTTAAATATATTTTCTATTATCTCATTTCAATTGAAGATTAGATAGTAGTTTCATTTATCTTTTGTTAGAAATCTGATTTTCCATCTTATAAGTTGTGACATTTTTTTATATTCTTGCTTGTTTAGTAAGTAAGAACTAATAATCACACTATTTTATAATAAAAAAATTGTGGTTTTTCTCTAACATCTAATATCATTATTTCATTGACTTGTTTTGGAAAATTTTCATAAGTTAGTAATCTTGTTCTTTTTAAGTACATCTAATTGTGATTACAAGCATATTGGAAACTTTTCATTTGGTAGCACCTTGAATACTAATTTCTCTCATTAAAGCATTGATACCTCATTTTTCATTTTGCATCTCAATTTCATCCTTAAAATTTACCTCCAAGCCTAAGATTGGTTGAAAGAAGATTATGACAACCTTTCATTTATAGCTTGCGAAGGATAGACCCACTTTAGTGGTTAACATAATGACCCTGCAGTCGTTAAAGCCACAATATCGGCAGTGCCAGAGACATCGGGTGGTTAGATCTCAAGTAGAGGGATCGTTAATAATGCCACAAATTACTCTAGATACTACCCTCAAAACAATTAGGAGGAAGGATTCATCTAGATTAGGAATCTTAATTAAAATCAACCAAGATTTTACACTCCACTTAGTTTAGTTTTGCACTTCATCCTTCTAGCTTTTCCATCTCTTGTGCCATAACTATCATTGTCGACATTATATATTCTTGGAAATATCATATTATGGTTCTGTACTCATCTTTTAACCATATCGCTCATTGTCTATATACATTGTCTTGAGCATTTACTTGAAATAACAAGCCATTTCTATTGTGATTTTTTTTTTTTTTCATATTTGATATTGCTCCATCTCTAACTTTTCTCACAACATTGTTCAATTTTTATCTTGAATATCTATTTACTTGCAAGTCTCTAAATTTCCATTGAACATTGTAAAGGAACTGGTATGTTACATTTATATCTTGTATCTTCCTTATTGACCTCAATTTCATTTATCTCAATATGCATTTCTCATAAAATATCACTTTCTTTAATTAATAATCAAGCTACACTAATAATAATTTCCTTCCCCTTAATCTCCTAGACTTTTGTTCCAACAACTTTTCCTTCATTATCACCTTTAGGGACTACCCCCCTTGACTTAGTTAGGAGAGAGTATAAATGGAGTGAATAGGGATTTAGAGTGACAACCATGTTCTGAGCATTGCACCTTAGGTGTACACTTCAGGAGACAAAAAAAACTATTCCCCAATTTTGTAGATCTCATCCCATGCAAAATGGATCTCCAACCTCTCCCTTCTCTCCTATAAATACAATGCTACTCAATGGAGAAGGGATTGAATTTTTGAGCACTTAGCGTATGCCCTTATGTCGTCTAATTGAGATTGTAGGCTTGTTTCACAAAGGAGGATTGGAGATCTTTGGAGTGGAGGCTTATGACATCAAGGCATGGGTTGTATTCTTCCTCTCTTACTTGTTAATACAATATGTATTTTTTTTCTAACATGACTTGCCTATTGTTTGCATTCATTATATTAGAGATCCTTAATCTTATAATTAGTATTTTCTTGAATTAAAGTATGATCTGATCCTTTGGTTTGTCTTTGTGTTGCAGGCTCTAATCTTCAGAGATTGAAGTGGAACAAGAATCAAGTAGAGAAAGGATCTAAGTGCATATATACTCCATAAAACAGGTACGTCTCTTTCAAGCTTGATAGGGAGAAATTGTATTTATTGTTTGGTTTGTTTTAGATTTAAATTGTCAATTTGGGGAGATCCATCTTTTCAACAAGAGGGATTTTTCCTCCTAATAAAGAGTAAGGAAGTTGAGGAAGGAATTGAGCCACTGGGGAGGGTGATGTACCATATTTAAAAAAAAATGTGATGGCTCAAAAGGAAAAGGGAGCTTGGTCAATATGGTTGCACAAAAGTCAAGAGGAAGCACAAAAGTCAAGAGGAAGTGGTTTGGATAACCAAAGGAGTTTTTTTTCATAAGAGAAGAGAGAATTGGTAAGAGGTGATTCATGTTAATATGGACAAAGTTTTACAAGTGTCACCTAAACAAAAGGGGGGAGGGTCTAGCTAAGTTGTTGAAGGATGGTTTGGTTCATTGTTTTGTTAATCTTGATGCATTTCTCGACAAGCAAGAGGGAAGGATCAATGAATTGGGAAAGTAATGAATTGCGTCTTCCATTAATTTTCCTTAACAACAATCTAATTTTTCTTAAAATTGATAACAATACTAAAATTAATGCTTGTAACTTACACCAAATGTTGTTGCAAGTGTTTCACATCTGAAACCAAAGAGCGGAGTTTGTGGGTCTTTCCCACCTATAACAAAAAATGTCTGCCACACCAAAAACACAAAAGAATTACCCCTAGTTCATCAAATCAAACCAACCAAACAAACAATTATCACCATTTCAATTGGTTTCATGAAGAAAATACGCCAACCAAGTACCTAACGGTGTCAATGGGGATGAATAAATAATTTTCATTTTAAAATAACGTGATGATGTGTAATCTCTAGTTTTTTTAGGGTTAATTAGGTATAGAAATGAGCCCTTTGAGAAAGTAATAAACCTTCTCAACTTCCAAATATTGCTCGATCAATTTCTGGTTGTGTACCCACCCAATTCTTCCTTTTCCTATATTACAAGTCCAAGAAATTACATAATTACGAAAAAAATAATATGCAATCAAACTATTGACAATCCATAACTTCCTTTAAACAAAGTTCTCTATAATAAACCTTCAAATGCATGCATGTACATATCGACAATTATATAATGAGGGACCAAGAGAGAGTCGGGGTTCATCTCGATGCAATTGAGTTCGTAGTTTTGTAGTGGAGATTTGGTTGTTTAATTCCTCTCCCTGGAGAATGGAGTAATTGTGATATGGACCATACATTATTGGTATTTCCATAATATATAAAAATAAAAAGAGATTTAATATATTATAGAAAAATGGACTTCAATATATACATTTTATTTGGAAGCATAATTAGGCCGATAGGCCTTCCTATGCATCAACAATCGTCAACACTTTTACTCTGCTCCGTTAGATCAGGTGAGACACTTTCAACCATTGATTTGAAGTGTGACTACTTTTTCCAAATATCGGTTGAGTTGCCAAAATATTTTTACTGCTTTTCCCATTTTTTATGTCACTCTTGAAGATATTTTTACTGCTTTTTCCCAACGATCTCTTTATTAATATATTGATTTCTTTATTGTATATTTTTTATTTTCCTTATTAGTATATTTTTTATTTTTAGAAACGATCACTTGCATGTTCTCTATTCTATCGCCGCTTTTTTCTGTTATCAATCTTTTTCGCAGCTTTTTTCTTAGTGGCCACATCCGCATGTGTACAACTGCCCATTAGCCTATAATGATCGCATTGTGGGTTAAGCCATGGACTTTCCTTTCCTATCTGGACTCAATGGAGATAGGAAAGTCCATGAAGAGTAGGAAAGATGGAATTTTCAGCATGAAGAGCAGGAAAGTCGAAGAGAAACTCCTCGGGGCCTTGCAATACTTCACCAATCGAGAAAACTGGGATGAATTTTTCAAACTCCGCTCAGACGAGCCCTTCGAATGGTATGGCGACTGGAGGAATCTTGCGAAGCCCCTCGCTGAACACTGCGGCCTCAATTATACTATTTCGAAAAATGGTCGGCCTCGACTTCTCTTCTAATCGTGTGAACATTTTCAACCACCCCCAAAACATATATATATATTCTTGAAAATCTGTTATCTCACACACCTTTGTGCGAAGTGAACACATTATATTAATAAAGATGGAAAATCTTGTGAACAGATTAGACGCAATTGAAGAAAATCACAGAGAAACGGCTGCTGATGTGACATCTCAGACGTCCATGGCAGCAGGTGAGTTAGCTATTTGTTCTTGATTATTGCATTCAAATTTCATTGTTCTATTTAAACATTCGTTTCTCTGCTTTCTGCGATTTTTGTCATTCGGGAGAAAGATTCTTAGTTTCTGCACACAGTAATGATATATTTTGTTATGATATTGGGCAGAAAGAGACTTAGTTTCTGGACTCAGTGATGACGTCGTTCTCGGGGAAGTCATTCCTCGATTCTGTCGGGCAATGCCATGGGATTCCAGGCCGGTCCTGAGGTTGTTGAGTCGATCGTGGGGCAATGCTATGGCGGATCATACCACATTATTATATGATCGTGTTTATAACGCGGCTGCTATTATCTCCCCAGGTGAGTTCATTGTATTGCGTATTTTTGAGTCCAAGAAATGCCTCAACAAGACGAGTTTGTGTGTGTGGAATCCCTCTCGTGGTATGGAGAACGCACTTCCACCACCTCCTAACGCGGCATTTGATTCTGTGTTTGTGTGCGACGGCGAGAGCTTATATTTGTTCACTCCAGGCATTGTAAGAGAAGAACGCAAGGTTTGGCATAAGGTGTACAAAGTGTGGTTGCTCAATTTAAGAGAGTTCAATGTTGTTTGGAAAAGACTCCTCTGCCTGCCAATGTTAGGGGATTATATTTACGCCTCCACAACTTGTGGGGGACACAGCTACATATGGCAGCGAAGTGGATCTCATGCCTTAGAAACCAACGTATGGAAACTGTCGAGAAACAGAGAAAATGAAAGCGACTGGCAATGGGAATATGTTAATGTTAATACTCAACTTCCCCGAAACTTGATTCTGGATAAATCAAACAGGCTGCCAACCTATATTGAGTTGAATTGTAGGATTAATAACGAGCTTGTTTACAAAAGTGCATTCCGAAGATGTCCTGCTCCAGACGACCTCTTTCCAGAGGAGTTGACTGTAAACGGAAGACGTCCGCCTCCCTCTCAGTCTCAAAACGAGGATTATATTTTCATGATACCGAAGGCCGATCGCGATGACAGCCAGCCTTTAGTCTATGGTCACTTGTATCGCTTGTATGTACATAAAGACATAAATGATGTACTGTTGTGCATATCGAAAGTAGAAATGGAAAATGTGGAGCATAGAATAGTGGGAGAGGGTACTGAAGAGTGGGATGAATTTGCGGGGCATTGGGATAATGGGCTTTTTTGGATCGACGACAACAACAGATTGCCTAGGCATAACCAAAGGTTCTCCACCGCCCTTCAAACATTTCTCTCACCTACTCCATGGAAAACACTGGATAACGCGTGGGATATGGAGATAAATAAAGTCTCCCACTTAATGCTGGCGCAAAATGGACCTATCTATTGGTTTGAATTCTTAGCTGGCAACAAACAAGAAATTGTGGCAATAGGGAGGAATGAAGCTAGGGAGCTTCTAGATCCTCCTATTGAAAAGGAAGTCACTGGAGTCAAATGGGTGTGAAAAAACAGTAGTTAGAATTGTGATCTATTGCAATTAGATTTAGAAGGAGGTGGTCACTATGTTCCAAACTCCAAGTTATAGTTATGGGAATGGGATCTAAAAAAAAATTCTTTCTTCAACTTCCTCAAAAATTCAAATGGACAATATCATTGCATCCATCTCATTGAGATGATTCCAACAATATAATTTTTTTTCTCAATCTGGTTCAAGGATCATAATTTATGAACTTTTAAGCATAGGCCATTTCAAACCTTACCACATCATCCGACCTCCACCTAGTAGCCACACAATAGCCCATGTGGCAAGTTATGTGCTTGCATCGCCATCGTGGACAGGTCCATGTGGCAAGTGATCCAAGCCTAAGGTAGTCGAAGGTCATCATTGTTACTGTAACACATTTTTCAGAGACAATGTTCGACCCTATATGGATGCAACATTAATAAAGGGTGGGACTGACCTGACCCTCGACCTCGCTAACCATCTTGACCTCGACTCGGTCCATGGCTTGCTTCCTCCCCTTCTTATTATCAACATGGATGTAGGAAAAATATTGATATAATAATTTTGAAAACCTTTGCTTATATAAATACCATAATATATTATTGGCAAAATAATGGGATGTAAAAAGGTATCGGAGAAGCTATATGATGTAGGGTTTAAGCACATAACAAATATTGACTTCTCTAAAGTGGTCATCGGGAATATGCTTCGAAAGCACCTTCGTGCCCGTCCTGACATGCTCTGGAGAGTTATGGATATGACTAACATGCAGGTTTTTAACTTACCCTTTTTAAATTCTTTATTTTGTAGCTATGATCTTTTTATGACTTCCAGTGGTTTTGTATGGCATTGGTGTGAATCGAACTCGAGGTAAGGTTTACAGTATATTAATTTGTTTACATCCACTACCGCTGTAAGAGTTTTGGTCTGAGTATTATGTTATTGTGCAGCGATGGGGCCCTATACGAAATTTAAATTGAACTTTGTTATGCTTGCCAATGATGCTAGCCCTTTCCATAGTGTCTACCTTTGGAGGAGTAGGATTATTAAGTTACTTTGGCACCACTAAACAACTTTTTCCTAGTAAATGTGATGGGGAAGATAATCACCAAGATCCCAGTATTTAGAACCGTGTTTACAAAAGTCGAAATAAATTACTATCTCACTAGCCAAACAAAGCGATGCCAAAATAACCTTACCCCCGGTACCTTCCCTTTGAAATAACAATAATGGAAATGCTCTGGACAGCTCAATATAAATATAATTTTTTTGTTGGGTTATACATATATATTCCCAAATAATCTTGATTAGTTGGGATTTAATTTGGGAAATTTATTGATTTGATTTATTTTCAATGATTGATTGGATTTTATTATATAAATAATTGAGAGAAATGAAGAATAATAATTTGTATAATTTTCATTAAGGATTTATTTTATTTTGGGCAATTTATTGACTAAGTTTAGTTTGAATGATTGAATTATTATAGTATTTATTATTTTGAACCAAAATACAATTCTTTCAATTTAAAATTTCTATCAACCTCTCCTTGCACCTTTTGGGGCAATTGCTAGTTGTAGTTACTATTGAAAAGTGTAACTAGGTTCGGTCTTCATAATGACATGTGTAATTTTATGTAGTTAATGTAAAGAAGAAAAATAAAATTATTTTTGTAATACTTGAATCATGGGTTTCATGATCAAGAATTTTATTTTTAGATAAATCTCCCATTGTGAGTTATTAGGTTTGGTCATCAAGTCATAAAGTTCATAGAGTCAATGTCAAAGCTTGAGGACCCATTTTGGGCATGTAATCCATTGTTAAAGAAAATTTGTCAGCCCTCCAAGACCTTGTCACAAGTTTCTCTTCCTGTCAGCCTAAGGATGCTTATAGAATGGGAAGTCAGCTCACCTACAATACAAGTCAACTTATTTTTATGGATGAATCACTATAAATAAGTAGCTTGGCCTTCATTTATGAACACAAAATTTAGTCAAGTAAATTTGCAATAAGAAGTGCAAAGATCACTAGGAAAGGAGCCCCATAACCAGCGAAGAGAAGGAAAGGAAGATATAATATCTTTGGTGTTGTTTATGGATATATTTTAGGGCTAGTACCTTCACAAGTGAGAAGGAGCGAAGAAATATCTACTACAAAAAGGTTGAAAGTCATGTCGCTATCTAAGAAGTCGAATCAAGGAAGAAGATAAACAAGATTACAAGTTGAATTGTAATAAGAGGTCATACCATTGAAGTGAAGAACATCAAGTTTCAAAAGGTTGATCAACCACACATGCTAAGGTTTTTGCAATAGGGTTGAGAACTGTAGATATGATCTAGGGAACCAAAATGTGAAGGATAGCCGAGTTATTGAAGGAAGAAGCTTGATCATCATTTACTCAAAAGGAAGTTGAATCTAGAAGGTTTGTGATTTGGCATTGGAGAGGTAATTTTGTCAAGGGTCTAGTTTATGGTCTTGGTATTTGTCAATTGAAGTATCTATAAGAAGAAGAATTCATTTTGGTTTTCCTCTCAAGTTGGGGAGGTTTTGGCCCTGGCTGATCGCCTACATTCTGTGTCTCTTGTCTCTTTATTGCTTATAATTTGGTAACTATTTGATGAAGAAGAACACTATAATAATCTAACTAAAGAGAAGATCCCAATATAAAGAAGAAGTAAAAAGAATTCACGAGCAGTTTTCATAAAAGGGAAATATCCTAATCCTAACGCCCTATATTTATCAATAGTTACCCTGTAACAAATCAATGAGCTAGCACTTGGGATTCAGATCAGTTGGAAAAATTTCTTATGTGTCATCTAGCTTTTAGATATTAGGGAATATTTTCCAGCAAGCCTCGTGGAGGAAACGAAAGGTTGGGTTTGGTGGTGGATTGGTACTTTTATTTGGAGGTGTTCCCTTACCCATCAGCAACTACTTTCATGAGCTATTGTAGGTGGAACTCCACTCTAAATGTCATGAGATTGGGGGTCCTAGTCAAACCACTAATTACAAAAGCTAGAACACTCCGAATGTGGATGAAAATATTTATTTTTATATGAGCAAAGAGAAAGTCACTAGCAAAATCCTACAAGGACTCACAAGAAATTTTGCAAAAATCTAGATTTTGTGCTAAAACTTAATCCCTAAAATGAAACATAGAAAAAAAGATTGAAACTAGTACCTAAGATATTTGTCATTGTCATTAATTTTGTTTCCGTTCCCTATAGTCTAAAATAAGGTTGGAAGGTGCCCAGAATTTTTACTTCTCTCCTCTCACCCTTCCAACGTACTCGGATGCAGGGAGAAATAGGTATGAATTAAAGGGCATGCACTCCCAATCTCCAAGGTAACTTGATTGGATTATCTGCCCAAGGGAGAAAATTGAACCAACACATGAATGTAGTAGGCACGAGGGTGTAACAATATATGGCATCAACATCATAGCCATGTATTGGTACTACATAGATCTCATAAAATAGTTTTTACCTCGACTTGTTATTCCATTTTCCTAAAAGCATATGAAAACCTACTTCCTTTCAATCAATATACCATGAAGTAGATCATGTATGGAAAATTATTCTCATGGTCGAAGTTGTTCCCACTGTGTTGACATAGGACTGACAAATGAAAAATGACTGAAATGGTTGGCTACACGATGCTTGCTGCAAACATCATAAGAAAGTCATGGCCAACATGTGTTGGGTTCTTCAAGTAGAAATTGATTTATACCCAGAACCTAAAAGAAATTAGCAGAGCCTTCAATGAATGAGCCATGGGCTAGTTTATTTTCCAAAGAGTTTGAAAGGAAACACAACGCTAGAAGCAAATGCATTTTTATCCCTGTTTTCTCCTAAACCTATTATGTCTCCAAAAAGATGGGAAAAAATGTGAATATTAATTAAATTCTATGTTGCCAAGAAACGTGGGTTCAAGGACAGGGAAATCACTTTTTGAAAAAGGGTACGTGGATTCATTGCGGATATATATATATATATATATATATATATATATATATATTATGTATATATATATATATATATATATATATATATATATGTATATATATATATATATGTATATATGTATATATATATGTATATATATATATATATGTATATATATGTATATATATATATATATATATATATATATATATATATATATATATATATATATATATATATATATATATATATGTATATATATATGTATGTATATGGTATATGTATATATATGTGTTGACATAGGACTGACAAATGAAAAATGACTGAAATGGTTGGCTACACGATGCTTGCTGCAAACATCATAAGAAAGTCATGGCCAACATGTGTTGGGTTCTTCAAGTAGAAATTGATTTATACCCAGAACCTAAAAGAAATTAGCAGAGCCTTCAACGAATGAGCCATGGGCTAGTTTATTTTCCAAAGAGTTTGAAAGGAAACACAATGCTAGAAGCAAATGCATTTTTATCCCTGTTTTCTCCTAAACCTATTATGTCTCCAAAAAGATGGGAAAAAATGTGAATATTAATTAAATTCTATGTTGCCAAGAAACGTGGGTTCAAGGACAGGGAAATCACTTTTTGAAAAAGGGTACGTGGATTCATTGCGGATATATATATATATATATATATATATATATATATATATATATATATATATATATATATATATATATATATATATATATATATATATATATATACATGTATATATATATATATATATATATATATATATATATATATATATGTATATATATGTATCTATATATATATGTATATATATGTATATATATATATATATATATATATATATATATATATATATATATATATATATATATATATATATATATATATATATATATATAGATATGTATGTATGTATATGGTATATGTATATATATGTATATATATGTATATGTATGTATATAAATTTGTGTATTTTCCAACTTATACAAGAAAAAAAAAAATTATGATTTAAACTTTAAACTTTTAAAGATTTAAACATGCACATCATTAAACATTCACATTGAAATTTCAAATTTCTAGTTTTCTATCAAGTGAATATTGGATTTTGAAAAATTTCCCTAGCAGTGATAATAAGGGCATAATATGGTCCTAATTCCCAACAGGTTCAATAGTTATACTTTCTACTATTTCCCGACCTTTCTTTACCAAAAGCATTCAAGTTTCAACCAATGTTGTAAAAATTGTGGACAAAAATAACACTAAGAGTCATAAAAATATAAGAATAAAATTGCCCACCAATGAGAAATTGACGAAAATACCATTGTGCAACAAACAATGGTTTTTTTCTTTTTCTTTTTTATTTTCTTTTATTACTGATTCTGGTAACATAATTGAACTAAAAATGAAAATAGAAACATATCAATTCCCTCACTCCTAAAAAACATGTTGAATTGATAGCAACTTTCCCATAATATCTACCAATTCAATTGAATGAGTTCATAAAAGTGAAGTTCAGTTACATTGGATTATGGACCTAACTCAATATATTAAGATGCTTCTTGAATGGAAATGATTCTCTACTAGCTCAAGAGTCAACACCACAAACAAGGACCAAATGAGAGACATGTGCAATCACCAAGCTATGCCTCGCATTAGAGACCTATGTGAATCACCAAAACCTGTGCCGCCACACACCCAAATGCGGGGTTCAATGCACCCATTTCAACAAAAGAACCCATCATGCAAGGGAGTACCGAGTTCTTATGTATATGTATGGTATATATAAAAGTATATATACCAACTACAACAAAATGTATATCCATGCCATCATGTATGTAGTCATAGATTAGAGCCTTTATAGACCCATTTTCAATGATTCTAGCCACACTATCCACCAAAATACATGACCATTGAACAAACTTGACTAGACAATGACCTATTATGTTAGGCCACGTCAAATTTAGCACATTTATAAATTGATATATTGTTATAAATTGATGTATTGACATATTGATATCGATGTGTTGTCAGTATATGTATATATATATATATATTCAGCTAAATGCTTCTATGAATTCATCCGAAGATTACACCATGGATGTCCAATATTCACTATTATTTCAGCCTCTCTCCTACCTAATATGTTGGCTAGAAGAAAAGAATACAAACTAATTACAAATTGTTAGAACTAACTAAGAACCCAAAAATATGAAGACCATAATGTCCAAAATACCCCTAAGATAAAGACAACCCACATAAATCAAGGCGTAGGAGGATTAACCAGATGGTTACCCAGTGAATTTGGATTCCTGGGTTCCCTGTGGACATGGAATTCTAAATGAGCCAATCTCCCATCCATGTGTTCAATTATCTCAAATAATATCCTCTGGCCCACCAAAGCAAAGCCAAACGATCCTACATATTTCATTGATTGTGCTACAAATCATTGATAAAACTTATGACGTAATTATGATCATCATGACGGTTTTTCCCCAGTTGTTCCAAGAGAAAGGTGACATGCCACAACTGGTACTTTAAGGTGCGAAAAGGTGAAGGAATAACTACATGACCAAGAGAAGGGTCAGATTATGGGCCACCTCCTCCTCTAACTCTGCTTCCATTCCTCCTTCTCCCTCCATCTCCATAGCTTCCCACAGTGTGCTCAACTCTCTGCCCTCTTGGTCCTATCCCTTTCTGCACTCTATCACATTGCTTGTACATTTTCAAACCAACCCCATCCTATTGATACCAACACCTTACCTCTTGTGTTACACGAAGATTCGACAATACCTACAAAACCCAGTACCTTCCACTAAAGTTCTAGAAAAGCCAATTCCATACCTCTCTTAAGAAAGGCAACCCCCAACAAGAGTTGTTACCTTTCTTTGTCGAATTGCTTTCACAGGATGGCAATGTCCTCTTGCCCCCAATGACTTCGTCACCAACCAAATTAATAAAACAACACCTAGAATAGAAGTGTTGATCTAGAAGCTATGAATACAAACTAGATGAGGGGGTCTACAACCATCAACACTAGGATGGGGAGTGTCAATCGCAGGAAAATTTCATAAGCATAAATACATCTGAAAAATAACATTGGGTTCCCTACAATACTACCACGTCAAACCCTATATCCGCCCTCAACTGGAGGGCCTTGAAGCCAAACCAAACTCCCATGTAACCAACTCAAACCTCAGGGACCAAGCATATGCTTTTGGCCCTCAATTGCAACCAAAATTGACCTTGTTGCCTCCAAAACCCAAGCTTCCCTCAACAGAAAATGGGAGCACAAGATGCAAACATAGCTAAATGACTCCACCCCCAACTAAAGAAAAGAACTACACTATGAAGGCCAAAGGAAAAACCAAGGAAGCTTACCAGATTGATTGATACAGAACACCAACTTAGAAATGCCCCACCACTTGTCAAATTTAGAGTGTGTTTTCCTCTCTTTGAATTTTTCTACTGGAAACATGAGCCCCATCTATTATCCTCATTAAGGTCCCAAACTTGGTACGAATTGCCTCCAACAATACCATAGGGAAATCCCTGCTTTCATACAAAACTCTTTATTACTGAGTACCATAATCTAAGGAGCATGCACAAGTTGGTGACCTGCACAAACTCTTCACATCATTTGCCACCATCACAACCATCCATACCCAAGCTTGCAAACACCAAGATTAATCTCACCATCTCGTATATAATGCTACCACCCAAGATCTTGAAACATCCATGTGTTATGTTATGCATGTTTCCCATACACTACATGTACCCTAGTTCAAATAATGGGAGGGGAACGAGCCCCTCTTGCATCCCCCATATGACCTTGATCATCTACATCCATTGGGGGATTTGTGTCACTCTCCAGGATACTACTCAACTACTCGGTTAAAATATTAAAATTTTGGGGTAGCCAACTTTGAGTGAGCTCTAGGCTAGAATCTTGGCTTCCCTAATTCTAAAACAAATATGCAGCTTTGTTCCCCATTCATTTTGAATGCGCCGTGATGACATAAGGGAAGGAGAGCACTAGGTTTTGAATTCTATTCACCAAAGCATCAAGGTGTCAACTCTTATAAACCTTTTGAACCAAAGATCCATTGATTATTTTTTGAACCACATTCACAACTAATTATGAATCTCCATTAGCCTATTACCTGGTATATGTCGCTTCATGAGCCAACAATAGACCTATTTCAAGAGATTTGAATTCTGCCATGTTATTACTAGTATACCCATAGTATCCAACATAAAACCTAGAGGGATGGTCGCGATCATCATGAAATATTCCCCCACACCTAGTAGGCCCAGGATTTTGTTTAGAGGCCCCATCAAAATTAAGCTTGATAAATCCTTATGGAGGAAGGGTAAATGCTATTGTAAAGAAGCCAATACCACTAAGTCATTGAGAGTCATCCAATGGCACCATAGTTTGCAATATTTTTAAGTCTCATAATATTTGAGCTTCCTCGCCTTCCACATTCCAATCGTCTTCTGCCTACTTCTTAGTCAGTATCATTTCTTTCATATTAAGCTTTGTGTATTTCCATATAGAATCCTTTGTGTTATTTAGATCCTTGAATATTATTCTATTATGTTATTTCCATATATTTCACAAAAGGAAACCCAAAACCAAGCCACATGCCCCATGCACAATCAGATTTTTGAAAAGAGAGGGGTGCCAAGATTCAATTATTTCCCATGAACTCTTAGGGGAGCAGTCTAAATAGCCAAAAAGGCTACAAATCCTGGACCAGAGAATTTCTATGCTTGCAAAAGTGTTGAACATATGGTGAATTATTTCCTCATATTTTTGAGAGATGGGCCACCACGATGTTCCTATATAGCCTTTTCTCCTCAAAAGGTCCCATGTTAGGAGTTGAAATCAACTAACTAACCAGAGGAAGATCGCTACCTTCAACCATAACTTTCCTTCCTAATTATTCCATTGGATGGGATCCTTTGGAATTTCGTTGTGATTTTCCATAATTCTATAAGTCTCTTTGTTGGTGAACATAGCCTATGTTCAATATCCCCATCTCATCTTGTCTCCCCCTCACACTACCTGAATCTTTATGTCTTTTAGTTGTGTATCCATAATTTGTTATTCCTGTGAGAAATGTTCCTTATCCCAGTTATCCTACATTTCCATTCTCACCACTAATCTTGCGAGGATATTTCTTTCCATAAATTAGGGACCACTACTATAGTTGTCCTTGTGGTGTACTCTTTAAGATATCTTAACTCCTCTCCTCTCTCCAACCTTGGGTGTTTTTGCCAAGAATTTTCCCAAAACTTGGTTGTTCCACCATCTCTAATCTGCTAGAACAGGTTATCTTGTATAAAAGGCTTTTGATTGAATGCTATATTTCATATTAATGACCCTGATGGGAAATTTGACTATCACATTTTATTAGCTTGAGCGATCAGCAGGTTGTATTTCCTATTTCATATTAGTTTCCACAACTCTTGACCTCCATTGAGCCATCTCCACCATAATTTGGCTCCCATGGTTTTTGTCAATCTAGGAGGTACCTCCTCGAAAATGAGATTGTTTTATTAATTTAGGTTCATTATTATATATAAGAGGGACTGACTATTTAGTTTCATCTCCCGATGAATCTCCATTTCCTCTATTATTTATTTACACTAATTACAGTTTTTCACCCAATCCCTATGATTAGGTGTCAAAATTCCCCCCCTTAATATGAAGGGATGTTGGTGAGTCCAAGCATCGTTTTAAATCTTTCAAGCTTTTCTCTTCCAAGCGCTTTGGTGAAGATGTCTGTAATCTGCTCATTAGTGGAACAATGGTAAAGATGGATTGTTTTGGCCTCAACATGATGTTGAATCAAATCATATTTTTTATTGATGTGCTTCGTTCGATCATGGAACTTTGGGTTCTTGGCCAACTTTATTGCTGAGGTATTGTCAATCATGAGTGGAGTTAATTGTACTTGTTTTACCTGCAACTCTTCCAGAATTTTCTTGAGCCACACAATTTATTTTTTTGCCTTAGCTACTGCCACATATTCTTCCTCTGTTGGAATCTGCTAGAACTGATTGTTTGCATGA
This sequence comes from Pinus tabuliformis, assembly GCA_031772625.1. Lineage (NCBI taxonomy): Eukaryota > Viridiplantae > Streptophyta > Pinopsida > Pinales > Pinaceae > Pinus > Pinus tabuliformis. Next base: position 87,672,721 of record CM062819.1, on the reverse strand, counting down.
TCTCTACAAGATAGCTCCTGATCCAAGACTCGTAGCGTAACCTGAAGTAGATACCTAGTTTGATTGTCTCCATCGAAGTTTGAATTAGAGTATTGAATCAAGCTGAAGTCGCCTACCTGTGTATACTTGAGTCCAAAGTCTTGATTTCCCTTCAAGTTCTTTAGAACTCTTTTTGCATGAGACCAATGTCCCTCACAAGGATTTTGCGTAAACCTGGAGAGGATTCCAACATAAAACGAAATGTTTGGTCTGGTAGTAGTCATGTAGTTGAGACTTCCTACAAGCTGTCTATACTTTGTTGCATCCTCAAATTATTTTCCTTCATTGGATGTGAGTTTTAAGTTTTGTTCCATTGGACTAGTCAGAGGATTGCATTCAGTCATGCAAAACCTGTTCAACATATCTCCAATGTACTTCTTTTGAGAAAGGAATATTGACTTTGGATGTTGAGTTACTTCAATACCAAGATAGTAATGAACATAGCCCAAATCAGTCATTTCAAAACCTTTCCTCAATTCCTTATTTATGGATGCAATGCAGCTCTCATTGTTCCCTATCATCAAAAGATCATCTATGTAAAACAAAATATATACAACTATTTTTCCAACCTTCTTGACAAAAAAAGTTGCATCATCAAGATCATAATGTTTGAAATTGAATTTTAGAAGATGCTCAGTTAGTTTTTCATACTAGGCTCGCGGTGCTTGTTTGAGGCCATACAAGGATTTCAAAAGTTTGCATACTTTATGTTCATGTCCTTTCATAGAAAATCCTTCGGGCTAGGACATAAAAACATTCACTTTTAGATCTCCATTCAAGAAAGCAGTTTTCACATCCACTTGATGGACTTTCCAACCTTTTTGAGCTACTAGGGAAAAGAGTGTCTGGATGGTCGCCCATTTTTCTATGGGGGCAAAAGTATCCTCATAATCGACCCCTTCCTTATGTGAAAAACCTTTTGCCACAAGCTTTTCTTTGTGCTTGTCAAGTGAGACATCAGCTTTATACTTGTTCTTGTAGACCCACTTGCTTCCAATTGGTTTGGTTCCCAATGGAGGATCAACCAACTTCCAAGTGCCATTGTTTATCAAGGCATCATACTCCTTTGGCATTGCTTCTTTCCATTCATCATGAGAAGCAGCTTCTTTGAAGGATGTTGTTTCAAAATCTGTAGACAAATTCAATTCATAATCATAAGAAACATCCATATGAACAGGTGAATCAGAGTCATCTACATCACCTCCATTTTGCAACCTCACCAGGATGAACACTTTCAAGTGTCTTTGTCAGCCACTTTGGGGGACCTTTCTGAGATGGTCTAGGCTACTCTGTTGATTGAGTTGGGACTGAATCAAGATTGAGTCTCCCAATTCTGTCAATCACATCACTCAAGGTATCATTCATTGTTAGAGTTTCATGCGGGGGAGAGAGTGCTTCAGAAGAAGATTCGATAGGTTGATCTAGTATAGGAATCCCCCCTTCAAGATGTGGAATCTGATTATCAAATTCTTGAATTTTTTTTCATTTGCAAATCTATCCAAGTGATCAAGTTGCTGCTCAACAAGATTGTTAGTTTTGGATGATTCAAGAAAGATTACATCTCTAGATACAACAAACTTTTTATTGACTTCATCATAAATACGGTATGCTTTGGAGGTGTTTGAATACCCCAGGAAGATACACTTATGACTCCTTGCGCCAAGTTTTTTTCTATGTACCTTTGGTATCAAAGCATAACAGGTGGAACTAAAGACCCTAAGATGCTTTACCGAAGGAATGTGTTCATACCACATTTCATAAGGAGTATTGTTTCTAGTAGCATTATATGGACATCTATTCCTTACATATACAAAACATAGAACTGCATCAGCCCAAAACATCAATTTTACGTTTTTGAAAAACATCATGGAGGGCACCATATTTAAGATTGTCCTATTCATTATTTTAGCTACTCCGTTCTGTTAGGGATTATAAGGCACAATTGTTTGATTTTTAATCCCATGTTGGCGAAGATAGTTTTCAAATTCATTTGAAGTGTATTCTTTTCCATTATCAATGCGAATAGAGCCAACATGAGATTGTGCCTCATTTTCAATCCATGTATGAAAGTTCTTAAATGTTTGAAAAGCATCAAAATTTTTCTTCAATAAGTAAACCCAACACATTCTGGTGTAGTCATCAATAAATGTCAACACATATTTATTTCCATTTGCATAAGGAATAGGCAGTGGAACACATAAATCTAAATAAATGAGTTCAATTTTCTATGTGCTCTGGAATGTGAATCATGAAAAGATTTTTTTCCATGTGTTAGGTTCCTATACCAATAGGTGTCATATTTCATGATTGGCTATGGAAGTGCCAAATATGATCATCCTTTCCATGCTACAAAGGTTCCATATCTTGTAAACAAATAAAGAAAATTAAAAAATGTAAAGAGGGTATGCCCTAAAAGAAAAATCAAAGGGAAAGAATAATGAATTGGTCAAACAAAGGATAAATAAAATGAACTCCAAAGAAAGACGAGGAAAGTGGCCAGTTAAAATGCCACTACTATCCTATTTGTGCAAAGCAAGTTCACAATGTGCAAACACTGTTTCTTAGCACACTTGATTGATGGCCCAACAGCTCAATCTGGGCCAGTCCATATTTAAATTTCCTGTTGTAGAATAGAGAATGAAGGTCTGTCCAAACAGTTTAAGCTTGGCAGATCACTAGATAGATAGAGAAATAAAGGGCCCAATTGCTTAATCTGAGCCCTTGGAGGAGATAAGGATAGATTTAGATAGGAGGGCAACCAAAAGAAAAGAGGAAAATCAGGGTTTTCTAGCTCAAGTGCACCCAATCAAAATGAAGAACAAAAGTTAGGAATTGTAGAATGGGTAACTAAATTGATGTTACAGAAACAGGTCTATCAGCAGTGTCATCTTTTTGAATATGATCTATTTCATGGATATCTCAAATGCCATGGCAAAGGTGTGATGACAGATCAGATGTTGCATGTCTAACTCCCCCTCTCTCCCCTTACAATAATCATTCACTAACATCCCTCAAGGAGATTGGGATCTGCTCAAACTCCTGACTTCACTCCATTTCCATAAAAACTTAAGTGAAACTTCAGGTTTAATTAAAAGCTCAAAGCCACATTTCTTGTGTTAAATTTTATTTCTCCCCACACCCTCAAGTCTAGGTGATTCAATTTCATGCACCTAGCATTTCCCCTTATATTCATATTAACATGATAACGCTATTATATAACTCCCACTTATATTTCCCCTCCCCTATTATACATAAAAATACATAAAAAACCCAAAAAATATATAATATCCCTACCCCTGGCAACTATAGCCATATAGAAAAGTTTTGGGAATTATAACATTTACCAGAAACATTATAATAACCCTCCGCGTCTTTGGAATTTATTTAACACCCAGTTAAATAAATAGCCACACCTAACCCGCCCACATAAACCATACAGACCCTCTTAGCCAAAGTTTTGACCCGCATGTATTTCGAAAATGTTAAAATATTGACGCGGGTCCCTTTCTTTTAAACCTCCGCCATCTATGTCTCCCGTCAACTGTTGGATCGCCCTCCAGATCCAACGGCTCTCGCCAATATTGGAGCCGCTCCTACGTCCGTTCGTTAGCTCCCGATGGAAAGCGGTTTTCCCACCTACCCCGAGCCGCGCATCACTCTTCTATTGCATCGGGCTCATTCTGACGCAAACCGCCCCCGTACAAAAAGTGGTCCGATGGAAACCACAAACTGCCTGCTGTTCCCGCTGCTCACGTCATTCACCACGTCTGCACCCACGCCAGCGCCCGCGTTACTGTTTCCTCTGCTGTGTCTGCCATGTCATCTGTCTATGTCAACGACCACGTCATCCGCCACGTCGCCTTCCGTACCCCGCTACAGGAAAAAGTTACGTCATGATGACATCATCCCAAAAAGTGCCAATAAGGCCGAAAAAACCCAAAAATTCATTAAAAGGTCGCAAAAGCGATAGTTTTGTTTATTTTTCCGTGTTGATTTACGACGATTGCGCATGCAAAGCATGACCAATTCACCACCATAGCTGCAGTCCACCACCCTGAGGAGTTCAGTCCGCAAACTCGGCCCCTCACCTTGCTCCTCAACCCGCATTCAGCACCTGGCGCCCATAGAATAGGTATTTACCAAAAAAATCACTAATAAGCCCTGTTTTTCGTCTTTCTTTGCTAAAATCGCCCGAACAGTTAGAATTCCATCTGAATTATGCTGTGGCCTGTGCATCTTTATATTACAAATCACTCTGTTTGCCCATTTTTCAAAGAAGTCTTATGAATTCTGCTCCTCTGCCAATTAACCATTAAAACTGAAACTCAAACCCATTTCCGCTTGTAAATCATCGAAATAACCCAAATACTGAGCGAATTCTGCCCAAAGACACCTGTAAAAGGAGTGCCCTTTCCCCTACTTTTTTCTAGCTTCCCAATCAAATTCTGCAAACTCTGTTGCTACTGTGAACTTCACCCAAAGCAGCAATTTCTAGAAATATAACTCAGTCTGTGATTTCCTGAGGAAACCAAAAATGGTGTTCTATTGTCTGTTTCTCCAAAAGCTCTAACTTCAAGTTAAAAGGTCACTTAACAAATTGAAAATGGAGGCTCCAGTGGCCCTGAATATTGCACCCTTAAATGCACCACATAGGGAGTTGGAATGGCTACCTCTTGCTGATAGAGATTTCCAGATTGATGACATGGAGGGTGATAAACCTCACCTTCAGGCTTTTTGTGAAATAAGGAATAGTTACAGGAACAAAGCTGACATATTTAGAATCTGGGAGTCTAATATGCCTATATACTACCTGCCTTCAGTGAATGTCTTCCCTGACCTCATCCATCAATGTTGTGCTAATTATGAGCCTTCTCAAAGCGCAGTGATGGACCTTGCTGGCAATGTCCTCTTTCATATCACCCCTCAATCTATAAATGAAATGCTGCACTTCAAGCCGACTCAGCCTTTGGTCCCTCTCTCCATGAAGCATTTGTTGGATCAAGCCTCCAAGTTGTCCTCTGCAAAAGTTGACCAAATTGCCAAGATGTTCATGCCACCAGATTTCTACTCCAGATACACAATTCCCTATCACCATGCCTGGTTTGATGAGCCTGGAAAAATGGTCATAGACATGATTTCCTACATCCTCGGATTCAGAACAAGTGAAATTGTGGATGAGACTATCTTTGCTTTGATGTCCATGTTTGCTCCAGGACAACCCCCTGCTGTCAAGTATGATTATGCCACCTTCATAGCTAACAAAATTCACAAGCAATTCATGAATTTAGATAGAGAGAGAGTTCAAGTACACTTCATATATATATATATATATATATATATATATATATATATATATATATATATATATATATATATATATATATATATCATTTGTTGTTGTACTATCAACCTGATAGTTTCCCAGTTTCCCTCAAAAAATTGGATGCTAAGGGGGAGCGAAGGTCTGTAATATTTTGGTCCTCAGTATTCCATCAAGTTCATAGCTCCCCATATACATATTGTGAGTTTATTGACCTTTTCATATATCTAGCCACCTGTTTGTTGTCAACAACTCCTCCTGCCAGGCTCTCTGCTGAAATGCAGAAAATCCTACATCTCTCAAAGGAATATAGTATTGGTGACTGGTATTTTTACCAAAACCATACAGTGATTAGGATCTATGGCTGTCAATTAGCTCCCTACAAGCTGCCAAAGTATGTCCCTATGAGACTCTTTTCCCTAGAATACTACCGGCAATTTAGTAGTTCAGATTTGACTCATTTCTATGGTGCTAGAAAAAAAGCACAGCTCAAGATAGGGCATCAATTGGGCCCTTTTATCTTCCATAAAAGGGAAGAAGCATGGAAGGAAGCTGACAATATTCTCAGAGAGAAAATTGAGCTGGAACAAAGTTTTCCTTAGTCACCATATGACCCTGAACATTTCATAAGCTTTAGAAGAGTCAAAAACAAGCTTATAGGATATGTGCACCATCAAATCCCTGAGATTGAACAATATGCTAATTAATAGGAATGGGTAGAAGGCACACTAGTTGAAGAGCTTACTGATGAGGAGAGATTAGAAAAAGAAATGAAAGATTTTGAAAAAACACTTGACCTGGACTCTTTTGGATAGGTGCCTTTCACATTGCCTCAACACCTTGGAGCGGGCACATCATCTGCCACAAATTCACAACAGCCTGCCCAAGAGAGTACTCCTTTTGCAGGGACATCCAAAGGCAAGGAAGTGTAGCATTCAGAGCAGCAGGAGACAATGGCAGACTGGCCATATACAGCAAAAGAGAAAAGTCAAGGGCAAGCCCCTTCAACATAAACAAAGGCACCTGAAATCCCTGTGTTACAAACTCCTCTCAGTGGGGAAAGAGCCAAGAAAAGGGACAGGCAGGAAGAGACACCCACAGGGCCATCCACAGAACAACAAGGGGAAAAGAGGCAAAGGTTGAACCCCTACTCTGAGGAATAATTTACAGAAGAGATAGCAGGCAACCTAAGGGGTGAGGAAACAACTGAACAGCGGATTCCTCCAATTCTGGAAACATCAACTAGCTCCTTTCAGCAAGAGAAAGAGAGGCAACATGGTGTGGAGGTTACATCCACCAGGCAACAGAGCAAGCAAGGCTCTGACATCAAGAAGGCATTCACTGACATAAACACCAGAAATGAGCCAGTAAGGTTCCAGCTCTATAACCAATTGCTAAGAATGGCTCCCACCAATCAACAAAGGCTAATGGCAGCCTATGATATTCAAGAAGGGAAAATGACCCTTAGTCACTTCAAGCCTACAGTACAGCAGCCCCAGTCAGCTGCTGATTATATCAAAAGCAATCTGGAAGTCCTTGCTAAAGACATCCACCCGATGGACCAGATTGAGTTACACAAGCAAACTAGAGAAATGGTGTACTCCACCTTGGCAGATAAAGCAATATTGGCCCACAGATTGAAAAATTCACTTCATAATACTTCTACCCAATTAGAATTGGAGAAAGCCTCCTCATTAGCCAAGGACAATATAATCAAATCACTGGAGGAAATTATTATGGAGCTGGGACATGATCTCAAGGATCCTAAGGACATACAGGCCTTGATAAAAAAGAAATAGGAAGACATAGCAGCCCTAAGAAGGCAGTTAAAGCTGCCAGTTACAATACATCCTCAAACCAAAGAAGTTGCACAATAGAAAGAAGAGGAGGATGTGGTAAGTTTGATAATGAGGATGAATGATAGACTGCTAGAAATAGAGAAAGCCTTGGAGGTAGCACTACAAGGAAAAGAGGGAGAGCTGGCCTCTCAGCCAGCTCAAACAACTCCAATTCTTACAACTGCTCTTCCTGCAACTACAGCAACAATCCCTCCTACTGATCCAGCATCAACAGTAGGTACCGCAGCTTCAACAACAAGATGCCAGCCTGAGTATGGAAGATATGATGAAAGAAATAAAAGCTCTGGAACTCCAAATGGAAGAATTAAAAGAAGCCAAAGAAAAACTGGCCAAGATTGAGGTGAATTATGGAAAATAAAAAATGGTTGTGGCTGAGAAGACAAGAGAAGTAAAGGCCCTAGAAAATAAGATTAAAGCCTTGGAGAAGGACCTTACTATTCACAAAACTATGGCAGAAATCAAAACAATTTTGTGGAGTAAAATTGGCCAGTCCATCACTGATCAATGGACATCAATCGAGACTATTCATGACCAGATTGAATTGATAGGGATAGCTCAATTTGAGACTCAAAAGGCTAGAGAATTACTGGCAAACAAGCCTGAACAGGCCAACCAGATGATCCATTTTTTGAATACTCATACTAGAGAATAGTTAGCAGCTCTAGACATCAGGAACAAAACAGACACCATTTTGTTAGTAAAAAAGGTGCTCACCATGAGGAATTTTGTGTAGACTTTAGAAAGAAAGTGCCAAGAAATGCAAACAGAAATAAATGCCTTCAGACAAAAATTTGCAGTGTTGCAGAGCAAGGGGTTACCCAGCTTATTGACCAACAATGGAAGACTGTTAACACATGAACAGTATGCTCACAGGGTAAACACCTATGTTACCAATCAAATCACAGCATCATCAAGCAACACAGAAGAGACAGTACCTCCCTCTGGGCAGAGTTTATATGACAAATTAGAAAATTTGTTCTATATTGAACATGAAATAAATCATCTTTTTGAGGTCCAGCCAAATTACTACACATATACCGAAGCCGATGAAACATTAATTAAACTACAAAGACACCAGCTGCCAACAGATCAATGGTGGGAGGGCATGCTCGAGGTTCTGCCAAGGTAATTTTCATTCTCTCCTTTGGTCAGCTACACATTAGAAAATTCAAATATAAGAGCCACCTATCAGAAAATCAAATTGACAAAGGAGGGAATTTGCACTAAAAAGCGTTAAGGCATCCAAAGGCACAGGTGGCAAGTGACAACACATCAGGAATGCAAATCATAGAAGCAACTATCAGCCGACTAGTTGAGCCGAAAAGTCAACAATAGCGGAACACCTAAGGTGGCCAGTACAACATAATTACTCCTTCATTCATTTCTGCGCAGTTTTTCCATATCAGTTATTGCCTTTGCCAAAGTAGATGGATGAATTTATTACTTGATATTTTTTTCTACGGGATATTTTGTAAACTCTTTTATAAATACCTCCTCAAGATATGTATTATTGTTGGCTGTTGAATATCATTCTAAACCTACACTGTATATTTTGAAAACTCTTCTGAAATAAATTTTGTTGGAATGCTTTGCTGGTGAATTTGCTGGTTATGGAATCAATGGCAGAAGGATATATTGCAGAATTCTCGTGTTAATGCATGGATCAATAAGTCTTCTTTACTCTTGTGTTACTGTATCTGTGTTTTATTTACCATCTAAATATCATGCTCTAAGTTACAGGAAAAAGGATAGCCCAGAATTTACTTTGTTGTACTCTGTGTTCAATTCCTGTAATTTTTTATGTTTTTTACAGGACTAGTATAGGCAAGAATTCTTGACTGTTCTTGTCTCCCTGGTTCTTTCACTCTAAATATCATCAAGGAATTCTTAACTGCTCCCTGATAATGTTTATACAATTTCCCTCTGTTAGCATAATGAGAGATTCTTGATTGCCTTGCATTCCTTGACTTCATTTCATCTTATTCCAGCTTAAAATTGTTCTGTGTTTAATTATCTTGCTCGGTAGTTTTCCTATTGCAAAAGAAACCATACCTGGAGGTTTATTTCCATTAGACTCCATCAACCCAATGGTATGAACTTCTCTTACATTACAGCCCTGCTCTACTGAATGTCATCTTCCAAACACCAAACAAAACTTGTGCTTCATAACTAGCCTAACAAAACAAATCTAAATCATAAAGAGAGAGCCCTCTCTGGTTGCAGATTGGCTAGGATCTGCAGCTAAAAGAATGGGTAGTGGTTACCTCGGCCGTATTCCCTTCTCGAGACAGGGAACAACCTAAGTGATAACATCATTGGCGACTCAACTGGGGAACTGAATGACTGTTTGTAACTGTTGTCTATTTTCTAAAGCTACAGATGAAGCCTGAAGTTAGCCAGGTATCCTTTGAAACTGTTCTTGTTGTGCATTTACAGGAGTAAATAAAAGCTGCTTTAGTCAATCTCCAGTATAGCTTTAGGCTTTAAACAGCTGTCCCAAAGATTTGATTAGTCTCCCTGTTTCAACATATTCAAAGGAAAGCCCAAAGCCTCCTATATTCCAAAAGAGCTTCCTGCAGAATATCGTCAAAAACTATGATCTTTAAACATTTCCAGAAAATACCAAAAACAAATTTAGAAGCTGGCTCCAAAGAAGAAAGTCCGGTACACTAGGTGAAATCTTGATCCAGATCCTCCAGCTATTTTTGAAAATCCTAACTTGACCTCTAAGACCCTTAGAAAACAAGAAAATCTAGAAAATTTTGCTGATTTAGACCTTGATATACTTTAGCAAAACCCTACAAAATCTGAGCTTACTCCTGGGAGAGCAGCGTTCCTTTCTATCAATACTACAGCCTCTCTAAGTTCTTCATCCACACCTCAAAGCATTCTCTCCACTCCCCCATCCGCTGCACATATTTCCACTTTTGTCCCTGCTGTTCCAGCTGTCTTATTTCTTCCTGCTGTCCCATTTATCCCTGTAAATATGGCAAACCGTTATGATCCTCTACAGTTGCCTACAAATCCAGGGGTTGTGCCTCCAGATTATCAGAGCAAAATTACATATTTTGATGGTACTGGCTCCTATACAGCTCAACAACACACTAAGAAAATGATGGACTACTTTGAGAACTATGAAATTGATGACAACGATGTCAGAATGAAAATTTTTGTTCAAAGTTTAACCGGTGAAGTAAGGACCTGGTTTAGGGCACTTGGTGCAAACACAATTGCTGATTTGGATGCCCTTTACCAAACCTTTCTCAACAGATGGGAAAAGAAGAAAGATCCGTTGTACATCCTATAAGAGTATGACAATTTAAAAAGAGGCCCACAAGAAACTGTTCAAGACTATTGTGCTAGATTCAACAATGTGTACAATGCTATCCCTCAAAACCTTAGACCTCCACCTGACTTAGCCTTAATCAAATTTCTTGATGGATTTGACTTTGACATGGCATATCAGCTAAGAGAAAGAGCTCCTGCCAGCTTGGAAGACATGCAGAGCATAGCTGTTAGTGTAGAGGCAAATCTGATCTCTAAAAGAGCTCGAGCTAGTGCTGAAACAAGGACAACTTTCAAAGAAGAGCCTTCAACATTTCAACAAAAACTAGATGCAATCATCAAAGGCATGGATAGGCTGGGTGACAGAGTGGAAACCATTGAAAGAAAATCTTCTTGGGAGGGTCAACCAAGCAAAACCACTAGGAATCTGAACTTTAGAAAAAAATCAAAATCCTAACATCGGGAAGGTTGGCCCTGATCAGAATATCAGACCTCCATTTCAAGAGAACTATGCCGAAGCTTCAACCTCTAGTGAGCCAACAGAGGATGCCCAAATCAACCTAATGGGGTTAAACAATGAGCAACAAATCTTTCTAACACAAGATGATCAAGAGGCCCATAATTTCAATCAATTTCAAACCAAGTCTAGAGGGTCATTTGATTTCAGAGAAGGGTATGATGCAGTGGTCTATGAGGTTCATAAACAATATAAATTAAGAAGCAGAACCATAGATTTCCTTGAACCTACCAATCTGAAAGATACCAAGCAGCCAAAGAAAACAAAGGATAAAGCTGCCCTGACAGAATCTCCTGTTAAAACAGACCTCAACCCAAAGGAAGCCATTGTGGAGGACATATCAGATGTACAGCCCTCAAAAAATCAGCCATCCACATCCTTTCCCTCAAAAGAGAATCTAAACTGCCCTCCTGAAAATAATTTTAAAACAAATTTAGCTCAAAATAGCACTCATGATGAAGAGAAGGTCACTGAAAATACAACAAAAAAAGGAAAATCTTGCTACTTGCAATACAAGAATTCAAGTGGAAAAAACTTTTAACCTAGAAACAGAAATAGCCAAGCTGAAAATATCCATTCCTCTGTCTAAATTGGCTAAACATGAAGTTTATAGGGAATAAATCAATAGGTCACTTCAAATATCAGAGAATAGGGATGCAGTCAATGTTTTAGATGACCAACCAGAACTAATTTTTGGTCCTGAAGTCAATGGTAAAACCGTAGACGGAGGAGTTCCTCCATTCTATGTGAGCTTGAACATTCATGAAAAAGTGCTGCATAACGCAATGTTTGATTCGGGATCTTCCCATAACCTAATGCCTAAATCTGTGATGGAAAAGCTAGACCTAGATATCACAAGACCATACAAAGACTTGTTCTCATTTGATTCCAGCCAGGTTAGGTGTCTAGGCCTAATTAAAGATATTTGTGTATCTTTAGTCCAATATCCAGCCAAAACAATCTTGATGGATGTGGTGGTAGCTGATATCCCACCTAAATATGGAATGCTTTTGTCTAGATATTGGGGTGCAAAACTCCAAGGATCTTTGCACCTAGACATGTCCTATGCCACCATTTCAGTCTTTGGCCAGCCAAAGAGATTGTACCGGGAAACATTAATGAAGTACGTGGTTAGCAGTCAAGAGAAACCCCAAAACTTCCCCATCTATTCTATGCATTCCGACATGGATTCATTCATCTTATACAATGCTGAGATATGTCCCAAAAATGATATCAAACTCCTAGAAACAACACAAACAAAAAGCATAAATGAACAATCTAGTGCTCAAGATCAAAAAATTGTTGATGTGATTGATGTAATAAATGAACAAGACATAGCATATGAGCTACAAAATCCAAATCTGCCCACTGAGCAAGTTTCCAAAACTCCTAAGACTAGTGGTAATCAAGAAATCTTATGGTACTTAGAGTTTGATGGGTCAGTAAACAAATTAGGAGCAGGGGCAGGGATTTGGATACACAATATGCAAAATGACCATGCTCAAGGTCATGCATATAGGCTAAATTTCAGATGTACAAACAACATGGCCGAATATGAGGCCCTTTTACTGGGTCTCAAATTGGTTAGAAGTTTAGGGGCAACCAAGATTTCAATTCTAGGGGACTCAAATTTGATTATACAACAGATGAAGGGAAACTTTGTTACAAATGATCTTAGGTTAAGAGCTTACAGAGGGGCAGCCATTGAAATACTTAACACCTTCTCAGAATCCCAGCTCACCAAAATTCCAAGAAAGCACAATTTACATGCACATAGTTTGGCGACTTTTTCCAGCACTTGCAAACTGCCATTTGAGCCCAACCACCACTTCATTGCTCAAATCAAACACAAGCCTACTGTCCCAGATAATATAAAAAATTGGCAAGTATTTGAAAATGATACACAAATAAATAATTTCCTGACTTTGAAAGAGGAATTCTCAAGTACAAACATAGACACAAGCACCATTGATGATCAACAAAAAATAGACAAAATTGAGCAAAATATATCAGCTGAAACAGCAAATCTGATTTTGCATCCAACAACCTTTAACTGTAAAAATTTACAAGAGCTAAAGAAAACGGACCTTGATGAAATGGCTGAGGGAGAATTTGAAGTAATTGAACTAAAGGATAATTTCCTGCCCATAGGCCTAACTCCTTTGGAGGATATATTCGATTCAAATGGTATTCCAAGAAAGCCAAAAATGCAACCTCTAAATGCAGAAATTGAGGACTGCAACATAGGAACCACAAAAAATCCCAAAATGATAAAACTGTCCAAAACATTGCCTCCTGATCAGAAATTGAAATACATTGACATGTTTAAAGAGTTTCAATATGTTTTTGCATGGAGCTATGAGGAACTCAAGTCCTATGATACTTCGGTTATCCAACACACAATACCTTTAAAAGAAAATCAAAAGCCTTTTAAACAAAAGCTGAGAAGGGTTAATCTGGTCCTCCTTTCTCTCATTGAAAAAGAGGTTAAAAGAATGTACGAAGCTGGAATAATTGCACCTATCAGGTTTTCAGAGTGGATTTCAAACCTAGTACCTACTAGGAAGAAAACGGGAGAGATAAGACTGTGTGTTGACTTAAGAAATTTGAATAAAGTCTCTCTAAAAGACCACTACCCCTTACCCAAGATGGATCACATTTTACAAAGGGTAGTGGGAGCTTCTAGGATCTCACTGTTAGATGGATTCTTAAGATTCAACCAGATTTTATTCCACCCGGATGATCAAGACAAAATTGCCTTTACAACACCTTGGGGAACCTTTAAATATGTAAAGATGCCTTTCAGACTCAAAAATGCAGGGGCCACATTTCAATGAGAAATGGACATAGCCTTTGCAAAAGAGATCCATAATTTCTTATTCATATACCTTGATGACCTCACTGCTTTTTTAAAATCAGACCAAGAACATTTAGAGCATTTGAGACAAGTGTTCCTAATTTGCAGAAAATATGGCATATCATTGAACCCAAAGAAATCATTGTTTGGCCTAGAATAAGGCAAACTCCTAGGTCATATAATCTCAAAGGATGTCATAAGAATTGACCCGGAAAGAATACAAGCTATCCTCTAAGTCCCTCACCCAAGAAACATCAAGGAACTACAAGCCTTTCTAGGGAAGATCAATTTCCTAAGAAGATTCATTCCCAACCTGGCCGAACTGATAAGAATGTCGAATAATATGCTGAAGAAAGATTCTAAAGTCAAATGGACCACAGAAGCTAAACAAGCCTTTGAGGAAATCAAGATAGCTTTGACTAAAACACCCATTCTCACAAGCCCCAAATTTGATAGAGATTTCATAATTTTTTCCTTTGCATCTCAGCATACTATTGCTGCCATCCTACTACAAAAGGATGACCAAGGATGTGAGAAGCCCATTGCTTTCTTCAGCAAAGCACTTATAGATGCTCCAATCAAATATCAAATCATGGAGAAACATGCCTATGCCTTTGTAAAGGCCATCAAGGATTTCAGAGTTTATATCTTGTAATCTCATGTGATAGCCTATGTTCCAAATGCTATGGTCAAGGACATTCTGACTCAAGAAGGAATTGAGGGTAAAAGGGGCAAATGGATAGCCAACATTTTAGAGTATGACATTGAAATCAAGCCTACAAAACTCATAAAAGGACAAGGGTTAGCTAAATTGATGACTGAAACCAATTTTCAAGCCCTTGACATAAATGAACTAGATAATGAGCAGGAGATGGCGACTCCACAGATCAATCAAGACTTTTTGCAATCACCTTGGTACGCTGAAATATGTTTTGTATTGTTAAACCTGTAAGCTCCTCCAGGGTTATCCAGAACTAAAAAGAGATTCTTGAAAATGAAGGCTTCAAAGTTCTGTATTATAGACAATGTTTATTTTGGAAAAATCATGAAGGTATTTTGCTAAATTGCCTAATACATGATGAAACTAACAAAATACTCAAGGAATTTCATGCAGGGGACTGTGGAGGACACTTGTATTGGAAGTCAACAGCTGATAAAATTCTAAGAGCTGGTTTTTACTAGCCCTCCCTATTTGCTGATGTGAAAAAATTTGTAATTTCTTGCCATAAATGCCAAATCTTTGATGGCAAGAGAAAGTTGTTACCTTTACCTCTAAAAACCCATTTCCACCGAAAGACCATTTCAACAATGGTGTTTAGATTTCATTGGAGAAATTCACCCTTTCTCTTCTGGCCAACACAAGTGGATTTTGACTGCCACAGAATACTTTACCAAATGGATAGAAGACATCCCTTGTAGGCAAGCAAATGACTCAATCATCATGCAATTCTTAGAAACCAATATTCTGTCTAGATTTGGCTGTTTGGAGAAAATTATTACAGACAATGTTGTTGCCTTTAAATCCAAAATAATGATCAATTTTTGTCATAAGTACCACATTACCTTGGGCCACTCCACAGCCTATTACCCTCAAGGTAATGACCTAGCCGAATCCTCCAACAAAAGCTTGATCAACATCATCAAAAAAGTCTTGGGGGAGAATAAAAGAATTGGCATAAGAAATTGGTAAATGCACTATGGGCAGACAGATTGACCACCAAAAGATCTATTGGAACTAGCCCATATGAATTGGTTTATGGCATGGAAGCTATGTTACCCTCATCCTTGGGAATCCGTGTAATCAAATTGTTGCAAGAGTTACAAGCAGAACCCAATGACATTCAAATGAGAATCAATCAAACTATTCACTTGCAACAAACTAGAGAGGAAGTGTATCAGAGAACTCAGGTTCTACAAGATAGACTCAAGAAGATTTTTGACAAAAGAACAAAAGCTGAAGATTTATTCATAGGAGACAAAGTGCTGAAGTGGGATTTTAGAGGGAATACAAAGAAAAGCATGGAAAATTTGATTTCCTTTGGAAAGGACCTTATGTCATTCAGGCTGTACAAGGAAACAACACCTATTTTTTGAAGATTTTGGATGGCACCGAAGCTGAGGAAGGGCCAGTCAATGGGCGAATGCTCAAGCATTATTTTGATCCTCTTTGATCAACATAACATGACTGTATATTGTACATAAATAGTGTCTATTTTAGTAGCTCATTACAACAATTAGATAAGGGATAAGATGCATCAAGTTCTGAAGGAAAAAACCAAACAGTTGTGCCACCTTTTGTACATATTTGAGCTTATAAGAAGAAATAAAAAAGAAAGCTTGGGAGCCATGAAGATGACTGAACATTTAGACCAACTGGAAAAATAGAGTTGTTATTCTATTCACCTTAGCTCATGAGAAGTGCACACATGCCACAAAGGTTCAGTTCACTGGTCTACAACAGAAGGAAGTTTCAGATTACAACAAGAGTTGAAAGTAAGGCCATCTGACCTGCTGTTCTTGGCTTTTCACCCGGAAAAGCCATCCCCAAGTGGAGCCACTGTTAGGTTCCTATACCAATAGGTGTCATATTTCATGATTGGCTATGCAAGTTCCAAATATGATCATCCTTTCCATGTTGCAAAGGTTCCATATCTTGTAAACAAATAAAGAAAATTAAAAAATGTAAAGACTCAAGAGGGTATGCCCTAAAAGAAAAATCAAAGGGCAAGAAGAATGAATTGGTCAAACAAAGGATAAAGAAAATGAATCCCAAAGAAAGACCAGGAAAGTGTCTAGTTAAAATGCCACTACTGTCCTATTTGTGCAAAGCAAGCCAATGTGCAAACACTGTTTCTTAGCACACTTGATGGATGGCCCAATAGCTCAATCTGGGCCAATCCATATTTAAATTTCCTGTTGTAGAATAGAGAATGAAGGTCTATCCAAACAGTTCAAGCTTGGTAGATCACTAGACAGATAGAGAAATAAAGGGCCCAACTGCTTAATCTGAGCCCTTGGAGGATATAAGGATAGATTTAGATAGGAGGGCAGCCAAAAGAAAAGAACACAAAAGGGAATTAAGCAGAGGTGAAAATCAAGAAATATGTTTGAGGAAAATCAAGGTTTGCTAGTTCAAGTGCACCCAATCATAATGAATAAAAAATGCTAGGAATTATAGAATGGGTAAGTAAACTAATGTTACAGAAACAGGTCTATCAGTAGTGTCATCTTTTTGTATATGATCTATTTCATGGATATCTCAAATTCCATGGCAAAGGTGTGATGACAGATCAGATGTTGCATGTCTAACTCCCCCTCTCTCCCCTCACAATAATCATTCACTAACATCCTTCAAAGAGATTGGGATCTTCTCAAACTCCTGACTTCACTCCATTTCCATAAAAACTTAAGTGAAACTTCAGGTTTACTTAAAAGCTCAAAGCCACATTTCTTGTGTAAAATTTTATTTCTCTCCACACCCTCAAGTCTAGGTGATTCAATTTCATGCACCTAGCATTTCCCCTTATATTCATATTAACATGATAACTCTATTATATAACTCCCACTTATATTTCCCCTCCCCTATTATACATAAAAATACATAAAAAACCCAAAAAATATATAATATCCCTACCCCTGGTAACTATAGCCATATAGTAAAGTTTTGGGAAGTATAACGTTTACCAGAAACATTATAATAACCCTCTGCATCTTTGGAATTTATTTAACACTAGGTTAAATAAATAGCCACACCTAACCCGCCCACATAAACCATACAAAACCTCTTAGCCAAAGTTTTGACCCGCATGTATTTCGAAAATGTTAAAATATTGACGCGGGTCCCTTTCTTTTAAACCTCCGCCATCTATGTCTCTCGTCAACCGTTGGATCGGGCCCTCCAGATCCAACGGTTCTCGCCGATATCGGAGCCGCTCCTACGTCTGTTCGTTAGCTCCCGATGGAAAGCGGTTTTCCCGCTGTACCCCGGGACGCATGTCACTCTTCTATTGCATCGGGCCCATTCTGACACAAACCACCCCCGTACAAAAAGCGGTCCGATGGAAACCACAAACCGCCTGCTATTCCCGCTGCTCACATCATTCACCACGTCTGCACCCATGCCAGCGCCTGCGTTACTGTTTCCTCTGCCGTGTCTGCCATGTCATCTGTCTATGTCAGCGACCACATCATCTGCCACGTCGCCTTCCGTACCCCGCTATAGGACAAAGTTACGTCTTGATGACGTCATCCCAAAAAAGTGCCAAAAAGGCCGAAAAACCCAAAATTTCGTTGAAAGGTCATGAAAACGATAGTTTTTTTTATTTTTCCGTGTTGATTTACGACGATTGCGCATGCAAAGCATGACCAATTCACCACCATAGCTGCAGTCCACCACCCTGAGGAGTTCAGTCCGCAAACTCGGCCCCTCACCTTGCTCCTCAACCCGCATTCAGCACCTGGCGCCCATAGAATAGGTATTTACCAAAAAAATCACTAATAAGCCCTGTTTTTCATCTTTCTCTGCTAAAATCGCCCGAACAGTTAGAATTCCAGCTGAATTATGCTGTGGCCTGTGCATCTTTATATTACAAATCACTCTGTTTGCCCATTTTTCAAAGAAGTCTTAGGAATTCTGCTCCTCTTCCAATTAACCATTAAAACTGAAACTCAAACCCATTTCCGCTTGTAAATCACCGGAAGAACCCAAATACTGAGCGAATTCTGCCCAAAGACACTTGTAAAAGGAGCGCCCTTTCCCCTGCTTTTTTCTAGCTTCCCAATCCAATTCTGCAAACTCTGTTGCTACTGTGAACTTCACCCAAAGCAACAATTTCTAGAAATATAACTCAGTCTGTGATTTCCTGAGGAAAACCAAAACTGGTGTTCTATTGTCTGTTGCTTCAAAAGCTCTAACTTCAAGTTAAAAGGTCACTTAACAAACTGAGAATGGAGGCTCTAGTGGCCCTGAATATTGCACCCTTGAATGCACCACATAGGGAGTTGGAGTGGCTACCTCTTGTTGATAGAGATTTCCAGATTGATGACATGGAGGGTGATAAACCTCACCTTCAGGCTTTTTGTGAAATAAGGAATAGCTACAGGAACAAAGTTGACATATTTAGAATCTGGGAGTCTAATATGCCTATATACTACATGCCTTCAGTGAATGTCTTCCCTGACCTCATCCATCAATGTTTGGCTAATTATGAGCCTTCTCAAAGGGCAGTGATGGACCCTTCTGGCAATGTCCTCTTTCATATCACCCCTCAGTCTATAAATGAGATGCTTCACTTCAAGTTGACTCAGCCTTTGGTCCCTCTCTCCATGAAACATTTGCTGGATCAAGCCTCCAAGTTTTCCTCTACAGACGTTGACCGAATTTCCAAGATGTTCATGCCACCAGATTGCTACTCCAGATACACAATTCCCTATCACCATGCCTGGTTTGATGAGCCTAGAAAAATGGTCATATACATGATTTCCTACATCTTGGGATTCAGAACAAGTGAAATTGTGGATGAGACTGTCTTTGCCTTGATGTCCATGTTTTCTCCAGGACAACCCCCTGCTATCAAGTATGATTATGCCACCTTCATAGCTAACAAAATTCACAAGAAATTCATGAATTTAGACAGAGAGAGTGTTCATGTTCACTTCATATATATATCATTTTCTGTTGTACTATCAACCTGATAGTTTCCCAGTTTCCCTCAAAAGATTGGATGCTAAGGGGGAGCGAAGGTCTGTAATATTTTGGTCCTTAGCATTCCATCAAGTTCATAGCTCCCCATATACATATTGTGAGTTTATTGACATTTTCATATATACAGCCACCTGTTTTTTGTCAACAACTCATCCTGCCAGGCTCTCTGCTGAAATGCAGAAAATCCTACATCTCTTAAAGGAATATATTATTGGTGACTGGTATTTTTACCAAAACCATACAGTGATCAGGATCTATGGCTGTCAATTATCTCCCTACAAGCTACCAAAGTATGTCCCTATGAGACTCTTTGCCCTGGAATACTACTGGCAATTCAGTAGTTCAGGTTTGACTCATTTCTATGGTGCTAGAAAAAAAGCACAGCTCAAGATAAGGCATCAATTGGGCCCTTTTATCTTCAATAAAAGGGAAGAAGCATGGAAGGAAGCTCACAATATTCTAAGAGAGAAACTTAAGTTGAAAAAACGTTTTCTTCAGTCACCATATGACCTTGAACATTTCATAAGCTTTAGAAGAGTAAAAAACAAGCTTATAGGATATGTGCACCATCAAATCCCTGAGATTGAACAATATGCTAATCAACAGGAATGGGTAGAAGGCACACTAGTTGAAGAGCTTAATGATGAGGAGAGATTAGAAAACGAAATGAAAGAGTTTGAAAAAACACTTGACCTGGACTCTTTTGGACAGGTGCCTTTCACATTGCCTCAACACCTTGGAGCAGGCACATCATCTGCCACAACTTCACAACAGCCTGCCCAAGAGAGTAATCCTTCTGTAGGGACATCCAAAGGCAAGGAAGTGTAGCATTCAGAGCAGCAGGAGACAATGGCAGATCGGCTAGATACAGCAAAAGAACAAAGTCAAGGGCAAGCCCCTTCAACATAAACAAAGGCACCTGAAATCCTTGTGTTACAAACTACTCTCAATGAGGAAAGAGCCGAGAAAAGGGATAGGCAGGAAGAGACACCCACAGGGCCATCCAAAGAACAGCAAGGGGAAAAGAGGCAAAGGTTGAAACCCTACTCTGAGGAAGAATATACAGAAGAGACAGCAGGCAACCTAAGGGGTGAGGAAACAACCGAACAACGGATTCCTCCAATTCTGGAAACATCAACTAGCTCCTTTCAGCAAGAGCAAGAGAGGCAACATGATGTGGAGGTTACATCCACCAAGCAATAGAGCAAGCAAGGCTCTGACATCAAGAAGACATTCACTGACATAAAGGCCAGAAATGAGCCAGTAAGGTTCCAGCTCTATAAACAATTGCTAAGAATGGCTCTCACCAATCAACAAAGGCTAATGGAAGCCTATGATATTCAAGAAGGGAAAATGACCCTTAGTCACTTCAGGCCTACAGTACAGTAGCCCCAGTCAGCTGCTGATTATATTAGAAGCAATCTGGATGTCCTTGCTAAAGAGATCCACCCAATGGACCAGATTGAGTTACACAAGCAAACTGGAGAAATGGTGTACTCCACCTTGGCAAATAAATCAATATTGGCCCACAGATTGCAAAATTCACTTCATAATAATTCTGCCCAATTAGAACTGGAGAAAGCCTCCTCATTAGCCAAGGACAATAGAATCAAATCATTGGAGGAAATTATTATGGAGTTGGGACATGATCCCAAGGATACCAAGGGCATACAGGCCTTGATAAAAAAGAAAGAGGAAGACATAGCAGCCCTCAGAAGGCAGCTAAAGCTGCCAGTTACAATACATCCTCAAACCATAGAAGTTGCACAACAGAAAGAAGAGGAGGATGTGGTAAGTTTGTTAATGAGGATGAATGAAAGACTGCTAGAAACAGAGAAAGCCTTGGAGGTAGCACTGCAAGGAAAACAGGGAGAGTTGGCCTCTTAGCCAGCTCAAACAACTCCAATTCTTACAACTGCTCTTCCTGCAACTACAATAGCAATCCCTCCTACTGATCCGACATCAACAGCAGGTACCTCAGCTTCAGCAACAACTACAGCAGCAGAAGGACAAGATGCCAGCCTGATTATGGAAGATATGATGAAAGAAATAAAAGCTCTGGAACTCCAAATGGCAGAATTAAGAGAAGCGAAAGAAAAATTGGCCAAGATTGAGGTGAATTATGATAAATAAAAAATGGTTGTGGCTGAGAAGAAAAGAGAAGTAAAGGGCCTGGAAAATAAGATAAAAGCCTTGGAGAAGGACCTTACTCTTAACAAAACTCTGGCAGAAATCAATACAATTTTGTGGAGTAAAATTGGCGAGTCCATCACTGATCAATGGACATCAATCCAGACTATTCATGACCAAATTGAATTGATAGGGATAGCTCAATTTGAGACTCAAAAGGCCAGAGCATTATTGGCAAACAAGCCCGAACAGGCCAACCAGATGATCCATTTTTTGAATACTCATACTAGAGAACAGTTAGCAGCTCTAGATATCAGGAACAGAACAGACACAATTTTGTTGGTAAAAAAGGTGCTCACCATGAGGAATTTTGTGCTGACTTTAGAAAGAAAGTGCCAAGAAATGCAAACAGAAATAAATGCCTTCAGACAAAAATTTGCAGTGTTGCAGAGCAAGGGGTTACCCAGCTTATTGACCAGCAATGGAAGACTATTAACACATGAACAGTATGCTCGCAGGGTAAATACCTATGTTACCAATCAAATCACAACATCATCAAGCAGCACAGAAGAGACAGTACCTCCCTCTGGGCAGAGTTTATATGAAAAATTAGAAAATTTGTTCTATATTGAACATGAAATAAATTATCTTTTTGAGGTCCAACCAAATTACTACACATATACTGAAGCTAATGAAACATTAATTAAACTACAGAGGCACCAGCTGCCAACATATCAATGGTGGGAGGGCATGCTCGAGGTTCTGCCAAGGTAATTTTCATTCTCTCCTCTGGTCAGCTACACATTAGAAAATTCAAATATAAGAGCCACCTATCAGAAAATCAAATTGACAAAGGAGGGAATTTGTGCTAAAAAGCGTTAAGGCATCCAAAGGCACAGGTGGCAAGTGACAGCACATCAAGAATGCAAATCAGAGAAGTATCTATCAGCCGACTAATTGAGCCGAAAATTCAACAATAGCGGAACACCTAAGGTGGCCAGTACAACATAGTTACTCCTTCATTCATTTCTGCATGGTTTTTCCATATCAGTTATTGCCTTTGCCAAAGTAGATGGATGAATTTATTACTTGATATTTTTTTCTACAGGATATTTTGTAAACTCTTTTATAAATACCTCCTCAAGATATGTATTATTATTGGCTGGTGAATATCATTCTGGACCTACGCTGTATATTTTGAGAACTCTTCTGAAATAAAGATTGCTGGATTGCTTTGGTGGTTAATTTGCTGGTTATGGAATCAATGGAAGAAGGATATATTGCAGAATTCTTGTGTTAATGCATGGATCAATAAGTCTTCTTTACTCTTGTGTTACTGTATCTGTGTTTTATTTACCATATAAATATCATGCTCTAAGTTACAGGAAAAAAGGATAGCCCATAATTTACTTTGTTGTACTCTGTGTTCAATTCTTGTAATTTTTTTTATGTTTTCTACAGGACTAGCATAGGCAAGAATTCTTGACTGCTATTGTCTCCCTGGTTCTTTCACTCTAAATATCGTCAAGGAATTCTTAACTTCTTCCTGATAATGTTTATACAATTTCCCTCTATTATCATAATGAGAGATTCTTGATTGCCTTTCATTCCTTGACTTCATTTCATCTTATTCCAGCTTAAAATTGTTTTGTGTTTAATTATTTTGCTCTGTAGTTTTCCTATTGCCAAACCCAGAGGTTTATTTCCATTAGACTCCATCAACCCAATGGTCTGAACTTCTCTTACATTACAGCCCTGCTCTACTGAATGTCATCTTCCAAACACCAAACAAAACCTGTGCTTCATAACTAGCCTAACAAAACAAATCTAAATCATAAAGAGAGAGCCCTCTTTGGTTGCAGATTGGCTAGGATCTACAGCTAAAAGACTGGTTAGTGGTTACCTCGGCCGTATTCCCTTCTGGAGGCAGGGAACAACCTGAGTGATAACACCATGCTTTCCTAGAATGCAAGCATCACATTGCTTAAGTTTCCTAGGAATTGTAGGTAAACCAGTAACACAATTTTTCTTCAACAAGCAGAGGTTGTCATAGTTTAAGTGTCCAAATATAGCTTGCCATAATAAACTTGATGGAAATGTACCTTCTTCATAATGAGAATTGTATGAGAAATTTTGTGCACAAGCAGAGGTACCCTGCAACTTGAGAATCCTTTCTTCTTCTATCCCCATCATGAGAAGTAAGAGGTCTAATTCTTTTCTCACCTCAAGCTTGCCATCAAACATATGAATGGAGTGTCCTTGCTGGTTGATGTGGACCAAGGAAAAGAAGTTTCTCCGTAGCTGTGGGAGATATAAAACATGATGTAGAAGAAAGTCTGGAAGACCAGGCAATTTAAGCTTGATTGTACCAAGCCTTGATGGCTTTAGTTTTGATTTGTCTGCAAAGTATATACTCCATCAACACTGTCAGTAAATTCTTCAAAAAAATATCTTCTAAAATTCATGTGGCAAGTTGCTCCTAATAAGTCTTCATTTACTCCAATATTACAGTGTGCCACAACATAGTGAGAGGATTCAACTGCTTTACCTTTCTCTTTGTCATTAGTTTTACCTTTGGGTTGGTTTATTTCCTATTGAATTCTATCCCAAGGAAACTTGCATGTGGATGCATCATGTGATCCATATCTTTTGCAATGTATGCAATGCAAATATGACTTTTCTCCTTGAGAGTGTCTGCCCCCTGCCTATGAAATTTCTTCCTCTTCCTCTTTGACCACCTCTTCCTCTGGAAGAATATTAAGCAAGATTCTTCTCTCTATGTGCAAGACACACAACCTCTTTAGAAGACTGACAAAATGTATTCTTCCCAAAAGCTTTCTCTCTTTCAGCAAATTTTTTCACAAGGGAGTCAAAGGTAATACCTTTGAGGTTTCCATTTGCTTGCAGTGAGTCAAGATAGTTTGAGTAAGTGGGATAAAGTGCCTTGAGAAAAGCTATCAGAGGAATGTCCACTCAACATTAGTGACTTTGATATCATGCATAATAGATTTTACTTCTGATGCAAGAGCAAGAGGATCATCATTTTGTAATTCAACGGTGAAAAATTTAATCATTAGTTGAACAAATTCAAGTGCAGAGTGAGTCATAGAGTTCCTTCAGTTTTTGTAAGGCTTTGAAAGCATTTGAAAATGGCAAAATATGGAGACTCGCCTCTTCATTTACTGATGTTGCAGTCATTACATAAGCCTTTTTGTTCTTACTTTCCCAAATGGTGAATTCCTTGTCTGACGTAGGTTGTTTTGGCTCTTTGTCTCTGTCTCCAACACACACTCCTTTCCAAAGCTCACTAAAAATGAGAGTGTGTTTGATTTTTCGAGACCATTCAAGATAATTTTCCTTCCCATTGAGAACCGCTCCCACAATAGATATTAATGAGTGCATTTTAAAAAATTGTGAACTGTAAAAAAAATATTTTTGCTGCCAATATATAAAATATTTTCACTTCTGCACTGTAATAGCAATATCTTTAAGAAAGAAAGTGCAATTCTGATCAAGAACGCAGTTTCGGTCAAAAATGAATTACTGATAAAAATGCAGTTCGGTTAAAAAAATCATCTTCCATCATGGCTTTAAAGGACTCCATAAAATCTTCAGAGATTCTTCACAGTTTTCTCCAAAACTTTATAATACTAAGGACCAAGTACCCAAATCTTTCAGAACCAATTACTACATATTAATTCTAGTATCCTGTCTTCAGCCTTCAAAGAGGCTTCATAATAGAAAAACAAAAAAATATTAAATCAGTTTAAAAGACCATACAAGCTAGACATAGGCTTGCAACATCAAAACTGAAACCACCAGTCTGCTCCAATTTTTTTGGGCCACAAACAAATTCGACCTCAATGCTGCAATTAAAAGCTTCAATCTCCGCTGCTTTAAGCTTAGATAATTTATCTTCAACATCAGATGCTCAAACCTCCAAGCAAAAAAACTTCAATTCAAGGCCAAAATCCCTTGTGAGGAAGGTATGCAGGGGGTATGGTGGTATGCCAAAGCAATAGCCGTAATATAGTGGAGTCATGCTAGTAATGTTGACTACATATACCATTGACTACTTGTTAAGACCGTGTATAATGGGAAGGGGCAATAGAAGTTGCAGTAGCGGAAGCAATAGGGAGCCTGGGGGTGCACAAGAGAAAGATGAATGACCAACAGAAATGGCGAGAGCTAGCTCTCAAGCGCCAAAATGAGAACAGGGAATGTTTTTAGGTGGCTTCATGCCAAGTGGCCTCCGACTTTCTGTATCCCTCCTTCTTTCAAGGAAAGCCCAAAGAAGAATTGGACTTTACCCAGGGGTTGGGGAAAATGAGTGCCCACAAATTCAGACTTCGGTTAAGATGCCTGTAGGACAACCTGGTCCAAGTATGGTTGTCACAAGTCAACCGCAATTCACTTATCAACCGTACTAGGGACAGTACCAATTCGGTCCTGCTGTGCAAAGCCCAGTTTAACAGTATCAACTGTACCCTAGGTACACTTATCAGCAACCTCAACAACCCCAGTTTGGTCCGGTTAATCCTGGTTTTCCAGGAGGATATAATATCTCAAATGCGATTCCAATTCCAAGTTATCCTGGATATCCTCCTCCTGGGCCTAGTATTATGACCCAGGGTTTTCGTGACCCTAACTATCAGTTACTGTTTATTGTAACTTTGGACTTGCTTGATTTTTCGCGCCTTATGAATGATCAAATTAATTATCTACCGTTTTGGCCGCCAATGCCGAATAAGTTGCCCAGTGATATCCCAAAGTTTGAAGGTAAATCAGGAGAGCATCCGTCAAACCATGTGATGACTTATCACTTTGGTGCGCGTCTAATTCCATTATAGATGATTTAATTTGCTTACATCTTTTTCAACGCACTCTAATTGGTCTTGCAGCCAAGTGGTACATTGAGTTACCGCGAGCCTCTTTTTATAATTTTAGTCAGTTAGCCACTTCGTTCTTAACTCATTTTCAGTTAACTATCAGATATGACAATAGCAATTATTAACTTCATTAAAACAGTCAACGTCCACATATATTTCAGATCATATTCATGAATGGCGACGTCGATGACGTTTAGTGAAAGTTTTTATTCCATATCAAATTTTAGCAGAATGGTTTGTTAAATCATTATTACCTAAAATCATTGAGGATGTAGCTAAGGCAGGAGTTGTTACTAAAGAGAAAGTAATTGCTCAAGCTCAATACCTTGACCTCGTTTATACACAGTCGGGTACTTTACAGGAAAAAATCCCTGACCTTCCGAAACAAAATCAAATAACTGCAACTCCTTCAGGGTCTCATGCCGCTGATGGTATGATTGGTTCAGTTAACACCAAAAGCAAGAAGAAATCTTCAAAGAATTCTTCTCCTATTATAACTTTACCAGATTCCCCAATAGGAGATTCTTTCGCTGAAATTCCTGCCGATATTCATGTCGTAGAATCATCTACGACCAAATAAAAATCCGATGGTAAAAATAAAGGGAAGAAGAAAAATAATCAAAACTCAAAAGAGAAATCAGACAAAACAATCTACTAACGAGAAACGTAAACCTCGCTATCCTTGTCTCATTTGTGACGAAGAGCATTTTACAAGAGACTGCCCACATCGTGCTCAGGTTGCGAAAATCGTCAAAGGTTCTCAAATTCCTACTGTCTTGAAGGATCCTTTTCCTAGTCAAGATAGTAAGATGATTGGTTCTTCCTCAAATGCCTCAGAAGAACCCATAATGATGATGTCTCATGTCAGGATTGCAACGCGATCGCAAGATATGGTACTAAAAGTACTGTTGGTTGTAGGGAAGCAGAATCCTCTAATTCAAACCCATCAAATTCAACTCCTTCTGGTTCTGATCTGCTACAGATCGAGAAACCTAACCCAGATTTAGTAATCAAACCACCTGCTAAAGGTATACTTCGGAAGTCAACTTTCAATCCGCATGCGAGAGCTGCTCAGAGTTATAACATTGTTGAAGACTTAACTATTTCCCCTTCAGCAATGTCGGCTTTGGAGGTGCTGCAATCATGCCTAGCACAGCGTAAATTACTTTTGTCGGCTATAGGAGCTGTTGATATTCAGGACTCGAACCTTATAATATTCGATTTAGAGAATAGTACACCTCGCTTACCTCATCAAATGGCTTTCCAGATTCCATTGTTAGTCAAAAACAGACCTTGCTTTAGGATTGTAATTGATGAGGGAGCTTCTATGTGTATTTTGTCGATCTAGTGTTGGAGATCGCTTGGTTTTCCTACACTCAATCAATCCCTGATGATTCTAAAGACTTTTGATGGCCGTGGGTTCCATCCTTTTGGCATTCTACAGGATTTACCTATAGGGGTTGAAGGAAAAACTGTTAATCTAGATGTGGAAGTGGTTGATGCCCCTCTAGATACAACCTTCTTTTGGGTCGCAGCTGGTCTTACGTTATGACTGTTGTTGTTTCATTGGTCTTTTAGCTTATAAAGTTTCCTCATAATGGAAAGATCGTAACCATAGACCAACTGACTTATTTTTCATCTGACCCAGCCTCTTCTGAAAGTATCCAACATGTCGGTAAAAAAACTATCCCTTATAAGGATGTTGGGGTAGGATTGATTAAAGATTCTGGTTTACTAGGAACTTTTTCCTTTCCTCCTCTTAACGTATCGCCTTCTACTGCAACCATTCATATGATTTCATCAAACACTATTGCTTTTGATGATCCTTGGATCATACCTTCCGAATCTGAGGTGGATTCATTTAGTGATGCGATGCCTTTGACTCCCTATGAAATTGCATATCAGGTTGTACAATTGTTTTCCGATCCTTGTTCAACCCAAATCGATCTAATCAATGTGGTCCATGGAGAATCACTTTCAATATCAACCTCAGATTCAACAACTTTTTCCGAGCTTGTTCATACTGATGAACAGATTCGTGAACTTTTGTCTGTTGATGATTTACCATGGGAAGATCTTCATCATCGATCTTCGTTTTTACCTGAGTTTGATCATTTTGAAAATGATTTTTCATCTATTTTTACTACTGATTATGTCAAAGAACCACAAAATCCATTGCAACATCCTGATTCTGAGTTAAATTTGGGAAATATTTCTCGAACGGTTCTTATTGACATTTCAGTTAAACCTGGAATTGTTGAAAACATTCATATAGGTGCTTCTTGCATGTAAAATGAACTCCAAACTTATAAAGCCCTATTTCAAGAATTCCGTGACGTGTTTGCCTAGTCATATGAAGAAATTCTAGGAATCGATCCAGCAATTGTTGTTCATGAAATTAAAACTTACCTAGATGCTCAACCTATCCGACAACGTTTGTGTTAGATACATCCGCAAAAAGCTGTTGCTATTAAAGCTGAAGTTGAGAAATTACTTCGAGCAGGTTTCATTTATCCAATTCCTTTAACGGATTGGGTATCGAATATTTTTCTTGTTAACAAAAAGCAAGGAACGATAAGAATATGTATATATTATAGGGAT
Source organism: Pinus tabuliformis (assembly GCA_031772625.1). Classification (NCBI taxonomy): domain Eukaryota; kingdom Viridiplantae; phylum Streptophyta; class Pinopsida; order Pinales; family Pinaceae; genus Pinus; species Pinus tabuliformis. Next base: position 87,643,520 of record CM062819.1, on the reverse strand, counting down.
ATTAATCGAGCTTGTCCTAAAGACAATTATCCAACCCCCTATATCGATCAAATCATTGATGATTGTGCCGGCAGTGAAATTTTCTCCTTTATGGATGGTTTTTCCGGTTACAATCAAATCAACATACTCCCTGCTGATCAACCAAAAACGGATTTCATTTGTCCATGGGGGACATTTTCTTATTGCAAATTACCTTTTGGATTAAAGAACGCCGAAGAAACTTTTCAAAGAGCTATGTCTTATGCGTTTCATGACATCAAGCACATTATGCAACCTTATCTCGATGATTTACCTGCCCATTCATTACGTAGAGCCAATCATCTCACTCATTTACGAGCAATCTTTATAAGATGTAGGCATTATCGAATTAGGTTGAATCCACACAAATGTGTTTTCTGTATAGAAATAAGTTTTTTACTGGGATTTGTTGTTTCAAAAGCTGACATTTGTGTCGATCCCTCGAAGGTTGAAGCTATTGTCAAATTGCCTCCTCCTTCGACTCTTTGCCAACTCCAAAGTTTGCAAGGGAAAGCAAACTTTTTACGTCGTTTCATTCCTAACTACGCCGAGATAACAAAGGGTTTTACCAGGTTGTTGAAACAGAATACTCCATTCTTTTGGGATGAGATAGCTGACAAATCGTTTGATGCACTTAAACACGTGTTGACCCATGCACCATTATTGCATCCTCCCAACTACAACTAGGATTACTTCTTGTACCTCGCCACTTCTCATTCCACTATTGGGATGGTTTTAGTTCAGGAAGATGAATTCAACAGTGAACATGTGATTTACTATCTTAGTCGAACTCTGAATCTGACTAAGCTTAAATATTTGCATGTGGAGAAATTGGCATTGGTAGCTGTTCAAGCTGTCCAAATATTTTGTCATTACATCTTACTATGCAAAACTACTGTATTTTCTGATTGTAACCCTATGATCTATATTCTGAGAAAACAATTGCTAGGGGGCAAGTATTCCAAATGGATTGTTATCCTGTAGGAATTTGACTTGGAATTTGAAAAATCCAAGGCAAAGAAATCTTTTGTATTTGCGGAATTGATGTGTGCTTTCCCGCGTGCTGATACTGAAACTGTGGCGGAAGATCCCATTACGGATGAATCCTTGTTTCTTATTAGTACTCTTGATCCATGGTATGGAGATATCATTGTTTATCTTCAAACCCAATCTTTTCGGCCTGAAATTTCATGATCTCAGCAACGAAAAGTACAATTCCAATCCCAACAATACAAAATCATTGGAGATACACTCTATCATCGTGGGGCAGATTCTATTTTCTGAAATTTTTTAACTCATGAAGAAGCTGAAAATGTTCTAAATGATTGTCACTCTAGAGCATGTGGTGGTCATATGTCTGGGTATGCCACAGCCCAAAAGATATTGCGCGCTGGTTATTTCTGGCTATCTTTATTTAAATATTGTATCTATGCAGTTCGAAAATGCCACATGTCAAATTTTTGATCGAAAGATGCATGCTCCACCTACTCCTCTCCACCCTATAATTTTCGTCGGTCCTTTTGCAAAGTGGGGTATCGAATTTATTACATGTAAACCTCACTCGGCCGGGGGGCATGCGTATATCATCCTTACGGTAGACTATTTTACTAAGTGGGCCAAGGCGTTGGCTACATTTTTGGCAGATGGCAAAACTGCTGCAATTTTAGTTTTCAATCATATAATTACTAGATTCGGTGTTCCTCAAGCGATTATCACTGATCATGGGAGTCATTTTCGAAACATCATGATGACTGAACTAACAGATCAACTTGGCCTACGTCACGATAGTTCTACTCCATATTACCCACAGGCTAATGGTCTGGTTGAAGCCATCATATAATTACTAGATTCGGTGTTCCTCAAGCGATTATCACTGATCATGGGAGTCATTTTCGAAACATCATGATGACTGAACTAACAGATCAACTTGGCCTACGTCACGATAGTTCTACTCCATATTACCCACAGGCTAATGGTCTGGTTGAAGCCATCAACAAAGTTCTAGTCATTATGATCCGACGAATCATTGGCATTCATAGGTTGAATTGGCATAACATGTTACTTTCAGCGCTTTGGGCGTATCAAACTTCAGTAAAAACATCAACTGGTTTCACTCCTTTTCAACTGGTTTATGGTTTGGAAGCTATGTTACACATTGAATGTGAAATTCCGTCATTGCAAATAGGCATAGAATTTATCCCAGCCACTTCCGAAGAGGAGAAACGTTTATTGTACTTAGCTCAGCTAGATGAGAATCGACGTGCTGCTGCATTAGCAATTGAAACTCATGCCAAACGAATTAAAGCTCAGTACGATCGTAATGTTACACCTCATAATTTTTTAGAAGGATACCTAGTCTTACTATACGATGAAGCAAATGATAAGCTAGGGGCTAGAAAATTTGTACCTATGTGGCATCCTTATGTTGTTAAGAGAAAGCTGGCAAAAGGGGCCTATGAATTGGTAGATTTTGATGGTGTCTCTTTGGGTAAACCCAAAAATGGTCTTTATCTGAAGAGATATTATGCTTAAATCTGGGTGTGGAGATTTTAGTTAGATTAGTTTCTTTCTAGCTGGTGTGTTTTAGAAAAGTGTGCTTAGTTTAGAGAGTGATTTTATCATTATTCCTGCTTATCTTGATTTTACTCTTGATATTGTAGATGTCGACGTCTCTTCAAACATACATTGGTTTCACTGATGGTGCTTTTCATAATACACGGAACATTCCTTCCGTAGCTTGGGTTATCTATTCACCCTATGATGAGTTGGTATCTATGCATGGGGTAAGCCTCGGTCAAACAACGAACAACATTGCAGAGTATAGTGTAGTGATTGAGTTCTTATCTGAATCCATCTCATTTGGGATTCGGAGTTTGATTGTTAGGTTAGATTCTGAACTCGTTGTATTGCATCTTAATAGAGTTTATGCCATTAGAAATCGAGTATTATTAAGATTATTTTTTAGAGTTCGTCTCTTGGAACATGAATTTGACTACATTGAATATCAGCATATTCCAAGATATTTAAATACATTAGCAGATGCAATTGCTTCTCAAATGTTAAATAAACATTTGAAATAATCAACCATTAAATTTCAAAACATTCCATAACATGTTATACAAGATAGCCAGTAATAGTGATATAGCATAGCATAGAAGTGTGTCAAATATACATCGTCTTTGATCATAGGTTGAAAAACACCTTATGATCGGCAAAAATGATAGTACAAAAATAAAAAATGTCATATGAGCCTACAAAGGTGATCAACCTATCACTGGTGATGATCATGATAAGAAACCACTGCCTGGGCCACCCTACAAAGGAACCTCCTGAAAGGTCCTCGGACCCCAATCACATAGCGCTGTAACCTAAGTGGAATGTCATCTATGCTAGTCTCTGGAATATCTACTGTCAAACACTCTATATGATTTTCCAATTCAGTTAGGGTCTCTGTAGATTCATCCTGTGGGCTGGTACTGCTACAGCTGGGTGTCTCCTCTCATAGGGCTGGAGAGCAGCTGGTCGCCGTGGACCCACATCTGCATTTGAAACTTTTATTATCAGTTTTGGATGATTTAAAAACAAAACAAAAAAAATTAGTTAAAACTTAGAAAATGTTGAAGATGATTTTACCTGAATCATCCCACTGCTCTCCTGGTGGAAGAGTCATGTCTCGATCACCACGATAATCCATCCCAGCATAAGGAAAATCCCGAATCATGAAAATTTAGTTCTCCAACCAACAAAAATACTCACGCGGAAATCGAACAACCTCTAAACCCTCCTCAGGATGACGGGCCATAACTGCAACCCAACGCATTAGCTTAGGCTCTTGGGGAAGTCCAACTCCAATGGAAAGATGCTATGGGACCAACATCGGGACCCTCTCTAGACCAAAGCTCACAATGAAGAAACCATATCCAAAGTTTTTTAGTTGACCGTTCTTTTCTCTAGTTAGTTGGCCTTTTACATTCACCAACACAGCTTCACACCAATTGAAGATGGTGCCTCGATAACAGTCTACTGCCATTCACATTTGGGATCCAGTAGCTACATGCAGTGCTGCGCTTCCATAGAGTCTGGTGACAATAAATGCAATCACCTTAAGTTCAGGATGGGAGATAGTTTTGATATCAATCCCTTTTTCCTTTGTTTGGTCATTACAAAACTCTAGTCGGAGACTATCGACAGACTGGCCACCTGCCCTAGTCCCGAATAGAGATAATTGTTCACCTCTCTTGGGCAAACCAGTGAGGAAGTAAATGTCCTCTAGCTCCATTTCCAGCCGGTGAACACCAATAATGAAACACTGGTCCTGTATATTCCACCTGTCCACCAGCCATTGCAGAAAGTCTACCTGAGCCCTCATGCCAGGTATGGCCCAGAATTTATATAGCCCACATGCTTTTAATGCCTATATTGAAGGTGGATGAATTAATGCGGCTAGGTCCACATCTTCGTGCTCCCGTTCCCGCCAAATGAGAATTTTGTATATCCTATATTGCAAAAACAACGGATTAGAACATTTTAGTTCAAATATTTTTCGGCAGAAATAAAAAAAATTGGAGTTTTTTTAAAACCTATTTCGCGGGGTCCGCACCCGCTAGTTAGGAACAATGCGTAGGTCCGCACTCTTCCCAAGCAGCAGGTGCGGGCCCCTGGCTCTTTCCTTTGTAGGAAAAATTCGGGGTCCGCAGGTTTTGCATGTTGCACCTGCGGACCCCCGCGAGCAGTTTTTTAAACTAATTTTTCCCTAAAAATCAAAATGGAAGCCTAAAAACGAAATTCAAATGGTTGAAATGCAAGATTAAAGTGATGTGGATTACCTGGAGCTAACGGTTTTCGATTCCAATGGGTGGATTTTCCGTAATATTCATAGGAAGTTTCTTACCCAAAAGCTCTCTTTTCTCACTCTGAAGTCAAACGACAAAAATGAATTTACAAAAGCCATTTTTATAAGTTTTTTTGAATAAATGAATTTTTAATTTGTTTATTTTTCACTTTAAAAAGGTAACTTTTTGATGCATTTTTTTTTATTTTAAACAGGTATGAGTAATGTTTGAGTTTTTGTGCAGAATATCGAATTTTTCAAGGAAAATTGATCATTTTCAGCAAAAAACATTGGAGTCCTCTTTAAGCTCTTTTTTGACTCGTAAAATATGAAAAGATTGCTGAGTTTTTCTTTTTAAGCTTGTTAAAACGGAATTAAAAGGATGGTCCACTTACAGCTCTTTTTTGACCGTATAAACATGAAAAGATTTCCAGACTTTTTCCGTTTCAAGTTCGATATTGGTTATAAAACGAAGTGTCTTTGATCACTTTTTTACTTTTTCGAATCAGGGCCACTAATTATGAAAAGTACTCCTTGATCGTAATGGTGAAGTGGTTCTCTCAAGTATTATTTTATACTTTTTCGTGCTTGGAAGACACAAATTTACAAAAAAGGACAACCATGGAGCTTTCTTAAGTTTTTCTTCTGACTCCCTAAAATTGAAAAACACCGAGTTTCTCCTATACTGGACTCGTTAAAATTTAACATTAAAGGACCTATTCAATTTTAAACAGGAACAGACCACTCATTCTTAGGGTTTGAGTTTTAAACTAAGTTGGACTCATCTGAAGGATGAGCTTATAACCAAGCAAATGTTATCCTCCTCAAGCTTGTCAAAAGTAAAGAGGTACTTGCCAGAAATGGTGGGGGAAAGGAGAGAAAAATGAACCTGTTTGTTATAATTTGTGTTTTAGAAAAGCATTCAACCACTCTTGAACATGACACTTTTTGTTCACCTGGGTTGGGAAATCCTTTGCCTAACAGTTAATCAAACCATATTGAAAGTCTTCAACCGGTTTCTGGGTATTGGCTTTGGGTCAATTGTCACCAAACCATCTGCAGTTTCATTATGTGTTCAAGAGGTTAGTTCAAATAAACCATTCATCTACAAAATATCTGTCATCCATCTTGACCATCCCTGAGTTAGTCCTTGCAAATATATTTCTTCAAACTTGATCTATGGTTTCATGTTGTGGGCTTGCCTACGACAGATCGCATTCTATCGACTTCAGTGCATTATCTAGAAAGATGATCTGGAAATCGTCAGTACCTTGGAATCTGCATGCCTCAATGGCAGGTTTCTCGCCTTCGATGACAGGTTGCATCATCAACCTTCAACCAAAGGATTCTATGACATGTTCGACATCAACTCATCTATTCACATTTCATGGATTGTACTGAGTACTTTGAGAGCCATTGACATTACTTGTGGTTTCTCTGACACTTTTAATAGTTCACATCATTGACTGGTAATCAAGTGGTTTCTACAATGTTCGACTTCGACACATTCATTCACATGGATAGAATCGTACTAGTTCGGGAAGCAGAAATCAAGACCCTAGATCTAGTTTCCACCATCCAGGGTGCGAGGAATTTTGTTATTCATTATACAGTGGACTATTCATAAACAGATGGCTATGCCCATACTGTGTCTACATGTACTTGTGATGTGTTACAAAATCATTCCTATACCAGAGCAGTTTAGTTAGTTCTCTAGTCAATTTTGATCTGAGTATGGGAATGCCTACCTCAGCGATGATATGATCACATATATATATTTTGTATTGAATGTTTTTACAGGTTCCAACCAGGCTGTCATAAGGATGATCCTTGAAATGATAAAGTACTTCACTCTTCTTAGATGACAAATACTATCCTCATCTATTACAGACTTCGCACTTTAGGGGGAAATCTATTGCACAAAATATTGTCACCATGACATTCTGCAACCAGTGTGAGTCTATCACCACTCATACTATCCTCCTTTACAAGTCTTAAACCTCAGTTCTTCATGTCAAGCCTTGAAAAATAAGAGAAAGCCCTTAAAAGTCTCTGAAACTCTGGTTCCGCACTTTCTCTTAGCATTGCTTGCAGTCCCACACCTATTGGTCATGTCCCTTGCGTACCTGACTGCTTTGTTTCTATGTAATGGGTGTGGACCCCTGTAAAAGTCAAAAAGGTTCAAGTACATTCTTAAAAACTCACTTTGGGTTATTTCTGGAAGCTTCTAGAGGGAATCTTGAGGTGGCAAGTTCGCTCCTTTAAGGCTCATGCATCCCATACCTTAAGGAGCTAACCCCTTGATGTGAGGATCTTATCCCTCTGAAGGAGGACTCTATCCCTTCATAGGTGGACCTGTAACTTCCTTCCTCTGCACTATAAAATGAGGCATTGGGCTGGTTACTCAGGAGGTTGAAAGCTGAATATTTTTGAGTTGAAATGTTGTTGGAATTTAGTCTTCCTAATTGAGCTTGAGAGAAGAGATTACATACCTTTTTGATCTCATTGGGAAGAGTGTGAGGCTTGTCAAAGTAGAGGAGATTCTTGCTTGGACCCTGGGAGGAGCTTGTACAACATCAAGGCACCAAAGGTTGTAAAGTTCTTCTATTTTCAAAGTTAATACAATCAAGTTTCTTTTTCTCAATAAGCTGTGTTTTATGGTTTATTTCATGGATTATTTGATCACCATGATGAATATGATTTATTATATTAGCTATGCAGGTGTTATTTGATGTGTGCTTGTTTGTGATTGCAAGTTCTCAAAAGGAAACTCATTCGTACGGTCGAAGCATGGTTGCCACAAACTAGCATTGGACTTAAGGTAGGTTCTAAAACACCTCTTGGTTTTTATTATAAATCGCATATATTTATAGAAAGGTAGATTTTCTTGTCTTGCTTGTCGCTAGATATCTGTTGATACTAGGGAGATTGGTCTTGTCCACAAGAACGATTTATCCGGCCGATAAGCAGGCCGCAAGAAAGGAGTGTTCCGTTGCTCTCTGCCGAAAAGAAAACACATATGACAGTGTCAAGCCTCAGAGGCATGACAAAGGTGTTAGTTCTACAAAATAGGTAGAACATAGGCAGAATAGGTAGAAGGGTGTCACAAGGGTAGGAATGGTAAAAAAATAGAGGTGGCTCTGGTACCATGTCAGGCCAGGAGGTAACTCCTTCAAAATGAGATTGTTTTATTCATTTAAGTTGTTCATTATTATATACAAGAGGGAGTGATTGTTCAGTTTCATCTCCCGATGACTCTCCATTTCCTCAATTACTTATTTACACTAATTATAGTTGTTCACCCAATCCCCATGATTAGGTGTCAACATTTTTATTAAGAGTTCCAGGGTCCCTCAAACCAATACCACACCCCCTTTTTGGCAGACACACCTTCTCCCAAGACTCTAGAGTCTAGTTTTTGGCATGTTGATCCCCTTGCCACAATAAGTTATGAAAGCTAGAAATGTTTCTCTTATATACTCCCTTGGGTGTAAGTAGATTTACAACTGATAAATCAGAATGGCTTGTAGAACAACCTTAAGTAGACTAATTTGAATGGGAATATTCAATGCGTTGAAGGTCTAGTTGTGCAACCGCCTAGAGATCCTTTCCTTCATCTACAACCAACATGAAACTCGCAATTAATTAGTGACAAGAGGGATGCCAAGGTATTTGGTTGGTAGGGAACCCATTTGAAATTCAATATTTCTCTCCAAATTCCTTTGCACCAAATTATTGGTATTTAATAAATACATGCTAGATGTTCCCCCCTTTATCATCATTCCATAGGCCACTTAATATTGTCCATGAATTATTAATGAGTGATGGGAAAATTGTAACACTACTACAAAGTCCACTAAAATTTGATGACCTAGTGTTGGACATTCAATAGAATTCTATCGTGACTCCGATGGGCCTCATTTTCCAGGCTTGTGTGTGGAACACGGTTGAATAATTGGCAGGACAAATGGCCATCAAATATCCACCTATATCCTCTATTTGGATAAAAGATGACAAGAATATGCATACTCTATCATTTATCTTATGTGACGTCCATCAAATAACCCACGACATCCTGCCAAACAATCCACAAATTAGACGATCAAAATCGAACGACGAGGCATCAAATAGTCGATGGGAAATATTTCAGCCTCTAGTCAAATAAAAGAAGAATAGTAGATGAATAGTATTTCAGGTATCTGGCCCCATGCTCACTGGTAATTCCACAAATTTGACAATAAGATTCCAATGATATGTGTCAAATAGTCGATCAACCTTTGGTAGTGAACCAAAGGCCAAGTTGCGCATCCCACTAGGGTTTTTGACGTGCCATTATCGAAACACCAATGGATAGTATGGAGGATGTGATCTATATATGATGAACAATTATGATCTTTGGAGGTCGCAGGGTCGATGACTACTATTTTGCTTCCGATTGTTGCGATATAAATCTGATGACCACTTCCGACCTTTCTGTGTCAGGAAGCTGACGATTTGTCCAACAACCTAGATTTTTAGCCAATATAATAAATGGGTGGGTCCAACATTTCCTTTGTGTATCCACCAGGTTTTGCATCAAAAATATGATAGTTAATGGACTACTAAAAAAATTGATATTGAGAGAACTAGGATTCCTAGTTTCAATAGGCAGTATCACGCTGATCAAGGGGTGGTTTTCCAGGCATTCTTTTATGCCCAATACCCATCATCATTACACCATGTTGACCCAACGATGGGGCTAACACCTCCCATCAAATTGTTCAACCGCCGCTCCTATATCTTCATCCAATATCATCAAGTGATTGTAAATCCCTCAATCCTATGGCTGATAAGGCGCATTACCCACGAACCTGCACACATTTCAATGCTCTTTGAACTCCTAACATGATTTGACGACCCAAACTCATTCCATCCAATGATCAATGTGTCACATTCCATGAGAAGATGAGGCTTCTATAACGCCTTTCCATATAGAAATATGATCCAATGGTTGTGAGCAATGCATATTAATGAATTCCATGATATATCAGAATGTCAAGCCTGTGGGAGTTAAAGACCTTAGCCTAACACGATATGTTATTTCTATGACCTATAACAATCGAATTGGCCAAAAAATAAAAAAGGATTAAATTCAGAACTTAACTCACATTCTATTTGATCCTACTCCATTGTCAAACCCTATAGATCACGACAAAAAGCCAAGTGACTGACCTACCCCAACTTCTACCATTAGAGAATTTTAGTATTCCTATAATTTTTCTTAATGCCACTTCTAGATAAAGGGATGAGTCATGACCCTTTAGGTGAAATCCTTGTCAACCCCCTAGTTTATCGACCTTGTCTCCAAGTCATGTCGCCTAATTAGCATGGGAAAACTACTACTTATAAGCAGCTCGACTTCATTCTAGACACAAAATTTGATATTTCATCTGAAGTATAATAAAAAGTGCAAAAAAAGAGAAATAACCTAATCTCAATGCCCAAGATTTCTCAACAGTCATTCTTTGACATAACCCATGTGCTAACTTTACAAAAGGTAACTCTTGTGTCCTTGTATTTAGAACCTAATCAATCTTTTTTGGTATTGATGGACTTGTGAATGGGAAAAGGATTATATTGTTCCACTCTAAAACCATAAAAATGGATGATGAATAATATATTGATTGAATCCAGATCAATATATGCAAACTTATATTGAAGATACAAAAGAGCATGCTCTTTTGTATATGTGCACTTCCATATATACATTCACATGCGAAAGATACTTAAGAATCCATATATGAAAAGAAGAGTGTATACACTTTTTTATATATGCACAATTTTGTATATTATATATATCGTCAGACCAATCTCCCATATAACCAACTCAAACTCTGGGGACCAAGCATATGCTTTTAACCCCCAATTGCAATATATATTTTGTATATGCACGCATATATGAAATTGCCTTGGGCATTGCTAGGGGTTGAAATAAAATCACCTTAAGTGCTACTGCAATGTGGGATGGTGCAAGCAACGGTGTAAGAGAAGTTGACCTCATCAATCCCAAGATAAAAACAAAGCAGAGAAGTGTGAATCCCGCAATATTGTCAAAAAGTAGCTATATAGAAGTGATGCATATACAAACGTGATGCATTTTGTACAAGATTGTACGCTCTCTACACTCTTCGATATATGCACAATTTTGTATATTTACACAGATATAAAAGCCACACATGTATGGAAGAAGGATTTCATATATACACAAATGAAAGCTATATCTACTTTTGTATATCCAATTATAGTTTTGTATATGTGTCACTTTGGTATGTGCATTAATTATGGTATATGCATCACTTTGATATACATGTATCTCGAATATACTCTGGTATACACACACACACACACACACACACATATATATATTTGTACAGATATATGAAAGTGTAAGAACATATATGGAAGCAATGCATATATATAGCTTCCATGAAGCACATATATTAAATCTTGGTTCTATATATGGAAGTGGTTCATATATTGATGTTTGGACATATATTGAGGTGGTACATATATCAAAGTGCCAAATAAATGGAAGTTAATATAGCTTCCATGCGCACATATACAAAGGATTTCTTCCATCAATACCAAAAATATTGATAAGATTCTAAGTACAGCGATGCAAGGGTTGGAGTGTGTAAATTTAGAACTTCGGGTATATTAAAGAATGGCTACACATAGAGTATAAGTTTTAGAGCATATTTTGTTAGGATATTCCGACACATAGGATATAGTTAAGTTCAACTTGGTCTAGTGTAGAGTTAGGTATAGAGTTAGGTAAAGTGTGTTTCTTTACCGTTGTACATTTTGTAACTTACAATCCGACGGTCACAATATGTAGTGATCCGACGGTTCATTCTCTCCTCGGTATTACCGACACTTGATCCGTGGCTTGACACCCGATTGGTCCATGATTTCTATTTAAAGCGCATGGAGGGTCTTTGTTCGGGTAATCCGTGCATGAGAGAAGCTTATGTAAATTTTCATTCTTTGATTAATAAATTGCCTATAGTACCCACGTTGGGACAAGTCGTGGACTGTTTCCCTCCTTGCACTTTGAGGGTTTTAACCACGTCAAAATACTGGTGTATTGATTTGAGATCTGGTTGTGAGCGGTGTCCTTTTGGTGTTCTTTCTGAGGAACTTACCCTGTAAATTCCTACATGGTATCAGAGCTATTTGAGGGCCGCGTCTGTTGGTGATCCAAATCTGAAGCCGGTAGAACTGCATGCGGCTGTCGTTTCCTAGATCTGTTGTTTCTGACTGCTTTCGAGCCGAGAGGACTGCTCTGTTGCGTTCGGAGCATCTGTTCCAGTGAGGAACCCCTTTCGTTTCATGCGAAAAGGTTTCTGGTAGCCCTAGCTGCGTCATTTTTCAGATCGGGAGGTATACAGTGTTTTTTTGCAGTTTACTGTTATTTTCTCTCTGCTTATTTCGGTTTCGGTTTATTTTAGCCCTTTTTTTTAACCGGATCTATACCTTTCATTTCTGCATATGCTCTTTGCCCTGTGACTCTGTGCGATCTGGGCAAATCAGAAACAGAAAGGAAGGATTTTTCTCATGCGTATGCTCTTTTCCCTGCACCTTAGTGTGATCTCGGAAAATCAGAAACATTGAGAAAAATATTTAGTTTTTCGGCTAAAGCTAACTTTGAGATTTTTTTTAAAATTTCTAGTTTTTTGGCTAAAGCTAACTTCGAGCCGCAAGGTTCGTTTTTCTTTGCATATTCGTGTTGGGTTTTGTGTTTTGTGTTTTGTGTTTTGTAGGCAAGCACGCAAACCAAGCCCCCCCCCCCCCTCTCTCTCTCTCTCTCTCTCTCTCTCTCTCAATTTTTTTGTATAGATCAATTGGTTCAAAGCTATTTTAAGAGAGTATAGGTCTTGGGTTCAAGTCTCCATTTTGTGGGGGCGGATTTTTTCATTCCCGCACATTCGCGTACTTTGCCGGCAACTTTAACAAATGTTTTTCAAAAAGCCATAACTTCTTCATCCGGAAGCCTTTTTCAGAGCCGTTTTTTTTTAAACCGCCTATTTTTTCGAGATCTATCCATTGGAACACTTACTTTTAGCATATTCAGCTTCAGGTTTTTTTTAAAAAAATGGAAAGTCCATGCCAAGTCATTCTTGACAGCACTAACTACTTCCAATGGGTAGCCTACATGGAAGATTTACTTAGAAGTAAAGGTCTCTTCAAAATAGCCACAGATCAAGAGAAGAAACCAAAAGATGAAGACAAGGTTGCAAAATGGGAAAATAGACAAGATCAAGCACGTGGTTTGATAGGGATGTCTATTTCTCCTAATCTTAGATTCCACATTGCAGACCTTGAGACTCCTCATGAAGCATTAGAAAAACTCGCTAAAGTTTTTGGGATTAAAAATGAAATTAGAGCCCATCAACTTGAAAATGAGTTGCTTACTTTGGATCCTAATAATTTTTCTTGCATTGAAGATTTCTTGTCCAAATTCAAGACCCTTAGATATCTCTTGGAAGGTGTTAAAGTTAAGAAAGAAGATGGTAACCTTATTTATTCCATCCTTACTAAGTTGGGACCAGCCTACTCTGTATTTGTTTCCACTTTCCATTCTACAAGGGAAGCTTTCATTTGTCAAGGAAAAGACTACAAGGCCCCTTCCTTTGACTCCTTTTGTGATTCCTTAATAAGAGAACAAGAAAAACTCTTACACCTTGGTCTTCTTAATCTTGGAAACTCTTCCACGAAAGCGTTAGCCGCCCAACAGCAACCAAATTCAAAGAATCCTAAGAAGTCATATCCTCAAAAGAATGGTCCTAAACCAACTTAGCCTCAAAATGAAAGATCATTTCAGCAAAATGATAAGACCAATAAAAACAAATGGAAGAAGACTGATAGACATTGTAACTTTTGTAATCGAGATGGCCACTTAGAATCTAAATGCTTTAAGAAGATGGAAGCCTTGGAAGCCGCAATGAAGAAACATAACATCCATGTGGAGCCTACTTCAACTTCAACTTCCGGAATGGCACTTTCTGCATGTCGTTGTCAATCATCTCAGTCTGGTTATGCATTAAATGTATCTTCTTCTTCTTCTCATTCTCATGAGTGGCTCATTGATTCTGGAGCCTCTTATCACATGGCCAAAAACCAAGCCATGTTTTCTTATTTAAATGATTGTAACACCAAAAATATATATGTTAGAACCACTTACCATTCACAAGCTATCCTTTCCTTCCATCAGCCCAAATTCTGCAAAGAACATTACTGTCAGGAAGAAACGACGTGGGGGGAGTCGGCACTTCAGAGGTCGTTCTATTGCCACTGACTTGGGTATCTCTAACCTCCCGCTCATAGATGTTCCCATTTTCGAGTCCTCCCCTCCACAGCCCCTTAGAGCAAAGCTGGCTGGTCAACCGTCCAAATGACCTTCCTCATCTCCTATAATATCAGGGGCCTAGGAGCTGGCCCAAAATTTTTGGCTATCAGGGACACCCTTCTTTCTGCTCAGGCTCACATTATCTTTATACATGAAACTATGCATCCTAGTTCGGTGTCTTTGGCATTCTTTAGGAAAATGTTCCCTCAATGGCATATGGCGGCCACCAATGCAGATGGGCAATCTGGGGGCTTGGTCACCATGTGGGATCCACACATGATCAAAGCAAAAGCTTTCAAGTGTTCGCCTGGCATTCTCATTATGGCTACAGTCAGAGAACATCCAAACTCTCTCAATATGCTGAACATATATGCGCCTTATAGACACAGAATCTCATTCTGGGATTCTTTGTTTAATTCTCGCATTTTAGAAATTAACTCTTTGCTCATTGCAGGTGACTTTAATCTTACTCTCTCATCGGATGAATGTTGGGGTCAATGCCGACCTGTTGACAGATTGGCAGACAGAATGAGATCGGAATTTTTAAAACGGGACCTAGTCGATATCATCCCTGAAAATATGTCTCCTACATGGGATAATGGCCGGCTAGGCTCTGCCTACATCGGAAAGAGATTAGATCGCTTTTTTCTTCACTCCAGCCTAATTCGTCAATGGGGAATGTCGTCCGCAAACACGGGCGGGGTCTTCACATCGGACCACAAGCCTATCCTCCTCGATTGGGGTTTTTCTACTCGACGTATGGGTTATTCATTCAAGTTCAATTCTACCCATTTGCTGGACGCATCTTTCAACGAATTCATAAAATCTAGTTGGGTGGACATCAATCAGTCCGTGGATGCCTTTCTTCTCACCTTTCAGGATAAAATCCAGCTGCTCAAGGACAAAACAAAAGCATGGCAGATGAAAAAAAGCGCAGTGACTCTCAGGACCTTATCGACATCAATCTCCAATTAAGCCGGCTTGCAGCAACCATTCAGCAAAACGGCAGATCTCTAGATACGGCCTCCCTCATCTGTACCCTAGAACGAAAGAAAAGACAACTTCTTTTAAAAGAGGAAGCATCTTGGAGGTTAAAAAGCCGTGCTACTTGGCTCAGGGAGGGGGACAGGAACACCAGATTTTTCCATAACTTTGCAAATGGCCGCAGATCAAAAAACGCAATATGGAAAATTCAGAAGGATGACGGCCAATTTATCTTCTCCCAGCATGAAATCTCTGCAGAAGCAACAAGACACTTCAAGGATCAATACCAGAGGCAGCACAGTGATATATCGGACACACTATGGGCTGTGGACCTTCTGCCGATTATGTTCGATGCCGCCGCCAATGACGACTTCTTCAAGCCAGTTACAGAGGAGGAGCTAACTAAAATCATCAGGGGTTTTAAAAAAGATAAGGGCCCTGGTCCCGATGGTCTGCCGGTGGAATTTTTCTCCCATTTCTACGATCTATTTAAATCCGATATGCTGAGTATGGTAGATGCTTCCCGCCTTTCCGGAAGCATTAATAGTGCTCTCTTGGCCTCTTTTATAGCATTAATCCCGAAACAATCAAAGTCCACTTCCTTTGCTGAATACAGGCCGATTGCCTTGTGCAACTTGCTATACAAGATCATCACCAAAATAATTGCCAAGAGACTAAAGAAAGTTTTCAACTCTTTCATTACAAAAGATCAACATGATTTTCTAAAGGACAGACTCATTATGGATGCAGTCACCATGGCTCAGGAATGTCTCTTCTCCATATATTCAAAGAACATTGACGCTGCAGCACTGAAGATCGATCTTAAAAAGGTTTTAGATTGCGTCGACTAGAGCTTCCTCAGAATTCTTCTTACAAAAATCGGATTGAGGCCCTTGGCCGTCAGCTGGATCATGTCATGCGTCGAAACTGCCCATTACTCAGTGATTATAAATGGGATCCCATCTTCCTTTTTTCAAGCTGAGAGATGGCTCCGCCAGGGATGCCCTCTCTCCCCCCTCCTTTTCATTTTGGTGATGAATTGCCTCAGCGCCCACATCAACCTTGCTGTAGCGGATGGCAGATGTAAGCCTGTCAGAATTTGCAGAGAAGTCCTCCTCTCTCACAACCTATTCGTCGATGACATTTTAATCTTTGCAATTTTGTGTAAATCTTCTTGGATCTGCCTTCATATGCTTTTTCAGAGGTTTCAACGCGCTACTGGACTAAAGATCAACTGCGGCAAATCTGTTTTATATCACAATGACTCTAACACAGCTTTGGCTCTCTGGATTGCCGAACTTTTTCAGATCAACCTCCGACAGATAAAGCAAGGTTTCTCTTATCTGGGTTTTCGATTAAAACCAACTAGATACCGTAGCATGGACTGGGCCTGGCTTGTCGACCGCTTCTATAAAAAGATCTCAACATGGGAATTTCGTTTTTTGTCCCTCGCTGGTCGTTATATATTGGTCAAAGCGGTTCTCTCTCAACTTGCTGTTTATTGGTGTCATCTGTTCATCCTACCGGCATCTGTTATCAAAAAAATGAATTCCATAGCTTCAAATTATCTGTGGGGTGGACGATCCTTCCACGCAAAGCTCCATCTTGTCAGGCTGGACACCATCACTCGTCCAAAGGAAAAAGGAGGCTGGGGACTACTAAATATGTATTTTTTCGGAGAAGCGCTCATCTGTAAATCTTTGCACAGGGGTATTTTCGGGAACAGCCCGTGGAGTACCTTGATCAACAAAAAGTACCTGAAAGGAAGGAATCTGACGTACTAGCTCAGAAGGTCCTCGCTCGAAATCAAGAGTGGCTCCCCCATCTGGCACAGCTTCAAAAAGATCCTACCCTTCTTCCTTTCCAACTTAAAATGGTCTCTCTATTCTGGTTCGGCTGTCCTCATCGGAATTGATCCTACCCTATGCAACCTTGAGTCCATGATCCCTCCGCCTCTTCTTACCTTCCTTCACTCCAGGGGCCGCTTTACTAGGAACCACCTTATACACTCTTGGTCCTCTCTAGAGCCTATTTGGAAAACTGACCTTCAGCTTGACATCCCCCCTCCCCTCCGTCAAATTTGTCTCTCCTTCACAACCAGATTCACTCACCGCGGGGTTCTCCAAATTGGCACCAAGGATGATCTAACCTGGTCCACCAGCAGCTCTATCCACCCCATCTCTGTCCAGAACATTTACTCTGTTCTCTCAGCTGCTTTACCTCCTCTCCCTTCCGTCTTTCCCATCTCTCTCTGGAAAGCCCCCTGCCCCCTCAAATCCATTCTCTTTTCCTGGCTCCTTTTTTGCAACAAGAATCTCTCCTGGGATGTTCTTCAAAAGAAAGGATGGTCTGGGCTTGGTAGATGTTCTCTCTGCCATGTAGCTTTGGAATCGAACCTTCATTGTTTCCTTCAATGCACTGCATCCTCGGCTCTTTGGATGGATCTCTCAGGCATCTACGGTTTTCCCTTCAAGCTGTTTTCTTCAGTTTAGGATGCATTTTCCTGGTGGGGCTCTCAAAGCCCAACCTGGCAGGCTCTTTTTATCTCTACAAGCTGGAACATCTGGAAATGGCGATGTCGGCGCATCTTTCAGGACTGCCCCCGTCCTCTTTCTTCCATTCTTCCTATTATTCGGGGCGCACTGCCTGAACCGTCCTAGCATGGGCGCCTATTGGTATATTCTCTTCTGTTACTCTTCTTTATTCTGCCTTATCTTAATATGAACTCCTATGTTATTCGCATCTTCTCTGCCGCATGCCCGACACGATCTCCCTCTGCTTTTGCATCTGGTACAGCAGTTTCGGCTTCCTATATTTGTTATCAAACTCTTATGTTTATCTAGCTTGTACAATTTCTTGCACGAGGCAATGCCTCCACTGTATTTCTCGATCTATATCTACATATCTGCCTGTGGCTTTGCGCCGTTTTTGTAGATCTTTATATCACCTTAATATAATACATTTAGATTTTCCTTCTGAAAAAAAAAAATGTTGTAGGGACTGGAACTGTTCATCTAGACAATGGTCAGTTTAATGATGTATTATGTGTTCCAACCTTATCCTGCAACCTTCTATCTGTCTATCAGATAACTCATTCAGGTGAAGGTAAAATTGTTGAATTTTCACCTCATGATGTTGTAATCAAGGATCTAAAAGATCCTAAACAGATTCTAGCTACTGGTCTTGCTGATGATTCCACAAGGTTGTATAAGTTTCACAACTTTGGGTCATCAAAACTTCCCTCAGTATTTGTTGCTCATAATGATGAAGTGAGAAAACTTTGGCATGAGCGATTTGGTCACTTAAACTATCGCTCCCTTCAGCATCTATGTAAAGAAAATACGGTGACAGGTCTTCCTATGGTATCTTGCAGAGATGGTGTTTGTTCCGGATGTGTACTCGGAAAACATCATCGGGACAGTTTTGACAAACGTGCCTCTTGGCACGCCTCAACCCCTTTACAGCTTGTGCACAGTGATTTATGTGGTCCTCTTCCTGTTGCTTCATTCTCTGGCTGCAAGTACTTCTTAACTTTCATTGATGATTTCTCCAGACGCACTTGGGTATACTTCTTAAAACTCAAGAGCGAAGTATTTAACACATTTTTGGCCTTCAAAGCCTTTGTTGAAAAACAATCTGGACATCAAATTCTTAAGCTAAGAACTGATAATGGTGGAGAATATGTTAAAAACACATTCATCAACTTTTTCATCGAAAATGGAATTCAAATGCAACATACTGTTCCATACACTCCACAACAAAATGGTGTAGCTGAAAGGAAAAATCGCACCTTAAAGGAAATGGCTAATTGTATGCTGCAATCTAAAGGACTCAGTCTTAGTTTTTGGGCCGAAGCAATTAATTGTGCAAATTATATAATCAATCACACTCCTACTAAGGTTCTAGAGAATATCACTCCAGAAGAAGCTTGGAGTTCCATTAAACCAGATGTAAGTCACTTTCGTGTGTTTGGAAGTGAAGCATGGGCCCATATTCCAGATGAAAAGCATAAAGCTTTAGAACCTAAGAGTGAGAAATGTATTTTTGTTGGATATTCTGAAGATGTAAAAGGTTATAGACTTATTCCATTTAAGTCCAAAAATGTTATCATTAGAAGAGATGTAAAATTTGATGAAAATAAATCGGCCTGCGAGCCTAGTCCGGCGGATGTGCCACCTCTTCCTATCTCTTCTACTTTTGAAAACATTTCTTCTTCAGATGATGAAAGCGAGGATGATAATCCTCCCCCACCTTCTCAGGATCCTCAACTTCCAAGATGGGTCCGTGCTACTCGGGATGCAGCAGGTGATCTTGCCGGTGATCCTACAGATCAGCGACGTACACGTTCTCAGTTTGAAAGAGCCTCTTCTTTACTGGCTCAAGCTCCAGTAAATCATGATCCTGACACTTTTGCAGAAGCTTCAGGCCATCCACATTGGGAAGCAGCTATGAATGAAGAATATCATTCATTGATGACAAATGATACATGGGATCTTGTTCCTCTACCAAAGGGACGCAAACTTGTTAGATGTAAATGGGTTTACAGAACCAAGTATGGACCAGATGGGAAAGTTGATAAACATAAAGCTCGTCTCGTTGTTAAGGGCTTTTCACAGGTTGAAGGCATTGACTACACTGAAACCTTCTCCCCTGTTGCCAAAATGAACTCTATCCGCCTTGTTCTTTCCCTTGCTGCCTCTTTAAAATGGGAAGTCCATCAGATGGATGTTAAATCTGCCTTCTTGCATGGGGACTTGCAGGAAGAAATCTATATGGAACAACCCATTGGATTCATAAAAACAGACTCCAACCTTGTTTGTCGACTTAAGAAATCCCTTTATGGCCTCAAGCAAGCTCCTCGGGCTTGGTATGCCAAAATGGATAGCTTTCTTTTGGAATCTGGCTTTTCTAGGTGTCATTCTGACAATACTGTCTACACCAAGAAAGTGGGCAACTCTCTTATCATCCTTGTTCTTTATGTTGATGATCTTATTCTTACTGGTAGTGATCCCAACCTTATAAACCATGTGAAAACCAGCCTTAAAAAGAAATTTGAAATGACAGACTTAGGACACTTACACTATTTTCTCGGTCTTCAAGTCTTGCAATCCACGGAGGGTATTTTCCTTTCCCAGTCCAAGTATGCTTGTGATATTCTTCGTCATTTTCACATGGAAGACTGTAAGCCAGCCCCTTCTCCCTTTCAGTCTGGAGTCAAAATTTCAGTCTCTTGTACTTCTCCTGAAGTTGATGCTACCTTATACCGTCAACTTGTAGGAAAACTCTTGTATTTAACCCATACTCGTCCCGATCTTTCCTTTGTTGTTGGCCTTGTTGCTCGTTTTATGCAAAACCCCCGTGAAAGTCATTGGAAAGCAGCTAAAAGAATACTTCGTTATGTTCGAGGTACAGTTTAGTTTGGGATTCATTACAGTGCCAAAGCAGCTCCTCTATTAGTTGGTTTCACTGATTCTAATTGGGCTGGTGACCCTGATGATCGGAAGTCTACTGCCGGTTATGTCTTCACTCTTGGTTCAGGACCTATTACATGGGCTTGTAAGAAACAGCCTGCCATTTCTCTTTCGTCAGCAGAAGCAGAGTATCGTGGTGCTGTGGAAGTTAGTAAGGAAGCCTTGTGGCTTCGTCAGATCCTATCAGAGTTTGGCTTTGAGCAGCAACATCCAACCACACTTTGGTGTGATAATCAAAGTGCCATTCAGCTATGCAAAGATCCAGTCCAGCATCAGCGCAGCAAACACATTGAACTACACATGCACTTCATCAGAAAGCTCATTCATGACCATGTTCTTGAAGTGCAATATTGTCCAACAGATGATCAGGTTGCAGACATCTTCACAAAGGCTCTCACAGAGGCGAAGTTCACTAAACTTCGATATATGCTTGGAGTTCAGGAAGTTGTCACTAAGGGGGGATAGGCTCTAGTGCCTCCTTCCTTCTCCTATTGTGTCATATTTGTAAATCCTTCAATCCTATCCCAATTTGTTCTTAAGGGGGGATGTTAGGATATTCCGACACATAGGATATAGTTAAGTTCAACTTGGTCTAGTGTAGAGTTAGGTAAAGTGTGTTTCTTTACCGTTGTACATTTTGTAACTTACAATCCGACGGTCACGATATGTAGTGATCCGACGGTTCATTCTCTCCTCAGTATTACCGACACTTGATCCGTGGCTTGACACCCGATTGGTCCATGAGTTCTATTTAAAGCGCATGGAGGGTCTTTGTTCGGGTAATCCGTGCATGAGAGAAGCTTATGTAAATTTTCATACTTTGATTAATAAATTGCCTGTAGTACCCACGTTGGGACAAGCCGTGGACTGTTTCCCTCCTTGCACTTTGAGGGTTTTAACCACGTCAAAATACTGGTGTATTGATTTGAGATCTGGTTGTGAGCGGTGTCCTTTTGGTGTTCTTTCTGAGGAACTTACCCTGTAAATTCCTACATATTTACCATAATTTGTTTCTCAAATCAATCTTGGTAATCAAGTAGTTCCTTGGTGTTGCATTGAACACCCATTGATGTGGATCTTTCACTGATCAATGATCTTGGGACTTAATATTTATGTTCTCCACATTTGTTAAAATATAACAATACAATAAATATAACTTCCCTTTACAATATAACAAATGTAAAAGATGGGATGGATTCTAAAACTAGGTATTCATGGTATATACGAGAGACAAAGGATACACAAAACCAACCAACAAGGATAAGACTAATTTAAAAATATAATTGTAATAACTAAATGCCAAAATCTTAGTAGGATCTCAATTTATTATCGTCACATTTTCAATTATGAGAAAACCTCAAGAACATTGATGAAGGGGAATCCTCGTTAACAATTATGGGGAAAATCCCAGTTATGAGAAACTCTCATATACAATGATAGAGGGAATCTCACAACATTACTACACCATTCAGAATTATTATCAACATCATATGTGTCAACCCACATCGAACTTCATTTTTGCATTATTTCAACATTGATTATGCATGGTGAAAACAGTGGAATAGTCTTACCTTTATTAGCCTTTTAAATAAATGCATATTGGTGACATGTATAGAGACCTTATCTTTATGAGATCCAAGGCTATACATATTGCTTATATTCAAAACAACCCACATGTCTAACCTTAAAATTATGTTACATTATAGTGACAACAATAAAGATGGGGAGAATAAGAGGAGATAGAAAATTTAAAATGCTTTGGAAGTTACTTTGCTATATTTATTTTATGTTAAAAATAAAACACCATTCCACTCTAAAAAAGTTTTTAAAATAATTTTACTATAATATAATTTTTCTTCAATTTAAAGATCAATTTTTTAGAATAACTATTTTGTTAAAATCATTATTAAAATTTTCTTATTGAATTTGATAAATATTATTATTATTTTTTTCAATATCAACATTATATATAACTATATATCATTAAAATCTAATATTTATCAACAAATATTTATTTTCTTAAAAATAATTTGACTTTACACTCATTTACAATTAAAAAAATAATAATAATCTTCGAAGCATAACAAATGTGTAATTTTCATTATAGGCTTGAGGTTATTTCTTCAAGGTTGTGGCTCTATGTTTGACGGACCTTGAATAATTGAAAAATAAATACATGGGAAACGGTGATCTTTGGCTATTGGTACATGTATTTAAGAATAAATACATGGGAAATAGTGATTCCGGGCCAAATTCGATGCCTTCTTCATGCCCTGCAAGCTAAGCATTTACATCACTCAGATACCGAAATGTTTACATCACTTAGATACCGCAGATTAAATACTTCGGCTCTCTGAAGCAGCTGTCATGGAGAACATATTCGACTGCCTGCTCATCATATCTTACACGATGTACTGTGACGCCAAGGGAATATTTTTCAGCCCTTCAAAAATCAAGGGTTTCGTGTCATGGCAATAGCGCCCGATCTCATCAAACGAAAACCCCATTGGAGAAATATCTACAACAACGCCTGATCTCCGCTACCAAAAACCCCATTTGAGAAATGATTAAAAAAGACTGATAAAAACGTTATTGATCCCAAGGATATACAAGGATTGAACATGGGTTGGCTTGGGTGTTGCTGCAATGGGGGACGGTGCCCAGGCCGATGCGCAAGAGGCTGAGCTCAGGATGAAAATGAAGCAGAAAGTCGTCAGGTCCTTAATCCCTATTCAACAACCTGTTCGGAAATGGGACAAATCACATGAGGAAACGGGTAAGCATACCAAGTTCCAAACACTGTGGGTTGGACCATTCCAAATCATTGAGAAAATTGTTCAATCAATATTTCTTTCACAAGAATTGTCACGTAAGATGGATTCCTTTTCTGTTAATGGGTAAATTCTAAAAAAATACTTTTCCTAGAAGACAACCTGTTCTATTTTTTTGTATCATATTCTTTTTAAGATTCTTAGGAAAATAAAGGTTAAGTAGTATTTACTTTTTGGCTTCTCAAAATAAATTCTCTGATAATATTTTGATTTTTTGCTTCTATAAGGAGGAAAAGTTAAAGAAATAATTAGAGCATTTGCGTACCAAAATGAACCTTATTTTTTTGGAAAAACTTGGCCTACCCCCCTTGACTTAGCTAGGAGAGAGTATAAATGGAGTGAATATGGATTTAGAGTGACGACCCATGTTTTGAGCATTACGCATTAGGTGTACGGTTCAGACGAAAACAAAAACTATTCCCCATTTTTTTGGATCTCATCCCATGGAAAATGGACCTCCAACCTCTCCTTTCTCTCCTATAAATATAGTGCTACTCAATGGTGAAAGGATTGGCATTTTGAGCACTTAACTTATGCCCCTATGTTGTCCAATTGAGATTGAAGGCTTGTTGCACAAAGGAGCATTGGGGATATTTGGAGTGCAGGCTTATGACATCAAGGCATGGGTTGTATTCTTCCTCTCTTACTTGTTAATACAATACATATTGTCTTTCTCACATGACTTGCTCATTGTTTTCATTCATTGTATTAGAGACCCTTAATCTTCTAATTAGTATTTTCTTGAGTTAAAGTATGATTTGATCCTTTGGTTTGTATTTGTGTTGTAGGTTCTAATCTTTAGAGATTGAAGTGGAACAAGAATCAAGTAGAGAAAGGATCTAAGTGGAGATCTTCTCCGTAAAACATGTATATCTCTTTCAAAATTTGCTAGAGAGAAATTGTATTTATTGTTTGGTTTGTCTTAGATTTGAATTGTGAATTTGGGGAGATCACTCTTTTCCACAAGAGGGATTTTTCCTCCTAATAAAGAGCGAGGAAGTGGAGGAAGGAGTCGAGCCACTAGGGAGGGTGATGTACCATATTTGAAAAAAGTGTGATGGCTCAAAAGGAAGTGGTTGCACCATATTTCAGAAGGGGCAACTTGGTCAAGACAGGTGCATAAAAGTCAAGAGGAAGTGTCTTGGATAGCGAAAGGAATTTTTTCATAAGAGTATAGAGAATTGGTAAGGAGAGATTCATGCTAATATGCACAAAGTTTTATAGGTAGCTCCCAAACAGAGGGGGGAGGGTCTAGCTAAGTTGTTGAAGGATGGTTTTGTTCACTGTTTTGCTAATCTCAATATTTTTCTCCACAAGACGAAAGTATCAATGAATTAGGCAAGTAATGAATTGAATCTTCCATTGATTTTCCTTGACAAGAATCTATTTTTGCTGAATGAAAAGACTGTGAATCATGAAAAGACTATTTGCTATGATTTCCTACAATTCAAGCATCACATTTCTTAAGTTTCCTAGGAATTGTAGGCAAAACAATAACACCATTTTTCTTCAACAAGCGGAGGCTGTCATAGTTTAAATGTCCAAATATAGCATGCCATAATAAAATTGATGGAAATGTACCTTCTTCACAATGAGAATTGTATGAGAAATTTTTTGCATGAGTAGAGGTACCCTACAACTTGAGAAGCCTTTCTTCTTCTATCCCCATCATGACAAGTGAGTGGTCTAATGATTTTCTCACCTCAAGCTTGCCATCAAACATATGAATGGAGTGTCCTTGCTAGCAGATGTGGACCAAGGACAACAAGTTTCTCCTTAGCTGTGGGAGATATAAAACATAATGCAGAAGAAATTCTGGAAGACCAAGAAATTTGCTTATGTATGTATGTACGGCTATGACTGGGTAGGCAATGTAATTTGCTTATGTGCATATAGTATGGCTCAGTATGGTGTATGACCCTAAAGGGGTGAATCATATATAACGAGCAGTAGTAATTCGCTCTTGTCGTGAAGGTCTCGATTATTACCAGGTGTTGATGATTATGCACTCGATTACAGGTTCGATCCACTTGATGACAGTCATAGCTTTAAGCCTAATTGTACCAAGTCTTGATGGCTTGAGTTTTGATTTGTCTGCAAAGTATACTACTCCATCAACATTGCCAGTAAATTCTTCAAAAAAATATCTTCTAAAAGTCATGTGGCAAGTTGCTCCTGAATCAAGAAACCAATCATTTTTCCAAGAAGCAAGTGAAGCATTAAATAAGCCTTCATTTGCTCCAATATTACAGTATGCCACAACATAGTGAGCGGATTCAGGTGCTTTACCTTTCTCTTTATTATTAGTTTTACCTTTGGGTTGGTTGATTTCCTATTCAATTCTGTCCCAAGGCAACTTGCATGTGGATGCATCATGTGATCCATCTCTTTTGCAGCGTGTGCAATGCAAATCTGACTTTTCTCCTTGAGAGTGTTTGCCCCCTGCCTATGAAATTTCTTCCTCTTCCTCTTCGACCACCCCTTCCTCTAGAAGAATCTTGGGCAAGATTATTCTCTCTATGTGCAAGACACACAACCTCTTCAAAATACTGAGGAGATGTCTTCTTCCCAAAAGCTTTCTCTCTTTCAACAAATATTTTCTTAAGGGAGTCAAAGGTAATATCTTTGAGGTTTCCATTTGCTTGCAATGACTCAAGATAGTTTGAGTAAGTGGGATAAAGTGCCTTGAGAAAAGCTATCAAAGCAATGTTCGGCTCAACATTAGTGACTTTGATATCATGCATAATAGATTTTACTTCTGATGCAAGAGCAAGAGGATCATCATTTTGTAATTCAAGGGTGAACAATTTAATCATTATTTGAACAACTTCAAGTGCAGAGTGTGAGTCATAGAGTTCCTTCAGTTTTTGTAAGGCTTTGAAAGCATTTGAAATGAAGAAATATGGAGACTCACCTCTTCATTTACTGATGTTGCAATCATTACATAAGCCTTGTTGTTCTTATTTTCCCAAATGGCGAATTCCTTGTCTGAGGTAGGTTGTTCTAGCTCTTTGTTTCCGTCTCCAATACACACTCCTTTCTAAAGATCATTAAAAATGAGAGTGTGTTTGATTTTCCGAGACCATTCAGGATAATTTTCCTTCCCATTGAGGACCACTCCCACAATATATATTAATGAGTGCATTTTAAAAAACTGTGAACTGTAAAAAAATATATTTATGTTGCAAATATATAAAATATTTTCACTTCTGCATTGTAATAGCAACATCTTTAAGAAAAAAAGTTTAATTCTGATAAAAAATGCAGTTCTTGTAAAAAATAAATTACTGATAAAAATGCATTTTGGGTAAAAAAATCATCTTCTAGCATGGCTTTAAAGGACTCCATAAAAATCTTCATAGATTCTTCTCAGGCTTCTCTGAAACTTTATAATACTAAGGACCAAGTACCCAAATGTTTTAGAACCGATTAATACATATTAATTCTAGTATCCTATCTTCAACCTTCGGATAGGCTTCACAATAGAAAAAAAAAAAAAAATACTAAATGAGTTTAAAAGACCGTACATGCTAGACATAGGCTTGCAACATCAAAACTGAAACCACCAGTCTACTCCAATTTTTTGGGCCACAAACAAATTCGACCTCAATGCCGCAATTAAAAGCTTCAATCTTCGCTGCTTTAAGATTAAATAGTTTATCTTCAACATCGGATGCTTAAACCTCCAAGCAGAAAAACTTCAATTCAATGCCAAAATCCCTCGTGAGGAAGGTATGTGGGTGGTATTGTGGTATGCGAAAGCAATAACAGTAATACAACGGAGTCATGATGTTAATGTTGACTACGTATACCATCGACTACTTGTTAAGACCGCATATAATAGGAATGGGCAGTAGCAGTTGCAATAGTGGAAGGAATGGGGAGCTTGGGGATGCACAAGCGAAGGATGAATGACAAGCAGAAACGGCAAGAGCTAGCTCTCAAGTGCCAAAATGAGAAAAGGGAATATTTTCAGGTGGCTTCACGCCAAGTGGCCTCTGACTTTCTGTATACCTCCTTCTTTCAAGGGAAGCTCGGAGAATAAGTGGACTTTACACAGGGGTTGGGGAAAATGAGTTCCGCAAAGCTTGTGAAACGCTACCTGTAGTTGCGGGCTTGATGCCCTGAATTGGCTCAAATGATGGCTCAATGCCACAATGAGAGCAGGCTGCAAGAAAGGAGTGTTTTTTTTCTCTCTCTGTCGAATAGAAAACACATATGACAATGTCAGGCCTCAGAGGCATGACAAAGGTGTCAGTTCTACAAAATAGGCAGAACATAGATATAATAGGTAGAAGGGAGTATCAAGGGTAGGAATGCTAAAAAATAGAGGTGGCTCTGATACCATGTTAGGCCAGGAGGTAAAACCTCAAAAATGAGATTGTTTTATTCATTTAGGTTGTTCATTATTATATAAAAGAGGGAGTGATTGTTCAGTTTCATCTCTTGATGACTCTCAATTTCCTCTATTATTTATTTAAACTAATTACAGTTGTTCACCCAATCCCCATGATTAGGTGTCAACAATTTTATTAAGAGTTCCAGGGTCCCTCAAACTAATACCACACCCCCATTTTGGCAAACACACCTTCTCCCAAGACTCTAGAGTCTAGTCTTTGGCATGTTGATCCCATTGCCACAATAAGTTACAAAAGATATAAATGTTATTATTATATACTCCCTTGGGTGTAAGTAGATTTACAACTGATAAATCAGAACGGCTTGTAGAACAAACTTAAGTAGAGTAATTTGAATGGGAATATTCAACGTGTTGAAGGTCTAGTTGTCCAACTGCCTAGAGATCTTTTCCTTCATCTCCAACCAACATGAAACTCAAAGTTAATTAGCAACAACAGGGATGCCAAGGTATTTGGTTAGTAGGGAACCCATCTGAAATTCAATATTTCTCTCCAAATTCCTTTGCACTAAATTATTGGTATTGAATAAATACATACTAGATGTTCCCCCTTTATCATCATTCCATAGGCCACTTAATATTTTTCACGAATTATTAATGAGTGATGGGAAAATTGTAACACTACTACAAAGTCCACTAAAATTTGATGACCTAGTGTTGGATATTCAATAGAATTGTATCGTGACTCCGACAGGCCTCATTTTCCAGGCTTGTCAGTGGAACTCGGTTGAATAATTTGCGAGATAAATGGCCATCAAACATCCAACCATAGCCTCTATTTGGATAAACGACAACCATAAGATGAATACTCTATCAGGTATTTGATGCGACATCCATCAAATAACCCACGACATCCTACCAAACAATCCACAAATTAGACGATAAAAATCCAATGACAAGGCATCAAATAGTCGATGGGAAATATTTTAGCCTCTAGTGAGATAAATGAAAAATAACAGATGAATAGTCTGTTGGGTATCTGACCCCATGCTCACTGGGAATTCCACAAATTTGACAATAAGATTCCAACGACATGGGTCAGATAGTCGATGGACCTCTAGTGGTGAACCAAAGGCCAAGTTGCACATCCCACTAGGTTTTTTGATGTGTCATTATCGAAACACCAATGGATAATATGAAGGATGTGATTTATATATGATGACCAGTTATGATCTTTGGAGGTCGTTGGATCGACGACTACTGTTGTGCTTCCGATTGTTGTGCTATGCATCCGGCGACCACTTGTAACCTTTCTGTGTTGGGAAGCTGGCGATTTGTCTAACAACCTAGATTTTTAGCCAATAGAATAAATGGGTGAATCCAACATTTCCTTTGTGTATCCGAAAGGTTTTGCATCAAAAAACTGATAGTTTATTGACTACTAAAAAATGATATTCAAAGAACTAGGATTCCTAGTTTCGATAGGCAGTATCACACCGATCAAGGGGTGGTTTTTTAGGCATTCTTTTATGCCCAATACCCATCATCATGACACCATGTCGACCCAACGATGGGGCTAACACCTCCCATTAGATCGTTCAACTACTGCTCATATATCTGGATCCAATATCATCAAGCAATTGTAAATCCCTCAATCCTATGGCTGATAAGGTGCATTACCCATGAACCCGCACACATTTCAATGCTCTTTTAACTCCCAACATGATCTAACGACCCACACTCATTCCATACAATGATCAATGTATCACGTTGCATGAGAAGATGAGGCATTTATAATGCCTTTCCATTGAGAAATATGATCTAATTGTTGTGAGCGATGCATATCAATGACTTCCATGATATTTCGGAATGTCAAGCACGTGGGAGTTAAAGACCTTTGCCTAACGCAATATGTTATTTCTATGACCTATAACAACTGAATTGGCCAACAAATACAAAAGGTTTAATGAAAGGGTTAAATTCATAACTTAACTCACATTCTAGTTGATCTTACTGCATTGTCAAACCCTATGGACCATGACAAAAAGCCAAGTGATCAACCTACTCCAACTTCCACCATTAGAGAATTTTAGTATTCCTATAAGTTTTCTTAATGCCAATTCAAGATAAAGGGATGAGTCACAACCCTTTAGGTGAAATCCTTGTCAACCCCCTGGTATATCAACCTTGTCTCCAAGTCATGTCACCTAATTAGCATGGGAAAACTAGTATTATAAGCGACTCGACTTTCATTCTAGACACAAAATTTGGTATTTCATCTGAAGTACAACAAAAAGTGAAAAAAAGAGAAATAAGCTAATCTCAATGCCCAAGATTTCTCAACATTCATTCTTTGACATAACCGATGTGCTAACTTTACAAAAGGTAACTCTTGTGTCCTTGTATTTAGAACCTAATCAATCTTTTTTGGTATTGATGGACTTGTGAATGGGAAACATATTACATTATTCCACTCTAAAACCATAAAAATGGATGATGAATAATATATTGCTTGAATCTCGATCAATATATGCAAAAGTATATTGAAGATACAAAAGAGCATGCTCTTTTGTATATGTGCACTTCCATATATACATTCACATGCAGAGGATACTTAAGAATCCATTTATGAGAAAATATTGTATACACTATTTTATATATGCACAATTTTGTATATTCTATATATCGTTAGACCAATCTCCCATATAACCAAACAAACTCTTGGGAACAAGCATATGCTTTTAAGCCCCGATTGCAATATATATTTTGTATATGCACGCATATACGAAATTGCCTTGGGCATTGCTAGGGGTTGAAATAAAATCACCTTAAGTGCTACTACAATGTGGGATGGTGCAAGCAGCAGTGTAAGAGAAATTGACCTCATTAATCCCAAGATATAAACAAAGCAAAGAAGTGTGAATCCTACAATATTATCAAAAAGTAGCTATATAGAAGTGATGCATATACAAACGTGATGCATTTTGTACAAGATGGTATGCTTTCTACACTCTTTGATATATGCACAATTTTGTATATTATGTATATGTACACAGATATAGAACCCACACATGTATGGAAGGACTTCATATATACACAAATGAAAGCTATATCTACTTCTATATATCCAATTATAGTTTTGTATATGTGTCATTTTGGTATGTGCATTAATTGTTGTATATGCATCGCTTCTATATACATGTATCTCAGATGTACTCTGGTACACACACACACACACACACACACACATATATATACATACATATATATATATATATATATATATATACATACATATATATATATATATATATATATATATATATATATATATATATATATATATATATATATATATATATATATATATATATATATATATATATATATATATATATATATATATATATAGCGTAAGAACATATATGGAAGAAATGCATATATATAGCTTCCATGTGCACATATACAAAGGATTTCTTCCATCAATACAAAAAATATTGATAAGATTCTAAATACGGGGATGCAAGGGTTGGAGTGTGTAAAGTTAGAACTTGGGGTATATTAAAGAATGGCTACACATAGAGTATAAATTTTAGAGCATATTTACCATAAAATGTTTCTCAAATCAATCTTGGTAATCAAGTAGTTCCTTGGTGTTGCATTGAACGCCCATTGATGTGGATGTTTCACTGATCAATGATCTTGGGACTTAATCTTTATGTCCTCCGCATTGTTAAAATATAACAATACAATAAATATAACTTCCTTTTACAATATAACAAATGTAAAAGATGGGATGGACTCTAAATCTAGGTATTCGTGGTATATATGGGAGACAAAGGATACATAAAACCAACCAAAAAGGATAAGACTAATTTAACAATATAAATGTAATAACTAAATGCCAAAATCTTAGTAGGATCTCAAGTTATTATCGTCACATTTTCAATTATGAGAAAACCTTAATAACATTGATGTAGGGGAATCCTCGTTAACAATGATGGGGGAAATCCCACGTTATTGTGGTTATTTTTTCAGTTATAAGAAACTATCATATACAATGATAGAGGGAATCTCACAACATTACTACACCATTCGGAATTATTATCAACATCATATGTGTCAACCCATATCAAACTTCATTTTTGCATTATTTCAACATTGATTATGCATGGTGAAAACATTGGAATAGTCTTACCTTTATTAGCCTTCTAAATAAATGCATATTGGTGACATATATAGAGACCTTATCTTTATGAGACAAGGCTACACATATTGCTTATATTCAAAACAACCCATATGTCTAACCTTAAAATTATGTTACATTATAGTGACAACAATAAAGATGGGGAGAATAAAAAGAGATAGAAAAGCTAAAATGCTTTGGAAGTTACTTTTCTATATTTATTTTACTTTGCTATATTTGTTTTATGTTAAAAATAAAACACTATTCCACTTTTAAATAATTTTACTATAATATAATTTTTCTTCAATTTAAAGATCAATTTTTTAGAATAATTATTTTGTTAAAATCATTATTAAATTTTTCTTATTGAATTTCATAAATAATGTTATTAATTTTTTCAATTCAACATTATATATAACTATATATAATTAAAATCTAATTTTTCAACAAATATTTATTTTCTTAAAAATAATTTGAATTTACACTCATTTACAATAAAAAAAATAATAATCCTTAAATAATAATAATAATAGCAATTAAACAAATGTGTACTTTTCATAATAGGCTTTACCTCATTTCTTCAAGGTTGTGGCTCTATGTTTGATGGACCTTGAATAGTTGAAAAATAAATACATGGGAAACAATGATATTTGGCTATTGGTACATGTATTTAAGAATAAATACATGGGAAACAGTGATTTTGGGCAGAAGTTGAGGCCTTCTTCATACCCAGGCCGATGCACAAGAGGCTGAGCTCAGGACGAAAATGAAGTAGAAATTCATCGGGTCCTTAATCCCTATTCAACAACCTATTGGGAAATAGGACAAATCACATGAGGAAATGGGTAAGCATACCAAGTTCCAAAGACTGTGGCTTGGACCATTCCAAATCATTGAGAAAATTGGTCAATCAATATCTCTTTCACAAGAATTGTCAAGTAAGATGGATTCCTTGCCCGTTAATGGGCAAATTCTTAAAAAGTACTTTTCCTAAAAGACAATCTCTTCTATTTTTTGTATCATATTCTTTTTAAGATTCTTAGGAAAATAAAGGTTAAGTAGTATTTACTTTTTGGCTTCTCAAAATAAAGTCTCTGATAATATTTTGATTTTTTGCTTCTATAAGGAGGAAAAGTTAAAAAAATAATTAGAGCATTTGAGTACCAAAATGAACCTTATTTCATTAGAGAAACTTGACCTACCCCCCTTACTTAGCTAGGAGAGAGTATAAATGGAGTGATCTTAAAATGGGGCACTTAGGCTTCTTGTCCAACTTACAAGAACCTCTCCCACTTACAAAGCTTTAAATTTTCCCAAGTCTTATTGATTAACCGGTGCGGAATTGAAAATGCTTGAAAGCAATGGTGTATGTTGGTATTTGTTTTTAAACTGATTATATGCCTTAAAAATCTGTTGTTTTAGCAAATATGTAAATGTGCTTAAACTGATATATAAATGCATATAACAGTGAATAATGCAGCAATAAAAACAAATGCATAAGACAACACTAGGCTCTCTGGGATTATGGTATAAGTCTTTTTTACAAGCTCTTGGCTTAACTCATGTTGTTTTACACAGAAAAAGTGCATTCAGACACCATGTTATTCCCTGGCTCTTAAAGCTCTGACTCTTGGCTGCGGCTCTTGGCTCTTGGTTCTGGCTCTTTGGCTCTAACTCTGTCTCTTCAGCTCTAGCTTTGGCTCTTCAGCTCTGGCTTCTTTCTGCCCTCTATCAATTTACAACCCTCTTCTCTTTTCACTTGACTTCCAAGTGACTCCCTTGGTTGCCTTTCTTCTTCTCCGCTGCCTCCTTCACCTTAGCTTCCTACTTTGGCTACACTTTTAACAACAAACCCCAGCAACAACCTTAGCAACCAATAACCTCCGTTGTCTCTATCGTTCTGTGGCTTTTAAGCCAACTCGATGCTGTTGGTTCATTTTCCCTTTCAGGCTCTCTGTCTTACAGCCATGGTCTGCTCAAATCCCTTCTCGGAGTGTTAGCAATCATTGCTAAATGCCCTCAGGGATAGTGGCCACCTGTGCTGCAATGGAAGGAACCACCAACACTTGAAATCCCCAAATTTTGGCATTCTCGGCTTACACAGGAAAATGCACTAAATAGTGGAAAAATCCACAGAAAACATTGTTCACTGAACTTCAAATCTTCATAAATGTGCACTATATCCCTATTGGGTCCACCTGAAATCGCTATCGAAAGTCACTTCGGCCCTGTTCTAAGGTTTCTCTTCATATTTTAAAAATACTTTAAAACATGGAACAATCCCAAAGAAAATGGCTTTATCGGATTTGAAATATTATAATATCGCATCTATTAGTTCCCTCGCTCCTCTGTAATGCGCCGATGCGATATTGCGATGCGACTTGTTGCCATCGCATATCGCATAAGCCCAAGGTCTTTTTTTTTTCCACACAAAAATCCCTCCTTTTATTAATAAAAATGATTACATACAATATGTAAAGAAAACGCCAAGCCTGAAGCCGCCAGCAAAGGGCGAGACTCAACTAGCAAAAGATCGCAGACAGAAATCCCGTCATAGGAGGGAAGAAACCTCCCAAACCGCTCAAAGCATTTGAGCACAGCCCTAAGGCCCGCAGCTAATCAATGAAGAGCCGCCGTAAGAGGAAACAAAGTCCAAATAACACCAGCGACAATGGAAGAAGGGACCATAAGCCCAAGGTCTTGCCATGTGGTATGGTCTATGCCAACACCGATTGCGATCCACCGATATCGGTGATCGCAGTATCACATCGGCCCGGTCCCATCACATATCTACCTCCGATTGCCTCCGATAGCCACCGCCGATTGCGATTCACCGATCAGATCTAGACCATTAATTGGCAAAATCTAACAACTACTCTTCACTGTACCTTTGACCTCCGATAGTCTTGATTTTCACTGTTTTCTAATGTTTTAAAGGCCTAATAGTGTTATCTGCCTTTTCGAAAACTTCTCCTTTTGCGATGGTTTTGCTCTTTTAGGATATTTTGAAGACTTAGAGGGTTTTTAGGACCCAATTTCAAGTGATTTTGCCCCTTTTTCCAAAGGACATGGGTAGCTTCTTTTTATGATAACTTCTGCACCCTAAGTCAGTTTTTGCCCATTCAAGTTGCAGTAGATTCTGAATGAGACGATCTCTGCAATGGATCTAGTTCCAAGAACTTCCTTGGACTTTCATTTTCCTTAGTGAGGAACACTTAGACTTAGGAATCTATCCAAAATCCATTTTGGATCATGGAGTGAATATGGATTTAGAGTGATGACCCATGTTTTGAGCGTTGCGCATTAGGTGTACAGTTTAGACAACAACAAAAACTACTTCCCATTTTTTTGAATCTCATCCCATTGAAAATGGATCTCCAACCTCCCCCTTCTCTCCTATAAATACAGTGGTACTCAATGGTGAAAGGATTGACATTTTGAGCACTTAAATTATGCCCTTATGTTGTCCAATTGAGATTGAAGGTTTGTTGCACAAAGGAGCATTGGGGTTATTTGGAGTGGAGGCTTATGACATCAAGGCATGGGTTGTATTCTTCCTCTCTTACTTGTTAATACAATATATATTGTCTTTCTCACTTGACTTGCTCATTGTTTTCATTCATTATAGAGCTCCTTAATCTTCTAATTAGTATTTTCTTGAATTAAAGTATGCTTTGATCCTTTGGTTTTCCTTTGTGTTTTAGGTTCTAATCTTCAGAGATTGAAGTGGAACAAGAATCAAGCAAAGAAAGGCTCTAAGTGGAGATCTACTTTGTAAAACATGTATATCTATTTCAAAATTTGCTAGAGAGAAATTGTATTTATTGTTTGGTTTGTCTTAGGTTTGAATTGTGAATTTGGGGAGATCACTCTTTTCCACAAGAGGTATTTTTCCTGCTAATAAAGACCAAGGAAGTTGAGGAAGGAGTCGAGCCACTAGGGAGGGTGATGTACCATATTTTAAAAAGTGTGATGGCTCAAAAGGAAGAGGTTGCACCATATTTCAGAAGAGGGAGCTTGGTCAAGACAGGTGCATAAAAGTCAAGAGGAAGTGTCTTGGATAGTGAAAGGGATTTTTTTCATAAGAGCAGAGAGGATTGGTAAGAGGAGATTCATGCTAACATGGACAAAGTTTTACAGGTAGCTCCCAAAGTTGTTGAATGATGGTTTTGTTCATTGTTTTGCTAATCTCAATATTTTTCTCTTCAAGAGGGAAGGATCAATGAATTAGGAAAGTAATGAATTGCATCTTCCATTGATTTTCCTTAACAAGAATCTATTTTTTCTTAAAATCGATAACAAAATTATAGTTAATGCTTGTAACTTACACCAAATGTTGTTGCAAAAAAGAGCGGAGTTTGTGGGCCTTTGCCACCTAGAACAAAAAATGCCTGCCACACCAAAAAACATAAAACAATTACCTCTATTCATCAAATCAAACCAACCAGACAAACCATTATCACCATTTCAGTTGGTTTGATGAAGAAAATACACCAACCAAGTACCTAATGGTGTTAGTGCGGATGAATAAGATAATTTTAATTTTAAAACAATTTGATGATGTGTAATCTCTAGTTTTTTTTTTGGGTTAATAAGGTGTAAGAATGAGCCCTAATAAATCTTCCCAACTTCCATATCTTGCTCGATCAATTACATAACTACAAAAAATATAAAATGCAATCAAACTACTACTGATAATCCATAAACAAAGTTCTATAATAAACCTTCATATGCATACATGTATAGATCTACAATTATATAATGACATAATGACAGATGAAGAGAGAGTTGGGGTTCATCTCGATGCAATTGAGTTTGTAGTTTTGTAGTGGAGATGCAGTTCTTGAATTCCTCTCCTTTGAGAATGGAGTGAGTAATCATGATATGGACAATATATATAAAAATAAGAAGAGATTTAATTTACATTTTCTTTGGAAGCATAACTATAGTTACTGTTGAAAAATGTTACTAGGTTCGGTTTTCGTAATGACATGTGTAATTTTATGTAATTGATGTAAAGAAGAAAAATATATATTTTTTTGATAATTGAATCATGGGTTTCATGATCAAGAATTATATTTTTAGATAAAACTTAGATAAAACTCCCATTGTGCATTATCAACCTGTTATTCCATTTTTCCAAAAATAAAACTTAGATAAAACTCCCATTGTGCATTATCAACCTGTTATTCCATTTTTCCAAAAGCATATGAAAACCTACTTCCTTTCCATTGACAGACCACGAAGTAGATCATGTATGGAAGATTATTCTCATGGTCGAAGTTGTTCCCACTGTGTTGACATAGTACTGGCAAATGAAAAATGCCTGAAATGGCTGGCTACACAGTGCTTGCTGCAAACGTCATA
Source organism: Pinus tabuliformis (assembly GCA_031772625.1). Taxonomy (NCBI): domain Eukaryota; kingdom Viridiplantae; phylum Streptophyta; class Pinopsida; order Pinales; family Pinaceae; genus Pinus; species Pinus tabuliformis. The sequence continues at coordinate 87,606,087 of CM062819.1, read as the reverse complement.
AGAAAGCCATGGCTAACCTGTGTTGTGTTCTTCAGGTAGAAATTGATCTATACCCAGAACCTAAAAGAGTTTGCAAGGAAAAACGACACTACAAGCAAATGGATTTTTATCCTTTTTTTTTACCAAACATATTGTCTCCAACGGGGAAAAAGTGAATATTAATTAAAATCTATGTTGCCAAGAATGGTGGGTTAAAGGACGAGCTTTTTAAACATTCACATTGAAATTCTACGTTTGCTTCGGCAGCCCTAAATCCCGTTCTAACGTTTGCAATCGCTACATATCTATATTACTATATCACGGGAAGCCAATTTTTGGAGAAGGTAGCCACTAATCTCGGACAGAAAATTAATTGCAATACATCTCAGTATGTCAACGTTTGGACAGAAAATTTAGCGGCGATGCTCTTCTTTCTATTTTTTTTGAGTAATGATTTATATGACTTGTTATAGAATCATATGACTGGTTTTTTTGAGTAATGATTTATGTGACTGGTTTTTGAGTATAAATGTTATATGGTTTGGATTTTTTATTGCAATTATCTCTCAGGAATATTTTTTTATAATTAATGAGTTTATGTTTTTAATACATAAAGGATATGGTAATCAAGAGGGGAGACAATTTTCCAGCCTTCAAATCTCCATCAATCTATCGTATTCAAAACAAGTATTAGCTCATACTTTTTTAATTTCAATTTTGATAGAATATTGGTTAACTGATCATAATTGCCAATAAAACCAATGAACAATGGCAAATAACAGCTTTTGAAATAGAACTAATTACATTTTGAATCAGACTATAAAAGAGAACCTGATGAAAATGACTGCAGAGAAGGATCAATGCAGTTGTAACATATCTAACACATAAAATAGTAACATTAAACAAAAATATCAACATTAGACATTCAAAGTATAATTACCCTTTACTTGTCAGGCTCAAGTAGCATGCACTCATGGCAAGGGGTCAAAATGTTGCAAAGCACAATGGCTCTCCCAGTGCATGATATGATAATATCGAAACAAAATAATACATTTGCATAAGCAGACCAATTTTCCACCGTGGCTATTGTTCTGCTTCAGTGAGGGGTTAGGGGGAATTACCATACTATACATCAAGAAATCTTTTAATGAAAAGACTCACATCAGGGGTTTGTAAGTGGGTTGGTCTCTGTTTCGTGTTTAGAAAACTTGTGAGATAAATATACATCGAGAAAACTTTTAATGAAAAAACTCACATTAGGGGTTTGCAAGTGAGCTGATCTCTATTTTGGGTTCAGAACACTTTTGACATAAAACCCTCTACGAAGTTTTTGAAATCACATTAAGCTTTTACTTGACCTTATCCATAACCATTGCCATCACAACAACAGATTCAGTCCATTTATATGTATGACTAAACAACAGATTCTCCGATGCTCTGTTTAACCATGGCCACTTGTCTTCTTCAATATAAGTTCATGGCCAGTTTAGCAACCACAAACCCCACGAATTAACTTAACTTGCTATTCCAATGGTAAACTTTAAATGGGAATACCTGCAAGTATCTACCGAATATCCAGCTGATTTTCTTATACTGATCCATTTTTTTGAGGGGTATACGTAATTTCTATTTCCTTGAAAAGTGTAAAAGACAGGCCAATCAAAAGTGCAATAATTAATATGATACTGGGAATGTGAGAAAACCAATAATAAAACAACTTCACTTAAGTTATTTAAACCTGCATATTTATTTATAAAATTTGAAAAACAAACATTGATAAATAATACATATTCGACCAAATGAAAATAAGAAAAGAATAGAAGCTCATGGTGTATATGGACCATGTGGCTTTCTCCTGCATGTGGGACATGAGACTGTACACCTAAACCATAGGAGAATGCAATGCGAATAATAAACATGATTGCATCTCAATCTTTTTACAGGCTCCTCACTTGCAAACTATGTCTTCTCTACTTCCTCTTCAAAGTAATTGGTTGCAGTAACCATGAGTTCTGGTTCAAAATTGAAGTCATACGTATTCCCCTGTAAATGGTGCAGGATCTGCCGCCAACTGAATCTGGAATTCCATATAATTTGAGTGGAGTACCCAATTTCTCCATTGTCTGGTTGGCGAAGACTCACTATGTATCAAATTATAATCATATCTTCGAATCTTCGCCCAGTTGGGATGTGGGGACAGAGTCTCCATCCACATTTTCAGTTATCCTCTGGTGCTTTAGAACCCATATTCCTCGCGATTTATCAAATAAATCATGCATGTTAACATTTTCTGTTAAATTCTCTAATTCTGGAAGGCCGACTTGAACCCATGGATATAATAAATTTAGAGATTCATTGAACTATTTAGATCTCTGCACATTTTTAACAGTCACGCTCGACACCAAATGTTGTCCAACATTTTCCCCTTCAATTCTGTTCGCGGTTTCGGGTGGTGGGTTTTGTCCAACAATACCTGAGTTTAGCTGGGACTCCACGAACCTCATAATAGTGAGAACAAATCGTTTGTTCTTTACTGCATCTCTGTGTTGCCGCGCGTGGTCACGGGAATCTCTGACCCATTCATAAGCGTGTTCCATTATTTGTGAATGACCCAATTCAGAGTTATGCAGCGCCTAACCAGGCATATATCAAGTATTAAATGTATTCGGAGATGCACCCGAGATAATTTGTTAATACACGAATTTGAAAACTCGTCACTAAATAAAAATAAGACATTTTACATATTAACGGGCTATGTCGCGTGTATCTCCGAGTACATTTAATACTTGATATATGGCTGATTAGACGCTGCCTTCAGAATTACACTCATGTAGACTTTTGGGCACTACGTGAAAAAAAAATTGAGGCTCCAAGAAGTACGTTCTGGGCATGCATATAACTTTTTGGATGAACTAGGAAGTGAGCAACGAGGTTTTAAAGCCGACAATAGTCATAAAACATTACTGCGCTAATACTTACATATATTTAAATCACTTCAAAGAATAGAAAGACCGACAGGGCTTTTAAAACATATATTTAAATCACTTCAAAGAATAGAAAGACCGACAGGGCTTTTATGATTAATTTTTAAAGTGATTTGGAGATTGTATCGGTGAAGGATTCATGGGCTTTTATTCTTTTCAAAAAAAGCTGTCAAGATTTTGTATTCGAAATTAAAATTAATTGTAATTGGTAATTGGTAATGAAGATAGTAATCTATTATTAAGATTTTTTTAGGTTTATTTGGTTTTATTATTAAGTTATATATTATTTATTTTGAAGGTTGTTTTTTGAATTTATTTATTTTGAAATATGTAATTTTTGAAATTGTGTAAAAATTAGTCTGGATCTAATTTAATTTTAGATTTATCAAGTCCTAAGAACGATTAAATTTCTTGAGGTGTAAAACATGAGAAAATCTATTTTTTGAGTGCAAAATTTGAAGAAACGTTTGCAGTTCGAAAGATTTGATCCCTCTAGGGAAGCTCCATAGATCCAGTGTTAAGATGGGTAGGTTGGTTTCAGTCGTGTGCGGTCATTCAAAATTTGCTGAACATGTAATTATTTTGATCATTTTAAATATGCTAAATATGTGTAAGATTAATTTGGTCAATTTAATTTAAAATTTTCTTAGTTACGTCAGTGTTGAGATGAGAGAGACTCTTAGTAATTTCAATGATGAAATACAAATTTTGAGTGCAAAGTGTCAATGTAACAATTTTGACAGATAGAAAATGTGAATACTAAGAATATAGTCAATTACAAACAATCTTCATTGCAATCAATATGAAACTATTTTCTTTTACTGTTGTTATGGTCACATCTATTAGTTTTTCCATTTTCTCATATTGATCATATGAAAAGAATAGTTGGAATCATAGACCATTCAAATATTTAGCTCGAGCTAGTGTCCTAAACAACATACCTTGTCTCTTTTGCTCTCCAATATTAATAGTAGTTTCCTCATTCTTATATTTAATTAAAAAATGTTATAAAATTAAATTAAAAGAAAATGTTTGTAAATTATTTTTATTTTGAAAAAAGTTATTGTTTTTTGGCATGTGATATTGATAAGCCATGATATTGGCCCATGGTATTGTAACAATTAAAAGCCTAAATCCATAACATGATAATCCAAAATCTAGATGGCCCATGGTGTTGATAAACCATGGTAGTAGCCCATGGTATTAAAATTTCCTTCCCTCCTCTCCCTCTCTATCTTTCTCTTGAGTGTATTGGCCCATGGTATTGTAAAAAAACCTACTTAGAAGTTAATAATATCCATGGTAAATATTCATGATTAAAAATCTTATCATATTATCAATATTACGTTTTTATCCTCTTATTAATTAAATTTATAGATAGAACACATTTATATTAATTGTTATAGATAGTTAATTGAGGCGTTGAAGGTTAACTAGATAGGGGGTTTGAGGATTATAGGATTTAGGGATTTATCAAAAATCTTTTGAAATGCCATGGAACATCTTCCAACAAACCCATCGCCACTATCATCGACCAATTGTGGAACAATGAGAAGTGAATCGGGCCAACGTTGAAATTTGTTCAAACTATTCTTATATGCATCAAAATTTGACATGGTTAAACTAGACACATGCCTTGACAATATGTGAGGGATTTAAGACTCAAGGATTCTTGATGTACTATTCTTATATGCATCAAAATTTGACATGGTTAGACTAGACACATGCCTTGACAATATGTGAGGGATTTAAGACTCAAGGATTCTTGATGTCCCCGCATAATCTTTGAGATCATCCATGTTTGCATCAACATTCATCATGTAGTCTCATTGTCATCAATTGTCATTCCCATATATGGAGTCTTTATCAAAACTCTCTTGAAATGTCATGGAAAGTCTTCCAAAATACCCATCACCAATGTCATCCATCGATGTCGCGCAATGAGCAATGAATGGGGCCAATGTTGAAATTTCTTTAAATTGTTCCTGTATGTGTCGAAATTTGACATGGTTAGAGTAGACACATGCCTTGACTATATGTGTGGGTTTTAAGACTCAAAGATGCATGATGTCCTCTCATAATATTTGATATCATCCATGATTGCATCAACATTCATCATGCAGTCTCATTGTAATCATTTCTCATTCCCATCTATGGAATCTTTGTCGAAACTCTCTTGAAATGTCATGGAATGTATTCCAACATGCCCACCACCAATTTCATCCATCAACATCGCACGGTGAGAAGTGAATGGGGCCAGCATTGAAATTTCTTTAAATTATTCATGTATGCGTCAAAATTTCACATCGTTAGACTAGGCACATGCCTTAACAATATGCGAGGGTTTCAAGACTCAAGGATTCCTAAAATCCCCACATAATCTTTGAGATCGTCAACGTTTGCATCAATGTTTATCATGCAATCTAATTTTCCTCATTCATCATTTCCATCTATGGAATATTTGTCAAAAATATCTTGAAATTTCATGGAACGTCCTCCAACATGCCTATCACCAATGTCATCCGACGATGTCACTCGGTGAGTAGTTAATGGGGTCAACATTGAAATTTCTTCAAATTATTCTTTTATGTATTGAAATTTGACATGGTTAGACTAGACACATGCCCGACAGTATGCAAGGGTTTCAAGACTCAAGGATGCTTGATGTCCCTACATAATCTTTGAAATTGTCCACATTTGCATCAACATTCATCATGCAGTCTCATTGTCATCATTCCTCATTCCCATCTATGGGATCTTTGTCAAAACTTTCTTGAAATTTCATGGAATGTCTTCCAACATGCCCATAACCAATGTCATCCACCGATATCGAATAGTAAACAGTGAATGGGTCCAACGTTGAAATTTCTTATTTCTTTTAATTAAGTTATATATTATTTATTTTGAAAGTTGTTTTCTGAATTTATTTATTTTTAAATGAGATTTTGGAAATTGTATAAAAGAAGGTTGATATATTTTTATTATTTATTTTGAAAGATATTTTAGAAATTATGTAGAGTATCATTTTTAGGAAAAATTCACTTCTTCTTTCTCTTTTTTTTTTTTTTTTTTTTTTTTTAATTTAATTTTTTTTTTTTATTTCAGTTAAGAATAAAGAAACACTCTTTAAGTTCAAGTGCAAAAATATTAGATATAGCAAAAATGATTGACATAAAATACATTTGATATATTTTAGTAGGTCTCCATATATAAGAAACTTTAAATACAATGTAAAAAACCTATCTATAAGTCTTTAGATGCACTTTATTGGGCCATTCTATCAAAGTAGATAAAAAATACTTTATCAAAATTGATAACAATAACAAAAAATTAAGACCAAATAAGGGTCTCTTCATTGCTCTCTATTTAAGTTGGTGTCATGATATGTCTCTTCATCTTGTCTTGATGATGAACCACACTGGATGGTTCGAAAAGCATTGGCAAAAATTCTCCTATGTGATTTCTACCGAAACTTTTTTCTTAATAAAATATGGATCACAGAAGCCTAAATTCAGAAATAAATTAAGATTTAAAGATTTTATTTGGCTTTTTTGGATAATAAGTCTATTAAAATATCTCCTTGAGATGGATAAGAGATAAACTACTAGAAAATTTCCTTAAGATCCACAAGAATTGATATTCTAGATAGGATATTATTGTTCATGCATTTGCCAATCAAAAGGGAATCATCAAATATTTCAATATTCTATAGACTTTTGTGAGAACCCTGATGTTGATTAGAAGCTTTATAGATCTATGATAGGGATTTTTCTATACCTAAGAGCTTCTAAACAAAATATAATGTTGGAAGTCAGATTAGTGGCAAGATATCAATCATCACCTAAACAAAGTCATCTACTAGCAACAAAGAGGATATTCATATACTTGAAAGGGACTATAGAATATGGGCTATGGCACACAAAAGGTAAGAACTTTACATTGAAAATGTACATAGATACAAACTGAGCCAATTTTGTCGATGGGATAAAAAGTACAAGTTGTGGCACATTCTACTTAGGAAAGTCTATGGTTGCATGCTTAAGAAAGAAACAATCATCAAAATCTCTATCGACAACAGAGTCAGAATGCATAACAGTTATTGCTTGTTGCACACATGTGTTATGGATGAAACACTAGATATGAAAGTAAATTTAAGTGAACTTATATCTATTAAGTGCAAAAATACAAGTGCAACAAGTATTTCAAAAAAAATGGTGCTTCAATCAAAAACTAAAAATATCTCTATAAAGTACCACTTGCTTAGAGAAAAAGTGGCTTAGAAAACAACGAAAATGGAATACGTGACCACAAAAGAACAAATATAAAATATATTTACAAATCCACTTGCTAGAGAATCATTTGAATATCTAAGGAACAAATTAGGGATAGTTCATGGAGACTCTTCTCACTAGTTTGACTTCGAAAGAAGAGCCTAAAATACTATAGAGAATATGAAAATGAATGTACTATCTAAGGGGGAGACTATAGGAGTAGTAAAGAGTAAATAAGAGGAGAAAGAATCATATTATTGTGTCAATATTTTGAAGCGGTCAAGAAGCAACAAGAACAAGGACCATCCTATAATTGCAATATCAAATCATCTTCTTGATGAATAGACAACATCAATCAGGTTCATTCTTTGATACAAATTTTTATGAATATATATATATATATATATATATATATATATATATATATATATATATATATATATATATATATATATGCATTCTTAAATGTATATAATATAGCTAAACATTTACATATCGAGTCAAAACATGTTGGAGATGAGCCTAGCTCAATGTACATTGTATCAATAGAATTTTCCAAAATTATTCAACTTCTGATGAATATGAATATGGTATGTATTAAAGTATATTATAATAAATCATGTATTCAACTCACATTTGATATATGAAGAAAGCATACGTTGAGATATCTTAAAATATATATGAAAGCTAAAGAAAAAGTGCTTCCATCAAGCCTAGAGGAGCAGGTGCTATACATATTTATATTTGATTTCTAGAAGCCTTCATCATGAAGCACCATGAGATCGACATCTGAAATGTATTATTTCAATTTCTATATGAGGACATCTAGTCCAACAACTAATATATCACAATATTGGTGTAAAGGAACATTTCGTACAAATATCAATCAAGAAATCAAATTGGTTCTATGATTGCAAAAGACTCCTATTAAAGAAAACTATGAAATTGGTTCAATGATCAGAAGGCCAACATTTGACCAAACTACATTGATACATTTCAATGCATCGCTAGGATTCCTCTAAATCCTTCACCGTTGTTATTATAACCACAAAATAATTGAATGATCTATTTATTGGTGATATATTTTTTACTTAACCTTATGGTACATGCATAAAGAGATGAAGTGTATTTATCACCAAATGAAGAAATACCTTCAATCCCTTCAACAACATTGTTTCTCAAACAAATTATTTTGTCGACCATATGAGATCCATAGTATAATAAGGATTTGAGCATAGACTTAATTCATCAGGATCTAATTGTTGAAAAAATGTAGCAAGAAAGATCAATTTGACTTTTACCTTAGTCAAATGGAGTAAATCGAATTTCCACACCAACATGACCACTTGGAGGTAGTTAACTAGTGTGACATGGATCTTGCCACTTAGTCAGCTCAGTAAATTCGAGTTAGAGGACTTGGAGTTCAATTATGCATGAGTGATTTCTAAAATTTAGCAATCTATTTTAGTTATATTAAGTTGTGTTAATTAATTGACCTCTAACTATTGTTGGAGTCAGTTGAAGGGCAGTGGTAGAGTGAGACAACAATCTAACTCAAAGATCTATTAGAACTTAACTGGTCAATAAGTGATAAATAGTTAGTGCATGCAAGGAATTCGAGTTCCTTAGTTGAAGTGGAGATGACAATGAAGTGTAACATGTGTTGTATACTAGCTTGAGTATATAGGTGTTACATGAGGTCTGATGATCAATCCTTGGGAATTGCGCAATCAATTTGGAGGAAATTCCTAAATAATAGGGGCTAATTTCCTCGGGATTTGCGTAAGGAAATAGGAGGCTAAGTGAGATAATATTTGGCTAAGTGTTGGGCAAAGTTGTTAATTGAGTAGAGTGAACAATTATTCTTTCGCAATTTAAGCTCTGAGTTGGAGCAGGCAATTGTAATAGTTTATCTATTCATTTTATTCATGAAAACATGCTTAAGGGGGTTTTCCTAGCTGGGATCCTGATGCAGGAGCATCTGGTCGACAGGGTGAAGACCGAGAAGGGGTGAACACAGTTTCGGAAGAAGATTGGGGAAGATGAACGGTTCATTAAACTGGACAGCAAGCCTGTCAGAGTTATTATGTTTCTTTTGTTTAATTTCTTTCAGGGTCAACTACAGCATTAAACTCTGTTGTCTTAATTTATGTTTGTTTTATTTTAATTATTGTAACAGGTTTTAGTTAGAAGTGTTAAAGATAGATTAGTGTCAATAAGTATGTAAACAGCAAACCCTTATGGTATAAAGGGGACAAGTGAACAAACAAATAGTAAAGGAAACGTATGCCTGTAGCAACTGCACAACCTGTAATAGCATAACTACCAAGCAGTTAACTAACTGCCCAAACTATTGTACAAAAAGACAAACGAAATAACCCAGAGGGGTTCAGCAGCAGAACATGCAAAAGGAGAATAATAGAAATACATACATTTTCTTCCTTCATCAAATACAATGCACAATTAAACACACAGTTCCAAGATTTTTGTCTCTGTAACAGAATGTACATGTATACTACTGTGTTTTCAATTCATTTCAGGTAAATAAAATAACAGAGTTTTTACAATTCCAAAGAGTCTATCGACCAGCCAAGGCCGAGAGTGAGCACAATGCGGGAAGGCGCAAACCAACACAACAGAGCGTACCAGACCACGGTCGAGACCGGGTAAGCAACAAAACCAATTACAATTAAGTTTATAAGCCACTGAATATTACATTGTACGCCTATATAATTCAACTTCCATAAAACTGTGCAACGAGGGTTCATTGAACCGAGCTATCAAGGGCTCACAGAAACCCTCCAAGTTGCTGCTACGGGTTGGAGTTAACCCAACACACTCAGGTTCGACAGACATATAGTATACAGACAACAGGCGACAGCAAATGCAACCAAGACCAAGAACCACCGTGAGAAAGTGAAACAAGGACAGAGCTACTCGGAAAGGAGTGACTGTAACCCTTGCGAATCCACGGGAACCGGCCACACTTGCCAACACAAAACAAGGTGAAGGGTTAGGGTTTGAAACCAGATAATAACCTTGTACAAGAAAGCTATGACACGAAGCTGTGAATAAACCAAAGAAAACCCGTGTATGGTAGAGACGGAGAGGCCATACCTGCAGTGAGCCGAGACCCAGGCCAGCAGAATCGAAGTATTAACCCTGAACACGAAGGGGCTGCGGAACGTTAGTTCCGGTACAAACGGTGGATAAAGAAATATAACACGGAACGAAACCATACCTGTTCTATAAAGCCGAGCGCCAGAGGAAAGCCAAGTTGGACAGCCATCGAACTGTGCATTTGATAGCTGAGCAGACCAGCAACCATTCATCACCAGCATTCACCACAAAATTACGAAAAGGACCATAACGAACAGTATTCACCAGAACAAACCCAGGAATGCTCACACAGTCGTAAAAACAAGTTGACTGTGTAGTGGAGGAACCGGAACTTACCAATAAAACCTGAAGTGAATACATCGACTCCCACAGCAACGGATAGACAGAGTTGAATAGCATTGTTTCATCATAAAAACCAGCGGGAGCTCAACAGGGTTCTCCCCACAGGCAAAGAAACCAAAGGCGGAGCCGAGACCAGAACGAGACCACAGAGCAAGTCACAAAGTGAAAATGACCGAATAGGCGCGAAACGGCGGAGGAAAAGCGAATTAAGGGGATTAGGGTTTGTCAACTCCAAGGAGGGCAGGTGTCATAAGGAGAGACCAAGTAAGGTACCGTGAATTGAATGTCAATCAACCACCAGAATCATTTACAATCGTTTTTTAATCAAACCAAAGTATTAGTGTAAGTCCACGTAGATTGAGCTAGCGTGGGACCACGTGGGCTGGACCCATCAATTGGTATCATAGCAGTTTTTTTTTGTTGAAGTAGAAGAGGATGGAAGCGCCAAGACGAGGACGTGGAAGAGGTGCACGTAGAGGAGCAGATGAAGGATTGAGGGAACAAATTAGAGTTCTTACAGCTCGCTTGGAAGCAGTGGAAGCGGGTAGACGAAGAGACCCAGAACTTGGAGATACCAGTGAGGAGGAAGTGGTGGCTGCTGCAGACGGGTCTGATGAGGAAGCTCCGGAATTGAAGCTGCTGCGACAGGTTTTATTGGCCAGCAGCAAACCAAAAACAGAAATCTCTAATTATGATGGCAGTCTGTCCGCGGAAGTCTTATTGGACTGGATAAGCGAACTGGATAAATATTTTGAAAACGAAGAAGTCAGTGAGGATAAAAGGGTTAAGTTCGCTGCCACTAAGCTAAAGGGACACGCGCTACTGTGGTGGGACAGTGTCCAAGCGGACAAAAAAAGAATGAACAAGTCGCCGATACGACAATGGTCCAGGATGATAGCGAAATTGAAAGGCAGATTTCTGCCAAAAGACTACCAGGTGGAATTATATCGGCGAGTGCAGAGTTTAAAGCAGAGGGGAATGACAGTTAAGGAGTACACGGAAGAATTTTACCGAGTAAATTTACGTGCTGGTTATACTGACGATAACCCAAAAAAGACAGCAAGGTATGTAAATGGATTGAGGATGGAGATATTAGATGAAATCAGTATTCTTTCTCCCTGGAATATTGAAGAATCCTTTCAAAGCGCTGTAAAGGCTGAGGAAAATATTAACAGAAAAGAGAACAGCAGAAGAGGCAGAGGAAATAGCAGAGGACGGGGACAATCCTACGGTAGAGGAAAGAGTGCTACGAACAATGAAGAAGGCAGCAGTTCAAAAACTTCAGGGACAGCAGAAAAAGGAGATAGCACCAGAGGAGGTCGGTCATACCAGAGAGGACGAGGGAATGGCCGCGGAAGAGGGACTAATGTCCAGTGCTACAGGTGCCACAAATGGGGGCACAGAGCCTTTGAATGTCCAGAAGTTGAACAGGCCGGACAGAGAGGGACACTTATGGCGCAGCCGGAAGAAGCTGAAGCCCAACCCCGAGAGGTGGAAGACATGGCGGAGACAGGAGAAGCCTTAATTTTGAACAAAGTATTATTAAAACCAACCAAGGAAGTGTCTGAACCAACACAATGGAAAGCACTGTTCCGGACAGTCTGCAAATCGCAGGGAAAGTGCTGCAAGGTGATAATAGACAGCGGGAGTACGGATAACTTGGTTGCCACTGAGATGGTGGAAAAACTGGGGTTGAAGCGACGGAAGCACCCCACACCCTACAAGGTGTCGTGGCTGCAAAAAGGCCACCAGCTGTTGGTTGATGAACAATGCGAAGTAGATTTTCACATTGGCAAGTACCACGATACAGTGGTCTGCGATATTATGCCAATGGACGTGTGCCACATACTGCTCGGAAGACCATGGCAGTATGACAGGAAGGTGACACACGATGGGAAAACAAATTGTTATAAGTTTACGAAGGATGGGGTCAAACACACACTTGGACCCATCAAGGAGGAAGATTCAGCAGAATCAAGCGGAACAAAGGCGCTATTAATGGGAGGAAAACAGTTCATAAAGAAGGTTGAGGAAAATGAAATTAATTTTGCAGTTGTGAGGAGGATGAAGCCAGTATTAATGAACTTAGAGAAATCAGAATTGCCCAAAGAAGTACAAGAGCTGTTAGAAGAATTTCAAGATATTATGGCTGATGAGCTACCTGATAAGTTGCCTCCCAAGAGGAGCATCAGCCACCATATTGATTTCATACCAGGAGCAAGCTTACCAAACAAGGCAGCGTACAGAATGAGTCCAAAGGACAATGAAGAAGTATGCAAACAAGTGCAGGAGTTGTTAGATAAGGGACTGATCAGAGAGAGTTTAAGCCCCTGTGCGGTACCTACAGTCCTTGCACCCAAGAAAGGTGGAGAATGGCGAATGTGCACAGATTCGCGAGCTATAAACAAAATTACGATTCGGTACAGGTTTCCCTTGCCTAAATGGATGATATGATGGACTGTCTTAGTGGGGCAACATATTTTACGAAAATAGATATGAAAGTGGGTACCATCAGATCAGAATTAGAGAGGGAGACGAATGGAAGACAGCCTTCAAGACCAACGAAGGACTGTACGAATGGCTGGTCATGCCATTTGGGTTAAGTAACGCTCCGAGTACTTTATGAGACTGATGAATGAAATGTTAAAGGAATTTATTGGAAAATTCGTGATAGTCTATCTGGACGATATGTTAATTTTCAGCAGGACGAAAAAAGAGCACCTCCAGCATATTCGAAGGGTATTCGAGAAGCTGCAGCAGAACAAACTGCTGATAAATTTGAAGAAATGCACTTTCGTGCAGAAGGAGTTAATTTATCTGGGATTTGTAGTGGCAGAGAATGAGTTAAAGATGGACCCAGAGAAGATTGAAGCGATCATAAGTTGGCCGTCACCTAAGAATTTATTCGAGGTACGTAGCTTTCACGGTTTAGCCAGTTTTTATCGAAAGTTCATTAAGAATTTTAGTGAAATCTGCGCACCAATGCTAGAGACCATCAAAAAGGCCAGCCAACCTTTTTGTTGGACTAAGGCGGCAGAAGACAGTTTCCAACTTCTGAAGCGGAAAATAACGGAGAGGCCAATCTTGAGACTGCCCGATTTCAGCAAACCTTTTCAGGTTCGGTGTGACGCAAGTGGGACAGCTATTGGCGCTGTACTCAGTCAAGAGGACAGACCAGTGGCGTTCTTTAGTGAGAAACTAAATGAAAGTCGGCAGAAATATTCGTCATATGACAAGGAATTCTATGCAGTGGTTCAAGCCTTGAAGCATTGGAGGCACTACTTACTAGGCAATGAGTTCGTCTTGTTCTTTGATAATTCTGCGTTACAGTATATAACACAGCAGCACAAACTGAACCATAAACATGCCAAGTGGGTGGAGTACCTGCAAAGTTTCACTTTTGTGTTGAAGCACATAAGTGGGCAAGCCAACAAAGTGGCGGACGCTTTAAGCAGAAGAGCCCTGCTCTTACGAGAAAGTGGCTTACAGGTGATGGGATTTGAGTATTTGAAGGATTTGTACCAGATGGACGCAGATTTCAAAGAAGCTTTTGAAGCATGCCAGAATCCCGTATTGAGGAATACAAGCCCATGGCTAGATTTCAATTTACAGGAAGGATTATTGTTTCGAGGAGGACAGCTATGTGTTCCAGAATGTTCAATGAGGGAAAATTTAATAAGAGAGAAGCATAGTGGTGGATTGGCGGGACATTTTGGCATCGATAAAACGTTGGAGCAGCTTGGGCATTTCTATTATTGGCCAAAGATGAGCCGGGACGTGCAGAGGTATGTAACCAGATGTAAAATCTGCCAACTGGCGAAAGGGCACAGCCAGAACACCGGATTGTACACACCCTTACCTGTCCCAAGCAGACCGTGGGATTCGGTCAGCATTGACTTTGTCCTAGGATTGCCTAGAACGCAGCGGGGATATGATTCAGTGATGGTGGTGGTGGATAGGTTCTAAAAGATGGCTCATTTTATTCCTTGCCGGAAGACTAGCGATGCCATAAACGTGGCACACCTCTTCTTTACAGAAGTGGTTCGATTACATGGCTTACCTAAAACCAGAGTTTCAGACAAGGATGTGAAATTTACAGGGCATTTTTGGTGCACCCTGTGGAAAAAGCTGGGCACACAGTTAAATTTCAGTTCTGCGTATCACCCGCAGACTGACGTATAGACAGAGGTGGTGAACAGGAGTTTGGGCAATTTGTTACGCAGCTTAACAAGAGAAAACTCGCGATTATGGGATCGAGCTCTCGCCCAGGAAGAATTCGCTTATAACGTTTCGCCTAATCGGAGCACCGGTCTTAGCCCATTTCAAATCTTGTATGGTATGCATCCGCGAGGAGTACATGAATTGCGAGATTTGGGACAGCTGGAAAGGAGAAGTGCAGACGGAGAAGATTTTGCCGAAGCAATGAGCGAACTGCATGAAAGAGTTAAATTAAGACTACAGGACAGCACGCAGAAGTATAAGCAGCATGCAGACACAAAGCGGCGTGAGGTGAATTTTGAAGTTGGAGACGAAGTCCTTGCACATTTACGCCGGGAACGGTTTCCTAAGGGTACGTATAACAAACTGAAATTCAAGAAAATCGGCCCATGCAAAATTCTGCGCAAATTTTCAGCGAACGCATATGAAATTCAGCTGCCACCTGATATAGGTATATCACCCATATTCAACGTGGCAGACCTGTTCCCATATCATGCTGTTGAGCTAATTTATGTTCCTAAACTAACACAATTATTTACTATCAATCTGGGTTGTTTATTCTTGGAGGCAAATTCACTATTTGTGAAGATCAAATACAATCAAACTTTGAAAGATAAATGATTAAAAACTAAGAGAAAATATATCTTAAAACTCTTGATTCAATCAGCTTAAAAGAGGAAACATTGAAAGAGTTCTTGAACTCAAGAAGTCTACTTCCACCTCAGTTATTACTTCATGAATTAGAGATGATAACCAGAAACTCAAGATGCATAAATCATACATGAAAAAGGCTCTTAACTTAAGAGACACTTAAAGTTTTCCAACATAACTTATTCATCTTAAGATATAAATCTAAATGGAAACAAACTATTTGCATGTAAACAAAAGAGACTACTTCTAATTCACCATTTCATAGAGAGAATGCCCAACTTGAACATTTGTTTCCCAACTCAATTAGATGATGAATAAACCATTAACAACTGGAATCAATCACTATTCATAACCATGATGCAATCTGAAATAAGACTTTGAAAAACTAAAGCTACCATCAACCAGATTTGCAGTGAAATAAATCTAGTCTAACTTGGAAGTGTACTTAGCTTGGAGTGGGGGCCCTCCACCCTTGCCTTGCACACTTATGAAGATGATATCAGAAGCTTTATATCAGCAAAACATCCATGTATTGATCAGAAAAATGAAAGTAACACAAGTCTCCAACTTAAGTCTTCAAACCAAAAATATTACAGCATAAAAGTATCATATGTCAAGTGTGTTGAGCCATCAAAGTGTGGCTCTTAAATAAGGAGTTCATGAAACCAACTGATCTAAAATCACTCTAACAAACATATCTACTCTAATCCACCTATCCAAGTCGAATCCACCTTCCTCATCCCAAGAAATATGACTAATATCTTGGAATCCCAAAACAGCCCTATTTAGATGGGATTTCTGGATGACTAGTCATGATTGACTAGCTCCAAAAGGGCATAACAAAGCTCGATCTGTTGGAACCAAGCATAGGTGGCTTGGTCCTAGTTCCCAAGCTTTCCATTCATGCATCCCATTCATGCTGAAGTGGCCTGCATCCATATCAACCATGAAGTGATTACGGGAATTTCTGAAATTGCCAAAATTGCACTTAAAATCAAACTTTTATAAAAACTTCAGAAATTGACAAATTAAAGCTAAATACCTGATTAGACATCAAATATTCATTAACATGAAATGGATGAAGTGAAAATGAAGGATAAATGGATAGTTAGGTAAGTTTCTCAAAGAAAAATGAGATCAAAACTGAGGCCCAACATCTCTCCCATGCTTATGATCAAGCATGTCCCCATGCTTGCTTGCTCCTCTTGGACCTTCTGCCCTCTGAAGTGGATGTTGTACCTGTAGCTGTTTCCCTATTCACACAATCAAATTCTGATTCCTGCCCTGCCTTTAACATTGCTGCTTTAACCTTTTGTTTTTCATATTTAGCTTTCCACATGTTTTTATCTTTTAACCACTGAAATGCCTGTTTGGAAAGCAATTCATTTCTCCTTTTTAACCTGCTTATTTCTTCTTGCAACTTTTCATTTGTTTTCATTAGTTTTGCATTGTCCTTTTTCTGTGCCTTGTTCTCTGATTTTAATTCCTTTTCCACAATTTTGCTTATTTCTATCTGATCTGTTAAGTCTTGGATTTTGGCCAAATGAATTTCCTTTTCAAAATCCTGAGTGGTTTTCATTAATGATTCTCCTGCATCATTATATATGGAATCCCTTTCAAGGGGTTCTTGTGCTATATCCTGCTCTTCTGGTTTTCTAGGAGAATAAGCTTCTACTTCTTTCTCAAGATCAATAGAAGTTCTATTCCTATGAACAGACATAAAAGATGTTTCAGTCTCATGCATGGCCATATTTCTAGCTCTTGTTCTTGGATATAGGGGAGAATTCATCATGCTTCTACTTTCCTGTTCTACCTTTTCCTGTATATCAATAAGATGTTCTGTAAAATGATTTTTATGCATGAATTCTTTCCATTCTAGGCCCTTTGATTTTACCTGGTATTCCACTAAGATTTTAATTAACCCCTGATGATAGACATGTGCTGACCTTGGCTTATTTTCTTGTTTCACTGATTCAATCATTTTTACAAGACTTTTGTGCAGGAAATATGGTAAATTAATTCTTTCATCCCCTTTGATATGCTGTAGTAATCTAACATGATATAAATGAGCAATGCTGTAACCACGATCACATGTTAAAAACTTCTGAACAACCAAGACTAGTTCCTTCCATGGTTCATTGAACCATTCCCTGGGTATCCCCTTAGTTCTATCAAATGTTCCCTTTCGGTTCTTTTCAAGGAAGAAAGTCCACCCTTTCTCCTTGAAATGTAAACCTTTGTGATACTTTTCCCCTATCATCGGCAACTCTAAAGCTTTGGACAAGTACTCTTGAGTTACAGGGACACTGATTTCTCCTACTTGAGTTTGGTCTTGGTTGAAATTATTGATGAAATCTTTAGTTATCTGATCAGAATAGCCATTAAATTTCTGTAGGAATCCTATCATCCCTGACTGATACAGTTTCTCTACAGTTTCTTTGCTCCAACTCTCAATTTGAAATTTTGGTTCTACCCGGTTTGTCATGATTTCTGTGAACTAATCAATATAATCTTCTACTGTTACTAACTTCATTTGAACAAAAATTATGACTATTGTTTTTAAAATGAAAGTGTAGAAGCAACGAGGCTTACCTTCCCCCTCTGACTCAACTTTAATCTGTTTGACTCTGTCTTCTTTGACCTCTGTTGTCTTTCCTCTGCACTGACTCTGTTTCAATTCCCTGTTTAAGCACACCACACCTGAATATCTTCGATCAATACTCTGTTTTCTGTTTGTTTTGAAAATTAAATACACATTAAGCAATAACCATGTTTCCTTGACTCAAATTAACATGCGTTACTGTGTATTTAAACAAACAAAAACTTGAAAAATTTTGCTCTCGGCCTCTCAACAGATCCTTAAAACATTCTCTGATAATCCCATTTTATCGATTTCAAAGAAAAACATGACTGTAATACAACAAATTGCTCTCTGTCTCTTTAAAAAAAAACACATTCTCCGCCCATAAAAATGACTGTGTAACACACAAATGCTCTCGGCCTATTCATTTTTTACAAAAATATGACTGCGTTTTATATGGCAAATACTGCACATAGATTCAATTGACAAAGTTACAAGCCTGGAGGACTAATCACATGCGCTCGGCCTCATATCTCTTAATGCTTATAACAAGTGTCAAACAAACATTTTTTTTTAAAAAACGCAGACAATGAAACACTTGGCCTCAAGGCACAAACAATGCAAATTTAACATTCAACTTGATTCTGCAATCAACATAGCATATATGCAGGCATGCCAACGCATTTCAACCTTCTGTATATGGCACAGACATTAAAATTCAATACACAGGGTGCAATAAACGATGAATGCCTTTGACTGGTTTTGAATATGAATCCTACAACAACAATCCTCTCGGTATATACCAATGCGCATTCGGTTTATACACACAATACTCAAAAATATGTTTCAATGTGTTCAACCAATGCTTATGACAACACTCTGTATTTGAATGTGTCCTCTGTTCTGAGCAGACACATATACAGATGCACATGACAGTCATTCCATGATTTATGCGTTCTCCATTGACAGCTAATGACAATTGCGCACAGCCAAATCGTGTTCACATTCTTATGACAGACTTAATGGCTATGGATACGGTGGCGTGCAGCAATCAAATGAAGGTTATGTGCAAACAAATGGTTTAACAAACAGCGCCCATATATAACAACCCATAGCGCTTCGGCATCCAACTAACACTCCGTTTTTTATGCATTGACTCCACATTTAACTCAAACCCCATTATCTTGTTATGCATGCAACAGATAATTTAAATGCCGTGGAGATTGACCATTAATTCTACACCATAATCTACGCATACAAATCCGTTTAACCTATCCATACATGCTGCAACTTGGAGTTATCCCGGTTTAAGTGTTACCTGACTGTCGCTGGCCGCATGGGATGCAAACAAATCTTCAAATCCCTCTTTCTTCGGTCAATCGAACTGGTGGCAGAGCAACAACATCTGTGAGTTAATGGCGAACTCATCCCTATCTACAGTTGCCGAGCGAAATAAACTCGAGTTCTTACCTTGTTTGCTTGCAAAACTCGGCTTCTTCTATTCACACGACTCAGATTTTGCCTTTAAAATCTCACTCAACACACTCCTTTCCCCTTTTACTATGTTTCGGCTTCAAACTCAACTTACTGAGCTCTAGCAATGAAGAATTGTGGTTTGAACAGTGCAGGGAAGGTTTACTTATGACCGTTTCCTCGCTGTACCCTGCGTTCATTTGTTTGGTATACATGGTTACATGGCTGTCCTCATTGACTCAGTCTCCCGACTGAGTCATGAGGATGGCCGTATTCGTTGTTTCCTATGCATATCCTCCACTACTACTCCAGCCAATAGCCATACGCTGCCATTACACCATGTCATCACCGTACCTGTGTGTTGGCCTGCGTGGAGTCTATGGTTTCTCATTTGTTCTTGCAGCAATGTCTGTTGATTATGGCTTCCGTCGTGCCCTCCTTTGCAATGATATTTTCTTATTACCATTTCCTTACCTGGCCATAGCACCGCTGTGTGGTTATTATCATATGGTTGGTGTAATAATGTGCCAAAATGATTCCATACTATTTACGTTCAAAGCTTATGGTTCTGAATTCATAACCTTTGCATTTGAAACGTTTTGCCATCATATATATATACCATAGCTTGGTTTAAACATCATCCCTTCTCACCATCGAATGAATGCTTACGGCCTTCATTATATCATTACATTGCGCCTTCATAACCATATTATAGGCACGACCTTCACATGTATCATTATCATAACCCGCGGCCTTTTGTCACTATGTTATATACTCCTTAGTTGTTTGAATATGCGCATACTATATTCTTTTGCAACATCATTAGCTTATGCATTTTTGAAAAATACTTTAGCACCCATATAACCTATGATGTATATGTTCAATGCTTTCATACTTTAGCGCATATATTTTATAACATAGCTTTATAATTTTAAAATGACCATTAAGGTCATATTTAAAATTATAATCATTCTAATGCTCTGAGTTCATGTGCAGGTGAAAAGAGTGGTCCCAGTTTGATCCTTTTTCTTTTAAGGAAAATACCTAGGGAAATTTATGTGAATGAAATGAAATGGAATATGAATAGGGAATGTAGGGTATATATACTGGGAATGAATATCAATGAATATTTGCAGATACTAACTTCAATTAGATCAAAACTAGAAGTTTCTAAAAAAAAATTGAATTTCAAGCACAAAATGGCTATGAATATACTCCCTTTCTAGTGTTTATACAGGTGGAATGTTGAATGTTGTTTGTACAGGTGGAATGCTGAATGTTGTTTGTACAGGTGGAATGGATAAAAAGTAGACTTTTATTACTGCTCCTTGTTTACTATGCTCTATTTCTTGAATTGTTCAGGTCCCTTTGAATAATGTTTCTCTTTTCAGGTCCCTCTGCAATGCTTCTGATAGATTATGTCGGCTCTGATCTGGTTCTGCTGCAACTATTTGCTTCAGGTCCCACTGAATAATGTTTCATCTCAGGTCCCTTCTGCAATGCTTCTGGAATGATTTGATCTGCTGCAACTAAGTTTGCTTCAAGTCCCACTGAATAATGTTTCATCTCAGGTCCCTTCTGGTTCTGCTGCAACAAATTTGCTTCAGGTCCAAAGTGAACAACACAATCCCTTAGCTGTGGCAGCTAAAAGCTTGCTACAAGACTCTCCCTTGTTGAATGTTTGACTTGTCCTCAAGTCAATTGTGGTAAGGTCCTGCATTGAAATTGTGTGAGAGTAGTAAAACAAGAATACAGAATTCATAGAGTCCAGGTTTCCCTGGTTTTCCCCTATGAATTCGTGTTTTCTTAGTGCCAGTTGTCTGGTTTTCACCAGCAAACAATTTATTTTTTGTTTTGTTTTTTTCATATATATTTTTCTCTTTTTTTTTTTATGGTTTTTTTTTTTATAGATATTTTTTTACTATTTTTTTATTCTTTTTCTGAACTGGAAGATGGCAGTGCCATAATTTCTAGTCCCGATTCTTCTACCAGTTGTTTCATGAATGTCTCTTTACTAATAGGCTGATGATAAACTTTCAGCCTATGACCATTTACAACAAATGAGGTGGGGGCCTGGTCAATGGTCTTTATCTTCACTACTCCGTTATCAAAGATCTCCTCGATTTCATATGGCCCTAGCCAGTGTGTTGTAAACTTCGCCTTAAAATCCTTGAATTTGGAGTCAAATAATAAGGCCCAGTCTCCCTTATGAAATGTCTTTGTCTTTATGTATCTATCATGCCATTTGATTCTCTGTTGCTGTACTAATGCTGTTTGTTCAATTGCTTGTTGACGATGTTCATCCAATTGGTTAAGTTCCATGATCCTTTGTTGCTGTGCTTCAGTCAGGTCCATGCCCAATTCTGCTGCTAGTCTATAGGTTTGTATCTGAAATTCAATAGGCAACAAGGCTTCTTTCCCATAGACCAACTGGTATGGACTAAAACCAATTGTGTTTTTCCATGTGATTCTGTAAGCCCATAATGCATCCTTCAACTTTTCAGACCAATCCTTCCTATTCTGCTGCACTGTCTTAGTCATGATGTTTTCTAAGACTTTGTTTGTGGATTCTACCTGACCATTTGCCTGAGGATGATATGGAGTAGACTTCCTATGCTTTATCTTATATTTCTCTGTCAAATCCCGCACTAACTTTGAGGTAAACTGCGTTCCTTGATCTGTCACTATTTGTCTTGGAACTCCATATCTCACAAAAATTTCTTCAAAGAGGAAGGTAACCACTGTGTCCTCTGTCGCTCTGCTCACTGCTTTGGCTTCCACCCATTTTGTTACATAGTCCGTGCACACTAGGATGTATCTTTTTCCACTTGATGGTGGATTAATGGGTCCAACAAAATCAAGTGCCCATTGTTCAAATGGCTCAATGAGGACTTGTGGCTTGAGCAGCATTTCATCTGACATGATGGGTCTCCCTATTCTTTGGCAACTGTCACACTGTTTGACATATGCCTTAGAATCTTTGAAGATAGATGGCCAGTAATAGCCCAATTGCAGCACTTTATATGCTGTTCGCTTGTCTGCAAAATGACCACCACATGGTTCGTCATGACATGCCCTGAGAATATCTAGTATTTCATCTTCACGCACACACTTTCTAATCATTAGATCTGAACCTGTATAAAACAAATCACCATTCACCCAGCTATATCTAGAACTTTCTCTAACAATTTTCTTTCTTTGCTTGCTAGTGAATTGAGTTGGAAATTTTCCAGATGACAAGTAATTGGCAATATCTGCAAACCAAGGTGTTTTAACTGCTATGGCAAACAGATGTTCATCGGGGAAGTTGTCTATAACTGGATTTGGGTCTTCAGGTGATTGGATGCGGGACAGAAAGTCAGCCACCTGGTTTTCTTTACCTGGCCGGTCTTGGATTGTAATGTTAAATTCTTGCAATAACAGGAGCCATCTAGTAATTCGTCCATTAGTGATGGGTTTGTTCATCAAGTATTTTATTGCTGAGTGATCTGTGTGAATAAAAACTTGATATCCTGTGATGTAATGCCTGAATTTGTTTACTGCATGTATGACGACTAACATTTCCTTTTCAGTGACTGTATAGTTTGTTTCTGTAGGTGTCAAATTCTTACTGATAAAGTATATTGCATAGTTGAACAAATTTTCTTTCTGCCCCAAAGAGGCACCTATTGCAGTGTCTGATGCGTCAGTGGAAATATGAAAAGGCAAAGACCAATTTGGCCCTCGAAGTATGGGTGCCACTGACAATTTATCTTTTAAAATTTGAAAAGCATTCTGACAGCTATCCGTCCATTGGAATTCAACATCTTTTGCTAAAAGTTTAAACAGGGGTTGAGCTAATTTGCTAAAGTTTTCTATGAATCTTCTGTAATAGCCCGCATAGCCCAAGAAACTTCTAACCTCCTTTTGAGTTGTAGGTGGCAGTAAGTTAACTAGGACTTGAATTTTGGCTGGATCCACCTTAATTCCGGAGCCGGAAATATGGTGTCCCAGAACTATACCCTCTGTTAACATCATATAGCATTTTTCGTTACTTAATGATAGATTTGTTTCGATACATCGCTTCAAGACTTTCTCAAGGTTGTTCAAACAATCTTCATATGTGTTTCCATACACTGTGAAGTCATCCATATAAACTTCTACACATTCATGGACTAGATCAGAAAATATCGCAAGCACTGCTCTTTGAAAAGTTGCAGGTGCATTGCATAAACCAAAAGGCAAAACATTATATGCATAGGTTCCCCAAGGGAAAGTAAATGTAGTTTTGTCTTGGTCTTCTGTTGCTATTCTAATCTGATTGTACCCACTAAACCCATCCAAGAAAGAGAAGTATTTCTTTCTAGCCAAAGAATCTAGTACCTGGTCAATGAATGGTAGAGGAAAATGGTCTTTCAATGTAGCCTTGTTTAATTCTCGGTAATCTATACATACCCTCCATTTTCCATTTTTCTTTGGTACAACAACCAGTGGTGAAACCCATTGACTATCTGAAATAGGATAGATGAATCCAACATTTAGCAGTTTTTGCAGTTCTTCTTTCACTATTTCTTTCATCATTGGATTCATTCTTCTTTGTGGTTGTCTAACAGGTTTAAGTTTATCATCTGTATAGATGTGGTGGATACATGTGTTAGGATGGATTCCTTGCATGTCAGTGTAATCCCAGGCAAATGCTTTTGAGTATTTCTGTAGTAATGCAATTACCTCTTGTTCTTGTTTTGATTGCAGCTGGTTTCCAATATTTAAATGTTTTCCAGGATGTACCTCAATTGTTTTGATTATTGGGTTGCTAATTGTGTTTACAGGAAAGATGTCTCCCAAAGAATGCTGCAAAGTTCTAATAGTACATGTTTCCTGAAAACATTGATTCAAAAGTTCATTTGCAGCTTCATATTGAACTTTCCTAAGTTGCTCTGAAATACTTGGTTCTGAGATAAAAAGGTCCATCAGATCTTCATTCTCCTCTTCTTCTCTAAAATCAAAGAATTGATTGATACTTAAAACTGCTTTTGTTTGTTGCTTTTCCTGGGTTTCAAGTGTTGATTCTAAAGAAGTGGTTTGTGCAGGTGAATAAAGAGTGACATGCTTCCTCTCATCTCCATGTGAGATTATCATACTTCCAGATCTGCATCCTATGAAGGCATCTGCAGTGGCTAACCATGGTCTGCCTAATATCAGAGGATGTCCTCCTAAGTTTGTCTTTGGTTGCAAGATCAAGAAGTCAACAGGATATTCCCATGAATCCAAGGAAACTATGATATCTTCTAACATTCCTTCAGGAACAACCTTAGATCTATCTACTAATTCCAATACTGTTGAGGCCGATCTAATGTTGTTTAATTGCAAAGTTTTCATTGTTTCCATTGTCATTACGTTGATAGATGCTCCCAAGTCTATTAATGTATTAGGTACAGAGAAATTATTTATTGATATGGTAACCATTGGGATACCAGGATCAATATATTTTTCTATTACAGTTTGAGTAGACATGAGACTTGCTAATTTACCAATGACTTGGATTGTTGCAGGATCCTTCTTCTTTCTTTCTTTCCTAATGCATAGTTCCTTTATTGTCTTTGCATATATCGGTATTTCTTTAATGGCTTTTAATAAAGGAATCTTAACATATTCATTTTTTAACTCATCTAAGATATCAAATTCAGGAAGGGTTATTTGATTTTGAATTTGTTGTTCTACCAACCTTTCAGGATAAGGTGGTGTTTGTGTAATATTTGCTCCTTTCTGATTTTGTACCTTAGTTTGTGTTGTTTCAGATGATTCCCCTTGTTCAGCTGGTTCTTCTATAATTGGAGGAGAATCCTTCTTAAGTACTTTTCCAGACCTTAAATGGACATCATCAAGAGGAAGAATTGAATATGCAGGATAATATGCTGCTTCCTCTACTGTATATGCAGATTTGTCCGCTTTGTTATTTGGATTTGCCACCGGTTGGGATGGTAATTGCGTTGGTCTGGGTTGATTTGAAGGTAACTGTAACTGTTGTGGTTGTGACAGAAATGGTGGTGGATTCTGCTGCTGGAATGGATATGCAGAATTTTGTTGCGGAAATGGCATGGATGGAGGATATTGCGGATATGAAAATGGTTGTTGGTACTGTTGCTGGTATTGCTGTTGATATTGTTGAGACTGTTGTGGCTGTTGGTTTCCATAACCATATCCTCTCCAACCTTGTGCAGGTTGTTGTGGAGGCCAAGCTTGCCATGGCATTGGAGGGGTCCAAGGATTATAAGATGGATAAACATAATTTTGTTGAGGGACTTGTGGCTGATTCGGTTGTGGCATTCTAGGTGGCCATGGTCTTCTTGGTGCAACATAATAGAAGCCTTCTGCTCCTTGCATTTCTTCCATTGAATTAGTTTGTAAGTCTTTTAATGTTACACAATTTTCAGTGGAATGATTGCCTGTACAAAGACCACACACTTGAATGCTATCTATCTAAAGGACAATCTCTCAAAGGATGTTTCTTTTTACATTTTGAACAAAATATTGCTAAGGCTTGTTCTTGTTCTTCCTTTTTCTTGTTTGCCTTTAGCACATCTATTTGTGTCCCTAATGTACTCAAAAGATCTGTTTTGAAATTTTCCAATAGACTTCCTATTTCAGCCCTTGTTATCCCTCCTGCAGCTGACTTTGCTGCTTTGGAACTCACTTCCCTTCTTCCGGCTTTTGATCTTCCTCTAGAATATTTCTGACATAACTCGACAATTTCATCAAATGGAAGATTTGAAATATCTCCTTTACCCATTACATTTAAAATGTCAAGGTACTCATCTCTTATGCCTTTGAGGAAGATTGTTCGAACAGTTTCTTGATTTAGGGAATGTTGTTTAGACTTCTGCAGATTATATGCAAACCGTTCTAAATATTCTTCTAGATTTTCATCTTCTTGTTGTGTCATTCTAAACACATCTTCCTTTGAATCTCTAGATCTACAATAAGGCTGATATTTCTTAAGGAAGACAGTTCGCATATCATCCCATGAGGCTATTGTTTGTTCTCCTAAACCCATAAACCATTTTAAGGCTACTGCTTTTAATGTTGCAGGGAAAAGACAAAGCTTATGGACATCATCAGTATAACCATATGTTCTACATAAGATATCGAATTCAAACATGAATGAATCCGGATCTTCTGTAGACATTCCATAGAAGTTTGGCAACACAGAAGGTGGAATTTTTTTCATCTTTACTTCTTCTCCTAGTATTGCACTTGTATCTATTATTGGGAAACCAAAAGTAGATTCTTGGTCAAGTCCATCTTCTTTTCTTTTCCTGTCATTTTCTAATTTCCTATCATTTTCATGTTTCCTTTCTTCCTCTCTCTTCCTTCTCCATTCTCTTTCTTGTCTTTCATTTTCAGCTCTTTGTTCTTCAGGATTAAGATGAATGGATCCATGTCCCTCTTCTTCTGCCATTGGTGGAGTTGTTTCAATTTCAGGTGGAGGTTCAAGTTGCGGGAAGATAGGAGGATCGATGGATGGAAAAAAAACTTGTTTCCCTTTTTCTTTTAGTTTTCCGGAAGTGGAGAATTTTTGCTTTGTCTCCCACGCTGACAAAGTTTGCCTTTCAATCAAAGTTAATCTTTGGCCACTCCTTTGTTTTTCAATCAGATCTTCAATGATTGGATTACCAGTAACAGGTGTATGTGATGATCCTATCTCTACTTGTGGGGGGTTTTTGATAAATCTACCTTGAGGATCTCTAACTCTAGGCATAAAGAAACATAATTAAAGAAATGAAATGTAACTAATGTTTTTGTGTATTTTGGATTTTATCTCTCTATTGACTATGCCGATATTTGCCTCCCCGGCAACGGCGCCAAAATGTTGAGCTAATTTATGTTCCTAAACTATCACAATTATTTACTATCAATCCGGGTTGTTTATTCTTGGAGGCAAATTCACTATTTGTGAAGATCAAATACAATCAAACTTTGAAAGATAAATGATTAAAAACTAAGAGAAAATATATCTTAAAACTCTTGATTCAATCAGCTTAAAAGAGGAAACATTGAAAGAGTTCTTGAACTCAAGAAGTCTACTTCCACCTCAGTTATTACTTCATGAATTAGAGATGATAACCAGAAACTCAAGATGCATAAATCATACATGAAAAAGGCTCTTAACTTAAGAGACACTTAAAGTTTTCCAACATAACTTATTCATCTTAAGATATAAATCTAAATGGAAACAAACTATTTGCATGTAAACAAAAGAGACTACTTCTAATTCACCATTTCATAGAGAGAATGCCCAACTTGAACATTTGTTTCCCAACTCAATTAGATGATGAATAAACCATTAACAACTGAAATCAATCACTATTCATAACCATGATGCAATCTGAAATAAGACTTTGAAAAACTAAAGCTACCATCAACCAGATTTGCAATGAAATAAATCTAGTCTAACTTGGAAGTGTACTTAGCTTGGAGTGGGGGCCCTCCACCCTTGCCTTGCACACTTATGAAGATGATATCAGAAGCTTTATATCAGCAAAAAATCCATGTATTGATCAGCAAAATGAAAGTAACACAAGTCTCCAACTTAAGTCTTCAAACCAAAAATATTACAGCATAAAAGTATCATATGTCAAGTGTGTTGAGCCATCAAAGTGTGGCTCTTAAATAAGGAGTTCATGAAACCAACTGATCTAAAATCACTCTAACAAACATATCTACTCTAATCCACCTATCCAAGTCGAATCCACCTTCCTCATCCCAAGAAATATGACTAATATCTTGGAATCCCAAAACAGCCCTATTTAGATGGGATTTTTGGATGACTAGTCATGATTGACTAGCTCCAAAAAGGCATAATAAAGCTCAATCTGTTGGAACCAAGCATAGGTGGCTTGGTACTAGTTCCCAAGCTTTCCATTCATGCATCCCATTCGTGCTGAAGTGGCCTGCATCCATATCAACCATGAAGTGATTACGGGAATTTCTGAAATTGCCAAAATTGCACTTAAAATCAAACTTTTATAAAAACTTTAGAAATTGACAAATTAAAGCTAAATACCTGATCAGACATCAAATATTCATTAAAATGAAATGGATGAAGTGAAAATGAAGGATAAATGGATAGTTAGGTAAGTTTCTCAAAGCAAAATGAGATCAAAACTGAGGCCCATCACATGCCCAGGTGGAAGATGGTAGAATGGTACAGCCACAACGGGACACCCAGTTCGAGAGTAGTCTTTGGAAGAAACAGTTTCCTTCGGTCCGGACCCATGAAATCGAAGGAATCCTCAGCACACAAGTAGCCAAGAAGACGCGCAGGAAGGAGTATCTGCGTCATCTCGTCAAGTGGAAGGACTGTCCAATGGAGGACAGCTCCTGGCTCGACGAGACACAGATTCGGAAAGCTGGCTACTCGGTGGAGGAACTCATGGAACGGAGCCATGAGATCTCTCTTTTACCCCGGCAGCCTGATGCAGGAGCATTTGGTCGACATGGTGAAGACCGAGAGGGGGTGAACACAGTTTCGGAAGAAGATTGGGGAAGATGAACGGTTCATTAAACTGGACAGCAAGCCTGTCAGAGTTATTATGTTTTTTTTGTTTAATTTCTTTCAGGGTCAACTACAACATTAAACTCTGTTGTCTTAATTTATGTTTGTTTTATTTTAATTATTGTAACAGGTTTTAGTTATTAGTGTTAAAGATAGATTAGTGTCAATAAGTATGTAAACAACAAACCCTTATGGTATAAAGGGGACAAGTGAACAAACAAATAGTAAAGGAAATGTATGACTGTAGCAACTGCACAACCTGTAATAGCATAACTACCAAGCAATTAACTAATTGCCCAAACTATTGTACAAAAATACAAACGAAATAACCCAGAGGGGTTCAACAGCAGAACATGTAAAGGAGAATAATAGAAATACATACATTTTCTTCCTTCATCAAATACAGTGCACAATTAAACACACAGTTCCAAGATTTTTGTCTCTGTAACAGAATGTACATGTATACTACTATGTTTTCAATTCATTTCAGGTAAATAAAATAACAGAGTTTTTACAATTCCAAAGAGTCTATCGACCAGCCAAGGCCGAGAGTGAGCACAAGGCGGGAAGGCACAAACCAACACAACAGAGCGTACCAGACCACGGTCGAGACCGGGTAAGCAACAAAACCAATTACAATTAAGTTTATAAGCCACTGAATATTACATTGTACGCCTATATAATTCAACTTCCATAAAGCTGTGCAACGAGGGTTCATTGAACCGAGCTATCAAGGGCTCATAGAAACCCTCCAAGTTGCGGCTACGGGTTGGAGTTAACCCAACACACTCAGGTTCGACAGACATATAGTATACAGACAACAGGCGAAAGCAAATGCAACCAAGACCAAGAACCACTGTGAGAAAGTGAAACAAGGACAGAGCTACCCGGAAAGGAGTGACTGTAACCCTTGCGAATCCACGGGAACCGGCCACACCTGCCAAC
This sequence comes from Pinus tabuliformis, assembly GCA_031772625.1. NCBI lineage: Eukaryota > Viridiplantae > Streptophyta > Pinopsida > Pinales > Pinaceae > Pinus > Pinus tabuliformis. The sequence continues at coordinate 87,575,988 of CM062819.1, read as the reverse complement.
ACAAAACAAGGTGAAGGGTTAGGGTTTGAAACCATATAATAACCCTGTACAAGAAAGCTATGACACGAAGCTATGAATAAACCAAAGAAAACCCGTGTATGGTAGAGACGGAGAGGCCATACCTGCAGTGAGCCGAGACCCAGGCCAGCAGAATCGAAGTATTAACCCTGAACACGAAGGGGCTGCGGAACGTTAGTTCCGGTACAAACGGTGGATAAAGAAATATAACACGGAACGAAACCATACCTGTTCTATAAAGCCGAGCGCCGGAGGAAAGCCAAGTTGGACAGCCATCGAACTGTGCATTTGATAGCTGAGCAGACCAACAACCATTCATCACCAGCATTCACCACGAAATTACCAAAAGGACCATAATGAACAGTATTCACCAGAACAAACCCAGGAATGCTCACACAGTCGTAAAAACAAGTTGACTGTGCAGTGGAGGAACCAGAACTTACCAATAAAACCTGAAGTGAATACATCGACTCCCACAGCAACGGATAGACAGAGTTGAATATCATTGTTTCATCATAAAAACCAGCGGGAGCTCAACAGGGTTCTCCCCACAGGTAGAGAAACCAGAGGCGGAGCCGAGACCAGAACGAGACCACAGAGCAAGTCACAAAGTGAAAATGACCGAACAGGCGCGAAACGGCGGAGGAAAAGCGAATTAAGGGGATTAGGGTTTGTCAACTCCAAGGAGGGCAGGTGTCATAAGGAGAGACCAAGTAAGGTACCATGAATTGAATGTCAATCAACGACCAGAATCATTTACAATCGCTTTTTAATCAAACCAAAGTATTAGTGTAAGTCCACGTAGATTGAGCTAGCGTGGGACCACGTGGGCTGGACCCATCAGATCCTCTAGAAATCATTGTGTATTTATGTTTTTTCTTATTTCATGTCCATGCATGTTGTATGAATTGTGAATTCTCTCCATGTGGAAAAACGAATTTTGGAGAAAGTGGTCATTCCCAAGGAAGAATTAAATTGACAAACCTAATTCCAAGGCAAAAAAATTACAAGAAATTATTTTAGGTTAGAAAAGAATTATTGTTTTCAAGAAAAATGCTTTTTCTTGGGTCCAGTTAGTTGAAGAAAATTCGTGGGTCCAAAACAAGTCAAACTTTCAAAGTCCTTTATTAAGGAAAAAATAATTTTTTTTAACAAAAAATGAGCTAATGGACCAAGATGATTGAGTCAAAATGATTTTTTGAGGAAAAAAGGTCAAAATAATATTTTTAGACCAAGAAAAAAATGGAATTATTATGGAATTCAAATTTCTTCATCAAGATCAAGGGACACGATTTATTTTTGGCATGGATCAAGCACCAAGTAGTTGTTATTATCCAGGATCAATTCAAATGTGAAACTTCTTGGACCTAGCTGTTTTCCACTTAGAGGGGGATCTAGATCTCTCTATTTCCTATATAAGAAAGCTATTTTCTCCTCATTTGTCACCGAAATTTTGTAACCAAGATTTGAGTCAAGCTTTGCTTGTTGTAATACTTTATTGATCAATAAAGAAATAAGTATTTGGGTTTTACTCTTGATGGTGTTCCTCTTCAATTTTCTTGTGGTAATGTTTTTTGGATCATGTGCTTAATATTATATTGAATAAATTTTATAAATTATTATTTCTTTAGCCATTTGTTGGATCAACTATTTACACAGGTATCTTGTATTAGTTGATGGGTTTTAGAGAAACATTTTAATTTGATTTATCTAGCAGGTATCTCTAGATTTTGAAAGTTATTTTGTTACCTATGCATGTATTGATCTAATAATTTTACTTTAAGTGTGCAGAGACTTCAGGTATTCAAAACTTGGGGATGAGGGCAAGTCTTCGGTAAGACCAACCTACTCTCAAGTCAAGAAGACTCAAGAGCCCATTTGATTAAATTTCATGGCTTATTTAATGATTTGATTTGCAGGGATTTTGGCTATTGCTCGCCATAAAAATTTATTTCCATCATTTATTCGAATTAATTTGTGCATAAAAGAATAGATATGCTTATAAGAAGACATAAATCATTGTGAATATTGTAGATTATTTTTGTAATTAATTTTTATCTAACCCTTGTTCATATTTTTTCATTTCTTTTGTATATAGTTTTTGGGTTTTTTTATTTAATTTTTGCAGATCTAAAGGAGAGCTTGATTCCCATAGGGTTTTACCGCTCACCTAGCCTAGACAGCTAGGGTTTGGGCTTCATTCTTAACTATAAAAGTTGATCATCTATCATTTTTAAGCTCTTCCTTAAAGGTCACGGGGAATCTAGGGCCTTTCTAGCCCTCTCAAGACATTGATCTACCATTTGCACCTTGTTTTCACCTTAATGAAATTTTTTCAAGGGGTCGAAGGGGTTTGAGGCATATTGAGGGGTTCAATCTACAATTTTTTGGCTTCATTCTTCAACAAATATTTTTTCTAGGACAACTGCTAGGTTGAAAACCCTTGTCTCACTTCAAAGATTGATTTTCTCAAGGGTTTGAGATTCAAAAAAATTTAAATAATTTTTAATAATTGTTTTTAGAATTTTTATTATCAAAATCTAACTTGGGTTGATGATTGCAGGCTTATACACACATTTTCTAGCTCAAGATTTGGATTTTTGACTAGCCCTAGCTACAAGACTTTAGAGGTTGATGTCCTTGGCTGCAAACTAATTTAGTGTCTGATTTTATTTGAAGACTGATTTTTGTGGTTTTTGAGGTCTCCTCTATCAAGTTACAAGGGTTTTTAGTTACTAGTTTAGGGTTTTATCAATTGGAAGTGCCTTTAGGCCTAGTTACAAAGCCTAATAGCCTCACAAAGCCTAGTTTCAAGGCCTTTTTTTATTGATATGGCCTTCATTTTATTCAGGACCAATGCATTGTGATTATAGTGTTAGTCACATTCCTTTTGAAGGATTATCACACTATTTTGTGGCTAGTGTTTAGGCCTTCTTTCATTTGAATTATCACACATGTTTTTCAGGGTTAGCCACTTGCCTAGAAAGGCTTGTCTACCTTGTCCGTGAGCCTCAAAGTGGCTGAAACCTTCTCACACCTAAAGCACATTTTAATCAGGGGTTCTAACTTTTTTTTGGGCTTGGATATTTTTGGTTCATCAAAATTTTCCCTCTAGCCCTATCCACAAGGCCTAGAGGCCTTATTTTTCCCATTTGCAATCATTTTCAAGGTTTGATTGTCATATTTCAAGTTAACATTTAGTGGTTGCTGGGGCAACGTTATTTTGTGCAAGGCTTTCATCATTTTTTTAAAGCCTAGGTGTTGACATTTAGCCTCTAGAATTGATACATCAACCTTTGGAGTAGGATTGCAAGGCATTGGAGCCTTGATTCTCCTCGATAATCAACTATAGAAAACTGACTATGTTGTTTTTCCATGTTACGAGTGTCTAGGATAGAATCTTAAATCACTAACACTACCAAAACAAGTATCACAACAAGTCTACTTTGCAGAACAAAATATAAACAATAGTAAATCTACTAGTGCACAAAATATAACCAAAATTTTCACAATTTTGTACAATAACCCAACTTCGTTGTATTAATAAACATGAATAATACAATAGTCTATGGCTCCCGTACAAGGAATATTGGACCTTAAATATCTAATAGTACAAGATTATAAAACAGGGAATTGGTGTCAATCCGTCGACAACCAATATACCCTCAACAAGATACTTTGACCATCTGGCTATGGCATGCTCTCTCAACTCCTCTCGGTCATACCCTGTACCTTCCCGATCCTTTGAATCCCAATCTGAAACACTTGCCTCTATCATTGCTCCAAGTCCTTATGGCCACTTAATCCCGACTATCGAATCTGCTCATTAGTTGTGCCTTAGTCCATCAAGAACAAAATACATTGAGACTTCCATTGAGTTGTTTACAACTTTGTTTGTGAACAACTCACAACTTCCCACTACTACTTCTCGCCTACTTAGGGAATTCAACCCATTATAGTCTTCCTGCCTCGCTCTAATGAAGACTAACATAGGGCACGGAGGGTTTCCACCTATCACTGCAATATGCCCACCTCTCATAATGAACACAGGCTAGGAGGACTACCCACCTTCTGCTGGAAATGTCCTTCTCCACACAAAAATTCTAGGGATACTCAAGCTACTCCTGGCTAATCATACCCTTAAACTTAACAAATACCACTCCAACAACTATTTTTTTCCATCAAAGTGATGCACATTCGGCTCCAACTTGGGCACTATCACGTTTCCCTCCAACAGACCATAATATGCCCAATACAACACAAAACGCCATTTTAGAATATGCCCAATGGTTAGGGCTACTAACATGCCAAGTCAACCCTACCTCTTGGCTCCTAAAGCCCTCGAAATATGTGTGCACTAGGACCATCCAATTCAAATAAAATACATAAAAACACATACCTCTGCAAGTCCTTAATGGATGGTTTTACTAATGCAAGTTTGGTGCTCTGATTAGATGTTATTGGCAAGCTGCTACAACACTCTTTTCTTCACTTCCATACCTCCTCAATCACTACGGATTCCCTCCAATAATCTCGACTCCTCTTCATTCCCAACCTAGGCTAGTAATTAGCCCTCGAGCAAGCCATCCACCTATTTGAGCAAGGCAAATAGGCCTATGGCCTTTTCTATACCTCAGAACAACCTCTTGTCCCTCCTATTCTAAGACAAATAGGTCTCGGCCCACTTATGGCTTCACTTCAAGGAATATGGCATGTTGTTGGAGAGAGATTCCACCCAAAACTAGCCCAATACACCATAAAAAGTGACCTTAAAGGTTTCAGTTTCCTCTGCTACTCAACTCGGACCTACAAGACTCACTAAGAGAATCAAAACTAGTAGTTTACCTCCATGCCTAATCTTGTCCTCTAGCTGCAGTGCCTCAGATATATATCACATGAGAAGGATGCACTTGGATATTAAAATTACCTTACACAAACCCTCTATTTATATCTTCTTCTTGGGAAACTTTTCTTATCTAGACAATTTTCCCACCCTTAACTTCAAAAATTCATATCTCGCTTTGTAGAACTCATATTTCAATCACTAGTTATGTTGTTCCAAGTCTAAAATTTTGTCTTGCAGATGCAGTCATCAAGTCTTCCTTAAGATCTGAATTTTTTCTTCTTATGAGCCATATCATCAAAGAATTACACTTCATCATCTCCCTAGTTGTGAGCATTTTGAGTCACTATAGTTTAATGGTCAATTCTCTATTTTGCAGGGGACCTTTACCATTGAAGCACTGAAGTTTTCCTTGTAGCAAAAAATCACTCGATTTAGAATATTTGACTTAAGTAAGTTCCTATAGTTTTCATCTAGGGCCGTGAGCCTTTGTCATTGTTGTCAATTTGTTGGAGGACCAGAGAGATTGAAGTTTGATCCTTTAAGAATAATTGAATCTAGCATACGTGGGTTTGCTTCTCCTTCAAGGATATTGTTGGTTTTGTAAAGCTATCATCTTCATTATAAACTCCTAGAGTGAAGAGAATTTCAATTTTTCACAAGGATTCTTCCATCTTTGTAGTTCTCATTAATAAAAGACAATTTTTTCTCTCGAGGAGCTTGGGACTTAGATACCTTGCCATCCTCCATCTCCTTATTTCGAAAGGATAACTAACATTCTAACTCATGTCTTCCTACTAACTTTCTCTTTTCCATTGCATTGCATCACACAATATAATTCTCTATATTTCTTTTCTAACTTCCATTTCTACTTGATCTAAGTGTTTCTTAAATATATTTTCTATTATCTTATTTCAGTTGAAGATTAAATAGTAGTTTCTTTTATCTTTTGTTAGAAATCTGATTTTCCATCTTATAAGTTGTGACATTTTTTTATATTCTTGCTTGTTTAGTAAGTAAGAACTAATAATCACACTATTTTATAATAAAACATTTGTGGTTCTTCTCTAACATCTAATATCATTATTTCATTAACTTGTTTTGGAAAATTGTCATAAGTTAGTAATCTTGTTCTTTTTAAGTACATCTAATTGTGATTACAAGCAGACTGGAAACTTTTCTTTTGGTAGCACCTTGAATACTAATTTCTGTCATTAAAGCATTGATACCTCATTTTTCATTTTGCATCTCAATTGCATCCTTAAAATTTACCTCCAAGCCTAAGATTGGTTGAAAGAAGATTATGACCAGCTTACGAAGGATAGACCCTCTTTACTGGTTAACATAATGACCTTGCAGTCATTAAAGCCACAATATCAGCAGCGCCAGAGACATCGGGTGGTTAGATCTCAAGTAGAGGGATCGTTAATCACGCCACAACTTACTCCCCCTTTCTTTCTCTCCACAACTTACTCTAGATACTACCCTCAAAAAAATTAGGAGGAAGGATTCATCTAGATTAGGAATCTTAATTAAAATCAACCAAGATTTTGCACTCCACTTAGTTTAGTTTTGCACTTCATCCTTCTAATTTTTTCATCTCTTGTGCCATAACTATCATTGTCGACATTATATATTATTGGAAATATCATATTATGGTTCTGTACTCATCTTTTAACTATATCGCTCATTGTCTATATACATTGTCTTGAGCATTTACTTGAAATAACAAGCCATTTCTATTGTGATTTTTTTTTTCATATTTGATATTGTTCCATCTCTAACTTTTCTCACAACATTGTTCATATTTTATCTTTAATATCTATTTACTTGCAAGTCTCTAAATTTCCATTGAACATTGTAAAGGAACTGGTATGTTACATTTATATCTTGTATCTTCCTTATTGACCTCAATTGCATTGATCTCAATATACATTTCTCATAAAATCTCACTTTCTTTAATTAATAATCAAGTTACACTAATAATAATTTCCTTCCCCTTAATCTCCTAGACTTTTGTTCCAACAAGTTTTTCTTCATTATCACCTTTAGGGACTACCCCCCTTGACTTAGTTAGGAGAGAGTATAAATGGAGTGAATAGGGATTTAGAGTGACAACCATGTTCTGAGCGTTGCGCCTTAGGTGTACACTTCAGGAGACAAAAAAAAATATTCCCCATTTTTGTAGATCTCATCCCATGCAAAATGGATCTCCAACCTCCCCCTTCTCTCCTATAAATACAATGCTACTCAATGGAGAAGGGATTGAATTTTTGAGCACTTAATGTATGCCCTTATGTCGTCTAATTGAGATTGTAGGCTTGTTGCACAAAGGAGGATTGGAGATGTTTGGAGTGGAGGCTTATGACATCAAGGCATGGGTTGTATTCTTCCTCTCTTACTTGTTAATACAATATGTATTGTTTTTCTAACATGACTTGCTTATTGTTTGCATTCATTATATTAGAGATCCTTAATCTTCTAATTAGTATTTTCTTGAATTAAAGTATGATTTGATCCTTTGGTTTGTCTTTGTGTTGCAGGCTCTAATCTTCAGAGATTGAAGTGGAACAAGAATCAAGAAGATAAAGGATCTAAGTGCATATATACTCCATAAAACAGGTACGTCTCTTTCAAGCTTGATAGAGAGAAATTGTATTTTTTGTTTGGTTTGTTTTAGATTTAAATTGTCAATTTGGAGAGATCCCTCTTTTCAACAACAGGGATTTTTCCTCCTAATAAAGAGTAAGGAAGTTGAGGAAGGAATTGAGCCATTGGGGAGGGTGATGTACCATATTTTAAAAAAATGTGATGTCTCAAAAGGAAGAGGGAGCTTGGTCAATACGGTTGCACAAAAGTCAAGAGGAAGTGGCTTGGATAGCCAAAGGAGTTTTTTTTCATAAGAGAAGAGAGAATTGGTAAGAGGTGATTCATGTTAATATGGACAAATTTTTACAAGTGGCGCCTAAACAAAAGGGGGGGGGGGGTCTAGCTAAGTTGTTGAAGGATGGTTTTGTTCATTGTTTTGTTAATCTCAATGTATTTCTCGACAAGCAAGAGGGAAGGATAAATGAATTAGGAAAGTAATGAATTGCGTCTTCCATTGATTTTCCTTAACAACAATCTAATTATTCTTAAAATTGATAACAAAATTACAATTAATGCTTGTAACTTACACCAGATGCTGTTGCAAGTGTTTCACATCTGAAACCAAAGGGCGGAGTTTGTGGGTCTTTCCCACCTAGAACAAAAAATGTTTTCCACACCAAAAACATAAAAAACTACCCCTAGTGCATCAAATCAAACCAACCAAACAAACAATTATCACCATTTCAATTGGTTTGATGAAGAAAATATGCCAACCAAGTACCTAACAATGTCAGTGGGGATGAATAAATAATTTTAATTTTAAAATAACGTGATGATGTGTAATCTATAGTTTTTTTAGGGTTAATCAGGTGTAGAAATGAGCCCTTTGAGAAAGTAATAAACCTTCCCAACTTCCAAATCTTGCTCGATCAATTTATGGTTCTATACCCACCCAATTCTTCCTTTTCCTATATTACAAGTCCAAGAAATTACATAACTACAAAAAATATAAAATGCAGTCAAACTATTGACAATCCATAGCTTCCTTTAAACAAAGTTCTCTATAATAAACCTTCATGTGCATGCATGTACATATCGACAATTATATAATGAGGGACCAAGAGAGAGTCAGGGTTCATCTCGATGCAATTGAGTTCGTAGTTTTGTAGTGGAGATTTAGTTCTTTAATTCCTCTCCCTAGAGAATGGAGTAATTGCGATATGGACCATACATTATTGGTATTTCCCATAATATATAAAAATAAAAAGAGATTTAATATATTATAGAAAAATGGACTTCAATATATGCATTTTATTTGGAAGCATAACTGTAGTTACTATTGAAAAGTGTAACTAGGTTTTGTCTTCATAGTAACATGTGTAATTTTATGTAGTTAATGTAAAGAAGAAAAATAAAATTATTTTTGTAATACTTGAATCATGGGTTTCATGATCAAGAATTTTATTTTTAGATAAATCTCCCATTGTGAGTTACTAGGTTTGGTCATCAAGCCATAAAGTTCATAGAGTCAATGTCAAAGCTTGAGGACCCATTTTGGGCATGTAATCCATTGTTAAAGAAAATTTATTAGCCCTCCAAGACCTTGTCACAAGTTTCTCTTCCTGTCAGCCTAAGGATGCTTCTAGAATGGGAAGCCAGCTCACCTACAACACAAGTCAACTTATTTTGATGGACGAATCACTATAAATAAGTAGCTCATCCTTCATTTATGAACACAAAATTTAGTCAAGTAAATTTGCAATAAGAAGTGCAAAGATCACTAGGAAAGGAGCTCCATAACCAGCGAAGACAAGGAAAGGAAGAGAGAATATCTTGGTGTTGTTTATGGATATATTTTAGGGCTAGTACCTTCACAAGTGAGAAGGAGCGAAGAACTACCTACTACAAAAAAGGTTGAAAGTCTTGTCACTGTCTAAGAAGTCGAATCAAGGAAGAAGATAAACAAGATTACAAGTTGAATTGTAATAAGAGGTCATACCATTGAAGTGAAGAACATCAAGTTTCAAAAGGTTGAACAACCACACATGCTAAGGTTTTTGCAATAGGGTTGAGAATTGTAGATCTGATCTAGGGAATCAAAATGTGAAGGATAGTCGAGTTATTGAAGGAAGAAGCTTGATCATCATTTACTCAAAAGGAAGTTGAATCTAGAAGGTTTGTGATTTGGCATTGGAGAGGTAATTTTGTCAAGGGTCTAGTTTATGATCTTGGTATTCGTCAATTGAAGTATCTATAAGAAGAAGAATTCATTTTGGTTTTCCTCTCAAGTTGGGGAGTTCTTGGCCCTACCTAATCGCCTACATTCTGTGTCTCTTGTCTCTTTATTGTTTATACTTTGGTAACTATTTGATGAAGAAGAACACTATAATAATCTAACTAAAGAGAAGATCCCAATATAAAGAAGAAGTACAAAGCATTCACAAGAAATTTTCATAAAAGAGAAATATCCTAATCCTAATGCCCTATATTTATCAATAGTTACCCTGTAACAAATCTATGAGCTAGCACTTAGGATTCAGATCAGTTGGAAAAATTTCTTAAGTGTCGTCTAGCTTTCAGATATTAGGCAATATTTTCCAGCAAGCCTCGTGGAGGAAACGAAAGGTTGGGTTTGGTGGTGGATTGGTACTTTTATTTGGAGGTGTTCCCTTACCCATCAACAACTACTTTCATGAGCCATTGTAGGTGGAACTCCACTCTGAATGCCGTGAGATTGGGGGTCCTAGTCAAACCACTAATTACAAAAGCTAGAACACTCCAAATGTAGATGAAAATATTTATTTTTTTATGAGCCAAGAGAAAGTCACTAGCAAAATTCTGCGAGGACTCACATGAAATTTTGCAAAAATCTAGATTTTGTGCTAAAACTTAATCCCTAAAATGAAACATAGAGAAAAAAAGATTGCAACTAGTACCTAAGATATTTGTCATTGTCATTAATTTTGTTTTCGTGTCACTATAGTCTAAAATAAGGTTGGAAGGTGCCCAAAATTTTTACTTCTCGCCTCTCACCCTTCCAACGTACTTGGATGCAGGGAGACATAGGTATGAATCGAAGGGCATGCACTCCCAATCTCCAAGGTAACTTGATTGGATTATCTGCCCAGGGGAGAAAGTTGAACCAACACATGAATGTAGTAGGCATGAGGGCGTAACAATATATGGCATCAACATCATAGCCATGTATTGGTACTACATAGATCTCATAAAATAGTTTTTACCTCGACCTATTATTCCATTTTCCTAAAAGCATACGAAAACCCACTTCCTTTCAATCAATAGACCATGAAGTAGATCATGTATGGAAAATTATTCTCATGGTCGAAGTTGTTCCCATTGTGTTGACATAGGACTGAAAAATGAAAAATGACTGAAATGGTTGGCTACACGATGCTTACTGCAAACATCATAAGAAAGCCATGGCCAACATGTGTTGGGTTCTTCAGGTAGAAATTGATTTATACCCAGAACCTAAAAGAAATTAGCAGAGCCTACAAGGAATGAGCCATGGGCTAGTTTATTTTCCAAAGAGTTTGAAAGGAAACACAATGCTACAAGCAAATGCATTTTTATCCCTGTTTTCTCCTAAACCTATTATGTCTCAACAAAGATGGGAAAAAATGTGAATATTAATGAAATTATGTGTTGCCAAGAAATGTGGGTTCAGGGACAGGGAAATCAATTTTTGAAAAAGGGTACGTGGATTCATTGTGGATATATGTGTGTGTGTATATGTGTGTGTGTGAATTTGTGTATTTTCCAACTTATACAAGAAAAAAATATATTTATGATTTAAACTTTAAACTTTTAAAGATTTAAACATGCACATCATTAAACATTCACATTGAAATTTCAAATTTCTAGTTTTCTATCAAGTGAATATTGGAGTTTGCAAATTTTACCAGCGATGATAATAAGGGCATAATATGGTCCTAATTCCCAACAGGTTCAATAGTTATGCTTTCTACTATTTCCCGGCCTTTCTTTACCGAAAGCACTCAAGTTTCAACCAATGTTGCAAAAATTGTGCACAAAAATAACACTAAGAGTCATAAAAAGATAAGCATAAAATTGCCCACCAATAAGAAATTGACGACAATACCATTGTGCAACAAACAATGGTTTTTTTCTTTTTATTTTTTATTTTATGTTATTATTGATTTTGGTAACATGATTGAACAAAAAAATGAAAACATAAACAAATCAATTCCCACCTTGGGTTCATGAATTCATGCAACATAGATTAAAATTAATAAAAAGTAGAAAAAATTAAAAGTTGACTCTTTAGACGAAAAATGTTTTAAAATATATTGTACCTATACTATGCTTTCTATGCTCTATTAGCTTTCATATTTTTTAATCGGATATATCTAAACAACAACCCTTATCTTGATTGCAGGTTCTCATTACATACTTACATGCTTATTTGGGCCCACCTCTTCATCTCCATTTACAGAGACGGACATTGAGATTCATTATCGGAATTTCTTATCGTTTAAATGATTTCTTGTAGCTGGAAGTTTACCTCTGAAATCTGTCATTGTCTTCGCGTCATCTATTGGGAGCTTGAGGCATGGAAATCAATTCAACCTACCAGGTTACACCCAACTGCAAATAATTCATGTCCAAACAAATAAATGCACACTCAAATAGTTAATGCATTGTAATTTAGGTGAAAAAATAGCTATCGTATTCCATAGAGTAGTTGGCTTTTACACTCATGGTAAGTCAATTTATTTATAATTATTAGAATTTTTATAAGAATGATTTGTAGTGATTTAGGGTCATGTTAGATTTAAAAATAAAATTATAAATATTAATATTAGAGAAATAATTATTAATAATTAATTGAAAATTTGTATTTAAATAATTTTATATTTTACAATTAATAAAACTTTTCAATTTAAAAGAGTCACAGTATATGAATATCATTTTTATAATATAAATTTTGATTTCTTTTTCAATTTTCTAAATAAAAATAGTGTTGATCATAATTAAAAAGAAAAATAAACATATTTATTTGGTTTGTGGTTTTCTTAATTAAATACATTATAAACTATCAGTAATCTCACTTTCATTGTGTTTACTGGATTTTTTATTGAAATTACAACTAAGAAGATGTGGTAAGAATATTTTACTATCACTCTCAACCATAAATAAAAGACATAGTCTAACAAATAGATGAATGACCATTTTTTGAGATATCAATATATATGTTGAGATTTTATGTTGATGTATACACTAGGTATATGTATGGTATATATACAAGTATATATACCAACTAGAACAAAATGTATATCCATACCATCATGTATGTAGTCATAGATTAGAGCCTTTATAGACCCATTTTCAATGATTCTAGCCACACTATCCACCAAAATACATGACCATTGAACAAACTTGACTAGACAATGACCTATTATATTAGGCCACGTCAAATTGAGCACATGTATAAACTGATATATTGTTATAAATTGATGTATTGATGGTATTGATGATATATATATATATATATATATATATATATATATATATATATATATATATATATATATATCAGCTAAATGCTTCTATGAATTCATCCAAAGATTACACCATGGATGTCCAATATTCACTATTCTTTCGACCTCTCTCCTACCTAATTTGTTGGCCATAAGAGAAGCATAAAAACTAATTACAAATTGTCAGAATTGACTAAGAACCCAAAAATACAAAGACCATAATGTCCAAAAGACCCCTAAGATAAAGACAACCCACATAAATCAAGGTGTAGGAGGATTAACCAGATGGTTACCCAGTGAATTTGGATTCCTAGGTTCCCCATGGACATGGAATTCTAAATGAGCCAATCTCCCATCCATGTGTTCAATATCTCAAATAGTCTCCTTTGGCCCACCAAAGTGAAGCCAAACGATCTTGCATATTTCATTGATTGTGCTACAAATCATTCATGAAACTTATGACTTAATTACGATCATCATGATGGTTTTGCCCCAGTTGTTCCAGGAGAAGGGTGACATGCCACAACTGGTACTTCAAGGTGCCAAAAGGTGAAGGAAGAACTACATGACCAAGAGAAGGGTCAGATTATGGGCCACCTCCTCCTCTAACTCTGCTTCCATTCCTCCTTCTCCCTCCTGTTAGAGCCTAGATTTGTCTCAGGCTGAAAAGACAAGGTTCTAGGTCCACATCAAACCACGCTCAGCCTCGTAGCTAGCCCTATGAGGAGAGGATAGGGCTCTCTCCGGGTCGATCTCGGCAAAAGGTAATCGATGAGGTTCGATATGACTAAATTTGCAACCAAACTTAGGCTAGGTATTAAGTGCAAAGGATTTGATTTGAGTTTTGGTGATTTTTGTTGACAAAATGGGAAAGGCAAATTAGGCTTGGGGATGAGGCATAGTTTCTGCAGAGTTCTGATTGGGGCAAGGAAGGCAATCATTTTGATGCTTTAAAGTGAGTGAGATGGATATATTAGACTGGTGAGGAGATAAGGAGAGCAAGAGAGTCTCAATAATTCTCCTTAAACAGATAAAAACATGGAAATTTAAACAAATTCAAAGGCAAAGCATAACAGTTATGGATTCTACCTTAATCACTCATTTGTTCAAATTCAGAAGAAGAAACTTGAAAATGATACACATAACACTATATAAAATTACAATTACTCAGAGAAGCACACCATCAAAACATAAAGCCACATGGATCCCAAACAGTGCTGCAAAACCCTGGTCTTTCCTTTGCCAAAAATGTAGAAATGAATGTACAATAGAGTGCCAAACTTTTCCCAAGATTCCAACCCTGAAAATGACTTAGAAATTACATAGAAAAGCCAAACCTATTCCCTTGCCTCTAGGGGTCGAGATCATCATTCTAGGAGATGTTTGAACTAATTCTAAACAAGGAACTGAAAACTAGGTAGTCAAACAACTTACCCCTATATGCTAGGAAACTGATTCATTCACTCACATTTCACCTTTTGGTGAATGAATCTTCTAGAACAAGTAAAAATGTGCCAATATTACATCATGGTTGTCAAATTACATCATTAAAAGTCAATAATAACTTCAAGAAGCAAAACTGGTCAAAACTGGGCGAATTGCTGAGCTGAACAGTGAAAAACAAGCCAAAATTCTCTATGCGCCGCGCCAAAATCTGTATGCGTTGTGCCACTTTGGAGCTAATTTCGAGGCACTTCCTGAAGTACAAATTGAGCCCACGTGTGATTTTTCGAAAGCCCTACCTATCTACTTTCCAACTCAAGTGGAATTTCTGAATTTGGATGTCATTTTCCCTCCAAAACTTCAATCTCCCAAGACTGCTTCCTATGTGTCAAAATAGGGGCAGTGAGGTCATTTTTTGAGTGTTTTTGACCTCCTAGGGACTCAAAACTTGCCCAAATTTCTTGGCCATGCACCAGAGACCATAATTTTTCATGAAAAATCCAAAAATGTAAACTTTTTGCAATTTGGAGCTCCCTAGAAAAAGCACGTGCCACGTAGCGCGGCGCATAGGGAGAAATACCTTGTTTTTTGTGCAAAAAATTTCCAAAATGCAAATATTGCTCCAAATTTCTTGAAATTTGGAATGAAGGTGCCTCCTCAAGCATCATGCTCAGCCAAAGAGGCTTCAGCCAGGATCCAGAGTCTATCCTCCCTTTTATGGCGTTTTAGTGCCCTCCTGGTGCATGCAGTTTCAGTTGTAAAGTCACTGTCTTGGTCATATAATGTATCGGTGCCTGCCTCCATGGTGTTTAAAGTCTATGTCAAGTGTATGTTTGGTTTGATTAGAATGAGAAATGGGAACTTGGTGTCTCGTTTCAATGTCAAATGTGTGCCAAAGGGAAATGAGGGACTGTGGCAAAAATGGGACAGTGGGAAGAATGAAGTCTTGCCAAGTGGTAGTTTGCCCTTTGACGATTTGACAAACTTTGGAGGAGGGGACAACCACTGAATGTTGGAGTAACTTGGGATTTTACAAATGAGATGGGGAAATAGGAATGATATGGAATGATGTGACTTAGGGATAGGAAAAAGGGGTTTAGGAGTGAAGGAGGGAGCTTTAGGGATAACAACTAGGGT
The DNA here is from genome assembly GCA_031772625.1 of Pinus tabuliformis. Lineage (NCBI taxonomy): Eukaryota > Viridiplantae > Streptophyta > Pinopsida > Pinales > Pinaceae > Pinus > Pinus tabuliformis. The sequence goes on along the minus strand of CM062819.1, from coordinate 87,560,436 downwards.
TTGGGATAGTGGGAGTTTAGGAATATAGGGTTAGTGAATTTAGGGATATTGGGATGAAACTAGAAAATTAATGTGGGAAACAAAGAGTGTGGAAGTGAGAGAATGGAATTTGGCAACAAAACACCAACTACAAACCCTAAGCACTTGTTTGTGAGCACAAATTGCAAGGTATTAGGGTTTGAATTTTCTTTTACACAACCACCATAAATTGCATGAAAACTCCTTCACTAGCAAGGAAGAGGGCTTAAATTACTTGCACACTAGAAGAGTTGAGTGATTTTTCCAATTTGAGGGAGCTTTTGAGAGAAATCAGGTTTTTTAGCTCAGTGCGCCGCGCTAGTGCAAATTTACACTGGAAATTACTACCCAATGCGCTGCGCCTTTTTCCAGGCGACTTTTGGAGGCCTTCCCGGTGTCCAAATTGGATTCAGGATAGCTTGTTAGAAAGGTATTTGAGTCTAATTTCCAAATAAACTAGAATTTGTCATTTTGGAGTTAATTTTCCTTGTCAAAAGTCAAATCGCCCAAGACTGGTCAAAATGTGCCAAATGAGGGTGCCTCAAGGTAGAGTGCTGTTGCAATCAACATGTGAATGCCTTCCTCAACTCAAAATTGAGATCATGATAGTTCATTGGAAAGCTCTTTGTGTCTAGTTATCATTTGACTCATTAAGCAAGTCATTTGGCCAGCCAAGATAGGAGAAAATTTGATTTTCCCAAGGTCACTTCAGAGGTGCATCAATTCTCCCAAGGCAATTGTATTTTTGACATTTCTCTAAAAACATGACACCTGTGTAAAAAGTGAAGGAGTTTTTTCTTCCTTGGCCTATTTTGGACAAAAATGTCTCTCATTTTCCAAAATGCATCTTCTATTTCTCATAAACATCATTTGAGTGAAACCTATCCCGATGTGTGGAACAAGAGATTTGTCGAAATGAGCGAAATGAAGGGGATAGGGAGATTCTAAATCCCTGAGGAAATTTGGGAAGTAGGGAGGGATGTTAGAAAGTAGGGGAAAGTGTAATCTCTGAAATTGAGTGAGGGGAAGGGGTCCAAAAGGGCAAAACACAAGCCTAGCCTAGAAAATAGGGTTTGTAGCAAGAAACTAGGGTTTGTGTGAAAATGAGGAATTTGGGGGATCTCAGTGATGGGAAATGTTTAATAAGGTACATTAAGGAAAGGGGAAGGTGGATGAACATCAGGATACAAGTTTTGCTGATGATTTGACCGTCCAAGAGAAATTGCCTTCAAAACCCTAGGAGGGGGAAATGCCCTTACCTAGGTGCAACTGAAGCATGAACAAGGTGTAAAATGACCCATTGGAACCTGAAATGATGATGACAACCCTCTGAATGATGGTAGACTCTGCTAAATAGTGACATAGATCAACATTTGGAAAAATTTGAAAGGAGTGAAAGCAAACCCTAGACCTAATGCCTAGTGACCAAATTTTACTTGAAGACTCATTGAAATGATAAAATTTGACCTTGACACCTTAAAATCACTTTGTAAGAGCATGTTTGATCACTCGAGGAAGGCTGGAAAGACTGACACTAACATTGGCTCCAATGGGGATGGTAGCTCCTTTGAGGTGCCAAGAATGACAAATCTTCAGGAGAGTAGACCAGTGCCTTATCCATTGGGCAATGGAGTCATTATTTCGACAAAAAACACAAGACTTTGACTCATTTATCTGACTAAATTTTGACACTGAAATGACTGAAAGACTTGACTCAACAGACCAAACATAAATGACTTATGATTGACTTAATACAAAATCTTTTGAAAAAGGCAGCAGTCCATCAAGATTTGAAATCATGATGAAAACCACCTGTGTTTCTTACAAGACAATATACCATCAAACTATATCAAAATGCCAATGCAACCAATCAAGCAGATGCCTTCTTGATTGATTCTCCTGATTAGATCTTCTGGTCAACAATGAATGCTGGTAACTGGGCATCCAAAAACACAGTTGACCATGATCTCCTTCATCACTAAATACTGCAATAATCACCTTCACTACTGACTGCAACAAATCTTCCATTGGATCCTGAAAAACATGAAGATTTACCTCTTGTTGAAGAAACAAGGTATCTTTTTCTTTTGATTCTGGTCTTTCTTCATAATGTACTTCAGTAAAAATGTGTTCCTGGTCCTCAAATAATTCTGAACAAGTAGATGAGCAGATTTCGTCTTCAAAGAACATTTCATAACATGAAACATAGGAAGAAGAATCTGAAATGGAATCCTGAATCGTCCGATCTTTGGTAGTCTGACTATATTGTAGATCATCTTCATATGATATGACAACCGGATTCTCATTACATTCATCAATAATGAGAAAAGAAACTTCAGATATTTCTTGATACTCAACACTATCATTGCTATCATTTACCATAAATGCATCCCAAGGAACTTTTCCACTCACTTGAATGAAGACCTCATCTTGTTTTTGTTTATGAACTGACTGGATTGCCTCTTTACAAAGGATTTGTTCTGATGACATGAGAACGTTTGGATTCATAACTCTGTCTTCTTTATTCCAGATGATTTCAATAGAAGAGTTCTCCTCCGTGGGATTCAGTATAAGGTATTCTTGGTCATCACAATCTGAATCTAGATCTAAAATGGCTGACTTAACGTTATCACTTTCTGATTTCGAAACTTGACTTCCCTGCATGTTGTTTTCTTCTATGGACAGATCTGAAACAACACTTTTTCTTTCATCACTTTCAACTATATGGACATCTTCAACCTGCTGATCTATAAAGATGCTTACAGGACTGTCATCCTTTTTAGAAGAGGGAAAAGTTTCACCATCACCTTCTTGACCATGTGCACACTACAGATCTGCGTTAACTTGATCTGGAACATGACTGTTCAAGAGTTGATCTATCTCATCTTCAGACAGAGGAGATAATAAATTTTGTTTTCTTTTGCTCAAACAGTGATTGTCTTCATTAATTTCAAGTGGAGTGTACAAATTTTCCTCATACTTCTGATCTATTTCCTGTAATTCCTGTTGGCTGTCAAAATTAAAAATTCCTTCATCTTCCGCCATACTAAGATCTTGATCCTACTGTACATTTTCCTGATCATCTTGATAAGTTTCACTCTCTTTATGCTGTTAGAATGGATTTTCGTACAGGGCTTCCATAATCTCATTATCCATGAAATTATCATCTTCATAAAATTTCTCAAGATTTTCAATAAAACTATGAACATGGCTACAACAGTCCAGAACTAAAGCCAAGGATGGATATGATTCTTTATACCTTTCAAAGAATATTGCATGAAAATATTTTAAACCATAAATAGACGCCGGTGGAAAACTTTCATACCAAGATAGGGCTTCGTCTTCCAGAGTAGCCATAAACAGTTTCATCAAACAGTCTTAAGGAAAAGTGGTCTTTAATTTATGCACATGAATGTGAAATTTCACCAGATGAAGAGCAGCGTCATTACCTTCCTCATTTCTAAACATAGGCAAATTCTTTAACCAATCTACCTTGGGAATTTTATTTGGAAAACTTGGGATATGATCTCGGCTCATGGGAGCATATCTTCTTGCAACCCAATCCATCTTGAAAACCTTAAAGCTACTAATCTTCCTGCAGTGGAGTCACCATGAAGCATTGATTTCTGGATTTTTCAGTGAATGGAGTCACCAGGTGAATGATTTCAGCCTTCTTATGTCTGATCGTTGTCCACCATCAACAATCAGATCTGAACTTGATACATGTACTGGGAAATTAACAAGTTAGATGTCACGTTTACAAGCTAGACCGGAGATTGACTGAAGCAACTTTTATCTACTTCCGCTAATGCAAAGAAAAATAGTTTTGAAGGCTTCGTGGCATAACTTCAGGCTCTTGTTGTGGAGGTAAATCCTCTATGTGGACAAAGACGATCCCTACTATCCTAGACTGGGTCTAGCAACAATCACACAATGCTATCACGCAAGTTCCTAAATGCAAATAAGAAGTGGATGGTGAGAACCTACTTGGATTCCAATGCTAGTGTTCGTAGAAGAGATGTCGCCCTCGTTCCTTTGCCTTGGCTGGTCACGATCCCCACGATCTTCATGATTGGACACCTGCACATGCAAAGAACAACACGAATACAAGCATAAAATCTAGTAGATGCAATTATATATTAGTCAGAAAAGATATAACTCAACATCAAACATAGGACAATGAGAGTGGAACCATAATGATAGCCATCTATTATTAATAAATAACAAAGAATACTACAACCATTGTTCTGATGTCAAATCCTCCTTTGGCTGAGTAGTCAGCTACACGAGTCTTGCAAAGCTTGTTGGGATGAGGAACAAGCCTCTCTCTCTTTGGGTGACAAGAATCTCCTTACTTAGATTTGGCCTTATGGGTGCAAAGAAGGCTCTTGCAGCTTCAAACTCTCTATCACTATACTAGAACTGGAACTATTGTAACTCTCACTAGAACTACTACTAGAATTACTACCACTAGCTTGCTCAAGGCATAGAGACAAGCTTTTATAGATAGAGAGGAAAGAGATAGGATCAACCACATTATTCATGGGATTGGCTTTATCACTTGGAAACTTCCATGAAAGGTGGCAAACCACTTCCCTTCTATGGAGATTCGAAGCCAAACCATCCTAGCTAAACATAGATTCAGTTGGTGGATGGGTTAAGGAGAACCTTCGGAAGCTTGTTCGTTGAAAACTTTACTTAATTCGGTTGGCGTGAGTGCGACTCTGAGACAGAGCGCCAATGGCGCGCCCTTTTTAGAGGATTTCCCTCATTGGCGCGGGCAGTGAACTGTGGACCCGTGCTAATGCAAAAAGAGTTGTTTTCATGGATATTTTGCAGGAGATGTCTTCAGGGCAAATGAAGCTCATACTTAGAGGAATATGATGCAAGTGGTTTCAGGTCATGTCACTTCTCACAGGTCCCGGAATGAGTCCTCCAGTGTGCGGGTGAGGGGTAACAGGGACAGTGACAAACAGTGACAAATTGTTGTGTAACAGATGCCCCCTAAAGCATGAGGCTCGAGGGAGAGAGAGGGGTGAAATGCTTTACAAGAACATGCGTGACTGAAAACACGACCGCCGGAGAACCTGCGAAAAGAAGTACAACTGATATCTCAAGTACATGATATATGTGGTATGGGCGCAGCCATTCATAAAAGAGCACATAATAATCTAGATCCAAGGTATGGGCGCAACCATCTAGTGAGGATCAATAAATAGACTCAGGCATGGTCGCAGCCATCCAGTGAATGAGTCATGTAGTGATCATAATAAACCACAAATCGCAACCTAGATTCCAATAGACACAATCCAGGGTCTTGTCTCCATCGCGACCTGAACAAAGTACAAGTCCAAGCATGTGAATATATGAGTTGAAGTCAAACATGCATGAACATCGTCTGATTACCAGCCAATAATGCAAACTGTTAATAGACGCGAGAGGTACCACCAATAATGACGATGGTCCTCAAGGTACTATATGTACAATCTACGGCGTGCGAATCAATGAGCTGGCGTCGAACACCCATAGAATCATTCGATCGGAGGCCAATGATGAAAACCTCTTGTCGAACACGAAGAACCTGCCATTGAGGCATGCAGGCTCTAAGGCATCGGAAGGGAGTCTCTAGATCAGCTTCCTGGATAATGAGCTGAAGTCGACAGGAAGTGGCCTTGATCGAAGATGGGCCATAGTGTTTCCCACATCATTGACACAAGACAGAGGAATAATGTTGTGGTGAATCAGAATTATGTGAGGCATCAGAGGAAGGTTGTAATTCTGCAAAGGTCAAATTCTCTTGAACATATCGGCGGCACGACAGTGGACTTGGCAGTATTTGACATCAACGGATCAAAGGTCATGGTGACGAGGCAATGAGCAGATGAGAGGTCAAACAGGAGAACCCAAACCCACGAAGGCTAGTGTAAAACAAGATGAGATGTCCCCACCCATACACGAATGCAGACAAGTGCCATGTTCAAGAGTGACATACTGCCGACACGACAACAATTATGGGTCCATTTTCCCCACCATTTCTACCGATTACCCCAGTTATTTTTAACAAGCTTGACGGGGATAGCATATGCTTGTAAGGTGTCGTTATGACAGAATCCGATGTCATTAAGTTTTAACGAGTCTTACAAAGGAAGAACTCGACGTCTTTTCCTGTTTAGAGAGTTTGAAAAGACAACAGAAAAGAAAACTCCAGGGGGGTCCTTTTTCGTACAGTTGTGTCTCTCGAGCCCAAAAAAGTATAAAACAACGCTCGAAAGAACCGCCCGACTGTTACGACCGAGGAGTACTTTTCATATATAGTGACATCGACCTGAAAAAGTAAAAAGGCGATCAACATCACGTCGTTTCGTAACCATTAACGAACCTGAAACGACAAGGGTCCGACGATATTTTCATTTTTACACGGTCAGAAAAGGGTTTAAAGACGACCGCTTCTTATTTACGTTTAAAGAGTCAAGAGGAATAAATCGGTGATATTTTTGTCTTTAAACGGTCGGAAAAGAGTTGAAAGTAGACCTCCATTTTTATTCTATTTAACGAGCCAAAAAGGGAAAAATACTCGGCAATCTTTTCATATTTTACGAGTCAGAAAAGAGCTTAAAGGTGACTCATCCTAGAGGAACGAGTGGTATAAAGGGTAGCAACTGGTTCCGGCAATGGTGGAACTGCTCAAAACATGTAATGGTCAAGAGGCTGGCTAACAAAACCACTCATAACTGCGGTCCCTCAGGAAAGGTAAAACAACCAAGTGAAAGCATATGATCGGCCAAAGAGATGGCGGCGATGGAATGAAAAAAACCAAGGCTCATCTAGCAGAATTCAGCGGATAAAAATGGAAATCACGAGATGTAAATCGGGTATGGGTTCATTTTTACACAAGCTTGAACCATGGAGAACTTTGCTTGGATTCGGTTTCATGTTTACACAAGCTTGAAACGAAAAACTATGCTTGTTATGAGTTCGCATGACCCCAGGCATAATGATGCAAAACGAGGTACATGCCCCCCAAGCTTTATTGCATTCAACATAGTGGATGGAATGAAGGTTCACTTTCGAGATCTTGGAAAGACTCGACTTGGATTTTACGAGATCTTAATCAAAGACTTGATTGGGAAAAGGGGTTGTTTCATTTTTTAATGAGGTTGACACAGTAAAAGAACTATCCTCATAACCCTTATTTCATTTTTTAACAAGGTCGACATAAGATCAAAAATATCCTCGTGACACCTTGTTTCATTTTTTAATGAGCTTGACACAAGACAAGGAACTGTGCTCCACTCCTTGTTTCATTTTTTAACGAGGTCGACACAAGATCAGAACTATCCTTGGGACACATTGTTTCATTTTTTAACGAGGTCGCCACAAGATCAAAACTATCCTCGACCAGATCCAGTTTCATTTTTTAAGGAGCTTGACACAGGAAAGGAACTATGCTCCGACCAGGCCCAATTTAATTTTTTAAGGAGCTTGACATAGGAAAGCGAACTATGTTCCGCCCGAAATTCATCATAATGAACAGGAAGTTGGGGCTTCCAAGAGGGCCACTCCTGATGGAAGGGAAACATCTTGGAAGTCAGGGCCCAATGCCCCCAGGACAGTATGCACGATGGTGACATCACTGGATCTAGGCATGGGATAGGTGGCCACGTAGTTGATCTGTGGTGGGGTAGATGCAACTGGTGGATGAAAACTAGGAGGGGACGACAACGGCGCAGGAGGCATCAGGGGACTAACGAATGCCACTTGATCGATAGTCACAATTCTTCCATCGTGCAGAAAGCAAACCACCCAAAAAAGTGAAGAAACGAGGGCCCCCATGGCGTAAACATAGTCGCGACCAAGGAGAAGACTAAAGTCTAAAACACCTTGGGTAACCAAGACGTCTATATAGACGGTTTTGCCTCCCAAAGTAATAGGGAACTTCGGGAGAACTCCTAGAGATGGACAGGCTCCTCCGTCGAAGGCCAAAAGATTCTGAGTGACTGGCCCAAGCTGCGGGGAACCTAAAGCTTGCCAAGTAGTGTAAGACATAAGACTGACAGACGCCCCTTCATCAAAAACAGTGTCAGGTACTGCCTTAGCACAGGCATGTACTGTGATCTGGAAAGGCATATGGGATGGAAGGCGACCGACGATCAGGTGATTCCAATCAAAGGAAGCGACCAAACTACTTGGTGGGGGAATCATATGATTGCCCCCATGTGCTAAAGGAACCGAAGGAGAACCTTCGGGAGCAGCTGGGTTAGGAGAGTCATTTCGGGACTCAGGAGAATTTGAAGAGATGAGAAGAACATGGGCGTGATGCTCTTCCGAAACAGAGTGATCAATGGGTGGTGAACTTGAGTCGATACTCCTTCTGACCAATGGTTGGTCTGGAACAGGCTAGGGACAGCCGAGTTCGGGAAGAGGGGCCTGGACAAGAGAATAATTTGAAGCAATCTCTTTGTCAGCAGGAGGACGATCTGTAGCTGCAGAGAGACATTGATAACCAACGGGAAGTTGGGGTGAAGGAGCTGTAAGACTTTCCAAGACAACGGAGGCTTTATCCATGAGTGGACAAAGGTGAAGGGGATGATTGCCTTCACAAAGTCTACAGGGGATTCGAATCTTCCCTTTTCCCTTACCATTCCCGACTGATAAGGTAGCATCGCCGTGAGCTTCAGAGGATGATGAGGGGCGGGCCAGATCGTGAGACCATACTTCTAGTACCCTGGGAATGCCAGGACAATCGCGAAGAAGATGGTCCTCCTTGCATAATCGACAAGGAAACTTGACCTTCCGCGGAGGAGCAGAAGGGTGCCCGACTTCAGGTGTACTCGAGGGGGTAACTGCACTTGTAACCTCTCCCTTAGGAGCCTTCTTCTTCTTCATCTTCTTCTTCTTCTTCTTAGCCACCTGGTTACTCGAATCGAGACTTTCACCAGGTGAAGTGGAAGATGAGGATGTAGAAGTGGGTGTAGAAGGGGAGAGATCCACCTTAGAATCAACATGATGTTGTTCAGGTGGAGGGACGGATTGACTAGACGGTGAGACAGCAGGGACCAAAGAGGTTGAGAACAACCAGACCGGCAACCAAACAGTTAACCCTGGGAGGGACAACGTCGCCATATAAGGAGCACCAACATTTCCAAAAGGAGCGAAATGACCAAGGTTCCCGTCAGAGGGGATCCCTGGGTTGGTGAACCCCGAAAAAGTTGCCATCGAGAAGGAAAAGAAGCCCACTCAAGCTAACGCAAATGAGATCTAACAGGGTAAATGTGAACGCAACCGAATAAATTTTAAGACAAAGGAATTGAACTTGACCTTTTCATGTTTTAAGAGTCGAGAAAAGGACAAAAAGGTGACTCTAGTCGCCTTCGAATGTTTTGTGAGCCTGAAGGGACAAGTGCTCAAGTGAGCCTTTTCTTTTAAGGAGTCTGAAAAGGATCAAAAGTGACTACTCTGGAGAAACTAGGCAAGGGTTTACCAAACAAATCCGTAAAACTGCATATACACCTTGGCAGTCATATGAAAAGCAAGGACTTCCTGTACGACAGTCAATCGTCTCGAATGTTGTGTTCGATGCGTTACGACTTATAAGGTGGCAGACACAGCTTCCTGTGGATAAAGGATGATAACCTAGTGGGGTCTCCCCATATACTCGATGGTACGTGGGAGCTCAAATCCGTGCTAGACCACTTGTTGCGTCACGAAAGGAGGAATCACCCAACCTTAAGTGAAACAAAAGTGACTAGGTTTAAAGACGCCAAAGCACGTCTCTAGCCTAGACCTCTAAACAGTGAGTGTTATGTTCCAATGCATTTTTAAGTTCATTTAGTTCATTTTACGGTTGATCTTTGATTAGGTTTCAATTTCCAGGTCCTACCGTATGTAATCTCTCACAATTCCCTAAATGCAAGCTATATGCCAAAAAGTATCATTTCGTTCAATGAACACTAACTACGAGAGAGTTGAGAACTTTTCAATCAAACAAAATGACCATAAAGAATCAAGAACCACTCTAATGCAGCTAATGGCAATAAACAAAACTTTTCTTTAAAGTCATTAAACAATGAAAAGCTCTAATTTCCATTAACTAATTCAACGCAAAAGAGACTGTTCGTTTTCTTTTCAATGGAAAAGTGCACTAAACAAATTTTGAGAGATAATAACAAAGAGTAAAAAGAAAAATTTCACTCAATGAAAATACAATCAAGTCCGTAAATACCAAAGCAGTCCTTCAGAACCAAGAGAAGATCTCAAAGACCTCAATGGGCCATGTAATCTAAGCCCAAAACGAAGCCAAGCGAAATCCAAGCGAAAAGAAGAGAATCACTCGAATAACGCAATAAAAAGTTTAACAATCACTGAACAAGTGCAAGAGAGTAAACAAAAATTTGACTGGACCAACAGAAGACCAAAACTCCTAAGGAAGGCTCGATGCACAAAGCCACTAGATGCCCTAGGGCTAAAATGTGAAATCGGTGGAAAATGGCAAACACCCAAAGTATGCAAATGTAATCTATGCACACTTTTCATTCATATCCTGAAAATGAGAATTCTAATTATGCAAGTGTGATCTATGCAAGAGAATTCTCAAACACACGATGATTCTAATGTAATCTAAGAACCAATCAAGTGAAAATCAAGAAAAACGGGTGTGAGTTCCAAATCAAATTGATAATTTGCCCAAAAAAACTCAAAACCAGTCAAACAAGACTCTGACACACTCAAGTGATTGAAAAAGGTGTAGCTAGACACAAAACCCAAGCTTGGAAGGCTGCAAACAAGCAAACTCAAAAAGTTCATAGGCATGGTGTGACTGTCAGGTGGAAAACTAGCGCCAATTGAGGATTGGCGCGGGTTGTACACTGGCAAGTGGCGCCAATTGGCGCGACTGTCATGCAAAAAAGAGCGCCAATCAAGTTTGCTAGCTTAAAAATAAAAACAAGCAGTCTAAAGCTTGTTTGACAGTATCCAGACAGACCAGGTAGCAAGTGGCAGCAAGAAATCCAACCCAGAAAGCTATTTAAGCAATCCAAACAAGAGAAAACCAAAGAGACAAGACAAACTCCCCAGCGGAGTCGCCAAATTGTTGTGGAGGTAAATCCTCTCTGTGGACAGAGACGATCCCTACTAGCCCAGACTGGGTCTAGCAACAATTACACAATGCTCTCACGCAAGTTCCTAATTGAAAATAAGAAGTGGATGGTGAGAACCTACTTGGATTCCAACGCTAATGTTCGTAGAAGAGATGTCGCCCTCGTTCCTTTGCCTTGGCTGGTCACGATCCCTACGATCTCCGTGATTGGACACCTGCACATGGAAAGAACAACACGAATACAAGCATAAAATCTAGTAGATGCAATTATATATCAGTCAGAAAAGATATAACTCAACATCAAACATAGGACAATGAGATTGGAACCATAATGATAGTCATCTATTATTAATAAATAACAAAGAAGAATACAACCATTGTTCTGACGTCAAATCCTCCTTTGGCTGGGTAGTCAGCTACACGAGTCTTGCAAAGCTTGTTGGGATGAGGAACAAGCCTCTCTCTCTTTGGGTGACAAGAATCGCCTTACTTAGATTTGGCCTTATGGGTGCAAAGAAGGCTCTTGCAGCTTCAAACTCTCTATCACTATACTAGAACTGGAACTATTGTAACTCTGACTAGAACTACTACTAGAATTACTACCACTAGCTTGCTCAAGGCATAGAGACAAGCTTTTATAGATAGAGAGGAAAGAGATAGGATCAACCACATTATTCATGGGATTGGCTTTATCACTTGGAAACTTCCATGAAAGGTGGAAAACCACTTCCCTTCTATGGAGATTCGAAGCCAAACCATCCTAGCTAAACATAGATTCAGTTGGTGGATGGGTTAAGGAGGACATTCGGAAGCTTGTTCGTTGAAAACTTTACTCAATTCGGTTGGCGCGAGTGCGACTCTGAGACAAAGCGCCAATGGCGCGCCCTTTTTAGAGGATTTCCCTCATTGGCGCGGGCAGTGAACTGTGGACCCGCGCTAATGCAAAAAGAGTTGTTTTCATGGATATTTTGCAGGAGATTTCTTCAGGGCAAATGAAGCTCATACTTAGAGGAATATGATGCAAGTGGTTTCAGGTCATGTCACTTCTCACAGGTCCCGAAATGAGTCCTCCAGTGTGCGGGTGAGGGGTAACAGGGACGGTGACAAACGGTGACAAATTGCTGTGTAACAAATCTGTCTGTAGCTTATAAAACAAATGACATCAACAAGCAAAAGATTTTCTTCCCCAGTGGAGTTGCCACTATGTTAGAGCGTAGATTTGTCTTAGGCTGAAAAGACAAGGTTCTAGGTCCACATCAAACCACGCTCAGCCTCGTAGCTAGCCTTACGAGGACAGGAGAGGGCTCTCTCCGGGTCAATCTCGGAAAAAGGTAATCGATGAGGTTCTAGATGACTAAATTTGCAACTAATCTTAGGCTAGGTATTAAGTGCAAAGTATTTGATTCGAGTTTTGGTGAACTTTGTTGACAAAATGGGAAAGGCAAATTGGGCTCGGGGATGAGGCACAGTTTCTGCAGAGTTCCGATTGGGGAAAGGAAGACAATCATTTTGATGCTTTAAAGTGAGTGAGATGGATAGATTAGACTGGTGAGGAGCTAAGGAGAGCAAGAGAGTCTCAAGAATTCTCCTTAAACAGATGAAAACATGGAAATTTAAACAAATTCAAAGGCAGAGCATAACAGTTATGGATTCTACCTTAATCACTCATTTGTTCAAATTCAGAAGAAGAAACTTGAAAATGATACACATAACACTAAATAAACTTACAATTACTCAGAGAAGCACACCATCAAAACATAAAGCCACATGGATCCCAAACAGTGCTGCAAAACCCTCGTCTTTCCTTTGCCAAAAATGCAGAAATGAATGTACAATATAGTGCCAAACTTTTCCCAAGAGTCCAACCCTAAAAATGACATAGAAATTACATAATATAGACAAGAAAAACTTATTCCCTTGCCTCTAGGGTTCGAGATCATCATTTTAGGAGTTTTTTGAACTAATTCTAAACAAGGAACTGAAAACTAGGTGGTCAAACAACTTATCCCTATATGCTAGGAAACTGATTCATTCACTCACATTTCACCTTTTGGTGAATGAATATTCTAGAACAAGTAAAAATGTGCCAATATTACATCATGGTTGTCAAATTACATCGTGAAAAGTCAAGAATAACTTCAAGAAGCAAAACTGGTAAAAACGGGGTGAATTGCTGAGCTGAACAGTGAAAAACAAGCCAAAATTCTCTATGCGCCACGCCAAAATCTGCATGCGTCATGCCAATTTGGAGCTGATTTTGAGGCACTTCCTAAAGTCCAAATCAAGCCCAAGTGTGCTTTTTGGAAATCCATACCTATCTACTTTCTAACTCAAGTGGAATTTCTGAATTTGGATGTCATTTTCCCATCCAAACCTTCAATCTCCCAAGACTGCTTCCTGTGTGTCAAAATAGGGGCAGTGAGGTCATTTTTTGAGTGTTTTTGACCTCTTGTGGACTCAAAAATTGCCCAAATTTCTTGGCCATGCACCAGAAACCACGATCTTTCATGAAAAATCCAAAAATGTAAACTTTTTGCAATTTGGAGCTCCCTAGCAAAAGCGCGCGCCACGTGACACGACGCGTAGGGAGAAAAACCCTGTTTTTTGTGCAAAAAATTTCCAAAATGCAAAAATTGCTCCAAATTTCTTGAAATTTGGAATGAAGGTGCCTCATCAAGCATCATGCTCAGCCAAAGAGGCTTCTACCAGGATTCAGAGTCTATCCTCCCTTTTATGGCATTTTAGTGCCCTCTTGGTGCATGCAGTTTCAGTTGTAAAGTCACTATCTTGGTCATATAATGTATCGGTGCCCGCCTCCATGGTGTTGAAAGTCTATGCCAAGTGTATGTTTGGTTTGTTGAGAATTAGAAATGAGAACTTGGTGTCTCGTTCCAATGCCAAATGTGTGCCAAAGGGAAATGAGGGACTGTGGCAAAAATGGGACAGTGGGAAGAATGAAGTCTTGCCAAGTGGTAGTTTGCCCTTTGACGATTTGACAAAATTTGGAGGAGGGGACAGCCACTGAATAATGGAGTAACTTGGGATTTTACAAATGAGATGGGGAAATAGGAATGATAGGGAATGATGTGACTTAAGGATAGGAAAAAGGGGCTTAGGAGTGAATGAGGGAGCTTTAGGGATAACAGCTAGGGTTTGGGATAGTGGGCATTTAGGAATATAGGGTTAGTGAATTTAGGGATATTGGGATGAAACTAGAAAATGAATATGGGAAAAAAATAGTGTAGAAGTGAGGGAATGGAATTTGGCAACAAAACACCAACTACAAACCCTAAGCACTTGTTTGTGAGCACAAATTGCAAGGTATTAGGGTTTGAATTTTCTTTTACACAACCACCATAATTTGCATGAAAAACTCCTTCACTAGCAAGGAAGAGGGCTTAAATTATTTGAACACTAGAAGAGTTGAGTGATTTTGGAAATTTGAGGGAGTTTTTGAGAGAAATCAGGCTTTTTAGCCTAGTGCACCATGCCATCCCAGTGCACAACGCCATCCCAATGCGCCGCGCCATCCCAGTGCGCCGCGCCATCCCAGTGTGCCGCGCGAGTGCAAATTTACACTGGAAATTACTGCCCAATGCGCCGCGCCTTCCCAGTGCGTGCACAATTTTCCAGGCAACCTTTGGAGGCCTTTCTAGTGTCCAAATTGCATGCAAGATAGCTCTTTGGAAAGGTACTTGAGTTTACTTTCCAACCCAAGAGGAATTTTTTAATTTGGAGTTAATTTTCCTTGTCAAAAACGAAATCTCCCAAGACTAGTAAAAATGTGCCAAATGAGGCTGCCTCAAGGTAGAGTGTTGTTGCAGTCAACTTTTGAATGCCTTCCTCAACTCACAATTGAGCACATGATAGCACATTGGAAATATATTTTTCTCTAGTTATCATTTGACTCATCAAGCAAGTCATTTGGCCAACCAAGCTAGGAGAAAATTTTATTTTCCCAAGGTCACTTCAGAGGTGTATCAATTCTCCCAAGGCAATCGTATTTTTGACAATTCTCTAAAACCATGACACCTGTGTAAAAAGTGAAGGACATTTTTCTTCCTTGGCCTATTGTGGACAAAACAATCTCTCACTTTTCCAAAATGCATCTTCTATTTCTCAGAAACATCATTTGAGTGAAACCTATCCCGATGTGTGGAACAAGAGATTTGTCGAAATGAAGCGAAATGAAGGGGATAGAGAGATTCTAAATTCCTGAGGAAATTTTGGGAAGTAGGGAGGGATGTTAGGAAGTAGGGGAAAGTGTAATCTCTGAAATTGAGTGAGGGGAAGGGGTCCAAAAGGGCAAAACACAGGCCTAGCCTAGAAAATAGGGTTTGTAGCAAGAAACTAGGGTTTGTGTGAAAATGAGGAATTTGGGGGATCTCAGTGATGGGAAATGTTTAATAAGGTACATTAAGGATAGGGGAAGGTGGATGAACATCAGGATACAAGTTTTGCTGATGATTTGACCGTCCAAGAGAAATTGCCTTCAAAACCCTAGGAGAGGGAAATGACCTTACCTAGGCGCAACTGAAGCATGAACAAGGTGTAAAATGACCCATTGAACCTGAAATGATGATGACAACCCTCTGAATGATGGTAGACTCAGCTAAATAGTGACATAGATCGACATTTGGAAAACTTTGAAAGGAGTGAAAGCAAACCCTAGACCTAATGCCTAATGACCAAATTTTACTTGAAGACTCACTGAAATGATAAAATTTGACCTTGACACCTTAAAATCACTTTGTAAGAGCATGTTTGATCGCTAGAGGAAGGCTGGAAAGACTGACACTAAAAACTCCATCTCCATAGCTTCCCACAATGTGCTCAACTCTTTGCCCTCTTGGTACTATTCCTTTTTGTACTCTATCGCATTGCTTGTACATTTTCAAACCAACCCCATTATGTTGATACCAACACCTTACCTCCAGTGTTACACAAAGATCCAACAATACCTCCAAACCCTAGTACTTGACAGTAAAGTTCTGGAAAAGCCAATTCCATACCTCTCTTAAGAAAGGCAACCCTCAACAAGATTTATTACCTTTCTTTGTCGAATTGCTTTCACAAGATGACAATGTCCTCTTTCCCCCAATGATTTCGTCACCAACCAAATTAATAAAACAGCCCCAAGAACAAAAGTGTTGATCCAGAAGCTATGAATACAAACTAGATGAGGGGGTCTACAACCATCAACACTAGGATGGGGAGTCTCACTCGCAGGAAAATTGCATAAGCATAGATACATCTAGAAAAGAACATTGGGATCCCTATGCATACTACCACATCAAACCCTATATCCACCCTCAACTAGAGGACCTTGAAGCCAAACCAAACTCCCATGTAACCAACTCAAACCTTAGGGACCAAGCATATGATTTTGGCCCTCAATTGCAACCACAATTGACCTTGTTGCCTCCAAAACCCAAGCTTCCCTCAACAGAAAATGGGAGCACAAGATGCAAACATAGCTAAATGACTCCACCCCCCGACTAAAGAAAATAACTACACTATGAAGGCCAAAGGATAAACCATGGAAGCTTACCATATTGATTGGTACAGAACACCAACTCAGAAATGCCCCACCAGTTGTCAAATTTACAGTGTGTTTTCCTCTCTCTGAAATTTTCTAGTGGAAACATGAGCCCCATCTATTATCTTCATTAAGGTCACAAACTTGGTATGACTGGTCTCCAACAATACCATAGGGAAATCCCCACTTTCATACAAAACTCTTTATTTCAGAGTACCATAATCTAAGGAGCATGCACAAGTTTGTGACCTGCACAAACTATTTACATCCTTTTCCACCATCACAATCATCCATACCCAAGCTTGCAAACACCAAGATTAATCTCACCATCTTGCATATAATCCTACCACCCAATATCTTGAAACTTCCATGTGTTATGTTATGCATGTTTCCCATACACCACATGTACCCTAGTTCAAATAATGAGAGGGGGATGAGCCCCTCCCCCATCCCCCATATGACCTTGATCATCTACCTCCATTGGGGGCTTTGTGTCACTCTCCAGGATACTACTCAACTACTCGGTTCAAATATTGAAATTTTGGGGTAGCCAATTCTGAGTGAGCTCTAGGCTAGAATCTTGGCTTCCCTAATTCGAAAACAAATATGCAACTTTGTTCCCCATTCATTTTGAATGCAAGGTGATGACATAAGGGAAGGAGAGCACTAGGTTTTGAATTCTATTCACCAAAACATCAAGGTGTCAACTCTTATTGACTTTTTGAACGAGAGATCCATTGATTATTTTTTCAACCACGTTCACAACCAATTATGAATCTCCATTAGCTTGTTACCTGGTATATGTCACTTATTGAGCCAACAATAGACCTATTTCAAGAGCTTTGAATTTTTCCATGTTATTATTAGTATACTCATAGTATCCAACATAAAACCTAGAAGGATGGTTGCGATCATCACGAAATATTCCCCCATATCTAGCAGGCCCATGATTTTCTTTAGAGGCCCCATCAAAATTAAGCTTGATAAATCCTTATGGAGGAAGGGTAAATGCTGTTGTACACAAGCCAATACCACTAAGTCATTGGGAGTCATCCAATGGCACCATAGTTTGCAAGATTTCTAAGTCTCATAAAATTTGAGCTTCCTCGCCTTCCACATTCCAATCGTCTTCTGCCTACTTCTTAGTAAGTATCATTTCTTTCATATTAAGCTTCGTGTATTTCCATATAGAATCCTTTGTGTTATTTAGATCCTTGAATATGATTCTATTATGTTATTTCCACACGTTCCACAAAAGGAAACCTAAAACCAAACCATGAGCCATATTCACAATCAGATTTTTGAAAAGAGAGGTGTGCCAAGATTCAATTGTTTCACACAAACTCTTAGGGGAGTAGTCTAAATAGCCAAAAAGGCTACAAATCCTGGACTATAGAATGTCCATGCTTGCAAAAGTGTTGAACAGATGGTTAATACTTTCCTTATATTGTTGAGAGATAGGGCACCATGATGGTCCTATATAGCCTTTTCTCCTCAAAAGGTCCCATGTTAGGAGTTGACATCAACCAGCTAACCAAAGGAAACTTGCTACCTTCGACCATAACTTTCCTTCCCAAATATTCCATTGGAGGGGATCCTTTGGGATTTCCTTGTGGTTTTCCATAATTACATAAGTCTCTTTGATGGTGAACACAACGTATGTTCGATATCCCCATCTCATATTGTCTCCCCCTTGCACTACCTAAATCTTTATGTCTTTTAGTTGTGTATCCATAATTTGTTATTCCTGTGAAAAATGTTCCTCATCCCAGTTATCTCATGTTTCCATTCTCACTACTAATCTTGCAAGGATATTTCTTTCCATAAATTAGGGACCACTACTGCAGTTGTCCTCATGGTGTACAATTTAAGACATCTTAACTCCTCTCCTCTCTCTAGCCTTGGGTGTTGTTGCCAATAATTTTCCCGAAACTTGGTTGTTCCACCATCTTTAATCTCCTAGAACAGGTGATCTTGTATAAAAGGCTTTTGTTCCAATGCTATATTTCATATTAATGACCCTAATGGGAAATCTGACTATCACATTTTATTAGCTTGAGCAATCAGTAGGTTGCATTGCCTATTGCATATTAGTTTCCACAACTCTTGACCTCCATGGAGCCATCTCCACCATAATTTGGCTCCCATGGTTTTTGTCGGGGCAGGAGGTAACTCCTCGAAAATAAGATTGTTTTATTCGTTTAGGTTTTTCATTATTATATACAAGAGGGAGTGAATATTTAGTTTCATCTCCTGATTACTCTCGATTTCCTCTATTATTTATTTACACTAATTACAATTGTTCACCCAATCCCTATCTCTTCTAGGCCTTCCAAAATCCTGTCACAACTACTAGGACACTATGAGTGGAAGGGAAAAATTAATGAATTGGGAAAGGTTGTGGTCCGATTTGGTTCAAGAAGAGTTCAAGAGAAATAATTGGGATAGGACATCAACCAAACCTTAGGATGAAGAGAGATTTTCATTGGATGGAAAGGGGAAGAAGGGAAAATGGAAGAAAACTGAGAAAAAAATTGAGTCCACCCAAAATAATGGCAAGAATAAAGACATGAGTAATATAAAATTCTTCCACTGCCATGAATTTGGGGACTATGCAACAAAATGTTTGCCCAATAAGTCTAATAAGAGGCCTTCAGGAGGAGCAGCAAGTGAAGCACTAGCTTCACAATTCGAAATATACTTCACCCTAATAGCATGCATGGCCAACATTGTTATGGGGAGGGTGTGGTACCTTGATTCAAGTGCGTCGTTCCATATGACAAGATCAAAAGAGTTTTTCATAGCTTGGAGGAGAAGGATATCTATATGCATATCAAAATGGGGGATGATGGGAGGTAGAATGCTACATAAATTGATATTGTCACATTTGAGAGGGAAAAAGCCTCTCCTCTTGACCTCAAAGATGTTATGTACATACCTGGGTTAAAGAAGAACATGATCGTTGTACCAGTATTCGAGGATTGTGGTTATGACATTATTTTAAATAAAGGGGAAGTATGTTTGAGACATATAGCTATTGGGCAAGTGAAGCATATCAAGGTTCGAGTGAAGAACCTATACAAACTTGAGGTGGGACAATGTGTTACATTGAGCAGTAAGATTGAAAAGTTATAGAGTCGATATGTTGGAGAACTCTTGCACATGAGATTGGGTCCATTGTCACTCATTGCTTTATAAAGTTATCGGTTACCTAGAGTGCAGAAAAGCAGTGAAGTTTTAATCCATATCCCAAGCCACTGAAGCTCTCAAAGTCAAATTGGACCCTCTCCACTGCCTATTGCTTGTGATAAGATTTCCAACGATATATATAAGTTCAAAAATGGACTTCTAGATCAGAATTTAGATCAGTTTGAAGATGGGAGTTCTGTTGCCTTGAAATGAAAGAGAAGAGCACATTGGAGGGCCTCGAGCACATTAAATCCCAAAAATAAACGACCCCACAATCTTTCATCCTACAGGTCTTACATCTCTCATATTGGCGATCCTGCAGTCCTGCAGTCCTACAGTCTCGCGATCCTGCATCCCGTAGATCCAGCATACTGCATCCCATAGGTCCAGCATACCGTATCCCACATATCATCAATCAGTGGGGTCCCAGGGCATACACTTAAGGTTATCAGTGGTTCCAGTGCCAAACACTGATATCGCAACCCACAATCTTTCATCCTGTAGTCTCACACATCGCAGTCCCGCACATCCCGCCATCCCATAGGTCTCGCATGCCGCATCCTGCAACATCATAGTCTCGCATTCCTACAGTCCCACATCCCCCAACCCCGCGATATTAACATTTCGGTGATCGGAGGGACTACAACTCCCAAAACCGTATAAATGTAGATTTTGAGATCCAATGTAAAAGTGTGAGTGAAGGCCGAGACTAGTTTACAAAGGAAATCAATGGAAAAACAGGGACTGGGCGAGCATTTTCTCTCTCCTCCATGGGACCATGTGGTGGCATATGATTGGTCCTTATAGCTGACATGGCTTCACCCTATTGATTTGCATGCATGGGCAAATTTTTCCTGGAAAGAAAAAAGAAAAAAGCAAAAATCATTCCTATATTTTAGGGATTCATTTTTAGCAGCTAGAGGTTGCATGGAAAAGTGGTTTTAGAAACCTCTTGCCAATTGTCTCTTTTTCCTAGATTCGTGGCATGCACATCATAAGCCTCGATCTTATCAAAAATATTTATTCGACACTTCATAGCTCATTTTTCACTTCGATTTGGAGCTCTGTTATCCCCCATCAAATCTAGGAGTAGTCGACACATTCAACTCAAATTTTTCCAGGTAACTTCATTTTTCATGTAACTGTTATAGTTGAGGTATTTTGTAATAGTTATTCCAGCTCCCCCTCTTCTTATAAGTAGGGTGAAGTAAAATTATACATAGGTTCTATAATTTCTCACCTGGAGGGTCTGAGTTCTATGATGCCATTTGGTTCTAATATGTTTATTCATGGGGGCTGCACTGATATCATGTTGAATGTATGGACTCGTTATTTGAACCCTTTGAGATAAATGATGTTTCCATGTTCATTCCAAGCATTATTAATGTGTGGCATGTTCCTCTTTGTAATCTCATTTCATCTGTGTTTTTTTCCTTTGAAATAGTATAATGAATGAAGTTGGTTCTTCTTCAATCTATGGACTTATCTTAGCTGCTCATAGAAAACAGTACATGTTCTTATCACAAACCTATATGTGTTATTCAATAGAGTGCAGTACCTGTAAAATTATAGATTTACTTATGCATTTTATTAACCTATAGGACCTATATTATCCCATATCTACGTTAGCTTTTGGCAGATAATGATACCCATGTCATGTTTGATCTAAAACCTTCTTTTGCACTCCTTTATTTCTATCATTTCACTGGAAAACCATGGTTTATGATTCTGTGTTGTTTACATCCCTATCCATTTAATTCCACTTTCTGCTGGAACATTGCTACCTAGGATTATGTTTGTTATAGCCCTATGCATCTATTTCCCTCCTTCCTCTCCTTCTCTCCACCATTACTACAACTTCAGTTTTAATATATCTCATTTTCATGTGTTGGCCACCAGAAGAAGAAGTCATTCTCTTTGAGATTACCCCAATATACCCCAACATTTGGATCCATGAGTTGGCTTGAATCTACCTTAGTGAAGGTTTATTGAACCAAGCCCCTCCTATTACCTTTTTACGTGACAATTGGAGTGTTGATAACCCCTCACATATAACCTTACAAGAACTCCTCTATTTACGATGTCCTAGGCACTGGTCTACAATCAACCCAGAGGCTGTCTTGAGGAAGCTTTCTTTGTCTCCTGCTGCAAATGTGCTGTAGGTGCAAGATTTAGCTACAACAGGGTCATTTACACCATGGTGCCTTAAAATTCATGTAGTATATTACCATCAGTCTCCCTAAAGGCTCCATTAACCAACAATATGTCTGCAAGGGTTTCACATTTGGGAAATATGTCGAATCCACTTTCCATGACCAAGATTAAAAAGAAAATTCAATCTTGGAGTGAGTCCACTATGACATTTGTGGACCCTTTTCTAGAGCCTCCACTACAAAACATAAGTGCTATGTTATTTTTGCTGATGATTTTTCTAGAAAATGGTGAATCTTCTTATGTGCAATAAGGATGAAGTTTTCTCAATATTTGTTAAGTTCATGGAATTAGTTAAGAAGGAGACTAAGCACAAGGTGAGGGCACTCAACAGTGACAATGGAGGTGAATTGTTTCCGCATGAATTCAAATATTTCTATGTGAAATAAGGTATTCAAAGGGAGATGACAACACCCCATAACCCACAACTGAATGGAGTTAATGAAAGGAAGAAAAAATGCATAGGGGGAGAATCAAGGGCCGTATTTCATGATTAGGGGCTCCCATTACATCTATGGGCAGAAGCATGAAACACCATAGTCTACTTGTAGAACCAGAGTCTGAATAAGATACTTGGTATGATCACACCAAAGGAAGGTTTCTCTAGGAGAAAGCTTGATGTGTCTTATTTCAAAAAATTTGGAGCTTCAATTTATTGCCATGTCTCCAAGTATTTGAGGAAGAAATTTGAGCCAACATCATAGTTGGTATTTTTTGTAGGATACACTAAAACTCCACACAATTATCGGGAGTATTTTCCATCACTGAGAATGACAGTTGTAAGGAGATATCTCAAGTTCGATGAGGAAAAGGATATGAGATGGTCTCCAGAATGAGAGATAAGTATTCCATCGGAGTAGGAGCTTCTAGATCCAAAGAGGATCCTTAGGATGTGCTTCAAGAGGTTGTGGAGTAGCCACTCAACCAGGATCTTCCATAGAGGGAAGAAAGAGAACCAAAGAAGCTAATAGATTGGTGCATAGTGCTAGGGAGAATGTGGGAGCCCCCACATCATAACATAGGTAGAGGAGGTCACCTGATAAGTACATTGGTTACATGGCTCTAATGACAAATATCATTGAGACATAGCCATCTTCATTTGAGGAAGAAGTTTCTCAACCTATTTGGGTTGATGCCATGGTGGATGAATATGAATATGTCATCAAAAACAATGTATGGGAGGTGATGTAGAGATTATAAGGGAAATCATTGGTTTGTTTGACATGGATCTAGAAAGTGAAGCATGTAGCGGATGGGATAATCAAGAAGAAAAAGCCTAGATTTAGGGCCAAAGGATTTCCTCAACTAGAGTGAGTGGACTATGAGGAAATGTTTGTACCAGTTGCAATATATTCCTTAATCATGTCCATTCTAGCATTGGTTGTGTGGATGGGTTGGAAAATACATCAGATGGATGTGAAGACCACCTTTCTCAATGGTGTTGTTGAGGAGGACATTTACATAGAGCAACAAGAGGGATTCGAGACATATGATCGAGAGTCACATGTGTGCAGACTTAAGAGAGCATTGTATGGTCTCAAACAGGCACCTCGAGCATGGTACACTGGGATCGACCATTATCTTAGTGGATTAGGATTCACCAAAAATGAAGCAGATGCGAACCTCTATCACGTTATGGTAGATGGTAAGTTTCTTATTCTTTTTTTGGATGATGATGATTTAATACTGATGGGTGATGAGAATCTGATTCACCTTTCAAATAGGATATTGCAAGTGAATTTGAGATGAAATACATGGGCCTCATGCATTGCTTCCTTGGACTAGAAGTATGCAAAGGTGATAGGGAATTGTTTGTATCTCAAGGCAAGTATGCTACCGAGATACTTCAGATATTTCATATAGAGATTTGTAAGCCCATGGACATGCCTCTAGCTACAAAATTGAGGAAGGAGAATGCCACTTTAGGTGAAGAGGTTAATGCTACCACTTACAGGAAGCTTGTGGGTTCACTGATGTATGTTGTGAACACATGTGCCAACATGTGCTATGTAGTCAACCATCTTAGCCAAGTTATGGTGTTGTGGGGAAAAGTATCCGATGCGGATGACCCTATCCCTACTCTAAAGGTGACAGTCTTTAGCAACAACTGAAAGTAAAGCTTTGATGATTTCCTTTATGAAAGTACAGAGAGAATGAAAAGAAGGCCAACCAACCTGGTGTCTTTCGCTTAGTCGATCCTTATCCTCTCTCTTTGTCTCTTGTTCCCAGCTCCTTGCTCTCTTTGCCGGTCCAGCTACACACAGATCCTGCACAAAACAAGAGAGGAAACTACAAGATACATGTACTCATAACTGATGCATGGATTAGAGTGAATCAAATATACAAGTAAATACAATACATCAATGCAATACAAGTATATAGGAGAACATGCAAAACTTTATTGATAGAAGTAACAGGGTTCTGAGAAGGTTACAACCAATGATGGCTCCAATCCAGCAGCACCTCCCCAGCAGCAAGAACTCTCCTCTTCACCTCTAGTAAAACAATCACCCAATAGCTCTAACTGTAAACCAACAACACCTCCTTTCTTTACACAAAATTCCAGCCTCCTTAGACCTCATAGAAGAGCTCTATATATAGGATAGAAGAAGAAAGGATGAGTCAGCTTGAGACTGACATGAAGCTGCCTTGTGTCCTCTCCCTCTTCAGTTAATCTTCAGTTCTTGAGTCCACTTGGAGATCCTTGCTTACACATGGTGATCAAGTACCTCTTACTCATCACAGGGCGAATCTCATGAACCAAGTGTCAGTTTGGAAGCTTCCTGGGCAGTTGACACCTTGCAGAATGACTGTGCCACTTGGCCAATCTCGCCCAGCGCAGGTAGCCTTCATTAGATTTGACTTCCAGCGCAGGTACAAGGAGGAGCAGTTGCATTCCAGCGCAGATGCTCAGTGGAGCAGCTGACATGATCCAAAATTAGCCTGTTTTGAAGTGTTTTCAGGTGGAGAACTGATTGGAAGTGCTGTTGTTTGATGACCTTGTTCTTTTAGGGGTAAGAACAACATGTTTAGGGACTGAGGATCCCTGTAATTATTGACATTTCATGCTCCATGCTGCAAGGCACAAAAATGTCTATAACATATGGTGAGGCCTACCAAATTATATTGGAAGGAAACAAAGCATGTTACAGTACCTTAGAGGCACTACCCAGTATGGATTATGGTATAGATGGATAGAGGGAGTGAAGCTACAAGGCTTCAGAGATGCAGTTTGGGCAGGGAGTCCATCCGATAGGAAAAGTACATCAAATGGCATATTCACTGTTTGGTTTGTAGCTATTTCCCGGTACAACAGGAAGCAGAGTTTTCTATTGCTCAACTCACGAGAGGTTGAATACATGGCTACAAGTTGTTGTAGCGGCTACAACACTCCTCCAAAATTTTTCCTTAGCTTCATTTTGGAGCCTCCTTACCAACCATCCTTAGCAGCATGTCGTGCATTTACACGTACTTATGCTTCAATTGAGTTTCTTTGGCTTATTAGCCTGTGTTTGCTAACTTGTTTTCCTTCCACCTGCAAGATGACATCCCGTGACTTGATAATTAACTAGTTGTTGTGCTCACTTGAAGAATTGTGTAGAACTGGAGGGAAACTAACCTTGATCTCTATACTTGCAGAAAGAATCAAGGCAGTCTGCTGCTCTCCAAAAATGCGTAGATAATGTAGGTAGCCTTCCCTCCAAAAACTGTGCAGAGAATCCCATCACTGGGCTTGCTCTATATATTTCCGTAGATATGGCTGACAACCTGGGCTTCACTCCATAAATTGCATAGATCCTAAGGGGCAGTCAGAGCCACTCAGCCCAGAAATTGTGTAAAGTCACTCCAGGGCTTGAATTCCATTGGAAATGCTCCCAAGTTGACTGGTTCCCTCAAGGATTGAGTAATCTTGATATGCATGCATGGGAAAATTTTTCCCTAAAAGAAAAAAGAAAAAAGCATTCGTAGATTTTAGGGATCCATTTTTAGCAGCTAGAGGTTACATGGAAAAGTCGTTTTAGAAACCTCCTACCAAGTGTCTCTTTTTCCTAGATTCGTGGCATGCATGTCATAAGCCTCGATCTTATCAAAATTATTTATTCAACACTTCAGAGCTCATTATTCACCTCAAACTTGGAGCTCTGGTATCCCCCATCACATCTATGATTATTCAACACATTCAACTCAAATTTTTCTGGGTAAGTCCACTTTTCATGTCTTTTTCTATGTTTCATTCACTTTTTGTATTTTAGTTTGTGTGAGTGATGTTTTCTTCGTTTTTTTCAATGCTCGCTATCATTTTAATTCATGTTAGCTTGTAGAAGAATTGCTTCAAGTTTTTCATTGCATCTCACTATTGTCTCATGCATGACACTATTTCTGCACTAATGATCATTGTTGCGGCAACTCGCTTCACACACTTACTCGTTTTCCCATTTACTGAATCCTGCACTCAGTATTTGCATGCATGTTCATTCACTCATGTCTAAACCCAACTTCGCACATACATTCAATCTTTACATGATTTCATTCGCCCATCGAGGGGTCTAGGCTGCCTTGGCCCAGACTGTGCCTTGCTCGGCTTGTACTACACAATCTCGAGAGTGAAGGCCTTTCCTTCCTCCCAGGAATTGCACAGAGCTTGCCTCACATTGGCCTCCTAGGCTTGCTCTATCAGATTCTGACAAGAAGTGCCTCCCTGTCCCCTTAAATAGTGCAGATGCAGTTTTACCAGGTTGAAATCAAGCTAACTGAAACTACACATTGCATAATTTCAGTCCTCGGCATGCCAAGCTAAACTATGCTCTACACAGTTTCAATATTCAATCAACTAAATGGAAGTATGCACTGTGTTTTACGTAGTTCTAGCAATCAGTCTCCCAACCTCCCAGTGAAAATTACATAAACCTTCCAGTCAGTCACCCAAGTGTGTTACATGTCAGTAATCAAGTGGCTTTTGGTTTTCAACTGACAATTTTCTTTCCATGCATGTTGATCTATCTCCAGGTATCACAATTACTTAGAAGTCTCTCAGTAGTATAGGTACATTGGTTTCCAAGAGAGTAGGGTCAAAAGACACCGTTGAGAGTGCAACTAGAGATGCAGTCGAGCAAGTGTCTATGAGCTTGCCCATCTATGAAGACACTAAGTTGTTCATACACAAGGAAATCAAGATGAAATGGTAGGACATCAAAGACATATTTTCAGGCACATTTGAGGAGAATCTAGAGGAATGCAGGGTCTATGTCAAAATACACAAGTCTGGCTTGTACCGTATTTCATGCAAGTATCCCGTGTTTCTGTGCGTGGACATGATCCACTGGATTGTCTTGCATATTGATCCAGAGACAATGTCATTGAGAAGAGTCGTTGGAACAAAACTTTCTACCTTCAGGGAGAAGGACTTTTAGGTGATGTATCACTTGCCCCATCCGATGATCACAAAGGATACCTCCAAGCATAAGCTTGGTTGATAGACTCTTTGGAAAACCCTTTCTTATTTAACTTGAGGGATGCAACCCTTTCTAGTGGTTAAAATAGTGACCTTGGAGTCGTGAGATCCACAGTCTGTGTAGCGCCAAAGACACTAGGTGGTTGGAACATAGGGGGAGGTATCATTAATCAAGCCTCTACTTTCTTCCCGTTGAATTCCATCCCACAACCTAATCCTAAGACTGATCTCAAAATAGTTAAGGGGAAGGTTCAACTTAGACTAGGCATTTAACTTACAAATAACCAAGATCCTTGCACTTCCCCTAGATTTTAGGACTTGCATTTCATATAAGTTAGTTAATCGTCTAAGTAGCAGTTCTCCATCTAGTTACTTGGCTCTAATTTGTAACAAGAAAGAAATTTTGACCCCGTAAGGCACTGGTCTCAATTCCAAATATGATCGAATCCTTAATCTTGGTAAATTTTACCAAGTAGCTATGCCACTCAAATGTGTCTCCTGGACAAGTTTCTTCCTAGCTTGTTTTCCATTACCTCATTTTTACAGGGACTACCCCCCATAGCCTATTGTTGGGAGACATCTAGAATAGAGTGGGTGGGGATAAGAGCGACAACCCCTGCCCTGAGCGGTTGTCACAGTGCCTGTACAATATGAGCGACAACAGGTCCTACTAAGGGGTAGGGGGAGGATAAGAAGAAGAAGAAGGACATCTCTAAGGTCAAGTGCTTCAAGTGTTATGTGTTTTGTGATTACAATACCTAATGTCATCTCAGGAAGAAGGAAAAATAGGAGAAGCGGGACCAGGTAGAAATACATGCTCAGATATACAGGCTTCCCTCTAGGTTGGAGGAATACTTCACAATGATAGCAGCCATACCTCCAGGAGTAAGGTGGGATGACTTGTATTTGTAGCCCCAGAGAGCTATAGAGATTAGGTAGGGTCCTTGAGGAGTCCACCTCATGGATTATTACCCAACTATGGGATCCGCAGTATTTAGTAGTAGGATGGATCAGTTTCAGTTATTGCAATGAAATTCCTGAGAGACAGTTGTAGTGTATGTTAGCAATCAAATGCGAAGGAATGCAATGCAGAGTTGAATGCTGAAAATGAGGCTTAGTAGAAGAGTTAGCATTAGCATAGATTCTTGAGTAGACAACATAGTATCTAGTAGCAGTCAAGACTCTGGATACAGATGCAACAAACACAAATGATTCAGTATTTTGGATGCTTCTCAGTTGCAGTATTTTGCAGTTGCAACAACAACATATGAGAGGGAGATGTATTGAAGATGCATAGTTGGCAGTAGTACAATAGTGTCAGCAGTTGCACAGATGCAACATCAAAGTTGCATAATAATTCATTGGCAGCAGTAGCTAGACATTAACAATGTGATAGGTGATGATATAGAGAGAGGGTGTTGTGGCAGTATGTGCCACACTAGAGAGAACATAGTCCTTGCTAAGAAGGAGTGTTAGTTTATGTAGCATCAAATTTGTTCTAGCCACAAAATTTGGTGGAAAATCTCGAATACATGAGATCTCCAAAACCCATCAATCGTTTATGGAAATTCCACCTAGAGACAACTTAATTAGATTATTAATCATTTTTTTTTTTTTTTTTATGTTTCCTAAGTCTAAACTTAGGAAAGTTGCTTAATTAATCAAAACGAATTTAGTCATGGTGAGAATAGTATAGAAACTCACATGAATTGACTTAAAGATGATACTAGCCCTTGATTAAGCTTCAATCTTACTCGTTGGTGCTCCAACACAGGATTATAAGAACAATTTGATTGACTCTTGGAGAAGATACACCAACAGTTCAATTTCCTTGGCAGATCAATTTACAAAGAGCAACAATAGTTGTCGGAGAGCTAGAAATCTAAGCAGAGATAATGAGGGGTAGAGATAGTGATTTGTAGGAATTTTTCCAGATCCATAAAGGTAGCAGATAGGGGTTGAGTTATTCCCAGTGAGGCAACGAACAAGAATGTGCAGTGGATTCAAAGAAGCAATTTGATTTAGCTAGAAAGAAATTAATTTTTAGTTCCAAAGGTCGGGCAGAGGTTCCAAAGTGCCAGAGAATCAATTTCTTTAGTAGAGATAGGTAGAATGACTTCATCAAAGGTAGTTTCGGTCCAGACATCATAGGGCCAACATAATCACTGTGAAGATTTCGGCATGAGTGTTCCAAGAGGACAAGTTTCTGAAGGAAAGTTGTGCTAAGGTTTGTTGTGGAAGAAGCGGAATTCCCTTAAATAATTTTGGCCAAAGTTTCTTGTTATTTCGATTTCCAGTTGGGAACCCATAGAATGTACTCAAATTTCACTGTTGCATTGGTTTTCCCAAGTTGGGTTTTTCCAAGGAAAATTGTACAAAAATAATGGTGTCAACTTTATTGTGTGTGTGTGTGCTAATATTTTCTCAGATTCCAAGCGATATTATTTCTATATTATTTTATTTGTGAAGGTTGTAGTGTGATTTATTTGATATTTTTCATAGCACATAAATTGTTAAATAACTAACAATTAGAAAAATAAATTCCAATTGTTGGAATAGGATTTCAGTCTCAAAATTTTCACATATATGACCCATGGAATTTTGAAGTGTTTGATGAAATCATATTGATTTGGGAAATCATAGGAGAAATATTAGGGGGAGGGAGCGGAAAATTTCCCATCAATGATGAATCTTTAAGGAGACCCATGCCAACATTTTCGTAATAAATAGGGGTTTTACGTACAAAAGGTACACTACCGGTATTTCATGAATCGAAAGCATAAAACTCCAGCTAGTCTACTATAACTATTTTCCTTTGATGAGGAAAACTTATCACACGAAAAAGTGAAGAGACCACTATAGAGATGGAATAAGACCAACTTCGATCTAGAAAAATGTTATTGTCTAGCTACGAGTCAACTTATACTTCAACCATAATTGTTTTTCCTTCTAATTATACGGGTAATGAATTTAAAAATCCGTAGGATTTAAATCCTCTTCTGTCAAATGACTTCAAAGTGGTAGGAGATAGGTTTATTGTTGGAGATCCCAAGGCTTTCCAACAACATACAAACATGATATATGTAGAACCTCACTCATCTATTATAGTGCGAAAAACATTCCTACCACATACAACAACTTGAATTTGGAATGCAATTTGATGCAGGAGTATGGGTACATGATTCTCAAGATCAAAGACTATAAGGTTGGAATCCCATGGAGAAATTCCACCAATAGCTGGTAATAATGATTTTCATTGTTTTGGACAACTTTTAAGTACCTTGAGATCCTATATTGTTGAAGGAGATTAAGCTAAGTCTTCAACAATGTTATAATTTTGAGCCACTCTAGCATGCAGACTAAAAGATGACTTTCGAGTGACATATTTAGGAGGACAAATCATTGTTTCAACAATCAGTCTCTCTATCTTTACATGGTCAGAAGGAGGTGGGACTGATCAGGAAGGTTGATCTATAACACTTCCATTCGAAGGATTGGGATAACCATAATATTTGGATCTTGTGGCTACCATAACTTGAGTAGGGTGAGCAGACATGATCATGATATCCGCAGAGTTCTGGGAGGAAGAAGATGGATTTTGGGCAACCCTTTTAGTTTCCTAAGAGCAAAAAGGATCTATTAAGACAACGGGTGGAGAGTAACCCTTAAGAAATTGGTTAACCTTTGGACGATGTAGACATTCCTTAGTATAATGATCTTCATTGCAAATAAGACATGGATATCATGGTTTCTTTTTCTCTTTAGGAGTTGGGGTTTTTGTTGGTTTTTCTTGTTGAGGGGAATTTTGTAGTTTTTCTCTACCTTTTCTCTTCTTTTTTCTTCTAGGTTTATTAGGTTGTTTACAAGATGATGATTGAATTGCATTAACCTCATAAGTATTAACAACAGTCCATGTTACAAAGGGTGAATTTTGAGCAGCAACAACAGAAGTAGACTTGGGATGAGGATGACTAGAGGGTTTACTCATAGACTGTTGACTGACAAAACTAATCACACCATCAATGGCTTGAGATCCTATAGAATCGTGTTCGATGACCTCGGAGTATTTGGAATATTTTGGTACAAGATGCCATATTGCGAATAAAGCATGTTTGAATACTAGGCACGAGAAATAACTTATTCTTCCATAACTACACCTCCTTTGGAAACATCTTCCATTATAGAAGGAAGTAATGATTTGGAAAACCATTCAACTAACAATTGGTCCAGAATAAAATCTTTCATTAGGAGAAGACGATTTCTCCACTCATTTATATGATCAAAGATGTGAGTAGAGTCTGACTTCTTTAAGGAAGTTAAAAGCTCAGTACCAGTTTCATATTGGATAGGTAACTAAAAATGTGTCAAAAAGGCTATTGTTGAGAATTTGAAGTTATGGAAAGAGGCATGTGGTAACTCAATATACCATTTATCCGTAAGACCAATTAAAGTTCTCTGGAAAAGACGTAGCTGAATGGAATCATCATTCAAGGAGTTTGAGGAACACCAAAAATGATAAGTCAACACGTGATTCAATGGGTCTTCTCCAAGTTTTCTATCGAACTTGAGTATGTAACTTGGTAACTTAGCAGGAATGGTCATCCAAAAAGGATAATGATAAATTGAGTATTTATTTAGCCGAGCCAAATTTGGTAAATCTAGAGTGGAAATGAAGGGTAACTATCAATTAAAATCCTCTGGAGGATACTGGTAACCTTGAGAATACAATCCTATTGAGAAATCTATGAGGAGATAATGTTAATTGATTTCTTGGACTTTGATAATTGCTTGTGATATATGTTTACTTAACTTGATTATCTTCTTCATTCGCTTCATTATCATTAGTATTCTATATCATCAAACAACTACCAAATAGTAAAATCAATGAGATAATAGGACACAATAAGAAGGTGATCAATCAGGGCCAAAACCTCTCCAATTGAGAGGTGAACCCACCATAATTATTTCTCTTCTTATAGACCATCAATTGACAAATTCCAAGACCTTTGACCCTTGAACAACACCCTCCAAGACCAAGTCACGCCTTGCTTCTAGCAACTTCTACAATCTTGTCTTCCAGCAACTTCTTATGCAATTTTGACCTTCCCAGTAGATTCTTCTACAACTTCAACTTCTCTCGCAGATTCACAACTTTGAACATTCATATCTTTGACCTAGCAGTAGCATCACAACTTTGATGGAACTTCACAACTTTGATGCAGCTTCACAACTTCGATGTGGCTTCTCAGCTTCAATGTAGCTTCAAAACTTCGATGCAACTTGAGAATTTTGTCCTTCCAAGTAACTGTAGAAACCTTAACAAAAGAGAGAGAGAGAGGCGCCAAAAACTTCGACCTTCTTCTTCTTCTTTGTTTTTATCTTTTCCAGCTTCTATCTTGAAGATATTTAACTTGCTTGAGAGTGTGCCCAAATGAGGTCGAATTCCATCTTATTTAAACCTTTTAAGGGGTACAAATTGTTATCCTTAGGCCAATTTTTCCATTCATGTAGGATAACTTGATCTTTTTTCCATGAAGAGGTCTTGGAGGGTCTTTTGACTCAATAAATTTCGCTTTACAATATGTAACATTCCCAAATGGGTCTTCAATACATGACAATGACTCAATTGAATTTATGAAAAACCTAGAAGCACTCAATGGGTGCTTGACCTATAAACAAATTTCCTTGAGCATGAAACCCATGCCTCAAGAACAATAATAATAATTTTTTTTGCTTGTCTCATTAAATACATAAAATCATGATTAAATATTTCATTATGAAGACTGAACCTTGTTACATATTTCAACACTCCCTCTTAACTAGGGAGGTATTCATAATCCATTCACAGTACTATTGCATTGTTCAACAACCCCAATTTTAATATATTATAAATTTCCTATCAAATTTATTATATTAAAATAGGGACCCTTTAGTTTTAAAAAGCCTTCAATTTTATTTCATTAAAAACAAAAACAAAAAATAGAAAAATAGAAAATATCAACAAAAAATTGTTAATAAAATCTCATAACCAAAGTTTAATACTTAGGATTTTTAATCAAGACCCAAGTATTAAACCTTGATTATCAAAAAACTAAATTTTAAGTATTCCCGAAGACCAAGACTATACTTTGGCATTAAAAACCTTAAGTATTAAAACATGGGTTATTTAAAAAAAGAAAAAAAAATCAGAGTTCAATTTCTTCCTTGCATTGCAAATAAAAATACACCATGGCTTAATGCTTCCTCATTCCCTTTACGATTGCGATAGGATAATGGAAATGATGGTGGAGTTAATGCAATTCATAAAAAACTCACATCTATGACTATCACAAAATCCAAAGGGTTAAGGCCAAACCCCGCTACACATCGCCATTTGTGATTGCAATATAAGCCTCGGACCCAATAGGATTATCCACTGCAATTCATAAATTCCTTGCATTCGTGGCTATCGAAAAAGTTCCAAACAATGTTAAGTCCATACTCCTGCCTCATGCCAATTACAATATGCGATTAGCTCAGACTTGATAGGATTATAAATTCCATTTCGTACATCCATCACGTTCGCGAAATTGCAAAAGCCAGGGAACTTAAGCCATTCCTCCTCCACTCTGAATGTTGATTACGATATGATTTGAGAAGGGGCCCTTTGGATTTTGTTTGGAATACTCCCGGCCTAAGAAAAAGTGATTGTGATTATTTTGAGTTCTACTCCTAGTCTAAAAGTGATTGCAATTTGGTCTTTCTTTTGATTTAATCAAAACAACTCAGATCTAATCTACCTAGATCAACAACAAAGAATATTTCAGACCACCTTGTGCTCAATTTTAAGTTTCACAAAGGGAGGGGTCCGAAAAGTGGTTTTTCCATCCAACCATATATCTATGTGTCACTCCTTTTCCTTTCAGACTCCCCTCTTCACAAACTAATCACCACTTCGAACCCCCTCCGAAAAAACCATTAAACCTCCCCTTTTCATCCAACGTTCGTTTTGCGATCTACCCTTTCCATCGCCATGTCATCTGCCACGTCATCCACCAAGTCATCCACCACGTCATCTTTCCACATGGATTTGCCATGTCATAGTGACATCACTATCATGTCATCCCTCACATCATCCCGCATATCACAAATCACAAGTCTTTTGACCACTTCTTATAGTTTTCCACTCCATAACAACGATTGTGATATTCCCGAGTATTATGATTGTGATATCTCTATGTTTTTTGATTTGTGATAAGACCATAAAATCCACCTCTCTTATCACAAACCTCACTCCGCATTCCTATCCATGATGGTTTTATTCGACATTTATTATGCACTACATTTTTATCTCGATTTCCTGCAAAACATGATTTGTTTCAAATAAAACTTGCTTATTAGTCTCTTTTAATTTTTAATTATCGATTCTTGTTTTCCATATTCAGGTTCATGATAGAAGAGGACAACTATGATGATAAGTGGCAGTTCAGTTCAAATAGGTGGAAAAACATCCACATAATCCAATGGAACAAATAAATTCAAAGAAGACAACAAATCACATCTAGAAATTCCTACCAAAAAATTGATTTCCTTTAAGTGTTATTGAATGGATCTGTTTAAATGCCCTCAACACTTTGCACAATAGATTCAGTTGTTTTTTCTGCTATTTAAGTTTACTTGTTGTATGAAACCATGTCCTAAATTTTATGAAGAAACACTTACAAAAGCTTACACTATTGTACTTTCATACTTTTCTTAATAGAATGACTAGAACATTGTTTAGGAATTTTCATAAAGAATTTTGAGAAGTTTCATTTTTGTACTCCTGAAATCATCTTTGTGAGAAGGAATAAACTGTTGCTATTTCTTTTATGAGCTGAGAAATGTGCATCTGGAATTTCTATGTTTGTACCTCTATCTTTTCAGATTGCTTATTACATGGTATTTAAAGAACAGTGTTACATGTATTCATTTCTGATCATGTTGTCATTGATATTTTTAAATACATGTTAAGAAATTTGATTTGATATTCTAAATGAGATATGAGTTATAAACATTATTTTGATTAAATATTTAATCATAATAATCATCTTTAAATATTTTCATTTCCATTAGTGTTTGAGAAATTGCCATTTACTAAGGAAAATCATTATAGATCACATCTAGATAAATGTTAAATAGTTTGAAGTTATAGAACAATTAATGCATATGTTTTCCATTTGATTCATTACTGCAAATACATATATTTCATTCCACTATAAGCATTACACATTCATTCAATCACCTTTCATTAGGAAATTAGTCGCATTATCCCTAGTGAGAGCCACTACCTAAACAGAAAAGGGTTTGTCTTAAGGTCCAGACTAGGTGGTTTTCCCCTGTGTTGATGCAACAATTTTCGAGGTCTCAACATTTTTGGTGCTAGAATGAGAGCCTACAAACTATGAATGGAATTTAAGTCCAATCCGAAAACAAAAGGCTAGTCCAAGAGTCATTCCCCTTCCAAATATCCTACAACTTCCAGATCCCCTCCAAAATCTCCTACTTTTAGGTCAGGAGTTCTACAATCACCTTGCAAGTCTCCTAAAATACTTCTTGAGGTAATCCCTATGGATTATACTCCAGAATCACCATAAATTACAACTTAAATAAATAAATTGGAAGACATCTCCATTTTAGCCAAAAATCGTGAATCATCTGAAGTATAACTTCTATTTTTCATGAAACTGGTGTTTTGACTCAGTACCGAAGTACAAAATTTGGCATCTCACCATTTGAATTTCCACTTCAATCCTTCCAAATGAAAACTGCTACATCAGATTCTCAAACATCTACTAGTGATATTACCTCATTCTCTCATTCACAAACATCTCCATTTATTCCTTTTTTCTCTATTGTTCAGTTCATCTATTTCCATTTCTTCTAGACAAATGATTAGTGTTGCATCAAGAATTACTATCACAACTGCCAATTCTTCTTTCATCACATCCACCTCCCTAACAGTTACAATGGTAGCTATATCTCGGTCCAATCCGGGAGCTGTTCAAATGTCGGCACCACTTCACCCTCTACCAAAAAATCCTAAACGAATGCTTCCCAAATTCAATCTAGATGATGGGTTACCTGTTGGAGGGAACCTTCATAATTATATGTTAGCCATCAATCTTAATGGGTTAGTTGAAGACAATGTTGTTGTTAGATTATTCCAGTACACCTTTGTAGGATCAGTAGGGTCTTGGTACTTATCATTACTAGCCAATTCCATTACTAGTTATTATATTTTTTAAGAACATTATTTTACTAAATTTGGAGATGAATTTGCAATTGCATCTCTTATCAACGACCTTTCCAATTTAAAAATGAATTTCGAGGAAAATATAAAAGATTTCAATTCTAGATTCAAAAAATTGTTAAATAAAATAGCAGCCACTTCTATACCTAGTGTCGATGTACGAATTGAATGGTATATCTCATCTCTTTGTTAGGTCCCTATACTACTAGTGTAACCCCTTATTGTTATTAATACAACCCCCTTATTATATTTTTGTGCCCATGTAGTCCCCATATTGTTATTATTGTGCCCCATAGAAGACCACTATTGTTATTATTGTGCCCTTACATTATTATTGTTATGTCGGCTCTGATTATATTATGACCCATTAGACTCCTATATAGAAAGAAGGTCTTGTCATTTGTATCATCCGAGAACTTTTCATTTGTGAAATGTAAAGGAGGTTTCCCCCTCGAAGATTCTAAATTCTAAGGCGTTGATCTATCTTTTCTATCTTTTTATGAGCTAGTTTCATAACATTTGGTATCAGAGCTATGGATTCTAGGGTTTCGCTGCCAGAAACAGGTGATCATGGTATTTTCGCTATATCGTTTTTGCTACGACATTTTAGAAGCTAAAAAAAAACTCATTTCAGATGAAATTAGTTTAAACCTTTTGTACGAATTTGAGATCTTGTCTCGCTATATTCTCGGAGATATGATCTAAGGAAGTTAGGGTTTTTGCAAGCTCCAAAATTTCATCTCAAACAGGTCATCGTGGAATTTTCGCTATAATATTTGTTCTATGAAGGTTCAAACTCTGAAATTAAAACCCATTTGAACCCAAATCGTGATGAAGCTCGGATCCAAATTTCAGATCTTGTCTCACTACATTTTCCGAGATATAATCTAAGACATTAAGGGTTCCTGCAGGCTCCTGAATTACATCCTAAACAGGTGACCTTCAGAAAAGCAGCATAACTTTCTCTCTGAGCATAAAATAGAAATTTCATTAGAAGTTCTAGAAAGAGAATGGATTGTAGTTTTCTTTGTATCAGTTTGAGGTTATAAGGTTGAAACAATGACAGGCGGCACTTAGTACAAGTTCGCTCTACTAAAACTATCTATAATCAGGTCATCGTGGAAGATTTGACATAACTCTTCCTTGTAGAATCTGATCTTGATTCGAATTTTGGGGTTAGAAAGAGGACACGGAGGGCTACTGCAGGATGAAATTTCAGAACTTGGAGATCTTAAATTACAGAGTTACAATCGTTTCAAGATCGAGCTCCTAAAATCAAGAAAAGGCAATATGAGGAAGTTATATGGAAAGGATCCGATAAATTGGATACTACAGATGGAGAAATATTTTGATCTACATGAGATGAAACTGTTACAAAAGGTACGTATTTCATCTTCGTATTTAGAACCGAATCAATTTTTATGGTATAAAGGCCTTTGTTCTCATAAACCACTTATCATGTGGTCAATTTTCACGGAAGAAATGATAGCACATTAAGGGCTTTCAAAAATTGAATATAAGGGAAAATGATATTCCAGAGAAGCAGAGGATTGATGTCTCCATAGGTACTTGAAAGGATAACATTCAACATGAGGTTCATCTTTGGGAACCTATTTCATTAGAGAAGGCATTCAAGTTGGCAAGAAAAATTGAAAGCGAAATTGTGGAAACAAGGAATCCCACCACTCACGACTATAATTATGGAAGTGTTTTTTATCCTAGCCTTCCACCACCTACAAGGTTTACACGACAACAATTGGAAGAAAAAAGAGAAAAACGGCTTTGTTACAATTGTGATACCAAATACACTAAAGGTCATAATTTCGATAAGAAGAAATTATTTTACATAGATTATGAAGAAGAGGAAGAAAAGGGTCAAGAAACATCACAAGAAGAGGATATACACCAAGAACCAACACCAGAGAAAGAAGAAATGAATCCGACCATATCGTTTAAAGCATTGGCGAGAATTACCACTCCTCAAACTCACAAGATAGAAGGACATATCAATAAGAAAAAGGTTCAAGAAGTGAAAGATCACATCGAGAAAGAAGAAATGAATCTGACCATATCTTGTAATGCATTGGCCGGAATTACCACTCCCCAAACTATCAAGCTATAAGGACATATCAAGAAGAAAAATGTTAAATAAGTGAAAGATCACATCGAGCATCAAGAAATGAATCCAACCATATCTTGTAATGCATTGGAAGAAACTACGACTCCTCAAACTTTCAAGATAGAAGGACATATCAAGAAGAAAAATATTCAAGAAGTGAAAGATCACATCAAGCATCAGTAACAAGTTCTCCAACTTTTAAAGGATAACACCACTTTGGTGCAAAATCGAATGAAACAACGGGCATATCAACATCGTAATGAAAGAAGTTTTGATGTAAGCGATTGTGTATTTTTACGGCTACATCTCAAGCAAGCTATTTATGAGAAGGGAATGTTGGCAATACTACATGCACTTAAGAAATGGCAACCTTACCTAATGGGAAGACACTTCAAGGTAAAAATGGATTAGGATAGTCTTAAATACTTCTTAGAACAAATATTTTCTTTAGAAGAATAGAAAAATGGGTCACAAATATGTTGGGTTATGACTTTGAAATCATCTACAAAAAAGGGAAGCAAAATGTTCTTGTAGATGCACTCTCAAGAAAGGATGAGGATGTGGAAGCATTGTTTTGTGCTATTTCTATTATCCAACTAAATTGGATAAATGAAGCAAGGGATGAATGGAAGAAGGATGAGGAAGAGTGGCCACTCATTCAAAAGTTGCAAAAGATCTGAGTTCAAACAATATTGCTAGAACTTGATGAGGAAGGAAAAATCATATTAGAACCTGGAGTAGTCACAGAAACAGGAACCCGATAGCTATAAATCCATCAATTTCAAAGTATGTCATCAAGTGGAAGAACTTACCCGCTGAAGATTCCACATGGGAAGACAAGAATTTTATACAGAAGCATCAAGAACTACTCAAGCGTTGAGGACAACACTTTTTCAAGAGACATGTTAGGTCCCTATACTACTAGTGTAACCCCTTATTGTTATTAGTACAACCCCCTTATTGTTCCCATGTAGTCCCCATATTGTTATTATTGTGCCCCATAGAAGCCCACTATTGTTATTATTGTTCCCTTACATTATTATTGTTATGTCAGCTCTGATTATATTATGACCCCTTAGACGCCTATATATAGAAAGGAGGTCTTGTCATTTGTATTATCCAAGAATTGTTCATTTGTGTAATGTAAAGGAGGTTGCCCCCTCGAAGAGGCTTATTTCTAAGGCGTTCATCTATCTTTCCATCTTTTTGTGAGCTAGTTTCATAACACTCTTCCTTCTAACATAGAATTTTTTGTAGATAGAGCTAATAAAAATACGTTGGTAGAAAACATGAAAGAAGTTGTGTCTATAGAGAAGGGAATAAATACATTAGAAGAAAAAGGACTGGGAAGATAGAAAATTAAAAAGAGTTACATTTAAGGATTAATCTAAAAAGAAATCACTTAAAGATCCCTTTGACCTTGAAGGCTTACAACAAGTCCTTAAAACTTTGTCTAATGAGATGGTAGAGATCAAAAAACAAGTAGTTGAATCTTCTTCCTAAAAACCTTTTAGAACCTATAGAATAAATCAACCACCAAATCCACAACCTCCAAACACGATCTCTAATGCAGAAACTGATGATGAAGATGAGGAGGAATCAATATTTTCTACGGATGAATCCCAAGATGAACAAATAGCTGAGTTAAATGGAATGTGGCATTTTATTCTTACTATTTATGATAGTGAAAACGAATGTGAAGCATTAACATTGAGCACAAGAAGTAAAGGTCTAATTGATCCTATACAACCAATTCAAAAACATAAACTTTCAACTTCCACTACTAGAGATAATGTTGCTGTTAAAAAATCCACTTCCACTTCCCCCCAAGTAATTATGTCTTCCTCCAATTCTCCATGTTCACCGATAACCTTAGTAGTTTCAGATACTATTGAGTACAATATAGTTGAGGATATGAAGAAAATAAAAGCAACATTTCCCTTCATGAACTCACTAAACTCAAACAACAACATAAAGTTTTACTGAAAGAATTAAACATGGTACCTACCTCTCCTCTTCTTGTTGTTGTGGCATCCAAAGCTTCTAACATCATAGGTAAACCTCCTTTTCATTCATTATTTAATTCCTTTGATGCTATTCTAATAGGTGAAAAATATAATTCAAATACCCTTTCTTTTCTTTTTAACTTTTGAAATATTTAATAAAAATGTTCATAAATGCTTGGTAGATTCATGGCGGCTAAACGCCTACAGACAGGCACGGCCATAAGCAAAGCAACCAAGCATTGGAGGCTTGCCAAAGCTACGGAAAACATAGCTGAGCTAGTTATGGGGATGAAAGGTCTAATCTTTCAAACAACCAGAAGAAAGGCGAATGGTCTTGCTGACCATCTGGCAAACTGTGGAGCAGACAACCCCAACATTGCCATTGACAGATGCTGGCGGGAGTTTGATGACCCAATCATAAAGGAAGCATGCATACAACTGGCAGCGAAAGATCTTATCCAGATCACCCAACCTTAATCGAGGACGGCACCTGGCCACAGTCTCGAAATCACGAGAAGATCGGCAAGGATTATCAACCTAAAGCCCTCAACGGGCTGATTGGACATAGGGGGCGGTGGAGCTCCTGGCGGCAGCAGCTCTTGGAGATTGGAGATCATAACGAATTAAGCGACGAGATCCATTACATCAGACACCGTCCTCTCAGCACGCATGGAGAGGATCCGTATGGAGAGGTTTCATCACCATTAATGGCAATTCTGAGTGGAAGACGGTGGAACAAGGCCCGAAGGAACAGCATCAGGCATGCTAGCATATGGGGCATACCTCCCTTCACGCGCCACCATCCCTTAAGAAGGTTTTCACCACACACTTGGCGCCCAGCTCGTCAGCCTTGCAGTTACATCATGAGCTCCAATTCTTCCAGGGACAGGCTCGCTTGTGCGACTCCTCAGATCACCCATCAGCAAGGTACCACCACTCTCAGAGGCATTTACTCCAATCTCCTGAGGAAGCATCATTGCTTTCATTATAAAAACATGGGCAATTGCCCTGTTCTCCTCATTGTTCTTAGCGTTCGTGTTGAGAGTGGTTCCGCTTACAATTCTGGTTCAATTCGGGCAAGTCACAAGAGGTTCACCATGAAAGCGGGAAGTAGTCGCTGCGAGGCAGCTAATAGGGAACTTCAGGCAGCAAGAGGTGGCTACGAAACCAGGACTGCGACCAGGATCAAGCGCAAAATTGCAGAATTGGAGGCTCAGGCGAAGCTTGAGGAGGATGGTCGCTCGGATATGGAAATTGCTGCTGAGGTCAACTGGGTAACAGACCCCGGCACTCCCGCGAAGAGGGCCACACAATTTGTGCGTACCCAGGCGGAGAGCTGGCGCATGAAAACCTTAATTGCAAAGGCGCTGGAATCCGTCACAGAGGTAAATCTCACTACACAGGTTAATCTCACCACAGAACAGATGGCCAAGATTACAGACTACAATAGCTCCCTGGACAGCAAATTAACCGCGGTGAATGAATCGATCAAAACCCACAACCGTCTGCTTATGCTGCTCATCCAGCTTCTCAAAAATTCCATTAATACTGCTCCTGCGGCTCAGCCAGCCACTTCCAGTGCGAACCATGCTGCTCAGCCAGCTACTTCTGCAGCGTTTCAGCCTGCTTCCCTGGAAGAACTGCAGGCGAAGGTCGACAGCCACGTCAGGAACAGCGGCTTGGACACCATCGCCCAGATGGGGAATTACCACTTCTAAGGTCTTCATGTTAGCTCTTTTTCCGACTCGGGTTCTTGCTTCTCTGTTATCTTTTCACTCTGTTATCTCGGCTTTAGTTTGTGTCTGTTGCTCGGTTGTTACTTCTACTATCTACTCACGGTAGTTCCTGTGGTTTAGCAATGTTTTGTTCTGTCCATCGCCACCCTGCGTGGTGTGCTTCGTTTTGGTTTATCTGTAACACTTCTTCTGAGCAGGCGATTAGCCCAGGAATATTGTACATCCCTGCTCACACTGCTTCGGCAGGTTTTTGTATTATACTTGTTATATAATATAATCTTCTCACTTACACAAAAAAATGCTTGGTAGATTCAAGGGCTTCCTCGAATATCATGTCGTATTCAGTTTGTCTAAAATTAAACATGTCACCCTAGAAAACTGCAGTTCACATTTTGCAAATCGACAGGACAAAATTCGAAATCATAGGACAAATTAATTCAATTCTTATTAGATTATCTTCAAATCCTGAAGTTTGTCAAATAATTGATATGCTAGTTATTGATATCCCAAATTTCTACAGTTTAATTCTTAGTAGAGATTGTTCAGAAAAACTACATAATTATTTTTCCACTGATTGGTCTCACTTATGGCTCCCATTTAATGGAACGTTGAATCAAATTAGAATCAACGAAGAAAAACACATGAATCATTCAGTAACAAATTTCAAAGGT
Source organism: Pinus tabuliformis (assembly GCA_031772625.1). Taxonomy (NCBI): domain Eukaryota; kingdom Viridiplantae; phylum Streptophyta; class Pinopsida; order Pinales; family Pinaceae; genus Pinus; species Pinus tabuliformis. The sequence continues at coordinate 87,517,129 of CM062819.1, read as the reverse complement.
GAAAATGTGGCAGTAGCATTTAATAACAACATTCTTGGAAACTACTCTACTGAATCATTTTTTGAGAATTTTAAAGCACAAATGTAACCATTTTTGATTAATTTTGTAACTTCTCAAATTGAAAATTTTTCATAGACAAAATTTTTCAGATGTGTAAATATGCTATAAAAACCATTAGTTAATTCTTTATTCTGTACGTTGTATTTTGATGGGCCAAAATCAAGTGTTGGTGTAGGAGCAGGTTGGATATTGATTAATCCTGAAGGTGTGAAGAAAATGCTACCTTGCATATTGGAATTTGAATGTACAAAATCATATTGCAAAATATGAAAAATTGGTCCAAGGTATGTACAAAGAAATTAGCCTTAACATTAAATACCTCCAAGTTTTTGGAGATTCAGAAATTGTAGTTAAACAAGTAAGAAACATGATGCATTGCATCTCTACACACTTGAAGCATTATTAGTATTTTCTTTAATCTCTCACTTCACATTTTTTAGCGTTTAACATTTCTTCTATTCCTAGGATTCAGAATGCTAGCGCTGACCTACTTGCTAACGTTGCATAATGTAGGTTTTAACCTTGTACAAAAATTACCTACATACAAATTCTAAAACACAGAGAAAATAAACAATGCGAGAGCATAACACATAAAACACATATACACAGAGATTTTCCCCTAGATCCCAAAACTGCAACTACCAGCTTGATTTTTCATTATGTTCCTTTCAATGTTACAATACATATTTATACATGCTGAAGCATCCAATACCATTGACCGAAAACCATTGCGTCTAAAACCATGGACTGAGAACCATCGTGTCCAAAACCATGTGCGAAAATCATGCACCCATCAAACCCCCTATGTCTCCCCGCACTATGCAATCGGAGCAACTAAGGGGGGGATCTGCCCCCCTTCTAACCCCCCGGTTAACTACGTGGGCTAGTCATGGAAAAAATATAACACAACCCAACATTCTCCCACTTGTTGTTTTCTTTCCATAGGGGGCCACAAGAGAGCTTAGTCATTTATCGAGCCCTGCAACACCCATTGTTTCTCTACACCAAGAGAACTTCTCAAAGCTCACAGATTTTGTCAATGCATCTGCAGTATTCTTCAAAATGTCCACCTTTACCAGCAACACCTTTTTGTCTTCTATCATATCCCTCACAAAGTGATACTGAACATCAATGTGCTTTGTCTTTGAATGATATGCAGGGTTCTTTGCCAAGAAAATTACACTTTGGCTGTCGCAGCCTATCCTTATAGCTCCCTGTACTAACCCCATACTTGAACACAATCTCTGCAACCAAACTAATTCCTTTCTTGCATGAGTGGTTGCCATGTATTCTGCCTCTGTAGTTGATAGTGCCTCTATAGATTGTTTCTTACTCATCCAACTGACTGCACCTCCAAATAGGTTAAACACATACCCACTTGTAGATCTTCTTTGATCTAGATCTCCAACCCATTCTACATCAACAAAGCCACAAATATCCAACATTTTATCTAATCCTGGTCTTCCTTGGTAGCTTAAACCATAATTACTAGTGCCACGCAAAGACCTGAAAACCCACTTCACCACTGTCCAGTGCTCCTTCGCTAGTTTTGACATAAACCTACTCAATACTCCCACTGCATGTGCAATGTCTAGTCAGTACAAACCATTGCATACATCAAGCTACCGACTGCACTTGCATATGGAACACGGGACATGTCATCTTCCTCTTCTTGTGTCTTGGGACACTGTTTATCAGATAACTTTACACCTACAGGAATAGGAACCTTCACTAGTTTACTATCCTGCATATTAAACCTCTCCAATATTGTCTTGACATACTTCCTCTGGTTTAACCAGAGCTTCCTCTTTCCCCGATCTCTTTTAATTTCCATATAGTTTGCAACACCAAGATCTTTCATGTCGAATTTGGAGGACAATTGGGTCTTCAAATCCTGGATAATTTCTTTGTCATTTCCAACCAGCAACATATCATCCACATACAAGACTAGATAAATAACACGGTCACCAATTAATTTAAAATACACACAATGATCTGATTTGCTTATGGCGAAGCCAAATCCCTGTATAAATGTATCAAATTTATGATACCACATTCTTGGTGACTATTTTAACCCATACAAAGACTTCTTTAAATTGCATACCAGTTCTTTCTTACCCTTCACCATAAAGCCTTCAAGTTGCTTCATGTAGATCACCTATTCTAGATCCTCGTGAAGAAATTTTGTCTTCACATCCATTTGTTCTACCTCAAAATCAAAAGCAACAACAACAAATAAAAGTAATGTAATAGAAGTTACCTTAGCAACAGGAGAAAAAATATCACCAAAATCAATTCCTGCACTTGGGAATAACCTTTTGCTACCAACGGAGCTTTGTATTTCTCCACCTCTCCTTTTGAATTTTTCTTCTTCTTGAACACCCATTTTCTACTAATGGGTTTCCTTCCAGCCAACAACTCCACTAGATCCCAAGCCTTCTTTTTGTGCAAATATGCTATTTCATCAACCATGGCCTCTTTCCAGAGTTTTCCATCCTCTGAATCTACTACTTCCTTCACAGTTCTGGGATCATCATCAGTAATATATAAAGAAAAATTTGAACAGAAATCAGTTGGAATATACCTTTCTAGTTGCCTTCTTTCTTGAACTGATCTTCTCACACCCGAAGTTTGTGGCTCTTCATCTTCTGATTCCTCCTCCGTTGTAGAGTTTAATTCTTCCTCCTTTAGCTCAAACTCTATCTTCTCAGGTTCCTTTAGTTGGAATTCATGTTTAATAACATCTTTCACCTCTTTGAACACCACATCTCGACTGTACACAACCTTCCTTGTTACTGGGTTCCAAAGCTTATAACCCTTTAAACCATCTTTATACCCAATAAAGATGCACTTTTTAGATTTACTATCCAACTTGGTTCGTTTCTCCTTTAGAACATGTACATATGCATCATATCCAAATACCCTCAGATGTGAAAGAGAGGGTTTCTTACCATTCCATACCTCTTATGGAGTTTTATCCTCCAATGTTGATAAAGGTGATCTGTTGACTAGGTAACATGTTGTCTCCACCACCTCTGCCCGGAATTCCTGTCCTAACTCGACACCATTGGGCATGCTTCTTTCCCTTTCCATCAATGTCTTGTTCATTCTTTTTGCAACTCCATTTTGCTGAGGTGTATATGGAGTAGTCTTCTGTCATGCTATACCACACTTCTTACAGAATTCTTCAAATTCCTTACTGCAGAACTCTCCACCGTTATCTATCCTCAGTGCCTTTATCTTCTTCTCTATCTAGTTTTCCACCAGAGCCTTAAATTCTTTAAACCTGTCAAAGACTTCAGATTTCTTCTTAAGGAAATATATCGATGTATTCCTTGAGAAGTCATCTATAAAGGATACATAGTACATAGATTTACCCAGTGATAGAACCTTCATACGTCCAAACACACCACTTTGCACAAGCTCTAATATCTGTTTTGCCCTCTTACTACTAGAGGGGAAACTCACCTGATTCTGCTTCCCATATACACAATTTTCACAAAAATAAAAATCTAGAGAGCTATTACTCATACCTTCTACCATAATTTTACCATGAAGTATTCAAAGGCCCTTCTCTCCAATATGTCCAAGCTTTTGATGCCACAGCATGGTCTTCTCTCTAGAGACCACTAGATTTTCTGCTGCACTTTTAGGAACCACAGAACTGTTGCACCTATCAACAACAGTGTTACCTTGTAGCTTGTACAGAGTTCCAATCCAAACTCCCCGCATCAATACCAGTGCTTCCCGAACCATCTTGCAGGTATCCTTCTAGAACAATGTTTTTACCCCTGCATCATCTAGCTTGCTTATATAAATCAGATTTCTGGCCAATGCAGGAATATGTAGAACACCTAGAAGTGTTCTAACCTTTCCACCTTGCAACTGCAATTTTACTTTTCCATGACCAACGATTCTAGCCTTCTTATCATCCCCTAAGAAGACATCACCATCATCATATTTATCATACTCACAGAACCACTCTCTATGGGGAGTGAAGTGAAAGGATGCACCTGAGTCAATCAACCATGCCTCATGATCTATGTGTGTACTTGAAGAAGCCAAGTACACATCCCCACCTTCATCTGAGGTGGTGTTCACCTCTGTAGAAGGAGCATCATCAGATCCCTTTCCCTTTTCAGGAGCTTTAGATTTATAGTCCCTTTTATAGTGCCCTTCTTTTCCGCATTTCCAGTACACCACCTTTACAAGCTTTCCTAGAGATTTAGATCTCCCTCTAGATCTAGATCTCCCACTCGATAACTTATTTTTGTTTATGTTCTGGGACCATCCTCATACCGACAAGGCAACACCATTCTAGCTCTCCATATTTTTCCGTCTCATCTCCTCCATCAGCAAAGATGAGACTATTTCATCAAACTGCAAGGTAGTTGCATTGCTACCTATTGCAATAACCAGATTATCCCACAAATCTGGTAGAAAACACAACAAACTAATGCACTTATCTTCATATGAAATTTTGATATCAACAAATGATAACTGACTTAACACAGTATTAAACACATTAAGATGCTCTATCACTGAGTCTCCATCTTTCATCTCAGATTATACAGCATTTTCCATAGGAACAGTTTATTCACCAGAGACTTAGATTGGTACAAAGTCCCTAACTTGTCCCACAAAGCCTTCATCGTAGCTTCCCTTGATATATTCAACAATAATGAATCTGAGACACAAAATTGTATTGTTCTCTTTTCCTTCTTATCCAACTTCTTCCATTCTTCCTCAAACACTCCTGTTGGCTTAGTACCTAGATCTACTATGATCCATGATCTTTATCCACCAACAGATATTCCATATTGAGTTTCCAGAACTCAAAACTCTGACCATTAAATTTCTCGATCTTTATCTTTCCACTGCTTGCCATCTTCTTTCACCACCAGAATTGATCCCGCAGATCTCCCATTAAACGGGGTCTACCATAGGCCCGAGTGAAACCCATCAGCAAAAAAGGTGTCCCCTTGAAGCCAAAATAGTTTTGATAACAAATGTAGGTTTTAACCTCATACAAAAATTACCTGCATATGAATTCTAAAACACAGAGAAAATAAACAATGCGAAAGCATAACACATAAAACACATATACATAGAGATTTTCCCCTGGATCCCAAAACCAGGACTAACAACTTGATTTTTCATTATGTTCCTTTCAATGTTACAATACATATTTATACATGCCAAACCATCCAATACCATGGATTGAAAACCATCGCGTCCAAAACCATGTACCAAGAACCATCACGTCCAAATCCATGTGCGAAAATCATGCACAAAACCATAAGTAGGTCCGCCCAACCTAACATAGGGTCCAAAACCAAAATTTTCTGGGGCATTGCCCTGGACCCCATAGAGTGTGGTTACCTGCACCCTTCAAACCCCCTGTGTCTCCCCCCACTATGCAATCGATGCAACAAAGGGAGGGCTCTGCCCCCCTTCTAACACCCCGGTTAACTACGTGGGCTAGTCATGGAAAAATTATAACACAACTCAACACATAAAAAATGATCCCATCTGAAGATTACACTCCTGATAGGTTTTCTGTAGAGTTAATCTGTAGACCATCCATTCCCAATAATATCACCAATTGGTGGGCATTTAATGATGATGGAGACATTTTAAGCTTCTTAACTTATGAAAACTCATACAATGACCAAATAATTGATGAAGATTAATAAACAATCAATTAAAATAGAAAATAAATTATAATCCCATACCCAAATTTGTAGTTAAACTTGAGGATATCTATGATTTAAAAGACGAATTTAAAAGAGTTACTAATTCAAAACTATAGAGTTCAACTTCGAGATTTGAATTAATAAACCTTGGGACAGATCTTAAACCTCAGAACATCAATTTAGACTTGGTCTCTTGTCTGAAGAAATATTATCCTTCATTAATTTTTTTAAAAATATAAGGATATCTTTGCTTGGAGTTACGAAGATCTCAAAACATTTGACACTTCCATCATTCAACACACAATTCCATTGGAATCTAATGATAAACCTGCCCAACAAAAATTAAGGAAAATTCATCCAAACTTAGAAAACAAAATCGAAACGGGATTGAATAAACTCCTTAAGGCTAAAATCATTTTTCCTGTTAGGAATTGAAGATGGGTTTCCATCTTGGCACCTATTAGGAAGAAAAACAATGATATCTACATTTGCGTAGATTTTAGGAATCTTAATAAGGCTAGCCAAAAGGATAATTTCCCACTACCCACTATGGAACAGATTTTACGATCATTTGTTGGTTCCGAACTTATGTCTTTCCTTGATGGTTTCTCAGGATATAATCAAATCATGGTCCACTAGATGATAGACTAAATACTAATTTTAGAACTAAATGGGGAACTTATGCCCACCAAAAAATGCCATTCGGTTCAATAAACACAGGGGCCACTTTCCAAGGACCCATGGATATAGCTTTCAAAGGTCTATTAAACAAAATGGTTATTGTTTATCTGGATGACGTTACTATTTATTCAAAGAACATAAATAATGATTTGCAGGACTTATAACAAATTTTCGAACATTATAGAAAATATGGGATTTCATTAAATCTGAAAAAGTCTTTTTTCACTCTTAATGAAGGGAAACTTTTAGGTTTCATTGTGTCAAAAATTGGAATTTACATTGACCCTGATAGAATAAAAGAAATTTAAGAAATTTCTCCACCATATAACAAAAAACATGCAATCATTTTTTGGACATATCAATTTTGTTAAAAGATTTGTCCTTGATTTATCACAAATTATTTTTCCATTACAACAAATGATTAAGAAAGACACAGTTTTTAAATGGGGTCATCATGAAAAGAAAACATTTGATTTAATAAAACATGCAATTATCAATGATCCTTCTTTAAATACTCTAAATTTCTCTGATCATTTCATCTTATATACCTTTGCTTCTTCAATGTCTTATGCCAGTGTTTTGACACAAATTAATAATCAGAAAATTGAAGCACCCATTTTTTTTTCAGTTCAAACTTTTAGAGTGCTGAATCGAATTATTCAGAAGTAGAAAAACAAACTTTTGATGTATATAAATTTGTAAAGCATTTTAGACATTTTCTTTTAAAAACACACACGAAAGTAATAGCTCCATTCCCAGCAGTGAGGCAATTACTAATGTAGAAAGAATTATGAGAAAATGGGTAACAAATCTTGAGGAGTACGATATTGAAATTAAACCAGCAAAAATTGTTAGAGGGCAAGGTTTCGGCAAGATGCTTAAAGGAGAGTCCAACATACCAGCCGAAGGGAACACATGTAATAATGAACACATTTCTGAGGTAAGTATAATTGATGTTGAGTCCCAATATGTTGATTTAATTCTTTATTTGAAAAATGGATATGATCCTCCTGAACTCAATCATAAAAGTAAAAGAGATTTACGATTAAAAGGAAGTCATTATGAGATTTGTGTTAACGTGTTATTTAGGAGAAACTATGATTACATATTGTTAAGATGCCTTGAAAAGTCTGAAGCACAACTAGTTTTGCAGGAACTTCATGTTAGACTAGTAGGTGGACACTTTGGAGGACATACTACTGCACAAAAATTCTTACATGCTGGATAATACTGGCCCACTCTCTTTAAAGATACCCACACATATGTAAGGAAATGTAAAACATGCCAAATTACTGTTGGAAGACAATGGAAACCAGTCTTGCCTCTATAGCTAGTCAACATCAAATATCCTTTCGAACAACGAGGATTGGATATCATAGGTGAGATCGTTCCTCATTCTTATAAACATCATAGATATATTCTGACTGCTATAGATTACTTCACTAAGTGGGTGGAATCAATTTTGCTAAAGGTAGTCAATTCTGAATTTGTTATTGAATTTATTGATCAATTTATCATTACAAGATTTGGTTTGCCTTATGCGCTTATATTTGATAATGCATATTACTTTTCAGACACCAATATGATTGAATTTTCAATTATGAGAGGCTTTAAACTCAAATATTGTGCTAATTACTATCCCCAGGGAAATAGTTTGGCAGAATCCACCAATAAAAATCTCCTTAGAATAATCGAAATAACTATTGACCAAAATCAAAGAAAATGGCACAAAGCTTTAATTTTTTCTCTATGGCCTGATAGGATAACCCATAAAGCCTCTATAGGAACTTCTCCATTTACCCTAATCTACGAAAAGGAAGCCATGATTCCATCACATTTAGCTCTTCCTTCATTAGCCCTAGTTCAATTTATTGAAGAAACACCTTCTTCTTCCTTGCAATTAAGAAATTCACAAATCCTAAAACTAGAAAAAGAAAGGGAAAAGGCCAAACTCACACACACCAAACATCAACAAATGGTGAAATCTTCTTTTGATGCAAGTTCAGTCACAAAAATATCCTTCCAAGTTGGAGATCTAGTTTTCAAGTGGGACAAATCACACAAATAAAAAAGGAAACATACCAAATTTCAGAAATTATGGAGCCGTGGTCCATTTCAGATTGTTGAACAGATAAGCCCATCTACATTTATACATCAATATTTATCAGGAAAGAGAGTTTCTCTCCTTGTAAATGGGCTCATCTCAAAGAAATATTTTTCTTCGGAGTTTAAAAAAAAAATCTGTAAAAAATCACTTCCATTCTATATCCCGCTACAACTTATTTTTCCTTTTACAGATTTTGTTAATAACAAATGTTAAATAGTACTCTATTGACTTTTCAGACATCTCTTGAAGTTATCTTAATTTTTTCAATTTAAAGGTAGGAATTTTTTAATAAGTGGTTGCCAAAATTGAAAAGACTAGATAAAAATTATATAACTCTGAACTTTTTTCCATTAAGTTGTAAAATCTTTAAAAAAACCTCAAAAATTATATCCTTTTACTCTAGTTCTATTCAAAAAGGTTATCCATTAAAAGTAAATATTTTCCTATGATTAAAGCACTTTCAACTCGGATTTTCCATCCAAAACTCTTGAGTCAATAATCCTCCCCATCCATTAAAAAGGGAATTTTGTAGAGTGTAATTCTAAAATGTAATAAATCTAAAAATATAAGAGGTCTCATCATGAACCTGCTTACCATGTTTATAGCAAACCAATTAAACCGACATTACCACATTCAACACCATATTAGGGTAATGGCTTATGATTTTTAATTGTAACAAGGGTCTCATCATGAGACAACTTGTACAATTTTAATTATTACTGGTGAGTGGCATTGTCGTTATTTTTCCACCAAACTAGGACAATGGCATTTTAGCATAAAAGAAAAATAAAATTTACCTCTAATTATTGCACTATTAAATGGATGGGATACTGCATTGTTGTTGGTTAAACACTAACCCTGTCGAGGCTATGAATGCTTGCTAGCAGCAGTGGATCTACATGTGACAAATGAGTACACTACAAACTAAGTCGTAAAAGGCCCCCCACTTTATTTTTATAAACCGATTAATGATTTATACAAGTAAATAGGTGTTTTTAATTCACGAAAGGTTTCTAAAAGAAATTAAAATTTAATGATTTTTATAGTCAAAGTAATTTTATTTATCTAAATGTTTCGAAAAGTAGTTTCCACTTCCTAAATTATTTTTACTGAACCATTGAATAAATTTGTTATTTATTAGAGATAACTAGTTCTTCCAGTGAATCGTCAATTGTTGTACTATTGAACAACCCCCATTTTAATATATTATAAACTTCCTATGAAATTTATTATAGTAAAATAAGAACCCTTTAGTTTCAAAACTCCTTTGATTTGATTTCTTAAAAAAAAAAAAATAGAAAATATCAACAAAAGATTGTTAATAAAATCTCATAACCAAATTTTAGTACTTAGGATTTTTACTCAAAACCCAAGTTTAAACCTTGATTATTAAAAAACTAAATTTTACGAGACCAAGACTATGCTTAGGCATTAAAAACCATAAGTATTAAAACATGCGTTATTTAAAAAATGCAAAAAAGCAAAATAACCAGAGTTTTAATGCTTCCATGCATCGAAAATAAACAATACACCATGGATTAATGTTTCCTCATTCCTTTTACGATTGTGATATGAGAATGAAACTGATGGTGGCATTAATGCAGTTCATAAAAACCCTTCGTCCATGATTATTTTAAAATCCAAAGGCTTAAGGCCAAACCCCGCCACACACCACTGATTGCGATTGCGATATAAGCCCTGGACCTAACGAGATTATCCAATGCAATTCATAATTCCTTGTGTCTGCGACTATCACAAAAGTTCCAAAAAAGCTTAAGTCCATACTCCTTCCTGATGCCGATTGTGATATGCGATTAGCCAAGACCCGAAAGGATTATAAATGCCATTTCATACATCCCCCACATCCACGCAATCACAAAAGCCACGAATCTTAAGCCATTCCTCCTCTGCTCTGAATTCTGATTGCAATATGATTTGAGAAGGTCCCCTTTGGATTTTGTTTGGAGTACTCTCGGCCTAAAAAAAATGATTGTGATTATTCTGAGTTCTACTCCCAGTCTAAAAGTGATTGCAATTTGGCATTTCTTGTAATTTAATCAAAACGGCTCAGATCTAATCTACCTAGATCAACAACAGAGAATATTTTGAACCCACCACCAGCCCTGCGATCCCCCCCCCGACGATCAATTTTAAGTTTCTCAAGGGGGGGGGGGGGGGGGGCAAAAAGTGGTTTTTCCATCCATACCTATATCTACGTGTCACTCCTTTATTCTTTCGGACTCCCCTCTTCACAAACTACTTACCAGTTCGAACCCCCTCTAAAAAACTTGCTAGACCTCCCCTTTTCATCAGCATCTGTTTTGCGATCTACCCTTTCCACTGCCATATCATCTGCCACGTCATCTTCCATGTCATGTTTCCACATGGAACTGCCACGTCATCTTCCACGTCATCTTTCCACATAGATCTACCACGTCATAGTGATGCCACCATCACATCATCCCGCATATCACAAATTGCAAGTCTTTCGGCCACTTCTTATAGTCTTCCACTCCATAACTACGATTGTGATATTCTCGAGTATTATGAATGTGATATCTCTGTGTTTTTTTACTCGTGATAAGATCCTAAAATTCACCTCTCTTAGCATAGACCTCATTCCATATTCCTCTCCATCGTGGTTGTGTTCACGATTTATTATGCACTACATTTTTATCCTAATTTCCTGCAAAATGTGATTTGTTTCAAATAAAAGTCGCTTATCAGTCTCATTTAATTTTTACTTATCGATTCCTATTTTCCATGTTCAGGTTCATGACAGAAGAGGATAGTTTTGTTGATAAGTGGAAGTTCAGTTCAAACAGGTGAACATACATCTAGATAATTTGATGGAACAAATAATGAAGACAGGAAATCACATCCAGAAATTCCTACCAAAAATTTGTTTTCCTTTAAGCGTTATTGAAGGGATCTGTTTAAATGCCGTCAACACTCGGCATAATAATTCAGTTGCTTTTTCTACTATTTAAGATTACTCATTGTATGAAACCAGGTCCTGAATTTTATGAAGAAAGGCTTACGAAAGCTCGCACTATTTTACTTTCATAATTTTCTCAATAGAACGACTCGAACATTGTTTAGGATTTTTCATAAAGAATTTTGAGAAGTTGCATTTCTGTACTCCTAAAATCATCTTTGTGAGAAGGTTACTTTCATAATTTTCTTAATAGAACGACTCGGACGTTGTTTAGGAATTTTCATAAAGAATTTTGAGAAGTTGCATTTCTGTACTCCTAAAATCATCTTTGTGAGAAGGAATAAACTACTGCTATTTCTTTTATGATCTAACTAACATGCATCTGGTATTTCTATCTTTGTAATTCTGCTTTTTTCATAAATAAATAGTGAAATCATCTTTTCAGATTCCTTATTACATGGTATTTAAAAAACATTGTTACATGTATTCATTTCTGATCATATTGTCATTGATATTTTTTAATATATGTGTTAAACAATTTGCTTTGATATTCTAAATGTGATATGACTTATACACATTATTTTGATTAACTATTTTAGAATAATAATAATCTTGAAATATTTTCATTTCCATTGGTGTTTGAGCAATCTATATTGTCATTTACTAAGAAAATCACTATAGACCTCATCTAGATAAATGTTAAGCAATCCCCGGTTGTAGAATAGATTAATGCATATGTTTTCCATTTGATTCATTACTGCAAATCCATCTATTTCACTCCACTATAAGCATTATTCATTAAATTACTTTTCATTAGGAAACTGGTCCCATTTTTCCTAATCGAAGCCAGTACCTAAATGGGAAAGGATCTGTCTTAAGGTTCGGACCAGAGTGGCTTTCCCGGTTTTTGATGCAACGATTTTCCAGGCCTCAATAGGTACTTGGACATTTTCAATATGAACAATTCTCATAAATTTAGCTATAGGTATAATATTGTTAGTAGTACCTAAAAAGTAATTATAACCTTTTTTCTCTTAGATTTAATTAAAAAATGTTATGAAATTAGATTTAAAATAAAATATTTGTAAAATATTTTTATTTAGAAATCGGCTATTGTTTTTTTCATGTGGTATTGATAGTCCATGGTATTGGCCCATGGTATTGTAGCAATTAAAAGCCTAGATCCATAACATAATAATCCAAAATCTAGATGGCCCATGGTATTGTAAAAAAACTACTTAAAAGTTAATAATATCCATGGTAAATATTCATGATTAAAAATCTTGTCATATTGCAAATATTAAGTTTTTATCTGCTTATTAATTAAATTTATAGATGGAACACATCTATATTAATTGTTACAAATATATTGATTACATAAAATCTAATATTACAATATTATATGTTACCCAATATTTATAACCACCCCCACCTAATAAATAGTGGCTAGGGAGAGGGAGAAATACTAATTAAAATGCAATAGTATTAAATTTTACCTAATAATTCAGGTCACACCCCACCCTAAATATTACATTCTACTCAATATTTCCCCTCACTTCTAATATTTCTATTAATCACCTTCCATTATTGATTTTACCTTCCTACAACTGAAAACCTAAATGCCACCTGAAATTTACTTGTTATTATTACAGGATATGTTCAATTGAATCCCCCGCTTCATTCACCAAATTTTCTTTTTTTATTCAATGAATAAGCTAATTGATCTCTTTTTAAATTTGTCTCTCACCTCTTTGTCTCTCTCCCACACTCTATTCCCCTTCCATCTCACTCTCTTTCCTAAATATGATCCCATTGTATTGTATTTAAGAAAGTATCTAAATTAATAAAACCATAATTGCTTGTAAAATATTAAACCTATATTTTGGATCAATCATGTTCAAGAAAATACAATAATAAAAAATTTAAAAGAATCATGCACTATCTTTCCTCTATCATTTTTAATTACTTTTCTTTCTCATTGTTTGGATCCTTGGTTAAGATGCATCTGCGAGATGTTGGCACATTACGTAACGTTACATTATTTTTTTTTTATTAAACTCCAATTGCTTTAATTTAATTTAAGAGTTAAGTATATTTCATAAAATGTTTATTATATTATATATTATAATAAATATTTAAGAGTTAAGTATATTTCATAAAGAGTTTATTATATTATATACAAGGTTATTAATCATGAATATTTACCATGGATATTATTAACTTGTAAGTAGATTTTTTACAATACCATGGGCCAATACCCACAAGAAAAGGATAAAGAGGGCGAGGAGGGAAGAAAATTATAATACCACGGGCTACTACCATGGTTTATCAATACCATGGGCCATCTAGACTTTTGATTATTATGTTATCAATATAGGCTTTTAATTGTTACAATGCCATGGACCAATACCATGGACTTTTAATTGTATTTTCTTTAACATGATTGATCCAAAATATATGTTTAATATTTTACAACCAATTATATTTTGTATTAATTTATATACTTTGTTAAATACAATACAATGGGATCATATTTAAGAAAGAGAGTGAGATGGAAGGAAGAATAGAGTGTGGGAGAGAGGCATAGAGGAGAGAGAAAGGAAGAGAGCGAGGAGGGGGAGAGAGGGGAGGAGAGAGATAGATTTAGAGGGCGAAAGAGAGGGAGTGACAAGGTAATGATGAGGATGGCATGAGGGAGAGAGGAGATGAGGGGAGAGAGAAAAGGAGAGGATAAAGATAGGGAAAGAAGGGGAAGAGAGAGACAAGGAGACATAGATATGGAGGGGCGAGAGGGGGAGAGAGAGAAGGAGAGAGGGAGGGAGATAGTTGCAGAGTTGGAGGGTGGAGAGAGAGTGTGTGTATGATGGGGGGAGAGACAGAGGGACGTGGGAGAGAAGGGGAGAGAGAGGACTTGAGAGAGATGAGAGAGAGGGGGGGAGAGAGATGGCGCTGGAAGGTGAAGAAAGAAATAGAGAGAGAAAGGTGGAGAGGGAGTGGCAAGGGAGAGATGGAGAGTCAGTGAGAGAGAGAGAGAGAGAGAGAGAGAGAGAAGGATGGATATAGAGATAGATAGATATGGAGAGAGAGTGTGTATGTTTTTGGGGTGAGAAGGAGATACAAGGGGAGATATACATATAGATGGAGCAGGGGAAGGGGTAGAAGAGAGAGGCAAGGAGAGGGAGGGAGGAAGAGGATAGATGAGAGATAGATATATAGATGGAGAGAGAGGGGGGGGAGAGAGATGGGGAAAGAGAGACAACGTGACATATGTTTAGGGGATTGAGATAAAGAGACAAAGAAGGAGAAATGGAGGGAGGTATAAATATAGATGGCAGGGGGAGAGAGGAAAGAAGGGAAATATAGAGAAAGTTAGGGAGAGGTAGTTAGAGTGAGATGGGGGAGAGAGGGAGGGGAAGAGAGAGAAGGAGAGGGGGAGGGATATAGACATAGAATGGAAGGTGGAGAGAGAGGGAATAAGAAAGAGTCTCACGGAGACGAATACAAACATATAAGTTAGATCTAGAAAGTCATGAATATTTTAGATTTTCACTAAAATATATGTATTGATTTCAATGTAGTTGCTGAATTCTAATCCTATTTGATCACATGCACTATATACATTGATTTCAGTGTAGAAATCAATGTATATATATATGTTGGGCCTCAAAATAGCCCCTATTTTCACTCCATTATTCACCAATATTTTCACATTTTACCTTCATGTTACCTCCATTCCACCTCCACATCATTCCATCTACCTCATTATTGGATTATAACTATGCTTTTCCAAAGTTATTAATTCTTAACATTTTTAAGTGAATTTATGGCTAAACTTTAGAAAATAAAATGCTTATACTTATACCTAACAATTAGAATGAGTTTGTTGACATGTGTAGGCACAAAGGAAGCTTCCAGGGCATCTTTATGTGGCCTTGAATGATCAAATTCGAATTTGATAAGATAAGCTTCATGGAGAAGATCATGGACCTCATGGAGGAGATCATGGAGGATAGGGTTATGTGTCATCATTGGTTGAGAAATATGTGGGTCAAAGGAGAGAATAGTGGGTCTACATTTATGAGGTTGTTATCATAAGTTTTTGTATAAATAGGAGTACCTCCTCCATTCCAAAGGAGAGGACTCTTAGAGCATTGTATCCAATTGATGATGGAATAGAATAAAGCTTCATTTTGCATATATTTCTATTATGTAGTTATAGATATAAGTTTTACATATATTTCCATTATGTAGTTTTAGATTTAATTTTCCTTAATGTAGTATATGGAATAATTTGTCTTGTTCTTAGGAGAATTGAGCTCACTCTAAGAGGATGAGAGAAACATTTTATTTCATATTAGATCTTATTTCATTTACTTGTTTAGATGTTTGAGGATTTGATTTGTTGATGAATGAGTTTTAAATTAGAATATTATTAGCATATGAGAGAACAACCAAGGGTCTAAGTTAGACTCTCTCTCTCTATTTGATTTGCATGATAATTGAAATTCATTCTTTTGCTTTTATATTTCAAGTATCATATGAGGAGATACCAAGAGTCTAAGTTAGGCTCTCTCTCCAATGATTTATATGGTAATTGAAATTCATTCTTTTCTGTTTATGTTTCCAGTCATTTCATTTCTTCTGCTTACGAATGAATCTTAGTTTAGTTTGGATTAGTGCATGAGAGGACAATCAAGAGACTAAGTTAGTCTCTCTCTCTACTTGAATCTGAGCAACAATTAAAGTTCATTCTCTTGTTTTCATTTTAAGTTTTTTTAGTTTCATGTAATCAATGATTTCTCTATGATACTGTAGGGAAGGACAAACAGGACCTCCTTAGTTAGGAGCCTCTTCTTACATATTGTATTTAATCTTAAATAAATTATTTAGGCATAGAGTTAGTTGCCTACTCCTGCATATATAGTGCTGGCATCATCACAAGATTACGAGTTTCCCTGGTCGATAATTTATGCAACAATTTAAGTCCAATAAATTGCTCAACATTTTGGCGCTGTTGCCGGGGAATGGTGCTAAGGGATTAGGCATTAGAAATTTAATTTAGCACTAGTATTTTTCTTTAGACAAAATAACTTGTGAGACCTAGTGACAGCAGTATCTTCACAAAGAAGTTTAAGTTTGAGTTTTTTATGGTTTAGTGTTTAGCTAGTTTTAAATTTCGTCTTTTCAAGAACACCCCCCCTGCATGAATAAAAACAAATCAAGCGATGAGTATGCTCTCTTCCTGTGCTTCGTGGGATCAGGAAGATCAGAAAGTCAATTGATTTGGTTCGAATAAAACTACTCTTGCTGAGAACTAATGTGCAACATGACAATAAAGAATTTTGTGAATAAAAAAAATCTAGATGAAATTTAGTTTTTTTTAGATTTAAAAAAAAAAAAAAAAAAAATAATAATATATGTATCATATATACATATTATTATTAAAAAAAAAAAAATTAACCATTTCTTTTGTTGTTTTTTTAGATATTTAAAAAAAAAAAAAAAAAAAAATAGATTTAGTTATTGTTTAATTTTAGACCATTTCTTTATTAGGTTTTAATAAAAAATTATTGTTGAATTTTTTTTTTTAAATCTCAATTTAAATAACAAATTAAAAAAAAAATTGTTTTTTTAATTTGTTGTTTAAAACAAAATAAAATCAACATAAAAAATAAAAAATATGTTTTCTCAAACATCTGCAATACAATGTTGGCCATATAGTCCAGCTCTCTAGTTTTATACAAGCGGTGAAGAGCATCATCAGAAACAAAGCTGGATTACCATGTGGCAGTGAAGGATTCCTCTTAATGTTTGCGCGCAGCCATCCTTGGAAGAAGTTCACGCGCATTACTTGGCAAGCCAGCAGCATCAACCATCCATGGAGATTCTTCATTAACTGGAGCGTTTGATTTTTTTTTACCTCCTGAAGTTATTATCTCATACAACCTGGCCTTGGCTTCTTCCATTTCTATGCTGGCATTAGATGTGATTCCGGTTCTCCGCGCAAGAAAATGAACAAAAAGTTTGACTGCATGCTGGAAGTAATGAACAAAAGGTTTGAGTGCAGTTTTGAAAATATGAAGTTCGCTGAGCCTAAACTACACCTGTACATGCATTTCTATGATCAAAGAGTCAAGTTTCAGCTCCAATGCCTGAAGGAATGCGTGTCCATTGTACTGTCGTTGGCATGCCTTCATATAGCGCAATCCAGGCACAACAGGGATATCAGATGGTAGCTGAAGCTGCATGAATCTATGATTAGTATTTGAACCTTATCTACGGCAGACAAACAAAATGGAAGATGTTATTATTTCATAGAGCCAGGGTATTTTATATATCAATAGCTTTGTCTTGCTGCGATCCATGGAGAGCTTAGCCCAACTAGAAGCCTTATGTGAAAGGCTTTACAACTCACAGGATACAGCAGAACGAGCACGTGCAGAGAGCACTTTGCAATGTGTACATTTCCCAATGTCAGTACATTCTTGACAATGCTTCATCTCCTTATGCACTGGTTTTGGCGAGCTTGAGCTTGTTGAAACAGGTTTCTGAGCACACTCTTTCTCTCCAGCTGCGCCTAGATATCCGCAACTATGTTGTGGGATATCTTGCTACTAGAGGGTCAGAACTGCAACCATATGTGATTGGTTCATTGATTCAACTTCTTTGCGGTATCACAAAGCTTGGATGGTATGATGAATCAAATTGTCGCAGAGATGAATCTTTTAGGGATGTGGCTCTGTTCCAAATTTTTCAGATATCCATAACTTCATTGCAACAGCTAAAAAAATGATATTGACAAGAATTGAAATACTTATCTTTTGACTTTGTTGATGCAGCTGCCCTCAGTGTGGCTTTGTGGAAATCCGTAAACCAGTCAAGAAGAACCTCAAGAATGCCTGCTCTTATAATTCTCATGCCGCCCATAGACTCCGGTTCCATTTCATTCACTAAGAACGCTCAATCCATCCAAAATCTTCAAGAACGCTGCCATCCGTTTTGTTATGCATTTATTTTGGTTTGTTTTATATTTTTAGGTTTATTTTGTTTTTATTTAATTTGTTATGATTCTGCTTTAATGTTTGTTCTATTATTAATATGTTAATATATTAATTATATTAATATATTGATATAATAATTTTCATTATAATTTGTTGTAAATATTTGTTAGTTATATTATTAATTAATGATGGTTATAAAAAGTGTATTAATATATTAATATATTAATTGTATTAATTATATTAATAATATCTTTTATAATTGCATTATAAAAGATATTAATGTTATTATTATAATTAATATATTGATATATTAAATGTATTAATGTATTAATTTATTATTATATTTTGTTGTGTGATTTGTTTTTTATTTTGTATATATTTTGATTGATTAGATTTGATATATTTAGTTAATATTGGATTTGTATTAATATATATATGATTGTCATAATATATTATTTATATTAATATATTAATATATTAATATGATTGTATTAATTATATTAATATATTAATTGTATTAATTATATTAGTATATTATGATCATATATTATCTTTTGTTATCAAGTTTAAAAAATAAAAATAATAAAAAAAAAAACAAAATAATAAAAAATATTGTTTTTTTAGAAGGATTGGCATGCGCAAGGAAATTTTGGGAGCATGAAAATTAAGAGAATCAGGGGAATTACACGAACAGGATGAAAAACTTTGGAGGCACGAAAATTGAGAAAATCATGTGAACAGGTTGAATGAAAAATTAATAAAAAAAAAAAAAAAAAAAACACAAACAAACAAACACGCTTTTCACAAAATTCACGCAGGCTTGAAAATAAAGAATGGAACATTTGGAAGCATAATTTGAAAGAACATTTGGTGGATTATTTAAATGCTGACTAACTTGTTTAGAATTGGCAAATTGATATTGTTGTATGCTTTTATAACGTACTAATCTGCAGGACACAACAAATCTATGATGCCAAACTTTTCGCCATGCACAAAAGTCAGCTGACACAAACAGGGAGTATAACATTTCCATGGTTATTTTAAGAATGGAATGATTTTAATATCATGATTAAGTCAAATTCAAAACTTTGATTGTCCTTAATTTGATTTATTTGGTATAAAATTTTTGCGTAAGAAACATGAAGCAAATGGCCATTTCTTCATGAGCACACTTATGTTTTCTTTGTACCAAGTTTTTTACAGGTTACAGGATAATCAAGTGATCATAAGGAGATTACATTATGTGCACAATTGGTCTTCCAAAGACTAAGTCATGACATTCTAAAGACAAATCCAACTCTACAACCACTCCTTTGCAACTCCCTTTTTGCAAAACATTTTCCACCAATTGTCAATCCATAAAAGCATCCCATTTCCGTATCCATTTTTCACAGCAAGAGTTCTTATTCA
Organism: Pinus tabuliformis; assembly: GCA_031772625.1. Taxonomy (NCBI): domain Eukaryota; kingdom Viridiplantae; phylum Streptophyta; class Pinopsida; order Pinales; family Pinaceae; genus Pinus; species Pinus tabuliformis. The sequence goes on along the minus strand of CM062819.1, from coordinate 87,497,236 downwards.
TACACCATGCATTTCCTTATTGTCATTTTCCATGTCATTACCATTCCCCTTCATTTCCACCAATAAAACTCTGCTTGAGTCAAAGTCTTAGAGTCTATGTATCATTGAAAAAGCACCTAGAGGCTTGCATGCCTTAATGGCAAGTACTCTTGCCAATGAACAATGGGAGTACATTAATATCCCTTGTTCGTTGGATCTTGTAGGTGACTCGACTACGACAAATTTATTCGTACCTACAAAGATGTGTTAGGCATCCTGACTCCCATTGGAATCAATGGTGGGAGCTCTTGTGTTGGCTAGAGGCATTCATTAACGGCCACTAAGTCAACAACTTCTTGCTATGTTCGACATCGACACATTTAATCACATAGTAAGATTTGTGCCATCGAGCGTTGAAGACTTGAAGACCCATATTTTGTAGCAGATGAAGCCAATTTCCATTCATTGTATTTCCATCCATTGTATACATTGTATTTCACTTGAGGACAAGTGAATAAATAAGGCTGGGAGGAAAATGTAACTTCTATATTTTGTATACCTTCCAAGCCTTATATATTTTCAACCATATTCAGCAAGACTCATCAGATTCATCATCCAGCAGCAGATACAACTTTCAGCCATGTTCAGCAGACTCCTCATATTTTTCATCCAGCAGCAGAGGATCCAGCAGCCAATACAATAACACAGATTCATCTTTCATCACAGCTTGAAGAAGCAGATTTAGAGCAGAATTGTGGCAGTTGCACATGCATGATTCATGCATGATTTTTCCAACCAAGTAAAGAAGACCATGAACAAAAGTTCTTGCAGCCACACGTGCACAGCTCTCATCCATTTTGGAAGGGTAAGTTAAGGTATGATATTTTCTAACTTTTAACCATTAAATTCCTTGAAAAGTTAGAATAATAATTTTTGGAAAAACTTCACTTCCTTTTCCCTTCTTTCCCCATTTCACATAACTGCCCAAACCATCCGTTTAAGGGGAAGGATACACTTACATACATGTTTTGTTACATTCATATCCACATTCATATATCACAACCCCACTTAACCCCACTTACCTTCAAAGTATATTCACTATTACATGAGCATACAAATGACTTTGTCGGAAGTATTTAGAAGTTAATTGGATGCGAAAACAATCATGGTTGTTACACAAGAACCAACCATGACGCATTCCAACAAAAATACATTGCCATTATTACATGAGCTTACAAGTGGCTTTGATAAAAGTATTTAAAAGTTAATTGGATGCCAACAAATCATGGTTGTTACACAAGAACCAACCATGATGCATTCCTACAAAAATAATCTGCAACAAAAATCACATTATCAATATGCAAAGATCATACATTGAATGCAACAAACAAAATATGGTTGAAACACAAGAACCAACCAAGTTGTAATTCATCAAAATAATGCTTTGCAAAAGTTATGTAAATGATATCATGCAGAGTTTAAGCCAAAGCTCAAAAAGTAATGTAATAGATTGCATGAGGACATGCAATACCATTGATTGCATGAGGACATGCAATATCTTGAGTTTGGGGGAGATGTTGGGCCTCAAAATAGCCCCTATTTTCACTCCATTATTCACCAATATTTTCACATTTTACCTTCATGTTACCTCCATTCCACCTCCACATCATTCCATCTACCTCATTATTGGATTATAACTATGCTTTTCCAAAGTTATTAATTCTTAACATTTTTAAGTGAATTTATGGCTAAACTTTAGAAAATAAAATGCTTATACTTATACCTAACCATTAGAATGAGTTTGTTGACATGTGTAGGCACAAAGGAAGCTTCCAGGGCATCTTTATGTGGCCTTGAATGATCAAATTCGAATTTGATAAGATAAGCTTCATGGAGAAGATCATGGACCTCATGGAGGAGATCATGGAGGATAGGGTTATGTGTCATCATTGGTTGAGAAATATGTGGGTCAAAGGAGAGAATAGTGGGTCTACATTTATGAGGTTGTTATCATAAGTTTTTGTATAAATAGGAGTACCTCCTCCATTCCAAAGGAGAGGACTCTTAGAGCATTGTATCCAATTGATGATGGAATAGAATAAAGCTTCATTTTTCATATATTTCTATTATGTAGTTATAGATATAAGTTTTACATATATTTCCATTATGTAGTTTTAGATTTAATTTTCCTTAATGTAGTATATGGAATAATTTGTCTTGTTCTTAGGAGAATTGAGCTCACTCTAAAAGGATGAGAGAAACATTTTATTTCATATTAGATCTTATTTCATTTACTTGTTTAGATGTTTGAGGATTTGATTTGTTGATGAATGAGTTTTAAATTAGAATCTTATTAGCATATGAGAGAACAACCAAGGGTCTAAGTTAGACTCTCTCTCTCTATTTGATTTGCATGATAATTGAAATTCATTCTTTTGCTTTTATATTTCAAGTATCATATGAGGAGATACCAAGAGTCTAAGTTAGGCTCTCTCTCCAATGATTTATATGGTAATTGAAATTCATTCTTTTCTGTTTATGTTTCCAGTCATTTCATTTCTTCTGCTTATGAATGAATCTTAGTTTAGTTTGGATTAGTGCATGAGAGGACAATCAAGAGACTAAGTTAGTCTCTCTCTCTACTTGAATCTGAGCAACAATTAAAGTTCATTCTCTTGTTTTCATTTTAAGTTTTCTTAGTTTCGTGTAATCAATGATTTCTCTATGATACTGTAGGGAAGGACAACCAGGACCTCCTTAGTTAGGAGCCTCTTCCCTTACATATTGTATTGAATCTTAAATAAATTATTTAGGCATAGAGTTAGTTGCCTACTCCTGCATATATGGTGCTGGCATCATCACAAGCTTACGAGTTTCCCTGGTCGATAATTTATGCAGCAATTTAAGTCCAATAAATTGCTCAACAAGAAATATAGAGAAAGTTAGGGAGAGGTAGTTAGAGTGAGATGGGGGAGAGAGGGAGGGGAAGAGAGAGAAGGAGAGGGGGAGGGATATAGACATAGAATGGAAGGTGGAGAGAGAGGGAATAAGAAAGAGTCTCACAGAGACGAATACAAACATATAAGTTAGATCTAGAAAGTCATGAATATTTTAGATTTTCACTAAAATATATGTATTGATTTCAATGTAGTTGTTGAATTCTAATCCTATTTGATCACATGCACTATATACATTGATTTCAGTGTAGATATTTATTTATAATTCTACTTAATACCTTAAACTAGATGCATTGGTTTCAGTGTAGATATTGATTTCTACTCCTATTTGATTTCTTGCAGAGGATGCATTGGTTTCAGTGAAGATAATGATTTCTAATCCTATTTAATTTCTTGCACTAGATGCATTTATTTTAGTGTAGATGTTGATTTCTAATCATATTTAATGGGAGTCGGCTAACGAGGCGGAGGGATTGCCTGGACAACCAAAAGTGGCTAGTTGCAAAAAAAATTCAAAAAATATTGTAGAGGCAATGTTTGAATTGTGTTTTTGATGGTGGAAATGTATTAGCACCATCAAAAATGTCTAGGAAACCTAAAATTTTGAAGTTTAACAACTATAACTTGGATTTACAAAAATCCTTGCTGGATTTTCTCTAAATATGACCAGAACTTCATAACTTTCTGGGCAACTCCTCCACCTCGTTAGACTACGCATATTTAATACCTTACACTATATGCATTGATTTCAATGTAGGTGTTGATTTCTGCTCCTATTTGATTGCTTTCACATGATACATTGGTTTCAGTGTAGATATTGATTTCTAATCCTATTTGATTGCTTGCACTAGATGCATTGATTTCAGTGTAGATGTCGATTTCTAATCCTATAGGATTTCATTATAGATATTGATTTCTAATCCTATTTGATTTCTTGCACTATACTGGGCTATAGAGAGGCGCTCTACAGCCCAGTATATGAGGGCAATGTTTTCACTTTACATAACTTTACATTAAAAAATATTAAATGTCACGTAAAGTAATGTTACATTAAATTTTGTTTATTAAAAGCCATTATATGAGGGATTTGTTGTCACGTAATGTAACGTTACATTAAAATGTAATAAACAATATAAGGGAGATGTTGAAAACACATATTAATAATAACATGTGTCGGATAACATATATTGTATATGCTGAAAATATGTGTAACATTAACGTTACATTAAAAGAAATATTAAAAAACATACGTGTCGGCTATATATATATATATATATATATATATATATATATATATATATATATATATATATATATATATAATAAAAAGAGATCGCTTATTCAATAACAAAGAAAATTAGGTAAAAGAAGCGAGGGATTCAATTGAGCATATGTGTTTGATTTCTCTTTAATTTTAAAATTATTTACTTTTTACTATGTGAGTTATGCAATTATAAATATTATTTAAAAAACTTAGTTTTATGTGCTTTCTTTAGTTTTTTTTTGTTAGAAGTGAACAAATTACAAATTATTCCAGCCCATTAATGAAAAGAATTTAAGAGTGGAAAATTTATATACTCCAATTGCTTTAATTTAATTTAAGAGGTAAGTATATTTCATAAAATGTTTATTATATTATATATTATAATAAATAGTTAAGTATATTTCATAAAGAGTTTATATTATATACAAGATTTTTAATAAAAAATATTTACCATGGATATTATTAACTTCTAAGTAGGTTTTTTACAATACCATGGGTCAATACCATGGGCTTTTTATTGTATTTTCTTTAACATGATTGACCTAAAATATATGTTTAATATTTTACAACCAATTATGTTTTTTTATTAATTTAGATACTTTGTTAAATATAATACAATGGTATCATATTTAATAAAGAGAGTGAGATGGAAGGGAAAATAGACTTTGGGAGAGAGACATAGAGGTGAGAGACACCGTGAGAGAGAGAAAGGAAGATAGAGAGGAGAGAGAGAGAAAGGATAGAGAGGAGGGGGAGAGAGGGAGGGAGAGAGGGAGAGAGATAGATTTAGAGGGGGAAAGAGAGGGAGTGACAAGGTAGTGATGAAGATGGAATGAGGGAGAGAGGAGATGAGGCAAGAGAGAGAAAAGGAGAGGATAAAGATAAGGAAATAAGGGGAAGAGAGAGACAGGGAGGCATAGATATGGAGGGGGGGAGAGGGGGAGAGAGAGAAGGAGAGAGGGGAGGTGATAGTGACAGAGTTGGAGGGTGGAGAGAGAGTGTGTGTATGATGGGGGGAGAGATAGAGGGAAGTTGGAGAGAAGGGGATAGAGAGGACTTAAGAGAGAGGAAAGAGAGGGGACGAGAGAGATTGAGCTGGAAGGGGAAGAAATACATAGAGAGAGAAAGGTGGGGAGGGAGTGGCAAGGGAGATATGGAGAGTTAGGGTGTGTGTGTGAGAGAGAGAGAGAGAGAGAGAGAGAGAGCATGACATGTTTAGGGGGTTGACATAGAAGGGCAAAGAAGAAGAGATGGAGGGAGATATAAATATAGATGGCAGGGGGAGAGAGGAAAGAAGAGAAATTTAGGGAGAGATAGTTAGAGTGAGATTGGGGAGAGAGGGAGGGGAAGAGATAGAAGGAGAGGGGGAGGGATATAGACACAGAATGGAAGTTGGAGAGAGAGGGAAGAAGAAAGAATCTCATAGAGACGAATACAGACATAGAAGTTAGATCTAGGAAGTCATGAATATTTTAGATTTTCATTAAAATATATGTATTGATTTCAGTGTAGTTGTTGAATTATAATCCTATTTGATCACTATCGATTTATAATTCTATTTAATACCTTACACTAGATGCATTGGTTTCAACGTAGATATTGATTTCTACTCCTATTTTATTTCTTGCACAGGATGCATTGGTTTTAGTGAAGGTTTCTACTCCTATTTTATTTCTTTCACAGGATGCATTGGTTTTAGTGAAGGTATTGATTTCTAATCCTATTTAATTGCTTGCACTAGATGCATTGATTTCAGTGTAGATGTCGATTTCTAATCATATTTAATACATTACACTAGATGTAGTGATTTCAAAGTAGATGTTGATTTCTACTCCTATTTGATAGCTTTCACATGATATATTGGTTTCAGTGTAGATATTACTTTTTAATCCTATTTGATTGCTTGCACTAGATGCATTGATTCCAGGGTAGATGTAGATTTCTAATCCTATGGGATTTCAGTAGAGATATTGATTTCTAATCCTATTTGATTTCTTTTACTATACTAGAGAGGTGCTCTACGGCCCAGTATATGAGGGAGATGTTGTCACGTTATGTAATGTTACATTAAAAAATATTAAAAAAATATGAGAGAGATGTTGTCACGTAACGTAATGTTACATTAAAAAATTTATTACACCAAGAGGTGATATACAACCTAGTATACGAGGGAGATGATGTTGTCACATAACGTAACGTTACATTAAAAAAAAAATATTGTGCCCACAGGCGCTCTACAACTAAGTATATGAAGGAGATGGTGTTGAGGAGATGATGTTGTCACGTTACGTAATGTTACATTAAAAAATATGAGGGATATGTTTTCACGTAACGTAACGTTACATTAATTTTTTATTATTAAAAATTAGTGTATCAGGGAGATGTTGTCACAAAATGGAACGTTACATTAAAATATATTAAAAATATATGAGGGAGATGTTGAAATTTTTTAAATATATATATATATATATATATATATGTGTGTGTGTGTGTGTGTGTGTGTGTGTGTGTGTGTGTCGGCTAACATATATTGTATATGCTGAAAATATATGTAATGCTAACATTACATTAAAAAAAATATTAAAAAAATATATGTATCTGCTAACATATATTGTATATGTTGAAGATATGTGTAACATTATTTTAAAATGAAAAAAATAATTAAAATAAAAAAATGTGTCGCTAATATTAACAAAACAATAAATATACAATTTAAAAAGAGATCGATTAGCTTATTCAATAACAAAGAAAATTAGATAAAAGAAAGAGCAAAAAAATTATAAACTCCAATTGCTTTAATTTAATTTAAGAGCTAAGTATATTTCATAAAAAGTTTAATATATTATATATTATAATAATATATAATATAATAAATAGTTAAGAATTAAGCATATTTCATAAAGTGTTTATTACAATACCATGGGCTACTACCATGGTTTATCAATACCATGGGCCATCTAAAATTTTGATTATATTTTCTTTAACATGATTGATCCAAAATATATGTTTAATATTTTACAACCAATTATGTTTTTTATTATTTTAGATACTTTGTTTAATACAATACAATGGGAGCATATTTAAGAAAGAGACTGAGATGGAAGGCAAAATTGAGTGTGGGAGAGAGACATAGAGGTGAGAGACAATGTGAGAGAGAGAAAGGAAGAGAGAGAGGAGGGGGAGAGAGGGAGGGAGATAGATATATTTAGAGGGGGAAAGAGAGGGAGTGACAAGGTAGTGATAAAGATAGAATGAGGGAGAGAGGAGATGAGGGAAGAGAGAGAAAAGGAGAGGATAAAGATAGGGAAAGAAGGGGAACAAAGAGATAGGGAGATGTAGATGTGGAAGGGGGGAGAGGGAGAGAGAGAGAAGGAGAGAGGGAGGGAGATAGTGGCAGAGTTGGAGGGTGGAGAGAGAGAGTGTGTATAATGGGGGAGAGACAGAGTGACATGGGAGAGAAGGGGAGAGAGAGGAAGGGAAAAGAGAGATGACTTGAGAGAGAGGAGAGAGAGAGGGGGGAGAGAGATGGAGTTTGAACATATGCTACTCATCCTCTACTCAACATAGGTTATAGGATTAGAAATCAACATCTATACTGAAATAAATGCATCTAGTGCAAGAAATCAAATCAGATTAGAAATCAATCTCTCTATATTTTCCCCTTCTCTCTCTCTCTCTCTCTCTCTCTCTCTCTCTCTCTCTCTCTCTCCATATTTATATCTATCTCCCCTTGTCTCTTCTTCTAACCCCCAAAACATAAACAATATCTCTCCATATCTATCTATCTCTCCCTCCCTCTCTCTCTCTCTCTCTCTCTCTCTCTCTCTCTCTCTCTCTCTTCCCCCACTGACTCTCCATCTCTCCCTGTCACTCCCTCTCCACCTTTATCTCTCTATGTCTTTCTTCCCCTTCCAACTCCATCTCTCTCTCCTCCTCTCTCTCTCATCTCTCTCAAGTCCTCTCTCTTTGTCCTTCCTCTCTCTCCCCTTCTCTCCCACCTCCCTTCGTCTCTCCCCCCATCATACACAGACTCTCTCTCCAACCTCCAACTCTTTCACTATCTCCCTCCCTCTCTCCTTTTCTCTCTCCTCTTCTCTCCCCCCTCCATATCTATGTCTCCCTATCTCTCTGTTCCCCTTCTTTCCCTATCTTTATCCTCTCCTTTTCTCTGTCTTCCCCTGTCTCCTCTCTCCCTCATTCCATCTTTATCTCTCCCTTGTCACTCCCTCTCTTTCCCCCTCCAAATGATCTCGCTCCCTCCCACTCCCCCCCCCCTCCCTCTCTTCCTTTCTCTCTCTCACTGTGTCTCTCACCTCTATGTCACTCTCCCACACTCTATTCCCCCTTCCATATCACTCTCTTTCTTAAATATGATCCCATTATATTGTATTTAAGAAAGTATCTAAATTAATAAAAAAAATAATTGGCTGTAAAATATTAAACCTATATTTTGGATCAATCATCTTAAATAAAATACAATAATAAAAAAATTAAAAGAATCACGCACTATCTTTCCTCTATCATTGTTAATTACCTTTCTTTCTCATCACTTGGATCCTTGGTTAAGATGAGGGAAGAGAAAGATGGATAAACTAGCATATGGACGAGACATCCTGTACTCAACATAGGCTACTTTATGCTTTCGATGCTAAGAAGGGAAAGATGAAAATAGCTTTTCTAGAGCCCAAATTCACTCATCCTAGGAGTGTTGATGATTATACGAAGTCTATCTTTACTTTTGATACACATTTGATTCATCCCATTTACTAGATTGACCTACATGAGAAATCTGGTAAAATGATCTATTCTTCCCTTATAAGTTCATCTATGGCAGCATCTAAACTTCAACAACCATTACACAATGTACAGTCTCAGTTAAAGTTATAAAGAGTTTCTTCTTCAACAAAGGATAACAAGAGAAAATTCTTAGATGATTTAGTGATAAAGTTTGGATGTGATCCCATATATGTAAAAGCAACATAAGAACTTATCAAGATAAAAAATGCATACTTAGATGCTCTAATAAAATAGATTAAGCTACCATCTATAGAAGATCCACAAGATAAAGTGATAGTTCATCTAGAAATGGAGAAAGAAAACACGTTCAAGATCATAATTGAACAAAATGTGTAGATAGAGAAAATGGAGACTAAGATTCAAAAGATTCTAAAGTAAAAAGAACAACAGGGAACCCCAACATCTAATAGAACAACAACATCTACATCAACTACTACTTCAGCAAAGGGGACTACATCTACTGATCTAGCAATAGGGATGGCAAAGACTATGGAATATTTATCAATTATGGGGCAAGACGTCGAAAAACTAAGTCAGCTTAACAATTTATAAGAATAGAAACTAAAGATTGATAATTCTTATTTAGCTGATTTGTAGAATTCCTATAAGCTAAGACAAAGAGCTCAATTCCTAGAAAGCCAATCTATTATGATTGATACTATCACACATGATAGAGAATTTATTTGGATCCAGATAACTGAAGCCATCACTGAGATATGGTCTTCAATTGAAATAATATTTGAGCAGGATGAACTAGTAAAAAGGGCCAAGCAAGCCATAATAAATGTAAAGAAATATTTGGGTTCAAAGCCAGGAAGAGCACATGAATTGATAAAGGTTTTGAATTCCAAAAACAAAGATGAATTCGAGGAATATGATATAGAAGACAGGATAGAGAGCACACTGGAAGTGAGAAGGATTCTCACTAAGAATAATTTGATGCTCCAGCTAGAAAATAAGTTCCATAATCTTGAATCAAGTATCCAGAGGTTTCACAGGAAATTTTCAGTTTTACACCAAAAGGGAACTCTTGGATTATAGGGAATAACAAATAAATTAATTGATTCAAAAGAATATCAAACTAAATTATGTTCAATTGGAAATGATAAATCCAGGATTTTAAATATCAAAGGCACAATCTTAGGTAAAGAGTTTATAGAAGGCCTCGTTATGATTTACTCATCAAGCATGAGATAAATCATTTATTTTTTGTAAAACCAACTTTTCAAAAATATATTGAGGTAGATGAAACTTTTAGAATATTAATCAAACTCTGGATTCTAGATGGAGAAATATGGGAAGAATTATGCAAGTTACTGAAGTAATGAGTCAAAAACACTCATCAACAGATTCAACAACAAAATAGTGGATTTATTAGCCACATCAGCAACAAAATCCTCGAATCTATAGATAATAGCTTCAACAGTTTCATTTCCCCATATTTATGTACTATTTTTGTAGAAACAAATCTAGATATTCTTTGAGTGTATCTACATATTTTACTTTAGATAATTTAGGAACATTTTGTATAAATAATTCCCAATTTGAATTGTAAAGGGTTACACCCTTGGGCTAAGTTTATTCAAACCAGAATTACATGTATCTGAAGTTGTCTGATATCAATAAAAGGATTCTGAATTTGTTTCAAACAACTTGTTATCTCTGTGAGTTTTCTTTATGTTATTCATTCCATTCTATTATTTCAACATGTATTTGGTTTTATGAAGAAATTTGAGTAAGATATAAACTGAATATTAGTCTATCTTAAATCTCCTATGAAGTTATAATAAATTACAGAGATTAGTTCATTAGACTATTTGTCTAAAAAAACTCCTCTACATCAATTAACTGTCAATTCTTCATGAATTTTGGATGAATTTTGGTTGGTTAGTGATCATAGTTTACTAGCATCAGCCTTATGAATATTATATCTGAATACTTAAAACTCATATTTTCTCTAAATTCTTCATTCCAAATCTTTTAAAGATAAATTATTGTTTATGTGAAGAAACAACCCTCTCATTGCATTGAGAGAAATTAGGACCAATACCTATTTACATAAGCTTAAAACATTGGTCTTCCATAAATTTTAAAACAACCAAAATATTTTAGATACTCTGGCATAATTACCTAACCTAGAATTATCTCAGATGATAAAATCAAATTGGCATCGTTGCCAGGGATCAAAATTTGAATCAATTTCTCTCGGAAAAATATTTAGCTTTTACTTTAAGGTGAATATAGGATTATCAGGTTAAAATATTTCACCTGGTGACTCGACAAGCCAAACTAGCTTCTTTTAGACACATCAGATCTCATTCAGACCCTGAGATTTATTCTCCATTATCAGATCTTGAGAGATTGGTAAGAGAAGCTTCTTTTAGAAGAAGACTAGAAGCTTCTACCTCTTCTTCTGCACCAATACAACCTAAAACTATTTCAGCTACTAATGCTTTTGGACTTGCTCCAATTCCTTCTTAATTGTCTGATTTATCCCCAAAAGTACTAGAACTTTTATCTATAGGAGTTAACCTACATTCAACCCTTCTAGTCCATTCATTTGAATCATATCAAATCCTTGAAACCCTTTTAGAATCACCTAAGTCAAAAGAAGAGTTATATATACATTTTTTTTTTGGTAGATAAGCACCCACGGGGAATTTGAACTAGTGACCTATATCAAGGAGTGCCTTAATAGTACAACCATTCATCGTCAATCCAAAGCCCCATGGGCTGATTTATATATATATATATATATATATATATATATATATATATTATACCTGGGTTAAAACCTACTGATTTTATATCACCTACTATACATACTTTTGCATCTACTTCTACCAAATCTGAGGACACCTTTTCTGTCTATACAAATCCTTTATTTGAAACTGAAGGAAAATTTCGACCTGAAGAGAATAAGTTAGTTATCCAATCATCATTAATAAAAGGTTTAATAGGACCTCCTCCTATAACCACACCTCCATTTTCCCCCACAAATTCATCTTCATCTACAACAACTTCTTTAGGATCTACCTCATCTTTAGATATGGCCTTTCAACATATCATTCAAACTAGTTATGTTTCCTTACAACTCCCTCGTGAACTTAATAATTTTCCTGATGGGTATTTAAAACATCTACCTAGATTTAATGGAGAAACTGGTTTGTCTATGGAATATCACTTAACAACCTTTTTTTATTTTGCTGAACATGAATATTGAACACGAAGATGCGTATATGAGGTTGTTTGTTCAATCACTTGAAGGAAATGATAGAATTTGGTTTAGACAACTAAGATAAATTTATATTCCATCTTGGAATCAATTTATAAAAAAATTTAAAAATCAATTAAGGATTAAAAAGGATCTTGTATGAAAAAAACATGATGAGCTGAGTGTAACTCTCACAAACGCTTGGCGGCTGGACGGCGAACGCGGATCGATCGCTGAGATGAGCAGCTCCGTCTTCATGGCAGGATTCCAACTGGATCATGCGGCGAGGTCATCAACGGAAGTCCATCGCCTTGTGCGGTTATACGAGGAGGTTTTTGGGTTGCAGAGAACCGAGGTGCCCAACTTCGGTCTTGAGCCACACAGCCATCATGCCGCATCGCGTTTAGAGGCCAGGTTGTGCCATACCCAGAACGCGCAAAGAAATGGCAGGGGGGAAGAAGAAAATAAATCTGGGACGTGGCAGGGTTGGGATCTGCAGGTTTTCACACTGTTTCAGTCGTTGCAATCAAAGAAAGGGGACTGCATGATGCAGATCTGCTCCCTCTCTCAATGCATTGGCCCAAACATTGCAGATCTGGCCTGGATCTATCTGATCTGGCCAACATTCGAGAACAGCCAGATCCCAGGCAGCAGATCGGTGGCAAAAAACATAGATCGAGCAAAGGGTTTGTAGATCTAGACATGCATAGGGAAAAACGACCCAATATGAGGCCAGATCTGGAAGATTGTTTACAGCCAAAGCACACGGAAATTAGTCGCGACACCGGTTTAGGCGGATCAGGAACTCAGTCAAAACCCAGGCTATAGGTAACAATAACTTGTTTTCAGATTTTTATTGAAACCCCTGAGGGGAAAACCCATTTAGTGTGGGTACATGCAGAAAGTACCATCTTGCAGTTGAAACAACAAATATGGGCAGTGATGGGATACCCAGTTTAGATCCAACATTTGGTCAGTGGTAGGTGGTCCCTCCAGGATAGTAGAACCCTGAAAAGCTATGAGATTAGTCCAGGAACAATCATTGTTTTAAACCTTAGGCTGAGAGGAGGGGCTCTGCCTCAGGGACAGCCAAGCTCCTCAGGAGGAGACAAGGGAAAAAAGACAGCACCTCAGCATCAACCCAAGGGAGGTTCCTCCTACAAAAATATTTTACAACGTAACAGAGACTCAGGGTCCTCTCCAGATTAAGGCAGATATATACCTAGGCCATACGTAGTAGATCATCTAGGGAAAACTCCAGCCCTTAACTTTGATTCTACAGGGCTTGATGATTTCGTTAAGTCTTATGAAACGCAGGCCCTAATCTGCCGTTTTAATAGTTTTTGGCCAAAACCAATGGATCTATTTCACTGGATCTTCACCAGTTGGACCATGGAATGTGATATACATTTATGCTCCAAGGGGTTTTTTATAGTTAGATTTGCATCCAAGGAAGTCAGAGATACAATCATCAGTGTTGGGCCTTGGTTTTGGGGAACATCGGGGTTGTTTATGACCCCATGGTTTCCAGATTTCGATCCAAACAAAATGATTGTATCCAAAGTGCCGGTCTGGGTCCGCCTATACAACCTTCCCCTTCACTTTTGGAGTGAACGAGTATTGGAAGGCATTGGGAACAACATAGGGAAATATATCAAAACAGATCTGGAAAGGATTGATGAAAGGGTCTACACTTTTGCACGCATTTGTGTGGAAGTAGATCTAAGTAAAGGGCTGCTGGACAACATAAGGCTGATCTACAAACAACAAAATTGGCTGCAAGCACTAGACTATGAAAACACTGCTTTCATATGTAGGCTCTGTAGGCTGACATGACACTTGCAAAGCACATGTCCAGAAGCCAAGAAATTAAACAGTAAAAAGAAGCAGAGGAAAGGATGGCAATTTCCCCCCCCTGACTCAGAGGACGAAGAATCAGAAGCAGAAGAGGAAGATATCCTCGCAGAGAATGCCAAGGTCTCTCAAGAAATGGAGACTCAGAAGGAAACCACAACAGACAACAAGGCTTCACAGTTCCACTCAAATCAGGCAGAGAAGGCAAGCGAGGATCTGAGTATGGGAGGGACCAAACGGCATCACCACTCAGATACTTCAGATTCAGACAAGGAAACAACCTCACAGAAAGCAGAAACATAGTTAGTCATAGCTTCGATTGAGCCCACTCAAGGAGAGTGGCGCAAGGCCGAAAAGAAAAAGGGGAAAAAAACTTGAAGGGTGAGTCCATTACTCACTACCAGAATCCAGTTTTTCTGCCTCTTTCTTCCCTTCTTCTCTCTTTCTCTTTTTCTTCTTATAATGCACATTAATTTTGCAACGTTGCATTGGGTGTGAAAGCACTTGAGCCCAATGGGCATCTTATGGAAATGCTTCAATGCATCTGCTTGTGTAACTTTTCATTTTTTAAATAAAAAGTTACCGATTTTTTCCTTGGAAAAAAAGGATCTTGTATATTTTGTTACATAATTTAAAGAATTGAAAAGAAATCATGGTGAACCAATGGCTGACTATATAAAAAGATTTAACAAATTTTATCATAAGATGCCACCTTACTACGAACCACCATTATCAACAACTAAAGTTAGATTTTCTTAATATTTTGATGATCATTTCACAGTCATGATTAGAGAAAGAAAATCCATCACCCTAGAAGACATGAAAACAAATTCCATAGAAGTTGAAGCCCATAGATCAGCATTAGCTAAAATTAGGGCTAAAGAAGAGAAGGTTGGAAGAAAAATAAAAGCTAGGGAAGAAGTTAATTCATCAAAAGTACAAAGGAAGACCAAAATATAGATGAAATCACCTCACTTCTTAGGAATATTTCAAATAGGATTTCAAAAATGGAGGCTCAACCTAGTACAGTTCAACAAACAACAAATAGACCTTAAGCTCCATTTAGAAGAACTACTCAAACTCAGATTTTGCAAAGACCTAATATTGATCAGCAAATTCAACCTCCACTAATGATTGATCATCAGGAACTTGAAGATACTATCTCTATGATTATAGATGACATCAATAGTTTTGATAGCTCATCCGTTCAAAATGCCATTGTCCCCCTTCCTCAAAATAAATTCCCACAACAAAATCAAGAAAACATACAAGTGTCAAAATATCATGCCTTCTTTAAATTCTTAATTACAGAATTAAATGGAAGATATGATTTAAGACCAAGACCAAGGGTTGGTAGGCCTCCTAAGAATACCATTGTAAATGAACGGCCAATTAAAACCACTGAAACACAAACAATAACAATTCAACCATTGAATCAATCAAATGAGCCAAATTCAGTTGATAAAACAATGTTAACTACTTTCAATGTGGAAAGAGAGCTAAAAAGGGTCAAAATACCTATTCCCTTATCTAAACTTTCTAAAAATCTAGGGTATAAAAATCAAGTTTCTAAATGGATTCAATCTTCAAGTGTTGATGCTGAAGGATATGTTATAAGCTTACAAGATGAGAAACCTTCAGTAATATTTGGTCCCAGTTATGATATGATTGATGAAAATGTACCACCTTTTTATGTCACTTTAAAAGTTCATGATTTTCTGTTATACAACTATATGTTAGATTCCGGGGCTTCCCATAATCTGATGTCTAAAGTGATCATGGATCAACTTCAACTACAGGTTACTAGACCCTATGATGATTTATATACTTTTGACTCAAAGAAGGTACCCTATCTTGGACTTATAAAAGACTTAGTTGTCACTCTATCACAAATCCCTGTTAAGAGTGTAGTATTAGATACTGTACTTATAGATATTCCTCCTAAATTTTGCATGCTATTGTTTAGATCATGTTGTGCCAAATTATGAGGAAGTCCACAAATGGACATGTCTTATGCTACTATTCCTGTATATGGAGTTGAACAACTAAGATTATACATGAAGGTTAGATTCATTAATACTGTTTGTAGAGTTGATCAAGCAAGAAATCATCCCATTTATGTAGTTGACCAAGATTTTGGATGTTTCACATTATCATTAGATAATTTACAAAAGACTCAACTTACCATTGAACGAATTGTGGATAAACCTGAGACTGTCAAAACTGATATTTGGAAATTATACTTTGATGGAGTTTTTTCAAAAGAAGGAGTTGGAGCAGGTATTGTACTTATTTCACCAGATAGACATAACATAAATCAATCCTATAAGCTAGAATTTTATGGTACAAACAATGTAGTAGAATATGAAGCTTTAATTCTAGGGTTGGAATTAGATAGAAGTCCTAAAATACAAAATTTAACTATATTTAGTGACTTGGGGCTCATTTTTAAACAAGTGAGGAATCTTTGTCAAACAAAACATCCCATACTTAGATCATACAGAAATGAGTTATGGGACTCAGTGGATAATTCCTTTCAGGCATTTAACATCATTGTTATTCCCAGAAATGAAAATATTCATGTAGATTCTTTAGCTATTTCAGCTAGTTCTTTTAAAATAACTGATGAAATATAGTTACAGTATCGGATTCAAGTAAAATATAGACCATCAATTCGTGATAATCTTAAATACTGGAAAATATTTGAAGATGATGAACAACTAAAGTCATTTTTACAGGTAATTGATGAATTTTCAGTCTTACAAATTGAAGAAGAACAACTTGATGATAAAGAGTTGAATAATGAAAATAAAACTTCATAATTATACTAAAAAATATTTGATCATAACATCATTCAATTACCCACCAATTTCATCCCAAAGGTCTTAGTCCCTCTTGAAATTTTTTTCAACCATAATGATGTTCCAAAAACCGATTATCAGATTCATCTAAAGAAGATATAGAAGAATGCAACATAGGATCTCAAGAAGAAACCAGAAATGCTAAAATCTCTGCATCATTACCAAAGGAAATAAAAGATAAATATCTATATCTCCTTCAGATTTATAGAGATGTTTTTTCTTGGTCTTACGATGAGCTAAAAACCTATGATACATCATTCATCGAACATAAAATTATTTTGAAAACAGATGCTAAACCTTTTAAGCAAATGTCAAGGAGAATAAATCTAGTCTTGCTACCCACAACTGAAAAAGAACTTAAAAATCTACTCGATGCCAAAATCATAGTTAATAACTCTAGTCTTGCTACCCACAATTGAAAAAGAACTTAAAAATCTACTTGATACCAAAATCATAGTCCCCTTAAGATATTCTGATTTGACATAAAATTTGGTTCCAGCTAGAAATAAAAATGGTGAATTTAGATTGTGTGTGGATTTAAGGAACTTAAACAAGTCATCCTTAAAAGATAATTATCCATTACCCAAGATGGATCAAGTACTTCAAATGATTTCTGGTTCTAATAGAATTTATATGTTAGATGGTTTTTCTAGATATAATCAGATTATGTTGAGCCGAGATGATAGGAAAAGACAACATTCACAACTCCTTGGGGTTCATTCATGTACACAAGGATGAATTTTGGGCTAACAAATGTTGGAGTTAATTTCCAAAGAGCCATGGATCTAGCATTTATTGATAATATTAACAAGTTTGTTGTCATTTATCAATATGATTTAACTATATTTTCAAATTCAGATAATAAAAACTTAAAACACTTGAGAAACGTTTTTGACAAGTGCAAGAAGTTTGGGATATCACTAAATCCAAAGAAGTCCTTGTTTTCCATTAAAGAAGGAAAATTATTGGGTCATATTGTTTCAAAGGAAGGAGTATTCATTGACCCAAAAAGAGTTTCAGCCATCCAAGCACTTTCATTACCAAGGAATAAAAAGGAAGTTCAAGTTTTTCTTGGGAAAATCGACTTTGTGAGGATATTCATACTTAACTATCCTAAAATAGTTAAAGGTATCACTGATATGCTGAGAAAGGGCTATGAGGTAAAATGTTCAGTTCAAGAAAGGTTTCTTTTAACCAAATTAAGAGAGCCATCTCTAAAGCCCCAGTATTAGCTAGTCCAAACTATTCTAAACCTTTCAATGTTTTTTCCTTTGCTTCTAAAAACACCCTAGTTGTTCGCCTTTTGCAAAAAAATGAAAATGGACATGACCAGCCTATTTCCTTTTTCAGTAAAGTCATGAGAGATGCTGAATTAAAATATGAAATTATTGAGAAATAAGCTTATGCCTTAGGTCAAGCCTTGAAAGATTTCGGAGTCTATATTCTTCATTCTTCCATTATTGCCTATGTTCCAAATAGTGTTGTTAAAACTATCTTATCATAGCCTGATACAGATGGTCAAAGAGGAAGATGGTTCACCAAGATATAATAATTTTATCTCATTATCAAATCTACAAAGTTGATAAATGGTCGGGGTTTATCCACACTATTAGCAAAATCCAATTGTAAAGTTTTGGGGATAAATTTTCAGCTAAGAAGAATCCACAAGAACCTTCTCCAACAGAGAAGAATCCACAAGAACCTTCTCCAACAGAGAAGAACCCACAAGAACCTTCTCCAACAGAGGAGAATCCACAAGAACCTCCATCTTCAGCTGAACCCATTCCCCTTCCACTCCACATCAATGAGAAATTCCTTCTTTCTAAATGGTACATTGATATTGTGCACTTTCTTTCAAATTTTCAATATCCACCCAGATAACAAAAAAAAAATGCAAAACCCTCAAGTTAAAGGCCATAAAATATTTCATCATCAATGCAAATATCTATTGGAAGGATCCACTAAACATCCTTTTATTATGCTTAACAAAAAGTGAGACAAAAGGAGTTATAGATCAGTTTCATGCAGGTATTTGTGGAGGTCATTATGCTTGGAGAGAAACAACATACAAAATTTTAAGAGTTGGGTTTTATTGGCCTAAATTATTTGCACAAGTAGGAGCAAAGGTTAGAGCTTGCATACCATGTCAATTTTTTGTTGGAAAGAAAAAATTATCATCACTCCCTCTAGTTCCAATTCTAGTTGAAAGAACTTTCCTACAGTGGGGATTAGACTTTATTGGGGAGATTCATCCAACATCCAGTAATCAACATAGATGGATTTTGACTACCACAGACTATTTTACAAAGTGGGTAGAAGCCATACCAGTCAGGAATGCTACTAATATTGTTGTTATTAAATTCATAGAAGAGAACATTCTATCTAGATTTGGATGTCCTCAACAAATAGTTATAGACAATGCACATGCATTCAGTAGTGTCAAAATGATTGAATTTTTCCCAAAATATCAAACTATACTACATCATTCTATTTCTTATTATCCTCAAGGAAATGGATAGGCAGAGTCATTAAAAAAAATTCTAGTATAGGTAATTAAAATGGTACTTGCAGAGCACAAAATAAATTGGGACATCCATCTCAAGTATGAAGTCTAGGAAAATAGAATTTCACCAAAAATATCAATAGGTAAATCACTTTTTCATCTTTTTTATGGCACTGAGGCACTTTTTCCTACACAACTAGATTTTCATGTTGTCAAATTATTACAAGAAGAAAACCAAGAGCCTGATGATTTTTCTAGGAGAATCAATCAGATCATAGAACTTAATGAAGACAGGGATAAAGTCCAACATAAGCTTAGGAAATATCAGAACAAAATGAAAAAATTATTTGACAGAAAGGCTAGAGAAAGAGACTTCAAGGAAAGAGATTTAGTACTAAAATGGGATGCCAGAAGAGAAGAAAAGGGAAAGCATGGAAAATTTGACAATCTCTCATTGGGACCTTTCAAAATTGCATAGGTTATAGGTAACAATAATTTTGTTTTGCAGAACTTAGAAGATGAATATTATTCATTGCCAGTCAATGGAAAATATTTGAAACACTACACTCAAATACTGAGATTGCTTTAATCATTCATCATTTGTAGATTACCAGTTTGTTAGATTTTTCTGTGAGTGTGATTCTTATTTCAGGAAAGACTCCATTAGCCTGAGGAGAAGGCACTTGGATCTACATGTTCCCTACATCCTACAAGAGGAAGCAATCCCCAGTTGGAGTCGATGTTGTAACATTATTTGTTTTGATAAGTTAGATGTTTGAGATATATATATATATATATATATATATATATATTGTAAAAAAGGGATAAAAAAAAATACAAAAATAGAAAAAGAAAAAAAGAAAAAAAATCCCAAAGAATAAAGAGTGCTAGTTAAAATGTTGCTCATTTATTTCTTAATTATGTTTATTTTTTTTAAGCATGATTAGATTAAGTTTAAATTAAATTTTATTTGTAAATAAATTATTGTATTTAATTTAGGAGCCTCTTCTTACATATTGTATTTAATCTTAAATAAATTATTTAGGCATAGAGTTAGTTGCCTACTCCTGCATATATAGTGCTGGCATCATCACAAGATTACGAGTTTCCCTGGTCGATAATTTATGCAGCAATTTAAGTCCAATAAATTGCTCAACATTTTGGCGCTGTTGCCGGGGAATGGTGCTAAGGGATTAGGCATTAGAAATTTAATTTAGCACTAGTATTTTTCTTTAGACAAAATAACTTGTGAGACCTAGTGACAGCAGGATCTTCACAAAGAAGTTTAAGTTTGAGTTTTTTATGGTTTAGTGTTTAGCTAGTTTTAAATTTCGTCTTTTCAAGAACACCCCCCTGCATGAATAAAAACAAATCAACCGATGAGTATGCTCTCTTCCTGTGCTTCGTGCGATCAGGAAGATCACAAAGTCAATTGATTTGGTTCGAATAAAACTACTCTTGCTGAGAACTAATGTGCAACATGACAATAAAGAATTTTGTGAATAAAAAAAATCTAGATGAAATTTAGTTTTTTTTAGATTTAAAAAAAAAAAAAAAAATAAAAAATTAATAATATATGTATCATATATACATATTATTATTAAAAAAAAAAAAAATTAACCATTTCTTTTGTTGTTTTATTAGATATTTAAAAAAAAAAAAAATTAGATTTAGTTATTGTTTAATTTTAGACTATTTCTTTATTAGGTTTTAATAAAAAATTATTGTTGATTTTTTTTTTTTTAAATCTCAATATAATAACAAATTAAAAAAAAAATTGTTTTTTTAATTTGTTGTTTAAAACAAAATAAAATCAACATAAAAAATAAAAAATATGTTTTCTCAAACATCTGCAATACAATGTTGGCCATATAGTCCAGCTCTCTAGTTTTATACAAGCGGTGAAGATCATCATTAGAAACAAGGCTGGATTACCATGTGGCAGTGAAGGATTCCTCTTAATGTTTGCGCGCAGCCATCCTTGGAAGAAGTTCACGCGCATTACTTGGCAAGCCAGCAGCATCAACCATCCATGGAGATTCTTCATTAACTGGAGAGTTTGATTTTTTTTTACCTCCTGAAGTTATTATCTCATACAACCTGGCCTTGGCTTCTTCCATTTCTATGCTGGCATTAGATGTGATTCCGGTTCTCCGCGCAAGAAAATGAACCAAAAGTTTGACTGCATGCTGGAAGTAATGAACAAAAGGTTTGAGTGCAGTTTTGAAAATATGAAGTTCGCTGAGCCTAAACTACACCTGTACATGCATTTCTATGATCAAAGAGTCAAGTTTCAGCTCCAATGCCTGAAGGAATGCGTGTCCATTGTACTGTCGTTGGCATGCCTTCATATAGCGCAATCCAGGCACAACAGGGATATCAGATGGTAGCTGAAGCTGCATGAATCTATGATTAGTATTTGAACCTTATCTACGGCAGACAAACAAAATGGAAGATGTTATTATTTCTTAGAGCCAGGGTATTTTATATATCAATAGCTTTGTCTTGCTGCGATCCATGGAGAGCTTAGCCCAACTAGAAGCCTTATGTGAAAGGCTTTACAACTCACAGGATACAGCAGAACGAGCACGTGCAGAGAGCACTTTGCAATGTGTACATTTCCCAATGTCAGTACATTCTTGACAATGCTTCATCTCCTTATGCACTGGTTTTGGCGAGCTTGAGCTTGTTGAAACAGGTTTCTGAGCACACTCTTTCTCTCCAGCTGCGCCTAGATATCCGCAACTATGTTGTGGGATATGTGACTGGTTCATTGATTCAACTTCTTTGCGGTATCACAAAGCTTGGATGGTATGATGAATCAAATTGTCGCAGAGATGAATCTTTTAGGGATGTGGCTCTGTTCCAAATTTTTCAGATATCCATAACTTCATTGCAACAGCTAAAAAAATGATATTGACAAGAGGTTGAAGGACCAAGATCTTTCTCTTGCATTGAAATACTTATCTTTTGACTTTGTTGATGCAGCTGCCCTCAGTGTGGAAGATTGCTTTGTGGAAATCCGTAAACCAGTCAAGAAGAACCTCAAGAATGCCTGCTCTTATAATTCTCATGCCGCCCATAGACTCCGGTTCTAAGAACCCTCAATCCATCCAAAATCTTCTAGAACGCTGCCATCCGTTTTGTTATGCATTTATTTTGGTTTGTTTTATATTTTTAGGTTTATTTTGTTTTTATTTAATTTGTTATGATTCTGCTTTAATGTTTGTTCTATTATTAATATGTTAATATATTAATTATATTAATATATTGATATAATAATTTTCATTATAATTTGTTGTAAATATTTGTTAGTTATATTATTAATTAATGATGGTTATAAAAAGTGTATTAATATATTAATATATTAATTGTATTAATTATATTAATAACATCTTTTATAATTGCATTATAAAAGATATTAATGTTATTATTATAATTAATATATTGATATATTAAATGTATTAATGTATTAATTTATTATTATATTTTGTTGTGTGATTTGTTTTTTATTTTGTATATATTTTGATTGATTAGATTTGATATATTTAGTTAATATTGGATTTGTATTAATATATATATGATTGTCATAATATATTAATTATATTAATATATTAATATGATTGTATTAATTATATTAATATATTAATTGTATTAATTATATCAGTATATTATGATCATATATTATCTTTTGTTATCAAGTTTCAAAAAATAAAAATAATAAAAAATAATAATAAAAAAACAAAATCATAAAAAATATTATTTTTTAGAAGGATTGGCATGCGCAAGGAAATTTTGGGAGCATGAAAATTAAGAGAATCAGGGGAATTACACGAACAGGATGAAAAACTTTGGAGGCATGAAAATTGAGAAAATCATGTGAACAGGTTGAATGAAAAATTAATAAAAAAAAAAAAAAAAAAAACATAAACAAACAAACACGCTTTTCACAAAATTCACTCAGGCTTGAAAATAAAGAATGGAACATTTGGAAGCATAATTTGAAAGAACATTTGGTGGATTATTTAAATGCTGACTAACTTGTTTAGAATTGGCAAATTGATATTGTTGTATGCTTTTATAACGTACTAATCTGCAGGACACAACAAATCTATGATGCCAAACTTTTCGCCATGCACAAAAGTCAGCTGACACAAACAGGGAGTATAACATTTCCATGGTTATTTTAAGAATGGAATGATTTTAATATCATGATTAAGTCAAATTCAAAACTTTGATTGTCCTTAATTTGATTTATTTGGTATAAAATTTTTGCGTAAGAAACATGAAGCAAATGGCCATTTCTTCATGAGCACACTTATGTTTTCTTTGTACCAAGTTTTTTACAGGTTACAAGATAATCAAGTGATCATAAGGAGATTACATTATGTGCACAATTGGTCTTCCAAAGACTAAGTCATGACATTCTAAAGACAAATCCAACTCTACAACCACTCCTTTGCAACTCCCTTTTTGCAAAACATTTTCCACCAATTGTCAATCCATAAAAGCATCCCATTTCCGTATCCATTTTTCACAGCAAGAGTTCTTATTCATACACCATGCATTTCCTTATTGTCATTTTCCATGTCATTACCATTCCCCTTCATTTCCACCAATAAAACTCTGCTTGAGTCAAAGTCCTAGAGTCTATGTATCATTGAAAAAGCACCTAGAGGCTTGCATGCCTTAATGGCAAGTACTCTTGCCAATGAACAATGGGAGTACATTAATATCCCTTGTTCGTTGGATCTTGTAGGTGACTCGACTACGACAAATTTATTCGTACCTACAAAGATGTGTTAGGCATCCTGACTCCCATTGGAATCAATGGTGGGAGCTCTTGTGTTGGCTAGGGGCATTCATTAACGGCCACTAAGTCAACAACTTCTTGCTATGTTCGACATCGACACATTTAATCACATAGTAAGATTTGTGCCATCGAGCGTTGAAGACTTGAAGACCCATATTTTGTAGCAGATGAAGCCAATTTCCATTCATTGTATTTCCATCCATTGTATACATTGTATTTCACTTGAGGACAAGTGAATAAATAAGGCTGGGAGGAAAATGTAACTTCTATATTTTGTATACCTTCCAAGCCTTATATATTTTCAACCATATTCAGCAAGACTCATCAGATTCATCATCCAGCAGCAGATACAACTTTCAGCCATGTTCAGCAGACTCCTCATATTTTTCATCCAGCAGCAGAGGATCCAGCAGCCAATACAATAACACAGATTCATCTTTCATCCACAGCTTGAAGAAGCAGATTTAGAGCAGAATTGTGGCAGTTGCACATGCATGATTCATGCATGATTTTTCCAACCAAGTAAAGAAGACCATGAACAAAAGTTCTTGCAGCCACACGTACACAGCTCTCATCCATTTTGGAAGGGTAAGTTAAGGTATGATATTTTCTAACTTTTAACCATTAAATTCCTTGAAAAGTTAGAATAATAATTTTTGGAAAAACTTCACTTCCTTTTCCCTTCTTTTCCCCATTTCACATAACTGCCCAAACCATCCGTTTAAGGGGAAGGATACACTTACATACATGTTTTGTTACATTCGTATCCACATTCATATATCACAACCCCACTTAACCCCACTTACCTTCAAAGTATATTCACTATTACATGAGCATACAAATGACTTTGTCGGAAGTATTTAGAAGTTAATTGGATGCGAAAACAATCATGGTTGTTACATAAGAACCAACCATGACGCATTCCAACAAAAATACATTGCCATTATTACATGAGCTTACAAGTGGCTTTGATAAAAGTATTTAAAAGTTAATTGGATGCCAACAAATCATGGTTGTTACACAAGAACCAACCATGATGCATTCCTACAAACATAATCTGCAACAAAAATCACATTATCAATATGCAAAGATCATACATTGAATGCAACAAACAAAATATGGTTGAAACACAAGAACCAACCAAGTTGTAATTCATCAAAATAATGCTTTGCAAAAGTTATGTAAATGATATCATGCAGAGTTTAAGCCAAAGCTCAAAAAGTAATGTAATAGATTGCATGAGGACATGCAATACCATTGATTGCATGAGGACATGCAATATCTTGAGTTTGGGGGAGATGTTGGGCCTCAAAATAGCCCCTATTTTCACTCCATTATTCACCAATATTTTCACATTTTACCTTCATGTTACCTCCATTCCACCTCCACATCATTCCATCTACCTCATTATTGGATTATAACTATGCTTTTCCAAAGTTATTAATTCTTAACATTTTTAAGTGAATTTATGGCTAAACTTTAGAAAATAAAATGCTTATACTTATACCCAACAATTAGAATGAGTTTGTTGACATGTGTAGGCACAAAGGAAGCTTCCAGGGCATCTTTATGTGGCCTTGAATGATCAAATTCGAATTTGATAAGATAAGCTTCATGGAGAAGATCATGGACCTCATGGAGGAGATCATGGAGGATAGGGTTATGTGTCATCATTGGTTGAGAAATATGTGGGTCAAAGGAGAGAATAGTGGGTCTACATTTATGAGGTTGTTATCATAAGTTTTTGTATAAATAGGAGTACCTCCTCCATTCTAAAGGAGAGGACTCTTAGAGCATTGTATCCAATTGATGATGGAATAGAATAAAGCTTCATTTTGCATATATTTCTATTATGTAGTTATAGATATAAGTTTTACATATATTTCCATTATGTAGTTTTAGATTTAATTTTCCTTAATGTAGTATATGGAATAATTTGTCTTGTTCTTAGGAGAATTGAGCTCACTCTAAAAGGATGAGAGAAACATTTTATTTCATATTAGATCTTATTTCATTTACTTGTTTAGATGTTTGAGGATTTGATTTGTTGATGAATGAGTTTTAAATTAGAATCTTATTAGCATATGAGAGAACAACCAAGGGTCTAAGTTAGACTCTCTCTCTCTATTTGATTTGCATGATAATTGAAATTCATTCTTTTGCTTTTATATTTCAAGTATCATATGAGGAGATACCAAGAGTCTAAGTTAGGCTCTCTCTCCAATGATTTATATGGTAATTGAAATTCATTCTTTTCTGTTTATGTTTCCAGTCATTTCATTTCTTCTGCTTATGAATGAATCTTAGTTTAGTTTGGATTAGTGCATGAGAGGACAATCAAGAGACTAAGTTAGTCTCTCTCTCTACTTGAATCTGAGCAACAATTAAAGTTCATTCTCTTGTTTTCATTTTAAGTTTTTTTAGTTTCATGTAATCAATGATTTCTCTATGATACTGTAGGGAAGGACAACCAGGACCTCCTTAGTTAGGAGCCTCTTCCCTTACATATTGTATTGAATCTTAAATAAATTAGTTAGGCATAGAGTTAGTTGCCTACTCCTGCATATATAGTGCTGGCATCATCACAAGCTTACGAGTTTCCCTGGTCGATAATTTATGCAGCAATTTAAGTCCAATAAATTGCTCAACAGGAAATATAGAGAAAGTTAGGGAGAGGTAGTTAGAGTGAGATGGGGGAGAGAGGGAGGGGAAGAGAGAGAAGGAGAGGGGGAGGGATATAGACATAGAATGGAAGGTGGAGAGAGAGGGAATAAGAAAGAGTCTCACAGAGACGAATACAAACATATAAGTTAGATCTAGAAAGTCATGAATATTTTAGATTTTCACTAAAATATATGTATTGATTTCAATGTAGTTGTTGAATTCTAATCCTATTTGATCACATGCACTATATACATTGATTTCAGTGTAGATATTTATTTATAATTCTACTTAATACCTTAAACTAGATGCATTGGTTTCAGTGTAGATATTGATTTCTACTCCTATTTGATTTCTTGCAGAGGATGCATTGGTTTCAGTGAAGATAATGATTTCTAATCCTATTTAATTTCTTGCACTAGATGCATTTATTTTAGTGTAGATGTTGATTTCTAATCATATTTAATGGGAGTCGGCTAACGAGGCGGAGGGATTGCCTGGACAACCAAAAGTGGCTAGTTGCAAAAAAAATTCAAAAAATATTGTAGAGGCAATGTTTGTATTGTGTTTTTGATGGTGGAAATGTATTAGCACCATCAAAAATGTCTAGGAAACCTAAAATTTTGAAGTTTAACAACTATAACTTGGATTTACAAAAATCCTTGCTGGATTTTCTCTAAATATGACCAGAACTTCATAACTTTCTGGGAAACTCCTCCACCTCGTTAGACTACGCATATTTAATACCTTACACTATATGCATTGATTTCAATGTAGGTGTTGATTTCTGCTCCTATTTGATTGCTTTCACATGATACATTGGTTTCAGTGTAGATATTGATTTCTAATCCTATTTGATTGCTTGCACTAAATGCATTGATTTCAGTGTAGATGTCGATTTCTAATCCTATAGGATTTCATTATAGATATTGATTTCTAATCCTATTTGATTTCTTGCACTATACTGGGCTATAGAGAGGCGCTCTACAGCCCAGTATATGAGGGCAATGTTTTCACTTTACATAACTTTACATTAAAAAATATTAAATGTCACGTAAAGTAATGTTAAATTAAATTTTGTTTATTAAAAGCCATTATATGAGGGAGTTGTTGTCACGTAATGTAACGTTACATTAAAATGTAATAAACAATATAAGGGAGATGTTGAAAACACATATTAATAATAACATGTGTCGGATAACATATATTGTATATGCTGAAAATATGTGTAACATTAACGTTACATTAAAAGAAATATTAAAAAACATACGTGTCGGCTATATATATATATATAAGTTAAAAAGAGATCGCTTATTCAATAACAAAGAACATTAGGTAAAAGAAGCGAGGGATTCAATTGAGCATATGTGTTTGATTTCTCTTTAATTTTAAAATTATTTACTTTTTACTATGTGAGTTATGCAATTATAAATATTATTTAAAAAACTTAGTTTTATGTGCTTTCTTTAGTTTTTTTTTGTTAGAAGTGAACAAATTACAAATTATTCCAGCCCATTAATGAAAAGAATTTAAGAGTGGAAAATTTATATACTCCAATTGCTTTAATTTAATTTAAGAGGTAAGTATATTTCATAAAATGTTTATTATATTATATATTATAATAAATAGTTAAGTATATTTCATAAAGAGTTTATATTATATACAAGATTTTTAATAAAAAATATTTACCATGGATATTATTAACTTCTAAGTAGGTTTTTTACAATACCATGGGTCAATACCATGGGCTTTTTATTGTATTTTCTTTAACATGATTGACCTAAAATATATGTTTAATATTTTACAACCAATTATGTTTTTTTATTAATTTAGATACTTTGTTAAATATAATACAATGGTATCATATTTAATAAAGAGAGTGAGATGGAAGGGAAAATAGACTTTGGGAGAGAGACATAGAGGTGAGAGACACCATGAGAGAGAGAAAGGAAGATAGAGAGGAGGGGGAGAGAGGGAGGGAGAGAGATAGATTTAGATGGGGAAAGAGAGGGAGTGACAAGGTAGTGATGAAGATGGAATGAGGGAGAGAGGAGATGAGGCAAGAGAGAGAAAAGGAGAGGATAAAGATAAGGAAATAAGGGGAAGAGAGAGACAGGGAGGCATAGATATGGAGGGGGGGAGAGGGGGAGAGAGAGAAGGAGAGAGGGGAGGTGATAGTGACAGAGTTGGAGGGTGGAGAGAGAGTGTGTGTATGATGGGGGGAGAGATAGAGGGAAGTTGGAGAGAAGGGGATAGAGAGGACTTAAGAGAGAGGAAAGAGAGGGGACGAGAGAGATTGAGCTGGAAGGGGAAGAAATACATAGAGAGAGAAAGGTGGAGAGGGAGTGGCAAGGGAGATATGGAGAGTTAGGGTGTGTGTGTGTGTGTGTGTGAGAGAGAGAGAGAGAGAGAGAGAGAGAGAGAGAGAGCATGACATGTTTAGGGGGTTGACATAGAAGGGCAAAGAAGAAGAGATGGAGGGAGATATAAATATAGATGGCAAGGGGAGAGAGGAAAGAAGAGAAATTTAGGGAGAGATAGTTAGAGTGAGATTGGGGAGAGAGGGAGGGGAGGAGATAGAAGGAGAGGGGGAGGGATATAGACACAGAATGGAAGTTGGAGAGAGAGGGAAGAAGAAAGAATCTCATAGAGACGAATACAGACATAGAAGTTAGATCTAGGAAGTCATGAATATTTTAGATTTTCATTAAAATATATGTATTGATTTCAGTGTGGTTGTTGAATTATAATCCTATTTGATCACTATCGATTTATAATTCTATTTAATACCTTACACTAGATGCATTGGTTTCAACGTAGATATTGATTTCTACTCCTATTTTATTTCTTGCACAGGATGCATTGGTTTTAGTGAAGGTTTCTACTCCTATTTTATTTCTTTCACAGGATGCATTGGTTTTAGTGAAGGTATTGATTTCTAATCCTATTTAATTGCTTGCACTAGATGCATTGATTTCAGTGTAGATGTCGATTTCTAATCATATTTAATACATTACACTAGATGCAGTGATTTCAAAGTAGATGTTGATTTCTACTCCTATTTGATAGCCTTCACATGATATATTGGTTTCAGTGTAGATATTACTTTTTAATCCTATTTGATTGCTTGCACTAGATGCATTGATTCCAGGGTAGATGTAGATTTCTAATCCTATGGGATTTCAGTAGAGATATTGATTTCTAATCCTATTTGATTTCTTTCACTATACTAGAGAGGTGCTCTACGGCCCAGTATATGAGGGAGATGTTGTCACGTTATGTAATGTTACATTAAAAAATATTAAAAAAATATGAGAGAGATGTTGTCACGTAACGTAATGTTACATTAAAAAATTTATTACACCAAGAGGTGATATACAACCTAGTATACGAGGGAGATGATGTTGTCACATAACGTAACGTTACATTAAAAAAAAAATATTGTGCCCACAGGCGCTCTACAACTAAGTATATGAAGGAGATGGTGTTGAGGAGATGATGTTGTCACGTTACGTAATGTTACATTAAAAAATATGAGGGATATGTTTTCACGTAACGTAACGTTACATTAATTTTTTATTATTAAAAATTAGATGTTGTCACAAAATGGAACGTTACATTAAAATATATTAAAAATATATGAGGGAGATGTTGAAATTTTTTAAATATATATATATATGTGTGT
This sequence comes from Pinus tabuliformis, assembly GCA_031772625.1. Taxonomy (NCBI): domain Eukaryota; kingdom Viridiplantae; phylum Streptophyta; class Pinopsida; order Pinales; family Pinaceae; genus Pinus; species Pinus tabuliformis. The sequence goes on along the minus strand of CM062819.1, from coordinate 87,466,648 downwards.
GTGTGTGTGTGTGTGTGTGTGTGTGTGTGTGGGGGCTAACATATATTGTATATGCTGAAAATATATGTAATGCTAACATTACATTAAAAAAAATATTAAAAAAATATATGTATCTGCTAACATATATTGTATATGTTGAAGATATGTGTAACATTATTTTAAAATGAAAAAAATAATTAAAATAAAAAAATGTGTCGCTAATATTAACAAAACAATAAATATACAATTTAAAAAGAGATCGATTAGCTTATTCAATAACAAAGAAAATTAGATAAAAGAAAGAGCAAAAAAAATATAAACTCCAATTGCTTTAATTTAATTTAAGAGCTAAGTATATTTCATAAAAAGTTTAATATATTATATATTATAATAATATATAATATAATAAATAGTTAAGAATTAAGCATATTTCATAAAGTGTTTATTACAATACCATGGGCTACTACCATGGTTTATCAATACCATGGGCCATCTAAAATTTTGATTATATTTTCTTTAACATGATTGATCCAAAATATATGTTTAATATTTTACAACCAATTATGTTTTTTATTATTTTAGATACTTTGTTTAATACAATACAATGGGAGCATATTTAAGAAAGAGACTGAGATGGAAGGCAAAATTGAGTGTGGGAGAGAGACATAGAGGTGAGAGACAATGTGAGAGAGAGAAAGGAAGAGAGAGAGGAGGGGGAGAGAGGGAGGGAGATAGATATATTTAGAGGGGGAAAGAGAGGGAGTGACAAGGTAGTGATAAAGATAGAATGAGGGAGAGAGGAGATGAGGGAAGAGAGAGAAAAGGAGAGGATAAAGATAGGGAAAGAAGGGGAACAAAGAGATAGGGAGATGTAGATGTGGAAGGGGGGAGAGGGAGAGAGAGAGAAGGAGAGAGGGAGGGAGATAGTGGCAGAGTTGGAGGGTGGAGAGAGAGAGTGTGTATAATGGGGGAGAGACAGAGTGACATGGGAGAGAAGGGGAGAGAGAGGAAGGGAAAAGAGAGATGACTTGAGAGAGAGGAGAGAGAGAGGGGGGAGAGAGATGGAGTTTGAACATATGCTACTCATCCTCTACTCAACATAGGTTATAGGATTAGAAATCAACATCTATACTGAAATAAATGCATCTAGTGCAAGAAATCAAATCAGATTAGAAATCAATCTCTCTATATTTTCCCCTTTTCTCTCTCTCTCTCTCTCTCTCTCCATATTTATATCTATCTCCCCTTGTCTCTTCTTCTAACCCCCAAAACATAAACAATATCTCTCCATATCTATCTATCTCTCCCTCCCTCCCTCTCTCTCTCTCTCTCTCTCTCTCTCTCCCCCCCCCACTGACTCTCCATCTCTCCCTTGTCACTCCCTCTCCACCTTTATCTCTCTATGTCTTTCTTCCCCTTCCAACTCCATCTCTCTCTCCTCCTCTCTCTCTCATCTCTCTCAAGTCCTCTCTCTTTGTCCTTCCTCTCTCTCCCCTTCTCTCCCATCTCCCTTCGTCTCTCCCCCCATCATACACAGACTCTCTCTCCAACCTCCAACTCTTTCACTATCTCCCTCCCTCTCTCCTTTTCTCTCTCCCCTCTCCCCCCTCCATATCTATGTCTCCCTATCTCTCTGTTCCCCTTCTTTCCCTATCTTTATCCTCTCCTTTTCTCTGTCTTCCCCTGTCTCCTCTCTCCCTCATTCCATCTTTATCTCTCCCTTGTCACTCCCTCTCTTTCCCCCTCCAAATGATCTCGCTCCCTCCCACTCCCCCCCCCCCCTCCCTCTCTTCCTTTCTCTCTCTCACTGTGTCTCTCACCTCTATGTCTCTCTCCCACACTCTATTCCCCCTTCCATATCACTCTCTTTCTTAAATATGATCCCATTATATTGTATTTAAGAAAGTATCTAAATTAATAAAAAAAATAATTGGCTGTAAAATATTAAACCTATATTTTGGATCAATCATCTTAAATAAAATACAATAATAAAAAAATTAAAAGAATCACGCACTATCTTTCCTCTATCATTGTTAATTACCTTTCTTTCTCATCACTTGGATCCTTGGTTAAGATGAGGGAAGAGAAAGATGGATAAACTAGCATATGGACGAGACATCCTGTACTCAACATAGGCTACTTTATGCTTTCGATGCTAAGAAGGGAAAGATGAAAATAGCCTTTCTAGAGCCCAAATTCACTCATCCTAGGAGTGTTGATGATTATACGAAGTCTATCTTTACTTTTGATACAAATTTGATTCATCCCATTTACTAGATTGACCTACATGAGAAATCTGGTAAAATGATCTATTCTTCCCTTATAAGTTCATCTATGGCAGCATCTAAACTTCAACAACCATTACACAATGTACAGTCTCAGTTAAAGTTATAAAGAGTTTATTCTTCAACAAAGGATAACAAGAGAAAATTCTTAGATGATTTAGTGATAAAGTTTGGATGTGATCCCATATATGTAAAAGCAACATAAGAACTTATCAAGATAAAAAATGCATACTTAGATGCTCTAATAAAATAGATTAAGCTACCATCTATAGAAGATCCACAAGATAAAGTGATAGTTCATCTAGAAATGGAGAAAGAAAACACGTTCAAGATCATAATTGAACAAAATGTGTAGATAGAGAAAATGGAGACTAAGATTCAAAAGATTCTAAAGTAAAAAGAACAACAGGGAACCCCAACATCTAATAGAACAACAACATCTACATCAACTACTACTTCAGCAAAGGGGACTACATCTACTGATCTAGCAATAGGGATGGCAAAGACTATGGAATATTTATCAATTATGGGGCAAGACGTCGAAAAACTAAGTCAGCTTAACAATTTATAAGAATAGAAACTAAAGATTGATAATTCTTATTTAGCTGATTTGTAGAATTCCTATAAGCTAAGACAAAGAGCTCAATTCCTAGAAAGCCAATCTATTATGATTGATACTATCACACATGATAGAGAATTTATTTGGATCCAGATAACTGAAGCCATCACTGAGATATGGTCTTCAATTGAAATAATATTTGAGCAGGATGAACTAGTAAAAAGGGCCAAGCAAGCCATAATAAATGTAAAGAAATATTTGGGTTCAAAGCCAGGAAGAGCACATGAATTGATAAAGGTTTTGAATTCCAAAAACAAAGATGAATTGGAGGAATATGATATAGAAGACAGGATAGAGAGCACACTGGAAGTGAGAAGGATTCTCACTAAGAATAATTTGATGCTCCAGCTAGAAAATAAGTTCCATAATCTTGAATCAAGTATCCAGAGGTTTCACAGGAAATTTTCAGTTTTACACCAAAAGGGAACTCTTGGATTATAGGGAATAACAGATAAATTAATTGATTCAAAAGAATATCAAACTAAATTATGTTCAATTGGAAATGATAAATCCAGGATTTTAAATATCAAAGGCACAATCTTAGGTAAAGAGTTTATAGAAGGCCTCGTTATGATTTACTCATCAAGCATGAGATAAATCATTTATTTTTTGTAAAACCAACTTTTCAAAAATATATTGAGGTAGATGAAACTTTTAGAATATTAATCAAACTCTGGATTCTAGATGGAGAAATATGGGAAGAATTATGCAAGTTACTGAAGTAATGAGTAAAAAACACTCATCAACAGATTCAACAACAAAATAGTGGATTTATTAGTCACATCAGCAACAAAATCCTCGAATCTATAGATAATAGCTTCAACAGTTTCATTTCCCCATATTTATGTACTATTTTTGTAGAAACAAATCTAGATATTCTTTGAGTGTATCTACATATTTTACTTTAGATAATTTAGGAACATTTTGTATAAATAATTCCCAATTTGAATTGTAAAGGGTTACACCCTTGGGCTAAGTTTATTCAGACCAGAATTACATGTATTTGAAGTTGTCTGATATCAATAAAAGGATTCTGAATTTGTTTCAAACAACTTGTTATCTCTGTGAGTTTTCCTTATGTTATTCATTTCATTCTATTATTTCAACATGTATTTGGTTTTATGAAGAAATTTGAGTAAGATATAAACTGAATATTAGTCTATCTTAAATCTCCTATGAAGTTATAATAAATTACAGAGATTAGTTCATTAGACTATTTGTCTAAAAAAACTCCTCTACATCAATTAATTGTCAATTCTTCATGAATTTTGGATGAATTTTGGTTGGTTAGTGATCATAGTTTACTAGCATCAGCCTTATGAATATTTTGAATATTATATCTGAATACTTAAAACTCATATTTTCTCTAAATTCTTCATTCCAAATCTTTTAAAGATAAATTATTGTTTATGTGAAGAAACAACCCTCTCATTGCGTTGAGAGAAATTAGGACCAATACCTATTTACATAAGCTTAAAACATTGGTCTTCCATAAATTTTAAAACAACCAAAATATTTTAGATACTCTGGCATAATTACCTAACCTAGAATTATCTCAGATGATAAAATCAAATTGGCATCGTTGCCAGGGATCAAAATTTGAATCAATTTCTCTCGGAAAAATATTTAGCTTTTACTTTAAGGTGAATATAGGATTATCAGGTTAAAATATTTCACCTGGTGACTCGACAAGCCAAACTAGCTTCTTTTAGACACATCAAATCTCATTCAGACCCTGAGATTTATTCTCCATTATCAGATCTTGAGAGATTGGTAAGAGAAGCTTCTTTTAGAAGAAGATTAGAAGCTTCTACCTCTTCTTCTGCACCAATACAACCTGAAACTATTTCAGCTACTGATCCTTTTGGACTTGTTCCAATTCCTTCTGAATTGTCTGACTTACCCCCAAAAGTACTAGAACTTTTATCTATAGGAGTTGATCTACAGTCAACCCTTCTAGTCCATTCATTGGAATCATATCAAATCCTTGAAACCCTTTTAGAATCACCTAAGTCAGAAGAAGAGTTATATATACATTTTTTTTTTGGTAGATAAGCACCCACGGGGAATTTGAACTAGTGACCTATATCAAGGAGTGCCTTAATAGTACAACCATTCATCGTCAATCCAAAGCCCCATGGGCTGATTTATATATATATATATATATATATATATATATATATATATATATATATATATATATATATATATATATATATATATATATATATATATATCTATATTTACCTGAGTTAAAACCTAGTGATTTTATATCACCTACTATACATACTTTTGCATCTACTTCTGCCGAAGCTGAGGACACTTTTTCTGTCTATACAAATCCTTTATTTGAAACTGAAGGAAAATTTCAACCAGAAGAGAAGAAGTTAGTTATCCAATCACCATTAATAAAAGGTTTAAGAGGACCTCCTCCTACAACCACACCTCCATTTTCCCCCACAAATTCATCTTCATCTACAACATCTTCTTTAGGATCTACCTCATCTTTAGATATGGCCTTTCAACATATCATTCAAACTAGTTATGTTTCCTTACAACTCCCTCGTGAACTTAATAATTTTCCTGATGGGTATTTAAAACATCTACCTAGATTTAATGGAGAAACTGGTTTGTCTATGGAATATCACTTAACAACCTTTTTTTATTTTGCTGAACATGAATATTGAACACGAAGATGTGTATATGAGGTTGTTTGTTCAATCACTTGAAGGAAATGATAGAATTTGGTTTAGACAACTAAGATAAATTTATATTCCATCTTGGAATCAATTAATAAAAAAATTTAAAAATCAATTAAGGATTAAAAAGGATCTTGTATGAAAAAAACATGATGAGCTGAGTGTAACTCTCACAAACGCTTGGCGGCTGGACGGCGAACGCGGATCGATCGCTGAGATGAGCAGCTCCGTCTTCATGGCAGGATTCCAACTGGATCATGCAGCGAGGTTATCAACGGAAGTCCATCGCCTTGTGCGGTTATACGAGGAGGTTTTTGGGTTGCAGAGAACCGAGGTGCCCAACTTCGGTCTTGAGCCACACAGCCATCATGCCGCAACGCGTTTAGAGGCCAGGTCGTGCCATACCCAGAACGCGCAGAGCAATGGCAGGGGGGAAGAAGAAAAGAAATCTGGGACGTGGCAGGGTTGGGATCTGCAGGTTTTCACACTGTTTCGGTCGTTGCAATCAAAGAAGGGGGACTGCATGATGCAGATCTGCTCCCTCTCTCAATGCATTGGCCCAAACATTGCAGATCCGGCCTGGATCTACCTGATCTGGCCAACATTCGAGAACAGCCAGATCCCAGGCAGCAGATCGGTGGCAATAAGCATAGATCGAGCAGAGGGTTTGTAGATCTAGACATGCACAGGGAAAAACGACCCAATACGAGGCCAGATCTGGAAGATTGTTTACAGCCAGAGCACACGGAAATTAGTCGCGACACCGGTTTAGGCGGATCAAGAACTCAGTCAAAACCCAAGCTATAGGTAACAATAACTTGTTTTCAGATTTTTATTGAAACCCCTGAGGGGAAAACCCATTTAGTGTGGGTACATGCAGAAAGTACCATCTTGCAGTTGAAACAACAAATATGGGCAGTGATGGGATACCCAGTTTAGATCCAACATTTGGTTAGTGGTAGGTGGTCCCTCCAGGATAGTAGAACCCTGAAAAGCTATGAGATTAGTCCAGGAACAATCATTGTTTTAAACCTTAGGCCGAGAGGAGGGGCTCTGCCTCAGGGACAGCCAAGCTCCTCAGGAGGAGACAAGGGAAAAAAGACAGCACCTCAGCATCAACCCAAGGGAAGTTCCTCCTACAAAAATATTTTACAACGTAACAGAGACTCAGGGTCCTCTCCAGATTAAGGCAGATATATACCTAGGCCATACGTAGTAGATCATCTAGGGAAAACTCCAGCCCTTAACTTTGATTCTACAGGGCTTGATGATTTCGTTAAGTCTTATGAAACGCAAGCCCTAATCTGCCGTTTTAATAGTTTTTGGCCAAAACCAATGGATCTATTTCACTAGATCTTCACCAGTTGGACCATGGAATGTGATATACATTTATGCTCCAAGGGTTTTTTATAGTTAGATTTGCATCCAAGGAAGTCAGAGATACAATCATCAGTGTTGGGCCTTGGTTTTGGGGAACATCGGGGTTGTTTATGACCCCATGGTTTCCAGATTTCGATCCAAACAAAATTATTGTATCCAAAGTGCCGGTCTGGGTCCGCCTATACAACCTTCCCCTTCACTTTTGGAGTGAATGAGTATTGGAAGGCATTGGGAACAACATAGGGAAATATATCAAAATAGATCTGGAAAGGATTGATGAAAGGGTCTACACTTTTGCACGCATTTGTTTGGAAGTAGATCGAAGTAAAGGGCTGCGGGACAACATAAGGCTGATCTACAAACAACAAAATTGGCTGCAAGCACTAGACTATGAAAACACTGCTTTCATATGTAGGCTCTGTAGGCTGACATGACACTTGCAAAGCACATGTCCAGAAGCCAAGAAATTAAACAGTAAAAAGAAGCAGAAAGGGAAGCAGAGGAAAGGATGGCAATTTCCCCCCCTGACTCAGAGGACGAAGAATTAGAAGCAGAAGAGGAAGATATCCTCGCAGAGAATGCCAAGGTCTCTCAAGAAATGGAGACTCAGAAGGAAACCACAACAGACAAAAAGGCTTCACAGTTCCACTCAAATCAGGCAGAGAAGGCAAGCGAGGATCTGAGTATGGGAGGGACCAAACGGCATCACCACTCAGATACTTCAGATTCAGACAAGGAAACAACCTCACAGAAAGCAGAAATATAGTTAGTCATAGCTTCGATTGAGCCCACTCAAGGAGAGTGGCGCAAGGCCGAAAAGAAAAAGGGGAAAAAAACTTGAAGGGTGAGTCCATTACTCACTACCAGAATCCAGTTTTTCTGCCTCTTTCTTCCCTTCTTCTCTCTTTCTCTTTTTCTTCTTATAATGCACATTAATTTTGCAACGTTGCATTGGGTGTGAAAGCACTTGAGCCCAATGGGCATCTTATGGAAATGCTTCAATGCATCTGCTTGTGTAACTTTTCATTTTTTAAATAAAAAGTTACCGATTTTTTCCTTGGAAAAAAAGGATCTTGTATATTTTGTTACATAATTTAAAGAATTGAAAAGAAATCATGGTGAACCAATGGCTGACTATATAAAAAGATTTAACAAATTTTATCATAAGATGCCACCTTACTACGAACCACCATTATCAACAACTAAAGTTAGATTTTCTTAATATTTTGATGATCATTTCACAGTCATGATTAGAGAAAGAAAATCCATCACCCTAGAAGACATGAAAACAAATTCCATAGAAGTTGAAGCCCATAGATCAGCATTAGCTAAAATTAGGGCTAAAGAAGAGAAGGTTGGAAGAAAAATAAAAGCTAGGGAAGAAGTTAATTCATCAAAAGTACAAAGGAAGACCAAAATATAGATGAAATCACCTCACTTCTTAGGAATATTTCAAATAGGATTTCAAAAATGGAGGCTCAACCTAGTACAGTTCAACAAACAACAAATAGACCTTAAGCTCCATTTAGAAGAACTACTCAAACTCAGATTTTGCAAAGACCTAATATTGATCAGCAAATTCAACCTCCACTAATGATTGATCATCAGGAACTTGAAGATACTATCTCTATGATTATAGATGACATCAATAGTTTTGATAGCTCATCCGTTCAAAATGCCATTGTCCCCCTTCCTCAAAATAAATTCCCACAACAAAATCAAGAAAACATACAAGTGTCAAAATATCATGCCTTCTTTAAATTCTTAATTACAAAATTAAATGGAAGATATGATTTAAGACCAAGACCAAGGGTTGGTAGGCCTCCTAAGAATACCATTGTAAATGAACCACCAATTAAAACCACTGAAACTCAAACAACAACAATTCAACCATTGAATCAATCAAATGAACCAAATTCAGTTGATAAAACAATTTTAACTACTTTCAATGTGGAAAGAGAGCTAGAAAGGGTCAAAATACCTATTCCCTTATCTAAACTTTCTAAAAATCTAGGGTATAAAAATCAAGTTTTTAAATGGATTCAATCTTCAAGTGTTGATGCTGAAGGATATATTATAAGCTTACAAGATGAGAAACCTTCAGTAATATTTGGTCCCAGTTCTGATATGATTGATGAAAATGTACCACCTTTTTATGTCACTTTAAAAGTTCATGATTTTTTGTTATACAACTGTATGTTAGATTCTGGGGCTTCCCATAATCTGATGCCTAAAGTGATCATGGATCAACTTCAATTACAGGTTACTAGACCCTATCATGATTTATATACTTTTGACTCAAAGAAGGTACCCTATCTTGGACTTATAAAAGACTTAGTTGTCACTCTAGCACAAATCCCTGTTAAGAGTGTAGTATTAGATACTGTACTTATAGATATTCCTCCTAAATTTTGCATGCTATTGTTTAGATCATGTTGTGCCAAATTATGAGGAAGTCCACAAATGGACATGTCTTATGCTACTATTCCTGTATATGGAGTTGAACAACTAAGATTATACATGAAGGTTAGATTCATTAATACTGTTTGTAGAGTTGATCAAGCAAGAAATCATCCCATTTATGTAGTTGACCAAGATTTTGGATGTTTCACATTATCATTAGATAATTTACAAAAGACTCAACTTACCATTGAACGAATTGTGGATAAACCTGAGACTGTCAAAACTGATATTTGGAAATTATACTTTGATGGAGCTTTTTCAAAAGAAGGAGTTGGAGCAGGTATTGTACTTATTTCACCAGATAGACATAACATAAATCAATCCTATAAGCTAGAATTTTATGGTACAAACAATGTAGTAGAATATGAAGCTTTAATTCTAGGGTTGGAATTAGATAGAAGTCCTAAAATACAAAATTTAACTATATTTAGTGACTTGGGGCTCATTTTTAAACAAGTGAGGAATCTTTGTCAAACAAAACATCCCATACTTAGATCATACGGAAATGAGTTATGGGACTCAGTGGATAATTCCTTTCAGGCATTTAACATCATTGTTATTCCCAGAAATGAAAATATTCATGTAGATTCTTTAGCTATTTCAGCTAGTTCTTTTAAAATAACTGATGAAATATAGTTACAGTATCGGATTCAAGTAAAATATAGACCATCAATTCGTGATAATCTTAAATACTGGAAAATATTTGAAGATGATGAACAACTAAAGTCATTTTTACAGGTAATTGATGAATTTTCAGTCTTACAAATTGAAGAAGAACAACTTGATGATAAAGAGTTGAATAATGAAAATAAAACTTCATAATTATACTAAAAAATATTTGATCATAACATCATTCAATTACCCACCAATTTCATCCCAAAGGTCTTAGTCCCTCTTGAAATTTTTTTCAACCATAATGATGTTCCAAAAACCGATTATCAGATTCATCTAAAGAAGATATAGAAGAATGCAACATAGGATCTCAAGAAGAAACCAGAAATGTTAAAATCTCTGCATCATTACCAAAGGAAATAAAAGATAAATATCTATATCTCCTTCAGATTTATAGAGATGTTTTTTCTTGGTCTTACGATGAGCTAAAAACCTATGATACATCATTCATCGAACATAAAATTATTTTGAAAACAGATGCTAAACCTTTTAAGCAAATGTCAAGGAGAATAAATCTAGTCTTGCTACCCACAACTGAAAAAGAACTTAAAAATCTACTCGATGCCAAAATCATAGTTAATAACTCTAGTCTTGCTACCCACAATTGAAAAAGAACTTAAAAATCTACTTGATACCAAAATCATAGTTCCCTTAAGATATTCTGATTTGACATAAAATTTGGTTCCAGTTAGAAATAAAAATGGTGAATTTAGATTGTGTGTGGATTTAAGGAACTTAAACAAGTCATCCTTAAAAGATAATTATCCATTACCCAAGATGGATCAAGTACTTCAAATGATTTCTGGTTCTAATAGAATTTATATGTTAGATGGTTTTTCTAGATATAATCAGATTATGTTGAGCCGAGATGATAGGAAAAGACAACATTCACAACTCCTTGGGGTTCATTCATGTACACAAGGATGAATTTTGGGCTAACAAATGTTGGAGTTAATTTCCAAAGAGCCATGGATCTAGCATTTATTGATAATATTAACAAGTTTGTTTTCATTTATCAATATGATTTAACTATATTTTCAAATTCAGATAATAAAAACTTAAAACACTTGAGAAACGTTTTTGACAAGTGCAGGAAGTTTGGGATATCACTAAATCCAAAGAAGTCCTTGTTTTCCATTAAAGAAGGAAAATTATTGGGTCATATTGTTTCAAAGGAAGGAGTATTCATTGACCCAAAAAGAGTTTCAGCCATCCAAGCACTTTCATTACCAAGGAATAAAAAGGAAGTTCAAGTTTTTCTTGGGAAAATCGACTTTGTGAGGATATTCATACTTAACTATCCTAAAATAGTTAAAGGTATCACTGATATGCTGAGAAAGGTCTATGAGGTAAAATGTTCAGTTCAAGAAAGGTTTCTTTTAACCAAATTAAGAGAGCCATCTCTAAAGCCCCAGTATTAGCTAGTCCAAACTATTCTAAACCTTTCAATGTTTTTTCCTTTGCTTCTAAAAACACCCTAGTTGTTCGCCTTTTGCAAAAAAATGAAAATGGACATGACCAGCCTATTTCCTTTTTCAGTAAAGTCATGAGAGATGCTGAATTAAAATATGAAATTATTGAGAAATAAGCTTATGCCTTAGGTCAAGCCTTGAAAGCTTTCGGAGTCTATATTCTTCATTCTTCCATTATTGCCTATGTTCCAAATAGTGTTGTTAAAACTATCTTATCATAGCCTGATACAGATGGTCAAAGAGGAAGATGGTTCACCAATATATTATAATTTTATCTCATTATCAAATCTACAAAGTTGATAAATGGTCGGGGTTTATCCACACTATTAGCAAAATCCAATTGTAAAGTTTTGGGGATAAATTTTCAGCTAAGAAGAATCCACAAGAACCTTCACTAACAGAGAAGAATCCACAAGAACCTTCTCTAACAGAGAAGAACCCACAAGAACCTTCTCCAACAGAGGAGAATTCATAAGAACCTCCATATTTAGCTGAACCCATTCCCCTTCCACTCCACATCAATGAGAAATTCCTTCTTTCTAAATGGTACATTGATATTGTGCACTTTCTTTCAAATTTTCAATATCCACCCAGATAACAAAAAAACAATGCAAAACCCTCAAGTTAAAGGCCATAAAATATTTCATCAACAATGCAAATATCTATTGGAAGGATCCACTAAACATCCTTTTATTATGCTTAACAAAAAGTGAGACAAAAGGAGTTATAGATCAGTTTCATGCAGGTATTTGCGAAGGTCATTATGCTTGGAGAGCAACAACATACAAAATTTTAAGAGTTTGGTTTTATTGGCCTAAACTATTTGCACAAGTAGGAGCAAAGGTTAGAGCTTGCATACCATGTCAATTTTTTGTTGTAAAGAAAACATTATCATCACTCCTTCTAGTTCCAATTCTAGTTGAAAGAAAATTCCTACAGTGGGGATTAGATTTTATTGGGGAGATTTATCCAACATCCAGTAATTAACATAGATGGATTTTGACTACCACAGACTATTTTACAAAGTGGGTAGAAGCCATACCAGTCAGGAATGCTACTAATATTGTTGTTATTAAATTCATAGAAGAGAACATTCTATCTAGATTTGGATGTCCTCAACAAATAGTTATAGACAATGCACATGCATTCAGTAGTGTCAAAATGATTGAATTTTTCCCAAAATATCAAACTATACTACATCATTCTATTTCTTATTATCCTCAAGGAAATGGATAGGCAGAGTCATTAAAAAAAATTCTAGTATAGGTAATTAAAATGGTACTTGCAGATCACAAAATAAATTGGGACAACCATCTCAAGTATGCAGTCTAGGAAAATAGAATTTCACCAAAAATATCAATAGGTAAATCACCTTTTCAACTTGTTTATGGCACTGAGGCACTTTTTCCTACACAACTAGCTTTTCTTGTTGTCAAATTATTACAAGAAGAAAACCAAGAGCCTGATGATTTTTCTAGGAGAATCAATCAGATCATAGAACTTAATGAAGACAGGGATGAAGTCCAATATAAGCTTAGGAAATATCAGAACAAAATGAAAAGCTTATTTGACAGAAAGGCTAGAGAAAGAGACTTCAAGGAAAGAATTTAGTACTAAAATGGGATGCCAGAAGAGAAGAAAAGGGAAAGCATGGAAAATTTGACAATCTCTCATTGGGACCTTTCAAAATTGCATAGGTTATAGGTAACAATAATTTTGTTTTGCAGAACTTAGAAGATGAATATTATTCATTGCCAGTCAATGGAAAATATTTGAAACACTACACTCAAATACTGAGATTGCTTTAATCATTCATCATTTGTAGATTACCAGTTTGTTATATTTTTCTGTGAGTGTGATTCTTATTTCAGGAAAGACTCCATTAGCCTGAGGAGAAGGCACTTGGATCTACATGTTCCCTACATCCTACAGGAGGAAGCAATCCCCAGTTGGAGTCGATGTTGTAACATTATTTGTTTTGATAAGTTAGATGTTTGAGATATATATATATATATATATATATATATATATATATATATATATATATATATATATATATATATATATATATATATATATATATATATATATGTAAAAAAGGATAAAAAAAAATACAAAAATAGAAAAAGAAAAAAAGAAAAAAAATCCCAAAGAATAAAGAGTGCTAGTTAAAATGTTGCTCATTTATTTCTTAATTATGTTTATTTTTTTTAAGCATGATTAGATTAAGTTTAAATTAAATTTTATTTGTAAATAAGTGACAACACAACCTTTTTTTCATTTATGATTAAAGTGCTCAAAGCTCTTGGCAGTTGAAAATCCCAAGCATGGAGATCAACGACTCTGAAGCCACTTTGCACCCATCTAGCCTCTCCGTTATTTAATCAACGGGGTGGGGGGTGAGTGGGGGGTGCAAAAACGTGCTCCACCCCAAGTCCACCTTTGCCATGTGCCATTTTCACCCCCCACTCCAAAACCACAAACCACCCGCTACCCCCCTGAAATCCACCTTCCCACACCCAGCTGACAATTACACCTCTGCTCCCGCCGTTTTCAATCAAAACCTTATCGCACCACTTGTCGTGCCACATACCCATCATCCATCCACTCCTATTTCACCACTTGTTACCTCCTCATACACAAACTTTCAACTCGTTAAAAATCTTGTTACCAATAAATGCCTCTCACATGCCATTTAAACGGTATTACCCAATAAAAATATTTAACTGACCAAAAGATTTTCTTTTCTTTTTTGTTCGAAGTTGATTTCCTAACCATCGTCCCCTACCCCACTGAACCAAAATTCAAACAGTTTTTACTGGTACTAGGTTGAACAACTGCCTAAGTTATCAACGAAGATTTGCGCACACTACTAACTATCATTCAACAACAAAATCATTAACTTTCCGGGTAATTGCAGTCATTTTCAACCTTATTTTTTTGTCATAGCTTCTAAAAAGAAATACAATGTTATGGAAAACCCCATGTTGCCCCCTACCATTGATTTATAATATCAACCTTTAGTTGAACAATACTTCAAAATTGTTGAAACCAACTGTGAATTCAATCTTTATGAACTCCACAGTTGGTTAAAATAAAAATTCATTAACCAAAGTGATGAAATAAACCTCTGGTAGTCCTCCTTACCCTAGTTCAGCATTCCACGGACCCACCATTTCCCAAATTTGTTGTATGATGTCATGATAGGGATATTCCCACTCAAAGAGTAGCTGTTTCTAAAAACAATGAATTTCTCTATACCATTATTACTGAGTCAATCAACCAAATGTTGCAGAATCAAAACACTGAACCCTTGCATATGTTTTCTCCAGAATCCCTCATGGAGTTTTACAAAAATCTTGACTTTCCCCAGAGAGCCAAAAATTTTGGAACCTTTTTAATAGAAGATGTCCAATTATCTAAAACCAACCCACCTTATCAATCATATATGTTTCCAGAAATGACCAGGAAGATTATATCCATTGCCTCATGTCTGTTAGGTTATCATTCTGATTAGTGGGTCAATGAGGTCTTAATATGGTTTCTTTCAGTTTTCTCCACCAATGAAAAGCCTTATCTATTTTTCAATTACATTGGACACTTAGAAGATTCAATTCATGATCAGTTCATGAAATTGCCTACAGAAGGTGTTTAAGTATGCCTTTGTTGTAGTATACTTATTTTCATTTAATCAGTAAGAGAGTTTTTCTTTTCCCCTACAGAAGATGGATAGTTAAGGGAATCCACACTCATTCATCCATTGGACTTCCCCAGTGAGGAAGAACACCACTGAATTCACATTCAGTTATTTTATAGATCAATTCCTATATGTTGCTACATGTTTATTCAACAGTGATGTAGAACCATGAATTGGGACAGAAATAGGGAAAGTCCTTCATCTCAGAGAACATACTAGAATGGGAGATGGGTATTTATACCAAAATTGTATAGAGATTAGAATATATAGTTGTGAGTTTCCCCCGCTAAAATTACCAAAATTTATTCCTATTCTTATATTTTTCATTAGAGTATATCAAATAACTAATCAAGATGGATCAACTACATTTTGTTGTATCAAAGAAAAAGGATCAGTTTAAGATTAAAACTGAAGTAGTGCCCTTTACTTACAGTGTTAGAGTAGGAGGCAATGAAGTAGAAAATCTCCTCAGATATATGAACTTTAAGTCCAGTTTCACCTGGTCTTATGATCCCCTAGGAGAAATTTCAAAACTAAGCGTAGAACAAAAAACTACCCGATATACTCACACTCCCATGCTTGAGATAAAAAATTTATGAACCAGGATGAGTGGAAAGAAAACACACTTTAAGAAGCAGAGGAATAGGTTATAACATCTACAACATCACTGACTCCTCAAAGGGAAGGAAAACATGATAAAAGGCCCAGAGATAGTTCTTCTCCCATGAAAACAGAAACTTCAGCCAAGGAATTTAAAAATTATAGTAAAAGGCAAAAGGCAACTAGTACAAGTGATGCACACTCAGAGGACACTACACATCAGTGCCTAATTATCCTAATATACCCATTCATGTCATCATCTTCTAGCAGAGAAGAAATGGTGGTAGTATCTCCTTTATCTTCATCCATTCTAAATGTGTCATCATCTCAAATAGGGGAATTACATCATAATAAAAAAGAGGAGTATCTCCAGAGTTTACAAAGAAATCAAGAAGAGGAATGAAGCTTTGAAGGCTTCCACCTACACACAGTTTTGGAAGTAGACATCCTCTACTCAACACAAGCTACTTTCTTCCTTTGACACTGAGAAGGGAAAGATGAAAATAACATTTCTAGAGCCCAAAGTCACTCATCCTAGGAGTTTTGATGATTATACTAAGTCTATCTTTACTTTCGATACAGATTTAATTCATCCTATTGACCAGATTGACCTACATAAGCAATCTGGTAAAATTATCTATTCTTCCCTTACAAGTTCAGCTATGGAAACATCTAAACTTCAATAGTCATTATACAATGTACAATCTTAGTTAAACTTAGAAATAGTTTCTTCTTCTATAAAAGATACCAAGATCAAATATTTAGAGGATTTAGTGATAAAGTTGGGATATGATCCCATAGATGTAAAAGCAGCAGAAGAACTTATGAAGATTAAAGATGCAGATATATATACTCTAAGAAAACACCTTAAGTTTTCATCTACAGAAGATCCACAAGCTAAAGAGATAGGCGAGCTAGAAATGGAGAAAGAAAATATGTTCATGATCATAATTGAACAAATGATGCAGATAGAGAAAATGGAGACTGAGACTAAAATATTCTAAAGGAAAAAGAACAACAAGGAACGCCAACATCTAATAGGACACCAACATCTACATCAAATACTACTTTAGCAGAGGGGACTACATCTACTGATCCAACAACAGAGATGGAAAAGGCTATGGAATATTTATCAATTAAGGCGAAAGAGGTTGAAAGACTTAGTCAACTTAACAATTTACAAGAACATAAACTAAATATGAATAATGTTTATTTAGCTGAGTTATAGAATTCATATAAGCTGACACAAAGAGTTCAATTTCTACAAAGCCAATCTGTTATGATTGATACTATCACATAGGCTAGAGAATGTATCTGGATCCAGATAAATGAAGCCATCACTCAGATATGGTCTTCAATTGAAATAATATTTGAGCAAAATGAACTAGAACAGAGGGACAAGCAACCCATACCATATGCAATGAAAGGTTTGGATTCAAAGCTAGGAAGAGCACATGCATTGATAAGGGCTTTGAATTCAAACACCAAAGATGAATTGGAGGAATATGGTATAGAAGACAAGAAAAAGACAATACTGGAAGTGAGAAGGATTCTCACTAAGAAGAATTTGATGTTGCAGCTGGAAAATAAGTGTCATAACCTTGAATCAAGTATCCATAGGTTTCACAGGAAATTTTCAGTTTTACACCAAAAGGGATTTCTTGGATGACATGGAATGACAGATAAATTAATTGATTTAGAAGAATATCAAATGAAATTATGTTCAATTTCAAATTATAAATCCAGGTTTGCAAATATCAAAGGCACAATCATAGGTGAAAAATTTATGGAAGGCCTCAGTTATGATTTACTCATCAAGCCTGAGATAAATCATTTGTTTTTGGTAAAACCAAATTTTCAAAAATATACTGAGGTAGATGAAACTTTTAGAAGATTATTAAAATACCAGATTCCATATGAATAAATATGCGAAGAATTATTCAAGTTACTGAAGTAATGAGTCAGCAACAGTCATCAAAGGATTCACTAGTAGAATAGAAGGTTTATCAGCCACATCAACACCATAATCCTTGAATCTAGAGACAATAGCTTCAACAGTTTCGTTTCCCTATATTTATGTACTATTTTTGTAGAAACAGATCTAGATATTTTTCCAATGTATCTAGATACTTTACTTTAGATCATTTGGGAACATTTTGTATAAATATGTCCCAATTCGAATTGTAAAGGGTTGCACCCTTGGGCTAAATTTATTCAAAAAAGAATTACATGTATATGAACTTTTCTGATATCAATAAAAGGATTCTGAATTTGTTTCAAACATCTTGTTATCTTAAGAAAAGTCTTTTGGTGGAAATCACATAAGAGAAATTTTTGGCTAATGTGTTTCGAACCAACAAGGGTGGTTCATCATCAGGACCAAATGAAGATGCAGACCATGACAAAGGATTAAATAGAGAGCAATGTAGAGACATAATTTCAAGTAACAGCTTGTTATCTCTGTGAGTTTTCTTTATGTTATTCATTCCATTATGTTATTTCAACATGTATTTGGTTTTATGAAGAAATTTGAGTAAGATATAGATTGAATATTAGTCTATCTTAAATCTCCTACAAAGTTATAATAAACTACAAAGATTAGTTCATTAGACTATTTGTCTAAACAAACTCCTCTAGATAAATTAATTGTCAATTCTTGATGAATTTAGATGCATTTTGGTTGGTCAGTGAACATATTTTACAAGAATCCGTCTTAGGATTATTTTAGATATTCTATGTTATGAAACCAGCTCAAGAAAAGATAGAAAAGAAAGATCAACGCCTTAGAATTCAGCCTCTTCGAGGGGGCAACCTCCTTTACATTACATAAATGAACAATTCTTGGATGATACAAATGAAAATACCTCCTTTCTATATATAGGAGTCTAAGTGGTCCCAATACAATCAGAGCCTACATAACAATAATATTGTAGGGCACAACAATAACAATAGTGGGCTTCTATGTGGCACAATAGTAACAATATGGGCACTACATGTGTACATCAATATAAATAAGGGGTATAACTACAATAGTAATGGGGTAATCACTAGTATTATAGGGACCCAACATGCCCCTCTCCTTCAAAAAAGTGTTGTCCTCAACGCTTGAGTAGTTCAGGATACTTCTGCATAAAATTCTCGTCCTCCCATGTGGAATCTTCAGCGGATAAGTTCTTCCACTTGATAAGGTACTCTGAAATTGATCGATTTCGTAGCTGCCGAGTTCTTGTTTCTATAACTGCTTCCGGTTCCAATATAATTTTTCCTTCTTCGTCAAGTTCTGGCAATATTGTTTGAACTGGGAGCTTGTCGCCTATAACCTTCTTTAAGCATGAAACATGGAAAACTGGGTGCAATCGAGAAGCTGCAGGAAGCTCCAATTTGTATGCCATAGTACCAATCTTTTGCAACACCTTGTATGGACCATAATACTTTGGTGATAATTTATTATCCTTCTTAGCTTGCTTGAGGGACATTTGCTTATATGGTTGTAGCCGTAGGAATACCCAATCACCTACATCAAAACTTCTTTCACTGTGATGCTGATCTGCCTGTTGTTTCATTCTATTCTGTGCCAACACAAGGTTATCCTTTAAGAGTTGGAGGACTTGTTGTTGATGTTCGATGTGATGTTCCACTGCCTGAACCTTAGAATTTTCTCTTAAATATGATGTGATGGATGGTGGTTGATACCCATAAAGTGCCATAAATGGGGTCATTTTTGTTGCTGTATGAAAGGAAGTGTTATACCACCATTCAGCCAGAGGCAACCATTTGACCCATTGTGTCTGTTTATCAGATACAAAGCAACGAAGGTATCCTTCCAAACATTTGTTTACTATCTCAGTTTGCCCATCAGATTGAGGATGATAAGATGAGCTATGAGCTAACTGAGTACCAAGACAAGAAAATAATTCTGTCCAAAAATTTCCAGTGAAAATGGGATCTCTGTCACTTACAATAATCTTTGGGTTTCCATGTAGCTTTTGAACTGTTTCCATAAATGCAGTGGAAACTGTACTGGCTTTAAATGGATGTGATAATGCACAAAAGTGTGCATACTTCGTAAGTCTGTCAACTACCACCATGATGACACTCTTTCCCTCAGACTTGGGTAAACCTGTGATAAAATCCATTGAAACCTCCTCCCAACGTTGGCTTGGAATGGATAAAGGTTGTAATAGACCCGGTGTCTTAATTGTTTCAACTTTATTTTGCTGGCAAACCAAACATTCCGCCACAAACTTTTGAATATCTGATTTAAGGCCATCCCAAAAAAATTCCTTCTTAACCCTGTGGTAAGTTTTTAAAAATCCTGAGTGCCCTCCTAAGGGAGAAGTGTGCAATTCCATAAGAATCTTTTGTTTTAGGTAGGAATTCTTACATAGGTATAAGCGATCTTTGTACCATAGCGAATCATTTTTCCAGCTAAATGTATCAGAAGTGCTGGAATCTTGTTGTAGCTTTTGAATAAGTGCCCACACTTCTTCGTCGTTCTTCCATTCCTCCCTTGCTTCGTTTATCCAATCTGGTTGGATAATAGAAATGGCACACAACAATGCTTCCACATCCTCATCCTTTCTTGAGAGTGCATCTGCCACCACATTTTGCTTCCCTTTTTTGTAGATGATTTCAAAGTCATAACCCAACATCTTTGTGACCCACTTTTGTTGCTCTTCAGAGGATAATCTTTGTTCTAAAAAGTATTTAAGGCTATCATGATCCGTTTTTACCTTGAAGTGTCTTCCCATTAGGTAGGGTCGCCATTTCTTAAGTGCATGGAGTATTGCCAACATTTCCTTCTCATAAATAGCTTTTCTTAAAAACTTTCCCTTGATTGGACGACTTTCAAAAGCAATGGGTCTTTCATCTTGCATTAGAACAGCACCAATTCCATTTCCTGAAGCATCACATTCCACAATAAAGGTTTTTGTGAAGTCCGGCGTAGCTAAGACCGGTGCTTGGCACATTGCCTCTTTAAGATGTTAAAATGCCTTTGTTGCTTCCGAATTCCATGAAAATGAATCTTTCTTCAATAATGTTGTTAGAGGTGCAGCTATTCTCCCATAATTCTTAACAAACTTGCGATAATACCCTGTCAACCCAAGAAATCCTCGCAGATGCTTTATGGATGTGGGGATTTTCCATTCCTTAATGGCTTTAATTTTGCTAGGGTCTACCTTAACTCCTTCATGAGATACAATATGACCCAAATATTCCACCTCCTGGACTCCAAAGAAACATTTGGATCTTTTTGCATATAATTGTTTCTCCTCCAATAGTTGTAACACCCTGTCAACATGTTCAACATGATCCTTCCAAGACTTGCTGTAGATTAGTATATCATCAAAAAATACTAACACAAATTTTCTAAGGAATGGTTTGAAAATTGAATTCATCAAACCTTGAAATGTTGAAGGTGCATTGGTAAGGCCAAAAGGCATGACCAAAAATTCATAATGACCCTCATGAGTTCTAAATGCTGTTTTCGGAATGTCTTCAACCTTCATTCTAATTTGATGATATCCCGAACGAAGATCCAACTTGGTGAAGTAAATTGATCCATGCAATTCATCCAGTAATTCATCAATAACAGGAATGGGGAACTTATCTTTAATAGTGAGCTTGTTGAGCTCCCTATAATCTGGACACATGCGCCATGATCCATCCTTCTTGTGCACCAATACTACTGGAGCTGAGAAAGAACTTTGACTCGGTTGAATTATACCAGCCTCTAACATTTCTGCAACCATACGTTCAATTTCACTTTTTTGGACATATGGATATCTGTACGGCCTGATGTTTGGAGGAACACTTCCTGGAATCAGATGAATAGCATGATCATGATCACGCATAGGTGGGAGACCTTTGGGAGTATCAAATACCTTGGAATGATTGTCCAAGACTTTTTGGAGATCTGGAGAAATAGATGATTCCAATGTGGAAACATCTAGTGAACATAATTGTGCAATTACACCTCGTTGCTCCTTTTTTAGAAGCTTTGTCATTCCATTAGAGCTTATTATCTTTCCTGGTTTCCCTGCAATACCCCTTAATTCAACTTCCTTTCCTTCCACAGAAAATTTCATGAAAAGTTCTTGAAAATTAAAAGCTATTGTACCCAAGGATTGTAGCCATTGGACTCCTAGTACAACATCAGCACCTCCCATTGGAATGGAAAGCATTGGGCTAGTCAATACATATTCTCCCATGGATAGCTTGATATTATGGCACTTTCCAGAACAATTTATTGTTCCTCCATTTGCAATCATCACTTGACACTCTGGAGCTGGATATAGGAAGCAATTCAATTCTTTTGCTACCCTACAATGAATAAAATTGTGGGTGCTTCCTGAATCAATCAACACTATTACCTTTTTCTTCTTGATTTGTCCTTCTATCTTGATGGTTTGAGGAGTGGTAATTCCCGCCAATGCATTACAAGATATGGTTGGATTTACTTGTTCTTCATCTAGGCTTTGTTCCTGTAATATATCCTCTTCTTTTGACCTTTCTTGCTCCTTTTCTTCTTCCTCTTCACAATCTATGTAGAATAATTTCTTCTGAGCACATTTATGACCTTTTGTGTATTTGCTATCACAATTGTAACAAAGCCCTTTTGCTCTTTTTTCTTCCAATTGTTGTGGTGTCAACCTTGTAGGTTGTGGAAGACTATGGGCAACAACACTTCCTTCTTTATAGTTGTGAATGGTATGCTTCCTAGTTGCCATAATTTTGCTTTCCATTTTTCTTGCTAACCTGAATGCCTTCTCTAATGAATCAGGTTCCCAAAGGCGCACATCATGTTGGATATTATCCTTTAAAGACCCTATGAACACATCAATCCTATGATCTTCTGGAATATCTTTTACCCTTATGTTCAATTTTTGGAACTCCTCAATGTGCTCCATTATTGAACCCTTTTGTTTGAGACTTATCAATTGGCTAAAAAAAGTGTTGCTTTTTGTATCCTCATAATGTGCTATTAATTCTTCCGTAAAAATGGCCCAAGTGATAAATGTTTACGAGAACAAAGCCATTGATACCATACAAACTGATTTGGTTCCAAATATAAAGTTGCCATACGTACCTTTTGTGTGTTTTGCACATTATTGAGATCGAAAAATTGCTCCATTTGTAATATCCATGTGGCGGGATCCTTGCCATCAAACTTCCTCATATCGATTTTTGGAACATGGTGAGTCTTTGATCCAACATTAGAGTCTATGGAATCATGATTAACATTTCTTTTGTCCTCATCATGAGTTTCCTTTACTACCTTTTCACCATTAGTGACCCTTTCTTGTAGCAACTTCTTCAATTCTTCCATGTTTGTATTCAAATCTATCTTCAAATTTGCCATCGAATTCTCCATATTAGCTTCCATGCCCTTTATCTTAGATTCCACACCATTTACCTTAGATTCCATGCCACTTATCTTAGCTTCTGTTAGCTTTTGTGAGCGTGACATTTGTTGCACTTGTTCTTGTAATTTTGATATATCATGTAGCATTTCTTCCTCTTCTTCATGAGTCATGCTAGAGCTTTCAGGTTCCTTACTAGGTGTTTGCATTTTCTTTCCTCGGGGCATCAGTTACCGATAATAATGCTTTACTATGCCCTTTGAATTCCGTTAAACCAAGCTTACACAAAAATTTAAAAAAAAACTACACACCTTTTTTCACTTTATAGAAGCCTGATATTGAATCTGATGTATCTCTGTAATTTCAGATCATCCAATTCTGAAATTGCTACCTGTAGTAGCCTTCTGCGTCCTCTTTCCAATGCCATAAGTCTGAGCCAAATTGGATTCTCCAAGGAAGAGTTATGTGAAATCTCCCACGGTGACTTGCTTTTAGACTGGTTCGGTAGAGCGAAGTTGTACGACGTGCCACGAGTCACTGTTTCGACCTTTGGATCTGAAAAACACCCACAAGAAACTACAGTCTGTCCTCTTTCTGTGCCTTCTTACGAAACTTCAATCCGATGCTCAAAAAGAAAGTTATGACGATTTTCCCCAGGTCACCTGTTTTGAGTGTAATTCAGGAGTCATCAAAAAGACCAACTTCCTGAGATCATATCTCCGAAAATATCGCGCTAAAAGCTCTGAAATTCGGACCCAAGGTTCAGCACGATGTCTTCTCAAATGGGTTTTTTTTTCGACTTCTGAAACGTCACAGAACAAAAGTTATAGCGAAAATTCCACGATGACCTGTTTGGAGCAGCGAAACCCTAGAATCCAAAGCTCTGATACCAAATGTTATGAAACCAGCTCAAGAAAAGATAGAAAAGAAAGATCAACGCCTTAGAATTCAGCCTCTTCGAGGGGGCAACCTCCTTTACATTACATAAATGAACAATTCTTGGATGATACAAATGAAAATACCTCCTTTCTATATATAGGAGTCTAAGTGGTCCCAATACAATCAGAGCCTACATAACAATAATATTGTAGGGCACAACAATAACAATAGTGGGCTTCTATGTGGCACAATAGTAACAATATGGGCACTACATGTGTACATCAATATAAATAAGGGGTATAACTACAATAGTAATGGGGTAATCACTAGTATTATAGGGACCCAACATTCTATCTATATGATTAAAACTCATATTTTCTCTGAATTCTTCATTACAAATCTTTTAAAGTGAAATTACTATTTAGAAGTGAAGAAACAACCCTTTCATTGTGTTGAGAGAAATTAGGACACAATACATGTTTACATAATCTTAAAACATTGGTCTTCCACAAATTTAAAAAAACCAAAATATTTTAGATGCTCTAGCATAATTACCTAACGTAGAATTATCTCTGAGGACAACAACGCGCTTAAAAACTTCGATATGATTCCTCACCAATATTCTGATATGTCAATCCCTATGATCTCCAATTTCAGATATGCCAATCCCTCTGATCTTCGATCACTGATAATCATATTCACCCGATCTTCGATCTCTGATATCTACTAAGCTCCTATAATTCCGACCCAATATTCATATTAACAATGGTCTAATCAGAATATCATGCTTTCCTGTGTATCAAAACTTTTAAACGGTAACAATTGTAAAATACCCAATATCAAATCTCTAATACAAGGATCCTATATAATGGACCCGATAAAATTATTAATGAGAGTTGAAAAATATATTGCATTTGCTCCATATCGAAGCTTCCCAATATTGCAACTATTTTGTTTTGTATAATTTCAAAAGTTTCGATGAGCTTACCTCCAATACCACTTAGCTATTTCCACATAGAAGTAAAAGCCACTTAATTATTTTAAAAATGTCTCTTGGCATAAGTATAGTTGAATGCATTTTATATTTTAATCTATGTTTTCATTATTTTAATAAAAAACACAACTAATTACAATATAATTTTATTTTCTATTTCACTTCCGATATAGGGCCGATTGTGAGAACATATCAATCACTAGTGCAATTCGTCCCAGTGGAAAAAGAGATTTCTTAAATTGTAAAGACATTACTGAATCAGTTGAAAAGTGATTACATTGCCTGTAAATTCTTCCTATTCATTCGAGACAAGCGGATCATTCTTATCTGCACAAACCAAATTGGGCAATTCGTTTTGTTGTGTTCATCTACATTTGGTAAGAGTTCCAATTAAAGTCATCTTTGTTATAATTAACTATTTTGTTGAGAGAATTAGGGGAGGTTGTTAGCTCTGTAAATATTATATAAATACCCTTGAATTCGATGCAAATTGGGGAGAGGTCACAATCCACTCAAGGGGGGTTCTCTTTAGTTGTTCGATTTGTACAATAGCACTATTGTTATGTACAGAAAGGTCGATTATAGAGAAACCAAAGGGCTTCTAGCCTTGTTCTAATTGCTTAGCACAATTGCAGGTAATGTGATTATGGGTTTGAGCTACTCTAGGACTGGATATTTTGTAATAAGCTTTAGAACTATTTAATAAATTTCCATTGTTGTGTACTATTAGCAGAATGATGAATTTTCATATTTTTGTCAAAGTTTTATAAATTTTTTTTATCTCCATTCTAAGTAGTATGTTTCTTTGATCTCTAACACTACTATTGAGCCATACTGTGATATGATGTTAAATTCTTGTAGGAGATATCTCCAAGAGGCATAATGAGATCGAAATCATACTTCATTGATTATACTTATGGTGAATGATAACTGTTTATTATTCATTTACATATGTATTTTGATTTTCTCTATCTTAATTGAAATGAACTATTTATTTTGATTAATACAAATTTTATAATTAATTATGTTTAAAATGAATTCAGGCTTGTAGATGGACTTATCTTAATTACTATTTATTAAATTAGATTCATTTACATAGTTTTTTTAACCTTTTATAGGTTTAAAAACTATTTTCGAATTCATAATCGAATATTATTTCTGAATTCATTCATAAACCAGTCTTTCCCCTTGTTTTACTTAATTTTCTTTCAGATTGGGAGAGGGCTATCCCATTCTAGTTCAAGATATGCTTTTCATGTTTTAGATTAGTTTTTTATTTACATCTTACCTTGCATCAAGTCATTTCTTAAATAGGAAAATAAATCATTTAATTGCAGTTTTATTATCCTTTTTAAATCAATCAAACCTTTGTGTCAATTTACTTCTTTAACTTACATCTTTAAAGATTGATATAAAGGAAATGTAATGTTGGGCATTGAACCCCCCCACAGAATGTTTTGGGGCTCAAAGCCCATGTTTTGGTCAAATAATTTTGTAAGACTTCGCAAATTGCGGGTGCGGAGCACAAAATGTATGTTAAGTCATAGGATTGTTTGCCTTAAGTTTTGTAAGATAGTGTCAGCCTACCCATGGTCTGCAGACCATGGGAGTGTATAAATAGAGAGAGGCTCTAAGTTGTAAAGAAGAATAATAAATAGATGGAGAAAACAAATGGTTCGAGCATAGATTAAGAGTCTAAGTGCTTTGGGTCGTAGTAGTAGGAAGAGGCTCTGCAACTGAGTGCACAGAGGCCTAGTAGACTCTGCAGCTGAGTGCGGGGACCCCTGCAACTAAGTGCGCAAGGTGGAGTCGAGTTTGTAACCGAAGAATAAGAATAATAAAATAAGTTTGATTTTAAATCTTGTATATTTGTTTTGAGTTAGTATATGGTTGATATCTTTTGCAATTATATTGTTTTATTTATTGTGTGCACTGACATGAATGGTGAACACTATTAAGTATAACTAAACACTTGCAGATAAGCTAAGTAATCAAATAATATCGGGTTAATAATAAGGGATTGGATACTAACATGAATCGAGCCCCAAGTAAAGTTACGCGAAGGCAGCATCACCGGCTGTGAGGTACTCATAGGTGCACGCAGGGTCAAACTACGGACCATCTAAAATCATCAGACATCTCTAAGGTGCGGAAACCTGGCTCTAGCACCCTCCCATACTACGTCGGGTGAGATCTCAGTCTGCGCTCTACGGACTGTTGCCGAAAGGGCCAGTAGTACCAAGATTTGTTTGGATAAATCACCTCTGAACCTGGGTCAGGCCCCTACAAAACAAAAAATGGTTCCGTTGCCGGGACTGGGATCTGCATAAGGGATGTTTGATGTCGTGTAAGTAGAATCCAACAAAGAAAGAGATTGAAGGGTGGTTGGACAAGAAGATTCACAAGTTCGTGGTGCAGGAAAACATGAATCCATGATTATCCAAGGAATAGTGGTTGGAGCACTATCTACATACGGAAATCCGTGAAATTTTCTTTGCATCGTTTCCTTCTGAGCTGTATGAGTGGATTGCGAAGCTAGCCGATAGTCAAGGAAGGTGCAAACTTGATAAAGCAATCATGTGGACTCCAGAACTAGTGTGCATATTAGAAGCATCAAAGGATAATATCGCACGGGTTTTGGATCATTGGATCGATCGAATTATAGGAGGATTTATCACTGAATTCGTGGTAGATACGACGTCAGCTAAAGTGAGGCGGAATGACACTTCCTCAAAGGACTGCGATGTAAGTATATTAAATCTTTGAACACTTGGATAAAGATGCTATTGTGTGAAAAGTGGGTTATGCAAATAAATTAATGTTTGGGACTACGTGAAGTGGGAAGATCTACAGAAACGGAGGTAGTGAGGAATTAGAAACTAGTCCCTTAAATTCACCCTTGCGGGAAGGCAAGGAAGAGCTCGCGAAGGTTTCTCTGAGAAGCATGGGCAGTCTGATAAGGCAATGAATTCTGCGCTTACCACCTCCACCTACACCATCACCCATCTCATCCTCCACCTCCATCTCCACCCACCTCACCTCTGCCACCGCCACAGTTCAGTATGGCGATTGCGATCAAATTGTCGGTATTCAGAGGAGTAGGGAATGAAGATCCAGACCAATTCTAATTCATGGTAAGGGCGGTATGGGAAGCACGAGGAGTCGTGGATGACAATATAAAGAATGCTAACAATATTAAGTGCATTGTAGGATCACGCATTAACATGGTACATTAAGCATTCTAAGGACCATCTGAACACAGGAATCGTAGAAATCCATGTCGCGTTGAACAGGGAATTTAGCAGGCCAAAGTCGGAGACACAATCAATTATTGGGTTTAAGGAGATCGCGATGCTCCTAGACGAGACCCCCTGGGATTTGGACCAAAGACTAAAGAGTATGATTTGTGAAGCCAACATGACTTTAACGGATGGACAACACCACGCATGGTTTGTAGTGTCATTAACACCACATCTAAGGATGACACTATCACAACAGAAGCTTTCCACCCAGGTCGAAGCCTTGGAAATGGAAATGAGATTGCATGAGACACCTATACAAGATCCTGGTCTGGGAGTCCAACAAATCCACGCGCGACTGCAAAATCTGTGTTTAGAAATGTAGAGTTTGAAACAGGACAACACATCGCAGCTAGAGGTGTACGAAGAGGTATGGTGCATAAAATGTAAAGGCCAGGGGCATGACAAGGACCACTGTCCAGTTTTCGTGAATTACTTGGTGGGAGGAGGGTTGATGCCATTAAGACCTAAGGCACAAGAAGGACCAAGTGCGGTGCCTACAGTATGGTGTGCGATCTGTTAGATAGGAGGAAAACACACTATGGATAATTGTCATCTATTGCATAAGTATATGCAGACATCCCAGCTATTGTTTTGTAACTTCTGCAGATTGGTAGGCCATGATGAATGCACCTGTAGAAGTTCTGAACTAATGATGGATCAGATTCCTGCCTACATGATATAGGCCAAAACACGAGCCCTCGACTGAAATGCAGGAATGGTTTGTGCTAGATTTCAGGGGCGCAGACGAGGTCAAGGAGGAATGGGACCAGGAAGGGGTTGCGGACAACTAATTTGTTACAATTATGGAGGGCTAGGAAACTATGCTCGTGATTGTACAAATTTTACGAGGACATCATATTTGTACTGTACGTAGTTTGATCATGAGGCAGAAGACTACCCTACTTTGATAGCGAGGATGCGTGAAAACGGGGTGCTCAAGCCTCCCCCGACTTAGAATTTGCAAATGATGAGGTCTGAGCCGTGTGAAGAAGACCCAAATGTAAACATAGTGCTCAAAATTGGTATCACAACTGGAGATGATAAAGGTAAGTAGCTAGAGGAAAGTGCATGGGTTTGCAAGAATCCTACAAAGGAACCTGAATTTGATT
This sequence comes from Pinus tabuliformis, assembly GCA_031772625.1. Classification (NCBI taxonomy): domain Eukaryota; kingdom Viridiplantae; phylum Streptophyta; class Pinopsida; order Pinales; family Pinaceae; genus Pinus; species Pinus tabuliformis. The sequence goes on along the minus strand of CM062819.1, from coordinate 87,437,134 downwards.
TGAAGCACACAAAGGAGATGTTCATGGAAGCTAAGAAGAGCTTCATAGAGGCCTCCACTTCAGGTAGTAAGGATCAACTAGAACTAGAGATGGATCATTCAATGCTCACTACCTTTCTAGAGACATGCATGAAATTGCTGTGCGACAGCAAGGTAGTAAAAATACTACAGGAACTGATCACTAGGTGTGCGGGGTCATTAGAACTGCACGTGGTCCGGAAACATGGAAAGCATGCATTACACACATGAAGGGAAATGAGGTTGACTGCACAAATTGATGAGTATGAAATGGATTAGGTGATATTGGATCTTGGCTCAAATGCGAATGTACTACCGAAACAAACATGGAAACGCATGGGCAGACCTGCGCTACAATGGTCTCCTATTCAATTGCAAATGACGAACCAACAAAAGATCCTACCCATGGGGAGATTGCAAGGGTTAACGATGGATATTGAGGGAGCGAACACGTTGGTGGATTTCGAAGTGATAGAGATTGTCAACGACAACAATCCCTATCCTACGCTAATGGGCATAGACTGGGCTATTGATATAAATGGAGTCATAAATTTGAAGAAGCGCAAAATGATCTTTGAGAACAAGTCACTACGCGTAGTAGTACCACTCAATCCGGCTGAGGGAGCGCGATACAATGAACTAGTGTGCGACGATGATAGTGATGAAGATCTCGATTGTATCTACAAGATAACCATGTGTGAACATGATTGGGTGAATCTGACTGTAGATGGTAGGATTTTGTGGGACCGCGAAAGATCCTGCACTTCGGATTCAGACGAAGAAATAAAGCGATGGGAGAATCGACTACACAAAGTAACAATGCTTAATTGCAAAATGATGATAAGATCACTATGCTGCGTAACTACAGAGATAAGGGATCTACCTAGGTATGACGGGTTGACAACGGTGGATGACTTTTTGAACAATCTTGAAAGTGCAGTACCAGAGCAACAACATTTTGATGCTTTGAAGTTGGTACCACGCTCTACGCCCGCAAGATGGTGGGGTACACATCAGAGACACATTAGGGATTGGCGCGAATGTAGAAGGATGATGTGTCTATGATTTGGAAAACCCCAGTGTTGTGGCCAGCAACACCCCCCCTAGTTCATTTAAGTGTCAACCAAGATACTTGAATGAATGGGGACCCTTAGTTAATTTTTAGGAAAAGCAAGAGTTTCTTTTTAAGGTTACAATCATATGCCTACGAAAAGCCTCTTGGATATTTTAAGCCTAAGTTTATGATGAGAAGAAAATATTTAAAGTCGCGTTGCAAAAGGATAGGAAATATCTTCATTTCTCTTTAAAAAATCGATATGCGCATGATCCTCGTGTTAACAATAAAATCGCATCGCAACAAAGTAGTGCCCATAAAGAAAAGCTTAAAGATTCACCGATCTGCGATAACGCTGATCGCTAGATCGCATATCGCAGAAATGAGCCAACAGATTTGACAAGCATCAAAATTCTGTGATTTGCGATGCTACATCCTTGCGATTTGCCATGATGTGATCAGCGATCGCGCGACATGCGAGGTTACGTCAGCAAATCATAAATCACTCCAGTACGAATCCTTCGGGCACGCCATTCAAAGAAAAGCCACTTACCATAATCTGACCCGAAATCATGCACTTTTAATAATAGTAAATGAATTAGTTGTCAGTTATTAAATGGATTAAAGACGTGTGCCTTGATAGAGATTTACTTCACGCAAGGTGGCATGTTTGATTGATCTGTTGCATTTAAAACTCTCCCATCACCTTTCTGGATAAGTCATTTCCATTTCACTCGTAATCTGCAGGAACAAAGAGCTAAGACGACTCAGACAAAAACGAAAAAGAAAAATGGGAAAGAAAAATAAAGCTCAAGGCTCCGAAGCAAGGGAGAAGACTAAGGAGATGGCGCCCCTGTACATAGACACAGCCTGTAACAGAGACGTAGGGATATCAACAAGGGAAGGCATGTACAGGCTGCTAGAAGAGGAAAAACCTAGAATAATGAAGGTTGCTGCTGTCGCAGGAGCACCACGCTCTTCTGAGGCGTCCTTAGAGGACTTGGCATGTTCATTCCTTCACAGAATAGCGGCAAGACAAAAAATTATACCATATACAGACATGATCAAGTGGATACTGGATGATGCAGACTTGAACAACAGACAATTCAAAGTTCATGGACATGGGCTCGTAGGATCGTTTGCTGCGCAAGATTTGAAGCTTATGTATCATCTTCCAGAACCCCAAGCGACCTATAACGCACAATTTGTTAAGAAGTTCACGGCGGAGAATCCAGATCTATTAGATACCACGAAAGAATGGTCTAGAAGAGACGAGCCGCTAAAAAAGGATAAAAACGGTATGTACAGCACTGGTTCCCTCACCTCTCCATATTGTTTTGCTGCGACCATGCTCTGTAGCTTATTTGGGATGCCGGATATCAACAAGTTTTCATCTGAATGGCTACCATTAATTGATGCTGCCACTAACGCTGACATCATAGATTGGGCCAAAATCCTTTCTGATACTCTATACATGGCTGTTGTCAATTACCGGTCTAAAAGATCCTTGTCTCAAAGGGTCTATCCTCCTTTTTATCTGTCTACATATATTATGGATTCTGTTTGTCTTGTATCTGAATTCCCTACTATGGGTTGGAAATGGACTACCCAAGACCCATTGCCCATCCATGTTTATCATAAGGTATTATGGGATTCCCAGTTTGCCCCTCACTTTTACCAGATTTGCCATGGGCTTATTTTGCCCCTATATAGAATAATGTATGATAAAGACCCCCCAAGGTGCTCTCCCGAGGCCCAAATTGACATCATCCCCATCGCGAGATGGTTCGGGGAAGAATGGTTTACTTACATTAGAGTTTTTGGAAGCACTGTACCTCCACATGTCCTACCCCTATATGTCCCTGATAAAATTTTGGCTCGGGAAATCGCTTATCAAACCTGTTCTGAAGGCGGCCTGACCAAAGACCTAAAGGACAAGAAGAAGGCCATATGGCCTCAATATCCCGTAACTTGTGGGGTCTTCTCTTTGTTCGATGTAGGACACGCTTTTGGCGAAGTGGAGAATGAGATGTGTCTTCAATTATTTAAATTCCCAGCGAGGCCATTTGACCCAAATGATGTGGCCCAAGAATTCACAACGAATGTCAAGATAAGAGTGTTCTCTAGAAAGAAATATTTGTTTGATGATCTGTTTCAGAATAAGAGTTCGCTCCAAGAAATTTTGCGGGAAGCTCAGTCGAGGTTGTCTCCAGGTGACCTCCAAAAATTCATGTTATACAGAGAAAGAAGGCTGGCCAGTATTCCGCTAGAGAAACTGCGACTGCCTGCTAGAGAACCAACTCCAAGCATCAGCCTCAGTGAAAATGCTAGCACTTCCAGATCCAAGTCCAACGTCGTGCAAGAAGTATTTGAGCATCCTGAAGAGTCTGTTTACGACCAAGGAAAAAACGAAGAAACAACCAAAGATACAGCTCAGTCAAGTGCAATGTCTCAACAGCAAGTTATCGCCTCCACACCAAGAAATATCCCCCCTCCTATCATCGAAGCACCACTTGTCACAATAGAGTTAGATAAAGAGTTGGAAACCTTCAATGAATTGATCAATCTTGAAGGGCAAGCCCCGAAAACACCTGTGAATAATACACAGGTGGTGCAAGAAGTGGTTTTGACCATAGTCAGTAGTGCCGCAGAAGCATAACACCTTCCTATCGCTCCACCTTCAGAGCTTCTACTTAACGTAGAATAAATTCCCCCATTGGATGTATTCTATAGTCCCCAACACAAAGCAGTTGTAAGGAGACAGAGAAAGAAAAGAAAACTAGAGAACACACTATCGCAAGATGCTGAACATTTGGACGTCTTATGGAAAGACCCCAATAATAATCCGACTGAAAATCTCACGAAGCTGTCTCAGATTGCAGGAGCATATGCTTCTGCAACTATTGACAAGGCCTCGGAAGTTCAACAACTATTGAAGGAACAAGAAAATCATATACAGCTACTACAACAACAGTTGCAACAAGCCAACGCTAACACTGAAGCTTCCAGACAGCTCGAGAAACTACAGGAAGACTTTCAACAAATGCAGATAGGCTATCAAAGGAGTCTCGAAGAGAAAGAAAAACAATTGCAGACTTTACAAGAAATGCATAAAGATGAGCCCAAGCTTGCATAATTCATTTCAGAATTTATTGGCTTGAACGAGAAACTACTACAGCAACAGGAAGAGTTGGGACGTAAAATATCACAGTGGAGGCACTATTGTGAGCTGAGCGACAAAATCACCAGTCAAGTGGTGGACTTGCGGAGTGACTATGATCAGAATGACAAGAAGGTGACAGAATATTTGACTTGGCAAGATGATGATGAAGGAAAAAGGGCAGGTGCACCCAAGATAAATGAAAATCATAAGGAGTTGCTCTTTAATAAATGGGACGATCAAATCAGGCAGGCGGAGCAAGCAGCAGAGACAGCGGCAACTCAGGCAAGTATTCTTATCGACTGTGTAAATGAGAATTTACACAGGGCCAATTTAATTGCAGAGACCACCCTGGGGTACCTACCAAACAAGTCGCAAATGGAAACAGAATGGAGGCAGAAAGCACAGACAAAAGGGAAAGAAATCCAGGCATTAGCCAGGTTGAATTGGGAATGTTACTGGACGTACTTGGTTAAACCACACAGCCAATGGATGACGGTGAAATGCATTACAAACACAACCGAAAAGGTAGCGCCAGCTCTCGTAGATGTCATTTTCACAGCCCAACTCAGCGCAGAAATCAGTCAGCCGACTCTTCTCAAGCCTATGTTGAACACTTGCAACTTTAAGGACCAAGTTCATAAGTGACTTCATTTAGAATGTTGTTTTTTTTCTTCAACTAGATTAGAAAAAGGACGGTCGTTTGAAAACCGCATCCTAAATTTTGTAATAATACTATTATTAGAATTAGGAAGTAGTATTTTAACCCTTCTCATGCATTTAGAGAAGGGTCCAGAAATTTGTCAAAAACTTGTCCTCGGAACATGCACTTCTGCACCCTCAGAGGAGGTTTTGATAAATGGATGGATCGAGATTTATTCATGTTTGCATTTTAATGTTTGCTACTGATGTTGCACTTCTGTACTCTTAGTAGATGTTAGAACAAGTAGAGATGAATCGTTATTGCTTGAAGTTTGTGAGTGAAATCAGTCATAAATGGTACTTTTATCTCTTGACCAATTTCTGCTTATATTCTTAGAGTGATATGCAGTTTTAGTTGTTTATATGTTAATATATGAATGTGTGGGTTACCATTTGGCACTTCTGTATGGTGGAGTCATTTATCTGTGTTTGACATATGAATAACTTATTATGCGATATGCTGTTCACAACTGTTTTGCTTAACTTTTTATGCAGAATGGTTTATCTTAATTGATTTATATTCTTATGATAGCTTAATGATCTTTATTACCAGTTATTGTTCGAAATCTTTTTAGATCACATAATAGAAGAAATATACCCCGGGTTAGCGTAGATTAGATGTGTTGTTTTCATTAGATTACAATAGCATAGAGTCATTTTAGGAGTTAGAATTGAATTAGCTCTAAAATTACTTCTAGATCAGCATCATCAAACTCTACACACATACACAGCCCTTAGATTGGGAAACTGGTCCCATTATCCCCAGTCAGACCTGCTATACCAAACAGACAAGGAGCTGCCAACCAAGTTCCGGACGGGGTGGGTATCCCCTTGTTGTTGACCCGATTTCAGGGCCCTCAACATATTTGGCGCTAGAAGGAGGGCCTGAACATAGTGTCTCTTGGAATGATTTCCAAATTGTAAAATTTGAATCAGGATGGCTGCTCATAAAATTCCTATTTGGAGTTGCATCCATGTTCCTACCTCTTCCAACACTCCACCAGATGTGGTAAGACTCTTGTCTCAAGTAAAATTCAATGGTAAGAATAATTCTTCTGCCTTTAATCATGCCCTTCAGTTTATTCAAAAAGTTTTAGGTTCTGATATTTAGAGAATTGATGAAGGCGTTTTGTGCAGAATTTTTACTCTTACATTCACAGCGGAAGCTAGAAAATGGTGCAGAACCCTCCCAATTGCATCAATTCACAGCTGGGACCAATTCGTCAAAACTTTCATTTTGGAATTTGATTGTTATGACTACGACCAGGTATATGATGAAATTGATTATCTACGAAAGCAAGATGAACCCGTGAGGGATTTTAATATGCGATTTCATCTTAAATGTCTAAAGTATGATCTTGAGAGTGAGCTCACGGATGAAGAATCTTCAGATTATGATGAGTATTCCCTACCTCCTATGTCTGATCAAGTAGAAATTAGTTCAACCTTTGTTTCATTTTCTTCTAATATGAATGAGGATTCCAAGTTGAATACACAAATCATCCATAATGAAGAAAATCTGCAAATCCTAGGAGTCATGCATGCTCTAATACCAGAAGACAAAAATGAGAATGCTGAAAGAGAAACTACCTTGGAACCAGGAGATGACTTGGATACAAAGTCAGACAATATCATTACAAATCAACGAATGTAGATGCCAAGGTTAGAACAGAAAACTACTTCTCTTTCAAAAAGTGTCAGCGCACAAAGGTATGATCTAAAGCCCGATGTTTATGATGATTCTGATGAACAAAGTTTTTTTCATGATGTTTTCAAATGCATTGTTCCAGATTCGCATTTTTCTCTTTATCCCGATGTTTTTAGCGATGATAATTTCTCCCCTCTCAATATCAAAGATACCTCAAAAAACACAGAGGGTTATTCAAATGACTCATCGTTAGGTTTTCAAGATAAAGAGACAGCTTTAGCACATCCTTTGACCAATTTCAAACAAGAGCCGCTTGACCTCCCTTGTCTGAAAATATATAATGAAAAAGAGAAGCCTAGGGAAATCTGTAAAATCATTTGTGATAGTTACTTTGACAACGATGATGTTGTTCAGTTATCCCAAGTAACTCAACTAGGTTCAGATAATGAGAGACATCCTAAATCAGAAATCATATTAGTCGACCCTCATTTCAAAGTAAAAGATCATTTGCATGATTTTACTATCCAAGACAATACCCCGATCTATGATTCATATCATGAGGAAAGCTCCATACCTGTTCGCAATCATAACTCATCTCCTGATTTACAAGACCTGGCCAGTTCTTGTGAGGAGCAAGATGTTACAAGTAAATCCCAGTTGTACTGTAACACTATCTGTACAAATAGTCATTCCTTTCTTTCTCACTTGCACTCATTTTGTACAAAATCGGATTTCGTTTTAAATTTTCAAACTTTTGATAGACTATGTTTTAGCGATTTATATATGGGAACTTTCGTTTCAAACGAAATCACTAAAAGCTCAGCATTAGCAAACAATAGGTTACAAGCCATTAAAACTAAAAAATCATCTTCATAACCTGACTTGTTATCCTTCCTATTACGTGATCATCAATTCATAACAGAAATTCATTCTAATTTTTATGATCCAATAGGTATCCAGTTGGAAAGAAGTTCTCATGAGAAAGGAAAATCAAACATAATTCCAGCTGAGGTTATATATTCTTATTCCACAACCAACATTTACTGTCCAAGGAAAATTTGGTTCTTTACACTGATGTTTGGAAGTTTCATATGGCTAGGAATAAAAATGAATAGATGGTTCCATTGGAAATATCATTTCACATAGTCCATTTTCTATATATAGCTAGAATAGGAGTAGGAGTAATTTAACTAAGTTATTAGGTTTGCTTTTGATAATTGATAGGAAAAATTATACCTATTATGTACATAACCCTAGGAAATATCTACCTCTCATTGTGTTAAATATCTTTCTCCATAATAACACTTGCTTTGGTTAACGGCATTTGACATTTACTAAAGACACCTTTTCTCTGTCAAAGATTTTGAACTTCTACTTCTATGAATAGCAAATCTTTTAGAAACTTGATCTTTATTATCACTAGAACTTTAACCCGGATATGATGCTAGTTTCAACCCCAAGAAATCTGAAGAAAGCTACCTCGGTAAAGAAATTGTTTTATGTCAGTACAATGAAAGGTATCAATAATGAAATAAAGATTCTCTGTAAAAACAACCATAGCCAAAAAACTCTATCATTGTCGTCCAGATCTTTCTTAAGGAAAGAAAATTTGACTTCCTCCCTGCTAAAAGAAAACGCAGCATTCAGAGGAACAATCCAAAAAGACACTATATCTCAAATAATAAGAGGTCTCATCACGAGCTGGCTTATCATGATCACAGATATTATAACTTGCTGACTTTGCCAAAACTGTCTATCAAAACAGGGCAATGACTCAATATTGTTGCAATCAAAAGACAAGGGCTCTCATCACGAGCCAACTTGTTCAGCAAAAGTGTAAATCAGGTGAATGACCATGTCATAATTGGCCACCAAACCAAGACATTGTTCTTTAGAGAATAAAAAAGGAAAAAGTGTCAAAAAGGGTTTTTCTCTGAAAAAGTTGTAAATAACCTTAAGCAGGATAAAGGATCATTGCTGGGTAATAAGTAACCCTGTCGAGGCTATGGACGCCTGCTGGCAGCAGAGGCTCTACCTATGATAAAGGAGCATATTTAAAAGGGTTGTTACATAGGGAAGACTTTATTTTATGTTCTACAAGACCAAGTAATGACTGATTTAAATGCAAGGAAAAACTGAGGATGCAAGTGATTGAAATAGAAAGGGGTTGAAACAAAACGTCATTGACAGTTTGAAGTGCCATTTTCTTTATCTTTTTATAATAAAGTTCAAGTTTTCTAAAAAAAAAAAATTTCAAGAGTTTGAAAGTGTCAATAGAAAATCAGAGATAACTGGTTCTCCCGAGTGAATCGCCAATTGTTGTGGCCAGCAACACCCCCCTCTAGTTCATTTAAGTGTCAACCAAGATACTTGAATGAATGGGGACCCTCAGTTAATTTTTAGGAAAAGCAAGAGTTTCTTTTTAAGGTTACAATCATATGCCTATGAAAAGCCTCTTGGATATTTTAAGCCTAAGTTTATGATGAGAAGAAAATCTTTAAAGTCGTGTTGTAAAAGGATAAGGAAATATCTTCATTTCTCTTTAAAAAATCGATATGCGCACGATCCTCGTGTTAACAATAATATCGCATCGCAACAAAGTAGTGCCCATAAAGAAAAGCTTAAAGATTCACCGATCTGCGATAACGCTGATCGCTAGATCGCATATCGCAGAAATGAGCCAACAGATTTGACAAGCACCAAAATTCTGCGATTTGCGATGATGCGATTAGCGATCGTTGCGATGCTACATCCTTGCGATTTGCGATGATGTGATCAGAGATCGCGTGACATGCGAGGTTACGTTAGCAAATCATAAATCACTCCAGTACGAATCCTTCGGGCACGCCATTCAAAGAAAAGCCACTTACCATAATCTGACCCGAAATCATGCGCTTTTAATAATAGTAAATGAATTAGTTGTCAGTTATTAAATGGATTAAAGACGTGAGCCTTGATAGAGATTTACTTCACGTAAGGTGGCATGTTTGATTGATCTGTTGCATTTAAAACTCTCCCATCACCTTTCTGGATCAGTCATTTCCATTTCAATCGTAATCTGCAGGAACAAAGAGCTAAGACGACTCAGACAGAAACGAAAAGAGAAATGGGAAAGAAAAATAAAGCTCAAGGCTCCGAAGCAAGGGAGAAGACTAAGGAGATGGCGCCCCTGTACACAGACACAGCCTGTAACAGAGACACAGGGATATCAACATGGGAAGGCATGTACAGGCTGCTAGAAGAGGAAAAACCTAGAATAATGAAGGTTGCTGCTGTCGCAGGTGCACCACGCTCTTCTGAGGCGTCCTTAGAGGACCTGGCATGTTCATTCCTTCACAGAATAGCGGCAAGACTCAAAATTCTACCATATACAGACATGATCAAGTGGATACTGGATGATGCAGACTTGAACAACAGTCAATTCAAAGTTCATGGACATGGGCTCGTCGGATCGTTTGCTGCGCAAGATTTGAAGCTTATGTATCATCTTCCAGAACCCCAAGCGACCTATAACGCACAATTTGTTAAGAAGTTCGCAGCGGAGAATCTAGATCTATCAGACACCACTAAAGAATGGTCTAGAAGAGACGAGCCACTAAAAAAGGATAAAAATGGTATGTACAACACTGGTTCCCTCACCTCTCCATATTGTTTTGCTACGGCCATGCTCTGTAGGTTATTTGGGATGCCAGATATCAACAAGTTTTCATCTGAATGGCTACCATTAATTGATGCTGCCACTAACGCCGACATCATAGATTGGGCCAAAATCCTTTCTGATACTCTATACACGGCTGTTGTCAATTACCGGTCTAAAAGATCCTTGTCTCAAAGGGTCTATCCTCCTTTTTATCTGTCTGCATATATTATGGATTCTGTTTGTCTTGTATCTGAATTCCCTACTATGGGTTGGAAATGGACTACCCAAGACCCATTGCCCATCCATGTTTATCATAAGGTATTATGGGATTGCCTGTTTGCCCCTCACTTTTACCAGATTTGCCATGGGCTTATTTTGCCCCTATATAGAAAAATATATGATAAAGACCCCCCAAGGTGCTCTCCCAAGGCCCAAATTGACATCATCCCCATCGCGAGATGGTTCGGGGAAGAATGGTTTACTTACAATAGAGTTTTTGGAGGCACTGTACCTCCACATGTCCTACCCGTATATGTCCCTGATAAACTTTTGGCTCAGGAAATCGCTTATCAAACCTGTTCTGAAGGCGGCCTGACCAAAGACCTAAAGGACAAGAAGAAGGCCATAGGGCCTCAATTTCCCGTAACTTGTGGGGCCTTCTCTTTGTTCGATGTAGGACACGCTTTTGGCGAAGTGGAGAATGTGACGTGTCTTCAATTATTTAAATTCCCAGCGAGGCCATTCGACCCAAATGATGTGGCCCAAGAATTCACAACGAATGCCAAGATAAGAGTGTTCTCTGGAAAGAAAGATTTGTTTGATGATCTGTTTCAGAATAAGAGTTCGCTCCAAGAAATTTTGCGGGAAGCTCAGTCGAGGTTGTCTCCAGGTGACCTCCAAAAATTCATGTTATACAGAGAAAGAAGGCTGGCCAGTATTCCGCTAGAGAAACTGCGACTGCCTGCTAGAGAACCAACTCAAAGCATCAGCCTCAGTGAAACCTCTAGCACTTCTAGATCCAAGTCCAACATCGTGCAAGAAGTATCTGAGCATCCTAAAGAGTCTGTTTATGACCAAGGAAAAAACGAAGAAACAACCAAAGATACAGCTCAGTCAAGTGCAATGTCTCAATAGCAAGTTATCGCCTCCCCACCAAGAAATCTCACCCCTCCTATCATCGAAGCACCACTTGTCACAACAGAGTTAGATAAAGAGTGGGAAACCTTCAATGAATTGATCAATCTTGAAGGGAAAGCCCCAAAAACACCTGTGAATAATACAAAGGTGGTGCAAGAATTGGTTTCGACCATAGTCAGTAGTGCTGCAGAAGCAGAACACCTTCCTATCGCTCCACCTTCAGAGCTTCTACTTAACGTAGAAGAAATTCCCCCACTGGATGTATTCTATAGACCCAAACACAAAGCAGTTGTAAGGAGACAGAGAAAGAAAAGAAAACTAGAGAACACACTGTCGCAAGATGCTGAACATTTGGACGTCTTATGGAAAGACCCCAATAATAATCCGACTGAAAATCTCACGAAGTTGTCTCAGATTGCAGGAGCATATGCTTCTGCAACTATTGACAAGGCCTCGGAAGTTTAGCAACTATTGAAGGAACAAGAAATTAATATACAGGTACTAAAACAATAGTTGCAACAAGCCAACGCTAACACTGAAGCTTCCAGACAGCTCGAGAAACTACAGGAAGACTTTCAACAAATGCAGATAGGCTATCAAAGGAGTCTCGAAGAGAAAGAAAAACAATTGTAGACTTTACAAGAAATGCATAAAGATGAGCCCAAGCTGGTAGAATTCATTTCAGAATCTATTGGCTTGAACGAGCAACTACTGCATCAACAGGAAGAGTTGGGACGTAAAATATCATAGTGGAGGCACTATTGTGAGTTGAGCGACAAAATCACCAGTCAAGTGGTGGACTTGCGGAGTGACTATGATCAGAATGACAAGAAGGTGACAGAATATTTGACTTGGCAAGATGATGATGAAGGCAAAAGGGCAGGTGCACCCAGGATAAATGAAAATCATAAGGAGTTGCTCTTTAATAAATGGGACGATCAAATCAGGCAGGCGGAGCAAGCAGCAGAGACAGCGGCAACTCAGGCAAGTATTCTTATCGACTGTGTAAATGAGAATTTACACAGGGCCAATTTAATTGCAGAGACCACCCCGGGGTACCTACCAAACAAGTCGCAAATGGAAACAGAATGGAGGCAGAAAACACAGGCAAAAGGGAAAGCAATCCAGGCATTGGCTAGGTTGAACTGGGAATGTTGATGAGCCCCAAAAATGTACAATTATTTGGGCTCATTCAACCTCCTAATTTGGCTTAGTCCACCATTCTCATTTGTTTATTGCATGTTTTTGATTATTTTTATGTTAATAGAGTGAATTTGGTTAGTCATTATGCCAACAAGTCTAATGGGTGCTTTGTGTAGCCTTTTTGGTCAACTTGGAGACAAAATTGAAGGTCTTAATGAGCACTTGGCAGCCAAATTCGTGGGAGAACAAGCTAGAGGATTTGTAGGAAGGTGTCCCCCTCATTTATGGGCCCTTACCTCGAATTCTCCACCATCAGCTCGGAGTTCAAGGGCCACCGAATCAATCAGCTCAAGGGCATCCAAGCAAGTCAAGTTGGACTGCTGTTAACTACAAGTCTTGGGCAGCCAAGTCCCTAAATTTTAGGAGGACTGTTGGGTCCTCAAATTGTATAAATAAGAGGGCTTAAGACCTCATTTCAGTTAGTCATTTTTGGGATTAGCTAGTTAGTCAATTTGGTTAGCTAGTTGGTAGTCATTTTGTAGCTAGTAGTTAGCCAGTAGTTAGTCATTTTGTAATTCGATTTGTAGGCCATGGATTAGCTTTGCTTTCAGCTCATTCTCAGCTCTCCTTGTGGACAGTTTTGATGTAACTCTTCATTCTTGATTAATAAAGATGAATCCAGCTTTGCACCAGCTCTAAATCTATCTTGGGAGGCTATAGCTCTTGGGGTTGGGCCCATCTCAAGCACCCAGTACCTCCCTTGTTTATCTTTATGTGTTTGCTGCGTTCTTGAAATAAACTCTGCTCTTTAGATTTAATTCGTGCTTTTTTACTTAGGTTTCTTTTGATGGTTCAAGTAGCTTCTCATGTTTATAATATATTGGTAGGAGTTTGTTATGCATTTAGATCTTTTGGCATGTTCTTGCTCACGTGATGTATATGGTTCTCTTTCCAAACAAAGCTGCTGTTTATTCATTTCATTGACAGTTGGATTGAGTTAGCTAGGACTTGGTTTGTTTGCAAGAATTCATTGATTCGTTTGAATGAGCATTGTGCAGGGCACCTCTAGCACCTTCATCACCTCCTCGTTCATCTGAGCCTCGTCCAGATCAGCTCCTCCATCACCAAGTCTGTTTCCTTATCTCCCATCTGCTCTTTTTCCACGTTACCCTACCTTCTTCTCCATTGTTGTCTCAACTACCTTAAAGCCAAATCAGCCTTCCACATATCATCTCATCACTCCATCCATCAGTTCCTGGGTCACTTCAGACCCCCATCCTACCTCCATAACCATCCATGCATCTTCCATCAACCATCCATCCTCAAAAATCCAATTCTTAAACATCCTGTAGAAGAATTACAGAACATCCTGTAGAAGACTTACAGAACTTCCTGTAGAAACCCCTGCAGAATTCCTGTAGAAGTTCATAAACATGGTTGCATGGCCTCCAGACTTTTTGAAACTCTCAGAAAGAATGCTAGGGATCCCTTAGACCCTCTCTGTACCATCCCAACCTTTCCCAAAGCATTTCATCCCTTGATCCATCCCTGCACAGTGGAAAACTAGTTAGAAGCACATGCATGATACTTCCAACAACTTAATCAAAAATACAAAAACATGTCTTTTCATATGCAAATAGCTTAGATTCATGTATTTCAACTCACTGCAAGTAATGGCATCATTGGTAGAAGTTTCATTCACATTTTTGCATTGTAAGGGTCAAGCTAGTTAAATTAGGGTTTATTAGGGTTTCCATGCTTTGTTGGCTTTCAATTTCCTTTTTGCAAAGTAGGTTAGCTTCCTTCAAGATAGCTTTCGTCCATCACTCATAAAGCTTCTTCTGAGAGCATATAGAAGTTGGCTTGAGCCCTAGCGGACTTGTGCCATCTGACCAAGTGACAGCTGCGACAAGAGCTAGTACTTGTGCATACAGCACCGTCGCTTCCAAGTTTGTACGAACTACCGGGTTGATAAAATTAGAGATAGGAAAGTCCAGGAGTTGTAGCATTATTGCTACAATACTGGAGCCCACCATATTTTTGGCACCGTTGCCGGGGAAGCGTCAGAGTATTAGTGATTGTTGCTATTCTTCTATTTTCTACTACAACCTTCTGCTAAGTAGTTTATTTCATTTCCATTATGCAATTTCATTTATGCAAAAGTAGATTAGCATTTCTTGCTTTCATATATTAGCATTTCAATTCCGCAATTTCATTTCTGCAAGCGTAGATTATCATTTCAATTCCACAATTTCATTTCTGCAAGCGTAGATTAGCATTTCAATTCCGCAAGCGTAGACTAGCATTTCATTCCTGCAATTTCATTTGAGCAAAATAGATTAGTCTTTTCCTGCTTTCATTTCAATTCCGCATGTTCATTTTAGCGAGATAGTTAGTTGCAGTTCAATTTATTTCAGTTTTGCAAGTAGAAGTAGAAAAAAGCAAAAATCAAGCAAAAAGATTTCATTTCATGCCTTGTAGGAGTAGAGATAAGTTAGAAAAATGATTGCACAACACCCCCACTACTTCACACAGCCAACGTTCTCTCTTCTTCGATGGCTGTGATTAAAGAACCTCTGGGTGGAAATCAAGGCATATTTAAAGAACCTCTAGGGGAGAAGAAGAAGAAACCATTCCTCTGGAGAAAATGGCTACAAGCAGAAATGTTGGGAGCAACATCTTGTCCAAAGATGAATTTGAAAATCAGATCGAAGATTTCAAGAGTGATATGAGGCAGTTTCTTGCCATGCAACTGGATACCTTGTGGATCCAAAAGAAGCAAGAAGAAGCCAAGAGGGCTTTGGCCATTTTTTGTCCTAGGTGCACTAGAAAGCATCCTAAGAATGAATGTCCATTGTACTCCATAGAAGTGTGTTTTGTCTGTGAAGAATACCATCCTACAGATCAGTGCCCTTCCTTACCCAGATTCAAAGCTGCATATCAGAGAGCCAAAGGAGCCACTGAATCACTCTATTACATGAACCAAAGTTGGCCGCATGGACCTAGATCTTACCAGGAGGAACTGCAAGGGACACCCAAGACCTATTATGACCCCTATCAAGCCACTTTCATGCCTTCTTGGGGTCCCCCTGCTCCTCCTTCCTGGTCTACACCTCGTCCTTGGTCATATCCTCCTTGTTCCTTCACAGATCCATATTATGCCCTACCAGTTGCTCATTCATTTCACTCTTATGCTCAGCCACAACCTCAGTGGAATGCACCTTATCAGGAGTGGAGGCCCCAGTACAACTCTCATCCCGCTCATTTTCCTCCACCACCTGCTCATCCACAACCATCGCCTCCTCCTCCACCAAGGCAACCCCAAATGCCTACCCAACCACAATGCCATCCACCTCCATCTCAATTACACCCCTCCACTCAGCTACCCGTAGCACCATTTCCAAAGCCATACAATGGAGCAGCTCAACCCCATTGCAAATCTGAGGCACAACATGTGCAAATGACTCCTCTTGAGCCCAATGATCTTCACCAAAGCTCAGGAAGAGTGTTGCAAAGCAGAGATTCTATTGACAACATTGAAGGACCAAAAGAAAAAGAAGAGTCCAAAGAGGAGATCAAAGAACCATGGGCTGCACTTGATGAAGAGAAGACATCAGAATCAGAGATCGAGAAAGCTTCCTCATGGTTAGCATCAAATCTTCCATGTATTCAAGAGAAAAATCAACAACAAGAGGAAGATCAGAAGGTCATGATAGAAGGTGACATGAAGAATGATCCAAATCAGCAAGATGACCAAGGATATCAAAGCTATATTGAGATATGGTTTCAGAAGGTCACTAAGTTGCAGCAGTACTCTCCTCCTCAGCTATGTTTTGTACTTTCAAAGACAGATCATTTTGTCTCTGAAAGTTGGATACCTGTCAAAGCATGCATTTCGAGCCTTCTGATGAGCCCCAACAATGTACAATTATTTGGGCTCATTCAACTTCCTAATTCTACTTGATCCACCATTCTCATTTGTTTATTGCATGTTTTTGATTATTTTTATGTTAATAGAGTGAATTTGGTTAGTCATTATGCCAACAAGTCTAATGGGTGCTTTGTGTAGCCTTTTTTGTCAACTTGGAGACAAATTTGAAGGTCTTAATGAGCACTTGGCAGCCAAATTCGTGGGAGAACAAGCTAGAGGATTTGTAGGAAGGTGTCCCCCTCATTTATGGGCCCTTACCTCGAATTCTCCACCATCAGCTCGGAGTTCAAGGGCCACCGAATCAATCAGCTCAAGGGCAGCCAAGCAAGTCAAGTTGGACTGCTGTTAACTCCAAGTCTTGGGCAGCCAAGTCCCTAACTTTTAGGAGAACTGTTGGGTCCTCAAATTGTATAAATAAGAAGGCTTGGGGCCTCATTTTGGTTAGCTAGTTGGTAGTCATTTTTGTAGCTAGTTAGTCATTTTGTTTTAGCCATTAGTTAGCTAGCTTGTAGTTCGATTTTTAGGCCATGGATTAGCTTTGCTTTCAGCTCATTCTCAAGCTCTCCTTATGGACAGTTTTGATGTACTTTTCATTTCTTGATTAATAAAGATGGATCCAGCTTTGCACCAGCTCTAAATCTTTCATGGGAGGCTGTAGCTCTTGGGGTTGGGCCCATCTCAAGCACCCAGTACCTCCCTTGTTTCTCTTTATGTGTGTTTGCTGCGTTCTTGAGAAGAAATCTGCTCTTTAGACTTAATTCATGCTGTGTTACTTAGGTTGCTTTTGATGGTTAAAGTAGTTCCTTATGTTTAAGATAGATTGGTAGGAGTTATTCATGCGTTTATATCTCTTTGATAATGTTTTGTTCACAGGTTGTACGTGATTCTTTTCATGAATAAGGTTGATGTCCACCAATTTCATTAACTTGTTAGATAGATCACATGATATTTCGATTGCACGCAAGATGTAGTTGGTTTGATCAAGCAACCACTATGCAGGGTATCTTCATCACCTCCTCGTTCATTTGAGCCTCGTTCAGATCAGCTCCTCCATCACCAAGTCTGTTCCCTCATCTCCCATTTTCTCTTTTGCCAAGTAACCTTACCTTCTTCCCCATTGTTGTCTCAACTACCTTCAAGCCAAGTCAGCCTTCCACATCATCTCACCACTCCATCCATCAGCTCCTGGATCACTTCAGACCCCCATCCTACCTCCATAACCATCCATGCATCTTCCATCAACCATCCATCCTCAAACATCCCATTTCAGAACATCCTGTAGAAGAGTTGCAGACCTTCCTGTAGAAATTCCTGCGTTTCCTGTAGAATCCCCTGCAGACATCCTGTAGGAGGCCACTCACTCGGTTGTTGAGCCTCTGAACGTGAGGAACCTCTGTGGACTGATGCTAAGGATCTCTGGGGACCTCTCCTAGCCTCCCCAACCTTGCCCATGCTTTCCTTCCATCTGAACCGCTCCTGCACAGTCAAACCCTAATCAAAAGCATCATCACAATAAATCCAACCACTTAATGACAAAATACAAAAAACATGTCTTTTCAAGTTCAAGTAGCTTAGATTCATGTATTTCAACTCACTGCATGTAATAGCATCATTGGTAGAAGTTTCATTCACGTTTTTGCATTGTAAGGGTCAAGCTAGTTAAATTAGGGTTTATTAGGGTTTCTATGCTTTGTTAGCTTTCCATTTCCTTTTTGCAAAGTAGGTTAGCTTCCTTCAAGATAGCTTTCATCCATCACTCATAAAGCTTCTTCTGTGAGCCTATAGAAGTTGGCTTGAGCCCTAGCGGACTTGTGCCAGCTGACCAAGTGACAGCTGCGACAAGAGCTAGTACTTGTGCATACAGCACCGTCGCTTCCAAGTTTGTACGAACTACCGGGTTGATAAAATTAGAGATAGGGAGCTCCAGGAGTTGTAGCATTATTGCTACAATACTGGAGCCCACCATCTTTTTTGCGCCGTTGCCGGGGAAGCGGCAGAGTATTGGTGATTGTTGCTATTCTTCTATTTTCTACTACAACCTTCTGCTAAGTAGTTTATTTCATTTCCATTATGCAATTTCATTGATGCAAAAGTAGATTAACATTTCTTGCTTTCGTAGATTAGCATTTCAATTCCGCAATTTCATTTCTGCAAGCGTAGATTAGCATTTCAATTTCGCAAGCGTAGCCTAGCATTTCATTCCTGCAATTTCATTTGAGAAAAATAGATTAGTCCTTTCCTGCTTTCATTTCAATTCCGCATTTTCATTTCAGCAAGATAGTTAGTTGCAGTTCAATCTATTTTAGTTTTGCAGGTAGAAGTAGAAAAAACAAAAAAAATCAACCAAAAAGATTTCATTTCATGCTTTGTAGGAGTAGAGATAAGTTAGAAAAATGATTGCACAACACCCCCACTGCTTCACACAGCCAACGTTCTTCTTCGATGGCTGTGATGAAAGAACCCCTCGGTGGACATCAAGACATATCTGAAGAACCTCTAGGGGAGAAGAAGAAGAAACATTCCTCTGAAGAAAATGGCTACAAGTAGAGATGTTGGGAGCAACATCTTGTCCAAAGATGAATTTGAAAATCAGATCAAAGATTTCAAGAGTGATATGAGGCAGTTTCTTGCCATACAACTAGATACCTTGCGGATCCAAAAGAAGCAAGAGGAAGCCAAGAGGGCTTTGGTCATCTTTTGTCCTAGGTGCCTTTAAAAGCATCCTAGGAACGAATGTCCAATGCACTCCCTAGAAGTGTGTTTTGTATGTGAAGAATACCATCCTACAGATCAGTGCCCTTCCTTGCCCAGAATCAAAGCTGCATATCAAAGAGCCAAGGGAGCCACTGAGTCACTCTATTATATGAACCAAAGGAGGCCACATGGACCTAGATCTTACCAGCAGGAACTGCAAGGGATACCCGAGACCTATTATGACCCTTATCAAGCCATTTTCATGCCTTCTTGGGATCCCCCTGCTCATCCTTCCTGGTCTACACCTCCTCCTTGGTCATATTCTCCTTGTTCCTTCACAGATCCATATTATGCCCAACCAGTTGCTCATTCATTTCACTCTTATGCTCAGCCACAGCCTCAGTGGAATGCACCTTATCAGGAGTGGAGGCCCCAGTACAACTCTCATCCCGCTCATTTTCCTCCACCACCTGCTCATCCACAACCATCGCCTCCTCCTCCACCAAGGCAACCCCAAATGCCTACCCAACCACAATGCCATCCATCTCCATCTCAATTTCATACCTCCACTCAGCTACCCGTACCATTTCCAAATCCACACATTGGAGTAGCTCAACCCAATTTCAAAGATGAGGCACAACATGTGCAAATGACTCCTCTTGAGCTCAATGATGTTCACCAAAGCTCAGGAAAAGCATTGCAAAAAAGAGATCATCTTGAAAGCATTGAAGGATCACATCCAGCAAAAGAAGATTCAAAAGAGGAGATCAAAGAACCATGGGCTGCACTTGATGAATGGAATAGATCAGAATCAGAGATCGAGAGAGTTCCCTCATGGTTACCATCAAATCCTCCATGTACTCAAGAGAAAGATCAGCAAAAAGAGGAAGATGAGAAAATCATGATAGAAGGTGACATGAAGAATGATCCAGATCAGCAAAAGGACCAAGGATATCAAAGCTATATTGAGATATGGTTTCAGAAGGTCACTAAGTTGCAGCAGTACTTTTCCTCAACTTCGTTTGATCCCTTCAAAGCCAGATCATTTGGTCTCTGAGATCTGGATACTTGTCCAAGCATGCATTTCGAGCCTTCACATCATTTTTTCTCTAATCTCGATGTGCACATGGCTCCATTGGAAGTATTCTTATACTTGAAAATGATTTTGTTTTTCAAGTAGGGTAGGGTAGAAAAAAAAAGAAAAAAGAAAAAAAAAGAAAAAAGAAAAAGAAAAAAAAATGAAAAAAGAGGAAAATAGAAATCTAAGGTGAAAACCTCCTCGGAGGTGCCTTAGATTGGTTCATTGATTGAAAACCTCCATGAGGCGGTCAATGGGTTGGGAAAAAATAGAGAAAAGAGAATAAGATCTCTGGGTGAAAACCTCCCTTGGAGGCTCCCAGGGCAGGAAATTAGGGTGAAAACCTCCATGAGGCGCCCTAGTTGTTTTTCAAAAAAAAAGAGAGAAAAAATAAAAAGCTAATCTCCATTGAATAATTTCATGTTGCAGCAGTGACATTGCAGGTTGCAAGAAGGACATTGTAGGTCAGGTGGATCATTCAAAACAAAGACAAAGGAGTTTTTGTGCCTTCTACAGGAAGTTTCGTATCTTCTACAGGAAGCTTACAAAAAAGCAAAATTGATCTCCGAGGAGGACCTGAAGGCTTGGAATATGTCCATGAGGCCTACCCACATCCATGTTTCCATTCCTCACCCCTTTTCAATCATTTTTTTCATGTCATTATGCTTCTTTCCTCAAAACTGTGTCTTCTACAGGAAGCTCTGTATTTCTACAGGAAACATCCTCTAGAACCTTTGGACGAGCCAAATCCAATTTCAAAAGTGAATCTGATGGTGGGAGTCTATTGGTTAGGCCTGCAAGCACTTGTGTGTCCATCCCTTGCCTTCATCCATCATTTTTTTCACCTCCTTGTGCTTCTCATTGTGCTTCTACAGGATCTTCCTGTAGAAATTGTGGGAAACTAGGCATGCTTTTCAAAAAGTGATTTGGTAAGAATGGTAGCTTCCTCAAAGGTTCAAAAGTCCTCCTGCAATCTTCCAACTCCTCCTCCATCATCTCCATACCTGCGTCACAAACAAAATTCATTTTGTCATCCCATGCAAGCAAATTCAAAAAGCCCTGAAGCAAAAATACCTAGAGCCAAATTTGTTTTTGCCATAACTTGAAAACCATGCATCCATTTGACAAACCGTTTTATGGGGAATTGTACAAGGTTGATGACAGCATGCCTGAGCAGTTTCATGCAATTCCGATGCACGGTTTCCAAGAAATCAGCCTCCATCACCATCAGCCATTTTTGCCTTTTCTCCATAACCGTGCATCTGTTTCAAAACCTGTTTCATGGGGAGATGCATATGGATGATAGTAACCTACCCAAGCCATTTCAGCGGATTCTGATGCACGGTTTCCGAGAAATCGAGCTCTGAAATCTTCAGCCATTTTCCATTTTTCTCGAAATCCGTGCATCCATTTATCACGAATTTGATATGGGAGATGCATAATGATGGTAGTAACATGCTCACCAAGTTTCAGATCAAACCGATCTACCGTTTGGGAGAAATGGCAAAAAGAAGTTCTGGTTGTGACCATGCAGCAGCAGCAGCTTGAACGGGCAGAGTTGAACGTGGAAATCAATGCACGCAGCTCAGATCCGGCCAGAGGACACCTGCACAAGGGAAAAAACAATCAAAGATTAGCAGCCAAGCCACATGCAATCAAGAAAACTAGTGCATGCAGCAATGACAGGCCACAACAGCTCACGGCAACCATTTAACTTCGAGGTATGTGACTAATCTCATTCTTCTATTGCATAGATTTAATTGGGAACTGCATAAACGAATGGGATGAGGGATTAAGCCACGAATGTAGCAAGGCTCAACTGATTGTCTGCTTCAGAACTCCGCCGGCAGCCACGCAGTGCACGTGGACAATGGACTCTCGTAAAAATTAAAAAAAAATTAAAAGAAAAAAACAGTGATAGAAAGTTTAACTCCAATGAACAGGATGTCAATTAATTAACAGAGAGAAGAAGACATGTATCACTGCAGTTTGAAAAATCTAGCGCACATGTTTTTGCCACCACATCACAAATCACGGAGAAATTAAAGACGGCTTGGCTGAAACTCATGAACTGTTGTCCATCTGCACTTTCCACGTCCTCCACTGAAGTTTCCACAATCTATTAACTTTATATCCTCCACCGATCTTTCTCGGCCATTTTTCAAGACCCTTCAGCTCATCGGCATTCTACAGGGAGCACTGTTTCGTTCTACAGGAAGCGAGAGCCGCCTACAGGATGTCGTCTACAGGAAAGTGCAGCAGAGCAGAGGAGCCTGAGTTTCTCTTCATCAAGTTTGGAGCTTGAAGAAAGGTGAAAATAGCTGAGGTGGATCATGCTATTGATTTTATTGTTTGTTCACTTGCATGTGATATTGCAGAGGGTATGAAAGCCGTAGAATTGCTTTTAGAGCTTTCAAAGGATATGGCTGTGTGTGAACAGATTGGCAAGGTACAAGGTTGTATCCTCCTCCTTGTAACAATGTCAAATAGTGACAATCCTAAAACTGCTAAGGATGCAAACGAAGTTCTGGAGAATCTCCCATGCAGTGAGCATCATGTACTGCAAATGGCATAGGCGGACTATTTCAAGCCCTTGATACAGAACCTGAGAGAAGGGTCTGAAACAATGAAGATTGTTATGGCAAGGAAGTTGTCAGAGATAGGTTTAACAGATCAAAGCAACGCTACATTGCTCAAAGAGGAGGTTGTATTTCCACTTCTTGAAATGATTTCCAATGTTCATTTGAAGGCAAAATTAGTAGCCATTTAAACACTTCAAAATCTTTCAAGTTTACCTGAGAATGCATTACAAATGAACAAAGATGGGGTGGTCTGACCCATCTTGGACCTTCTATGCACACCACTGTCAACTATATTTTCTTTGAGAGAAAAAGCTGCTAATACCTATGCAAACCTTGCTATGTCTACAGCATTGCCCCAAAGAACAAATGACACAACAGCTGCATCTTAAAAGTGTGATTCGGTATGAAGTTTTGCTCTACTCTTGGTTATACAGCAACTTGAAACACAACTTGGGAATTCTCATTTTTGGCCTGTTTTGAAGCAATTGCAGATTGAAGGGAAATGCTGATTCATAGCAATGATATGTGAGCAAGTCATATTTTCTCTACCCTTGATCTATCTTATGTTCTGCTCTGCCTCTGTTATCAATTCTTAGTAGAGTTCAAATCCAAGATTAAGAATGCCATTCGATTCAGTTAAAGGCCTGGAAACACTCTTTCCCATCCAGATTTGGCATGCACTATCTATTCTCGGGCAGTTCATTGTACTTGTGTGCTTTTATAATACATTAGACTTGCCATTCATGTTGGATTCGTCAGCTTTCAGGCAGCACAGTTCAAGGAGAAGGCATCCCCAGCCAAGCAAGCAAAATCAGAGAAAATTGTTCCTACAGGAAGTTAGCAGACTGTTTCTACAGGAAGACAGAGACTGTTTCTACAGGAAGCCAGCGAACAGTTTCTACAGGAAAGTTTGAAAAGCGGGAAGCCAAAGGAGAAATCGGCCGAAATGCTAGCCAAGAAAGTCACCAAGGCCATCAAAGACAAGGGGAGAGATTTGGTTGCTCAGAGGATGAGCAACACTTTCAGTAGGGGGGTGATGATGAGCCCCAACAATGTACAATTATTTGGGCTCATTCAACTTCCTAATTCGACTTGATCCACCATTCTCATTTGTTTATTGCATGTTTTTGATTATTTTTATGTTAATAGAGTGAATTTGGTTAGTCATTATGCCAACAAGTCTAATGGGTGCTTTGTGTAGCCTTTTTGGTCAACTTGGAGACAAATTTGAAGGTCTTAATGAGCACTTGGCAGCCAAATTCGTGGGAGAACAAGCTAGAGGATTTGTAGGAAGGTGTCCCCCTCATTTATGGGCCCTTACCTCGAATTCTCCACCATCAGCTCGGAGTTCAAGGGCCACCGAATCAATCAGCTCAAGGGCAGCCAAGCAAGTCAAGTTGGACTGCCGTTAACTCCAAGTCTTGGGCAGCCAAGTCCCTAACTTTTAGGAGGACTGTTGGGTCCTCAAATTGTATAAATAAGAAGGCTTGGGGCCTCATTTTGGTTAGCTAGTTGGTAGTCATTTTTGTAGCTAGTTAGTCATTTTGTTTTAGCCATTAGTTAGCTAGCTTGTAGTTCAATTTTTAGGCCATGGATTAGCTTTTCTTTCAGCTGATTCTCAAGCTCTCCTTATGGAGAGTTTTGATGTACTTTTCATTTCTTGATTAATAAAGATGGATCCAGCTTTGCACCAGCTCTAAATCTTTCATGGGAGGCTGTAGCTCTTGGGGTTGGGCCCATCTCAAGCGCCCAGTACCTCCCTGTTTCTCTTTATGTGTGTTTGTTGCGTTCTTGAGAAGAAATATGCTCTTTAGACTTAATTCATGCTGTGTTACTTAGGTTGCTTTTGATGGTTAAAGTAGTTCCTTATGTTTAAGATAGATTGGTAGGAGTTATTCATGCGTTTATATCTCTTTGATAATGTTTTGTTCACAGGTTGTACGTGATTCTTTTCATGAATAAGGTTGTTGTCCACCGATTTCATTAACTTGTTAGATAGATCACATGATATTTCGATTGCACGCAAGATGTAGTTGGTTTGATCAAGCAACCACTATGCAGGGTATCTTCATCACCTCCTCGTTAATTTGAGCCTCGTTCAGATCAGCTCCTCCATCACCAAGTCTGTTCCCTCATCTCCCATTTTCTCTTTTGCCAAGTAACCTTACCTTCTTCCCCATTGTTGTCTCAACTACCTTCAAGCCAAGTCAGCCTTCCACATCATCTCACCACTCCATCCATCAGCTCCTGGATCACTTCAGACCCCCATCCTACCTCCATAACCATCCATGCATCTTCCATCAACCATCCATCCTCAAGCATCCCATTTCAGAACATCCTGTAGAAGAGTTGCAGACCTTCCTGTAGAAATTCCTGCGTTTCCTGTAGAATCCCCTGCAGACATCCTGTAGGAGGCCACTCACTTGGTTGCTGAGCCTCTGAACGTGAGGAACCTCTGTGGACTGATGCTAAGGATCTCTGGGGACCTCTCCTAGCCTCCCCAACCTTGCCCATGCTTTCCTTCCATCTGAACCGCTCCTACACAGTCAAACCCTAATCAAAAGCATCATCACAATAAATCCAACCACTTAATGACAAAATACAAAAACATGTCTTTTCAAGTGCAAGTAGCTTAGATTCATGTATTTCAACTCACTGCATGTAATAGCATCATTGGTAGAAGTTTCATTCATGTTTTTGCATTGTAAGGGTCAAGCTAGTTAAATTAGGGTTTATTAGGGTTTCTATGCTTTGTTAGCTTTCCATTTCCTTTTTGCAAAGTAGGTTAGCTTCCCTCAAGATAGCTTTCGTCCATCACTCATAAAGCTTCATCAGTGAGCCTATAGAATTTGGCTTGAGCCCTAGCGGACTTGTGCCAGCTGACCAAGTGACAGCTGCGACAAGAGCTAGTACTTGTGCATACAGCACCGTCGCTTCCAAGTTTGTACGAACTACCGGGTTGATAAAATTAGAGATAGGGAGCTCCAGGAGTTGTAGCATTATTGCTACAATACTAGAGCCCACCACCTTTACATCATTTTGTCTCTAATCTTGATGTGCACATGGCTCCATTGGAAGTGTTCTTATACTTGAAAATGATTTTGTTTTTCGAGTAGGGTAGGGTAGAAAAAAAAGAAAAAAGGAAAAAGAGAAAAAAGAAAAAGGAAAAAAAATGAAAAAAGAGGAAAATAGAAATCTAAGGTGAAAACCTCCTCGGAGGCGCCTTAGATTGGCTCATTGATTGAAAACCTCCATGAGGCGGTCAATGGGTTGGAAAAAAAAGAGAAAAGAGAATAAGATCTTTGGGTGAAAACCTCCCTTGGAGGCGCCCAAGGCAGGCAATTAGGGTGAAAACCTCCATGAGGCGCCCTAGTTGTTTTTCAAAAAAGAAGAAGAGAGAAAACGAAAAATAAAAATAAAGCTAATTTCCATTGAATAATTTCATGTTACAGCAATGACATTGCAGGTCAGGAGGAGCACTCAAATCAAGGTCAAAGGAATTCTTCTTGTGCCTTCTACAGGAAGCTCTGTATTTCTACAGGAAACATCCTATAGAACCTTTGGACGAGCCAAATCCAATTTCAAAAGTGAATCTAATGGTGGGAATCTGTTGATTAGGCCTACAAGCACTTGTGTGTCCATCCCTTGCCTTCATCCATCATTTTTTCCACCTGCTTGTGCTTCTCATTATGCCTCTACAGGAACTTCCTGTAGAAATTGTGGGAAACTAGGCATGCATTTCAAAAAGTGGTTTGGCAAGCATGGTAGCTTTCTCAAAGGTTCAGAAGTCCTCCTGCAATCTTCCAACTCCTCCTCCATCATCTCCATACCTGCATCACAGCCAAAATTCATTTTGTCATACCATGCAACCAAAATGCAAAGTGCCTTGAAGCAAAAACACATAGAGCAGAATTTGTTTATGCCATAACTTGAAAACCATGCATCCATTTGACAAACCGTTTTATGGGGAATTGTACAAGGTTGATGAAAACATGCCTGAGCAGTTTCAGCCAATTAGGTGCACGGTTTCCAAGAAATCAGCCTCCATCACCATCAGCCATTTTTGCATTTTCTCCATAACCGTGCATCCGTTTCAAAACTTGTTTCATGGGTAGATGCACATGGGTGATAGTAACCTACCCAAGCAGTTTCAGCCGATTCCGATGCACGGTTTCCGAGAAATCGACCTCTAAAATCTTCAGCCATTTTCCATTTTTCTCTAAATATGTGCATCCATTGATCACGAATTTGCTATGGGAGATGCATAATGATGGTAGGAACATGCTCACCGAGTTTCAGATCAATCCGATCTACTGTTTGGGAGAAATGGCAAAAAGAAGTTCTGGTTTTGTGACCATGCAGCAGTAGCAGCTTGAACGGGCAGAGTTGAACGTGGAAACGAGTGCATGCAGCTCAGATCTGGCCAGAGGACACCTGCACAAGGAAAAGCAATCAAAAATCATCAGCCACGCCCTCATGCAACCAAGGAATCCAAGCATGCAACAGCAAAAAGCTTCACAGCAGCCAGTCGACTTGCAGGTACGTGACTAAACTAATTCCTCTGTTGCATGAATGTAATTCGAGAACTGCATGAACAATGAGATGGTTGGATTTAGACAAATTGGTGGCCAGCTAACTGGCCACCCTCATCCAGTTCAACAGCACTTGGTGGGTGAATGAGACACGTGCGCTCAGCCATCTCAGGAAGGAAATTGAAAACGGGCAGTGGTGAACAGTTAGACTTCAGCGTGCTTGATGGTAAGTGATTACAGGCAGAGGACTACAATTCATAATTACACTACAGTGAGGAACAATACTTCTGGTCGCATGAGGCCACGTACACTTGGCCACTTCTCTCTCTCACGTGAATCACGCCTCAATTAAAGTTGCTCGGCTGAATATTTGCAAGATTTGGGATAAGAATTGGTTTTAGTAACAATCTCTTCCACTGTAAACCACCATCTAAAAGGTAATTCAGCTTCTAAAGGTGTCTCTTGTTATCCCAAAAAGACCACCAATTCTCAACTGCTTCAATCCATGCATGCTGCATTCTCTGTGTGTGTTGACATTTTTTTTTTACAAGTACCTGTGCAACAAAGTGAAAAAAATGAACAAGTACTCATGGAACTCCAGAGACGCTGAAAGATTCAGTTGACTTTGTGCAGCACCTTCTTGATAAGTATGAAAAAATTATTAGCATGGCATTTAGCAATGATAAAACTTTCCAAAATTCTTTGAATTCATCATTTGAATTCTTTATTAATTTGAATACAATGTCACCAGAATATATTTCTTTGTTTGTTGATGATAAACTTCGGAAGGGTCTAAAAGGAGTCAGCGAAGAGGATGTAGAAGTAATACTTGACAAGGGAAAACTATTTCAGATGATGCTGAGAGGAATCTAATTGTGAAATTGAAGACAAAATGTGGTTATCAGTTCACTTCGAAGTTGGAAGGTATGTTTACAGATATGAAGACTTCCAGGGACACTATGCAAGGCTTCAATGCATTGCTGGCTGGCTCCAATGAAGTCAGCGAAGAGCCTACTTTGGCCGTGCAAGTTCTCACAAAAGGGTTCATGGCTAACACAGCCAGGTGCATGATGCAACCTGCCCACAGAAATCTGGGATGTGTGTGAAAGGTTTAGGGGATACTATCTCAACACACACACTGGTCGGAGATTGACATGGCAGACTAACATGGGAACTTGAGGAACATAAAGTGCTTCTAGGTTCAGTGAAGAATAAAGAAGAAGCAGTGACTAAGGGAACCGGGTGTCTGTTCGATAAGCCAACAAAAGGGAAAAAGAAGATTGTTTCGTTGCAGGAGGATGATGAGCTTGATGCAGCGTTGGATGTAGCAACTTCAGGGCTCATTGAAACTAAACATGGAAGGTCTCGCCCAACGGAGGATGATGGGGACAAATTTTCTTTAAATTCTGTCTCAAAAGCTTCCAGATCATTGTCTGCACTCTCAACAGCTCGACATTCAACAAAGTTGCTTGATGCAGGAGATTTACCTAAACTGAATCCTCCCACACATGAATTCTGAAGGCTTAGAAGGTCTTTCAATACTCAAGAATCCAACGAGGTTGAGAAACCTCCAAAGGATCAAACAAACCATTTAAGAAAACGAGGAAGATGACCTGTACCTGATCAATACTGGAGGAAAGCTACCTCAAGTGATGATAAGCCATGGAATGATTCTGATCACCATGAAGGCTGGGAAGACGACATCTTGCAAAAACAGAATGATAGGAATGGACAGCAGGAAGTTAACAGACTGTTTCTACAGGAAGCCAGCGAACTGTTTCTACAGGAAGTTTGGAAAAAGGGCAGCAAAAGGAGAAATCGGCCGAGATTTTACCTAAGGAGGCAGCACTTGTGTTGGCCACCCTAAACACATCCATCCCCTCCATGAACACTCATTTCTTTCAAGGTTCGGGCACAATTTAGTCACGGTTCAACCTTCTACAGGAAGTTCTGTATTTTTACCAAAAACATCCTGTAGAAGCCTTTTGGTGGGCCAAAATCAATTATGGAGAGGGATTTGAAGCTTGAAGTCTGTTGAGGAGACATGCAACGACTCTTTTCTTCCATCCTCCACTGGTTTCATCTCCTTTCACCACCGTTTCCGCCATCAGATTGAATATACTTGCACAATCATACCCAAGCTGAGAATTCTTTAGGAAAAGGAGCAAGTAGTGGGAAGAAGCAAAGAAGCATGGTTTCATGACAGAGAAGAGGACATCACTTCAGAAGCTTGGCATGACAAGGAGGCCATCAGGGCCCTCAAAGACGAGGAGAGAGATTGGTTGCTCAGAGGATGAGCAACACTTTCAGTAGGGGGGTGATGATGAGCCCCAAAAATGTACAATTATTTGGGCTCATTCAACCTCCTAATTTGGCTTAGTCCACCATTCTCATTTGTTTATTGCATGTTTTTTATTATTTTTATGTTAATAGAGTGAATTTGGTTAGTAATTATGCCAACAAGTCTAATGGGTGCTTTGTGTAGCCTTTTTGGTCAACTTGGAGACAAAATTGAAGGTCTTAATGAGCACTTGGCAGCCAAATTCGTGGGAGAACAAGCTAGAGGATTTGTAGGAAGGTGTCCCCCTCATTTATGGGCCCTTACCTCGAATTCTCCACCATCAGCTCGGAGTTCAAGGGCCACCGAATCAATTAGCTCAAGGGCAGCCAAGCAAGTCAAGTTGGACTGCTGTTAACTACAAGTCTTGGGCAGCCAAGTCCCTAAATATTAGGAGGACTGTTGGGTCCTCAAATTGTATAAATAAGAGGGCTTAAGACCTCATTTCAGTTAGTCATTTTTGGGATTAGCTAGTTAGTCAATTTGGTTAGCTAGTTGGTAGTCATTTTGTAGCTAGTAGTTAGCCAGTAGTTAGTCATTTTGTAATTCGATTTGTAGGCCATGGATTAGCTTTGCTTTCAGCTCATTCTCAGCTCTCCTTGTGGACAGTTTTGATGTAACTCTTCATTCTTGATTAATAAAGATGAATCCAGCTTTGCACCAGCTCTAAATCTATCTTGGGAGGCTGTAGCTCTTGGGGTTGGGCCCATCTCAAGCGCCCAGTACCTCCCTTGTTTATCTTTATGTGTTTGCTGCGTTCTTGAAATAAAATCTGCTCTTTAGATTTAATTCGTGCTTTGTTACTTAGGTTTCTTTTGATGGTTCAAGTAGCTTCTCATGTTTATAATAGATTGGTAGGAGTTTGTTATGCATTTAGATCTTTTGGCATGTTCTTGCTCACGTGATGTATATGGTTCTCTTTCCAAACAAAGCTGTTGTTTATTCTTTTCATTGACAGTTGGATTGAGTTAGCTAGGACTTGGTTTGTTTGCAAGAATTCATTGATTCGTTTGAATGAGCATTGTGCAGGGCACCTCTATCACCTTCATCGCCTCCTCGTTCATCTGAGCCTCGTCCAGATCAGCTCCTCCATCACCAAGTCTATTTCCTTATCTCCCATCTTCTCTTTTGCCACGTTACCCTACCTTCTTCTCCATTGTTGTCTCAACTACCTTAAAGCCAAATCAGCCTTCCACATATCATCTCATCACTCCATCCATCAGTTCCTGGGTCACTTCAGACCCCCATCCTACCTCCATAACCATCCATGCATCTTCCATCAACCATCCATCCTCAAAAATCCAATTCGTAAACATCCTGTAGAAGAATTACAGAACATCCTGTAGAAGACTTACAGAACTTCCTGTAGAAACCCCTGCAGACTTCCTGTAGAAGTTCATAAACACGGTTGCATGGCCTCCAGACTTTGTGAAACTCTCAGAAAGAATGCTAGGGATCCCTTAGACCCTCTCTGTACCATCCCAACCTTTCCCAAAGCATTTCATCCCTTGATCCATCCCTGCACAGTGGAAAACTAGTTAGAAGCACATGCATGATAATTCCAACAACTTAATCAAAAATACAAAAACATGTCTTTTCAGATGCAAATAGCTTAGATTCATGTATTTCAACTCACTGCAAGTAATGGCATCATTGGTAGAAGTTTCATTCACATTTTTGCATTGTAAGGGTCAAGCTAGTTAAATTAGGGTTTATTAGGGTTTCCATGCTTTGTTGGCTTTCAATTTCCTTTTTGCAAAGTAGGTTAGCTTCCTTCAAGATAGCTTTCGTCCATCACTCATAAAGCTTCTTCTGAGAGCATATAGAAGTTGGCTTGAGCCCTAGCGGACTTGTGCCAGCTGACCAAGTGACAGCTGCGACAAGAGCTAGTACTTGTGCATACAGCACCGTCGCTTCCAAGTTTGTACGAACTACCGGGTTGATAAAATTAGAGATAGGAAGCTCCAGGAGTTGTAGCATTATTGCTACAATACTGGAGCCCACCAAATGTTACTGGACGTACTTGGTTAAACCGCACAGCCAATGGATGACGGTGAAATGCGTTACAAACGCAGCCGAAAAGGTAGCGCCAGCTCTCGTAGATGCCGTTTTCGCAGCCCAGCTCAGCGCAGAAATCAGTCAGCCGACTCTTCTCAAGCCTATGCTGAACACTTGAAACTTTAAGGACCAAGTTCATAAGTGACTTCATTTAGAATGTTGTTTTTTTTCTTCAACTAGATTAGAAAAAGGACGGTCGTTTGAAAACCGCATCCTAAATTTTGTAATAATACTATTATTAAAATTAGGAAGTAGTATTTTAACCCTTCTCATGCATTTAGAGAAGGGTCCAGAAATTTGTCAAAAACTTGTCCTCGGAACATGCACTTCTGCACCCTCAGAAGAGGTTTTGATAAATGGATAGATCGAGATTTATTCATCTTTGCATTTTAATGTCTGCTACTGATGTTGCACTTTTGTACTCTTAGTAGATGTTAGAACAAGTAGAGATAAATCGTTATTGCTTGAATTTTGTGAGTGAAATCAGTCATAAATGGTACTTTTATCTCTTGACCAATTTTTGCTTATATTCTTAGAGTGATATGCAGTTTTAGTTGTTTCTATGTTAATATATGAATGTGTGGGTTACCATTTGGCACTTCTGTACGGTGGAGTCATTTATTTGTGTTTGACATATGAATAACTTATTATGCGATATGCTGTTCACAACTGTTTTGCCTAACTTTTTATGCAGAATGGTTTATCTTAATTGATTTATATTCTTATGATAGCTGAATGATCTTTATTACCAGTTATTGTTTGAAATCTTTTTAGATTGCATAATAGAAGAAATATACCCCGGGTTAGCGTAGATTAGATGTGTTGTTTTCATTAGATTACAATAGCATAGAGTCGGTTTAGGAGTTAGAATTGAATTATCTCTAAAATTACTTCTAGATCAGCATCATCAAACTCTACACGCACACACACCCCTTAGATTGGGAAACTGGTCCCATTATCCCCAATCAGACCCGCTATACCAAACGGACAAGGAGCTGCCAACCAAGTTCCAGACCGGGTGGCTATCCCCCTTATTGTTGACCCGATTTTAGGGCCCTCAACACCCAGCTACGAATGAGAGTTGGTTACGAGGGGCCAAACGACTTACGCGCCCACCTTTCCTGATGGGTACAACCATATGACATGCAGATTTCGCGAGCGCACACCACCCCGAGGCTAGAAAATCATAACACAACACAGTGGCAAGAAATGAAAAATGCGCCAAATGTTATCCATGGAGAAGCATTCGATAGGGTGTGTGAAGTGCTGAATAGGGTTCACCAATTGAAACACACTGACTGAGACCTGCGTGTACTAGTAGTTCAATGGGCCTATAGGACCATGTGTAAAACCCTGACCGCAAAAACAATTCCAAGGTGGCGAAATGAGGTAGGGATCAAAATCTCTAAAGAGCATGGCAAGATGAATCCACATGTAATAGCATCCACAAGTGTGATAGTGCACAAAACCCAGGACGAAGAACTCAAAAAGCTACGTGAAGTAGAACATATAAGGTTTCGGGAAGCCATTAGGTAAGGGAACCTTTGACTTCATGAACTTTAAAAGGATCAGGTATGCCTAAGGTACAAAAGTAGCTTGATGGACACAGAGGTCAAGAGGCTGGGAAACAAGGTCCACCGCAGCATGTCTCATTGATAAAACAAGGATGGCCAGGCAAGGTGCGGATAACTATCCTAACGAATTATAAGATTGTCGCCGAGAATTAATCAGCCTGTTGCCATGGCTAGGAACGCATATCACTAACCACAGTAGCCAGGGGAGTGAACTACCTAAAGTAGAGTGCACAATGCCGACTGCCATGAGGACGAATGAGGATTCTTCACGAACTATACTGGAGGGCGAGATGGGGTCTCACACAGGTGGTGTGGCCACCCGACTAGCCATAGGAAGAACAGTCTTAGCACTCCAGGTAGCTGAAAGGGAGTGCGGGACTATAAATTAATCTACCTAGGAGTTGTGCGCTCTGATAGGTGCATGCAGTAATAGCTTGTCCCAAGGTTTGCACCCGTGCAGGGGGGATGTGTTGCCATGTGGGTAGGCTGGGAAGTAACCATTGGTGTCACTATTCATGAAGGGATGTTCGATTTGAGGCCAAATGGAGCGGGCAGTGAGCATTTAAAACATTAGTTATGAGCAAGATTTCAAAAAATTTGCCACCAAGAAAGCATTAATGGCCTAGAATTGGGGGGAATGATCGAATTTGAATTCACAAGACACTATAAAACTCCATGGGTTATCCACAAGGAAACACTTGTTCGTTTGAAACTTGAGCGGTTGAACAAAGCAGAGAGTGTTGAGTGTCGAGCAATATTATAGCTCCTAAGTTTGCAAAAAACTACATACAGTGCAAAAATGATGTTGGGCATGGTATCCGTCGCAACATGTTTATGGGGCTCAAAGCCCAAGTTTTGGTCAATTATATTGTAAGACTCTGTGAAGTGCGAGTGCGAAGTCTAGGATGAGTCATAGGGTTGTCCACCCTAAAATATTGTAAGTTAATGTAAAGTTGTGTCAGCCTACCCATGGTTCACAGACCATGGGATTGTATAAATAGATCAAGGCTCTAAGTGTAAAGAGAGGTAATGAAATATAGAATAACGAAGGCATGGTTAGGGCGTAGAGTTGGATCTGAAGTGTATTGGGTCATAGTAGTAGTAGGAGGCTCTACAGCTGAGTGCGCAGAGGCCTAGTAGAGTCCGCAGCTTAGTGCATGGACCCCTACAGCTAAGTGCATAGGGCAGAGTCAAGTTTGTAATTGGGATTGAAAGTTAATAAAGAGAAGTTTACTCTGTGCATCTATTATCGAATCCGTATTTTGATGTTATGCATTACTTTTACTCTATTTATTTATGGTACGCACTTGATAATTACTTGTATGAATGCTTATAGATGAAAATAATCTAAGTAATCAACTAACAGAGTCTAATTAAGGAAGACTTGGGTGAATAACACGGGTCATGCTACAGTGAGGGTTGCAAGAGGACCACATCACAAGGCATGGCGTGCGCACTTGTGCGTAGCCCAATAAGTGCGAAGGTTGGACCACAAGCCAATAACCTCACATCAGACATCCCAAAGGTGTGGAAACCTGGTTCTAGCACCCTCCCAAACTACTTCAAGTGAGACATCAGTCCGTGTTCCATGGACTATTGCTGAAAGGGCCAGTAGTACTGGGATTTGCTTGGCTAAATCACTTCTGAACCTGGGTCAGGCCCCACTAAGCCAATAAATGGTTTCATTGCCAAGACTGGGATCTACATAAGGGATGTCTGATGTCATGCCACTAGGAGACAACAAAGAAGGAAATTGAAGAGTGGTTGGACAAGAAGATTCACGAGTTTACGACACAGGAAAAAAGAACTCTGCAAGTATCTAAGGAAATGTGGTTGGAGAACTACGTGTATACAGAGATCCAGGAGATTTTCTTTGCATCCTTTCCTTCTGAGCTATATGAGTGGATTGTGAGGTTAGCCGAAAGACAGAGAAGGTGTAGGCTCGACAAGCCAATAGTGTGAACTTCGGAACTAGTGCGCCAACTAGAAGCATCAAAGGACAAGATGATGCAAGTTGTGGACCACTAGCTCGACCAGATAATAGGGGGATTTATCATTGAGTTTGCAGTAGAAATAA
Organism: Pinus tabuliformis; assembly: GCA_031772625.1. Classification (NCBI taxonomy): domain Eukaryota; kingdom Viridiplantae; phylum Streptophyta; class Pinopsida; order Pinales; family Pinaceae; genus Pinus; species Pinus tabuliformis. Next base: position 87,401,769 of record CM062819.1, on the reverse strand, counting down.
CTGTGAGCTACAACGAGGTAGAGAGATGCTTTCTCAAGGGACCACAAGGTAAGTATATTAAATCTTTGAATACTTGGATTAAGATGCTATTGTGTGAAAAACGGGTCATGTGAATACATTAATGTTTGGGACTACATGGAGCAGAAATATCTACAAAAGTAGCAAAGAATTAGAAAATAGTCCCTTAATTTCACCCTCACAAGAGAGTGAGGAAGAGTTCTCTAAGGTCTCTCTAAGAAGCACAATCAATTTGATAAGGCAGCACATTCTGCAGTTACCACCTCCACCCGCTTCACCTCCCTCACCTCCATCTCCACCCACTCCACCTCCACCACCTCCACAGTTCAGTATGGCAAGCGTAATTAAGCTACCAATATTCAGGGGAGTAGGGAATGAAGATCTAGACCAATTCTGGTTTGTGGTAAGAGCGGTATGGGAAGCACAAGGTGTCACGGATGGTAATATTACGAAGGCTACATTAGTGAGTGCGCTGCAGGATAGCGCATTAACATGGTATATCAAGAACTCTAATGACCACCCAAACGCAGGGATAGTAGAGATCCAGACCGCACTGGACAGAAAATTTAGTAGGCCAAAGTCAGAAACACAATCAATCATTGGGTTTAAATAAATCACGATGCTCCTAGGTGAGACTCCCTAGGATCGGGATCAATGGATGAAGAGTACAATCCGCAAAGCCAATATGAAGTTGATATATGGACAACATTGTGCATGGTTTGTAGCATCTCTGACACCACACTTGAGGACGGCGTTGTCACAACAGAAAATTTCCACCCAGGGCGAAGCGTTGGAAATGGCAATGAGATTACATTAGACCCTGATACAAGACCCTAGGTTGGGAGTTCAACAAAACCACGTGCAACTATAGAATCCGTGTTTGGAAATGCAAATTTTGAAGTAGGATAGGTCACTGCAGCCATAGGTGTGTGAGGAAGTATGGTGCACAAAATTCAAAGGCCAGGGCCATGACAAGGATCATTGTCCAGTGTTCGCAAACTACTTTGCAGGAGGAGGGCCAATGCCATTGAGGCCAGAGGCATAGGCAGGGTTGAGCGCAACATCTGCTTTATGGTGTGCGATCTGTCAGATAGGAGGGAAACACATGATGGATGATTTTCATTTGCTGCAGAAGTATATGCAAACACCCCAACAATTGTTTTGTAATTTCTATAGGTCGGTAGGCCACGATGAGCATACTTACTGCAGCTATGAGCTAATGATGGATCGAACATCACCCTATAGGATGCAGATAGAAACGCGAGCCCTCAACCCAACTGCGAGGATGGAATGCACTGGATTTCAAGGGCGAGGTCGACAACGAGGAGGAATGGGACCAGGAAGGGGCCGCGGACAATTAATTTGTTACAATTGCAGAGGACTAGGGCACTATGCCCATGATTGTACCAACCTGACAAGGATGTCCTGTTCGTATTGTGCTTAGTTTGATATTGAAACAATAGATTGTCATACATTGATCATAAAGATTCACGAAAAAGGGGTATTCCAGCCTCCTCCGACTCAGAATATACAAATGATGAGGTCTGAGATGCGCGAAGAAGACCCAAATGTGAACATGATGCTGAGAAGCGCTGCAACCATGGGAGAGGATAAGGGGAAGTAGCCAGAGGAAGATAGGTGGGTTCACAAGGCTCCTGCAAAGGAACCCGAGTTTGACTTAGAACGCATAAAGGAAACATTCATGGAAGCTAAGAAGAGCTTCACAAAGGCCTCCACTTCATTATTAAGGATCAAGCAGAGCCAGGAATGGATCCTTCAATGCTCACTACCTTTCTGCAGACATGTATGAAACTATTGCACGACAGCAAGGTAGCGAAAGGACTACAGGAGGTGATCACTAGGTGCGCAAGGTCAGGAGAAGCGCGTGTAGTCCAGAAATTGGGGAAGCATGCTTTACGCACTGGAAGGGAAATGAGGTTGACTATGCAGATTGGTGAGTATGAAATGGATCAGGTAATCCTAGATCTGGGTTTGGACAAGAATGTGCTACCGAAGCAAACATGGGAATGCATGGGCGGGCCCACATTATAATGGTCCCCTATTCAATTACGCATGGCAAACCAACAGAATATTTTGCCCATGAGGAGGCTGCAAGGGGTAACAATTGATATTGAAGGCATGAGCGCACAGGTGGATTTTGAGGTAATAGAGATTGTCGATGACAGCAATCCCTATCCTGTATTGCTAGGAATAGACTGGGCCACCGATATGAACAGAGTCATCAACCTGAAGAAGCATAAAATGATCGTCGATAAAAAGTCACTACGAGTTGTGGTCCCGCTAAACCTAGCCGAAGGAGTGCACTATACTGAACCAGTGCGCGACGATCATAGCGACGATGATCTTGATTGTATTTACAAGATAACTATGCGAGCTAGGATTGGGTGAATCTGACTATAGATGGGAGGATATTGTGGGAGCGTGAAAGCTCCTACACTTCGGATTTAGATGAAGAAGTTGAACGATGGAACAATCGGTTGCACGAAGTAACAACGCTGAATTGCAACATGATGGTTAGATCAGTGCATTGCATGACATAAGAGGCAAGAGAGCTGCCGACATATGATGTATTGACAGCAGTGGATAAATTCTTGAGAAAATTTGAAAGCATAGTACTGGAATAGCAGCGGTTCAATGCGTTTAAATGGGCACTACGCGCAACACCCATGCGATCGTGGGGAACACATCAAGGAAATTTTGAGGACTGGCACAGATGCAGAAGGATGATGCGCCTATGATTTGGGAAAACGCAACTACGGTTGGTAGACAAATACCATGGATGAGATGACCCATGCACGAACCTCACGAAATGGACCAAGGTCTACGAGGAAGAACCATAGCCTGAATGGGTACACTTATTCTACCATACCCTGGATGTCATACCCATGAACTAGTACACTGAGACAGAGCTCCGACATGGGATGGGTGAATGGGATATCTTGTGTGAAGGATTTTTGTCAACATTCACATTTGAAGACCGATGGTCAGATATTGTTGATGACATGCTACAAGTACTAAAATCCACCATCTTCAAAATACCACAGGAGCCACTAGAAATTCTTCAACTAGTATGGGCGCCCTTGTTAAGAAGCACTCTAGAATGTTATATTGTGCAAGTAGAAGAGGATGATGACGATCCTCGAAATATTAATATTCCAAAAACTGAAGGTTGTCGCGAGGTTTGAGGACCATCAATTGAAGATCCCGACATCACCGTGCCACTATAAACAAAGCAGGACAACATTGGCATAGAAACGAAGCCAAAGTATGCAATGCTTCAAGATTATTTGGATGATGCTATGGTAGATAAGGTCGCTGAGTTACTCTGCGAATACCAAGACTTGTTCCCGACCAAAATCACGGACTTAAAAGGGATCATTGGCGACTTAGGGATGATGAATATCACTCTGAAACCAGACGTGAAGCTAGTTAAGCAGCAGCCTTACCGCTTTAAGCCAAAGTATACAGAGAAGGTCTGCAACAAATTAGACAGAATGCTCACAGCCAGAATTATTGAACTAGTGGAAGAATCCAATTGGGTGAGTCCTATGGTAGTGGAGGAGAAAAAATAGAAAGGCGAAATAAGAATATGTGTGGACCTCAAGAAGCTTAACGACGCCTATGTTCATAACCCATTCCCGACAACATTTACAGATGAAGTATTGGAGAATGTTGGTGGACAGGAATCTTAATCATTCACGAACGGCTTCTCAAGGTACCATCAGATCAAGATCGCTCTGAAAGATAGGAGGAAAAAAACCTTCACAACAGAATGGGGCTGCTTTCAGTACACTATTATGCCCTTTGGACTGAAGAATGTGCCCACCTTATTCTCGTGCATTATGGTGGCGGCGTTCAAAGAATACATCCACAAGTTCTTGGAGGCCTATCTGGATGATTAGACTGTCTTTGGATTAGTTAAACACCATGTAGCGAGCCTACGTTTGATGCTAGATACTTGCCTTCGACACCAGATTGCACTGAACCTTAAAAAGTGCACCTTCCTCATTCCCTTTGGAAACTTGTTGGGCCATGTGGTCTACAAACAAGGCCTGATGGTGGACCCTGTGAAGATTGCTATTATTTTGAATATGGGAGAAATGCGCAGTGTCAAGCAATTACACGCTACTTTGGGCACACTGGCTACTATAGGAAGTTTATCAAGAGCTATGCCCAAATAACAGCGTCGATTGGAAAAATATTGAAGAAGGATGCTACAAAATGTTGGAATGATGATTGCATGAAAAGTTTGGATGTCCTCAAGGAGAAACTGGCATCCACTCCCATCTTGATCTTCCCAAAACGGGACGTGGAATTTCATGTACATGTTGATGCATCGTGTATTGCGTTGGGAGTTGTACTCACGTAGGAAGGTACGGAAGGCGTGGATAAGCTGATCGCGTTCGCAAGTCAGAGATTGTCCACAGCCAAAAATAACTACTCTACTACTAAGCGTGAAGGGTTGGACATGGTGTACGCGCTCCAAAAACTACCGACACTATTTACTTGGTGGACATTTCAAGATGTATACCAATCATTCCGCGTTGAAATACCTGGTGAACAAGCCTGGGTTGGGGGGGCACATATGCAGATGGCTTTTACTATTTCAAGAATATGATTTTACAGTCATAGTCAAGACGAGATGCCCAAATGCAGGACCAGATCACTTGTCACGAATCGAGACAGGTGAGGAACTAACAAATTTGGAGGAGGGACTATCTGATGCATAGCTCTTCACAGTGCGTGTCGCGGATGGCCATTTAGAAGATACATTCCATTTTTTAACCACAAGGACTGTGTCGAAGGAATACTCAGTTCAATAGAAGAAGGAGTTGGTGGTGCGCACGACGAACTTTTCTATCATCGTGGGTCACCTCTACAAAATGGGAAACAATGAGATATTATGACGATATGTACCTGAATTTGAACAAGGGTAGATCCTCGCGGAAGCAAATGGGGTTGGTGCAGGAGGAAAATATGTAGCATGCGTGACTACCCAGAAGATTCTTCGTGTTAGAGCCTAGATTTATCTCAGGCTGAAAAGGTAAGATTCTAGGTCCACATCAAACCACACTCAGCCTCGTAGCTAGCCCTACGAGGACAGGAGAGGGCTCTCTCCGGGTCAATCTCAGCAAAGGATAATCAGATGGGGCTTGAGATGACCAATTTAACAACTAATCTTAGGCTAGGTATGAAGTGTAAGGATTGATTTGAGTTTTTGGGAGATTTTTTGTTGGAAAAAGGGAAAGGAAATTTTGGGTTCGGGGATAAGGCCAAATTTTTGCAGAGTTCTGATTGGGGAAAGGAAGGAAATCGTTTTGATGCTTTAGATTGAATGTATGGATGGATCAGACCAATGAGGAGCCAAGGAGGGCAAGAGAGTCTCAAGATTCCTCCTTAAATAGATGAAAACATTGAAAATTAAACAAAATTTCAAGGCAGAGCACAAAAATCCAGTGAATTCTACCTTAATCACTCATTTGTTTAATTTAAGAAGCAAAGAGAAGGGAGAATGATACACATAAACATCAATGAACTTACAAGTACATAGAGAAAAACACCATCAAAACACAAAGCCACATGGATCCCAACAAGTCTGTTGAAAAGTGTGCAACAAGAAATGCTTGTTGAGATTGCAACAAGATGATGGAGCTTAGTGAAAAGAGTTGCCTTCACTAAGTGGGCCCACAGGAAAATTATGGCGCAAGTTCTATTTTTGATCCCAGCAGGGATGATCAGAGTATGGGTGATCACAATATGGGTGATCACAGTATGAGTGATCACAGTATGGGTGACCACAATATGGGTGATCACAGTATGAGTGATCACAGTATGAGTGATCAAAGTCTATTTTTATACTGGCTGTCAAAAATAGAAAAGTCAAATATTATTGTCTCATAATAATATTTGGACTATAAACTTGATCTTATTCTCTTGGAGCACTTCAGGATGAGCTACAGATGTGGTACATGCAGATCCCAGAAGGAAATATGTGGTTACCTATGGGATGAGTAATATTTGCATGCAGGACTTTAGTTAGAACTCAAGTGAGTTGAGTTTAGTGGACTGGAGGTGCAGTTGATGGAGTTGTGTTCAGTTTAACTTTGTTAAACTAGTTTTATTTAGTCTAACTGATCAATAGACTAGAGATGAGTTGGGTGAATTAGTTATTAATTAATTCACAAGTTATTAACTCATAATGCAACTATAGAATACATCAGCTAACTTAGTTGCATGTCAGTGCATGTTCAGTTCAACAGGGACAGGTGTTAGAGGATCAGATTGCTATCAATTGTGACTATAGCTATGCATGATGATTTGCACAATCAGAGGGATTGAGTATGCCAATGAATTGGCCAAATACCACGAATTGTAGCCTATGCTCACGTCAAACACAGTGTGAGTGATTCTTTGCAGGTGAAATATGAGTTTGGTAAACCATTCTCATCAATTCTCTTACAGGTATTGTGCAGTGGAGGCAGGCAAGCGGCGGAGGAGATTTGGAGATCAAATCTGAGCTGTATTATGTGTAGCATGAGGAGATAATACTGAGTACTTGGGATGAGTATTGTACTATGTATTGTTACATGATTCAATCAATATAATATACAGATAGTTGGGGTTTTTAGCGAGATGCTTTCCCCGGGATACATACTGTGTTAATGAGTTTGATTGATGCTTCTATGTGCGCCTGTGAATGTTTATGCTTCTGTAAATTGATTATCAACGTAGAGGAGGTTATGTATTCTACATGTTCCACTTATAAGTGTATAATCAGGATAATATCCATTGAATATGTGTCATATTTTTCAAAATTTCTACATGGTATCAGAGCTGCTTGATTTTTAGAAGATATTTTTATAGGATATCAAGCGAGGATTGATCATCGGATCTATTATTGAGAAAGCGTTTACATTTTATTTCTTCAGGCAGAGTCTATAATCGGGCCAGGTAGCCTTTGGATTCATCCTTCTTTTGGAAGGTGAGATATCCGGTGAATGCCTAGACAGTCAATCTCTGTACAAGAAATACTTTGTTCTCACGAATTCTAGATCGGAAGTGCTTGAGTTTTTGAGCTGGTGGAATTCGAATTTAATTCCAAATCAAGAGATAAAAACTCAGAAACATTCAGTGTGAGAATGGAGACAGTATGCCCCAGTATCTCACGAAGTTCACCCAATACCGGGATGAGCTGGGAAGTGTGGGGGTGACTTTCGGATGAGGATGGTGAGTCTAGCACTCCTTGACCTTCCTAAGAGTTGGCATAGCTACTAGGACTCGGTGAATGGAAGGGAGAAACTGCCAGGATGGGAGAGACTTTGGTCGGATCTTATGCAGGAGGAGATTAGACAGAGCACCAGAGACGGTTATTCATCCATGCAGGATGAGGAGAACCGTGCCTTAGCGAGTAAGGTAAAGAAGAGGAAGGAGAAGGTTTTTCTTTCCGAATCCAGTTCTTCCAATGATGGGAAGAAGGTTGACAAGTCGAAGGTGAGATGCTTTCATTGTCATGAGATTGGTTCACGGGGCAGGAACCTGTATGCTCTTAAGGTTCAAGATGCATGCAAAGCCTTGAGCAGCAAGGCAACTGATGGAGACTTGGTGGTTGAAAGGGAGCATACATTACCTCTCAACATGGAAAGCCAGAAGAAGTCTTAGACGATTGTGGAGGAGCCACGATTGGTGTAGCAGCTTCAGGAGGTTGTGGAGGAGCCAGAACAAGGGAAGTTGAGAGGAGATCGAGTAGAGACATCTACTCATCCAGAGACCTCCAATAGGGGGAAACTTCGAGCCAGGTGGGCTGAGGGATCGCATGCAGCCATACCTCTAGGTAGGAGGTGGGGTGATGTGGATTGATAGTCCTAAGGAGGAGGGGCAGGATCCTTGAGGTACCCAACCTCTTGGATGAGACCTTGCTACAAGATCCCTAGATGTGTAGTAGCAGGAACTGACTTATTGGGTAGAGACAGATGCGGATGGAGCGGCAGAGAGAGCGACAGTGCGGGGAATCCTAGGACAGCACATAGCTAGCAGGCTGCAACAATGCGAGAGGCAAAAGTGTTTTGCACAGTGCTAGGTGGCACAGAGAGGTGTACAATGGCGCGAGATGCATGGAGATGTTGCAGTAGCACAAATGTCAAAGAGGGAGCACTTGTCAACAGCAGGTAGAGCTTCAGCATCAGAGGATGTTTCTAGCCCAACAGGGAGGTCAGTTGGGAGGTGCAGTGCGGATGCAATGCTGGGAGATAGAACTAGCAGCAACACAGATGAAGTCAGAGATCAAAGTGACAGAGGCTAGAGCAGTCAGATACTGAAGAGCACAGAGATGCAGAGTTTTCAGTCGACAGAGGCAATAGCAGTCAGAGACTTTGATGACAGAGCAAGTGGACCGACCAGATGTGTTGCATGGATAACATTCCAGAGTTATAGGATCGGGTTTGAGAGGAAGACTTTATTGTTGAGAGGGAGTGTTGAGAAGTGTGCAACAAGAAATTCTTGTTGAGATTGCAACAAGATGATGGAGCTTAGTGAAAAAAGTCGCCTTCACTAAGTGGGCCCGCAGGCAAATTATGGCGCAAGTTCTATTTTTGATCCCAGCAGGGATTATCACAGTATGGGTGATCACAGTATGGGTGATCACATATGAGTGATCACAGTATGGGTGAACACAGTATGGGTGATCACAGTATGAGTGATCACAGTATGAGTGATCAAAGTCTATTTTTAGACTGGTTGTCAAAAATAGAAAAGCCAAATATTACTGTCTCATAATAATATTTGGACTATAAACTTGATCTTATTCTCTTTGAGAACTTCAGGATGAGCTACAGATGTGGTACATGCAGATCCCAGAAGGAAATATGTGGTTACTTATGGGATGACTAATATTTGCATGTAGGACTTTAGTTATAACTCAAGTGAGTTGATTTTCTCCAAATTCCTTGAAATTTGTGCTAGAGGTCTATCATTGAGTATCATGTTCAGCCAAGGAAGCCTCAGCCAAGATTTAGAGCCTATCATCCTTTTTGCGTCGTCTCAATGCCTTCTTCATCCATGTTGCCCGAGGCAAATATGAAGAGTTTGGTGTCTTGTTGTGATTTCCAAATGTGTACCAAATAGAAAAAGACTATGAACAATGGGTACAATGGACTTTTTTCAAGTGAAAATTGGAGTGTGGGGACAGTCACTTGACTGTTTGGGAACTTTGGGCTTTGGGGATCTTTTATAAGTGAAATAGGAAGTGGTAGGGTTTAGGGATAGGGACATTCAAGAATGAGTGATAATGGGATTATAATGGAATAAGAGAGGAATGTAAACAATGATGATATTAGAATGAAGGGGAACAAAACCATAGGTGAGGAATGGTTTTTGAACTATTTGGCACAAAAATCAAACTTTTGAAACTTGAAATCCAAACCATAAGGAGCAGTTTAAAACAAGGTAATAGGGTTTGCAATTTGACATCACAAACTCTCATAATCCACTTCAATGAGTACCAGACATGTTAATGGCAATTTCATAAACTTCTTGGAGCGAGAAGAACCAAGTGGATTGGAGTTTTTGAAACAAATGACAAAAATTTGAGTTCTGGCTCTGTGCGCTGCGCAACAACCCAACGCACTGCGCATGTCATGTGCACCGCGCCAGTGTATTTTTACACTGCGGAAAACTACCCAATGCGCCGCGCACACCATGTGCGCCGCGACACTCAGCCTATGCGCCGCGCTCTGCAACTGCAACACATTTTCGGCCTTCAACGTGATTTCTTCACTCCTCCATGATTTGTCTTGGTTTCACTGATGTATCTTGGCATGAAATTGGATTATTGGAACACAAACATATCTCTTATGACAGGGATTTTGATTTTTGATTTGGGCACACCCACTTTTTCAATTTTTGAAACATTTGACACTTCACTCTATCTCTGTTTTGCTTGATTTGTGATTTTTTTGACTTATGAAAAATAGAGGAGTGACTTTGACTTAATCAATCACAGAGAAACCAAGCAAATTCGATGGGTGAAAGGAATGGCAAAAATCTTGTGTTCTGGCCCAATGCGCCGCGCACCAACACAGTGCGCCGCGCACAAACCCAATGCGTCGCACCACCAAACCGTATGCGTAGTGCATCTTTCAGGAGACCTTTGGAGGACTTCCCGGTGTTCAAATTGGGTGCGGGATCGCTCGTTGGAAATTTATTTGAGTCTAATTTCGAACCCAACTAGAATTTTTCAATTTGGAGTTCCTCTGCCCTGTAAAACATCAATTCTCCCAAGACTGGTGAAAATGTGCGAAATGAAGCTTCCTAAAGGCAGAGTGTTGTTGTAGTCAACTTTTGAAGGGCTTTCTCAACTCCAATTTAAGCACGTGATAGCTCATTGGAAAGATATTTGTGTCTACTTATCATTTGACTCATCATGAAAGTCATTTGGCGAAGAAAGCTAGGAGAAAGCTTGATTTTCCCAAGGTCACTTCGGAGGTGCATCAATTCTCCCAAGGTAACTGTATTTTTGAAATTTCTCCAAAACGATAACACCTGTGTAAAACGTGAAGAATGTGTTTCTTCCTTTTCTTGTTTTGGACCAAAACCTCTCTCAATTTTCCCAAATTCACTTTTTCTTGCTCAGAAAAATCATTGGAGTAAAACCTATCTCGATGTGTGGAACAAGGGATTTGTCGAAATGAAGCAAAATGAAGGGGATAACGGACTTTTAAATTCTTGAGAAAATTTTGGGAAGTAGGGAGGGATGTTAGGAAGTAGAGGAAAGTGGAATTTCAGAAATTGAGTGAGGGGAAGGGGTCCAAAAGGGTAAAACACAGGCCTAGCCTAGAAAATTGCCAAGTTGTAGCAAGAAACTAGGGTTTGTGCAAAAATGAGGAATTTGGCGGATCTCAGTGATGGGAAGTGTTTAAGAAGGTACATTAAGGATAGGGGAATGTGTATGAACATCAAGATACAAGTTTTGTTGATGGTTTGATCATCCAGGAGAAATTGCCTTCAAAACCCTAGGAGAGGGAAATGAACCTTACCTAGGCGCAACTGAAGCATGAACAAGGTGTAAAATACCTAGTGGAACTTGACATGATAATGAAAACCCTCTGAACAATGGCACACTCATCCGAATGGTGACATGGACTGACATTTGTACAACTTTGGAAGAAGTAAAAGCAAACCCTAGACCTAATACATAGTGACCAAATTTTGCTTGAAGACTCATTGAAATGACAAAATTTGACCTTGACACTTTAAAATCACTTTGTAAGGGCATGTTTGTTCACTGGAGGAAGGCTGCAAATAATGACACTAACATTGGCTCCAATGGGGATGGTAGCTCCTTGGAGGTGCCAAGAAAGACAGATCTCTGGGAGAGCAGACAAGTGCCTTCATCCATTGGGTAATGGAGTCAAAAACTCAAGCTGAAAGGCATGACTAAAAACTCATGACTTGACAACAGAAACTGACTCTCACTGAACTAAAAACTGACTCGATACTTAAACACAACCGAAAAACTAGAAAATATGCTCAATGTAGAGCTTATTCATCAAAACCTACTCTAACAGTTTCATTCATCACCTGATCAAGTGAAATGAAACAACCAATGCAACCAAGTACGTATCCTGGCTGATATTTGATTTCTTCCCAAATGCTTTCTGATGTGCAAGAAAAGGGAAGAATCGAAAGGCAACTCCCATGAACACTTGGAATCAAGTTGACTGGTGATAAACTTGCAAAATATGAATTGGCTGGATGACTTCAAGAATAATGCAAAAGGATCTTCATAAGCATAGCTATTGATTTCCATTAACACATTACTGCTCTCATCCAAGTAATCTTCGTAGCTAGATATTAAGATTTTCCTCACATCTGTGCTGTCTTTCTTTTGCGATAGTAGCAGGCTATCAAAAGGATCCTCAATTTCATGAATAACCAAACTCTGTTGTTGATTCCAAATAGAACAAAATTCTCCTTTATCGATCTCCTCATATGACTGCAAACCTTGGTATGGGGTATGTAATGAACAATCTGTTAAACAAGACAATGAAGGTTACCTTTGAATCAGACTATTATCAACATTCTCTTCTGTCACATGGTTAGCTAATGGAGAATAACTTTTACAGAAAATATCATCAAACACACGAGCAATAGTATCATCAAAAATTTGAGTAGACTGCTGCGAGATATCTATTAAAACTGTATGACATCATACTGGCTGTTCATCTTTTTCTTTAGAGATATTACGAAAATTCTGCCTTATAAACTGAAATGCTTCGAAACAAAAGGGTACAGAATCCTCTTGCATCATTAAATCATGTATTTCGGCTGCCACACCTTCATATGTAATCTGACCTTCATCCTCAACATTAAAGCTGAGACATTGTTGATTTCCTACAAGCTCTTCATTTGAAGATTTACTATGCAATTTACCCTTCAACAACTGAAATGATTCAAAACAAAATAGTATGGAATCATCTTGTATCATTTAATAACATGTGACAGCTTCCATGTCTTCATCTGCAACTTGACAAGCAATGGCTTTCGGGGACTGCAAAGCTGAATATGAGAAGTCTGGAACAAAGTATTCATCACCCTCAAGAGGGTCCAAATCAAGACCTGTTGATAGCTGATTTCTGATTGCATGAATGTTGTCTCCAATGAACTGAAACGAAGCAAAACAAAAAGGAAAAGATCCTTCACTTACTTCAAAATTTTTTGCAATTTCTCATCACTGTCATAGCTGATATGCATCAGCTCATCACTGTATTCGAGCTGCTATAAGTGAACTTCCTCCTCCCACAAACTAGCTGCTGGTTTGTTTGCAATATTGGCTTTTGTTTGGAGAACATAATCATCATCATACTGATCAAATTGAGGCAAATCATCAGTATAAAACACATCATCAAGCATACATGTCATATTTATAGATCTCTCTTCACCAAGATCATCTATAAAACAATCATTACCAGATTTATGACAACTAGAATCAGAAAGAAGATGTTTTGGATCAACAACTTGTTCTTCTTCAATCATCGAGCGATGGGCTTGAACACTATACTCATTCCTTGTGGTGATCATTTTCATTATCTCTTCTACTGCACCTACCAACATGTCAAGGTTTACCTCTAGAGATGTCAATTTATCTGGATCTACATTTTTCATCCCTTCTTCGTTCAATTTTTCCCTTCGAATCAGCAAATGAGCCTCTACATCTACTGCACTATTCTGCATGTCCTCAAGTTTTGCAATATTCCTTTCTCTCAGCTAAAAATCCATTTCTGGATCAAAGGCACCCGGATAGTGCAAGAGAGGAGGCCTTATATCAACTGGCATCAAATAATAAACTTGGTTAAATCTAGCAGAAAACTATTGTACTGTCTCCAGTGGTAATCTTTTCAGCTGGTTGTACTCTTCTAAAATAAGGCAAAGGTTTTGTCCGATCATCCACCTGTCGAGAAAAAATTTGACAAACTGCTCGAAATTTGAGATGCTCACATCAGGCAGGGTTTTGAACCAACTCTTGACTTTGCCTTGCAAAGAAAGAGCAAAAATCCTAATACTAACATCTTCTTCATCAACCTCAAAAATATCTAGAAAAGACTCAAAATTCTGCACCTGTTGCTCAGCGTTGACATTCTTACTTTCACCATCAAACCTCGGCAAGTATAGATCATAGCTTTTGGGGAAAGCATGAAGAAACAAATGTAAAACAAGAGGTTTATACATATTTGGGATTATAAAAGGTGTAGGAGTATATAAAAGAGCTACGGGATCAGGTTTGTTTTCTTTAGGCTCATCACTCTGAAGAGAGTCATCACGAGATATGGGAAAAGTAAGGAGGCTAGGATCAGAGGGAAACTCAGTATTTACATTTTTTGAATAGGTCGAGTGAAGATTTTTATCACCATCATCATACAACAAATTCTGAAAAACTTTCAGGACAACTTCAAGAACAACAAAGAAGTAATTTACAAGAAAGCAGACTAGATCCTCAATACCACTCCACTTTGGATACCAGAACTTTGTGTAAGATCCTTCCATTTTCTCAGAGAAAATTTAGTCCTCCAGTGGATTCTCTCCATTGAGTTGGAGTAACCAGGTGAATGATTTCAGCCTTCTTATGTCTGATCATTTTCCACCATCAACCATCAGATATAACTTGATACATGTACTGGGGTGATCGTTTAGATCAGATGTTTAGCTTATAAGACTAGACCGAAGATTGACTGAAGCAGCTCTTATCTACTTGCACTAATGCAAAGCAAAAGCGTTTCAAAGGATACTTGGCTAATCTTCAGGCTCCCTCTGTAGTCTACAAAGCCAAACAATGAAAATAAACTTCCTTCCCCAGTATGGTTGCCACTATGTTAGAGCCTAGATTTACCTCTGGGTAAAAAGGTAAGATTCTAGCTCCACATCAAACCACGCTCGACCTTGTAGCTAGCCCTACGAGGACAGGAGAGGGCTCTCTCTGGGTCAATCTCAGCAAAGGATAATCATATGGGGCTTTAGATGAAAAATTTAACAACTAATCTTATGCTAGGTACGAAGTGCAAGGATTGATTTGAGTTTTTGGGAGATTTTTACTTGGAAAAAGGGAAAGGCAATTTTGGGTCCAGGGATGAGGCCAAATTTTTGTAGAGTTCTGATTGGGGCAAGGAAGGCAATCGTTTTGATGCTTTAGATTGAATTTATGGATGGATCAGACCAGCGAGGATCCAAGGAGGGAAAGAGAGTCTCAAGGGTCCTCCTTAAACAAATGAAAACATTGAAAATTAAACAAAATTTCAAGGCAGAGCACAACAATCCAGTGAATTCTACCTTAATCACTTACTTGTTTAATTTAAGAAGCAAAGAGAAGGGAGAATGATACACATAAACATCAATGAACTTACAAGTACATAGAGAAAAACACCATCAAAACACAGAACCACATGGATCCCAACAAGTGCTGCAAAACCCTGGTCTTTCCTTAGCCAAAAATGCAGAGATAGAATGTACAATGATGTGCCAAGCAATCCCAAGTCTCCAACCCTGAAAATGACTTAGAAATTACATAATAGAGACAAGCCAAACCTATTCCCTTGCCTCTAGGGGTCGAGCTCATCATTCTAGGATCCGTTTGAACTAATTCTAAACAAGGAAATGAAATCTAGGTAGTTAAACAACTTGACCCTATATGCTAGGAAACTTATTCATTCATTTAATTTTCACTTTTTAGTGAATGAATCCTCTAGAAAAAGTACAAATGTGCCAACATTACATCATGGTTATTAAATTACATCATGGTGGATCAAGAGTTACATCAAAAATCAAAACTTGTCAAAACTGGGCGAATTTCTGAGCTATACAGTGAAAAACAGGCCAAAATTCTCTATGCGTCGGGCCCAAATTCTCTATGCGTCGCACCACTTTGGAGCGAATTTTGAGGCACTTACCAAAGTCCAAATTGAGCCCAAGATAGCTCGTTGGAAATCCCTACCTGTCTACTTTCCAACGCAAGTGGAATGTCTAGAGTTGGATGTCCTTTTCCCCTCCAAAACTTCAATCTCCCAATATTGCTTCCTGTGGGTGCAAAAGGTGGCAAAGAGGTCATTTTTAGGGTGTTTTTGACCTTTTAGGCAACCCAGAACTTGATGAAATCCTTAGGTAATCCATGAGCATGCATAACGTTTGATAAAAAATCCAAAAATGCAAATTTTTCCTCCAAAGGATCTCCCAATTATAACCACGCGCCAAGTGGCGCTACGCGTTGGGTAGAAAAATCTGTTTTAAAGCCAAAAAATTCAAAATTGACAAAATTTTCACCAAATTCCTTGAAATTTGGGCTAGAGGTCTATCATTGAGTATCATGTTCAGCCAACGAAGCCTCGGCCAAGATTTGGAGCATATCATCCTTTTTGAATCGTCTTAGTGCCTTCTTCATCCATGTTGTCCGAGGCAAATATGAAGAGTTTGGTGTCTTGTTGTGACTTCCAAATGCGTGCCAAATAGAAAAGCACTGTGAACAGTGGGTACCATGGACTTTTTTCAAGTGAAAATTGGAGTGTGGGGACAATCACTTGATTGTTTGGGAACTTTGGGCTTTGGGGATCTTTTATAAGTGAAATAGGAAGTGGTAGGGTTTAGGGATAGGGACATTCAAGAATGAGTGATAATGGGATTATAAGGGAATAAGAGAGGAATATTAACAATGATGATATTACAATGAAGGGGAACAGAACCATAGGTGAGGAATGGTTTTTGAACTATTTGGCACAAAAATCAAACTTTTGAAACTTGAAATCCAAACCATAAGGAGCAGTTTAAAACAAGGTAACAGGGTTTGCAATTTTACATCACAAACTATCATAATCCACTTCAATGAGTACCAGACATGTTAATGGCAATTTCATAAACTTCTTGGAGTGAGAAGAAGCAAGCAGATTGTAGTTTTTGAAACAAATGACAAAAATTTGAGTTCTGGCTTTGTGAGCTGCGCACCAACCCAACGCGCTGCGCATGTCATGTGCGTCGCCCCAGTGTATTTTTACACTGCAGAAAACTACCCAATGTGCCGCGCACATCATGTGTGCCGCGACACTTAGCCTATGTGCCGCGCTCTGCAACTGCAACACATTTTCAGCCTTCAACGTGATTTCTTAACTCCTCCATGATTTGTCTTGGTTTCACTGATGTATCTTGGCATGAAATTGGATTATTGGAACAAAAAAATATCTCTTATGACAGGGATTTTGATTTTTGATTTGGGCACACCCACTTTTGCAATTTTTGAAACCTTTGACACTTCACTATAACTCTGTTTTGCTTGATTTGTGATTTTTTTGACTTATGAGAAATAGAGGAGTGGCTTTGACATAATCAATCATGGAGAAACCAAGAAAATTTGATGGGTGAAAGGAATGGCAAAAATCTTGTGTTCTGGCCCAATGCATCGCGCACCAACCCAATGCACCACGCACAAACCCAATGTGTCGCACCACCAAACCCTATGTGTAGTGCATCTTTCACGAGACCTTTGGAGGCCTTCCCGGTGTTCAAATTGGGTGTAGGATAGCTCGTTGGAAATTTATTTGAGTCTAATTTCGAACCCAACTAGAATTTTTCAATTTGTAGTTCCTTTGCCCTATCAACAATCAATTCTCCCAAGACTGGTCAAAATGTGCCAAGTGAAGCTTCCTAAAGGCAGAGTGTTGTTGCAGTCGACTTTTGAAGGGCTTCTTTAACTCCAAATTAAGCACATGATAGCTCATTGGAAAGATATTTGTGTCTACTTATCATTTGACTCATCATGAAAGTCATTTGGATAAGAAAGCTAGGAGAAAGCTTGATTTTCCCGAGGTCACTTCAGAGGTGCATCAATGCTTCCAAGGCAATTGTATTTTTGAAATTTCTCTAAAACGATAACACCTGTGTAAAGTGTGAAGGAGGTTTTTCTTCCTTTGCCTGTTTTGGACAAAAACCTCTCTCAGTGTTCCCAAGTTCACTTTTCCTTGCTCAGAAAAATCATTGGAGTAAAACCTATCTCGATGTGTGGAACAAGGGATTTGTCGAAAGGAAGCGAAATGAAGGGGATAAGGGGCTTCTAAATTCTTGAGAAAATTTTTGGAAGTAGGGAGGGATGTTAGGAAGTAGGTGAAAGTGGAATTTCAGAAATTGAGTGAGGGGAAGGGGTCCAATAGGGCAAAACATAGGCCTAGCCTAGAAAATTGCCAAGTTGTAGCAAGAAACTAGGGTTTGTGCAAAAATGAGGAATTTGGTGGATCTCAATGATGGGAAGTGTTTAATAAGGTACATTAAGGATAGGGGAAGGTGTATGAACATCAAGATACAAGTTTTGTTGATGGTTTGATCATCCAGGAGAAATTGCCTTCAAAACCCTAGGAGAGGGAAATGAACCTTACCTAGGCGCAACTGAAGCATGAACAAGGTGTAAAATACCTAGTGGAACTTGACATGATAATGACAACCCTCTGAACAATGGTACACTCATATGAATGGTGACATGGACCGACATTTGGACAACTTTGGAAGAAGTAAAAGAAAACCCTAGACCTAATACCTAGTGACCAAATTTTGCTTGAAGACTCACTGAAATGACAAAATTTGACCTTGACACTTTAAAATCACTTTGTAAGAGCATGTTTGATCACTGGAGGAAGGCTGCAAAGAATGACACTAACATTGGATCCAATGGGGATGGTAGCTCCTTGGAGGTGCCAAGAACGATAGATCTCTAGGAGAGCAGACAAGTGCCTTCATCCATTGGGTAATGGAGTCAAGAACTCAAGCTGAAATGCATGACTGAAAACTGACGACTTGACAATAGAAACTGACTCTCACTCAACTAAAAACTGACTCGATACTTAAACAAACTGGAAAATATGCTCAATGTAGAGCATATTCATCAAAACCTACTCTAACAGTTTCATTCATCACGTGATCAAGTGAAATGAAACAACCAATGCAACCAAGTAGGTATCCTGGCTGATATTTGATTTCTTCCCAAATGCTTTCTGATGCGCAAGAAAAGGGAAGAATCGAAAGGCAACTCCCATGAAAACTTGGACTCAAGTTGACTGGTGATAAACTTGCAAAATATGAATTGGCTGGATGACTTCAAGAATACTGCAAAAGGATCTTCATAAGCATATCTATTGATTTCCATTAACACATTACTGCTCTTGTCCAAGTATTCTTCATAGCTGGATATTAAGATTTTCCTCACATCTGTGTTGTCTTTCTTTTGTGTTAGTAGCAGGCTGTCAAAAGGATCCTCAATTTCATGAATAACCAAACTTTGTTGCTGATTCCAAACAGAAAAAAATTCTCCTTTATCGATCTCCTCATATGACTGCAAACCTTGGTATGGGGTATGTAATGAACAATCTGTTAAACAAGACAATGAAGGTGACCTTTGAATCAAACTATTATCAACATTCTCTTCTATCATATCGTTAGCTAATGGAGAATAACTTATACAGAAAACATCATCCAACACACGAGCAATAGGATCATCAAAAATTTGAGAAGACTGATGCGAAATATCCATTAAAACTATATGACATCATACTGGATTTTCATCTTTTTCTTTAGAGATATTACGAAAATTCTGCCTTATAAACTGAATTTCTTCGAAACAAAAGGGTACAGAATCCTCTTGCATCATTAAATTCACTATGAAATTTACCCTTCAAAAAAAGAAATGATTGAAAACAAAATAGTATGGAATCATCTTGTATCATTTGATCACATGTACTAGCTTCCATGTATTCATCTGCAACTTGACAAGAAATGGCTTTCGGGGACTGCAAAGCTGAATATGAGAAGTCTGGAACAAAGTGTTCATCACCCTCAAGAGGGTCCAAATCAAGACTTGTTGATAGTTGATTTCTGATTGCATGAATGTTGTCTCTAATGAACTGAAACGAAGCAAAACAAAAAGGCAAATATCCTTCACTTACTTCAAAATTCGCTGCACTTTCCTCATCACTATCATAGCTGATATGCATCGGCTAATGACTGTATTCGAGCTGCTGTAAGTGAACTTCCTCCTCCCACAAACTAGCTGCTAATTTGTTTGCAATATTAGCTTCTGTTTGGAGAACATAATCATCATCATACTGATCAAACTGAGGAAAATCATCAGTATAAAACAAATCATCAAGCATACATGTCAAATTGACAGATCTCTCTTCACCAAGACCATCTATAAAACAACCATTACCAGATCTATGACAACTAGAATCAGAAAGAAGATGTTTTGGATCAACAACTTGTTCTTCTTCAATCAGCGAGCAATGGGTTTGAACACTATACTCATTCCTTGTGGTGATCCTTTGCATTATCTCTTCTACTGCACCTACCTACATGTCAAGATTTACCTCTAGAAATGTCAATTTCTCCGGATCTACATTTTTCATCCCTTCTTCCTTCAATTTTGCCCTTCGAATTAGCAAATGAGCCTCTACATCTACTGCACTATTCTGCATCTCCTCAAGTTTTGCAATATTCCTTTCTCTCAGCTAAAACTCCATTTCTGGATCAAAGGCACCCCGATAGTGCAAGAGAGGATGCCTTATATCAACTGGCATCAAATAATAAACTTGGTTAAATCTGGCAGGAAACTATTGTACTGTCCCCAGTGATAATCTTTTCAGCTGGTTATACTCTTCTAAAATAAGGCAAAGGTTTTGTCCGATTATCCACCTGTCGAGAAAGACTTTGACGAATTGCTCGAAATTTGAGATGCTCGCATCAGGTAGGGTTTTGAACCAACTCTTGACTTTGCCTTGCAAAGAAAGAGCAAAAATCCTAACACTGACATCTTCTTCATCAACCTCAAAAAGATCTAGAAAAGACTCAAAATTCTACACATGTTGCTCAGCATTGACATTCTTACTTTCACCATCAAACCTCGGCAAGTATAGATCATAGCTTTTGGGGAAAGCATGAAGAAACAAATGTAAAACAAGAGGTTTATACATATTTGGGATTATAAAAGGTGTAGGAGTATATAAAAGAGCTACGGGATCAGGTTTGTTTTCTTTAGGCTCATCACTCTGAAGAGAGTCATCATGAGATATGGGAAAAGTAAGGAGGCTAGGATCAGAGGGAAACTCAGTATTTACATTTTTTGAATAGGTCGAGTGAAGATTTTTATCACCATCATCATACAACAAATTCTGAAAAACTTTCAGGACAACTTCAAGAACAACAAAGAAGTAATTTACAAGAAAGCAGACTAGATCCTCAATACCATTCCACTTTGGATACCAGAACTTTGTGTAAGATCCTTCCATTTTCTCAGAGAAAATTTAGTCCTCCAGTGGATTCTCTCCATTGAGTTGGAGTAACCAGGTGAATGATTTCAGCCTTCTTATGTCTGATCATTTTCCACCATCAACCATCAGATCTAACTTGATACATGTACTGGGGTGATCGTTTAGATCAGATGTTTAGCTTATAAGACTAGACTGAAGATTGACTGAAGCAGCTCTTATCTACTTGCACTAATGCAAAGCAAAAGCGTTTCAAAGGCTACTTGGCTAATCTTCAGGCTCCCTCTGTAGTCTACAAAGCCAAACAATGAAAATAAACTTCCTTCCCCAGTATGGTTGCCACTATGTTAGAGCCTAGATTTACCTCTGGCTAAAAAGGTAAGATTCTAGCTCCACATCAAACCACGCTCGACCTTGTAGCTAGCCCTACGAGGACAGGAGAGGGCTCTCTCTGGGTCAATCTCAGCAAAGGATAATCATATGGGGCTTTAGATGAAAAATTTAACAACTAATCTTATGCTAGGTACGAAGTGCAAGGATTGATTTGAGTTTTTGGGAGATTTTTACTTGGAAAAAGGGAAAGGCAATTTTGGGTCCAGGGATGAGGCCAAATTTTTGTAGAGTTCTGATTGGGGCAAGGAAGGCAATCGTTTTGATGCTTTAGATTGAATTTATGGATGGATCAGACTGGCGAGGAGCCAAGGAGGGCAAGAGAGTCTCAAGAGTCCTCCTTAAACATATGAAAACATTGAAAATTAATCAAAATTTCAAGGAAGAGCACAACAATCCAGTGAATTCTACCTTAATCACTCATTTGTTTAATTTAAGAAGAAAAGAGAAGGGAGAATGATACACATAAACGTCAATGAACTTACAAGTACATAGAGAAAAACACCATCAAATCACAGAGCCACATGGATCCCAACAAGTGCTGCAAAACCCTAGTCTTTCCTTAGCCAAAAATGCAGAGATAGAATGTACAATGATGTGCCAAGCAATCCCAAGTGTCCAACCCTGAAAATGACTTAGAAATTACATAATATAGACAAGCCAAACCTATTCCCTTGCCTCTAGGGGTCGATCTCATCATTCTAGGAGTCGTTTGAACTAATTCTAAACAAGGAACTGAAATCTAGGTAGTCAAACAACTTGACCCTATATGCTAGGAAATTGATTCATTCATTTAATTTTCACTTTTTAGTGAATGAATCCTCTAGAACAAGTACAAATGTGCCAATATTACATCATGTTTATGAAATTACATCATGGTGGATCAAGAGTTACATCAAAAAGCAAAACTGGTCAAAACTGGGCGAATTTCTGAGCTATACAGTGAAAAACAGGCCAAAATTCTCTATGCGCTACGCCCAAATTCTCTATGCGTCGCACCACTTTGGAGTTGATTTTGAGGCACTTACCGAAGTCCAAATTGAGCCCAAGATAGCGCATTGGAAATCCCTGCCTGTCTATTTTCCAACCCAAGTGGAATTTGGACCAGAGATTGACTGAAGCAACTTTTATCTACTTGCACTAATGCAAAGCAAAAGCATTTCAAAGGCTACCTGGCTAATCTTCAGGCTCCGTCTGTAGTCTACAAAGCCAAACAATGAAAATAAACTTCTTTCCCGAGTATGGTTGCCACTATGTTAGAGCCTAGATTTACCTCAGGCTAAAAAGGTAAGATTCTAACTCCACATCAAACCACGCTCAGCCTCGTAGCTAGCCGTACGAGGACAGGAGAGGGCTCTCTCCAGGTCAATCTCAACAAATTATAATCAGATGGGCCTTTAGATGACCAATTTAGCAACTAATCTTAGGCTAGGTACGAAGTGCAAGGATTGATTTGAGTTTTTGGGAGATTTTTTCTTGGAAAAAGGGAAAGGCAATTTTGGGTCCAGGGATGAGGCCAAAATTTTGCAGAGTTCTGATTGGGGCAAGGAAGGAAATCGTTTTGATGCTTTAGATTGAATTTATGGATGGATCAGACCGGAGAGGAGCCAAGGAGGGCAAGAGAGTCTCAAGAGTCCTCCTTAAACAGATGAAAACATTGAAAATTAAACAAAATTTCAAGGCAGAGCACAACAATCCAGTGAATTCTACCTTAATCACTCATTTGTTTAATTTAAGAAGCAAAGAGAAGGGAAAATGATACACATAAACATCAATGAACTTACAAGTACATAGAGAAAAACACCATCAAAAGACAGGGCCACATGGATCCCAACAAGTGTTGCAAGACCCTGGTCTTTCCTTAGCCAAAAATGTAGAGATAGAATGTACAATGATGTGCCAAGCAATCCCAAGTGTCCAACCCTGAAAATTACTTAGAAATTACATAATATAGACAAGCCAAACCTATTCACTTACCTCCAGGTGTTGAGATCATCATTCTAGAAGTTGTTTGAACTAATTCTAAACAAGGAACTAAAATCTAGGTAGTCAAACAACTTACCCCTATATGATAGGAAACTGATTCATTCATTTGATTTTCACTTTTTAGTGAGTGAATCCTCTAGAACAAGTACAAATGTGCTACTATTACATCATGGTTATGAAATTACATCATGGTGGATCAAGAGTTACATCAAAAAGCAAAACTGGTCAATACTGGGTGAATTTCTGAGCTGTACAGTGAAAAACAGGCCAAAATTCTCTATGCGCCGCGCCCAAATTCTCTATGCGTCGCACCACTTTGGAGCTGATTTTGAGGCACTTAGCGAAGTCAAAATTGAGCCCAAGATAGCGCGTTGGGAATCCCTACCTGTCTACTTTCCAACCCAAGTGGAATTTTTGGATTTGGATGTCATTTTCCCCTCCAAAACTTCAATCTCCCAAGACTGCTTCTTGTGGGTGCAAAAGGTGGCAGAGAGGTCATTTTTAGGGTGTTTTTGACCTTTTAAGCAACCCAAAACTTGATGAAATCCTTAGGTAATCCATGAGCATGCATAAATTTTGATAAAAAATCTAGAAATGTAAATTTTTCCTCCAGAGGATCTCCCAATTATAAGCGCGCGCCAAGTGGCGCTACGTGTTGGGCAGAAAAACCTATTTTAAAGCCAAAAAATTCAAAATTGACAAAATTTTCTCCAAATTCCTTGAAATTTGGGCTGGAGGTCTATCATTGAGTATCATGTTCAGCCAAAGAACCCTCAACCAAGATTTGGAGCCTATCATCCTTTTTGTGTCGTCTCAGTGCCTTCTTCATCCATGTTGCCAATATGAAGAGTTTGGTGTCTTGTTGTGATTTCCAAATGTGTGCCAAATAGAAAAGCACTGTGAACAGTGAGTACCATGGACTTTTGTCAAGTGAAAATTGGAGTGTGGGGACAGTCACTTGACTGTTTGGGAACTTTGGGTTTTGGGGATCTTTTATAAGTGAAATAGGAAGTGGTAGGGTTTAGGGATAGGGACATTCAAGAATGAGTGATAATGGGATTATAAGGGAATAAGAGAGGAATATTAACAATGATGATATTACAATGAAGGGGAATAGAACCATAGGTGAGGAATGGTTTTTGAACTATTTGGCACAAAAATCAAACTTTTGAAACTTGAAATCCAAACCATAAGGAGCAGTTTAAAACAAGGTAATAGGGTTTGCAATTTGACATCACAAACTCTCATAATCCACTTCAATGAGTACCAGACATGTTAATGGCAATTTCATAAACTTCTTGGAGCGAGAAGAACCAAGCGGATTGGATTTTTTGAAACAAACGACAAAAATTTGAGTTCTGGCTCTATGCAAACTACGGAAACTACCCAATGGGCCGCGCACGTCATGTGCATGGTGACACTCAGCCTATGCACCGCGCTCTGCAACTGCAACACATTTTCAGCCTTCAACATGATTTCTTCACTCCTCCATGATTTTTCTTGGTTTCACTGATGTATCTTGGTGTGAAATTGGATTATTGGAACACAAACATATCTCTTATGACAGGGATTTTGATTTTTGATTTGGGCACACCCACTTTTGCAATTTTTGAAACCTTTGACACTTCACTCTAACTCTGTTTTGCTTGATTTGTGATTTTTTGACTTGAATGATGAATCTTGTCTATTTTTGAAGGGATAGATGGCATGGTGTAGTGATGAGATAATAGTGATGGGATATGGGAAGAAACAAGGTGGGGAGGTGGGATGATTGACACCAACAAGTTGCAAAACCCTAAGGAGGCACTTCTCAACAAGATAGTAGGGTTTAGTTTTGTACTCAAATCTTCATAATCAAAGACATAATCAACACCAAGCACACATTATGAGCAATAGAGGAGTGGCCTTGACTTACTCAATCATGGAGAAACCAAGAAAATTTTATGGGTGAAAGGAATGGCAAAAATTTTGTGTTCTGGCCCAATGCGTCGCGCCACCAAACCCTATGCGTAGCGCATCTTTCATGAGACTTTTGGAAGGCTTCCCGATGTTCAAATTGGGTGCTGGATATCTCGTTGGAAAGGTATTTGAGTCTAATTTCCAACCCAACTGGAATGTTTCAATTTGGAGTTCCTTGCCCTGTCAAAAATCAAATCTCCCAAGACTGGTCAAAATGTGCCAAATGAAGTTGCCTAAAGGTAGAGTGTTGTTGCAGTCAACTTTTGAAGGGCTTCCTCAACTCCAAATTGAGCTGATGATAGCTCATTGGAAATATATTTGTGTCTACGTATCATTTGACTCATCAAGAAAGTCATTTTGCCAACCAAACTAGAAGAAAACGTGATTTTCCCAAGGTCACTTTAGAGGTGCATAAATTCTCTCAAGGAAACTATATTTTTGACATTTCTCTAAAACCATGACACCTGTGTAAAAAGTGAAGGAATTTCTTCTTTCTAGGCCAGGTTTGGACAAAAACCTCTCTCAGTTTTCCCAAATTCATATTTTATTTCTCAGAAACATCATTGGAGTAAAACCTATCCCGATGTGTGGAACAAGGGATTTGTCAAAATGAAGCGAAATGAAGGGGATAAGGGGCTTCTAAATTCTTGAGAAAATTTTGGGAAGTACGGAGGGATGTTAGGAAGTAGGGGAAAGTGGAACCTTAGAAATTGAGTGAGGGGAAGGGGTCCAGAAGGGAAAAACACAGGCCTAGCCTAGAAAATTGCCAAGTTGTAGCAAGAAACTAAGGGTTGTGCAAAAATCAGGAATTTGGGGGATCTCAGTGATGGGAAGTGTTTAATAAGGTACATTAAGGATAGGGGAAGGTGTATGAACATCAAGATACAAGTTGTGTTGATGGTTTGACCATCAAGGAGAAATTGCCTTCAAAACCCTAGGAGAGGGAAATGAACCTTACCTAGGCGCAACTGAAGCATGAACAAGGTGTAAAATACCCAGTGGAACTTGACATGATAATGAAAACCCTCTGAACGATGGCACACTCATCTGAATGGTGACATGGACCAACATTTGGAAAACTTTGGAAGAAATAAAAGAAAACCCTAGACCGAATACCTAGTGACCAAATTTTACTTGAAGACTCACTGAAATGACAAAATTGACCTTGAAACTTTAAAATCACTTTGTAAGAGCATGTTTGATCACTGGAGGAAGGTTGCAAAGAACGACACTAACACTTCGCACTGGGTTGTGTTGGCCAACCCTGCACCAAGATTTGAAAGCTCACTAGCAGGCTTGTGACATATGTCAAAGGACTGGAAAACCCTCGTGAATGGACGAGAAGCCACTAATTTCGCAAATGACATTGCAACCGTTTGAAAAATGGGAAATATTTGTGGGATCGATCAAACCTCTGGGAAATATGGGAGTGCACTACATCATCACCATCACAGAGTACATAACACGATGGGCAGAAGCGTAGCCAGTTAAGGACTGCAAAACCGCTATGACTTCGAAGTTTTTGTTCGACAACATGCTAACACGATTTGGTTGCCCAAAAATCTTGATGAGTGACCACGGAACGCACTTCCTGAATGAAACCATCAGCGCACTCACCAATGAGTTCCAGGTGTATCATCAGCAAAGTACACCGTATCACTTGCAAGCTAATGGGACAATAGAGGCATTCAACAAAATACTGGAGATTGTGCTGACTAAAGTATGTAACGTGCAGCGAAATGACTGGGACCTGCACATACCTGCCCTATTATGGGCATACAGAACCATGTGAAAAACTTAACGAGTCAAACACCCTTCCAGCTAGTCTATGACAAGGAAGCTATCATGCCGATGGAATACATCGTACCTAGTCTACGAATAGCAGCACTTACAGGCATGTCATACCACAAAGATTTGGAGGAGAGGCTCGCACAATTAGAAGAACTCGAGGAAGAACAATTTATGGTGGGGTTTCATCAGCAGGTACAAAAAAAGCGTGAAAAGGCCTGGCACGATCGTCATATCAAGTTGCGCACTTTCAGGGTCAACGACTTAGTACTACTGTACGACAATAAATTCGGAAAATTCCTGGGAAAAATCAGAATACACAGGCTAGGACCTTACGTGGTTAAAGAGGTTACAGACAGAAGCGCCATCCAGCTAGGTAAACTTAATGGCAAACCCTTCCCTGACAAGGGAAATAGCAATCACTTGAAGCTCTATACGGGTGGGACGGCTACCTGATTCACCAACCGCTACACAATCTTCATGTCCCGAGGGGCCGGACTAGGGCACGAGACTATAAACATGTGCAACAGATGCCAGTACAGCTATAAGGGAATAACTTAGATGTGGTGGGCTCAAAGGATCAGATGTCACAAGTTCAACCAGCAATAGCTCCATGCGCTGCGGACCTTCGTGCAGCCTAGGCATAGTTGGAGGGGCTCTGTGCAAAGATCACCGCACCAGCAGAGTGACTCAGGACAAGTCACGATGATTGTGTTGGGGGCCTGTTGGGCATGGGTTCCCTCGCAACATATTTTTGGGGCTCAAAGCCCAAGTTTTCGTTAATTGTATTGTAAGACTCCACAAAGTGTGGGCGCGGAGCACGAACTCTAAGATGAGTCATAGGGCTGTCTGCCCTAAAATATTGTAAGTTAATGTAAGGTTGTGTCGACCTACCCATGGTCCACAGACCATGGGATTGTATAAATAGATCAAGGCTCTAAGTGTAAAGAGAGGTAACGGAATATAGAATAGTGAAGGAATGGTTAGGGCATAGAGTTGGATCTGAAGTGTACTGGGTCATAGTAGTAGTAGGAGGCTCTGTAGCTGAGTGCACGGACCCCTACAGCTGAGTGCATAGGGCAGAGTCGGGTCTATGATTGGGATTGAAAGTTAATAAAGAGAAGTTTACTATGTGCATCTATTATTGAATCCATATTTTGATGTTATGCATTACTTTTAATCTGTTTATTTACTGTGCACACTTAATAATTACTTGTATGAATGCTTCTAGATGAAAATAATCTAAGTAATAAGGTAATAGAGTCTAATTAAGTAAGACTTGGGTGAATAACATGGGTCACGTTGTGGCTAGAGCTGCGCGAGGACCACATCACAAGGCCCGAGGTGCCCGCTGGTGCGCATAGCCTAGTAAGTGCGAAGGTTGGACCGTGTGCCAATCACCTCACATCAGACATCCCCAGGGTGTAGAAACCTGGTTCTAGTACCCTCCCATACTACTTTGGGTGAGACCTCAGACCACGCTCCACGGACTGTTGCCGAAAGGGCCAATAGTACCAAGATTTTCTTCGCTAAATCACCTTTGAACCTGGGTTAGGCCCCATTAAGCCAACAAATGATCATGGCCACTAATGATTGGTTGGGTATTGAAGAAGGAACCGCTGGCGAGGCCGCGCAGACCCCCATGGTCCACGATGTTCTTAAAGGTAGTGGCATTGTGACAAAAAACCCTAAATGCCCCCAGACGCCGAGACCGAAGAAAGATAAATAGGGAATGGGACCGGTATGCATGTCCCCGAGGAATCCGTGACACAAGTTATCAATGGAAGAAAAAGGCAAGGTAGTTACCATTGAAACAAATGAAGAGGAAGAGGGCTTACAGGATCTAATTGTCGCAGTAGAGGAAGAAGAAGACATGGAGGAAGACATCCAACCATTGCGCTTTGCAGGGAAATTGCCCGAGTATGTCCCTCCACGAAAAGGGAAAACCAGGATACTAAACGATCTGGATGCAAAAAAGAGTGCTTCCAGACCTCGCTTCTCCCTAATGGAATTAACTTTGATGGATCGCTCCTAGGATGCATTCCCACTATGAAATTTGAAGTTTGGGACCTCACGACAGCGAGAAGTTCCCGCACTTAGAGACAGCGAGCCTAATGAAACAGAATAAGGAGGGGCCAGGGATAACATTAGAGCTGCGAAAATGGTTGTGTGGTGTGGAAAAGGTCAGGTTGCTTCATCTACTATGGATACCACATTTTCACCGCGTTCCAATCACCATTTTCATCATCAGGCAGTTGGTTTTCCTGGTGCATGATGGGTACTTATGGCTGGAGGAGCCTATTCCCATCATGACAGATCTCATCCATAGAATTTCTCGGCTTCCCTGTAAGGGAGAGGACCCCACGATGATAGCAGGAAAAAGTAGCAATTTGGCTCTCATGGAAGCCATGAAGACAAAATATAAGATCGAGAAAAAAAATAGGGGTTACGCTATCACTAGTATCAAGGATAAAGGGGTGCATGTAGCCACCCAACTCCTGGCTGGTAAAATAACGAGAAAATGCGATGCCGATGAAGTACCAGTGCTAGTGGTTGCTTTGGCAAAACAATGTGTGGAGTGGGTCCAGTTCAACTAGGCCAAGTTCCTCTATGAAGAATTTTTTCTCAACTGTCAGGAGGCCCAAGAATAGGGTAAGACCTTCCGCTATGCATGGTTTCTCTTATCCATCTTGCTGGTAGCAGGAGAACTATCAGAGGATAGCCAATTCCCGAGCATTGACAGAGACCTACCAGAGGCCGCAAAGTATGCTTTACTTTGGGCCACCAAGGACACGAAACGAATTAGCGATACCAAGATTTTTTGGGTGCTCATGGAGGCGAGTATCCAAATGTGGATTAATAGGAGGCTGTGCATGTCCCCCATAGTGCACAATAGTATGTAGAGTTTTTCAGACTTCAAGGTGAATAAGCAAAATATCTACATCAGGGCGTGAAAGGATTCGCCACAGCAGTGGACAAATTTCCCATTCATAGCCATTGACAATGTGATCTTTACAGTGTTAGAAACATGGCCTCCCAAGTGGCGCGCCTTGGATTTAGCGGAGTTGGAAAATATGGCAGTGCAACAAAGGAAGGATGATGCCAAGCTGCGCATCACCCAAGTAGCTGAGAAAAGATGCAATGAAAAAGTGGCAACCAAGGTCCGAATAGCCTGCGAAGTGGCACAGGCAGTCATGGAGCAGATGAAGGCCTGCTGATGGTTTCATTCAAGAAATGTGTTTTGTAGTCACTCATTAAGAATTTTGGACAACCAAATTGTGTCAACATGTTTTCGAATAAAAAATTCACAGCTGTAGTGGTCGTGCAGTCCTTGACCGGCTGTGCTTCTACCGATCGTGTCAGGTACTCCATCGCGGTGATGATGTAGCACGCACCAACCTTTCCCTAAGGTTTGATTAGTCCCACAAAGTCAATTGCCCATTTTTCGAATGGCTACAATGTCATTTGTGGATTTAGTGGCATCTCATCCCTTCGTGATGGTTTTCCAGTCCTTTGACATATGTCACAGGCCTGATAGTGCGCTTTCAAATCCTGGTGCAAGGTTGGCCACCATAACCGGGTACAAAGAATCTTCTGTGCAGTCATGCATCCTGCATAGTGTCCTCCTATAGCACCCCCATGTGCTTCTGTGAGGATCTCACCTCGTTCAAATTCAGTTACATATCTTCACAACATCTCAACATTTCCCATTTTATAGAGGTGCCTCACGATGATAGAAAAGTCCACCGCGCGCACCACTAATTCCTTCTTCTGTTGGACTAAGTATTCCTTCGGTGTAGTCCTTGTTGTTAGAAAATGGATTATATCCTCGAAGTGGACGTCTGTGATGCGTACTGCGAAGAGCTATGCATCAGGGATTCGCTCCTCCAAATTTGTTGGTTCCTCACCCATCTCAATTCATGACAAGTGATTTGGTCCTGCATTTAGGTGTCACGGCTTGAAAATGACCTCAAAGTCATATTCTTGAAATAGTAAAAGCCATCTGCATATGTGCCCCCCCAACATAGGCTTGTTCACCAGGTATTTTAACGCGAAATGATCGGTATACATCCTGAAATGTCTTCCAAGCAAATAGTGTCGGTATTTTTGGAGCACATACACCATTTCCAACCCTTTGCGCTTAGTAGTAGAGTAGTTATTTTCGGCTTTGGATAGTCTCTGACTTGTGAATGTGATCGGGTGATTCACGCCCTCCGCGCCTTCCTACATGAGTATGGATCCCAACACAATACGCGATGCATCAACATGTACATGAAATTCCATGTCCCATTTTGGGAAGACCAGGATGGGAGCGGATGCCATTTTCTCCTTGAGGACATCCAAACTTTTCATGCAATCATCATTCCAACAATATTTAGCATCCTTCTTCAATAACTTTTCCATCGGCGCTATTATTTGGGCATAAATTTCGATGAACTTCCTATAGTATCCAGTGTGCCCCAAAGTAGCGCGCAATTGTTTAACACTTTGCGGTGCTTCCAAATTCAGAATAACGACAATCTTCATAGGGTCCACCATCAGGCCTTGTTTGCAGACCACATGTCCCAGCAGGTTTCCAAAGGGAATGAGGAAGGTGCACTTCTTAAGGTTCAGTGCAATTTGGTGTCGGCGGCAAGTATCCAACATCAAACATAAGCTCGCTACATTATGTTTAACTAATCCAAAGATAGTCTAATCATCCAGATAGACATCCAAGAACTTGTGGATGTATTCTTTGAATGCGACCACCATAATGTGCGAAAATATAGTTGGCGCATTCTTTAGTACAAAGGGCATAACAGTGTATTGAAAGCAACCCCATTCTGTTGTGAAGGTCATTTTGCTCCTATCTTCCGACACGATCTTTATCTGATGGTAACCTAAGAAGCCTTC
This sequence comes from Pinus tabuliformis, assembly GCA_031772625.1. Classification (NCBI taxonomy): domain Eukaryota; kingdom Viridiplantae; phylum Streptophyta; class Pinopsida; order Pinales; family Pinaceae; genus Pinus; species Pinus tabuliformis. Next base: position 87,369,937 of record CM062819.1, on the reverse strand, counting down.
CATGAATGAGTAAGATTCTTGATCGCCAACATTCTCCAGTACTTCATCTGTGAATGGTGTTAGGAATGGATCATGTACACAAGCATCATCAAGCTTCCTGAGGTCCACGCATATTCTTATTTCGCCTTTCTATTTTTTCTCCTGCACTACCATAGGACTCACCCAGTCAAATTCTTCTACTAGTTCAATAATTTTGGCTATGAGCATTCTGTCTAATTCATCACGGACATTTTCTTTATACTTTGAATTCAAACGGTAAGGCCACTTCTTAACTGGCTTCGCGTCCGGTTTCAGAGTGATCTTCATCATCCCTAAGTCGCCAATGATCCCTTTTAAGTCTGTAATTTTGGTCGGGAACAAGTCTTGGTATTCACGAAGTAACTCAGAAACCTTATCTACCATAGCATCATCCCAATAGTCCCCAAGCGTCGTGTACTTTGGCTCCGCTTCTGTGCCAATGTTTACTTGCTTTTTTTTTATCAGCGCGGTGATGTTAGGATCCTGAATTGATAGTCCTTGAACCTTGTGAAATCCTTCTGTTTCTGGGATATTAATATTTCGAGGGTCCTCATCATCCTCTTCCACCTGCACATTGATGATGATGATGATGATGATGATGATGATCATGATGGTTAACATCCACTGAGACCAAATTGGTCTATCGGACCTACAATTTTCTTAATTTTTACTTGTCTGGCTCCTCGTCTTTCTTGGCGAGATTGGTGTTGTAGCTTTCTTTCTTTTCTCTACGGTCTTCCAACTTCCTTTGTCTTGCATCTCCTTCATCTCTTCTGGTTCTTGGGACATTGGTGTCTTAGCTTCGCGATCTATAGTCAGAGAAGTTTGGTTTAGGAGATCTGCTTCGCTGTTAAATGAAGATTTATTTTCTGCGGTATTCAAATCCTCATAACTGTTGATTTGTTGGGGCGGGCTTTCTCCTTGCTTGCTTTGAGAGTTGTTTCCTTCTTCCTTGATTTCTTCTGACTCAGATTTTTCTCTAGAATATTCTTCTTTGATCACAGTGTAGTGTTCTTTTTGTGCTCCTTCCCACCATGTAGATCTATGGTGGTTTTTTCTAGCAAAATTTTTCTCAGAGGCTTTTGGGCAATTTTTGGCTAGATGCCCCATCTCAAAGCACGATCGACATCTGAAGAGGACACTTTCATAATCAAGCTTCTGGTTCCACACATATTCTTTACTTGTTAGGTTTATTTCATTTGGGAATCTGGCGCTGAAATCCATTTCCACACAGATGCGTGCATAGGTGGTTCTAGCATATTCCTCTGTTTCTGGGCACCTGCAGTAAAATTTCCTAATTGCATTTCCGATGGCTTTTAGCGAGGAGAGATTCCAGAGATGCAAGGGTAGGCTTGGCAATCTCACCCAAACTGGTGCTGAGGTTATCACTACTGTAGAGGGATCGAATGATGGGTTCCATGGCTTCATGAATAGGCCTGATTTTTCCCAAAGCCAAGGGCCGAAATCTAGAATACATTGTCTGCTTTCAGGATTTTCAAAATCTACTATAAAGAAACCTCTAGCACAGGGGTAGATATTTATTTCATCAAAAATGATAGGCTTCCATACCTCCGAGATCCAATTGTGAAGTGCTATCAGCCGCGGCCAAAAACCATTGAACCGGCAAATTAGGGCACTTTCGGAGAACTTCAAAGCTTCATCGAGTGAGTCTTGGACCACTTGGATAGTGGGAGCTGGGGCTTCACTCACGATATGGGCAGGAGATTTCCCTCCAGAGGCGGATGAGCCACCAGTTATTTTTGCGAAGCTCGGAGCCATATTTTACGCAGATCTGCACCAGATCAAAAGCCAAACAACAGATCTAAAGAGGATCTGCGAGATTTGCGAGATCTGCGAGAATACTAGACCTGCGAGATCGACGCAAAGCCCTGAAGTTCTGTCTTATCGAGTAAAGACCTGCGAGATCTGAACCAGAAAATCTGCGAGATCTGCGAGATCTGCGAGAATACTATATTCTCCATTCTATTATCTCACATAATATAGAATATATGCATTTACATGCGTTTAAATATATGCGAGTTTAGAATGCGAGTGCTGGATATATATGCGAGAACCCTCAATGGAGAGCCGCAGAGAGTCGCTGGATGTGTAGAGAACCCTCAATGGAGAGCCGTAGAGAACCCTCAATGGAGAGTCGCAGAGAGCCGCTGGATGTGTGGAGAGCCGCAACTGCTAAAATGTCAACGGAAACAGATCCCTTGCTAACACTCTAGGGCGCTACTTAACCATGTCACCCATACTGGCTGAAGTACATCCACTGGCTCCTATGGTATTTTGAAGATGGCAGCTTTTACTGCTTGCAGCACCTTGTCAACAGTATCCGACCAATGGTCTTCAAATGTGAATGTTAACAAAATTCCCTCGTGTAACACATCCCTTTCGCTTGTCCCATTTCAGAGCTCTGTGTTAGTATACCAGTTCATGGGTATGACATCTAGCGTATGGTAGAACAAATGTACCCATTCAGGCTGTGCCTCTTCCCTATAGACCTTGGTCCATTTCACAAGGTGCGTGCGTGGGTCATCTCGTTCGTCATATTTGTCTACTAGCCATATTTGTTCTTTCCCAAATCGTAGGCACATCATCCTTCTACATCCGTCCCAGTCCTCAAAATTTCCTTGATTCGTACCGCACTATCGTGCGGGTGTTACGCACAGTTCCCACTTCAGTGCATCGAACCGCTACTATTCTGGTACTGCACTTTCAAATTTTCTCAGAAATTCATCCACCACTGACAATCCATCATATGTAGGCAACTCCCTTATTATAGACATTTTTGGGCACTGCAGCCCCAATCATAAATTTCCATAGACCAAGGGATCTTAAGTCCCTAAAAGTGTTGTTCCAACCTCTAAAAGAACAAGGTCAACTGATTACATCTTCTCCTAGAAGTTCTCCATGAAAAACTGCTCAGAACTGGTCAAAACTGGACCATCTCACCTGCTCCATGGTCAAAGTACGATGCATCCCACCTAAATACACATGGGAGGTGCGATGCATCTTGAAAATCCCTTCTATGGGGTGCAATGGGCAAGAGTGGACAAATGGCAGGGTCAATTTGCAAGGTGGGGGATCATGGAATCTTCCAGAAACTTCTCCTGTGACACTTGCCTCTCTACATTCGCCCAGGAATGAGTAAGAGATCATGAATCTCCAAGTGGATTCAAGAACTATCAGAGAGAGGACACTAATCAAATCTCAAAAGTTGACTCACCCCCCTTGCAAACATCTATATATGGATCCCTCATCCCAGAGATCCAGAGGCTAGAATTTTGTATCTTGTAAGGAAGTGTCACTGGTTTCTTGGTGCAACATCATAGTGTTGGGTGATCTAAGCTTTTCATGAGGTGAAGAAGGGCTTTCTTGCTGAGAGGATGATGTTGGGTCAGAACAATTGGTTGTAATCCTCTTTGCTATTCTTGATTATTAATAAAGCTATTCAAGTTTTCCTCCACATTCTTGTATGATTGATGATATATTCATTTGTGTGGTCAATATATATCTGGTCCTATATTGTTTATGATAATAGATCTGTGTTCTTGGATAGTGTTATGTTGCTTTGATTCTACAGGTGCTCTTTGAAGCTAGGTAGATGAGGAAGCGAGTAGCAAAGATCTATCAGAAGCGAAGGGAATCAAGCAAGGAACCAAGCGCAAGACAGAGGTTGGTCTCCTTTATTCCCCTCTTATCTATTTCTCATAAAGGAAAACGAAAGTAGTTTTAGTTTGTTTGTTTTTGAGATAGCTACCAGCCTTAGTGGGACTAGCAGCTCTGCATAGACACTAGATTTCCTGATAACAAAATGGCAACTCCACTGGGGAGCGAATAGATTGTTTGCTTATCCACATTTGTTTGCTTTATAAACTTACAGATGGAGCCTGAAGTCAAGCCAGCTAGCCTTCGAACTGCATTTGCTATGCAAGTGCAAAGTAGATCAATGCTGCTTTATTCTATCTTTGAGTTTTGTTTATGAACTGAACAATTGATTTACAAGCTCTCTAATTGCCCTTGTGGTGGCTCCAGTAACCTCTTTAGATCTACCCCTGTGATTGATTTACTGATTACCACTTGCTCGGCCTAAATCCCTGAACTGAGCTGCAAACTGTGACCCGGAACCCAGTTGAAGTTTCGTCCCTTGACCATCGCACTATCTCTTCTTTGGATTCTGGATGCATCGCACTTCCCGAGTGTAGTAGGTGTGTTGCATCTATTTTTTCCTGTGTTACAGGTGCGCTGATCAGACAAGGCCTCTTCGGCTCTTAGATTTTGGTTTATGTGTTCACTCTTTTCAGCTCTATTCAGGAGTATTGCTGCCTATAGTCAGTACACCTTTGTTGAAACCCCCTTCCTTGTCATTATTCCGCCTCCATTGTGAAAAGAACTGTAAATGTTTTTATGTATTTTGAGCCATTTTCAGTTCTCTTTTACAAAGAAGTAGCATAATTGAACTGTCGTTTCTTGATTTGAAAGTGTCACAAGTGTCGTTTTCAGTCATAGAAGAGAATCCGATTGTTCTTGATAGTCGATTATACTGTTACTCTTGTATTTGATTTGAATTAGTAATTTTTCAAGTGTCGAAAGCAAGTTTTCAATTCCAAATCGCAAAGTATCGTCATTGTCTTCATTTTGTCTTGAAAAGAAACTTGTTAGTAATGTCGCTTTGAAAAATAATTCAGATTTGTGCTTAGCTTTCTTTTTATCATTCACAGATTAAGAAGGCTGAAAACAAATACATGCATGTGAATTGCATTTAGACTGTTTTTTGGTTTGATTTAGGACAGTGCATATAGTGTGTGCTCTCTACTCTATGTTGAAAGAATATCATCTCTCTTTCCTTAGTAGCTAGGATTTTCATTGCAAAAAGAAGATTAAACGATTTTTTATCATCTTAGATTGCATTTTAGGAATTGTACATCTACATCACGCGGTGAACCTGAAAGGCAAATTTCTTAAGCAAGATCAAATGTAAAATAAAATTAATGAATCTAAAAACGCTTTGGAACCTAACGCACAACATTTAAAAGTCTAGGCTAGAGACGTATTCCGACGTCGTAAATCCTGGTAACTATGGTTTTCATTGTTGGTTGGGTGATTCCTCCACTTTGAGATGATAAGTGCCAGTACGGACTTATATTGGGAGACCACAATAGGCTTTATCCTTTATCCATAGGAAGTTGTGTCTGCCACCCTATCGATCGCAATGCACTGAACACAGCATTCGGGAAGATTGACTGCCATACCGTAAAAAGTATTCTATAGTTTTGCGATTGGTTTGGTAATCGCTCTGTCTAGATTTCCATAGTAGTCTCTTTCGTTCCTTTTCAGACTCCTTAAATGAAAAGGTCCATCTGAGCACTTGTCACTTCAGGCTCATTAAAAATCGAAGGCGACTAGAGTCATCTTTTGTTTTTTCTCGACTCCTAAAAATTGAAAAAGCAAGTTGTGTTAAAGCGTCTAAAATTCATTTAATTCGGAAACATATTTCTCCTTTATTTTAGTTGATTGAGTAATCCACAATTGTGGAAGAAAGTCAATTGAAACCCCGTCGTTCGCGGAGGCTTACGAGTCAACCGCCTTTGTCTCCAGAATCGAAACTGTTACGGACAAAGCGAACTCGTTTAACCAGTTCCAAATACCCTGGTAAAGTTAGAACAAGTGTTCCAACACCTTCGGAGACTTTGGTTACTCCAAACATTTCTGGTATCCCTGCCTTTACAGAAGAAGTTTAGCAGCCACCAAAGGATAGTAGAACTGATCCTAGTGTGAAGGAAAACACTTGTATTACTGAACCAACTCCATCTACAACTGATTCGGAAGGTGTTATTCCCCAAACATCTATCGCTGCAGATTCTATACCTTCTTCCGCACCAAAAATATTTTACGGACCTGACGGTCTACCTCTTCCACCTGGTCTGATTGCTATAGAAGAGATTGTGGAGGATCCTCCATCTAGTACTCCATCGCAATTTGGAGTCGGGATCACCCTATATCCTTCTTCATCATAAATTTGTCTACCATTATCGTAAGCTCCTGTAGAATCGCTAGGAAATCTTTTGCATAGACTAGAAATGTCTGAATGACCATCGACATCTAGGACTGTGTCATCCAACACTGCGACGGCAGAACTTTCTGCTGTCACTCCAACAATGTTCGCCGACATACCATCTGTCCCAACTAGCTCTCAATCACTAGAAGGGGCCCACTCAGGGGCTATTTCGAGAGTATGGTCCGTTCCTATTTGTTCATCCAGAATAGTATCCGGGAACTCTTATGTTGAGTCTCAACAAATTGATCCTTCAGGGTGTCAATTTGGGTAGTCCGGTTCTCAAGGATAAACAATTCCTTTGAGTACCAGATTACCGCCGTATGGGGGGCAGTATACCCTTTCATTTTCTCCTCTAGGAGGACAACCATATGTGAGTTCACAACAAAATTCAGGTTATGCTGGAATTACATCTAGCGGTTGGGTGCCAATACTGCCTCAATAACCAAGAGTTGTATATTAGACGCAACAATGTTTACCTATGTCAAATATACCAACTACGCCGGCTATTGTGACGGTGTCACAAGTACAAGCATTACCTATTGTATGCCAACCTCAGGTTTCTCAGGTTGGAATGCAACAGCCTCTTGTCCCTATGACTCAACCACAATTGCCAACTAGTGGAATGACATAGGCCCAGACGGGTATAATTACCCCTCGTCTTGGTCAAACGGCCAGTATTGGACAACAGCACATGGCTTCACAACCATGGCTGGTGCAATACCAACAACTGCAATTCCAACAAGTATACCAAGGATCTGAGCAACAAATCTTTGCAAATAATGGGCAGCCATATATTCAAAATGGTCAAAACCAACCATTCTACAATGGTTATGCCCATCAACCTTACCAAAGTTACCAGCATCAAATGCATTATGCTGGTATGCAAAGGCCAACTGCTCAGGCAATTCCGTCTTATCCTAGGTATGCTTCGCCAAACCTAAATCAATAGTTACCCTTCGTGGCAACTTTAGAGTTACCAGATCTAAATCGGCTAACGAACGATCCAATTTCTTACGCCCCTTGGTGGCCAGCGATTCCGCATAAACTTCCATTAGATATTCCTAAATTTAATGGAAATCCGGGTGAAGACCCGTCGAATAATGTGATGACATTTCATCTGTGGTGTTCATCAAACACCCTATACAATGATTCGATTAGGCTTCGCCTTTTTCAGAGGATGTTAACTGGTCTAGCAGTAAAGTGGTATATCGAGTTACCCAAAGCTTCGTTTGACAACTTCAGTGCCCTAGCCACAACCATTTAAACCCATTTTTAGTTACCGATAAGGTACGAAATGGGAACAAAACTTCTTACCAATTTCAAGTAAACAACGACCACTCACATATCCGATCATATTCATGAGTGGCGACCTCGTCGTAGAATGGTAGAAATGTATGTTCCTAATCAACTTTTAGCTGAATGGTTTATTAAGTCATTATTACCTTCCATTACAGAAGATGTGGCAAAAGGAGGAGTCGTCACTGAAGAGCAAGTTATTGCTCGTGCGCAATATTTAGACTTGATTTATACTCATTCTGGCATGCTCTACAATAAAATCCTTGACGCTCCCAGACCGAAATTTTCCGTCCCTCCTCCTCCTAAATCGAACAATGACTCTCATGCCGGCGATGGCATGATTGGTAAAACATACACGAAATCGACGAAGGCTACATCTAAAAAGGCCCGTAAGATTTCCAGTCAAAATGCAAAAGAAGAACTTCTCGCCTCGGATGTAAATGTCGTCTCTACTGATAAAGGAAAAGAAACCCAACAACCATGAGGCAAGAAGAAAAACAAAGGGAAGAAGAAGAAACAGGTGGAATCATCACCTAACAATTCTTCTGCAAACACTCCTGGAGATAGGAAACCAAAAAGTCCATGCTTAATATGTGATGAGGATCATTGGACAAGAGATTGTCCATATAAAGCTGAGCTTAGAAAATTCTTCAAGAATTCAAAAACCTTGGCGGTATTGACTGATCCTTTTCCAAATCCAGGGATAAATCTGGTTGCTAGTGAAAATGCTTCCCCGTCCCAAGTGCTTATGTTGTCGGTTTCGAAACAAAAAAATGATGCTTTGATATCGACAAGGAATAAAGATTACGGGAATCCACAGCTGTCAAGTAACAAGGATAAAGATCAACCTAGTAGTTTGACAACAACTTCAACAGAAGTTGCGCTGCCCATCATTCCAGAGCTAACAATAAAACCGCTAAAGGGAGTAGTACACAAGTCGACATTTAATCCTCGTGCCAGAGAAGCACAACATTATAACATAGTGGAAGATCTGGCCCAATCGTCATCTGCTATGTCGACACTTGAGGTACTACAAAATTGCCCATCCCAAAAGCAGGCTTATTTATCAGCTATAGGTGGGATAGACCCAAAGGATTCTAATCTTGTGTCCTTTAATCACAAAGGATATTATCCTCAGTTACCAGCTCAACTAGCTTTCTTCATTCAGGTCAAAGCCCTCAACAAAACTGTTCATCGAACAATTATTGATGAGGGGGCATCTACATGTATTATGTCGATGAGTTGCTGGAAAACTTTAGGATCTCCAACCTTGTCACGATCTTCGACGACATTAAAAAAATTTGACGGACGAACATATACCCCATATGGTATTCTAAGTAAATTTCAAGTTGAACTAGGGGGGGAAACAGTAGAAATAGATGTCGAAGTAATTGACGGAAACCTCGATTACAACATCCTACTGGGAAGGCCATGGATATATGTTATGGCTGTGGTTGTGTTGACCTACTTTAGGAAGATTGCATTTCCTTTTCAAGGAGGAATTAAAATTGTCGACCAACAAACATTTCTCCCCAATAGTTCTCAAGTTACGGGAAGCATTCTGATGATCCATGGAAGCCCCCATTCACTTCAAAATATCGGAGTAGGCCTACTAAAAGACCCTATATTAATGGGGACTTTTGCCCTCCTGTCTCCAATCAATCTGGCTCTCGAAGCTGTTCAAGCGATACAGATATTTCCTATGTTGAAAAGTTGGCTCTCGAAGTTGTTCAAGCGATACAGATATTTCGACATTGTGTCCTCTTTCGAAAAACTACCATTTTGTCAGATTGCAACCCCATGACTTATATATTGTCACGACAGTTGCTAGGGGGAAAATATTCAAAATGGATAGCAATTCTCCAAGAGTTTGATCTGGAATTCGTAAAATCCAAATCAAAGAAATCCCTGGTTTTCGCGGAATTACTATGTGATCTCCCATTGTTGTCCAACAATGAAACATTCAAAGAAGCCATCATGGATGAATCTTTGTTTCTGATATCTTCAAGCAATCCGTGGTATGGAGATATAATCATCTATCTCCAAACCCAAAAATATAGGTCTAATACCTCTCGCTCGGAACAAAAACGTATTCGATACCAATCAAAAGACTACATGATCGTCGGTGATACACTTTACCATCATGGTGTCGATACAGTTCTGAGGAGGTGTCTCACCCATGAGGAGGCCGAAAAAGTCTTCAATGATTGCCATTTAGGCGCATGTGGGGGGCATCAATCTGGTTATGCTACGGCACAAATGTTTTTACGGGCAGGATACTTCTGGCCAACAATGTTCAAAGATTGCATAACCGCGGTCAAAAGTTGCCATGCATGTCAAATTTTTGATAGAAAAACCAGAAAACCACCCGCACCTCTACAACTGATAGTTGTTGTTGGGCCATTCGCCAAATGGGGCATTAATTTCATGACATGTAACCCCACCTCGACTGGGGGGCATGGGTATATTATAGTCGCTGTAGACTATTTTACCAAATGGGCCGAGGCGATGCCTACATTAGATAACACTGGTGAAACAACTGCCCTTTTCTTTTTCAATCATGTAGTCGCCAGATTCGGCGTTCCACAGGCTATAGTCACAGATCATGGATCGCATTTTCGCAATCACATGATGGTCAAATTGGCTACCAAATTAGGGTTGTCCCATGATAGCTCTACTCCATATTACCCACAGGCCAATGGACAAGTTGAAGCAATCAACAAAGTCCTGAAGCGGATGCTGAAAAGGATGATTGGAGCCCACAAAAGGAGTTGGCACCTGATCCTTTACTCAACCTTGTGGGCATACCGAACATCGGTAAGAAATGTAACCGGGTTTTCACCTTTTCAACTGGTGTATGGCCTAGAAGCAATCGTACCAGTTCAGTGTGAAATCTCGTCCCTCAAACTCACAGTCGACCTTCTCCCCGAAACTTCAGAAGAGGAGGCTCATTTCTTGGAACTAATCCAATTGGCTGAAACCCGTCGTGATGCCGCTTTGGCTAACAAATCCCATAAGAAACGAGTCAAGGCACAGTTCGACAAAAATGTCAAACCCCGTGTCTTCTCAGAAGGTGACTTGGTCTTACTTTATGACCAGGAATCCGATAAATTGGGAGCAGGTAAGTTCAAGTCTTTATGGATGGGCCCCTATATTGTTAAGCGAGTGTTAGCAAAAGGAGCCTACAAGTTAATGGATTATGACGGGATCCCACTGGCGCAACCCCGTAACAGGTTGTACCTTAAGCGTTACTATGCATGATTCAGTGTGGTAACCGATATGCTTTTGTTACATTTTTGTTTTTGCTAAGAGTATTTGGTTTGGTCAAGTAATCCACTTTTTACATTTGTCATAGATGTCGAACCTATTGTAATCTTTTGTTGGATATACCGACGGAGCGAGTCGTAGTTCGCGGAATTTATCTTCTGTGGCCTGGGCCATTTTTGATCCAAGCGGTGAGTTAGTAAGTTTCAGAGGGGTATGTATTGGTCGGTCAACAAATAACATCGCTGAATATAGCGTGTTGATAGAACTTCTCTCTGATGTCATCACACGTGGCATAAGCCAACTTGTTGTCAGGCTAGACTCACAGCTCGTCATACTACAACTCACTGGTATCTACTCCGTCCGAAATCCAGCTATCTATCACATGTTCCTAAGAGTCAAGATTTTGGAAAGACAATTTGATTTTATTCAATATCAGCATATTTCCAGAAACTTAAACACATTAATAGACTCATTAGCAAATTATGTGTTAGATAGACATTTGCAACATTTATAAAAAGAAGCATTTCATCAGTATTTGCATTAAGGTCATGTAACGTAACCAAAATAAAACTTCGAAAATAAAAAAAAAATATATAATTGTTTATGGTTTACACATAATGTTCTATAACCAAGACAAAACTAGTCAAATGACCCAAAACTCAAAACGCTAGGGGGCCCCCTAGTCTAATGATGCTGGTGATAACAAGTCACCGCCTGTGCAATCATGTGTAAAAGCCTAGTCCACCGACTCGGTACGCCGGTGGTATGTCGCTGCAACCTCAGGGGCAGCTCGTTGGTCCTCAGATCCGGAATACCAAGAGTGAGGCCTTCGACCTGATCCTGCAATGCTGAAAGAGTCTCGACCACATCAAGGTCATGAAGGATAACGCTTCCCACACCCTCTCCTGCTGAAGCGGCAACTAGCACTCTCAGGCACACTACTGGTTGAACTGGTCCAACATCTGCATGAGCACATGAGTTTTGATTAGTCCTAATAGAAGAAAGCACAAGAACATTATAAATAGAAATGATAAACAAAGATATGGTCAGAGAATTTACTAATGACACCCCACTGCTCGCCAGCAGGTAGTACCAAATCCGGATCACCTCGAAAATCCATACCAACATATGGATACTCGGAAAAAACCATCTCCTAATGGTTGAACCACTCGAAATAGGTATCAGAAAAGGAACCTGGGACTGAACAGCATGTTTGGCCATAAGGTCGACCCATCTCTGCATCCGTGGCTCAGTCGGTGGAGGTAAACCAAGTGAAACATATTGCGACTACATCAGCGAGATCTTTTCCAAGTCGAAAGCTGTTAAGATAGAACCATATCCAAAGTTATTCAATCTTCCATTTTTCACCTTGGTCAGTTTTTCTTTCATCCCAGAGAGTACTGCATCACACCAGTTGAACACCTTTGGTTCAAGGCATTCCAAGGCGTACTGCATATAAGACCTGTTGACCATGTGAAGTGTCGCACTACTAGCCAGTCTAACAAAAGTGAACATAATGGTCCTCAGGGACCTGTCAGTGACATCTTGGATAATGATCTTGCCATCCTTACTCTGCTGAGATCCCTCTCTGCAATACCTGTGAATGTAATCTCTCACAGATTCACCCCCATGGGCCGAACTTGATGATGAGATAGGGGCACCCCGCCTCGATAAGCTGGTCAAAAAATAGATGTCCACAACAGTCAAGGGGATGGGCTTGCCCCTAATCTAGAACTCATGGGTTGTAGGATCCCATGCATCGAGAAAATATTGCAACAAGTTGATTTGTTGCCTCATGAAAGAGATGCGGAAAAACTTGAACAGGCCACAGTTCCGCAGTGCATTTACCGTAACCGGATCATGTAAAGCAAGCATGTCCTCTTCTTCATGCTCATTTTCTCACCATGTAACAGGCATTTTGCTCCAATGAATATCTAAAACAAACAAGAGAAGAGTCAAGATCCCGATTTGGTGAAAAACAGGCAAAAATTTCCATGAAAAATTGTGCATAAATTACCCTCTTTGCACCCATCGCACCCCCAGCAATGTTCTAGGTGGGATGCATGCTGACTGGCCACTAGCCAAGCTAGCATGCATTGCACCTTTCCATGTAGAAGAGGTGCGATGGAGCCAGGGCGAGTTTTTCAAACCCCAGAGGCTCAGAAAAACCAAAAAATATGCTCAGAATTCAAAAAGGAAAGGATGAAATTAAAGAGCTCAGGTTTAGCTCCTACCTGGTCCAGATGGCCGAGAATTGTCCACAGAATCTCCCAGAATCAGCTAGTGAAAATCAAGGGGGAAAGAACCTCCAAAGCTCCAACAAACCAAAGTTCAAATGAAATGGTAAAATGAGAGGTAAAAAGCACTTTTAAATTACGTTTCACGTAATTCAAGTAAAATATTAGTGCTTTAACTCATTTTTCAAACATGTATTGTTAGTTTCTAACTAGTTTGATGAAGCAATTGAGCAGGCAGTACAACCTTTGAAGGAACGAAGTTGTCAATAGTAAAACCAAAATAATCAATGACCATTATATCGAGCAGTTTTAATGCGGAATTCAAGCTCGTTAAAAAATAAACATAAGCAATGAGCAAATGTTCCCCCAGAGTTTAAGCAACCAATTTCCAGTAAATAACCATCGTGAATGTATTATCATCAGCCTTTGAAGCCTTGGTCATGTTCTCATCACCACCTCCACTCTGTATTGGCCGATCATTCACACCCATTTGATTGTTTACCCTTTTGAGGAACAACTGCGAAGAGTGATCCTGTTAGCCATCCTTGTGACACTGCTAGATTGGAAAATTCCAAACCTTACCTAGAATCAGCTGCTATCCGAATTTGTCACTCGTTCCTCAAAAAACGAGTCTCCTTTAAGCTCTTTTCAACTGAATCGTAAAATATGAAAAGATTGCCGAGCCATTGGCCTTTCCAGCTCGTTAAAGGGAACGGAAGTGCCATCCCTCCTTTAGATTTTAATCTTTCTAGACTTGAGGGATCATTACACAAAAAGATCGAGCGCTTGTCTTGTTCGGCTAGTTAAAAGTACTGAAAATTCACCCCTTTTATATTGATTTATACTTTTTCGGACTCAAGGGACTATGTGACGAAAAAGGATTATTGGAGTTTTCTTTACGTCCCTTTTTCAGACTCTTTAAAATTGAAAAGGACCGAGTTATCCTTGTCGTTAAACTCGTTAAAACTAAATAGTGACAAACTTGTCCATACAGACAAGAACAAGTTTCACTATCGCTAGGCTCGTTAAAACATAGCGATGGGTTTGCCCGAAGGGAAAATTATAGAACAAGCATATGTTATCCTCCTCAAGCTTGACAAAAATAAAGAGGTATTGGTCAGCAATGACTGGGGGAAAATTCGGAAGAAAACTTGAAAAAACTTTATTGGTAGCAAGTCACTCTTGAACATGACACTTTCACTCCGCATCCGAGCCAGGTTGGGTTGTTCTATTCACTGGTCATATAACCATGGGTCCATCACACCATCCATATTTGGGGTTAATGCTACCAATCCATCATGTCAATGTCGCCGATATGTTCAAGAGAGGTCGCTCAAAGAATTCACCTATGTCTCATCCACTGCAATACATTTACGCTCCATTCGTTCATGACTGCCACCCTGAACCTTATAACACTAGATCGTTTTCACCTCCATTAAAATAATTTGCTCCGTTCCATGTCATTGATGTGGGATTCACTAAGGCCCTCCTATGACGGATCGCTTCTTGCCGACATCAGCTCATTATCCAAGAGGTCGATCTAGGAAGAACCCTTTCAGTACTTTGAAGCTTGCATGCCTCAATGGCAAGTTTCTCACTTCCGACAACAGGTTTACATCAATGGCCTACGACCGAAAGATTTTGCGTGGTGTTCGACGTCAAGTCCCTTATTCATGCCACGTGAATTGTACTGCAGTACCTTGAGGGTCATCCTCATTATCGGTGATTCCTCTCGTGCCTGTTAACAACTTACATCATTGGCTGGTAATCAGGCGATGTCTTTCCATGTTCGACTCCAGAACATCTCTCACATGGATCGACTTGTACTTTGGGTGAAGATCGAACGAGATTGAAGACCCCGGATCTAGTTTCATCCATCCAAGTTCAGGAAAATAAAGACATCAAATGTACATCATTACTTCACAAATAATCATCCAACCTAAGGGATGATGGCTCTACCAGAATCATCAGTCTACACTCAGACGATTGTTTGTCTCATGTACATGAAAATGAATTTATAAAGTTGAGCATAGGAATGCCCACCTCAGCTAGATCATAAAAATATTATGAAGATAATGTATTGTATTGTATCTTATTACAGGTCGCCTTCCAGCATTAAAAAACTTCAGATCCTCATGATAAAGCATTTCACCCGACATCAACAGATTAACGACCTCATGCTTTAGGGGGAAACTGTTATAGACATTTTTGGGCACTGCAACCCCAATCATAAATGTCCATAAACCAAGGGCTCTTAAGTCCCTAAAAGTGTTGTTCCAACCTCTAAAAGAACAAGGTCAACTGATTATATCTTCTCCCAGAAGTTCTCCATGAAAAACTGCTCATAACTAGACCATCTCACTTGCTCCATGGTCAAAGTGCGCTGCATACCACCTAAATACACATGGGAGGTGCAATGCATCTTTAAAATCCCTTCTATGGGGTGCAATGGGTGAGAGTGGACAAATGGCAGGGTCAATATGCAAGGTGGAGGATCATGGAATCTTCCAGAAACTTCTCTTGTGACACTTGCCTCTCTGCATTCACCCAGGAATGAGTAAGAGATCATGAATCTCCAAGTGGATTCAAGAACAATCAGAGAGAGGACACTAATCAAATCTCAAAAGCTGACTCACCCCCCTTGTAAACATCTATATATGGATCCCCCACCTCAGAGATCCAGAGGCTAGAATTTTGTATCTTGTAAGGAAGTGCTGCTAGTTTCTTGGTGCAACATCATAGTGTTGGGTGATCTAAGCTTTTCATGAGGTGAAGAAGGGATTTCTTGCTGAGAGGATGATGCTGGGTCAAAAAAATTGGTTGTAATCCTCTTTGCTATTCTTGATTATTAATAAATCTATTCAAGTTTTCCTCCACATTCTTGTATGATTGATGATATATGCATTTGTGTGCTCAATATATATCTGGTCCTATATTGTTTATGATAATAGATATGTGTTCTTGGATAGTGTTATGCTACTTTGATTCTACAGGTGCTCTTTGAAGCTGGGTCGAGGAAGCAAGTAGCAAAGATCTATCAGAAGGGAAGGGAATCAAGAAAGGAACCAAGCGCAAGATAGAGGTTGGTCTCCTTTATTCCCCTCTTATCTATTTCTCATAAAGGAAAACGAAAGTAGTTTTAGTTTGTTTGTTTCTAAGGTAGCTACCAGCCTTAGTGGGACTAGAAGCTCTGCATAGACACTAGATTTCCAGATAACACCCTTGCCTCTATTGTTGATGAGCCCCAAAAATGGATAATTATTTGGGCTCATTCAACCTCCTAATTTGACTTAATCCACCATTCTCATTAGTTTATTGCATGTTTTTTATTATATTTATGCTAAAAGAGTGAATTTAGTTAGTCATTATGCCAACAAGTCTAATGGGTGCTTTGTGTAGCCTTTTTGGTCAATTTGGAGACAAAATTGAAGGTCTTAATGAGCACTTGGCAGCCAAATTCGTGGGAGAACAAGGGAGAGGATTTGTAGGAAGGTGTCCCCTTCATTTATGGGCCCTTACCTCAAATTATCCACCATCATCTCGGAGTTCAAAGGCCACCAAATCAATTAGCACAAGGGAAACCAAGCAAGTCAAGTAGGACTGCTGTTAACTACAAGTTTTGGGCAGCCGAGTCCCTAAATTTTAGGAGGATTGTTGGGGTCCTCAATTTGTATAAATAAGAAGGCCTAGGGCCTCATTTTGGTTAGCTAGTAGTTAGTTAATTTGTAGCTGGTAGTTAGTCATTTCATAGTCTTGTTGTAGTCATTTTGTAGTTCGATTTTTAGGCAATAGATTAGTTTTGCTGTCAGCTCATTTTCAAGTTCTCCTTGTGGACAATTTTGATGTAACTCTTCATTTCTTGATCAATAAAGATGAATCCAGCTTTGCACCAGCTCTAAATCTCTCTTAGGAGGCTATAGCTCTTGGGGTTGGGCCCATATCAAGCGCCCAGTACCTCCTTTGTTTACCTTTATGTGTCTTTGCTGCATTCTTAGAGTAAAATCTGCTATTTAGATTTAAAACTTGTTGTGGTTTTTAGGTTGCTTTTGATGATTAAAGTAGATTTTCATGTTCAGATTGATTTGGATAGATTAATAACATAAAGGATCCTTGGAAAAAGGGGCTCAAGCACCTCTGATCTTACCTCTCCCTCAGTGGGATCGTGAGTTGGGACAAAGGTGACTTTGCTGCCCACAAAAATGTTGTTTTGCTTCACCATGCAAGTATTAGTGTTGGATTCTTAGTTGTCAAACTTGATATCAGTTTTGACTGCATGCTTAGGGTTATGATTGCTTAGTTGCATAGTTAGTTCATCTGATTTTGTGCACATAAACTTCTGTTCCATTTCTTTTGCTATTATCTAGGTCAGATTAGGTCAAGGTAATTAGGTTCTTGATTTTCCAAGTCTTCATTTGTTAAATTCGAAAAATAACTTGCAGAGCACCTGTTACCCTTCTCTATCTACCCATAATCCATCAAATCATCTGCTCCAACCCTTAGTCCATGATTCGTACCCTTCATTTTCCATCCTTTCCCCACCTTGCCCTAATTCCTACATTCTTGTGCATCATCGCCTCCTCCATCCTTGAACAAACCCAATCGCTCCTTAGCCTCATCCACCAAGTCCTAGACCTCTTCACACCCCTATTTCACCTCCATAACCATTCCTCCATCTTTTTCCCGCCATCCATGCTCCAAAATCCCATTTCGAAACATCCTGTAGAAGAATTACTGAACATCCTGTAGAAATCCTAAACATCCTGTAGAACCCCTGCAGACTTCCTCTAGAAGCTCATAAACACGGTTTCTTGGCAGCCAAACTTTGTGAGACTCTCTAGAAGGGTGTTAGGGACTCCTTAGACCCTCTCTGAACCTTCCCGACCTCTTCCAAGCATTTCTCCTCCTTGATCCACCTCTGCACAGTCAAAAATAGTTAAAAGCACATGCATGATCATTCCAACAACTTAATCATAAATACAAAAAGATGTTTTCTTCAGATAGAGGTAGTCTAGACACATGTATTTTACCTTCATAGAAGTAATGGCATCTCTTTCAGTAGTTTTCATGCTCTCCTTTGTGTCAGTAGGACTAGCTGGTAGAATTAGGGTTTGCTAGGGTTTGCGTTTCTTTCTGGCTTTCAGTTTCTTTTTGCAATTAGATTAGCTTCCTTCGAGTTAGCTTTCATCCATCAATTAAAAAGCTTCTTCTAAGAGCTCATAGAAGTTGGCTTAAGCTCCTAGCGGACTTGTGCCAGCTGACTAAGTGACAGCTGCGGCAAGAGCTAGTACTTGTGCATACAGCACCGTCGCTTCCAAGTTTGTTACGAACTACTGGGTTGATAAAATTAAAGAAGGGAGTTCCAGGAGTTGTAGCATTATTGCTACAATATTGGAGCCCACCATCTTTTTGGCGCCGTTGCCGGGGAAGCGTCAGAGTATTGGTGATTGTCGATGTTCTTCTATTTTCCACTACAATCTTCTGCTAAGTAGTTTATTTCATTTCCATTATGTAATTTTGTTTATGCAAAAGTAGATTAGCATTTCCCGCTTTCATAGATTAGCATTTCAATTCCGCAATTTCATTTATGCAAGCGTAGAGTAGCATTTCAATTCCGCAAGCGTAGACTAGCATTTCATTCCTGCAATTTCATTTGAGCAAAATAGATTAGTCATTTCCTGCTTTCATTTCGATTCCGCATTTTCATTTCAGCAAGATAGTTAGTTGCAGTTCAATCTATTTTAGTCTTTAAAAAAAAAAAAAAAACAACCAAAAAGATTTCATTTCATGTCTTATCGGAGTAGAGATAAGTTAGAAAAATGATTGCACAACACCCCCACTACTTCACACAGCCAACATTCTCTCTTCTTCGATGGCTGTGATTAAAGAACCCTTAGGTGGACAACAAGACATATTTGAAGAACCTCAAGGAAAGAAGAAGAAGAAACAATTCCTCTAGAGAAAATGGCTACAAGCAGAAATGTTGGGAGCAGTACCTTGTCCAAAGACGAGTTTGCAAATCAGCTCGAAGATTTGAAGAGTGATATGAGGCAGTTTCTTGCCATGCAACTGGATACCTTGCGGATCCAAAAGAAGCAAGAAGAAGCCAAGAGGGCTTTGGCCATTTTTTGTCCTAGGTGCACTAGAAGGCATCATAGGAACGAATGCCCATTGTACTCCATAGAAGTGTGTTTTGTATGTGAAGAATACCATCCTGCAGATCAGTGCCCTTCCTTGCCCAGAATCAAAGCTGCATATCAAAGAGCCAAGGGAGCCACTGAATCACTCTATTATATGAACCAAAGGAGGCCACATGGACGTAGATCTTACCAGCAGGAACTGCAAGGGACACCCGAGACCTATTATGACCCCTATCAAGCCACTTTCATGCCTTCTTGGGGTCCCCTTGCTCATCCTTCCTGGTTCACACCTCCTCCTTGTTCCTTCATAGATCCATATTATGCCCTACCAACTACTCAATCATTTCACTCTTATGCTCAGCCATAGCCTTAGTGGAATGCACCTCATCAGGGGTGGAGGCCCCAGTACAACACTCCTCCCGCTTCTTTTCCTCCACCACCTGCTCATCCACAACCGTCGCCTCCTCCTCCACCAAGGCAACCCCAAATGCCTACCCAACCACAACCCCATCCGCATCCATCTCAAATACAAACCTCCACTCAGCTACCCGTACCACCATTTCCAAAACCATACAATGGAGTAGCTCAACCCAATTGCAAAGCTGAGGCACAACATGTCCAAATGACTCCTCTTGAGCTCAATGATCTTCACCATAGCTCAAGAAGAGTGTTGCAAAAAAGAGACTATATTGAAAGCATTGAAGTACCACATCAGGAAAAAGAAGATTCAGAAGAGGAAATCAAAGAACCATGGGCTTTGCTTGATGAAGAGAAGACATCAGAAGTAGAGATAAAGAAAGATCCTTCATGGTTACCATCATATCTTCCATGTATTCAAGAGAAAGATCAACAAAAAGAGGAAGATGAGGAAGTCATAGTAGAAAGTGACATGAAACATGACCCTGATCAGCAAAAGGACCAAGGATATCAAAGCTATATTGAGATACGGTTCCAGACAGTCACTAAGTTGCAACAGTACTCTCTTCCTCAGCTATGTTTGATCCCTTCAAAGTCAGATCATTTTGTCTCTGAAATCTGGATCGTTGTCAAAGCATGCATTTTGAGCCTTCACATCATCTTGTATCTAATCTTGATGTGCACATGGCTCCATTGGAAGTATTCTTATACTTGAAAATGATTTTTTTTTTCAAGTAGGGTAGGGTAGAAGAAAAAAAAAAAAGAAAAAAAGAGAAAAAAATGAAAATAAGAAGAAAATAAAAATCTAAGGTGAAAACCTCCTCAGAGGCGCCTTAGATTGGCTCATTGATTGAAAACCTCCATGAGGCGGTCAATGGGTTGGAAAGAAGAGAAAATAAAAGGGAATAAGATCCTTGGGTGAAAACCTCCCTTGGAGGTGCCCAAGGCAGGCAATTAGGGTGAAAACCTCCCTTGGAGGTGCCCAAGGCAGGCAATTAGGGTGAAAACCTCCATGAGGCGCCCTAGTTGTTTTTCCAAAAAAAAAGAAGAGAAAAAGAAAAAGAGAAATAAAACTAATTTCCATTGGCTAATTTCAGGTTGCAGCAAGGACATTGCAGGGCAGGAGGATCACTCACAACCAAGTCCAAGGGAGTTTTGTGCCTTCTACAGGAAGTTCTGTATTTCTACAGGAAACATCCTGTAGAACCTTCAAGCGAGCCAGATTCGATTTTGGAAGGGAATCTAAAGCTTGGAATCTATTGGTTATGCCTGCAAGCATCCATGTTTCCATCCCTCACCCATTTTCCATCATTTTTTTTTCATGTCATTGTGCTTCTTTCCTCAAAACTGTGTTTTCTACAAGAAGTTCCTGTAGGAACTACAAGAAGTTAAAAATGGATTGAAAAAAGTGGTTTGGTGAACAGGGTAGCTTCCTCAAGGGTTCAGAAGTCCTCATGCAATCTTCCAACTCCTCCTCCATCATCTCCATACCTGCATCACAACCCAAATTCATTTTTCATAACATGCAACAAAAATGCAAAACGCCTTGAAGCAAAAATACCTAGAACAAAATTTGTTTTTTCCATAACTTGAAAACCATGCATCCATTTGAAAAACCGTTTCACAGGGAATTGTATAGGGATGATGGCAACATGCTCGAGCAGTTTCAGCCAATTACGGTGCACGGTTTCCAAGAAATTAGCCTCCATTACCATCAGCCATTTTTACATTTTCTCCATATCCGTGCGTCCGTTTCAAAACTTGTTTCATGGGGAGATGCAAAAGGTTGATAGTAGCCTACCCAAACAGTTTCAGCCAATTCCGATGCACAGTTTCCGAGAAATCGATCTCTGAAATCTTCAGCCATTATCCATTTTTCTCGAAATGCGTGCATCCATTGATCACGATTTTTCT
Organism: Pinus tabuliformis; assembly: GCA_031772625.1. Lineage (NCBI taxonomy): Eukaryota > Viridiplantae > Streptophyta > Pinopsida > Pinales > Pinaceae > Pinus > Pinus tabuliformis. The sequence continues at coordinate 87,348,584 of CM062819.1, read as the reverse complement.
ATGGGAGGTGCATAATGATGATAGGAACATGCTCAACAAGTTTCAGATCGATCAGGTTTACCGTTTGGGAGCAATGGCGAAAATAAATTTTGGTCTGGTGAAAATTCAGCAGCAGCAGCTTCAAGGTGCAGATCTGAGCATGGAAATGGACTCCTGCAGCATGCATCTGGCTAGAGGACACCTGCACAAGGAAAACAACCAAAAATTAGTAGCCAAGCCACATGCAATCAGAAAAATCAATTCATGCAGCAAATGACAGGCCATAGCAGCCATTTGACTTCAGGTACGTGACTAAAACTTGTTCCTCTGTTGCATGAATCTAATTGAAGAAATGATTAAACAAATGGAATGGTGGAATTAAGGCACGGATATGGAAACATTGATCCGATAGTTCCTTTTCCAATTCTCTAGCAATCAGCTCGGAATCATGCAGCGTACGTGTTAGTCAACTTACATGAAAATTAAAAATAAAAATAAAAACAGACAGTGGTAGAGGCTTTAACTCCAGTGTAACTGATCAACAAGAAGAGGACATGCAGCTCATCACAACACTGTGTTTGCATGTGTCCATGTACACTTGGCCACTTCACTCTCTCACGCAAATCACACAGCAATTAAAGGCGGCTCAGCTAAAACTTATGAATTGTTGTTCATCTGCACTTTCCACATCCTCAACTGAAGTGTGCACAATCGGTTAATTGGTTCTCTATCATCAACTCATTGATGGTTGTTTTATTTCTCTCTGAAATGGTTGCAATGATCATGATGCGAACATTGAACCGTGGAAGTTTAATGACAGCTATGCTGCTATTATGGGTGTTTATGGGTTTCTTTGTAGGGTATGCATTGTCACGTCTATATCAGATGTTCAAGGGCACAGAACAGAGGAGGAACATGCTGAAGACAAAATTATTGTTTCCAAGCATTTCCTTTTGCATTTTCTTTATTCTCAATGCACTGCTATGGGGAAAAAATCAACTGGTGTAGTTCCTTTTGAGACTATGTTTGCCTCGGTCCTTTTATGGTTCAGAATTTCTGTGCCATTGGTCTTTGTGGGCAGTTAATTTGGCTACAAGGAACCTACAATTGAAGATCCAGCGAAGACCAATCAAATCCCCAGGCAGATTCTAGAGCAAGCTTGGTATATGCAGCCCATTTTCTCAATACCAATTGGAGGCATTTTGTCTTTTGGAGCTATATCCATTGGACTGTTCTTCAGATTAACTTCAATATGGCTGCATCAGTTCTACTGTATATTTGGGTTCCTGTTCATTGTCTTTGTGATCCTCATTGTTACATATGCAGAGATCACCATTGTCTTTTCCCACTTTGAATTATGCAGTGAAGATTACAACTGGTGGTGGAGATCTTATTTGACTGTTTCTATGCATGCCTTTGGTTTGTGCGGACAATATACTTATCAGTGAAGATTGACTAAGGCTCTGCACTCTGTCTGTGGGAGCTTAATTCCCTTTTGACAGTCGAGTTTGGGCAGCAAAATCATTATAACCAGGGAATTGGTATAGCAATATATATGTCTTTGATAGAAATCTGTCCTTTTTTTATGTGCCCACCTAATACATTTTATCCTCTGCATCGGTGATAAAAGCACCATTCTGATTTAAACTATGGATGTATCCCTACCATTCTGTTCCCCAACTACTTGTTAGCCCCAAATCCTTTACAGTTTGCCATACTCATGTACCCAGATTGATTTTTAGACTGACACACCTGAGAAATCCTATCCTGAGGATCAAAAGGGGAAGACATAAAACAACAGTCCCTTTCTGCTCGAAGCATTGAAACAGGGCACTCTCACCAAACCAAACCAACCAGCTTACATCCTTTTTGGAGCAAGTTAAGTGTGGCACAAAATTGAAGAAAGGAAACACGTGGAGGCAAGAGAGAAAGGCAGTGGTAAGAAGACCTAGGATAGGCCATCACAGGAAAAGCCACAAGAACAACAAAAGGAAAAGCAAGAAAAAAGGCCAAATTGTTGAGGCCAAAACTGTGGGAGGAATGAAGGCACAAACACCAAGGGAGAAATGGTTTCAAACACGCGTAGAGAGGACTAAAAATGTCAAAACAAGTAGGGACACACCCAAGGCAACCACATCACAGGTCAAGGAGAAGGCATCTTCAGTCAAGCAGGCAAAAACATTGAAGACTGTTTCTACAGGAAGCCAGAACTCAGCTACAGGACTTTCTACAGGAAGTTTGGAAAAAGGGTAGCAAAAGGAGAAATCAGCCGAGATTTTAGCTAGGGAGGCAGCACCTATGTTGGCCACCCTAAGCACATCCATCCCCTCCATGAACACTCATTCTTTTCAGGGTTCGGACACAATTTAGTCATGGTTCAACTTTCTACAGGAAGTTCTGTATTTTTACTAGAAACATCCTGTAGAAGCCTTTGGGTAGGCTAGAATCAATTATGGAGAGGGATTTGAAGCTTGAAGACTTTTGAGGAGACATGCAACCACTCTTTTCTTCCATCCTCCACTGGTTTCATCTCCTTTCGCCACCATTGCTGCCATCAGATTGAATATACTTGCACACTCATACCAAGGCTGAGAATTCACTAGGAAAAGGAACAGGCAGTGGGAAGAAGCAAAGAAGCATGGTTTCATGACAGAAAAGAGGACATCACGTCAGAAGCTTGGCATGACAAGGACGCCACCAGGGCCATCAAGGATGAGGAGAGAGATTGGTTGCTCAGAGGATGAGCAACACTTTCAGTAGGGGGTGATGATGAGCCCCAAAAATGGATAATTATTTGGGCTCATTCAACCTCCTAATTTGACTTAATCCACCATTCTCATTAGTTTATTGCATGTTTTTTATTATATTTATGCTAATAGAGTGAATTTGGTTAGTCATTATGCCAACAAGTCTAATGGGTGCTTTGTGTAGCCTTTTTGGTCAATTTGGAGACAAAATTGACGGTCTTAATGAGCACTTGGCAGCCAAATTCGTGGGAGAACAAGGGAGAGGATTTGTAGGAAGGTGTCCCCTTCATTTATGGGCCCTTACCTCGAATTCTCCACCATCAGCTCGGAGTTCAAAGGCCACCAAATCAATTAGCACAAGGGCAGCCAAGAAAGTCAAGTAGGACTGCTGTTAACTACAAGTTTTGGCCAGTCGAGTCCCTAAATTTTAGGAGGACTATTTGGGTCCTCAATTTGTATAAATAAGAAGGCTTAGGGACTCATTTTGGTTAGCTAGTGGTTAGTCAATTTGTAGCTGGTAGTTAGTCATTTCATAGTCTTGTTGTAGTCATTTTGTAGTTCGATTTTTAGGCAATAGATTAGTTTTGCTGTCAGCTCATTTTCAAGTTCTCCTTGTGGACAATTTTGATGTAACTCTTCATTTCTTGATCAATAAAGATGAATCCAGCTTTGCACCAGCTCTAAATCTCTCTTAGGAGGCTATAGCTCTTGGGGTTGGGCCCATCTCAAGCGCCCAATACCTCCTTTGTTTACGTTTATGTGTCTTTGCTGCATTCTTAGAGTAAAATCTGCTATTTAGATTTAAAACTTGTTGTGGTTTTTAGGTTGCTTTTGATGATTAAAGTAGATTTTCATGTTCAGATTGATTTGGATAGATTAATAACATAAAGGATCCTTGGAAAAAGGGGCTCAAGCACCTCTGATCTTACCTCTCCCTCAGTGGGATCGTGAGTTGGGACAAAGGTGACTTTGCTGCCCACAAAAATGTTGTTTTGCTTCACCATGCAAGTATTAGTGTTGGATTCTTAGTTGTCAAACTTGATATCAGTTTTGATTGCATGCTTAGGGTTATGATTGCTTAGTTAGTTCATCTGATTTTGTGCACATAAACTTCTGTTCCATTTCTTTTGCTATTATCTAGGTCAGATTAGGTCAAGGTAATTAGGTTCTTGATTTTCCAATTCTTCATTTGTTAAATTCGAAAAATAACTTGCAGAGCACCTGTTATCCTTCTCTATCTACCCATAATCCATCATATAATCTGCTCCAACCCTTAGTCCATGATTTGTACCCTTCATTTGCCATCCTTTCCCCACCTTGCCCTAATTCCTACATTCTTGTGCATCATCGCCTACTCCATCCTTGAACAAATCCAATCGCTCCTTAGCCTCATCCACCAAGTCCTAGACCTCTTCACACCCTTATTTCACCTCCATACCCATTCCTCCATCTTTTTCCCTCCATCCATGCTCCAAAATCCCATTTCGAAACATCCTATAGAAGAATTACTGAACATCCTGTAGAAATCCTAAACATCCTGTAGAACCCCTGCAGACTTCCTGTAGAAGCTCATAAACACGGTTTCTTGGCAACCAAACTTTGTGAGACTCTCTGGAAGGGTGTTAGGGACTCCTTAGACCCTCTCTGAACCTTCTCGACCTCTTCCAAGCATTTCTCCTCCTTGATCCACCTCTGCACAGTCAAAAATAGTTAAAAGCACATGCATGATCATTCCAACAACTTAATCAAAAATACAAAAAAATGTTTTCTTCAGATAGAGGTAGTCTAGACACATGTATTTTACCTTCATATAAGTAATGGCATCTCTTTCAATAGTTTGCATGCTCTCCTTTGTGTCAGTAGGACTAGCTGGTAGAATTAGGGTTTGCTAGGGTTTCCGTTTCTTTCTGCAATTAGATTAGCTTCCTTCGAGTTAGCTTTCATCCATCAATTAAAACGCTTCTTCTAAGAGCTCATAGAAGTTGTCTTAAGCTCCTAGCGGACTTGTGCCAGCTGCGGCAAGAGCTAGTACTTGTGCATACAACACCGTCGCTTCCAAGTTTGTTACGAACTACCGGGTTGATAAAATTAAAGAAGGGAGTTCCACGAGTTGTAGCATTATTGCTACAATACTGAAGCCCACCAATTGTCATGCAATGCAGTGATCTAACCATCATGCTGAAATTAAGCATTGTTACTTCGTGCAGTCGATTCTGCCATCGCTCTACTTCTTCGTCTGAATCCGAAGTGTAGGAGCTTTCTTGCACCCATGAGATTCTATCATCTGCAATTGGATTCACCCAATCCTGGTCTCACACAGTTATCTTGTAAATATAATCAAGATCATCATCACTATCATTGTCGTGCACTGGTTCAGTGTAGCGCGCTCCTTCAGCTGGATCCAGTTGTACTACTACGCGTAATCACTTTTTCTCGAAGATCATTTTGCACTTCTTCATATTTATGACTCCATTCATATCGGTGGCCCAGTCTATCCCTAGTAGCACGGGATAGGTGTTAATATCATCGACAATCTCTATTACCTCAAAATCTACCTACGTGCTCACACCCTCATTATCTACTATTACACCTTGCAATCTCCCCATGGGAAAAATCGTTTGTTGGTTTGCCATTCGTAATTGAATAGGGGACCACTGTAACGTGGGTCTACCCATGTGTTCCCATCTTTTCTTTGGTAATACATTCACGTCCGAACCCAGATCTAGGATTACCTAATCCATTTCATACTCACCAATCTGCGTAGTCAACCTCATTTCCCTTCCAGTGCGCAATGCATGGTTCCCCAGTTTCCAGACCACACACGATTCTCCTGACCTCGTGCACCTAGTGATCAGTTCCTGTAGTCCCTTAACTGCTTTGCTGTCACACAGTAGTTTCATGCATGTCTTGAGAAAGGTAGTGAGCATTGAATGATCCATTCCTAGTTCTAGTTGATCCTTACTACTTGAAGTGGAGGCCTTCGTGAAGCTCTTCTTAGCTTCCATGAATATCTCCTTTGTGCATTCTAAGTCAAACTCGGGTTCCTTTGTAGGAGCCTTGCGAACCCACGCACTTTCTTATGGTTTCTCCCCCTTATCATCTCCCATTCTCATACTGCTTCTGAGCATCATGTTTACATTCGGTTCTTCTTCGCGTGGCTCAAACCTCATCATTTGTATGTTCTGAGTCGGAGGGGGCTGGAATACCCCTTTTTCATGCATCCTTGTTATCAACGAAGGACAGTCTTCTGTCTCATCATCAAAATGAGCATAATACAAACATGATATCCTTGTCGTGTTGGTACAATCACGGGCATAGTGCCCTAGCCCTCCATAATTGTAACAAATTAGTTGTCCCGAACCCCTTCCTGGTCCCATTCCACCTCGTCATTGACCGCGCCCCTAAAATCCAGCGCGCACCATCCTCGAATTTGGGTCAAAGGCTCGTGTTTCGGTCTGCACCCTATAGGTAGGGGTCTGATCCATCATTAGTACGTAACTATGGCAAGTGTGTTCATCGTGGTCTACTGACCTGCAAAAATTTCAAAACAATTGTTGGGATGTCTGTGTATACTTCTGCAACAAATGATAATTATCCTAGTGTGCTTCCCTCCTATCTGACAGATCACGCACCATAAAATAGGTCCCCGCTTGGCCTTGTCTGTGAGTTCGTGAACATTGGAGAGTGATCTTTGTCGTGGCCCTGGCCTTTGCATTTTATGCACCATACTTCCTTGCGCGTCTCTGACCGAGGTGCCCTATCCTATCTCAAACTCTATATTTCCAGACACAGATTCTGTAGCTATGCATAGATTTGTTGGACTCCTAATCTAAGGTCTTGTATAGGGGTTTCATGTAATCTCATTGCCATTTCCAATGCTTCGGCCTAAGTGGAAAGTTTCTGTTGTGACAGCGCCATCCTCAAGTGTAGTGTTAGAGATGCTTCAAACCATACGCGATGTTGTACATTCGTCAAAATCATATTGGATTCGTGAATTGTACTCTTCAACTGTTGATCTAGATCCTAGGGGGTGTCTCCCAAGGGCATCATGATCTCTTTAAACCCGATGTTTTATTATGTCTCTGACTTTGGCCTTCTAAATTTCTTATTCAATGTAGCCTAGATTTCTGTAATTCTTGTGTTTGGGTGGTCATTAGAATGCTTGATATACCATGTTAATGCGAGATCCTGCAACGCGCTTACCAGCGTGGCTTTCTTAATATTGTCATCCTTGAAACCTTGTGATTCCCATACCACTCTTACCACGAACCAGAATTGGTCTGGATCTTAATTCCCTACTCCTCTGAATACTGGTAGTTTAATCGCGCTTGCCATACTGAACTGTCGGGGTGGTAGAGGTGGAGTGGGTGGAGATGGAGGTGAGGGGGGTGAAATGGGTGGCTGTGTGGGTAGAGGTGGTAAACACGGATTTTTTTGCCTTATCAAACTAACTGTGCTTCTCAGAGAAACCTTCGCAAGCTCGTCCTTGCTCTCCTGCGAGGGTGAAATTAAGGGACTGTTTCCTAATTCTTCACTACTTCTACTTTTGTAGATCTTCCTTCTCCGCATAGTTCCAAACATTAATTTGTTCACATAACCCACTTTTCACACAATAGCATCTTAATCCAAGTGTTCAAAGATTTAATATAATTACCTTGCGGTCCGTTGAGAAAACATCGTTATGCCTCGCTATAGCTGATGGTCGTGTCTACAAAAGCTCAGTGATAAATCCTCCTATTATCTGGTGGGGCCAATGGTCCACAGCTCGCACGATCTTATCTTTTGACGCTTCTAGTCTGTGCACTAATTCCGGAGTCCACACTATTAGTTTTTCGAGCCTACACCTTCCTTGGCTATCTGCTAACTTAACAATCCACTCATACAGCTCAGAAGGAAAGGATGCAGAGAAAATTTCATCGATTTCCGTAAACAAGTAGCACTCCAACCACTATTCCTTACATACTCGCGGAGTTCTGTTTTCCTATTTCGCAAGCTCGTGAATCTTCTTGTCCAACCATTCTTCAATTTCTTTCTTTATTTGGTTCCAGTGGCACGACATCGAAAATCCCTTATGAAGATCCCGGTCCTGGCAATGGAACCATTTGTTGGCTTGTTGGGGCCTGACCCAGGTTCGGAGGTGATTTAGCCAAATAAATCCCAAAGCTACCGACCCTTTTGGTAACAGTTCGCGGTGCATAGACTAAGGTCTCACCCGAGGTAGTATGGGAGGGTGCTGGAACTAGGTTTTGTACCCTAGGGATTTCTTGATGATTTTAGGGAGGTTCGTGGTTTGAACCTTTGCACAAGGTGCCTTCGCTCAACTCTATTTGCAGCACGAAAAAAGAATGACCGTAATTAGTTATACTTACTACATTATTATAGTACTTAACTTATCTGTGTGAGCTCAGTATTCTTATTGATCATTCAACATTCATACAAGTGCATGCAATCATCAAATAGTATAAATGCATAAAAGTAAAAGGAAACCTAAATACACAGTATTTAGAATCAACCTTATCTTTATTAATCTTCAATCATGATTAAAGACTCGACACCGCCCTACACACTCAGCTGCAGACTACTAGGCCTCTGTGCACTCAGTTGCAAAGCCTCTCCCTACTACTATGACCTAGTACACTTAAACTCTTCTTCTATGCTTGAACCATTCCTATTCCTCTCTCTAATTCGCTATCTTTACAACTTAGAGCCTCACTCTATTTATACAATCCCATGGTCCGTGGACCATTGGTAGGCCAACATGACTTTTCATTACATTACATTACTTTAGGGTGAACAACCCTATGTCTTAACCTCTACTTCATGCTCCGCGCTAGCAATTCGCGGAGTCTTACAAAACCTTTGACTAAAACTTGGGCTTTGAGCCCCAAAAACCTGTTGTGGGGGTATTCCATGCCCAACAAGGCCATAGAAGTAGCAGCAGCAGTGCAAATAGCATGGGCCACAACAGTGCAGGCAGAGGAAGGCCAAGCAGTGTCTACAGGGCAGGAGGCAGAGGACACAGACCTTGCAGAAGAGAGCGCAGACCCAGGAACCACCTAGACCCAACTCAAACGGCTATGCGTCACCGAAAGATCAAGTCCAAGAAAAAAGCATAAGGCCTTAAAGCTTACCATCGACCTGATCACTTTAATTGAAGGTGATCTCTATGACATCGGCGAGACGGTTCGCGATGTCACCAATGAAGTGCTCCAAGGGTTTATGACGGAGAAGCAGACTTTGTTGGAAGCCCTGAGGGCGCAGCTGTAGGAACTATAGGTACAGCCCCCATAGGAAGGTACCTTGTCCACCTATGTCGCAGCAGGCACATCAATAGCATAATAGATGCTACGCGTGAGGATGGCCAATACCATAATGTTATCGGAATGAGCACTAGTAGCAGAAAATGAGACTAACAGAGCTGCGGTTAACAGGATCAAATGACTTGGCCTCAATTTGGCTATCCTTCTGTGAGACACACTGTACCAACTACAGGATGGGATAACAGCATAACTCTACACTAGGGAGGGCCGCGTGATCTAGATTCTAAGTGAGCAAAGGATAAACATCAAATGGCTCAATTTGTAGCATGATAGACTGGTATCACAGAATCAATGGTTAGAATAGGTGGTAGATGATGCTTGCAAATGCGTCCCAGAGCTGGCCATCCCAGCTAATCTACCAGTAGAGGAGCGGATTCACAGGTTGGCAATCGGAGTCCGTGAAACCAGAGTAGAAACAACAAAGGTTTAGCTAGAGTTGAATCTTCATATCGCCAAGCTTCAGTTGAAGGCATAGCCTTCCACTCCCCCAGAATTCAGAGAATAGCATGCTAGTGCTATTAAAATAGGGCTGGAAGAGATTGAAGGTGCAGTCCGCGACTGTACCAACATGTTGGAGTAGGCGTTGGAGGTCCTCACCATGTTGCAAGAGGACCCCAACATTCAGCGGTTGGAGACCGAGGCACGTGAACTCCAGCAACAATATGATAGAATTATAGGGACTATGCAGATAGTAGTCCTTACTCACTGGCTTGCAAGGATGCAGTAGGCCAAGGCTTTAAAAGAATAGGTGGATGGGGTGTGCCATAAAGAAGCAATTCTAAAAGCATGCGTCCTGTTGTGGATTGACGAGGCCTTCACCATCACAGCAAATATCGAAGGCAAGCTCGCACATATGCAGGGAATGTACGTGATAAGGCAGGGATGCACTCCTGACATAGAGGCTTCGGAAGAATGAATGAAGCATATTCAGCAAACTGCAAAATAGTGCGCTGCAAACCTCCGAGTAGCACGGTACCAGCTGGAAGGACTTTGTGCCAAGCACTGCATCGATAGAGTGACTCAAGGGTGAGTCACGATGTTTGTGTTGGGGGCCTGTTGGGCTTAGAATCCCCCCACAACATTTTTTGGGGCTCAAAGCCTAAGTTTTGGTCAAATAGTGTTGTAAGACTCCACAAATTGCAGGCGCAGAGCGCGAAATGTATGTTGAGTCATAGGGTTGTCCGCCCTAAGTTTTGTAAGATAGTGTCGGTCTACCCATGGTACGCGGACCATGGGAGTGTATAAATAGAGTGAGGCTCTAATTTGTAAAGAAGAACAAGAAGTAGATGGAGAAAACAAATGGTTCGAGCATAGAGTAGGAGTCTAAGTGCTTTAGGTCATAGTAGTAGGAAGAGGCTCTGCACCTGAGTGCATAGAGGCCTAGTAGAGTCTGCAACTGAGTGCGCGGACCCCTGCAGTTGAGTGCACAGGGTGGAGTCATGTTTGTAACCAAGGAAGAAGAATAATAAAAGAAGTTTGATTCCAAATCTTGTGTATCTGTTTTGAGTTAGTATATGGTTGATATCTTTTGCAATTATATTGTTTTATTTATCACATGCACTGATATGAATGGTGAACACTGTTAAGTATAACTAAACACATGTAGATAAGCTAAGTAATCAACTAATATTGGGTTAATAATAAGGTATTGGGTACTAGTGAGGAACAAGCCCTGAGTAAAGTTGCGCGAAGGCAGCATCATCGGTTACGAGGTACTAATAGGTGCGCACAGGGTCAAACCGTGGACCACTGAAAATCATCAGACATATATAAGGTATGGAAACCTTGTTCTAGCACCCTCCCATACTACATCAGGTGAGACCTTAGTCTGCACTCCGCAGAATGTTGTCGAAAGGGCCAATAGTACCGGCATTTGTTTGGCTAAATCACCTCTAAACCTGGGTCAGGCCCCTACAATCCAACATGTAACATAGTATGATGTGCATAGATTAAGTCTTAGTTTAGGTTAGATTAGTTTTAGGTTAGTCTTCGATGATAGGGTAACTAGACCCATAACCAGTTGGAACTACCATCTTCAATGGAAAAGGAGCTACGTTAAGTTCTCAACCGAGTGGTATCCCCTATTGTTAACGGAGGATATTTTTGCCAATCAACATTTTTGGCAATAGAATGAGGGCCAATATCTGCTTGGTTTCTTTAGAGATCTTGTATTTTAAAAGTTTTATTTGATTTCAATGGTTCCTCTTAAGAGACCACTTTGGATTTTCTTTACTGGACTTCCACCGACTTCGACTCTGATTCAAGTAGCCAAACTCTTGTCAAAGAAGAAGTTTAACAGTGAGAACAATGCCTCTGCTTATGAACATGTTTATCAATTTATTTTAAATTGTAATCATTATGATCTTTATGAAGGTTTCATGTGTAGGTTGTTTACCCTTACTTTGGTAGGAACAGCGAAAGGCTGGTGCAAAGCCCTACCATTTTCTTCCATATGCACTTGGGACACTTTTGTAATTATTTTCTTACACACTTTTCAGTATTACAAATTTGAAATGGTATGTGATCAATTGGAGAATCTTCATCATTTTGAAGGTGAATCATTATATAACTTTCCTTTGATGGTGCTACATCTACCAAAATGTTAGGGGATCTCCCCAGTAAGAAGTCCCAATTAGACCTCAAACCGTTTGGTGTAGGATTCCCAGCAGTGGGTCGTACGGTATCACCTTGACCGTGGTTTTGCATAGAGTAAAGTAAGATTTCCTTCTTGGTAGCAAGGGTGTGACATATGCAGTAAGTCAAGGAAAATGCATGAGTGGTTCCAACACATGGAAGGTGAGGTGAGTGTGCCGCTTGGAAACCTGTGACAACATGGATTTAAGAAGGGAACACACGAGAAAATATGCATCACAACCTGGAAGGAAAGTAAGCTAGAAATCCAAAGTGATGGTTAAACCACCATCACATTTCAGTAAGATTCACACATACATATACATAAAATAGCTACACATGCGTGCATAAGCAAACAAATACATATATCTTTTAGAGTAAACAAGATATTTGAAATACAATACGACATATGCATGAAATGTGTTGCCTCTCTTATATTAAGAAGTGTAAGTTCCAGTCATACAATACATCCATGTCCAACCACTAGTTCCAACAGCAGAACGTTACAATCATTGATGCATGCTCCTCTAAAGAGATATACCAGCTCTGTGCAGTGGAGAAGCCAAGGCTCGTCACAATATTGTCCAAGCTCTCTCTAAGATAGTCCTATCGGAAGCTTGGCTGACCAAAAGCCTCTACAATGAGTTATGAGGGACTATATATAGAAAAGGGTGGATGGCCTGTTGTAGCATTTTTTGGTTTTGATAAGGTAGAATAAAATAGTCAAAGAATATAGAATATTTGAAAAAATGTTAAGTTAGGATATGGACATAACAATATTGAATAAAATGTTACTAAAGAAATCTTGATGATGATGTCCATATAAAAGAAAATTTTAGGTTAGATGCTCTAAAAAATTAAGGAAAAAAAGAAAATGTTAGGTTAGAAAGAAAAGAAAACAAATAAACTCTGAAAGTGAGCAAGTCTAAATGCCACTACTCTATTTCTGCAAAATAATGGTTGTGTGCAGCCTGTTTTAAATGCCACAACCCATGACAGTCAAATAGTTTAATCTTGACTGCTTAATGCTTTAAATTTGATGTTATAGTTAGAGAATAAAGATCTGGCCAAACTGTTTAATCTTAGCAGAGCAATAGCTAGGTAGAGAATAATAAGGTGCTCATCAGTTTAAGCTGAGCCCTTGGATGTTATAAGGGTAGAATTAGATAGTATGCTTTTGTTAAATAAAAAGAGAGGAAAAGGGTTTGCTAGCTTAAATGCACCCATTAAGTGAAGAAAAATGATAGGATAAGCAGACGGTAAGTAGAAGAAGGTTGCAGAATGTTTGATGGTTCATTGGACAAAGGATACATTATCATCTATTTCTATGTCAATCAGGCAATTATATGAAGAAAATGAAGGACTACTTTACTAATTTCATCCCCATTAATTCCTATATTTACTAATTTCCCCTTTCCTACGTTCATACATTCATATTCATTCATTTTCCACAAAAAACCCCTTTTCCTAAGGTCAAAACCCTTTTTACCTAGGAAAAGTAAAAATCCCATGTAAAATCCTTTTTTACATGAAAAACCCACAAAAATATGTTTTACCCTAAGTATTATGAATATATGAAAAGAAAAAAACTCATAGAAAGCATAATACTTAGTCAATTTCCCTTTTCCGCATATATTTACCCTTTTTCCACTCATATTCCATATTAACACTAACTTTATTATTAAACCCTTAAATTTTCCCTTTCTCATATATATTAATTCCTTTATTAAAATACCCAAAACCCTTTAGTTTTATTTAAAAACTATGTATTGCATATCACATAACAATATCGTTGCATCGCAAGTCTTTCATACGAATACACTCTCCTCTGATTGCGATATGTGATCAAAAATGGGCTCGAACCCAATGCTATATGTATTATAACTCATTACCATATCACATCCGCCTTTATCGCAAGTCTCGGCTAAAGCACATACCTTCTGCCATTGCGATCTCTGATTGCAATTGGGACGCGAACACGATCACATATCATATATGGTTTATTTCCATGTCGCGTCTGGTGCCTATTGCATTCCTGGAGATGGGTCGTCCTTTGCTAAACTCCAATTGCGATATGCAATATTAGCCCAGACCCGATATCATTATCTGCCTGACCTAATAAATTTTCAAGTCTGCCATATGTGTTTTGCAAAGTTTTTCTTTATTAAATCATTTTTTAATATTTAAACAAAGAAATAACCAAACCTACATTTAAACCCGCTAATTACATATTCAACCATAATAAAGCCATTTCTGCCATATTTAATCATTCGTACCCTTTGTACTACTCCTTTGCTCCGCTACCGTCTGATCTAATCCATCCAAATCCAATAGTCCTTGACAAATTTCAGGTTGACTCTTTGTATGGGCATTACCCACCCAAAAAGTAGTATTCCATTGTTCCCTTTGCTATGTGTCAAGATCAGATCGTTTCGGGTGACCCCTCACCAAAACCGCCCACGCCTTATAAGCGGTGTGATGAAAACCGCCTTGCACAAAATGACAAAATAGCCACTGTTCACTTCGCGCCATATTTCGAAAGGAAAATTGTTTTTCCTGTTTAAATGCTAAAATCATCATTTTGCTTTATTTTGCCTGTTTTACACAGTGAAGGCTACATAAGCCTCTATAACCAATTAAAACATCATTTTACCTTTCGATACGCTATGGAATCCTTCCAAAGCCTTTCAAGCTCTATAAAGCCATCGCCACCTTCTCTGTCACCTGTGTTTTCTTAATGATTACTGTGTTTTGCAGGTGAAAACACCAGTTCCAAGCTTATAAACAAAAAGCTTGCATACAATTTGAAGACAAATATGAATACCATATCAAATCGCTTCACCCTCTAACATAAAATCCAAAGTGATTTACTATTGAAAAACACAGTAAAAACTTGAAATGCACAGTAAGGGTAAAAGGAGCATAGTAAAGGTTACTCAGCAGGGTCAAAGGATATTAAACATAGTTTAAAGAGTATCAGATAAAAGATCAATTGAAGGAATCAACCACCATGAAGGATTCAAACAATTTAGAAGCTTAAAGGGCGAAATATCAAACAACAAATCCAACACAACCTGAATAAAAGTGACAACAATAAGTAGTTCAATTGTTACCCCTATCTTCTTGCATGAAGATCTTTTCCTTTCCTAGAATAAATCTTAATCAGTTTTAGGATATTTTTAGTTTTATTATTGTATCAATAACTCTCTTCTCGAGATGTTATGGGTTCAAAGTCCAAGATTCTTTGTTCATTTCTTATTAAGTCTTGACTGTTAATTCTACTTTGAACCTGGTTGCACCTTTGAAGGAAGCTTTTGTAGACACTTGATGTACTTAGTTTTTCTAGAACCTTAATACAAAGCAGAGGATTCTAAATTTGGTTTCACACAGTTTGTGTTATCCTGTAAGTTTTTCCAGTTTTCAATCATTATGTTTTCCTTCATATGCTTATGACTTATAGAGATATCTAGGTAGGAATAATTTGTGTCTCAATTGATTCCTATAAGCTCCTGAAGTGATCATCTATTAAGAGAATCGATTAATGAACTGTTTGTTTAGCTAATCCCCTCTAATCAATAAATCATCAGCATCTTGTGTAAGCTTAAGTATACTACCTTGAACCTTTGGAACATAGTTTAGAAGGTTTTCCTACTTATGATTGTTCTGTTTTACAGTCTGGAAACTGTGATAATCATATTTTTGTTGTCTTCTTCTCACCACTATTTTGATCTATATCACTGTGTAAAGTCTTATAGCAGCCCTTTGCTGAAATATTATTATTATGCAAAGGATTAAGTATCATCAATTCTACATCTGTCTTCATTCATTGGTCTTCCAAAAACTAAAACCCAAAACACCAAAACAATTATCTTATATGCTCTGGCATTGGTAGCTGACCTACTACTATCTCAGAGGTACAACATCACACTGGCGTCACTGCCGAGGATTCAAATTTCATTTAATTTTCCATTGGGACAACGATATTCATTCATTATTTTCCGTTAAAGGTGATTAAATGTTTAGAGAGGTTAAAATCATTCATCTATGCGACTCCACACTCCCAAGCTAGCACCTTTTAAACATATCAAATCTCGTTCAAAAGGTGGCATAGCTAGTCCTTTGTCAGATCTTGAAAACGTTCTAAGAAAAGTCAGATCTAAAAGGGGACATCAAACATCTTCTTCTTCCTCTTTAGTCCTACAGTCTGAAGAATTAGAATCATTTTAACCCTATATTAATATCCCATCTGATCCTGATTACTCCCATTTATCACCCAGGGTTGCTAAACTTCTAAATAAAGGAGTTGATTTTAAGTCAGCATACCTTATTCATTCATTAGAATCTCATCGAAGACCCACACTACCACCAGGATCACCTAAAACTGAATCTGATTTGGGTGTTAATCTACCAGAATATAAACCAACAGGTTTCATATCCCCTATCACCTATCCATTTCCTTCCATTTTTGACCAACCTGAAGCTTCTTCTTCTGAACAACTTGAGGAGACCTTTTCTATATATACCAATCCTATCTTTGAAACAAAAGAAGGTATTCCTTTATACGTCCCAAATTTAGTTCTTAAGACTCCTTTGAAGTCTTTCAAGAGCTCTCCTCCTCCCTCACCTACAACTAGTTCACCAACCTATAAAACAACATCTTCTTCCTCTACTTCTTCTTCATCCTCTACATCCACACAAACACCTCATACTCCACCTGGACAACCTCATATAACTCAAGCACCTTATACACCACCTACTATCATGGCTTTCCGACCTATTTTACATGCTAGATATGCTTCCTTAGTCTTACCTAATAACCTTGATGCATTCCCAGTTGGGTATTTAAAATACCTTCCCAAGTACAATGGAGAAACTAGTCCCTCAGCTGAGGGCCATCTTCAAGCTTTCCTTGACTTTGTAGACAACATGAATATTGAGCAAGAAATTGTTTATATGAGATTTTTTGTACAATCACTTGAAGGAAATGTGAGGATTTAGTTTAGGCAGTTACCAACAACTTCCATTAGAAATTGGGAAGAGCTTACAACCATATTCAAAAATCAATGGGGTGTGAAAAAGGATCCTCTTTACTTCCTCATAGAATTTGAAGAGATTAAAAGGAACTTCGGTGAACTAGTATCAGATTTTATCAAGAGATTCAACAAAATCTATTACAAAATGCCTTCTAATTGTAAGCCCTCTGTAGCAGCAACTAAGTCTAGATTTTCTAAAGCTTTTGATGATGACTTTGTTTTTATGCTATGTGAGAGAACTTCAAGAACTCTTGAAGATATGCAAACAAACACTATAGAAGTAGAAGCAAATAGGGCAGCCTCAACTTCTTTAAAACATAAGGAAGAAAAGGCCCAAAGAAAACTCAAAACTATTCAAGAAGCCTCTAATTCCTCTAAGACTAAATCAGAAGATTCAAAAATAGATGAAATAACATCTCTTCTTAGAAACCTATCAAATAGGATTTCAAATATTGAGACCCAACCTAGTACAATACAAAAAAACAGTTACTAGACCTCAAAACCAAAATCAAGGTTAGTATTAGAGAAATCCACCACTACAAATTCTTCAGAGACCTAGCAATGATCAACAGGTTCCTACTCCTCTATTGATAGATGATCAATAACCTGATGATAATACTATGACAATTACTGAAGATATTAATAGTATGGATTCTTCTTCCAATCAAACAACCATCATTCCTCTCTCACAATAGAATCAGATTCAAGAAGATCAGGAAACTTCACAGGTCTCTAAATATCATGCTTTTTATGAATTTTTAATTGTAGAATTAAACAAAAGGTATGATCTTAGACCTAGGCCTGGTCCTGGCAGACCTCCAAATGGAACTCCAATAATTGAACCGCATACTAAAACTACTGAAGCTCAAACAAATCTTATTCAACCCTTAGATCAATCAATTGATACTACCCAAGCTGGTAAAAACGTTTTGACTACATTTAATGTTGAAAAATAATTAGAGAGGGTTAAGATCCCAATTCCACTATCAAAACTTTTTTAAAACCCTGGTAACAAAATCCAAGTCACAAAATAGATTCAAAATACCTCGGTTGATGCTGAAGGTGATGTCATAAGTCTGCAAGATGAAAAACTAGCAGTAGTTTTTGGCCCTAGTTCAGACATAATATATGAGATAGTGCCTCCTTTCTACGTAACTCTTAAAACAAATGATTCCATGTTGTATAATTGTATGCTTGATTTAGGAGCATCACACAACCTTATGCCAAAATCGATCATGGGCCCTTTGAAACTCGATATCACTAAATCCTACCATGACCTGTACACCTTTGATTCTAAAAGGGTCCACTATTTAGGATTGATCAAGGATCTAGTGGTTACCCCTGCCCAAATTCTAGTCAAAAGTATAGTACTTGATATTGTGTCACAGATATCCCTCCCAAGTTTGGAATTCTCCTTTCTAGGTCATGTTGTGCCAAATTAGGGGGAACTCTACAGATTGATATGTCATATGCTACTATTCCTATTTATGGAGCAGAGAAATTAAGATTATATAGAGAGGTAAGATTTTCACATACTATTTGTAAGACTGACCAGCCAAGAAACCATCCAATTTATGCAATAGATAAAGACTGGTTGTTTTCAGCTCACTTCAAGGCAACATAAAACTCAAGTCAAAATTGAAGAGGTAGTTGAGAGTCCTGAACCAAACAAAACTGATATTTGGAAACTATTCTTTGATGGCTCTTGCACGAAGGATGGGGCAGGAGCTGGAGTAGTTTTAATTTCACTTGAAAAATGAAATATAACCCAATCATGTAAATTAGACTTCGAGGTTACTAATAATGTGGCTGAATATGAAGCTTTCCTTTTAGGATTGCAATTAGCCAAAAGCTTAAAAGTTCAAAACTTAAGTGTGTTTACCGATTCAGTTTTTATTGTTAAGCAAGTAAAAAATGTTTGCTAGACCAAGCACCCTAGGATTAGGTCCTAGAGAAATGAAGTATGGGATTCAGTTGAAAACTTATTTGATGCTTTTAATTTTACTGATATTCCGAGAGATCAGAATATTCACGTAGATGCCTTAGCTATCTCTACTGGCACTTTTAAAATTCCTGATCATACTGATGTACTCTATCAGATACAAGTCAAATATAGGTTTTCTTTTGCAGATAATCTGAAACATTGGCAAATATTCGAAGATGATGCAAAATTGAAACCTTTTTTGCAAGTAATAGATGATTTTTCATTTCTACAAGTTGATGAAGATAGAGCTGAAAGAAATGAAAATGCAGGTGGAAATGATACTTTAGATTTCAAAACCCAAATGTCCAATCACAACATTATTCAATTATCTAATAATTTATTCCAAAAGGATTCATTCCTTTAGAAAAATTATTTGATCAAAATGATGTTTTACAAAACCCACAGTCAATTTCTTCAAAAAGATGACGTAGAAGATATTAACATCAGAACTAATGAAGATATCAAAAACATTAAAATATGTGCATCTGTAGACCCTGAAATCAAAGCTCAATATTTTAGGTTACTGCAAAATTATAAGGATGTTTTTCTTGGACTTATGCTGATTTAAAGACCTAAGATACCTCGTTAATACAACATAAGATTCCTTTGAAGCCAGAAGCAAAAAATTATCAATAGAAACTTAGAAGGATAAATCTAGCCCTTCTACCAACTGTAGAAAGGGAGATTAAGAAAATGCTAGATTCTCAGATCATCCTCCCTCTTATATATTCTAATTGGGTTGCAAATCTAGTTCTTGTTAGAAAGAAAAATGGAGAAATAAGACTCTGTGTGGATTTTAGAAATCTGAATAAGGCATCATTAAAAGATAATTTTCCTTTGCCCAAAATGGATTAGTTGCCTCAAATGGTTTCAGGAGCACAAATAATTTCTATGCTTGATGGTTTTTCAGGTTACAATCAGGTGAATGTTGATATAGCAGATAGAGAGAAGACAACCTTTACTACACACTGGGGTACATTCATGTACGCTAGGATGCCATTTGTCTTAACCAATGCTGGAGAAAAATTTCAAAGAGCTATGGACATCGCTTTTATGGGTCAGGTAAAAAAAATTGTGCTTATTTATCTTGATGACATAATTGTTTTTTCTAAATCTGATGAGAAACATCTAAAGCACTTGATGAAGGTTTTTAACAGGTGTAGAACATTTGGAATATCATTGAACCCTAAGAAGTCCTTGTTTGTTGTCAAAGAAGGAAAACTGTTGGGCCATATAATTTCAAAGGAGGGCATAGTAATTCCCATGACCAACCCATAGAAGAATGAAAAATGAAGATTCTCATGATGAACCCATAGCCTTTTTTAGCAAGGTTATGAGAGATGTTGAGCTTAAGTATGACATCATTGAGAAGCAAGCCTATGCCCTCATTCAAGCCCTAAAATAATTCAGAATGTATGTCTTACATTCACCTATTATTGCTTATCTCCCAAATAGTGCTGTCAAAATTGTCCTAACCCAACCAGACACTAATGGGAAAAGAGGTAGATGGATCACTCAAATTCTGGAGTTTGATCTAACTATCAAGACTTCTAAGCTAGTAAAAGGTCAAGGATTAGCCAAGCTTCTAGCTGAATCCAACTACAAAGTTCTTGGAATCAATTCTGTTTTAGAAATACAGGGGAAGAATACACAAGAACCTTATGTCCTTGCAGAAGGGGAGAATCCACAAGAACCTTCCCTTCATCCTAAAGGAGAGAATCCACAAGAACCTTCCCTTCATCCCAAAGGAGAGAATCCATAAGAAACTCCACCTTCAGAGCAGATCAGTCCTATACACATTGATGAAAAATTCTTGTTGTCAAGCTGGTATCAAGATATTGTAAATTTCTTAATCCATTTTGAGTGTCCAACATCATTCTCCAAAACCCAGTGTAAAACCCTCAAGCTAAATCAGTCAAGTACTGCATTATAAACGCAAATTTATTCTAGAAAGATATACTTAATATTTTTTTATTACGTTTAACAGAATCAGAAACTGAAGGAATCATTGACCAGTTTCATGTAGGATTTTGTGGGGGACATTATTCTTGGAGAGAAACAACATAAAAGATTCTGAGGGGAGGATTTTATTGGCCCAAATTGTTCTTACAAGTAGGGAAAAGGTTAGAGGTTGTGTTCCATGTCAAATGTTTGATGGTAAACAAAAAATAGTAGCTCTTCCACTCGACCCATCAATAGTTTCAGCACCTTTTTCTCAATGGGGATTGGATTTTGTTGGAGAGATTCACCCCACTTCAAGTAATCAACATAAATGGATTCTCACAGCAAAAAATTACTTTACTAAATGGGTGGAAGAAATTCCAGTCAGGAATTCTACTGATGCAGTAGTAATTAAGTTTATTGAGGAGAATATATTATCTAGATTTGGTTGCCCAACTCAAATTGTTAGTGATAATGCAACATCTTTTTCTAGTGTTAAAATGATTTACTTTTTCTAGAAATATCATATTCTATTACATCATTCAAATCCATACTATCCTCAAGGTAATGGCCTTGCAGAGTCATCAAATAAAAGTCTAGTAAAGGTAATAAAAAAGACTCTAGCTGATCATAAGAAGAGTTGGGATTCACATTTGATTTATGCAGTATGGGAAAATAGAATTACTCCAAAGAGGTCAACTGGAAAATCTCCATTTTAGTTAGTCTATGGAAAGATGCAATTTTCCTTACCAATTTGGCCTTCCATGTTTTAAAATTCCTGCAGGATTCAACGAATGAACCTGACGATTTACAAGAAGAATAAATCAGATTATTGAACTTAATGAAAATAGAGATGAATTTCAACACAAATTGATGAAATATCAGAATAAGATGAAGATCTTGTTTGACAGAAGAGCCAGGGAAAGGGACTTTAAGGAAGGTGATCTAGTTCTAAGATGGGATGCTAGGAGAGAAGAGAAAGGAAGGCATGGCAAATTTGACAATCTATGGTTTGGACCTTTATCAATTGCTGAAGTGAAGGGTAACAACACTTTTGTGTTGCAGAATATTGAGGGGCTATATTCCACTAATCCTATAAATGGAAGGTTTCTCAAACATTACATTCAGTATTAAAAAGTTGAAATAGTTTTCATTGTAAATACTCTGGTTTCCTTTTACTTTCCAAGATGTCAGTGTGATCTTTTTACAGTAAGGACTCCATAGCCCGAGAAGAGGGCACATGGATTTGTAGGTTCTCTGCATTCTATAGGAGAAAGCAATCCCCAATTGGAGCCAATGTTGTAGCATTTTTTGGTTTTGATAAGGTAGAATAAAATAGTAAAAAAATATAGAATATTTCAAAAAATGTTAAGTTAGGATATGGACATAAAAATATTGAATAAAATGTTAGTAAAAAATCTTGATGATGATGTGCATATCAAAGAAAATGTTAGGTTAGCTTCTCTAAAAAATCAAGGAAAAAAAAACAAAATGTTAGGTTAGAAAGAAAAGAAAACAAATAAACTCTAAAAGTGAGAAAGTCTAAATGCCACTACTCTGTTTCTGCAAAATAATGGTTGTGTGCAGCTTGTTTTAAATGCCACAACCCATGACAGTCAAATAGTTTAATCTTGAATGCTTCATGCTTTAAATTTGATGTTATAGTTAGAGAATAAAGATCTGGAAAAACTGTTTAATCTGGGCAGATCAATAGTTAGGTAGGGAATAATATTTCACATCCTGAAGATGAACCATCGTTGCTGGTTCGAAACGTCGATCAAAAAAGAAACCTAATGTGATGTATCCAGAAGATTATCTACATAATGATGAAACTCGCAGAAACCTCAAAGACAAAATAATAAGGTGCTCATCAGTTTAATCTGAGCCCTTGGATGTTATAAGGGTAGAATTAGATAGTTTGTTTTTATTAAATGAAAAGAAAGGAAAAGGGTTTGATAGCTTAAATGCACCCATTAAGTGAAGAAAAATGATAGGATAAGCAAAGGGTAAGCAAAGGGTAAGTAGAAGAAGGTTGCAATATGTTTGATGGTTCATTGGACAAAGGGTACATTATCATATGTTTCTATGTCAATCAGGCAATTATAAGAAGTAAATGAAGGATTACTTTACTAATTTCATCTCCATTCATTCCTATATTTACTAATTTCCCCTTTCCTACCTTCATACATTCATATTCATTCATTTTCCACAAAAACCCCTTTTCCTAAGGTCAAAACCCTTTTTTCCTAGGAAAAGTAAAAATCCCATGTAAAATCCCTTTTTACATGAAAAACCCACAAAAATATGTTTTACCCTAAGTATTATGCATATATGAAAAGCAAATAACTCATAAAAAGCATAATACTTACTCAATTTCGCTTTCCCGCATAAATTTACCCTCTTTCAACTCATATTCCATATTAACACTAACTATAGTATTAAACCCTTAAATTTTCCCTTTCCCGTATATATTAATTCCTTTATTAAAATACCCCGAAACCCTTTAGTTTTATTAAAAAACTATGTATTTCATATCACATCGCAATATTGTCACATCGCAAGTCTTTTATATGAATACACTCTCCTCCGATTGCGATATGCGATCAACAATGCGACCGGACCCGATGCTATATGTATTATAACTCATTGCCATATCGCATCCGCCTCTATTGCAAGTCCCGGCTAAAGCACATACCTTCTGCCATTGCAATTGGGACCCGAACCCGATCACATACCATATATGCTTTATTTCCACATCGCGTCTAGTGCCTATCGCATTCCTTACGATGGACCATCCTTTGCTAAACTCTCATTGCGATATGTGATATTAGCCCGAACCCGATATCATTATCCACTCGAGCTAATAAATTTTTTGGCATATGCGTTTTGCAAAATTTTTCTTTGTTAAATCATTTTTTAGGATTTAAACAAAGAAATAACTAAACCTCCATTTAACCTCGCTAATCACATTTTTAACCATAATAAAGCCATTTCCACCATATTTAATCGTTCATACCCTCCGT
This sequence comes from Pinus tabuliformis, assembly GCA_031772625.1. NCBI lineage: Eukaryota > Viridiplantae > Streptophyta > Pinopsida > Pinales > Pinaceae > Pinus > Pinus tabuliformis. The sequence goes on along the minus strand of CM062819.1, from coordinate 87,324,926 downwards.
ACTACTCCTTCGCTCCGCTACCATCTCATCTAATCCATCCAAATCCAACGACACTCGACAAATTTTGGGTTGACTCTCTATACGGTCATTATCCACTCGAAAAGCGGTATTCCATTTTCCCTTTGCTACGTGTCAGGCTCAAATCTTTTCGGATGACCCCTCCCCAAAATTTCCCACGCATTATAAGTGGTGTGATGAAAGCTGCCTTCCACAAAATGACAAAATAGCGACTATTCACTTTGCGCCGTATTTCAAGAGGAAAACTGTTTTCCCTGTTTAAACGCTAAAATGACCATTTTGCTCTGTTTTGCCTATTTTACACAATGAAGCCTCCATAAGCCTCTACAACCAATTAAAACATCATTTTACCTTCCGATACGCTATGGACTCCTTCCAATACCCTTTCAAGATCTATAAAGACATCGCCACCTTCTCTGTGACCTATGTTTTCTTAATGATTTCTGTGTTTTGTAGGTGAAAACTCCAGTTCCATGCTTATAAAAAAATTCCTACATACAGTTTGAAGACAAATATGAAGACCATATCAAATTGCTTCACCCTGTAACATAAAATCCAAAGTGATTTATTGTTGAAAAACACAGTAAAAACCTGAAATGCACAGCAAGGGTAAAAGGAGCACAGTAAAGGTTACTCAGTAGGGTCAAAGGATATTAAACAGAGTTTAAAGAGTATAAGATAAAAGATCAATTGAAGGAATCAACTAGCATGAAGGATTCAAACAATTTAGCAGCTTAAAGGGCGAAATATCAAACAGCAAAGCCAACACAACCTGAATAAAAGGAACAACAAGAAGTAGTTCAATTGTTACCCCCCATCTTCTTGCATGAAGATCTTTTCCTTTCCTAGAATAAACCTTAATCAGTGTTAGGATATTTTTAGTTTTATTATTTTATAAATAACTCTCTTCTCGAGATGTTATGGGTTAGAAGCCCAAGATTCATTGTTCATTGCTTATTAAGTCTTGACTGTTAATTCTAGTTTAAACTTGGTTGTACCTTTGAAGGAAGCTTTTGTGGACACTTGATGTACTTAGTTTTTTTGGAACCTTAATACAAAGCAGAGGATTCTGAATTTGGTTTCACACAATTTGTGTTATCTTGTAAGTCTTTCCAATTTTCAATCATTATGTTTTTCTTCATATGCTTATGACTTATAGAGATATCTAGGTAGGAACAATTTGTTTCTCAATTGATTCCTATAAGCTCCTGAAGTGATCATCTATTAAGAGAATGGATTAATGAACTATCTGTTTAGCTAATCCCCTCTAATCAATAAATCATCAACATCTTGTGTAAGCATAAGTATACTACCTTGAACCTTTGGAACGTAGTTTAGAAGGTTTTCCTACCTATGATTGTTCTATTTTACAGTTTGGAAACTGTGATAATCATATTTTTTTGTCTTCTTCTCACCACTATTTTGATCTATATCACTGTGTAAAGTTTTTTAGTATCCCTTTTCTGAAATATTAATATTATCCAAAGGATTAAGTATCATCAATTCTACATCTGTCTTCGTTCATTGATATTCCAAAACATAAAACCCAAAACCCCAAAACAATTATCTTATATGCTCTAGCATTGGCAGCTGACTTACTACTATCTTAGAGGTACAACATGGCCCTTGAAATTTCCCTTTGGATAGTTCATCTACCCTCATGACTCTTCATCTACTCTATGACTGTTACATCCAACTATTGACACTTGAACTTACACTTGACAAGACTTTACATAAAATATGCACATGTGCCCATGTGAGACAAAATAGGCTTGAGTAAGCCATGCAAGACATCACTATGACTCAGAAAACCATGTGAAGTCCAACCCTTCAACATCCTCATGATGATCGACAGTAGTAAACTGATGCCAAGCTCAGTAGTCCATGATGGTGTCCGTGTACTCTAAGGTGACATATTTCTGGAAACGAACACTTGCCTCCATAGCGTCTGGGTACACTGCTCGGGCTCCTCTATCAAACTCCTCTGATAGCATGTGCATCATTGTCTCGAGTGCAGTGAGACCAGTAACATACTTGTGCATGGTGTTTGAAATCATTACCAAGTTTGGGCTGGTGGAAATGCGCATCAACTCATCAAAGTATGAGTCAAGCTTCAGTCAGACCTGTGCCTTTGTCTTCGCCTGGGTGAGTGTCCCATTAGATGGGATCACATATGTGTGCACAAAAGCATCCATACTCCTAAATACACATGAATGAGAAGCCTGTAGAATAGTGATGAGCTGTGGGAGATCTTCATAGTTCCGGATCTAACTCCAAATACGTACCTTCAACTTGACCTCTCTGGGCTTCATCATCTCAGGCAAGTGTAGCGGGGCTCCCTTGTATCTCATTGTCCATGTTTGCATGTAATCAATAGTAGCATGCATGTTCGACAAGATACATGTTCTCCTAGCACATCATTGTTTCCAACCATTGAGATGGACAACTCCTTATGCACGATACCAAACTTGGAATACAATGCCTGCATGACTGTGTCAAGGGACAATACTTCATCCAATATTTCCTTCTTCAACTCTACTTGGGCGAACATTGCAACCAATTCTCCTCCTTGCTTGGCCATCTGTAGCTCCTTAGTCATTCATTCGTTCTCAACTATAAGGAAGTGAACACTCGAGCTAGTGGCTTCGACATATCTCTGATAGCATAAGCTAATGTTGTTGGATGTTTTCACACGTCCAACATGATAACTCATTCCTCAAATTGCTAGGAGACGTATGATCATCTGGAGTCGACGATCTATGAGATTACACAACTCTATGTTGAGACTTGTCAAATGAGATGTTGTGCATATCTCGTTCCGGTTGATCTCCAATGACCTCAGTGTCTCCTTGGTCACTTAGAACTCGCTCCTCTTGTGGATGTGATGAAGTTGGTGGGTTGACCTCTTGGTGGTGAGGCATGAGGTCGATGTCTTTCTCTAACTCTTCTTGCTCCATATCTGTATCCATCTGTTCACGTGCTTGCTCTATCTCCTGAGTGAAGTCCTTCTCCTACGATGGTTCACCCTATCTTTCTGATGCCAGCTATTCTGATGAGTCTACTACATGTATGGATTCAGTTTCATCTGTCTATACATATTGGACCCCCTCCTATACTTATTCCTACTGCACTTCCTTCTCCAGTCTGCACAGCTCTTGTTCCTTCCGGAGTTGCTTCTTCAACTCATGCAACTCCTTCTCTATTTCCTCCATTCTTTGTTTCTCTATCTACCTTTGCATGTTTCTCTTGTCACGATGTTGCCTCTTTGCCTCTATTTCCAAAGCTACTTTCTACACAAGTGGGTCTGCTTGGAACTTGCAACTTTGCTCTTCCTCTATGTTGTCGAAAATCTTCCTCTTTCCCTTGTTGTGTGTTGGTATGTTTACCTCTGTTGTTGCTACTTCTTGTGCTCTCCAGGATGCTACTTCACGTTGCTTCGCTACCCATTCCATAACAAGGCCGAATGGTTCATTGAGCTTGGAGAAGGTGTAACAATATCTCCATGGGTCTTCCTCCACCCAGTGACATGCCCCGTGGATCTAGTTAAACTATACTCTAGCGCAGTGGTCTTTCACAAGACAATGTGGGTCATATAGATTGTAACTTTGGGCGTCGAATGGATATTTCTTCATCTCTTCTACTTTGACATCTACATGCTTGAAACTTCATACCTCGTATAACTTGATGTGCAATGGAAGTGTGGACCAAGGTGCCTTCGTCTTCTAGTGCAGCCTAGCTGATAATCCTGCTTAGATGCGATTTAATACTTCCTGCATGACAAGTTTGTCCAAGGAAAACTTTGGTAGAACATGCGGAGGCTTCTCTGTGTTGTACATCCATATGAAGGTTGCGAATGCTGAGGCATACCAATTAGCTATGTCGATCAGTGCCTCCATTGCTAACATCGACATGTAGGGTGGATCCTGTTCAAATATCATCTTGTAAATCAGGGTGACAAAATGATCGGAAAACTGTGTGATAACTCATCTAAAGATGCATTCAGACAACATCTTACAATAAGTGTTCACAAAGGTCTCTGCCAATTTACATGCCCACTTTAAGCCCAGGAACTCCTAATGGGGACATATTGCATCCAAGATGTTGGTGGACATGCAGATTTTGGCTTGCATACCTTTGGGCAGTTTTCGAGCCCTTGTTACCTATTCCTTCAGCTGATGAGCCAACATGTCAGACTAGTTGCATGCTTTTCCTTCTCTAGCCAGTTCGTCCAACGTGATCACCCAACTTTGTGGGAAGGTTTCCCTGCTTTCTTGGCCATACAAACAACATGAAAAGATGACCAAGTATTGTTATGCCTTCCACAATATCTTCGTCTTATAGACCTGGTTGGGTGTCATCTCAAACATAGATGACTCCTTCACCTAGTTCTTTAAGATATCTCTGGAGTTGGCATTACTGGGTATGTTGAAGGGTGTCTCCATGGTGATCACAGGCTTCGACATATGATACATCTGCTCATAATCCTCTACCCTGAAGTTAGAAATCTCCATCCCACTGATGTTGCTCAATGTTATTGTCTCGGTATCAGTGTGCGAGATGATCCAGTGTATCATGTTCGTGCATGGGAGAATGGGATACCTGCATGCAATCTAGTACAAGTCGGACTTGTGGATGTTCACATAGAATTGGTAGTCTTCGAGGTCTTCCCCAAAAATTCCTACAAATGCATCATTAACCTCTCCCAATTTCAACTTCATTTCCTTGTCTACAATTAGCTTGGTGTCTTCATAGATCGGTAGACTTGTAGACACTCGCTCAACTACTGCTCCAGTTGCACTTCCATCAATGTCATTTGATCCTGCTCTCTTGGAGGCCATTGACCTTGAACTGCTGAGAGATGGATGAATACCTGCCAGATCTGGAGACATAGCGACATGCATGGCAAGAAATTGATCAACGAAAACCAAAGAAAACTTGAGGAATGACATGCATCATACCTGGGGATTAACTCGCAAGGATTGCATAATTTTTCCTGTGGGGCTGGGAGAATGGCTGCCAGAACTACAGAAAAGGAAGTCTAAGCTATATGGGAGGCTAGATGGCTGCTAGAATTATGCAATGTGCAATTCAGGCTGGCCTACTGGCTGCTGGAATTGCACAATGCAATTTCAGTTGGAATTGGTTGCAGGCACAGTAACTGCATTGCACAATTTTCTGGGCCAATAGTCACTGTCCCTCAGAATTGTGAAATGAAAGACTGGAAGACAGTCACTGGGAAGAAATGCATATTTTCTGAGAGAAAGGCAGAGCCTTCCTTCGCAGGATTGCACAATGCTGTCTCGGTGAAGTAGAGTCTGGGCCAAGGCTTCCTAGACCTGCTGATGGGCAACTGAAAGAAAATGTGAATGTGAATGCATGGTGATACTGAGTGTAGGAAGGATTGAATTATCGTGGATGAAAAAAATGAATGAAAGATTCAGAAAATGAAACAACATGCATGTGGGTGAATCGAGTTGCCGAATCGACAACTGTTTGTGCAAAAGAATTTCATGCATGCAACAATAGTGAGATGCTAACGGAAACTGAAATGGTGCTAGTACAAGCTATTATGCATGTAAATGAGAGAAATCATTCATAGAAATCAAGAAAACAAAACTCACACAAACCAAAACAAAAAAAGAGAGAGAAATGTTGCAAAAGACAAGTTAAGTCGTCTTGCCCGGAAATAGTTGAGTTGGATGTGTCAAAGACTCCTGGATGTGCTGTGGAATGTTAGAGCTCCGAGATTGATGTGAAGAAATGATCTTTGAAGCATTAAATGAATAAGTTTTAGGCTCATGACGTGCATGCCACAAATCTAGGAAAAAGCGACACTTGTAGGAAAGATACTAAAACGATCTTTGCATGTAACCTCCAGCTACTAAAAATAGCTCCCTAAAATCTAGGGATTCTTTTTGCATGTTTATTTTTCTATTTTGGGAAAAGGAAGCCCATACATGTAAGTCAATATTTTTCAGTCCACGGTGGAACCGGTCGACTCAGTGGCACATGCAACAGCCTGCTTAGCTAAGGGGATAATTTGCACATTTCTGGGAGGGAGTTGGACTGGCTGCCCAAAAGGATTGTGCAATTTCTGGGCTGAGCAGCTGACTGCTGCCTAGAATTGCACAATTTCTGGGTTGAGCAGTCCTGCTAGGAGAATTTGCGCAATTTTTCCAGTGAAGGGCGACAGGAAGATTTGCACAATTCTAGAGCCCAACAGGCTGCCAGACAGGATTGTGCAATTTCTAGAGGGAAGGATGGTTCCCCTATAGAATTGTGCAATTTCTTGAGGGAGTTCCTCAGCCTGCAACTGGACCAAGTCCAAAGAAACAACTTGTTAGGGGCATGCAACAAGCTATCATGCATAGGCTAGCAGTCTGCCAGAAAATCACTGAAGCTTGTGTACTTGACAAGGCAAGACATGGTGTTGAGGAAGGTTGGTAGGGAGGCTCCAAAATGAAGCTAAGGAAAAATTTTGGAGGGTGGATGTAGCCACTACAAAACTTTCATATTAAATTCAAATTAATTTATTCTTTCAACTTGATGATTTACCTCCAGAATTTCAATTAATAGGATGGTTTGATAAATTAATTTCTTTCCCTTGCATTCCTAAGCCATATGAAATAATTTCAAGTTTAAATATGTCTTCTTCACCTTCCGTTAACATAACTAAAAAATATGACATGGAGAAACATGTTAATTACGATGAAACTAATGCAACTATATATGATATATTTATCCATTTAATTCATACTTCTTATAGTGTTAATGATAATTCATATTCACTTTCACATGTTCGTGAATTAAAACCAACTAACTTGGAACACGTTGCTAATTGTTTGCAAGAATATCACGTCAACAAATTTGAAGAATCAATGATACTGAAATCAGAAAATCAGTAGACAACTCAAATACCAATCGTTGAATCTAAAAATTCTTATTTTTGTTATCATGATTAGCTGCAAAATTCAAGACAATAGGAAAGTATGATCAACAAAGAATCTGAAATCAACAACAGAGAATACACAGAGGACTCTTTCCTTATAGAGAGATTTTTAGGTTCATTATATCAAACTCTCATTTTCATCTTTGTCTCAATATTTTTAGAAATTCAATTCCTATTCTTATTAATGATATCTCGTAAATTAAAGAACTTGTTACACATGAAATTCCATTTGATTATTGTCAAGATAATGAAATACATAATGATAATTCTTTTAATCTTAGAAAAAATGTGTCGAAATATTCTTATTGTTTTGATGTGTCTCATGGGAATGCCAAAAATTTTAAGGAAAGTTGTGAAGTATTTTATGATGAGTACACTAACAATGAGAATCCTAATTCATCTCATTCTTCATTAAATCCTCATGATCCAAGTAAAATTATATTTGAAAATGAAGAAATATTTAATTTAAAAATAGTTCCAATCATTTCTCGTTTTCAAACTTTTAATAATTATATTGATTTCACTAATCAAGAAACCATCCCGATCTATGATTATATTGATTATCAAATTAACTTTTCTATTCCTGATCCATTATCGCATGCATAATATGATGCCGATAACCATTCCAATTGCATTTTGGTTAATTCTTGTAAGAAAGAAATATTTTCAAACATGTCCGAGTCATGGTGTAATAATAATTGTAATATTTATGAAAAGAGTGATTTGATTTTGTTTCAATCCTTTTGGCTTGATTAAAATTCCTTTTCGTCTTTTATTTTTCAACCCTTGGATATTTTATGCTGGCATGTTCAACAACTCAGCATTGAACACCCTCGAGATTCATTAACAGAAGAGAATGAATATGTAATTCAAAACCTAAATCTTGAACATCAAGAGCCATTACTCTTCCAATTTTGTCTGATTTTCAACTCATATCAATTTTCTTCTCTTTCTCAAAAGCATTGCAACCAAAAATTTGTACTCAAGTGTGTTCCTTTACAACATGACCAACTATCTAACACAATTGTGACCTTCCATCATATGTACACAAAACTGACAATTTGATGTAGGTCATTGAATTTAAAAGAATATTTTCACAATCAGACATGTTATCCTCTTCTTAAGATCACTTCCAATCTCTAACTAATATCCATCCATATTTTTATGATCCCATCGAGATCTGGTTGGAAGAAAATCTCCAAGAGAGGGTGAATCTAAATAAGTTACTTCATGTACATACATTAACAATATATGTACATAATGTTTCTAGTTTTATTTCTTTTGGTTTAATTATATTTATGCTTTTATTATTGATGTTTCATGTGCACATTCATGCAGAAAATAAGATGATTGAATGGCTACATTGGAAGCACGATTTCACTTAGTCTTATTATACTTTTGAGATTAGGATTAGGACTAGTTTAGAAATTAGTTTAAATTGAATAAGAAGATGGTTTTGAACTTTGATTAATACATGGGAGAAAATGAAGTTTCATCAACTAAAATTATGATTCGAATTCTTACAGGTACACATTTATATGTTCATCCTCATCTACTTTGTGGTTTATTTCAGCTTTTCCTTTTAATCATTATTATTTTTCTTATATTTTGTTGTTCTTCTTACAGATTCCTATGGATTTGATTTATAGATTCAACTTTTCTAGAAACTTACATTTCGGAAGAAAAATCATCATATGAAATTAGGGATTTTTCTCTTTTCTAATTTTGTGTACATTTTGAAATCGATTGTTAGTATTATTCTTAAAATTGAATCTCTAAAGAATCACAAACTATCTTTAAGCAAGATTTGCAAAAGTAAGAAAACCCATGTCAAAGCATATAACAATAACTCTAAATCAATAACTATGCTTTCAAACAAAATAGGTTTATTAAAAAATCATCCTACAAGATAAAATCAACATAATGTAATTTTTATGTTAATCCTCTATTTATCTTGTAAGATGTATCTCAAGGCTCATTTTCTTGATTGCCTTCTTTCTAATTTGATAAGTATTTTAGATTTAGTTGGATTGTCTTTTCATTTCATTTCACTATAAAATGGAGTAATGTTTTCTCTTCCAACATGGCATAATCATTGGGCAAGTCATTTTTCTGCTCTAATTTATTAACAAAACCTAATCCCTAAGGATCACTTAAAGGAAGATGATTTCGTTTATGTTCATTTTCAGATTTCCTAACCAAGTAGAGTCCCTGGTTTTTGTTCTTTGAGTTTAAATATTTCTTTGAACTATATTTAACCCCTATCTTTAAAGAATGTAAAACACATTTAACAACAGGTACTTAAGGTCATGAGTTCTTTTGGTGAACAAGTTTAGTTAAGTGAATAGTAGTCAGCTTAAAAACAATTACGCCATTCCTTGATTTTAAGGAGTAGTATGCCACCCCATATATGAGATTAACGGTAACCATAGTTAAACATAAAAACAAAAATGGTCAATTGAAGGATAGGAGGTCTCATCACGATCTGACCTACCATGATCATAAGTTCTACCATTGTGACATTACCATTATTGGTCACTAGGCCAAGGTAATGGCTTTCAACCACAAGGTTGAGAGACAAGAGGTCTCATTACGAGATGTCTTGTTCACCATGTTAGATCTCGTGAATGGAATTATCGTTAGAAAATTACCAAGTGAGGAAAATGATCTTAAGTTCACATTCAAATAAGTTTAATATGATGTTTTGCAAATCTGCATTTATTCCTAATAGATGGGACACTCGCACCTAAAATGGTTAAAAGGAATCCCTGTCAAGGCTATAATCATTTGATGGTGGTAGTGGCCATGGCTATGGTATGGAGGTTAAATTAATACTATGTTTTCTTGATTCGCTTGTTTACTCATAAATGGATGTCCAACTATTCACTTTTGTGCATATAAATTCACTGAAACATTGAATTCATGGGTAAATGTTTACAAGTTCATGAATGATAATGGTATATCTATTTATTTGAAAACATATAGTAGGGACAAAATGGCTATGATATCTAAATTTGAGCATTTCCAAATGTCTAATTAAAATTCGTTGATTTTTAAACTAGGTTCCTTATCTTTATGATAGAGATAACTGTTTCTCCCCAGTGCGTTGCCATTGTTGTAGTGAAAAAACAACACCCCATTTTATTCTATCATAATAAACATGGGGACCTTTTTTTTCATTGCATGTAAGATTTGAGTGTGATTGCTTCATTTCAAGTCTAATTTTCTTTTCATTTACACTTATTTTATTTTTATAGTTTACCTATGTTTGATTAAGTTTGTTTGTTAATACTTTGTAGATAAGTTTTTGTTTTAAACATCTTAATTAATTAGATTAATGAATAAAATATCCCCTGATACCAAGATGCATGCATATGATTTAAGCCTTAATAATTAAACAAGTGGTTATAATATATCATAGATATCAAATTTTTGGCAATAGAGGAACCTGTTTAGAATTCCGTGATGTCAGAACCCTGATTCATAATACAGTGGCTTATGTCGTAATAAAATAATATAATATCCAATCTATATAAGTGGCATGGGGGGCATATTAAATTCAAAATATATATGTCGAAAACCATTTTTATAGACTTCTAAGTATTAAGAAAAGCATATCATATAGCCAAAGTCTGACCATTATATAAAGGAACTATAGTTTATAATCCTTGTCGAAGGACCCACATTCCACATTATTGTTTCCGCTCTCGTATATCGGAGGTAGTGCATATTGGAGATTACCTTTCGAGACACATTTAAAAACCCTTATATGATTCCTCACTGATATTCTGATATGCCAATCCCTCTCATCTCTGATTTCTGGTATGCCAATCACTGTGATCTTTGATTTCTAATATGCCAATACCTCCAATCTCTGATCTCTGATAGATACAAGGCTTCAATAAGTTGGACCCGATATGCATATTGATAATGGTTTAATTGGAATATCGCATCCTCCTGTATATCAAATCTTTTAAAGGTAACAATTATAAAACCTCTGATATCAAATCTCTGATACAAGGCTCTGATATAATGGACCCAATAAAGTTACTAAAGAGAGTTGAATAAGATATCACAGCTACTCCATATCAGAGCCGCCCAATATTGTAACTATTTCGTTTTGTCTCATTTTAAAAGTTTCAATGAACTTACCTCTGATACCACTCATCTCTTGCCACGTGTAAGTCAAAGCCACTTAATTAATTTAAAAAGGTCTCTTGGCATAAGTATATTTTAACACATTTTTATAGTTTAATCTATGTTTTTTCTATTTTAATAAAAAAACAACTATTTAAATATAATTATGTTTTTTGTTTGACTTCCGATACAGGGCCGATTGCGAGAACATATCAATCACCAATGCAATTTGTCCCAGTGGAAAAAGGAATTTCTTAATTGGTAAATACGTTGTTGAATTGGTTGAATAGCGATTACAGTGCCTATAAATTCTTCCTATTCATTCGGGACAAGGAGGACCATTCTTATATGTGCAAACCAAATTGGGAAATTCGTCCTACTATGTTCATATACGTTTGGTCAGAGTTTCAATTAAATTCATCTTTGTCGTAATTAACTCTATTGTTGAGAGAATCAGGGGAAGCTCTTAGCTCTGTAAATCTTGTATAAATACCCCTAAATTAAATGCAAAGTGGGGGAAGGTCACAATCCACTCAAGGGGGATTCTCTATATATGTTCAATTTGTGCAATAGTACTACTGTTATATATATATATATATATATATATATATATATATATATATATATATATATATATATATATATATATATATATATATATATATATATATATATATATACATATATATATACATTGTATATATATATATATATATATATATATATATATATATGTATATATATATATCTGTATATATATATATATATATATATATATATATATATATATATATATATATATATATATACAGATATATATATATATATATATATATATACAGATATATATATATATATATATATATATATATATATATATATATATATATATATATATATATATATATATATATATATCTATATATATATATATATATATATATATATATATATATAAATGCCAAATGAATGGAAAAAAATGGTTTCTCGTTGTGTTCTCATTGCTTATTACTATTTTAGGCTATGTGTCTAAGCTACTCCAGTACTTCATAGTTTGTAATAAGATTTGGCACTGTTTAATAAATTTCCATTCTATTGTACTATTACCGGAATGACAAGTTTTCTTATATTTGTCAATTTTTTATAATTAGTTTTGATATCCATTCTAAGTAATATGTTTCTTTGATCTCTAACACTACTATTGAGTGATATTGTGATATGTTGCTGAAGTCTTGCAGGAGCTATCTCCAAGAGGCATAATGAGATCAAAATCATACTTAATTCATTGGATTATACTTGTGGTGAATGATAACTATTTATTATTCATTTAGAGGTGTATTTTTATTTTATGTGTATTAAATGAGATGAATTATTTCTTTTGATTAATATAAATTTTATAACGAATTATGTTTAAAATGAATTCAAGCTTGTAGATGGAATTACCTTAATAACTATTTATTAAATTAGATTCATTTAAATAGTTGTTTTAACCTTTTATGAGTTTACAAACTACTTTGGAATTCATAATTGCATATTAATTTTGAATTCATTCATAAACCAGTCTTTCCCCTTGTTTTATTTAATTTTCTCTTGGATTGGGAGAGGGCTATCCCATTCTACTTCAAGATAGTTTTTTCATGTTTTAGATTAGTTCTACATTTACATCTTAGTTTGCATCAAGTCTTCTCTTAAAGAGGCAAATACATCATTTAATTGTGGTTTGATCAGCCCTTTTAAATCGCTCAAACCTTTGCATTGATTTCGTAGCCAAGTGGACCAAGGCGGTGGATTGTGAATCCACCACGTGCGGGTTCAATTCCCGTCATTCGCCCATAAACTTATTTAACTTACATCTTTAAAGATGGATATAAAGAAATTGTAACATAGTATGATGTGGATATATTAACTCTCAGTTTAGGTTAGATTAATATTATATTAGTTTTATGTTTGTCTTAGATGACAGGGTAACTGCACCCATAACCAGTCGAAACTGTAGGTGTCCATCAGTTCCAATGATTAAATGTACTATTTCCATGTGATTGATAGGGTCATTAGGTCAAATTTTTATATTTTCAAATAAAATTTGATACCTCTTGGTTTTCAAATGGTCATTTGTTTTTGTCTAGGTCATTTCTACTCCCCCAACTTGCTCAAGGTCATCATGACTCATCACGGTCATGTCATCATTTAGGTGTCCTAGTTCATCAGAAGAGTTAATGTATCATCATATACGTCATGGCCTAGGATTCACCTTTGAATTTGATCATTATATCAATCACCTCCTCCACAAATCCACCAAGACCTAGATGACATGATAGCAGCTAAATTGGAGAAAGACAAGGATCCATTTGCCATCAGTACAAAAGGCCTTGTTGACCCTACAACTCCAAGCATTAGTAAGGAGAGGGAATATTTTCCTAAAAAGGTCAATGAGCACTTGGAGAAGCTCCTAACAAAGGAAAACGTAGCCAAAAACCTTCAGAGACACATGGATAGACATTACTACACCAAGAATTGGATTTCCAAAATTAGGGTCAGAAGAATGAAAAGGAGACTTAAGAAAACCCTAATCAAGCTAAAGAACATGGATAACTTAGATTTTATGTCTGATGCATCTCTAGCTATCTAGGGCATCATTGCGAGAGGATAAATATGAATTTTCAGAAAAATTTGAAAAAAATTGGTCAATTTTGAATTTTGGCTCAATTATGGAAATTTCAGTTGTACAGAAGCGCCCTAGTGTTGTGCTTTTCCTCGGAACCTCCAAATGACAAGTGGCTTACATGGTTGGATGGATCTTGAACCCTAGAACATAGATATGTTCTTGGTTTGCCATGTCAACTCCTAATTTTGTTAGAAAGGGTCGAAAAAATTTTGTTTTACACACTTTTGTGACTATTTTTAGGCAAACAATGTGCTTATGATAATAGTTGTTGTGTTTGTGATAAAGGTGTTTTGCTGCTATGAAAGAGGCCAATTTTCGAATTTTTCTCAGTGAAAGTCAAGTCCACTTGATGTAATTTGTCCTCCAAAGAGTTTAAATGATGTAACTAAGTGTCATAGTGATGGTTAAAGTTATCTCGTGTAAATTGTATGGTCATTAATGCTTGTAAAGTCAACTAAGTTAGTTCTAGGCTAAACAGGGAGGTGGTTTCTAACCTTCCTAGTTTTAGGTGTGGTTAGATATTTTGATGTAAACAGTTCCTATGATGAAGGATTCGACCCCTGAGAGGGGGAATGTAGTTTTTCATCTATATGTAGCCTGATCTAAGTCAAATCAAGGGTTGGAAATTCGAGAGTGAGAATCTTGGAGCTAGTGTACACTTTGCAAGAATAATACAGGAAGTTGTAGCTATTATCTTGGGATTCTTGTGGTATGCTTTTGTGACATTATTTTTCCTCTGTTTTATCAAATTGAATATATATTTCTCCTTACTACCATATATATGCTTTCCTATGATCATCTCATAGGTGTTTAGCAGAATTCATAAGTCTTATGCTCTGTTGTGATGAGATTTTCATGTTATGTGTTCTTTCTTCTAATAAATGAATTCATAAGTTTATGCTCATTTTGATCCTTCCCTATTTCAACCCTATACCACAATGAAAAATCCAATATGTCACTGATCATACCTACCTTGTCCCATTATATCTCTGCAACTGACCTTTAGAAACCTTGACCTAGTTCGTAGACCTATGACCCTGGTCCAACAAACCCTAAAATCAAACCCTATTAAGCTGAATATCTAGCCTAAGACCTATTTTCCCTCCCATTCATTTTTTTCTTGTGAGATTACAGAGAGAGCCTTCTCTGATTTGGTAGAGCTAGCTACCAAGTCCAAAGTTGGTTTGTGGTTACCTCTGTCGGTCTTCTTTCTCAGCCTTGGGATGCTGAGGATTGCTAACATTTTTTGTGACCATACTAGGGAACGAAGTGTCAAATATTGCATGGGAAAGATCATCAAAGTTTAGATTTGATTTTTAGATGGTGGAAATTGGTTGAACACATATGATGGTTGAACCTTTCACCTGGCGGCTCCAATCAACTTTCAACCTGATTTGAAGAATCCACTGGTAGTCAGATCCAGGAATCAAGATGAGTTCTATATATGTAAGGTATGCTCCTTTAAAACGAGATCACATTCCAGGATTTCCAAAATGCATGCCTTGTGTATATTGGTAGACTTATCTGCCAAATTTCAAAGACAGAAAAGGAGATGATGTTGCTCTTCACTTGGTTAAATTTCACATGCATGTGTGTAAGCTAAACGTTCAATTTCATGAAGGTTGTCTCATGAATATGTTCATGGTTACTCTGGAAGGAAAAGTGAGATATTGCTATGAAGAACTACCATTTTCATGTCTATGTTCCCTTAAATATTTTCACGTAGAATTTTTTAACAAATACAGAGAATCTCATACTTCTTTGTGTTTGGATGAGAATTGTTGTCAACATTTTGACGATTTCATTAAAAATATGGAAAATTCTTATGGTGATGAAGAATTCATGGATGAAGAGATCATTGAAGCCTTGTGCAAGAACCCTTTTCATCACCAAGAGTAAAACCTATTTCCTATCTTGGATAAAAATGAAATTAAGCAAGACTTTAATGATGAGATTTATGATTTATCTTCTGAATTTGATGAGAATTTGTAGCACCCTTATCCGTCTTTTCATAATCAATAATATGGGAAATTTTTCAAAAAAGAAATGGAAATAGGCATTTCATTGGTTTATTCATCTTTTGGTTCAATGGTTGAGGAAAAGCAGATTACAAATGCTTTTAAAAATTCTTATTTTCAGCGACATGAGAATATATCCCAAGACAATGGGATTAAAAGGGTATGTGACATAGAATTTCATCTTCTTGTGCCAATTGTGGAAGAGTGCATTGAAGGTAATATTGTACAAATATTTTATGAGTCTGTTACCCCAGAAACTCTTAATTTATATTCACATGAAGTGTTGCTCATGAATCCATTCCTTCATTGAGTTAAGCATGTAGTTTCATATTTTAAGGATTCTATGCTTCAAATTGACCTTCATAAGTTGGAGGAAAGTAGTGAAGAAGAAGAGGTTATTTTAGAGTCTCTTGCTAGTAGAAATCTTCCTCCAGGTTTAGAAAATGAAGTGTCTATTGAAGAAGACGTGTTCGTCTCGTATCTCGTGCATGTGGACACTTATGCTATTGAGAAGGTGGCTGGCTTAAATGTAGATTTTCTAGAATACACTTCTCTTTTTCTTGATGCAAGTGAAAAACTTGATGAAAATATTGTCTTCTTTCATTTAGACAAAGCTTTTGCATTGGAAAATGAACACAGTGCTTGCATTTCTACTAGATTTCAAGATAGCGTAACATTTCAGACCATTGAGGATCCTTTTACTAATTTGTTGCAGCCGTATGGAAGATGACTTCTCTTGTATTTATGGATCATGAGCATGTTCAGTGGACACTTTGAGTTGCCTATCTTTTGTTTTTTCTGCCTGCTCAAGCAAAGTGTGAGCAGGATTCAAAAAATCAGCCATTTGTTGGATTGGTTACACTGGAGGGATCATATCGTATGATTGTATATATATCTTCAATAGGTGGGCGATTATCATTAAGAATTGAAGCCCGAGGTGAAGGCCCTAAGATCTCGATGATCTATTATCATATATAAGTCAAGTCAAGTCATTTTCAATTTTTCTTAAGTTAGTAATTCATTTGAATGTCAAGTGCTTTATTTTGACTCCATTTCCCAATGGATGAGGCTACCTGGTCTACGGTGTTATTGACAGCTCCTAAAGGAGATTCCATCCCCAATTGGAGGCACTGTTAGTCTCCATTAGTTCCAGTGATCAAATGTACTATTTACATGTGATTGATAGGGTCATTAGGTCAAATTGTTATATTTTCAAATAAAATTTGATACCTATTGGTTTCCAAATGGTCATTGATTTCCGTCTAGGTCATCACTACTCCCTTTACTTGCTCAAGGTTATCACCACTCATTATCGTCATGTCATCATTTAGGTGTCTGAGGTTATTAAAAGAGTTAATGTATCATCATATAAGTCATGGTATATGATTAACCTTTTATTTTCATAATTATATTAGTCACCTCCTCCTCAAATCCAACAAGACCTAGACGACATGATAGCAGCAGAGTTGGAGAAAGACAAGGAGCCATTTCCCTCATTAGTACAAAAATACCATGTTGATCCTATAGTTGCAAGAATTGGTAAGGATATGCAATATTTTCTTCAGAAGGTCAATGAGCACTTGGAGAAGCTCCTGACGAAGGAAAACAAAGCCACAAACCTTCAGAGACACATGGTTAGAAATTACTACACCAAGAACCGAGTTTCCAAAATTAGGGTCAGAAGCATGAAAAGGAGACTTAATAACACCCTAATCAAGCTAAAGAAGATGGATAACTTAGATTTGTCAGTTGATGCATCTCTAGTTGTTTAGGAAATCACTAAGAGATGATAAATATGAAGTTTCAACAAATTTTGAAAAAATTTGGTCAATTTTGAATTTTGGGTCAATTCTAGCAATTTCAGTTGTACAGAAGCACAACGCCCTAGCATTGTGCTTTTCCTCAGAACCTCCAAATTATAAGTCAGGATTACATGGTTGGATTTCTCTTGACCCCTAAAACAAATATGTGCTTGGTTTCCCATGTCAACTCCTATTTTCATCAGAAAGGGTCAAAAACATGTTGTTTTACACACTTCTGCCACTATTTTTAGGAGGCACTGCACTTCTAATAATAGGTGATGTGTTTTTTATAAGGGCACTTTGCTTCTATGAAAGAGGCCAATTTTAGATGTTTTCTCAGTCACGGTCAATTCCACTTGATGTAATTTTTCCTCCAAAGAGTTTAAATGATGCAACTAAGTGTCATAGTGATGGTTAAAGTTATCTCATGTAAATTTTATGGTTATTAATGCTTGTAAAGTGAACTAAGTTAGTTTTAGGCTAAATATGGAGTTGGTTTCTAACCTCCCTAGTTTTAGGTGTGGTTAGATATTTTGATTTAAATAGTTCCTATGATGATGGATTTGACCCTTGAGAGGGGGAATGTAGTTTTTCATTTATATGTAGCATGATCTAAGTCAAATCAAGGGTTGGACATTTGAGAGTGAAGCACACTTTGCAGGAATAATACAGGTAGTTGTAGCAATTATCTTGGGATTCTTGTGGTATGATTTTGCAAAAGTTTTTTTCCTTTTATTTATCATCAAATTGAATATATATATCTCCTTAATACCATATCTATGCTTTCTTGTGATCATCTCATAGGTGTTTAATAGAATTCATAAGTCTTATGCTCTGTTCTGATGATATTTTCATGTTATGTGTTAATTCTTCTGATAAATAAATTCATAAATTTATGCTCATTTTGATCCTTCCCTATTTCAACCCTATAGCACAATGATAACTCCAATATGTCACTGATCATGCCTACCTTGCCCCATTCTATCTCTGTAACTAATCTTTAGAAACCTTGACCTAGTTCCTAGACCTATGATCCTGGTCCAGCAAACCCTAAAATCAATCCCTATTAAGTTGAATATCTAGCCTAAGATATATTTTCCCTCCCAGTCATTTTATTGGTTGCGAGATTGTAGAGAGAGTCATTTCTGATTTGGTATGGCTAGCTACCAAATCCAAAGTTGGTTTGTGGTTACCTTCGTCAGTCTCCTTTCTCATCCCTGGGACACTAAGGAGTGCTAACAAGAACCACCATCCTAAATGGAAAAGGAGTTACTTTAAGTTCCTAACTTGGTGGTCTCCCATAATGTTGACGGAGGACATTTTTTCCAATCAACAGGATCCTTGATGGATTCTATAAGAATCCTTTGAACCCTTACTTCCCCTTTCACATACTTTTATAGAGCTTGAGCTTCTTCCTTTGGAGGTGTATTGGTTGATCCCTTAACATGTTCCATGACATCATTTTCTATGAGGATAAAATTTTTCCTCTTCTTCCATGCAAGGAATTTTGATGACCCAACCAATTTGTTGCTTTCCTTGCAAAATGAAGCCATTTTGATAGCAGATTCAGTCATATATATACACATACTTACTTTTCAAGTGAATATTCTCCTTGATGACAATATCTTCAACTTGATGCCTTCTTGCTTTTGATGATGTTGATAATAGAAGATGTCTTCCTTTAAAACTAATCCTTCAAATAGAGGGAGGATCACCTTGATTCCTTGATGACGGTTGTTGGTGTTTAGATATGGATTATAGATTCAATCCCTTTGACATTTATTTGTCAATTCAGGGTTTGTTAATTATTTCAAGGTTATTGTGCAAAGTCTATGTAGACCACAGGTTCCCTACCCAGTATTGAGAATTTACAAAATAGAAGGCCCAAAAAATGATACGAATTAAGTAACAACGAAGTAAATAACATTAACAACAACCTAGAGCAATAGAAATTAGGAATCACAACAAAATTATAAAGCGGTAAAGAAGGAACAGAAATTATAAAACATCAACAACATAACCAAAATGCATACCTATTTACACGATTAAATCCAACAACACCTAATCGAGAGAGCGGGCCCAACTCTTTGATCTTGGATGTGGCAAAGAGGTAGATATCACACTAGATTATGGAAAAATGGAATTCGCATTAACAAAAAGAACTTACAAATAAATTTTTGTTGTTATAGGCCCAAGGGAAAGTTTTACTTTCTTCTCTGCTGAGCCTTACTTATACATGTTATTGTTTTGTGAATAGAATTTAACAAACTCAGAAATTGTGGAAATCATGTTTGCCCAGAAATATACAATGATTTCTCAAATAGAAACAAAATGTGAAGATAGCAGTCAGAGTCAATTTATCAGCTCTTTGGTAGTTGAACAATTTTAACAGTATAATCCTTGAATAGCGTTGCCCACCCGTCAATAGTATCACATTGAGTTATATTTCGTTGAGCATCACCTTACATGAATGTGTAGGAGAATTTTGTCAGCAAGCCATCTAAGCATCGTCCCCTTAGGACTATGCTTCATTAACTAAAATTTGATGAAAACGTGCCAATTTGATATACCTTCATTTATTTGAGATATAAATCGACCTCATAAAAGCTATGAAATGGATAAAAAGGAACAGGCAATAGTGGGTGAAAAATAGGTAATTTTATTGGCCAACATTGCGCCCCAAATGGCTTGGTTGCATGTCCTCATGCAAACCACTTCCTACGCAAATCAGGGTTAGACCCACTATTGGGTGCCAAAATTACAATTTAAGATAATCCCTTCAACACTTAATTTTTCAAACTAGGGCTACATAAGCTTTCAGGGGTAGCATAGGAAATGCCAAAGATTCTAGATTTAACCCTCCAAATCCTACTTCTATTCTAACAACTAAATAATAAAGAATAGAAAAGAATAGATTACAAGGAAAACCTTTCAATCCTTGCCAACAAAATGATACCACTCCACTCTGGTACTGTGTTATGCAAGCAACTCACAAAATAGAAGAAAAGATAGATCAACGCCTTCAAAAATATCCTCTTCGAGTGGGAAACCTCCTTCACATTACATAAATGAACAATTCTTGGATGATGCAAATGAAAAAACCTCATTTCTATATATAGGAGTCTAAGGGGTCACAATATAATCAAAGTCAACATAACAATAATAATATAAGGGCACACCAATAACAATAGTGGGCTTCTATGGGGCACAAGAATAACAATATGGGGAGAATAGGGGCACAACAATAACAATAAGGCTACAATGACAATAGTAATGGGGGAATCACTAGTATTATACGGGGCTAACATTCCCCTATCCTTCAAAAATGTGTTTTCCTCAATGCTTGAGGAGTTTTGGATGCTTCTGTGTAAAATTCTCACCCTCCCATGTAGAATCTTCAACGGGCAAGTTCTTCCACTTGATGAGAGACTTCAAAATTGATCGATTTTGTAGCTGTCAAGTTCTTGTTTCTTTGACTGCTTCAGGTTCTAATATGATTTTTCCTTCCTCGTCAAGCTCTGGCAGTATTCTTTGAACTGGGAGTTTTTCACCTATAACCTTATTTAAGCATGAAACATGGAAAAATGAGTGCACTTGGGAAGCTATAGGAAGCTCCAATTTGTATGCCATAGTACCAATCTTTTGCAACACCTTGTATGGACCATAAAACTTTGGTGATAATTTAATATCCTTCTTAGCTTGTTTGAGGGAAATTTTTTTATATGGTCTTAGCCATAGGAATACCCAATCATCGACATCAAAACTTATTTCGTAGCGATGTTGATCTGCCTGTTGTTTCATTCTATTCTGCGCCAAAGTGAGGTTATCCTTTAATAGTTGGAGAACTTGTTGTTGATGTTCGATGTGATCTTCCACTACTTGAACCTTAGAATTTTCTCTTAAATATGATGTGATGGATGGTGGATGATATCCATAAAGTGCCATAAATGGGGTCATTTTTGCTGCAGTATGGAAGGAAGTGTTATACCACCATTCAGCTAGAGGCAACCATTCGACCCATTATGTCTGTTTATCATATACAAATCAACAAATATATCATTCTAGACATTTGTTTACTATCTCAATTTTCCCATCATATTCAGGATGATAAGATGAGCTATGAGCTAAATGAGTACCAAGACAATAAAATAATTATGTCCAAAAATTTCCAGTGAAAATGGGATCTCTGTCACTTACAATAATCTTTGGGTTTCCATGTAGCTTTTGAATTGTTTCCATAAATGTAGTAGAAATTGTACTGGCTTTGAATGGATGTGATAATGCACAAAAATGTGCATACTTGGTAAGTCTGTCAACTACCACCATGATCACACTCTCTCCTTCAGACTTGGGTAAGCTTGTGCTAAAATCCATTGAAGCCTCCTCCCAACGTTGGCTTGGAATGGATAAAGGTTGTAATAGACTTGGGGTCTTAATTGTTTCAACTTTATTTTGTTGGCAAACCAAACATTCCGCCACAAACTTTTGAATATCGAATTTAAGGCCATCCCAAAAAAATCCTTCTTAACCCTGTGGTAAGCTTTTAAAAATCTCGAGTTCCCTCCTAAGGGATAGGTGTGCAATTCCATAAGAATATTTTGTTTGAGTTGGGAATTCTTACATAGGTATAAGTGATCTTTTTACCATAACGAATCATTTTTCCAGATAAATGTATCAGATGTACTGGAATCTTGTTGTAACTTTTGAATGAGTGCCCACACTTCTTCATCCTTCTTCCATTCATCCCTTGCTTCGTTTATCCAATCTGGTTGGATAATAGAAATGGTACAAATCAATGCTTCCACATCCTCATCCCTTCTTGAGAGTGCATCTTCCGCAACATTTTGCTTCCCTTTTTTGTAGATGAATTCAAAGTCATAACTCAACATCTTTGTGACCCATTTTTGCTACTCTTATGAAGATAATATTTTCTCTAAAAAGTATTTAAGATTGTCATAATCTGTTTTTACCTTGAAGTGTCTTCCCATTAGGTAGGGTCACCATTTCTTAAGTGCATGTAGTATTGTCAACATTTCCTTCTCATAAATAGCTTTGTGTAAATACTTTCCTTTTATTCGATGAATTTTGAAAGAAATAGGTATTTCTTCTTGCATTAAAACAACACCAATTCCATTTCTTGAGGCATCACATTCCACAATAAAGGTTTTTGTTAAGTTTGGCGTAGCTAAGACCGGTGCTTGGAACATTTCCTCTTTAAGATGTTCAAAGGCATTCATTTCTTCTGGAGTCCATGAAATTGCATATTTCTTCAATAATTTTGTTAGAGGTGCTATTATTCACCCATAATTATTAACAAACTTGTGATAATACCCTATCAACCCAAGAAATCCTTGCAGATTCTTTATGGATGTGGTTATTTTCCGTTCCTTAATGGCTTTAATTTTGCTAGGGTCTACCTTCACACCTTATGAGATACAATATGTCCTAGATATTCCACCTCTTCTACTCCAAAGAACCATTTGGAGCTTTTTGAATATAATTATTTATCCTCCAATAGTTTGTGCACCCTATCAACATGTTGAACATGATCCTTCCAAGACTTGTTGTAGATTAGTATATCATCAAAAAATACTAACACAAAATTTTTGAGGAAGGGTTTGAAAATGAAATTCATCAAACCTTGAAATGTAGAAAGTGCATTGGTAAGGCCAGAAGGCATGCCTGAAAATTCACGATGACCCTCATGAGTTCTAAATGTTGTTTTTGGAATGTCTTCAGTCTTCATTATGATCTGATGATATCCTGAACGAAGATCCAACTTGGTGAAGTAAATTGATCCATGCATTTCATCCAATAATTCATCAATGACAGGAATGGGAAATTTATATTTAATAGTGAGCTTGGTGATCTCCCTATAATCTAGACACATGCGCCATGACCCATCCTTCTTGTGAAACAATACTACCGAAGTAGAGCAAGAACTTTGACTAGGTTGAATCATACCAGCCTCTATCATTTCTGCAACCATACGTTCAATTTCACTCTTTTGGGTATCAGGGAAAATTTTAAGAACCACCCTAAATTTATATGTATAATAAATGGGCTAATCACCATGATACATAGGAAAAATGGAAGGCTATTTTATCAATAATATAATATATTTATATAATTTTTTTGGCGAATCTCTCACCAGATTATATTGTCTTGTACAGTGATGGAGAATCTTTCACTGAATTATAAAATCCTGTAAGATTTTGGCAAATCTTTTACTGAATAATAAAACATTGTGAAGTCTTGGCGAATGTTTTTTAAAGTATGAAACCATATATGATAATAAGTAAACATATTCATTAAACTGTAATATACTAACATACATGTTTGGTAAACAGAAACATAATTTTCTCTTCCTACAAACAATGTTCCAAGTTTCAGTGGTCGTGTTTGTCAAGGTTCTTACAATACACTATTTTGATATCCTTCTATTAGTTTTGATAATATTCCACAACGAAGTTCTTGTAGGCGTTTATATTGACAACGAGTTCTGTCAAGTTAGGAGAGATTAATCTTTTCTCTACAACTTTTTTCAAGCTACCACATTTTTCAAGTTATCAAATTTCTTTCTTATTCCATAGACTCCAACTGCGAGATAAAAAAAACACATCAAGTTTGTTTACCCCAACATGCCAACAAGTAGCAAGCCCCAACTATATTATATAAGAAAGTATTGGGTATCCCAAAGGCTTGAAGGGGATCTAATTGAAAGAAGTGACCATTGTGAGAATCCTTCCAATCAATATATGAATATATAAATGTAGATGTATTATTATTTTAATTGGAAATCTTCAATTAAATAAAAAAATTTAATTATGTCTCTCCCAATCTAAATTGCTTATTAGCATAATTCACTACCCTCATAGATCTCACATTTTTTTACAACGTTGTAACATGTAGATTAATTTCCTTTTTGGTGAACAATCTCCACCTTTTAGAAAACTATGGTGCAACGGCTCCAACCCCAATAGATCATTAGGACAAACTAAGAATATTACAGAAGATGAAATGTTGTAAAAACCAGTTTATTTTTCAAACAACTAATCCAACATCAGTACCTAAACTTTTTCATGAAGATATCATATTGAAAATGTTTGAAAAATGGTGAGAAATCTTTTGCGAGGGTGATGCGGAAAGAGTGATAAGGTTTCATTGTTTTGAATTTTTGTTGTTAAATCAGAAAAAGTTAAAAACCAATATTAATGGAGATATTAGTATTTTTTACTAAATTTTGTGAAGTGACTAAATGTAGCTTTAACCATTCACCTTAAAAAAATTTTACAATATAATTTCCTAAGTCTATTTAATATTTTCATTATCATCAAAACCAACCTATATCCATCTTAACTCCTCATCTACCACTCTTAGGGGGATGAAATCTATTTATTTCTCTGACCACTTGGTAGACCCAGAATTAAGATG
This sequence comes from Pinus tabuliformis, assembly GCA_031772625.1. Classification (NCBI taxonomy): domain Eukaryota; kingdom Viridiplantae; phylum Streptophyta; class Pinopsida; order Pinales; family Pinaceae; genus Pinus; species Pinus tabuliformis. The sequence continues at coordinate 87,299,903 of CM062819.1, read as the reverse complement.
GATCTAAGATGATAGAATTTCCCCTTTAAATAGTCTATGCTCACACGAATACCATGGTATTACCATGGTTCAATACCATGGGTTATCATAAACCTGGAGCTTAAAAATTACTATTAGTAATTTATAAAAATTAATAAAATTAATAATTGATTTTTATTTTATTTTTTATTTTAACCAAATTAAAATGTTTAACATATATTAAATTACAACATCCATTTTTACTCTTGATCCGCCAAGCCCCGAGAGGGATCAAATATTTTTTCACTCTATGTTAGTTTGCATATCACGATATTTGATCCCTCTCGGGGCTTAGCAGATCCAGAGTAAAGATAGATCTATGCTGGTTTAAATCCCCCATTTAAATAGGCTACATTCTACGTGAATACCATGGGTCAATACCATGTGCCATTTTTATTTTTATTAATACTAATATTAGGGTTAATAATGTTTTTTTTGCATGGTATTAATAATAATCTGGCCCATGGTATTTAGCCCATAGGTTTCACCTAAATATAACACAATTTTTTGAGTGTTCGTATACATAAGGTGACTTATGGAGTAAATATAAAAAAATGTTTTATTTGTTTACCATACCTCTTGTTTATTTATATTTTTATTAATTTACCATACCTCTTTTACAAATATGGTATTTGGCCCATAGGATTCACTTCAATAAAACCACTTTTTTGAGCTTTCATAAATAGAAAGAGGGTTATGGACTAAATATAAAAAGAGGTTTTATTTACTTACCATACCTCCACTTTATTTATATTTTTATTTGTTTACACCCTTTCATATATATAAGGTGACTTATGGAGTAAATATAAAAAATGTTTTATTTATTTACCATACCTCTCATTTATTTATATTTTTATTAATTTACCATACCTCTTTTATAAATATGGTATTTGGCCCATAGGATTCACTTAAATAAAACCTATTCTTTAAAATTAGGGCGAATGGAAGGTTGTAACTCCTAATTTCAAGGGCTAAATTTACCTTTTTTACCCTCTCCCTTAAAATAAGGTGGGCTATTTGAGGCGATTTGTAAAAATGTACTATGATACAAAATATTTGCCCACTAAAAATTTAAAACCCCTTAAGTTTCCCAAAGGGCGAACATTCGCCCCTAAAATTTTCCATGTTGGGCATACGTATATCTGTAAGGTCTGATGTTTGGAGGAACACTTCGTAGAATAAAATGAATAGCATGATAATGATCAAGAATAGGTGGGAGGCCTTTGGGAGTCTCAAATACCTTGGAATGATTGTCCAAGAATGTTTGGAGATCTACAAAAATAGATGATTTCGATGTGGGAACCTCTAGCGAACATAGTTGTGAAATTACACCTCGATGTTCATTCTTTGGAATATTTTTCATTCCATTAGAGTTTATTATCTTTCATGGTTTTCATGTGATACCCCTTAATTCAACTTCCTTTCCTTCCGAAGAAAAATTCATGAAAGGTTCTTGAAAATTAAAATCTATTGTACCCAAGGATTGTAGCCATTCGACTCCTAGGACAACATCAACACCACCCATTGGAATGGAAAGCATTGCGCTATTTAATACATATTCTCCCATGGATACCTTGATATTATGGCACTTTCCAGAGAAATTTATGGCTCCTGCACTTGCAACCATCACTTGAAACTTTGGTGTTGGATATAGGAAGAAATTCAATTCCTTGACTATCTTACAATGAATAAAATTTTGGGTACTTCCTGAATCAATCAACACTATTACCTTTCTCTTTTTGATATGCCCTTCTATCTTGATAGTTTGTGTTAGGCCCCTATACTACTAGTGTAACCCCTTATTTTTATTAGTACAACCCACTTATTATAGTGATGTACCCATGTAGTGCCCATATTGTTACTCTTGTGCCACATAGAAGCCCACTATTGTTATTATTGTGCCCTTACATTATTATTGTTATGTCGGCTCTGATTATGTTATGACCCCTTAGACTCCTATATATAGAAAGGAGGTATTTTCATTTTCATCATCCAAGAATTGTTCATTTATGTAATGTAAACGAGGTTACCCCCTCGAAGAGGCTAAATTCTAAGGAGTGGTAATTCCATCCAATGCATTACAATATATGGTCAGATTCATTTCTTCATTCTCTAGGGTTTTTCCTAGTTAATATCCTCTTCTTTTGATGTTTCCTGTTCCTTTTCTACCTCCTCTTCACAATCTATGTAAAATAATTTCTTCTTAACACACTTATGACCTTTAGTGTACTTTCTATCACAACTGTAACAAATCCATTTTTCTCTTTTTTCTTCCAATTGTTGTGTTATCAACCTTGTACGTTGTGGAAGGCTAGGGGAAACAACACTTATATCTTTATAGTTGTGAGTGGTAGGCTTCCATTTTGCTTGCCAACCTGAATGCTTTCTCCAATGAATCAGGTTCCCAAAGGTGAACCTCATGTTGGATGTTATCCTTTAAAGTCCCTATGAACACATCAATCCTATGCTCGTCTGGAATATATTTTACCCTTACTTTTTGGAAGTCCTCAATGTGCTCCAACATTGAACCCTTTTGTTTGAGATTTATCAATTGGCTAAAAAGAGTGTTGCTTTTTGTATCCTCATAATCTGCTATCATTTCTTCTGTAAAAATTGGCCAAGTGAAAAAAATTTTACGAGAGAAAAGCCATCGATACCATACAAACTGATTTGGTTCCAAATATAAAGTTATGATGCGTACCTTTTGTGTGTTTTGCACAATATGGAGATCGAAATATTGCTCCATCTGTAGTATCCATGTTACAAAATCCTTTCCATCAAACTTCATCCTATCAATATTTGGAATATGGTGGGTATTCAATCCACCATTAGAGTCTATGAAATCATTATTAACATTTCTTTTATTATCCTCATGAGTTTCCTTTACTACCCTTTGACTATTAGTAAGCATTTCTTGTAGAAAATTTGTCAAATCTACCTTCAAATATTCCATGTTGCCTTTAAGCTTTTCTTCTATACCATCTATCTCAGCTTCCACACCTATCTCCAAATCTTCCATGTTTCCTTTAAGTTTTTCTTCTATACCATCCATCTCATCTTCCATTACTTTTTGTAAGAGTGAATTTTGCTGCACTTGGTCTCGTAATTTTGATATATCATGTTGCATTTCTTCCTCTACTTCATGACTCATGCTAGATATTTCATGTTTCTTACTAGGTGTTTCCATTTTATTTCTTCGGGGCATCAATTAATTATAATAATGATTCGCAATTCCCTTTGAATTCCTTCAAACTAATTTTTCAAACCAAACTTATGCAAAATTAAAAAAAAAAAACTACACACATTTTTTCAATTTATAGGAGCTCGATATTGAATCTATTGTATCTCTGTAATTTAGGATATTCAAGGTTTGAAATTAAATCTTACGATAGCCCTTTGAGTCCTCTTTCAAACCCTGAATTTCTGATCATGATTGGATTCTCCAAGGAAGAGTTATGTCAAATCTCCCCCAATGATCTCATTATAGACTGGTTCAGTGGAGCGCACTTGCACAAAGTGCCACGTGTCATTGTTTCAACCTTAGGACCTAAAACTGAGATACAGAAAACTGCAGGCCATCCTCTTTGTGTAACGTTTTACGAAATTTCAATCGGATGCCAAAAAATAATGTTATGAAAATTTTCCCCAGGTCACCTCTTTAAGATATAATTCTGGATCCTGTAAAAACCCTAACTTCCTTGGATCATATCTCTAAAAATATAGCGAGATAAGATCTGAAATTTGGACCCGAGGTTTAGCGAGATTTCAGATCAAATGGGTTTTTTTAGCTTCTGAAATGTCGCATAAAAAAGTTATAGAAAAAATTCCACGATGACCTGTGTGGAGCAGCAAAACCCTAGAATCCAAAGCTCTGATACCAAACGTTATGCAACCAACTCAGAAAATAGAAGAAAAGATAAATCAACGCCTTCAAAATCAGCCTCTTCAAGGGGGAAACCTCCTTACATTACAAAAACGAACAATTCTTGGATGATACAAATGACAAAACCTCCTTTCTATATATAGGAGTCTAAGGGGTCACGATATAATCAAAGTCGACATAACAATAATAATAAAATAGCACAACAATAATAATAGTGGGCTTCTATGGGGCACAATAATAACAATATGGGGACAATAAGGGTACAACAATAACAATAAGGGCTACAATGACAATAGTAATGGGGGAAATCACTAGTATTATAGGGACCCGACATGTTGGATTCACTCAAAAGCATTAACCAAAGACTTTGCTGAAGAAATAAAGCATGCAACTCAATCAAAACTCAAGAAGAATTTGAAAAGAAAAAATGTGTTTCTCCAACTAAATTCCAGTGCTAAAAAAATAGAGGAAGATTATGTCCTATTTTGTTATCAATTATGCTTCATGTACCAGCCATATCTTATTCTTGCACTGGTACAGTCTCATTCCTGTCCCATAACAAGTTTGTTCTTACACTAGAACACTATGTTCCTATACTAGAACATTTTGTTCCAATACCAGAATCCTATGTTCCTGTACCAGGACACTTTGTTCTTATAATAGAACACTCTACGCTCAACAACCATTCATTCCTTAATTCATAAATCAATACAATATGTTCATCAAACATGAAATTGACAAATGCAGAAGGAAAACTTAATTTGAGTAGCAACGAAAGCAATCCCAAAATCAAATGTAAGCTCTCAATTCAAAAAGATAAATTGTGAATATTCATGGAAATTCTATTAGTTTAATGAATGGTAAATTCTTGTGTTAAAATAGAGAATCATTACTTAAAATATCCAAAACGTGAACCCTTTCTAAATATTTATCATAGTGTGGCAGATACTCTACCGATAAATGAATTTTGTCTTAATATATAAAAGCCTTTATCTCTCAGTTCTAAATTTGGAAAACAACATCAACGATTCCTATACTTAAAACCCTGATTCACGATCATTTGTTTAAGGAAAAGGATATCATTTGAGAATTAGATCATACATAGAGAGATCAATACCATCACACAGTTATTATTTATATTTTAATCAGAGTGTGCTCGCTACAGAAGAAATGAATATTTAATGAAGCTTAAATCACTAGAACATGCAACCTTGGTTATCATTTAGAAATGATTCAAGAAAAATTTCTCAGAAGAAAAGGACTCACGGTGATGCTTCATTAAAATAAATGAAAAATCTTGAACATAAATGAATCAGACTTAACACACACAAAATTTCTCAAATATGAGATCACGTAGTGAAAGAAATACAATCACAACAATTTTATCAAACTTGCATGCTCAACACAAAGAAATAAATCTTCTAACCAATTATTCCTATACCTAATGCACACAGTGATAAAATGGGGAGAATGAGATAGGTCAGTTGGGCACTAGCCAACCATATCGGTTCCCTCTTAAGGAAATGTTAAGATTATATGAGCAATTACAATAAATAATACGAATGATAGATAAACACCGACATTAACTCCTTTTATTAAGAGATTCAAAAGTCTCTGCAAGTATACATGATAAAACAATGGATCCAGCCCTAGAGGGTTATGGTGATACAAATCTCAAAATTACAAAAATATGCGAAAGTCTTCCACAATATCACTAACCTATCCTATTACAGAACCCTAATTTATACATTTTTTATCGGATCTTGACCGTGGTGAATTAACTTAACAGGAAACACAACAACTGATGACTAACCTCCATCTTTAGCACACTCATAACGCTCCAATCTCTATATTGAAAATGAAACAAATATTCAATGATAGGTGCATGCCATTCCAATTAACGACTGTGATACATTTGGAGGTAATCTACATTGAACCGGTCGGTTGTCCAAGTTTGGTGCAGTAACCGCGGTGAGTACAGTAATATCGGGATCCTACACTAACCCCTTTGACTTTGATTAATGATAAGTACTTATTACCCCTTAAGGAAATGTAAATTAGTGAGTTACATGGACATATAAACATGTTTAACCTTTTTAACAATTAATAAGCTTATGTAATCCATATCCAAGAAAATCATTCGAAGGAACTAGGAATCATATGTAAACGGCTTAATTCAAGTTGTAAAACAGAAGTTAATGTATAATAATTTAGGGTAAGGGTAGGGTAAAATAAGGAAGTTTCGAAAACCAACATCCCTCCAACCTCATTTAGTTGTTTGTCCTGACAAATCCACTATCCTCTGCAAAAAAAAAAAATAGAAAACCCTTTCTTCACTTCTGAATCTGGATGTTGATCCCTGATCCTTCTACTTTTGACTTTCTTAACGCGAACTTTCTTCATGCACTTGATCAATTTCTTCATACAAATTTTCAAGTGGGACGAATAGAACTCCCATTTCTTCACTTTTCTTTTCCATTCAGACATTGTCTCTATCAACTCTCCATTCCTGTTGTTTAATGCAATGTTATGTTCTTATATACATCTATTAAAAACCTCTAGTTCATAGACCTGTTGCTTCAACTATTGGATTTGACTCATTTTCTCATCAAATATAGAATCCTTCTCTTCTTCCTCTTCCTGTACTTTTACTTTCTCAGCCACCAATTCATGAGGAACATCGTCATTCTCTTCTCCCTTCTCCAGCTCCTACGTTTTCGGACCTAGAGGAATATGGCCCTCATATTTCTCTTATGTCTACTATTTTGCGCATTTTTCCCCATCTCCTATCCATGAGTCACATTTATATTTTTCTCTTTATTCATAAAAAACATCAGAGTAATATAGTCATCTTCTTCATTATATCCTGGACTAAAAACTAAAGCACCCATAGCTACTACATTTTCCAACATTGAAAGGTTATTATGCACTGACAAATTGTCTATAAGGGTTACCATAAGAGGGTTATCTAGGGAGGCACACTCCTTTTGAGAAGGCTCGGATTCTTCAATTACCTTGACTGCAGTAGTTGGAATAAGTATTTTTTTTAATTTAAGAAGCCTAGTGTCTCTTCAGCAAACCTTGCGTAAACCTTCGAAAAGGTCCCAACTTTTCAACATTACTCTGTTCATCCTTCTTTGATTTCTACTTATTGGACTGGGGTTTACAAGTTTTCAATTTTCCACCACTGTCACCTTTTGAGGATGGTTATTTCTTTTCCCGTCATTGAGTAACCCTCGGTTTAACAATCCCTTTTCTCATTTTCTCTATGTGACTCTTGCTGTGATATATTTTTGTAGTGCCTTTACTTTGGAATGATTTCAAGAACTCTTCCCATGTATTTCCTTTACTTTCTAATTCTTTCTTAACCAGGATTTTAATTAAACCATAATGATAAAGCTTGAAGCCTATTTGATCTTTTCAACTTTTTTGTACTCTCTTGGACATTTTATCCAGACTCTTCAACAAAAAGTAGGGAAAATTGATCAGCTTACCTAATTCAAAATGCATCATGAGCCGAATGTGATATTGGTAAGTTAAGGAGTACATTCCTTCGCAGGTAAGGAATTTTTGAAGGATATACAACAGGTCGCCACCTCTCAATCGACGCATTCCTATGTAATCTAGTCTTCCAATCCACTGCATAGTCACTTTCAATTAAAACCATTTGACACACACCCTTCTCTACCTCGTCATTTTTGAACCATTTCTTCCTTGTGGCCGGTAGCTTTTTGTCTTAAGGGATATAGCATTTTGTCACCTGAAACTGTAAAGACACCATAGTGGTCATCTTCCCATCAAATTTTTGTGCAAATTCTTGAGCCACGAAAGAATCATAGCCATCGAAATTATATAAGAAGGGAAGAAAACCAGTTTCCTGCAACACAGGAAAACTACCCTCATATACCACTATCCATTCTAATTCTTTCACAGACCAGGGCTCGATTTGAACTAGTGCCATAATTCTCAAGGATTATTACTACTCACAATCCCCTAATTCATTCAGAATTTCAACTAGAGAACTTCCAAAGAAACCCCTCACAACATTTAACCTCTGAGATTCAGAGAGGGCAAGATGACTATCTTGATAGCCCACGATATTTGCATCCATTGATAACCCGAACTACATGCATCAATTACTCAATTGACAATTTGACAACATCCCATCCAACTCATACCATTTATTAAAACAACTTCCATCCTGTCAATACAAAAATCGGTTGGTTAGGCCATGGATTCAGTATAATTTTCAAGGAAAGAAGATAGTGATGACTAGAGGTGGTGGCTATAATGGTTAGGCTTTCAAGAAATGAATGAAAAAATCACGCATGGTGATGGAAAAATAATTTTAAAAGTAACAAGGCTCAGATATGATTATTAGGTAGTGAAATTACCTTTTACACATGCACCTAACCCTTATCATGACTTTAATTGGAAATGGTAATTCTTGTTATAGTAAGGTTGTCTACGCCTATATTGTTCTTTCATTTTAGAAAATAATTCCTTGTAGGCTATGATAATAATGTGATTTTAAACATAAATACAAAGGTCATGGCTTTCACAATGACCATCATATCTCAAATAAAAATTTGGAGTCAATCTAATGTGGCTTTATGATCACAAAAAAATTCTCACACTGCAACAGGGTTCTTGCACTCAAACAAGGCTTCCTGTATTGGAATATTGGTATTCCTGCACTAGAAATTTGTAGTTCCTGTAATGCGATTTCTATACTTCATAAGAGGGTCCTTGCACTTGCGATAAAACAATCTATTTTCAACCAGATCATCCTTGTTAGAAATAGGCTGGATTTACAAATGAATTGCAGAGTTAAAGGATTTTTCTTTATCATCGGTTTTAGGTGTCATTGTGCCTCTTTATCTGATCAAATAAGGTCTTAGAAATTTATCAGATCCTGCAAAAATACACGAGGGAAAAAAAGAAGCGGGACGGGCGTATTTAGAAAAGGAAGGAAGATCATTAGGGACACTTGCAATAAGGTAAATCGACTAGGGGGATACCAAAAAAAGGGGAATAGGAGAACAACTTTGGGGATAAGAGGGAAGATAGAAATCAGAATAGGAAATTTATGAAGAATAGGAGGGAAATTCTGATTTGGGAAATAAAAGAAGAATTAAAGGTAAAAATTAAGAAAAAGGGATGAGAAGAAAGACAGAGTATTTACCTCAGACATAAATGTATCTGCCAAATAATGTTATATCCTGAATAAATTAGTTTCAACTGGAGTTTTGTGTCACTTGCATGAGATTTGTCATGAAAATTTCCCTTAACTTTAATAAGGGCTTGGTTCCTTCCAGTTGTTCTGCTGCCACCATAAAATCTCACAAAAACCTGCTTCTTCTCAGTGGCAATCTACCAATTATTATAGTCAAGTAACATCCCATTTTATTCAAAAGCTAATCTACCTGGCAGCATGTTGGTTTTCAAGCAGACCCTTCCATGAATGCACCAGCAAGCTAATTTTCACAGTGATGTGTTTGATTTTATTTTTTATTTTTATTTATTTATTTTATTTTATTTTATTTATTTTTTAATTTTTTTTATTATTTTTTTATTATATTTTGTTTTTTGTTTGTTTTTGTTTTTGTTTGTTTGTTTGTTTTTGTTTTTGTTTGTTTGTTTGTTTTTTATGTTTGTTTGTTTGTTTTTTTTATTTGTTTGTTTGTTTTTTTTTTTTTGTCTGGAAATGAGAAAATCAAACTCACAGTAGGCTAGTATCCCCACCTACCATCTTCAATTATGGTTGTTGTTGCACTTGTTGTACGAAATTATCCTTAGTGCTGGGTTGAAAATATATTTTGAGACTATGCCCATTTACAAGGAAAACTGATTCTTGTCCATCAATGGTCTTAATTTCCACCACTTCGTTTTCAAAGACTTTGACTACTTCATATAGCCCCATCCAGCATGTACAAAGTTTCCCTTTAAAATGTTTAAACTTGGAAATATAAGGGAGTACCCAGTTACCTGGTTAGAACTACCTCTTTTTAATAAACCTGGCATGTTATTTTCTACGTTGTTTCTACATTAGTGTATTATGTTGAACAACATCTCTCCTGATTTCATCGTGGTCAGTTAACTGCAAAAGACGTTGTTGTTGTGCTTTTGATATATCCAATCCCAGTTGGACTATAGTCCTAAAGGTTTTAATCTAGAATTCAATCGGCAATAAGACTTGCTTCCCATACACCAACTCATAAGGTGTGTGACCCGTACTATTTCTCCAGGTAGTTCTATAAGCCCACAATGCCTCTGATAATCTATTTTCCCAATATTTCTTATGAATATTCATTGTTTTGGTAAGAATGGACTTGATCACCTTATTAGTAGATTCTACGCTGACCATTTTCCTGTGGGTGGTATGGTGTTGATTTACTGTGTTGAATCTTGTATTGGGCTATAATACCTTTCACCAGATTAGAAACAAAATGAGGCCCATTGTTAGTGACAATTTCTCAGGAACGCCAAATCTAGAAAAAATTCCATTAAATAAAAAATCAACAACAACTCTTTCAGTAGAAAAAGGAACAACTCTAGCTTCTATCCATTTTGTTACAAAATCTATGCAAACCAAGATATGTCTTTTATTTAAAGATGTTGGAGCTATAGGTCCTACAAAATCAATGGCCCATTTTTCAAATGGTTCTAACATAACTTGAGGACACAAAGGCATTTCATCAGTTTGGCCAGGTTGGCCCATTCACTGAAAACTATCACAATGCTTAACATATTATTTGGCATCCCTAAACAAGGAAGGAAAAAAGTAGCCAGTGTGGAGAATTTTATATGTTGTTATTTTATAAGTGAAATGGCCCCCACAAGGTTCACCAGGTGCAACTTTCAAGATACAAAACACTTCCTCCTCTGTCACACATCTACGAATAATAAGACCAAGTCATGTGTAGAAGAGGTCTCCCTAAATTCAGGAATATGAAGCACTTTTCTGAATGATTTTACACCTCTCTCAAGTGGATAGGTGAGTTGGTGCTTTACCTATGAATATATACTTAGCTATATCAGAAAACCATGGAGAAATTGTTGAAATAGAAAAAAGATTTTCATCAGGAAATGAGACATCTACATGAATTATTTCACTAGGATGATTTAATCTAGAAAGATAATCAATTACAACATTTGATTTTCCCATCCTATTGATTATAGTAATATTAAATTCCTGTAGTAAAAGTAACCACCTAGTCAACCTACTGCTAGTAAAAGGTTTGTTCATTAAATATTTTATGGCACAATGATCTATATGTATAAGTGATTCATAACTCGTAATGCAGTGCATGAATTTAATAATAGAAAATATCACTACTAGAAACTCTTTATTAGTTACCGTATAATTCAATTTAGCAGGTGATAAGTTTTTACTAATGAAGTAGACAACATAGGATTGTTTGTTTTCTTCTTGTCCTAAAGCCACAACAATAGTAGTGTGTGAGGCATCTGAGGAAATATGGAATGGAAGGGACCAATTAAGTCCCCTCAAGGCTGGTGCTTGTATTAATTTTTCCTTAAAATCCTCAAAAGCTTGTTAGCAAGCCTTAGTCTAGGAGAAATTGTTGTCCTTAGATAATAATAAAAAAAGAGGGGTAGCTATCCTAGAAAAAAATTCAATGAATCTTTGGTGATAGCCCACATGTCCAAGGAATCCTCTCACTTCCCTTTGTGTTTTAGGTGTAGGAAGACATGTAATAATTTATGTTTTGGCTAGATCTACCTAGATACCCTTATTAGAGATAACATGGCCAAGAACCACCCCTTCTTTGCACATCAATCTACACTTCTTATCATTCAAAGTGAGGAAAGATTTTGACATTAATGAATTACTTTTTCTAAATTTTTAAGGGCTTCCTAAAAGGAATTACCAAATACTTAAAAATCATCCATGTAAACCTCTACACATCGAGGTCAGAAAAAATAGCCAAGGTTGCCCTTTAAAAGGTATTCAAAGCATTACAAAGTCCAAAAGGAATCACTCGATAAGAAAATTTCCCCATGGACAAGTAAAAGTGGTCTTGTCCTAATGCTTGGGCACGATTTGTATTTGGTTATAATCACTGAAGCAATCTAAAAATGAGAAGTACTTTTTTTTTCTGGCAAGGGTATCTAGCACCTGATCGATGAATGGAAGGGGAAAATAACCCTCGAGAGTGTCTTTGTTTAATTCTCTATAGTCAATACAAGTACGCCATCTCATGTATTTTTTTGGAATTATTGCCAATGGGGAGACCCACTGGCTATCAAATATAGGATAGATAAAACTGAAATCTAAATTTTTTTGTAATTCTTCTTTAATGATCTCTCTTAGTGCTAGATTCATATGCCTTTGGGGTTGTCGAACAAGTCAAGACCCTTCCTTAATATAAATGTGTGGAGTACAAGTTTCAAGAGGGATGCCTTTCATATCCTCATAACTCCATGCAAAGGCACCAAGGTGGTCTCGTAACAAGCTCACAAGATGCTCTTATTGGGATGAGTCTAGGTCTGAGCTAATATATAAATATTTTCCTAGACTAATCTTAACAAGAGTGGTATCAGACTTGAGAATACTGGTGGAGGAAGTTAAACTCCGTAGTGGTAAAGGTTGGGGATCATAGTTTTCTTGAAAACCTGGGCTAAAAATATAATGAAGTGATTCAAAATTTGGCATTGTTTTTAGGTTATTCAAGAAATCTCGAATCACACCCTCCTCATTCAACTCTATGTATTGATGAATCAAAGAAATAGATCAAGTCTCTGCATCACTACTATCATAGTCCAGCCACAAGGTATCTCGAAGCTCCTAGATAGATCTGGTGGGTGGGTATAAGGTGAATTTTTTCCTAGCATCTCGATGGGGAATATACATATCACTTGAGTGACATCCTATATAAGAATTTATTGTATCAATCCATGGTCATCCAAAAATCAAAGGGTGTCCCCCAATAGGATTCTTTTATTGTGGTACAATAAAATCCACAGGATACTCCCATGAATCAATCGAGACAACCACATCATCCAACACACCATCTGCCTTGATTTTAGACCTATCAGCGAGTTCAAGCATAGTAGGGGTAGGATGGATGTGAGTTAACCGAAGTTGTTCCATGGTCTGCCTAGTCATAACATTGATGGTTTCCCTAAGGTGTATCAATAAATTGGGGACAAGGACATCACCTATCTGAATGGAAACAACTAGGCTTCTAGGATCAATATACTTTTCCATTTGAACACATCATGTCATTAACTCAGTTGCTCTTCCAACAAACTAGATAGTGTGAGGCTCAAATCTCATCCTCCCCAGATTTTTAAGATAGAGCTCCTTAATGATTTTAGCACAGATGGGGTTATATTTCATAGCCTGAAGCAAAGGGACCTTTATAGAAGTATTCCTAATCTTTGAATCTAGGTTATACTCAGGAGTGGGGTCATCTTTCTCCATAACCAGTCTCTCTGGAAAGGGAGGTTGGTTTGAAGAAGAAGGTAAGGGCTCTGAGTGTGTGGGAACATGTTAAATGGTGTCATATTTATTCAAATGATTAGGGGTTTCCTCCTCACTTTTCTCCTCAATGATCACCATAGGTTTCTAAATTTAATACCCTTGATGATCTCAGTTGAAGGTCATTAAGCCCAACTAGCATGGTTTGATAAACAGGGAAAGGAAGTGGTCCAATAGAATGAATCATTTCCACTTCTTTTTTATTTGGGTTTGGTATTGGTTGTGCAGGAAATTAAGCCGGTTGAAAGGGTGTTGTTAATGGTAATGGTGGCATAACGTGAGTCTATTGAGGTAAGGCTAGTGGCAATGTAGGTTGTGTCATGGGATAAGGTGCATCGGTTGTAGGATATGACTGTGTAGGTACAAGATAGGAATAATGAGAGTGTGGTGGTTCCCTCCATCCTTATTGAAGGAGGAGGATATTTCCCATACTGAAAATTATGCCCATGTTTCCAAGATTGAGGGTAGTTTGTATTTGGATAGGAATATTTTGGTGTGTTGTAACGAGAAAAATATGATGCATGTTCAAGAATCATACCCATACCTACCTGAGGCCATGATTTCCATGCTCCCATAACATACAATGGCCCAGGCTTCTGATTCTCTCCTTCAAATGTTGCTTTCAATCCCGGTATAGAAGGAATTCTTTGGTAGGGTGTTTTCCTATACATATCACATAATTATCATCACTTTTAACATTTGTAGGACATTCATGTAAAAAATGTTTGTTTCTACATTTCGGATAATAAATGTTTAATGTATCGTGTTATTATACTAATTTTTTATGAAATTTAAAAGAATATGTCTTTTTACTAACAATATTCATACTTCTAGTTTTCATATTATCCATTTTATTTTCCAATGAAATAATCATAGCATATGTAGACCCAAATATGTTATTTATAGAATTAATTTAGATTCCTTTACCAGATCTAGATTGATTCCATGAGAACTTCCTGCACAAGTCACAAATATGATCCAAAGACTTTTGAGCAATATCTCCTTGCCCTAACAAGTTCAAATTATTTCTAGCATCATCAGTAAGTCCTTGTAAAAACAAGGTTCTAATAGTACTTAAATCAAATTTATGTTTCGACCTTTGAAGGATATATACAAGTATTCCCAAATAATCTTCCAAGGTCTTATCTTCACCTTGTGCAATAGTGAAAATATCATCTTTCATTTCTATCTTATTACAATATTTATGATATTTAGTTAAAAACACCCTCTTCATCCATTCCCAAGAAGCTATAGTGTTACCTCCTAGTCCCATGAACTAGTATGAATTTGAATCCTTGAGAGTTGTAGGAAAAAGTTTTAGCTTTTAGGCATCTGAAGAATAATTATAACTCCTACATAATATATAAAATTAAAATATAAAATAATCTGGATCTTCATGCACTTTACCATGGAAATGGGGAAGAATAGATGGTGGAATATTCTTCATTTGAACTATTGTATGCAAATCCACAACAAAAAACCAAAGGTAGTCTGCTCTTCCATTGGCTAATTCTCACCAGTCCCCTTAGCATGGTCTTCCTGATCTTCCATTCTTCTTCCTCCAATTAGGCCACTCCAAATAGAATGTGAAGGTTGACTATGGTTCAAATTGTTCTTTTAGGCCCAAATAGCTTCCTTCTTCTCTCCCACTAGTTGTGAAACTCTTGGACTACTTTTTGCAGAGTCCAGATGAACAGTACCTACATGATGGGTCTATGTTTTCTTGGACTTTCTTCTTAGAATGGAGGGCCCAAAATGAGAAAAAAATTCCAATTTATCATTGTTTCCTTTTCCCTTATTGTGCTTCAGAGCCCTACCTCTCCTAGTCATACATTTTAAACAAATCAACTAGAAATAACAAACAAAACTGGAAGAAAATATTGTTGAAACAAACCAAATCAAATGTTGTAGTTAATATGGAAAAAACATGTCTACAACATGCAAATCAATTCAGATACAAATTTACTCAAATTTTGGTGGCTCAAAAGACAAATCATGAACACTATTGGGGGAGGGGGGCAGGGGTTCAAGTTGAAATGTTAATGAATTTAAGGAGTTTTTGAAATCAAGCATGATTGTAACACTGTCACACTAGAGAACGTTGGTCAAGTAAAAACCAGGTCAAACAACATAAGAGGTCGATGTGAAGAGCGGGATATGGTGTTCGATTGCGAGTCCATCGACATAGAACCAGCGCTAGAAGACCTTCTCGCTTGCTGGGGTCATGATGTGTCCGAAAAAATATACAACATTTCTTTCCGAAAAGCACAGTGAACTCACATTTACTTGACGAGGCGGTGGGAGAAGGGGGTTTGAAAAAAGGTGCTCAGGAAAGGGTCCCTATAAAAACCTTATTTTGGAAGGGCTCCTCCACAACTTGTCGAGGTCTACATACAAGGAAGAGGCAGGAGGGGAGTCGAAAGGATCCGAAGAAGAGGGACAAGTGCGAAGACTGGCCCCAACGTCTGGCATTGGTGTAAAAAGGACAGTTGTGGAGGCGGATGAAGGCAACAGTGACCCTGTTGGAAGGCGAACTGAGTTGCTTGGGGCAAAAGAGGTAGATGCTCTTGTTAATCAGAATCTAAGAGAGGGAGAAGCCAAGAAGGAGGTTGTGGGTGGGAAGTGGAAGAAGAACAAACCTATTAGAAAAAAGGAGGAGTGCCCTAGTTGCATTTTTGGAGTGGATATTCATATAGATCAGGTGATGGAAGCCTCGGAAACCTTTTTAGTTGGCAGAGTTCATGGAAGAAAGTTCTTGGTAGACTACATCAAGGTTTGGGCTCAGTCAAAATGGAAAGAAGCACCGAGTCAGCCAGAAGAGATCAAGAATCTGGACAGAGGTTGGTTTTGCATTCGGTTTGGGCAAAAGGAGCATGTCGAATGGGTGCTAGAAAAGAACTGGAGCTTCGGGAAGAGGCCAATTTTATTCAGAAGATGGACGCCCTTGTTTGATGCCTAGAAAGAAAAAATGGTGGAGTCTCCAGTCTGGGTCAAATTACCAGGTCTCCCTATGCAATTCTGGACTGACTCGGCCTTCACTTCAATTGGTAATACCCTGGGAAAGTTTCTCGACATTGATAGATCATATCTAAGAACACATGATTGGAGTGTTGCTCGTATCCTGGTAAGTTTAAATCCCAAAGAAGGTTTGGTGGATGCTATGAACCTAAAATATCGAGGTCTAGAGTTTATACAGAAACTGGACTATGAAAACCTCCCTTTCAGATGCCATCGTTGCCATAAATATGGTCATTTGGCCTGGGAGTGTCCTCTTGGACACCGTCGCCACTGTAGACAAAGGAGAAGTGGAAAAAATCTGGAGGTAAATCAGGAGGTGTTCACATAGGAAGAAGGGGCTCAAATCAAGGAGAGCGAACTTAAGGCAAATTCTTAGGGGTTGGTTCCGGAGCAAGTGGAGGAAGAAGAACAGGAACAACTTGGGTTTGTAGCAATTGAGTCTATCTCTACCCCGATGACCTTCTGGGGACCCTCAGTAGTCTTTGAAAAGGTAGGGGTGGCTTAGGCGAGTTCACTTCTATCCCCTTCCTTTTCCTTATGCACTTCTATTGCTTTATCTCAGTCATGTTGTGATGAGTCTGGTCCTTTCAAGTGGCTCTTAAATGACTTGCCGGACCTGAGGGAGGGTCAAGCCTCTTTAGATAGTGTTATCATGGCCATTCCATCCTCTCCTAAGTTGACCTCTATTCCCATGGAGGATCTCATCTATCCCTCCTATTGTCTGGAGCTCTGATTCCCCCCTACAATCTTAGACCTTTGGCCAAGAGAAAGGGGAAAGAGCTTGCTATGGGAGGTCTGGAGCTGGACATGGTGTCAGCAGGCTCAAGGAAGCTAAGAGAAAGGAAATCTAATCTGTCGAAGGCACAGTTGAAGGTTGTTATAGATATTGCTGACGGGAAGAAGATGTCTCTGTTAGGGGTGCTTAGAGTAAAGCGGCCACCCCCTAAGATTTTTCGATGATCATCTTATCCTACAATTGCAGGGGTCTAGCTAGTCTACCCAAAAAGCTAGCTCTGAAGGAACTGGTCAAGTCCAACAAACCTGATATTATTCTACTCCAAGAAACTCTGGGGAAGGGGGAAGAAGTTACAAGATGCCTCGTTAAGCTTCTTCCGGGTTGGAGCTTCCATGCCATAGATGCTAATGGACATTTGGGAGGGGTGGCATTGGGTTTCAATGTGAAGGTACTTCGAGAGAACTCCTCTTGGGGATCGGAAAATTTCTTGGTCGTGGAACTATACTCCAACGAACTATGCATCCCTTTTATTATTCTAAATGTCTATGGACCTGTATTGAATCGAAAGAGGTTTTGGAACCCCTTCTTCACTAAATAGTTTTTGACGCACCCAAATCTTATAATTGGAGGAGATCTAAATTTTTCATTGGGGATGTCAAAATCTTGGGGGCCCAGAGCCAAGGCAGATCCCCTTTCTAAGTTCTTTCTGAATAAACTGGCCTCATCTCTCCTAGTGGATGTCTCCCCGCTCAAGTTGTGCCCAACGTGGAGGAACCAAAGAATAGGAGAAGAATGGATTGGGAAGAAACTTGATCGATTCCTCCTCTGTGAATCATTGGCAGAAATTTTACAGGCTTTTAGACATTGTGTTGGGGAAGGTGGTCTCTCCGATCATTTCCCTGTCTTTCTGGAAGTGAAGGGAGTTTCACTAAACTAGGCACTCCCTTTAAATTTAATGCCTCTTGGCTCTTGGATGCATCTTTTATTAGCCTCTTCCATAACACTTGGAAGAAAGATGATCTCAATGAAATTGAGAGTCACAACAAGGTTTTTATGGATAATTTAAAAAGGATGAAGGTCGCCTCTAAGCATTGGGCCCTCCATAAGAAACTGAAGGAAGAAGAGACCCTGGAAAATCTTAACTCTGAGATTTCCCTCCTTGAAGACCGAGGCGGTAATGGCTATGGAACAACAGAGTCTCAGGTTAGACTTCAAGAGTTGGAGATGGAAAGGAGGAGAATCCTCCAGCTCAGGGAGGAAATTTGGCGCTTAAAAAGTAGAACGATCTAGTTGCAGGCAGGGGACAATAACACCAAATTTTATCAAAATTATGCTAAAGGAAGGAAAAACTCTAACACAATCTGGGAAATGAAGAAAGCCAATCGTGAACTGGCTCACTCTTTTGAAGAGTTGGCCTCATTAGGGGTCAATTATTTCAAGAATCTCTTCAAAGCGCCAGAGGAAGTTCCTATTGCAGAAGTTATAAGAGTTGCCCAGTTCTTTCCTAGGTTCACAGAGGAGGAAGCAAATGACTCCATCATGGAACCTGTTTCTAAGGAGAAGGTAGAAGAAATTCTCAAAACAATGCAAAAGGACAAAAGCCTCGGCCGGATGGCTAGACTGTCAAATTTTTCCAAAACTTCTTTGAATTCATAGGAGATGAGTTAGTGGCAGTTGTGGAAGATTCCAGGCGTACAAGATCAATCTATCATCCCTTCAATGCCACCTTTCTAGCCCTAATTTCCCAATCTGATCTCCCGGACTCTTTTGATGAGTTCAGGCCCATTTCCCTGTGCACCTATGTATACAAAATTATTGCAAAAGTAATTGCCTCTAGGCTAAAACCTTTCCTCTCCCTGAACATTTCTCCTGAGCAATTTGGTTTTTTAGATGGCAGAAAAATACACGAAGCAGTAGGAGTTGCTCAAGAAACTCTTCATAGTCTAAAAATTGGAAAAAAAAAAGGAGCCATTGTGAAAATTTATTTGTCAAAGGCTTATGACAGAATCAACTGGATGTACCTTAGGCTTCTGTATCCAGGATTCAGGTATGATTTTGTGAGATGGGTTATGAGTTGTGTTTCTTCATCTTCCATAGCTGTCCCGATCAACGGAGCGGACTCCAATTTTTTTAGTCCTAAATGTGGCCTACGTCAAGGTTTCCCTCTCTCTCCCTTTTCCTTTCTTCTAGCAGCAGATTGCATCAGTATTATGATTCATGATGCAAAAAGACAGGGGACTCCCAAAGGTATTGATGTAGCTGATAATTTTTGGGTCACTCACCTCCTTTTCATGGATGACATAATTCTGTTTAGCAATGGAAGTCTCGAGGACTGTAAGAAACTCAAGAGGATCTTGGACCTTTTCCTGAAGGCTACTAGTCTCTGCATAAACGAGAGAAAATCCATGCTCACATGCTCAGGTTTGTCCAGAGAGTTGGTGTGCAAAGTGGAGTTGGCCCTAAATTTTTAAGTCAAATCTTTGGAGGATACTTTTAAATACCTGGGGTTCTTTCTAAAGCCTGATAATTACAGGATCAATGATTGGAAATGGATCCTCGCTAAAATTGAATCCAAACTGAAACATTGGAGTTTCAAGTGGCTTTCTAGGGCAGGTAGGCTAGTGTTAATAAAATCTATTCTGATGGCAGTTCCAGTCTATTAGGCTAGTTTGACGTGGGTTCCCAAAGGAATCTTATCCTCAATTGACAAATTATGCAACAAGTTTCTATGGGCAGGGTCCAATTCAGAGAAAGTAACCCCTTGGATTGTGTGGGATAAAGTGGCATGTCCTAAAGAGTGGGGAGGTTGGGGTATAAAAAATCTTGCTTGTTTCTCCAAATATTTAGTAGCAAAGCTCACCTGGAGCCTCATTTATTTTGAGAACCTATGGACCTCTATTTCTAAAAGAAAATATATTGATCCTCTATCAATGCTAGATTGGATCAGATTGCCGCAAAAGAGTTCCAAAAACGCCTCGGTGGTTTGGAAAGTTGTGGTCACTTCTGTCAAAGTTAAAGAGAAGGGTTTGGCTTGGAGCATGGGGGATGTAACTCAGATCAAGCTGGGTAGAGACCCCTAGATAGGATGTATCGAGAGTTTTTCGCTATCTCAGGGGCTGGTTTCGGCTTTAAAAGGTAGGGGACTCTACACTTTAAATCAGGTGGCTGATCCCTGGGTTTCCACCATATGGATTCAAGGGTGGATTCAGAGAAGAGATTTACATTTGGATGCAGAATGGTTGGAGGAATGGGATTTGTATAGAAGGAACCTACTAAACTCATCAGTCAAGCTCTCTGACTCTCCAGATGAACTTAGATGGGTCTTTGCCCAGAATGGGCTTTACTCTCCAAACATGGGGTATAAATGGTTGATGTCTCAAAATGGGTGGGAGAATCTGGATTGGTAGGTTAAACTAATTTGGAAGTTAAAAGGGCTAGCTAAAACAAGACTGTTCTTCTGGTGTGTCCTGCTACAGAAGGTTCCTACTTGGGATTTTCTTCAAAGAAGAGGAATGATTGGTCCTGGCTGGTGCCCCCTCTGTAAATATAGTAACGAAACAGTTCAACACATGTTCCTTTTATGCCTTTTAACACTAGCCTATGGGCCGAAATGTTAAGGTTGCTCAAAATTCCTTTAGATGGGAAGGACAAGGAGCCTTGGAAGCTTGGCAGAGGTGGTGGAATGAAGCTACAAACGACATAGAGAGATTCGTTCCGCTTCTCATAATTTGGGGGACCTGGATTGCAAGGAATCAGGTCATTTTGAAGGATTCTGTCTTCCCGATTGGAAGATTGGCTGCAAAAGGAGCTTCTATTTATGATAGTATCCCTGTTCCGCAAGCTCCTCCTACTACCAGAGCTTTTTTTCAAGAATCTATTAGATATTCAATTACATGGGCTTATTTTGACGGGGCCTCTAACATTAATGGACGCTGCGGGGCTGGCCTGATTATACATTTATCAAAGGAAAAGATTGTTAAAGCTTCTGTTGGTCTTGGTCAAGGTTCCAATAACTTTGTTGAATTGAAAGCCTTACACTTCCTTCTTTGTTGGCTTATCCTTAGGAATGTGAGAGAAATCCAGATTTTTGGGGATTCAATGAACATTTTGAAATGGTTTAATGGGACTCAACATTGCAGAAATTTCATCTTGCTTCCTCTGCTTAAAGAAGTTTCTGATCTTAAATGTCGTTTCACAGAGATCTCTCTTTGCCATATCTACAGGGAAAGGAACTATGAAGCTGATCGCCTTTCTAAAGAGGGTGTTGAACAATATATGGGGTCATGGACAGTTTTGGAGGAAGAAAATGGGGTGTTTCGACCACTCAAATAGCCCATTTTTGTTTAAGTTGCTGATTTTTAGAAAACTATTTTTGTATTTTGTACATAGTTTGAACGTGATTCTTTTTGTTTTTGCTACATTTTTTGAAGAACTTCTTCAGGTCTCATGGGTTGTTTTCCTTTAAAAAGGAGGCCAGGGCCCACTATGTAATCTCAACATTTTTTGATTTAGAGAATCCCTCTAGTGCTTACTGTGGATTCTCAGAGGATGTAGTTTGCCTCGCTATTTTTTCAGACTCTCAACTTCTATCTTTTTTCATATCTCTTCTACATGTTACCCTCTTTTGGATCCTGGGAGGTGTGCATGTGCAGGACGGGTCATTTTTCTTGTTTTGATGGTGAGACTAGTGTGCAAATACTTCGTTTGCATGTATTTTCAACCAGTTGAGACTTTTCTTTCTCCCTATTATAAGGTGAAAAACAAGTCTTTCAGAAATTCTCAGCATTTTCTTTGTAACTTTCTATTTTTAATAGATGGTTCGCTTTTTTCCTGTGGAAAAACAAAACATGCAAATCAATTCAAATGAAATTCCTTCAAACAATAGAAGCACACTACGTTGGAAAAAATAAAACCAGACTTACCCCTATTGCAGAAAAAAAATGAAAGTTTTACCAAAATTCTTTCAATGCCTCCCCAACAATGATGCCAAAATGTTGGGTGCCAGAAATACAAATTAATTTAAATCATTCAACACTTAATTTATCAAACCAAATCTACGTAAGCTTTGAAGTGAAGCACAGGAAATGCCAAAGATTTTGGATTTAACCCTACAAATCCTACTTCTATTCTAATAATTAAATCATGTAGAATCAGAAAGAATAGATTACAAGGAAAACATTTCAATCCTTGCACCAGAACGAATATGTTCCTACACCAGAACACTTTGTTCTTGTAATAGAATACTTTGTTCCTATACCAAAACGTTGTGTTCCTGTATTAGAACACTCTACAGTTGACAACCCTTCATTCCTTAATTATTTAATCAATACGCTATGTTCATCAGGCATGAAATTGAGAAATTCATAAGGAAAAATTAACTGGAGTAGAAACGAAAGAAATCCAAAATCAAATGAAAACTTTCAGTTTAAAATGATAAATTGCGAAGATTCATCGAATTTCTATCAATTTAACGAATGATAAATTATTGCGCTAAAATAAAGAATCACTACTTAAAATATCCCAAAATTGAACCCTCTCTGAATATTTATCACAATGTGGCACATACTCTGCAAATAAATGAATTTAGTCTTAATATATAAAAGCCTTTATCACTTAGTCCTAAATTCAGAAAACAACATCAATGATTCTTGTACTTAAAACCCTTATTCATGATCATTTTTTTAAGGAAAAGGATATCATTTGAGCATCAGATCATACATAGAGAGATCAATACCATCACACAATTATCATTTATATTTCAATCAGAGTGCACTTTCTACAAAAGAAATGAATATTTAAATGAAGCTTAAATCACCAGAACATGCAACCCTGACTATCATTCAAAAACGATTCAAGAAAACTTTCTTAGAAGAAAAGGATGCATTGTGATGCTTCAGGAAAATAAATGAAAATGCTTGAACTGAAATGAATCACACTTAACACACACAAAAATCCCTCAGATCTAAGATCACGCAGTGAAAGAAATACAATCATAATAATTTTATCACACCTACATTCTCAACACAAATAAATCAATCTTCTAACCAGTCATTCCTATACCTAATGCACACAATGATAAAATGGGGAGAACGAGATGGGTTGGTTGGGCCCTAGCCAACCAACTCGTTTCCCTCTTAAGGAAATGCTAAGATTATATGATCAGGGTTACCATTACAATAAATAATAGTAATGATAGTTAAAAACTAACACTAACTTCTTTTATTAAGAGATTCAAAAGTCTCTACAAGTATACATGATAAAACAATGGATACAACCCTAGAGGGTTATGGTGATACGAATCTCAAAATTATAAAAAGATGTCAAATTATTCCATAGTATTGCTAACCTATATTATTACAAAACCCTAATTTATACATTGTCTACTTGCTCTCGCCTTGGTGAAATAAATTAACAGTAAATGCAACAGCTGATGACCAACCTCTATCTTTAGCACACTCGTAACTCTCCAAACACTATATAGAAAATAAAACAAATCTTCAATGGTAGGTGCACACCATTCTAATTAACAACTATGATACATTTGGAGGCAATCTACATTGAACGAGTTGGTTGTTCAAGTCTAGTGCAAGAACCACGGTGAGTACAGGAATATCGGGATCTTGCACCAACCACTTTGACTTCAATTAATGACAAGTACTTATCAAGCCTTAAGGAAATGTAAATTAATGAGTTACATGGAAATATAAACCTATTTAACCTTTTTAACAATTGATAAGCTTATGTAATCCATATCCAAGAAAATCATTAAAAGGAACTAGGAATCATATGTAAAAGGCTTAATTCAAGTTGTAAAACAAAGGTTAAGGTAGAATAATTTAAGGTAAGGGTAGGGTAAAATAATCCAATTTTGACAACCAAAAATTGTTGTGACTGGCATGAAGTTAATTAAGATCATATTGTTTTGCCATATTAGTGTCGTGTAGCTGAGACCCATCTGTATGAATGATGTCCTTCCACCACTTTCACCCACAACGTAAATCAATCCATATTGATCAGAAGGAAACCAAATAATAGGAAATCATAACCTTAAGCCCAACCAAGGAACTCCATAGTATTGTATGCATGAAATATAGCATGGAACTCTCCCCAATTTTCTGACAAAGTTGGGTGCCCCAAAGGGTTCTTGTACACGTACTATTGACAATGAATCCATCCAATGCCTTTGATAAGCATCCTTGGCTTCTTCCTGAAAAGTTCATATTTGTCTTGTGCATAAGTCGACACACCATCGTTGTGTCATAAGCATTCAATCTTTTCATCCTTCAAGTTTGAGAAAACGATGATGTTTAGTAAAAATATCCGTAGATTGGAAATGCTCCATTTTTATCATGAATGGGCAGTTGCCTAGTTTTCCTCGAATGTAACAAGGACCTTTTTCCATTTGACTTGATTAATCACAAAAGATGTAAAATCTCTCAACTGAGTATCTACCACAAATGGTACTGGATTGAATGACCGATAGGTTCTTAGGATATAATCATGCATGTATAATTCACATAGAAGATGCTAGTTAATATGATTGTTAGCTCTCAGAATCCTCAACAACTACATGGGATCTTCTATGCTGTGATTTAACTCCCGGTGAGTACTTTTGAAATAGAAAAATATATACATTTCATGAAGAAAAGGGCATAATACTTAGCAGGGGGCCTCCTTGCCAACTCCTAGGCTTCCTCAAGATGGAGGAGTGTCTCGGTTTGTATCGATGCTAAGGTCACCTCCTTGTCCTCTATCTATACTACCACAGAAACTATCCCAATGGTTCTAGGAGTTGTGATTGCTCGACCAATATTAATATTTTTCTTTCCTTGTTTCCACAACCTCATCACATGTTTCCTCAATTTGGTAATTTATATCTTTAACTGAATGTTTTCTTTGAAAATTAGTCGGTACCAACAGTGAATGGGGGATTTCATTTTTTCAATATATTCAAAAAATTCATGTTGTACCATAGTCTCATCCATCTGTCTCAAGGTTGGTACTAGTCCTTGTGGAGTAGTATCAATAATGTCGTCAACAAGTTCCTGTTTTATCACAACTTTCTCCATTTGTTTAGGTGTCGACACTCATGGAGTGACATTGCCACATTCTTCTATAAACTCTAACACTACAAAATTTCCTTATATTTGTTCAAAAGTCGGTACTGGTTCTTGTGGATTAGTACCAAAAACACTTTCTTCCCCCAATTTCTCTGAAGCCGATATTGGTTCTTCTGGAGCAGTATCAATAGCAAGCTCTTCCTCCAATTGCTCTAAATTCGACATTGGTTCTTGTGGAACAGTGTCAGCAATAACTTCTTCACTATTTTCTCTAATCTAGGTGGATATTGGTGGCCACCCACCAATTCCACTTGGACCCCCATAATTGTTTCTTTCTATTTTTTAGTTTCCTTAATTGTAGCACAATTTACTATTTTTAGCAGTTTTGAGGGCGGAAAGTCACTTGTGACAGCAAAGTTGTCCACTTGTGATTACGCAGCTCCATCACCGAACTATGTTGAGTGGGGTTTGAAATTTTTCTTCACTTTGGTACAGATTGATTTGTGACAGCAATATTCAAATCTGTCCATGAGATATTGGAATTTCATCTGACTTGTCAGAGCTTCAAACATGAGTAGACGAAAGCACTTCCAAAAATTCATAGGTGGTTCATATGGGGCCTTCCATTGTTTTAACATTTTTTTGTCAAGAGCTTTAGGATAAAAATGATGGAAAATATATTAATTAGATCATTGAAATACTTAAATGAGTGCACGCAATTGTGAGGCAGGTTGTAGCACCATCATTATGGGGATTCACGAAGTGTGTATGTAAGCAGCATGTTGACCTCTACTTCATCAAAATCTTCCTCATTCCCCAAGAATGCAAGGAATTCATGTAAGTGTTAAGGCCAGGCCACTTCGCCTTCACCATCATATGTGAGTTCCAACAAGCGATTGAAAAAATCCTTCATGAATTCAAAAGAATGTGCATTGGACAAACATCGTGGAGGGTTAACTACAAAAATATCCATGATAGGTGTGCGAAGATTCAAAACAGGATGTGAGGACTCAGCTTGTCATCTTGCGCTCCTTCTAGTGCCAAAAATTTTGACAGTACTGGAAGCTCCAACATGTCAAGGGATCTCCCCATAAGAATTCCCAACTAGACCTCAGACTGTTTGGTGTAGCAGTCCCAGCAGTGGGTAGTATGGTATCGCCTTGATTCCAGTTGTGCACAGAGGTAAGTAAGATGTCCTTGTCAGTAACAAGGGGTGTGACCTTTGCAAAAATTCAAGGAAGGTGCATGAAAGGCTCTAACACATGGAATGAGAGATGAGTGCACCCCTTATAAACTTGTGAAAGCACGCAGCTTGAAGGGGAACACACGAACAGAAAGATATCATAAGATGGAAAGCAGGATAGCTGACAATCCAAAGTGATGGTTATAACAACAACACATTTCAATAAGATTCATACAAACATCTACAAAATAGTCCATACATACATCGCAAATAACAACTACATATATCATTACAGTAACCAAGATAGACAAACTACAATAACAACATATGCATGAAATGTGTTGGCTATGTTATATTAAGAATGTGAAATATCCAATCATACATGCAACCATGACAAACCACTAGTCTCGATAGTGGAACATTACAGTCAGTGTCGCATGCTCCTCCAAAGAGATGTACTAGCCCTCCACTATGGACAAGCCAAGGCTCATTACAATACACTCCAAGCTTTCTCTAAGTTACACCTATAGGAATCTTGGCTCCCAAAAGCCTATACAATGCGTTATGAGGTTCTATAAATAGCAAAGGGTAGGGTGACCCTTGACATTCCCCCTTTGTGACAATTCACCTACCCTCATGACTCTTCAAGTACTACATGACTGTTACATTCTACTATTGACACTTCGTCTTTCACTTCTACAACATGTTACAATCTGCACATGTACCCATGTGAAATAAAAATAATCTTGAGTAAGCCATGCAAGACACCACTAAGACTTAGACAATTATGGGAAGACCAACTCTTAGACATCCTCACGATGATCGACGGTGGAAAAATGATGCCATGCGTGGTATTATGTGATGGTTTCCGCATATTCTGTGGTGACATCCTTCTGAAATGAAACTCTTGCCTCCATTGCATCTGGGTACACTGATTTGGCACCTCTGTCCATATCGTCTGATAACATGCGCATCATAGTCTTGAGTGCAACCAGACTAGTGACATACTGATGCATAGTGTTTGCATTGATATCCAAGCCTGCGCTAGTGTCTACGTGCATGAATTGATAAAAGTACATGTATAGCTCTAGTTGGACTTGGTTCTTTGTATTTGCTCGGGGAGTGTGCCAATGGATGGGATCGCATGCGTGTGCACAATGACATCCATGCTCCTGAACACATGTACATGTGAAGCTTGAAAACTGGTTATGAGCTGCATGAGTTCCTTATAGCTCCGAATTTGACTCCGGATGTGTTATAGACATATTTGGGCACTTCAACCCCAATCATATATGTCAATAAACCAAGGGATTTTTAACCCCTAAAAGTGTTGTTTCATACCCTAAAGGATCATGGTCAACTGATTACATCATTCCCCAGAAGTTCCACCTGAAAAACCACTCAAAACTGGCCAAAACAGGACCATATTGACTGCCCCACTGTCAAGGTGTGATGCATCTCACCTACTACACATGGGAGGTGTGATGCATATTAGAAAGGCATTCTATAGGGTGCAATGAGTGAGGATGGACAAATGTCTAAGATAGTTTGCTAAGTGGATGCTCATGGAATCTTCTAGAAACTTCTCCTATGACACTTGCCTCTCAGAATTCGCTCAGGGGTGAGTAAGAAATCAATGAAATCTCAAAGTGGAACCAAGAACTACAAGTGGAATGAAACTAATCAAAAAACTAGACATGACTTACACCTTTGCAAACATCTATAAATGGATCCCTCATGTGAGAGATCTGGAGGCTGGAATTTTGTAATCTGTAAGGAAGTGCTGTTGGTTTCTCTTTGAGAAGGAACATTGTATTGTGGGGTGATCTTCCTTTTCATGAGGTGAAGAGGGCTTTGATTCTGGGAGGATGATGCTGGATCAGGCAGCGGGGTTGTAATCCTCTCTTCTACTATTAATAAAGTTATTTGAGTTTTCCTCCATATAATCATGTATTTGTGAATCTTGTTATTTGTGAATGAAATTGTATGTCAATGTATTTTTGATTCTGCATTGTTTATGATATTATAGATCAAGATGCTTTGATGGTGTTTTGTTTCTTTGCCTCTACAGGTATTCTCTGAAGTGAGACAAGTAGGAGAGGAGTGGCAAGCTCTATCAAAGGAGAGAGGAAACAAGCAAGGAGCCAAGCGGAAGATCCATGTTGGTCCTCTTTTGCTTCTCTCTTATCTATCATACATAAAGGAAATCGAAATTTTCTTTGATTGTTTGTTTCTAAGATAGCTACCCGTCTTAGTGGGTCTAGCAAATTGAAAAGACACTAGTTTTCTCAGAAACAGGATGTGCAACTTCAACTCTACCACCCTTGGCTTCATCATCTTTGGCAAGTGAAATGGGGCTCCCTTGTACCTCATTGTCCATATGTGCATGTGATCAACAGAAGCTTGTAAGTCTGACAAGATGCGTGCTCTCCTAGCACAACATTTTTGCCAACCATTAAGATGGACAACTGACTTATGCATGGTGACAAATCTGAAGTACAACGTCCACATGACTGTCATGAGAGATGATACTTCATCAAGTATTTCTCTCCTCAACTCTACTCTGGTGGATGATGTAACTTGTTCTCCTCCATGTTTGGCCGCTTGTAACGCCTTAGCCATGCACTCACTCTTAGCTATTAAGAATCTAACACTTGACTTGGTGGCTTCGGCTTATGCTTTGGTAGCATCGACCAATGCAACTAGATGCTTGTGCAAATTAGACACAATCACTCGTTCTTCAAACTATGCAGGAGATACATGGCATGACTGCACAACTTTGTGTTGTAACTCATCAAAAGATATGTTGTGCATCTCTACCTACGGATTTTCTTCAAGGATTTTTGTGTCTACTTGATCGCTCGGGACTTGCTCTACTTTCGTATATGGTGAAGCTAGTGGGGTGACCTCTTAGTCTTAAGGCATGAGGTCACCTAATATCTTGATCTAACTCAGGCTGAACCATATCTATGTCCATATTCTCTAGCATCTATTCAATCTCTTGAGTGAATTCCTGCTCCCACGACTGCTCACCCTGTTTGCTTTGTGCCAGCTTCTCGGATGAGTCTATAAACTATATGGGTGCAATTTCATCAATATGTGTGTGTTGTACCTCCTATTGTACTTGTTCCTTTTGTGCTTCCTTATCTCTTCTGCACAGCTCCTATTCTTCTCGAAGTTTTTTCTTCAACACTTGCAATTCCTTTTCTGTTTCCTCCATCCTTTGTTTCTCCATCTACCTCTATGTGATCCTCTTATTGTGCTATCTCCTCTTAGCCTCAATATCCAAAGATGATTTCATCACAAGTGGATTTGTGTTGAACTTGCAACTTTTCTAACTGTGCGTTGTCAACAAACTTCCTCTTGCCTTTGTCACGCGTAGGTATGCTAACCTCTACTGTTGTCGAGGATGTTTCTATTTGAGATGTTGTTGCCTTATGCTTTGCTAACCACTCTGCAACTATGTTGACTGATTCAATGGGCCTTGAGAAGTGATAGTAGTATCTCCATGGGTCTTCCTAAAGCAAATGACACACCCCATGGATCCAAGGATGTTGTACACTCGTACAGTGGGTCTTCACTAAACAATTCGAGTCATACAGATTGAAACTTTTGGGGTTTAAGGTGAATCTCTTGAACTCCTCCATCTTAGCCTCAGCATGCTTGAGATTCTGAATCTCATATCACCCAATACACAAAGGAAGAGATGGCCAAGGCGCCTTCTTATTCCTATGTAGTATTGCTTACAAACCTATCGATATGTGATACGACACTTCTTTCATGACAAGCTTGTCCATGGAAAACTTTGGTAAAAAATGTGGAGCCTTCTCCACATTGTACATTCCTATGAAGGTGCCAAGCACTGATGCAAACAATCTTCTATGTCAATCAATGCCTCCATCATTACCTGCGACATGCAAGGTGGATCCTACTCAAAGATTATCTTGTATACAAGGGTGAGGAAGTGGTCTGATAATTTTATGATAACTCTATGCAAGCTGCATTCTGAGAACAACTTGCAATAAGTGTGCATAGAGGTTTTTGAAGGTGTCCATGCCCAACCCAAGCCTGGGAACTACTAACAAGCACAAATTGCATCAAGTATGTAGGCGGAAATGTATAGCTTCACTTGCTGACCCTTGGGTTGTTTTCGGGCTTCTGTCACTTGTTCCTTCAACTTGAGAGCCAAGATGTCAGATTAGTTGAAAGGTATTCCTTCACTCATCAGTTTATCAAACGCAATCACCCAACTTTGCAGGAAGCTTTTTGTGTTTTCTTGGCCATATAAGCAGCATGCAAAGATGACAAAGAGTTGATATGACTTCTGCAGTATCATTGTCTTGTAAACCTAGTTAGGTGTTGTCCTAAACTTGGATGGATCTTTGACCCACCTCTTCAAGATGTCTCTTGAGTTTGTGCTGCTACTAGGTCTGTTGAAGGGTGTATCCATCATTATCATTGACTATGGCAAGTGATACATCTCTTGAAAGTCCTTCACCTTGAAGGTAGAAAGCTTTGTTCCAATAAAACTGCTCAACACCATTATCTTCGGATCAGTATGCGAGACAATCCAGTGGATCATGTCTGCGTGAAATACAGGATACCTGCATGCAATTTGGTACAAGCCAGACTTGTGAATGTTGACATATCCCCTGCGGTCTTCCAGATCTTCCTCAAATGTGCCCAAAAAAGTGCTATTGATGTCCTGCCATTTCATCTTGATATCCTTATCTATGAATGGCTTAGTGTCTTCATAGATTGGCAAGCTCATAGGCACTTGCTCAACTACGTCTCTAGTTACACTCTCAACAATCTCCTTCAACCCTGCTCTCTTGGAGGCCATTGTACCCATACTGCCAAGAGACTGATGAACACTTGTGATGTAGGTTTTGACCCCATATAGAAATTACCTACATATGAATTCTAAAACAAAGAAAATAAACAATGCGAGATCATAACACATAAAACACATATACATAGACATTTTCCCTAGATCCCAAAATTGTGACTGCTAGCTTGATTTTTCATTATATTTCTTTCAATGTTACAATACATATTTATACATGTTGAAGCATCCAATACCATGGACGGAAGTCCAAAACCGTGTGTGAACATCATGCACCAAACCGTACGTAGGTCCTCGCAACCTAATATATGGTCCAAAAACAAAATTTTCTAGGGCACCGCCTCAGACCCCATAAAGCGGAGCTACCTGCACCCCTCAAACCCCCTGTGACCCCCTTGATACGCAATTGGTGCAATGAAGGGGGGGCTACGCCCCCCCTCTAACCCCCCGGTTAACTACATGTGCTAGTCGTGGAAAGAATATAACACAACCCAACATTCTCCCACTTGTTGTTTTCTTTCCACAGCAGGCCACAAGAGAGCATAGTCATTTATCTAGCCCTGTGTTGGTCGCTCTAATTGTTTTCACAATTCGAGCTCCACATAAATTGTCAACCCGAGAAGGTATTTTTATTTCAAAGGTAATAGCGCACTGGATATGCTCAATTTCAAAAGTGGGATCAATGTTGTAGTAAAAGAAAGATACACACCTGTTAAATTCATCAATCTACCAACTCACACTCTACTTAATTAAAGCTGAAGTCAATTAAATTATAGCAGAAACGATTTCTCTATTACAGCAAAGGAAAATCAATCTATAAGAAAAGAAATCATTCAACCATAGCAGGAACAGGACCCTATTCCCTGGTGGGGAACTTCAGCACCTGCTGCCTGGCACTTAGTCACACTGTAAGAAAAGTAACCTCAAGAGATCAAGACCCTATTCCCAAGAACAGGAACCTTCAGCACTTGTTCTCTTGCTTCTAATCACACTGCAGGCAAAGGAAAGCAATCAATGGGAGCAAGACCCTATCCCTTTATGCAGAGATCTTCAGCACATGCTCTCAACATCATTCACTCATGCATTCAATACGTGTAGCGCTAAGAAACAGAGTATTGCAAACTGTGTAACTAGTGTTTCAACAACAGGATTAAGGAAAGTGCAAACACATAAAGAAATAAACAAACTACAGGAACCAAAGGGGTGAATCTTGTGAGGAAGGCGGGCCCTTTCCTTCTCACAAGATTCCCCAGGAGAAAGAATTAAATTGGAACGCTCAAAAGAATTTTTTATTCATCTGTCAAGGAACTGATACATTACAGAAGGAGACTAGCTCCTGTTCTCACACAATACTGTTCTGTGACTTACAATTCAATCCCCCTCTAATGATGATGTCTCCTCTTTTTAAAGAGGAGACATCTTTTACAATTTACATGAGAGCGAATATCTCGATTCTGTTTCCTTCTCCAAAACAGGGCTATTTTGTTCTTTAAAAAGAGATACTGTTACAACCGAGACAACAGAAGTGCTATCTTCAGGATGATCCAGGTAACCGTATCTTCGGGCTGTTGCTACTATTGCACAAAAAGTTCTTCCAGAATCGCAAATTACGCATAACGGGATTTGCGTGCTTGACGGTTGTTTCAGCAACTGAGTTAGCTGTTTCAGCAATGGAGTCAGCTGTTTCAGCAACGTAGTCAGCTGTTTCAGCAACGGTCGCTCGTTCCCACCAATGCATATACATATCTGTGATCTTTGACTTGTGTTAGCAACAATGCACTTCAATAAATGATAAAATATAAGAGTATTGTGGAATTAAATGTAAGACAGATTAACCATATAATAAAGAAGAGGTTTCTATATACCTTGGGATAAAGTGAATGAAAAAGACATTGAGGTTCATGGTTTTAAGAGTAAAGTGATGTCAAAATATATAGCAAAAATGGTACATAGTGGAGTCCTAACATCCCCCCCAGCTAAAAATGTTGCATGTCCTCAGGCAACCCCTCGTCTGAATCAGAGTCTGAGTACTGGGACTGAGCATGCAAATTACTCAAGCAGTAGCTGGAGAAGGTGGCATCTGTAGGAGCTCGGAATCCGCTGTTGGTCTGCAACTGTTGCCATGCCGAGGCTTCCTCTCTGTCAGTCAACTGATAATGACATTGATATTTGTCTGAAGGCAGCCATAAAATTGGAAAACGGAAATGATACCCAATCCAGTTTACTCCACAATGTTGAATGCAATCAATATACTTAGGGACCCTGGATAATGCAGCTTGAAGATTGAGAGGGTTAAAAGGATGATAATCCTGTCTTTCCTTACATGACTGCTGCCAAAAGATATCATTGGCCTTCAATGCAGCAAGACCCTTCATTCTAATGTGCTCTTGACACTTAAAAAGGATTGAAGCCTGTAATTGCTGTATGTGCTCGTTCATTCCTGGCTTCTGCAAGAATTCATAATACTGTGCTATAAACATGGTTGGGCCTACAGGCTCTGGTCTAATCCACAGGAGTTTATTCTCCTCATTATGACTGCTTGCAGTGAACGCAGTCTGCCAAGTGAGCTGATTAGACAAAAATGAAGCAAATGCCCTAATTTGTATATCGCCTGCAATTGGAATAAGATTAACTCTCCTATCTTCAGGAATGGCCTCATTATGAAGGTAGAGTTCGCACAGCAGATGCTGGTCACTTTCAGGGGCCTCCTTAAAGGTCTCAACAAATTTCTCTGAAGTCATTAATTCATGTGGTCTGCCATTTGCTATTGCTTTTAATTGAAAATAAACTAATCGTTCAGAAAGAAAGAGAGAGTAATTTACAGAGGGTTTACGTGTAACCATCAATTTCCGCACTAATGAAAACATCAAGGCTATCCGTGCCTTAGACTGTCTGGCTTCCTTCTTATATTCCCTGTGCTCTTGCAGTATTTGTTCCCAGCTATCCCAGTTAGCATATACATGGTTCTGCCATTGCAACTTATGCTGTCGTAATATTATATCTTGTTCTTCAGCATATTGCTTCTTCCATCTGTTCATTTGTTCCAATGGGTCCCATGGCAGAGTCTGTGTCTTTTTGGCAGAAGTAGTGGGTTGGGACACTATTTCCTCTGTCTGTATGGCTGCATCAGTGGTAATGTGTTGGGGCATTGTTTCTTCTGTCGGGATGGCTTCATCAGAAGTAATATGTTGGGGCATTGTTTCTTCTGTTGGGATGGCTGCGTCAGAAGTAATGTGTTGGGGCATTTGTGGTGTGATTTCTTCTTCTTCTTGCTTTATAGAGGGTCCTACTGGTTCTTGTGGAGCAGTAGGGCATTCCTCTTTTATTCCTCCTGCCGTAGATGTTTCAGGGAGCTGAATTTTAACTATTTTGTAGCCTGCACCCTGATAAATGC
This sequence comes from Pinus tabuliformis, assembly GCA_031772625.1. Classification (NCBI taxonomy): domain Eukaryota; kingdom Viridiplantae; phylum Streptophyta; class Pinopsida; order Pinales; family Pinaceae; genus Pinus; species Pinus tabuliformis. The sequence goes on along the minus strand of CM062819.1, from coordinate 87,265,260 downwards.
TGCCACACTCCTGACACATATATTCCATGCATGGCTCCCTATTTTGCATTGAGGCTACATGTGCTAATGTATGGAGATTGAGTTCTCTTTCAAAAGCCTCTCGAGCCATGGTTAATTCAGTTTTGTAAGCTTCTAATTCAGACTTCAGGAACTCATTTTCCTCCAGTAGAGATGTCATAGTATGTGAACTTTGTGTGCTGATTGGCTCCGTTGGAATATTTTGTTGATGCACAGTAGTAGCTAGTTCTTGTACCACAGTGGGTGGTTCTTGTGTTTCATCCACCGGGCTAGAAATAGATTCTTGTGCTCCAGTGGCTGGTTCTGGTACCACAGTGGGTGGTTCTTGTGTTTCATCCACCGGGCTAGAAATGGATTCTTGTGCTCCCGTGGCTGGTTCTTGTGTTTCAGTCACCGGGCTAGAAATGGATTCCTGTGCTCCTATGGCTGGTTCTTGTGTTTCAGTCACTGGGCATTTCCCACTATCGTCCTGCTTGGTGTATTCTTGTGCCTCAGTGACTGGTTCTTGTGTTTCAGTCACTGGGCAAGTGACTGGTTCTTGTGGAGCAGTCACTTCTTGACCCATAAACAATGTCATATTATCCCGAGGCACTGGTTCTTGTGTGGCAGTGCCTTCGGACGAGACAGGTTGGGAAGTTTGGGATGGGGATAAAGGTTTTAGTAGAATAGTGGCAGGGTCAGGGAAAATGGAGGTGGATTTTGTCTCAACAGTCGTTTTCCTTTTTCTTTTTGGTAGGAAGGCAGCAAAATTGCTGCCCTTCCTTTTCTTTGAAAGGGAGGGCTTTTTTCTGGGGACAGGGTTTTCCGGAGGGGTAAGGATTTGAGAAGTGGACCTTGTCCGTGGTCTGGAGCCTGCGACTGCTGAGGTTTTCTTCTTTTTCTTAACGGGTGAAGAAGGGGGTGTTAGAGAATCGTCACTAGGGACAGGAATAGTGGAGGCAGTTGGCTCTGCTAAATGAGGCGAGCTCGGGGTTGGGTTGACTAGGGAATGCGGGATTTCCTCCTGTTGTTCTTCATGAGGAATCTCTGGAATGTCATGAGGACTTTCAGATGGTTGAGGCGTTTGGTCCTGCTGAGGAATTTCCGGAATATCCTGAGGATTTTCGGGTGGTTGGGGTACTGGGGTTTGTTGAGGGATTTCGGCCGGCTGGGGAATTTCAGGTGCTTGCAGAGGAATTTCGGGTGGTTGGGGAATTTCAGGTGGGGCTTGCAGAGGGGGATTTTGCTGAGCAAAACCCCTCTGTATCAGCAACTGGCATAAACGGTGATGGGTAAGGGATGACATTGGAGATTTGGCTCGTTTACAATAATAAGACATGTTTTTAATACAACCAAGCAGATAATAGGGGATATTAATCAGTCGTCCATTCCTCAAGTGATTCATCAAAACAAAATCATGATTGTACACTACCTGATAACGCCCCTCACATGTTAAGTAGTGTTTGATGAACTCTGCCACTGATGGCCATGGTTGAGGAAGTGAGTGCAGACTAACCCCGCGGCCTCTGGGTTCCACTTGCTCGTCCGGGCGCAGAAATTCTTGCTGTGCGTTTAGAACGACCTGCTTCCTACTAAACCAGCGAGTGCCCTCGGCTGGCAACCCTGATACCTGAACTATATCATCCTCTGTCACTGAAATGCGAACCCCTTGGACCACTGAGAAATTGTCTTCAAGGTTTTGTGCAAACTCTAATACTTGTTCCTGGTTAAATTCCCCCAACCTTTCAAAATATACTGTCCATCCCGCTTGTTGGAAGATCTGATAAACTTCAGGAAACAACTGAAGAAGACTTATGGAGCCGGGCTCATGTCTAATGGTCGACCCACCCATGGCTATAGCTTTGAGTTTTCCGCAGAGGCACCGACACAGTAAACTCAGACCGTGATCGCACTAGTTGTTGCAACAGAGGCTGCATAGTCTAAATGACGGCAGAAATGGATATGACAACGGGCGGCTGCTCAGTTCATGCGAAATAATTATTCTATTTTCGGAATTCCCCCCCCTACGTATGGTGTAATAATGATTGGACGTGTAAAGATATGCAATCATTATGAAATGAAATCCTCTCTTTAATATGATTTAACCGAATTACATTAAAACCTTATACCTTACATTTTACCTTTGATTTAATAATTCGAAGTGTCGGTTGCTTCAAAATAGCTCTAATGTACATGGAAGAATTTGTAGATTTTTAGAACGGAGTGTAATTGAATCTAGTACATGCTGAATAGTTTTCACCAAAAGGATCTGAAGTATAATCGTGGAGAACCAGAAAGCTCATATGACAGCAAAGAGAGATACTGCTTTGATGATAACAAGTTGCTGAGACTGGTGTTTGAGCAACTGAAAAATGAACGATACGTTGTTGAAACAGGTGTTTCAGTAACGGGAGAAATCGATAATACATTGCTGAAACAGGTGTTTCAGCAATGGAGGAAATCAATGATACGTTGCTGAAACAGGTGTTTCAGCAACGGGAAAAATCAATGATACGTTGCTGAAACAGGGGTTTCAGCAACGGGAAGAATCAGAGAAATGGAATAACTGACTTAGGTCTGTGAATGGTAAGGGATTATTTCAGCAGTAAGGGGTGGGAAATACTGACTGAAGGAGGATATTTCAGGAGTGGTGGGAGTGGGAATGATAGAAGTAATGTGGGTATGGAGGGATATTGCTTTAGGAAAGAGGGTAAAATGATGGGAAGAAGCTTCTTGATTTAAAGCTTCAGATCTTCTCATGATGAATCTGTCCTCCTTATTGCTTTTCCAGAGTCAGCAAAATTCAATTGTAATATGCCAATCCTTGACAGGGATTATTAGTGCTAAATCTAATCTAGTACTAAAAATATAGTGCAGAAAATTAAGTGCTGTGAGGAGCAGAAGACTCCCCTAGAAAAAGATAATGAATATCAGTCATGCAAGCAGTCTTGAAATCCTCTTTAGAAACAGGGCGCTTATATAAACGGAGCCTATGGCCATTGACTAGTAGAGGTGTTTTAGCATCATCAATTGTTACAAGCCTTACCGTTCCGTTTGGAAAGACATCATCTACTTCATATGGTCCAAGCCAACGTGTACGTAGCTTTCCCTGAAAATTTTCAAACCGAGAGTCATACAACAAGGCCCAATTACCTTTTTGGAACTGCTTGTGTTTGATAATTTTGTCATGCCACTTCATCCTTTGTTGCTGAATCATGTTTGTTTGGTGAATGGCATCTAATCTCTTTTCATCCAACTCCAAAAGCTGCTGCAATCTAGCTGTCTGCACATCATTCAAATCAAGATTAACAGCTAAAGCAGTCCTTAAAGTTTCAATTTCAAATTCCACAGGAAAAACAGCATTTTTACCATAAACCAATTCATAGGGAGAAAAACCTGTAGTGTTTCTCCAAGTAGTCCTGTAAGCCCATAATGCCTCAGGGAGCCTTTGGGACCAATCCTTTCGGTTGTCCTTCACTGTTTTAGTTAGAATGGCCTCTAAAACTTTGTTTGTGCTTTCCACCTGCCCATTGGCCTGGGGGTGGTATGGTGTAGTCATTCTATGTTGAATATGATATTTGTGAAGGGTAGATTTAAAACCATGAGAATTGAATGGAGGTCCTCCATCAGTAACTAGCTCTCTAGGAATTCCAAATCTAGTGAAAATCTCTTCAAACAAGAAGGCTAGAACAGCCTCTTCATTGGCTCTAATAAGTGCTTTGGCCTCCACCCACTTAGTCATATAGTCTGTGCAGACTAATATATAGGTTCTTTGATTGGATGGAGGGTTAATGGGTCCTATGAAGTCCAAGGCCCATCTTTCAAATGGTTCAGAAACTACCTGGGGGTTTAATGGCATTTGGTCTCTATGATTGGGTTGACCCATTCTCTGGCAGCTGTCACAAGCCCTTACATACTTCTTTGCATCCTTAAATAATGAGGGCCAATAGTAACCCATCCTCAGAATTTTATGTGCTGTTCTTTTATCAGCAAAATGGCCTCCACAAGGGCCATCATGATAAGCTTTCAATATGTCATACACTTCATCTTCTCTAATGCATCTTCGGATCTCCTGATCAAGCCCAGTATAGAAGAGACACCCGCTTATCCAGCTGTACCTGGCACTTTGTTGAACAATTCTTCTCCTTTCTCTATATGACAGGTGTGCTGGTAGTTTTCCTGCAACCAAGTAATTAGCAATATCTGCATACCATGGAGAATGAGCAGAAACTGCAAACAAATATTCGTCAGGAAAACTATCATCTACTGGAATATCATTGTCAGTTTTTAACCGTGAAAGAAAATCAGCCACCACATTTTCTTTACCAGGCCGATCTACAATTGTAATATCAAATTCCTGCAATAATAATAGCCATCTGGTAACTCTAGCATTTGTGACAGATTTGTTCATTAAGTATTTAATAGCTGAATGATCAGTGTGTACAAAAGTAGGATAACCAGTAATATAGTGTCGGAATTTATTAATGGCATAGATTACTGCAAGGAACTCTTTCTCGGTAACTGTATAGTTAAGCTCAGCAGAGGTCATATTCTTACTGATAAAGTATATAGCATAAGGAAGATGATTTTCCTCTTGTCCCAAAACCGCTCCAATAGCAATGTCTGAAGCATCAGAAGATATGTGAAACGGAAGATTCCAGTCAGGCCCCCTCAAAATAGGAGCAGTAGACAACTGATGCTTCAGTTCTTCAAAAGCTTTCTGACACGAATTAGTCCACTTGAATTCAACATTTTTAATAAGCAATACAAATAATGGAGAAGCTATTTTAGAGAAATCTTTAATAAATCTCCTATAATAACCAGCATGTCCTAGAAAACTTCTCACATCAGTTTGAGTTTTAGGAACAGAAAGATTCTGAATGACCAATATTTTAGATGGATCTACCTGAATACCTTGAGATGAAATGAAATGTCCAAGCACTATTCCCTCACTCATCATCATATGGCATTTTTCGGTACTTAAGGAGAGGTGAGCTTGAATACATCTTTTAAGTACTTTCTCAAGGTTTTGTAATGCCTCTTCGAAAGACACACCATAGGGGGTAAAATCATCCATAAATATTTCCATACAATCATTCAGCATATCGGAAAAAATTCCTATAACAGCTCTTTGAAAAGTTGCTGGTGCATTGCACAACCCAAATGGAAGAACTCTATAGGCGAAAGTCCCCCAGGGGCTAGTGAAAGTGGTTTTGTCTTGATCTTGGGGTGCAATTCTTATCTGATTATACCCACTGAATCCATCTAGAAAAGAAAAGAATTTCTTCCCTGCAAGACTGTCCAACCCCTGATCAATGAAAGGTAAGGGAAAGTGATCCTTTTGAGTAGCTTTGTTTAAAGCTCTATAGTCGACACATACCCTCCATTTCCCGTTTTTCTTAGGAACAATTACTAACGGGGAAACCCATTCACTGTTAGATATGGGGTATATAAATCCTGCGTTAAGCAGTTTTTGAAGTTCTTCTTTAACAATTTCTCGTAAATTAGGATTCATTCGTCTTTGGGGTTGACAAACAGGTCGGCATCCCTCTTTAATGTAAATTCTGTGAGTACATAATTCAGAATAAATACCTTTCATGTCCGTGTAATCCCAGGCAAATGCCTCCTTATATTCGTGTAATAACTTCATTAGCTGTTGTGTTTCAGCATCTGTTAGATCAGGATTTATGTTTAATGTCTTACTGGGTTCAATTTCAACTGTTATGCTTTTAGATGAGATCGTGGTTAAAGTTTGAGATGAATCTTCAGGTTCAATCTTTTCTTGTGCATGAGTTTCAAAAATTGTAGTTAATTGATTGTGTGTTTCAGCAATGACAGAAGAAGGTTCACAAATAAAATTATTGATTATCTCATCCTCTGTATTGTCTTTAAGAGTTAAAGCTTGTCCTATAGTTAGAATCAGCTGAACAGCATTATCATCATAATCCATCCATATAGAATCTTCATTATTGACTACTGGCGTAGCGTGAGGATAAAGAGTTAATTGTTTTGTTTCATAACCATTAGAAATTGTCATTGAACCAGATCTGCAACTAATAAATGCATCAGCTGTGGCCAACCATGGCCTTCCTAGAATTAAGGGATGTCCCCCCAGCTTTGTTTTAGTTTGCAATACAACAAAATCAGCTGGATATTTCCAGGATTCAACTGAAATGAGTAGGTCTTCAACAATCCCTTCTGGCTTAATTGTGGAACGGTCAGCTAACTCTAAAATGGTGGGTGTATCTCTGATTGTGTTATTCAGCTGTAACAATTGTGAAGTTTCCAGAGTCATTATATTAATTGCTGCACCTAAGTCTACCAGAACTCGGGGAATCATTGCTTTACCAATCTGAACTGTGACAGTAGGATGGCCAGGATCACCGTATTTTACAGGAGGGGCTTTTCCGGACATTAATGCAGACAAGTCTCCCATCACATGTACTGTAAGGGGATCCTTGGTTTTCCTACCAGGTTTCTTAACACAAATATCCCTTAATGTTTTGGCATAAATTGGTACATCTCTTAATGCTTGTAAAAGTGGAATTTTAATATACAAATTTTGCAATTCCCCTATAAAATTAAAAGTAGGTGTTTCAGCTGTTTTGGTTAAAACCAAACGCTCGGGGAATGGTGGTTCTGTTAATTCAACATTTTTGTTAGGAGGTGGTTGAGCTTCTTTTTGTTTCTCGGTTTCATTTTTATCTGAATCAGTTATGTCATCTATAATAGGCTCTACTATTCTTCCAGATCTCAGATGAATATCATTACATTGCATAGTAGGAAATATAGACTGATTCTGAATATCAATGACTTGCACAGCTTTATTATTGGGGTTAGGATTTGGTTGCACAGGTAGTTGGGGTCTCATTTGGTTGTTTGGCGGAGCATTTGATGGCAGAGAGAGTGATTGTTGGAATTGAGGCATTTGATTTGGGTACGGGAGTGATTGACTATTCCAATTTGGGTTCCAAGGATTGAAAGGAGGTGGCTGCTGTGGAGGCCAAGGAGTCCACATTGAAGGGTCGACAAAGGGAGGGTTTTGCATTTGCATGGGTGGGAAATTCATTTGATTGAAAAGTGGGTATTGCATTTGGTTGAAGGGGGGGTAACTTGTTTGGCCAAAAGCAGAATAATTGTTCCAACGATTAAATGGCATACCAGAGTTCGTACCTTGCCCTTTAGGTTGCCATTGTCTTCTTTGAGTTAGCAGGTAGACTGCTTCAGCTTCTTCTTCCGTTGTCTGCAACACTGCTTTTATTCCTGGTAGAGATGGACACTGTTCTGTCTCATGATCTTTCTCACAAAGGGTGCAAACTAGTACTTTATCTCTTGGACATTCCCTTAGTGGATGTTTGTCTCTACATTTCGGGCAATAGACAGCCAGAGTTGCTTCTGCTTCGGCCTGCTTCTTCTTAACCTGCAAAGTGTCAATCTGCGAGGCAAAAGAACTTAGCATTTCGGTTTTAAATTCTTCAAGTAAATTACCTATTTCTGCTCTTGTTGCTCCTCCATTGGCTGATTTCTGCACCCTTGAATAGGTGGAATCTCTTATTCTGTTTCTTGCAGCTCCCCTAGAGCACCTTTTAGCAAGTTCACAAATCTCATCATATGATTCTTTAGATATATCTCCCTTAGCAAGCATATTTAACATATTTAAACAATCATCCCTTAAACCTCTAAGTAATATTGTTTTACGAATTTCCTTACTTATATCCGGATGATTGGATCTCTGTATGTTGTATTGCAATCTTTCTATGTAGTCCTCCAGACTTTCATCCGATTTTTGTGCCATATTGAATAGTTCATCCTTCTTCTCTCTCGTCCGGCAGTAGTCTTGATATTTAAGCAGAAATTTTTGTTTCATCTGCTCCCATGTTGTGATTACCTGACTTCCAAGGCTCATGAACCATCTTAAGGCATTCCCTTTTAAGGTGGCTGGAAACAGCTTCAACTTTTGAGCATTAGTAACATAATCATAACTTCTGCATAAAATATCAAATTCAAAAAGAAATTCGTCAGGATCTTCAGTGGATAAACCATGAAAGTTAGGTAGAGCAGACAATGGGATATTTTTCATCGTTCCTGCAGGAAGATCACTGATGGGAAATCCCAAGGTAGAAAGGGAATTTTCATCCCTTCTTTCTTCTTCAGGACCTGCACGTCCTCCTCCAAAGATGAATGCATCATTGTTATCTTCCATTGTTAGCCCTCCTACTGCACTTTCTCGATCGTCAGAATCCTCTATTGGTTCTTCAGTGTTTTCTACCGGTCGTCCAACGCTCTCTACTATCTCCTCAATGTGTTCTACTGATCTGCTAATACTTCCCTCTGACTCTTCAGCGCTCACTGCTGGTTCTTCTGTATTTTCAGGACCCACAACTTCCTCTGTTCTATAATCTGACTGAGGAGAACGCTGAAATTTTGATTTCCGAGAACTTAATCTTTGTGATGATTCAGCCTTCGACACAATCTCGTCAATAAACGTTTTTCGTCCTCCCCAGCCCTTGCCACCTGTGTGGTTATTTTTCTTCTGGTTTCCTCGTCCTCTCATGCAATCTGCACATTAAAAGAAAGAGAAAAAAAAAATGAATGCTTTTGAAATCTATAATTACCTTCCCCGGCAACGGCGCCAAAATGTTGGTCGCTCTAATTGTTTTCACAATTCGAGCTCCACATAAATTGTCAACCCGAGAAGGTCTTTTTATTTCAAAGGTAATAGCGCACTGGATATGCTCAATTTCAAAAGTGGGATCAATGTTGTAGTAAAAGAAAGATACACACCTGTTAAATTCATCAATCTACCAACTCACACTCTACTTAATTAAAGCCGAAGTCAATTAAATTATAGCAGAAACGATTTCTCTATTACAGCAAAGGAAAATCAATCTATAAGAAAAGAAATCATTCAACCATAGCAGGAACAGGACCCTATTCCCTGGTGGGGAACTTCAGCACCTGCTGCCTGGCACTTAGTCACACTGTAAGAAAAGTAACCTCAAGAGATCAAGACCCTATTCCCAAGAACAGGAACCTTCAGCACTTGTTTTCTTGCTTCTAATCACACTGCAGGCAAAGGAAAGCAATCAATGGGAGCAAGACCCTATCCCTTTATGCAGAGATCTTCAGCACATGCTCTCAACATCATTCACTCATGCATTCAATACGTGTAGCGCTAAGAAACAGAGTATTGCAAACTGTGTAACTAGTGTTTCAACAACAGGATTAAGGAAAGTGCAAACACATAAAGAAATAAACAAACTACTGGAACCAAAGGGGTGAATCTTGTGAGGAAGGCGGGCCCTTTCCTTCTCACAAGATTCCCCAGGAGAAAGAATTAAATTGGAACGCTCAAAAGAAGTTTTTATTCATCTGTCAAGGAACTGATACATTACAGAAGGAGACTAGCTCTTGTTCTCACACAATACTGTTCTGTGACTTACAATTCAATCCCCCTCTAATGATGATGTCTCCTCTTTTTAAAGAGGAGACATCTTTTACAATTTACATGAGAGCGAATATCTCGATTCTGTTTCCTTCTCCAAAACAGGGCTATTCTGTTCTTTAAAAAGAGATACTGTTACAACCGAGACAACAGAAGTGCTATCTTCAGGATGATCCAGGTAACCGTATCTTCGGGCTGTTGCTACTATTGCACAAAAAGTTCTTCCAGAATCGCAAATTACGCATAACGGGATTTGTGTGCTTGACGGCTGTTTCAGCAACTGAGTTAGCTGTTTCAGCAACGGAGTCAGCTATTTCAGCAACGGAGTCAGCTGTTTCAGCAACGGTCGCTCGTTCCCACCAAGGCATATACATATCTGTGATCTTTGACTTGTGTTAGCAACAATGCACTTCAATAAATGATAAAATATAAGAGTATTGTGGAATTAAATGTAAGACAGATTAACCATATAATAAAGAAGAGGTTTCTATATACCTTGGGATAAAGTGAATGCAAAAGACATTGAGGTTCATGGTTTTAAGAGTAAAGTGATGTCAAAATATATAGCAAAAATGGTACATAGTGGAGTCCTAACACCCTGCAACACCCATTGTTTCTCTACACCAAGAGAACTTCTTAGAGCTCACAGATTTTGTCAATGCATCTGCAGTATTCTTCAAAGTGTCCACATTTACGAGCAACACCTTTTTGTCTTCTATCATATCCCTCACAAAGTGATACTAAACATCAATGTGCTTTGTCTTTGAATGATATGAAGGGTTATTTGCCTAGAAAATTGCACTTTGGCTATCACAATCTATCCTTATAGCTCCCTCTACTAATCCCATACTTGAACACATTCTATGCAACCAATCTGCTTCCTTTCTTGCATGTATTCTACCTCTGTAGTTGATAGTGCAACTACAGATTGTTTCTTACTCATCCAACCGATTGCACCTCCAAATAGGTTAAACACATACATGTTATAGCTCCAAATCTCACTCTTGTGGTTTGTGATGCTGTACTCATGGCCTAGGGCAACCCCTCCTTCCAGACCTAGTTCTAAAATTTAAAAAATAGTGTTTTATCCCTTATACGCAACATTTCCCTGAGTTAAATGCATGTATATGTGGGTTGTATAGCCAACCCGCGTGTATGTATTAAAACACTTAAAAAAATATAAAACTCCTTATTTTCGGGCGGAGATCGCGGGTTCTACCTGCTGATCACCTGTTAGTGCCCGTGGCCCAACTGTTCCCAACCAACTCCTAACTAAAAAACTACTTTGGGAGTGGTATAAAAAGACCTCAAAGGGAAGGCCTAAGGGAGGAGAGAAGAGAGAGAAAGGTTATTATGCTGAGATTTTTCCCTTGACCAGGTCTGAAGTCCCTTGTGCCTTCTGCAGTTCCCCCATTTTGTACAGGAAACCTTTGTTTCCTTGTGTGTTGATGTTCATCCACTATTTATGACATCATGGAGAGATTCATGGAAAGAGTTTGTTAGAGGCTTGAGGCTGGAACAGATCCGGAAGGAAGCTTTGCTTGGAGCCTGCTGAAGGTGACTCAGGTGAAAATATTCCTTTTTATGTACTTTATTTGTCTATAATAAAAGAAACACATGTCTTGGTTCCCGAAATGAATCTTCTTTATGCTAATGATATTCATGTTTAGAATTCATATGTAAATGGTTGTTTGGATTTCATAACTAACTACCTTTCTTTATAACTTGAAGATGGTTTCTTTATAAGTTTTTGTCCATGTACTGCTGTGCTCTTTGAATTGTTTGTTTTGCAGGACAAAAGAGAAGAAGGGAACTCCAAGAAGGGTTTGGAACCTAAGGGCCTTCTCAAACATAGGACCAAAGGTACGTACCCTTATCATAGAATTTGCTTACAATAGCATAATGGCTATGTGAATGCATGTTTCTTTGAATAGATAACTTACAGTCTGCTAGGGTTTCAACCCAAAAAGCCCTAGGGGAACATTTACCTCTATCAGAATTGGCGACTCCATTGGGGACAACACTCTTGTTGTTCCTAGTTTGGGTGTTTTTCAAGCCAATCAGGGCTCAGCTACCTTGTCTGCTTGCTGTTACTGTCTGGTCTTTTTTTGAACTTTAAGCTTTGCCAATTTCTTCAGTTTGTTTTTTTTTTTTTCTTGAAGCTTTTCATATACGCTGTTTTTTCTTAGTTACAGAAGCGTATATATGCTTGTTTCTTTGAGTAAACCTGTGTATATGCAAGTTTCCTCAGATACAGTCGCGTATACACGGAATCTGTACATCAGTACAGTCGCGTGTATATTGCAATTTTCAAGATTTATAAATCTTTTTGTCTTTGGAGGTTTGTCTGGTGGTTTGATTCGATCTGAAATAGTCATTGTCCAGTATCAGTTATTTATTGTACAATGAGCATCTTGTTCTGAATTCTCTCTGATTATAAGGAGTATTGGTCTTGTTTTTTGTTAATTGCAAGCGTCATCGTTCTTGCTAAAGCACGGAATATTTCTTGCTAGGAATCTTGGCTGCTCTATTTTATCAGAGCGGGAAGATTGATCACAATCTTTGTGTTAATCTTGCTTTTGGTGACTTTTTGTTTGCTTAAAAAAATCACTTTTTGTGACCATCCACTTCTTTGTTTCATGAAAGTTGTTGTTTGAAACTTTCTTGGAATTTGTCTTTTTGATCTTTTTGGTTTTCATTTCCAAAGCTTTCATTGCTGCTTTTGATTGTTAAGAGTGATTTCAAACACATTTATTTTTGTTGGGTTTTCATCCATTGATTGGTGTCGATTCGCAAAAGTGTTTAATTGCCTATTCCTCAATCACAAGTTTCAGTTTTGTTGAGAGAATTTTTTGAAAATACTTTTTTGCTTGTTACTTTTGAAGAAAATCTTTTGAAAATCTTAGTTTTACTTTCTTGAACTTGCTTTCCATTTGGTTTCCTTTTAGTGAGTGAAAGTGCTTTATGTTTGTCTTAGAACTTGTTTTTAGTGTTTAGACGAAATGATTGGTAGCATCTCATATTCCATCTAGGCATCTTAAGTGGCACGATAAATATTGATAAGCAAGCGACTTTCATTTTTTTTTGTTTTTAGAGTAGTTTTAAATCTTGCATCCGCATATAGTTGTTGCATTAGGATAGATTTGCATCCCCTTTTTAGGCATATATAGCATTGTTAGCTTTTGTGAGTGTGAAGTGTGAATTAACGAAAAGAAAAGAAAAATTTGTTTTATTAGAAGTACCTCTGAACCCTATAGAAATTTCTCTTCATCGAAAAACGAAAAAGTGCATGTGCATGTAATTAAGTTTTTATTAATTTATTTTGCGTCAAAAAACACCATTAGTTTCACTTTCGTTACCTTGTGATTTAAAGAATGGCCTAATAAAATCAAGCGCTAACTAAAATTCACTAGAACTTTTTGTTTAGTCAGTTACACCAACAAGTTTAGGATTTTAGGGCCTTGGATTAGGCAAGTGGAGAGTTAACTCTCCAAGGCCATATAAACGTCAAACATAGGAGTCTGAATAACGAGAGGAAATCCAATAGTGTTAGGAAGACTAGGAAAGCTCCGGATCTGGGAGTTAAGCATGAGGGTCTATGAAGACAAGGAAGAGAGATCCCCCCTCTCCTACTTGTCTGAACTTACCTCACGACTGTTCCGCCTGGCTTCTGCGACGAGTTGGTATCCATAGTTGCTACTCCTAGGGATCTACACAGGTGGCTGCGGAGGGGAATCCCGTGGCACCTGAGGTTGACGTTACATCACTCTTGACAGTACTACTGGAGGGCACCCTTATGAAGCTTTGGGGCTTGCACCGACGCAGGCTGTTGTTAGGAGGTCAGTGTAACTTCCTCTGATACCTTCGCTGATAGGACTGGGCCCTCATCATCCCAGACTATCTTCAGAAGGCCCCTTAATTCACTTTCTCATATTTTGGCGTCCGGTCTTAATCACCCGGAGCGGAAATACTTGGAAGTTGTTTGACTAGCTGTATCTTTAGGGACTTTATAGTGTGTGCTCTGTGCTCTTAGTTCGCCTAGCTTTCAATTTTTTCAGTCTTTAGTTAGATCATAAAAAAAAATTCAAAGTGGTTGATCGATCTCCTAGACAGTCTCGAAGACTTCGTGGTCTTTCACCACCAAGTTTAGAGCCTTCTCCTAGAAGGCGCAGAGGCAATACTACCAGTGGGTTCCATCCCACGCCAGTTGATGCATCGGGGATTGATCCTCCTCTCGGGGGCATTAGTGTTCAAGCAAGGCCTGGCACTTCTGAACAAGAGAGAGACACTCCAGTCCTTTCTCGAGTTCTCTTTCAAGCGGAGAATAACATAGAGGTAGAAGAACTCTCAGAGTCATTAGCGGCTCCGAATTCTCCACTACCATCTAGTCATCCAGACGTATTACAATACGTTGGGACTCCGACGCATAGACCGTCAAGTCCAGGTTACGCTACGCGCTTACCATTGATGACCACTACTAGAAGCATGGCTTCTACAAGTGCTATGACTATGCAAACCCCAACATCGGTGCAAGGGGGAGGAACAATTTCCATCTCCTCTGCTTCCTTGATCGGATATTTTGCTAGCACATCTTTAGTTGGGTCTACCTCCATTCCGTCCATGAGTGGAAATGCCCAAACCAATGCTTTTGGTACTGGATTCTTCCCATTTGGAACCCACTCACAGGGTATTCCATCGGTTCCGTTTAGTGCCACTATGTCCATGATGGGCGGATCAGCTTCATTCCAAGGTTTTCCTTTCGGAAGTGGTCATATACCACATTCCAACCTGACGGTAGGATCCATGCCTTTTTCTTCTATAGGACAAAGCAGTAATCCTTTCCAAGGTTGGACTAACCCTGGGGTTAGTAGCGTGGGAACTGGGAATCCATTTATCAGCCAACAAGGGAATAGGCCGTACTCCACGGTTAGTTCATTTCAAAGTATTCCTCCCCTTGCTTCGGCTTGGAATCCGTATCAGGGGTTATCAACTCCTTACAATCCTTTAGGAGGAAACTTTGCTGGTTATGGAGGCTATACGGCTGGAGTTGGTCAAACTCTGAATTTTACTGGATCACAAGGCTTTCCTTTTGGTTCAGCTGGTTCTACTGGTTACTTCGGGCAGCCTGGTGCCTCCCAAATTCCAGGACAATCTTTTCAGAACTTTGGGAGTTCTACCCAGTCTGGGTGGAATCCCCAAGGTCTTCCTAGGCTTCCATTTCTGGAAATGTTGAACTTGCCAGATCTCACTAAGTTAACAAATGAACCAATCAAGTATAATCCGGCCTGGCCTCCGGTCCCAACTAAACTCTCTTCGGACATTCCAAAATTCGAAGGGAAGAGTGGCGAAGACCCAGGTGACCATGTGACCACATTCCACTTGTAGTGCTCATTTAACTCCCTTATCGATGACTCGATTAGGTTGAGACTCTTTCAGCACACCTTGATTGGTAATGTGGCCAAATGGTATATAGACTTGCCAGGGGGAAGCTTTACATCTTTCGCTGACTTAGCCAATATTTTCTTAAATCATTTCTAGTTGCTTGTTCGCTATGAGGCCGAAACTGAACTTCTGGCCACCTTTCGTTAGGATAAGGCAACCCACATTTCTGACCATATTCAGGAATGGAGACGGAGAAAGAGGCTCATTAAAGCCTAAATCCCTCCGGAGTACCGTTTCGAGTGGTTTTTGAAGTCTTTACAACCCGAGATCTCCAAGGATGTCTCCATGTCTGGGGTCTATTTTGAGGAGCAAGCCATTTTTAGGGCCCAGCAATTAGAATTGATCTACTCTCAGTCTGGGATCCTACAAAAGTACTTGCCAGATGCTCCTGGATCTAAGGTTGACATAGCTAAGTCGAAGCCAGGTCCGCACGCGGATGGTATCGTTGGGTCAGTAGACACAACTACAGTGAACTTGTTGAATCAATTGCAGCAGTTGTCCTTGCAAACTGCTTCTAACAACCAAGTCACATCGCCTAATCCCCCCGCTTCCCAAACTTCTTCAATTAATGCCGTCAAATCTGATAACCCCAAAGGAAATCAAAATTCCAATGGGAAAAATAAAGGACGAGGTAAGAAAAAGAACCAGGATGGGAAGCCTGATGCAAATAAATACGTCAATAATGCTGGTGGTGGTAGAAATGAGTCGAGAAAGAAAGTCAAGTTTCCATGCAAGTTGTGCAGTGGAGACCATCTAACTCATCTCTGCCCTAATATTGAAGACGCTCAGCGCTAGTTAGGACAGCAAGGGACTTCTAGTTCTCAAGCTGTGTTAACCAACCCTTTTCCCCAAGGGAAGCAACTTCTTGTTGGCGTGAGTTCAAACCCTGGAACCTCCGCAGGGGGCAACCAGGAAGGGGAAAAATCATCAAATGTTTTCAAGATGGGTTCTAACGTCCATGTGGTTGCTCGGTCACATGATTATGGTGAAGTCGAAACTTTCAAGGACAAGATTGTTCGCAAAAGTACTGACCTTCATATTGAGCGACCCCCTGTCGAGACTATACCACGGATACCGAAAGGTTCCGCTAAATGCGCAACTATTAATCCTAATGCTAGGCCCGCCCAAAATTACTCCATTGTGGAGGATCTGGCTCAGAGTCCATGCACCATGTCCGCTTTAGAGGTTCTCCAGTCGTGTCCAGCTCAAAGAAGTGCTTTACTCTCCGCGATTGGAGTAGTCGATCCAGCTAACTCTTTAGTGCTCACTTTTGACATGTTAAATGTCAAAAAGCAACTCCCTCATCATATGGCTTTCCAAATAAAGTCTACATACCGGAAAATCAATATTTTTCGCACCGTTATAGATGAAGGAGCTTCCACATGAGTCATGTCGATGTCATGCTGGAAGGCTACTGGGTCGCCTTTGGTTGTTCCTTCACCCACCGTCTTGACTGCATTTGATGGTCATTCTCATAAGCCGCATGGGATTATCCTAACCTTTCCTATATGTGTTGGAGGGAAGGTCATTAATATCGAAGTAGAAGTCATAGATGCTAACCTCGGCTATAATCTCCTATTAGGAAGGAACTGGGTATACGAAATGGACACCGTCGTTTCGACTCTGTTTCGTGTCATTTGCTTTCCTCATGAGGGGAAAATCGTTAAGGTTGATCAATTAGACTATTGTCCAGTCAATCCTCAAGCAAGCTCTAACTCTACTATCCCTTTATGGATAACCCTCACGCGCCGACTGAGAATTTGGGAGTAGGGATGTATTCCTCATTGATGGGTACATTTGATATTCCCTCTCCTTTTGCTAAAATCAATGCTATTTCATCATCTAAGGGGTCTCCTCGAGAAGATTTCTTTCGAACTCGTTATTTTTCAGATCCTTGGACCTTGCCTTCACCTACAACCACATTAGTTGAAGGACAAGTAAATGGAATGGCATTCCCTATATCTGCAGCTGAGCTTAGATATCAGTCTATCGTAGACTCTGCAGACAACCACTCTACTCCTTTTTCCGAAGAGGAGTTAGATGGTCATGTGGCCCCGGCTTGGAGCCTTGATTCTACCTCTGCCTTGTACTGCTTAGCTTCGGTTTTACCTTCTGAAGAAGCAATCCTCGAAGTAATGATGGGTATAGATCGACCTTGGGAAGACTTACACCATCGTTCATACTTTCTTCCTCCATTGCAGGAAGTAGAATCTAGATTCTCCGAGCTCCTCACTAGTGATGTTTGTACGGTGTCAAACCCTTTGGCTCCAGCACACATTCGTGCCGAAGGTAATCTGTCGGTAATTTCAAAAACGATACCTATAGACATCTCTAGGGACCCCAACGTCATCGAGAATATCTTCATCGGAATTGAGTGTTCCCCTGAAGAAATTCAAATTTACACCGATTTAAGGAATTTCGGGATGTATTTGCTTGGTCTTATGAAGAAATTCCTGGCATTGATCCTTCTATAGTTGAACATGAGATCAAGATGTATGAAAATGCGAAACCGGTTCGTCAAAGGCTTAGGCCGGTTAACCCTAGGAAAGCATCAGCTATCAAAGCTGAGGTTGAGAAGCTGCTAAGGGTGGGTTTTATATACCCTATTCCTCTTACTGATTGGGTTTCTAATCCAGTCCATGTGGATAAAAAGCAAGGAACAATCCAAGTATGCATCAATTTTAGGGACCTAAACAACGCTTGTCTGAAAGATAATTACCCCACGCCATTCATTGATCAGATTATCGACGAGTGTGTGGGTAATGAAATTTTTTCCTTCATGAATGGTTTTTCAGGTTATAATCAAATTTCTATCCGTCCTGAAGATCAACATAAGACAACCTTTATATGTCCCTCGGGTACCTTTGCATATAGAAAGATGCCTTTTGGTCTTAAAAATGTTGGAGCCACTTTTCAGCGGGCCATGTCATATTCTTTCCACGACATCAAACATCTCATCGAGGTATACTTGGATGATCTCGCTGCTCGTTCTCGAAAGAGAACTAATCATTTTAGTCATCTTCGATTGGTTTTTGAACGATGTCGTTTTTATAAAATCCATTTGAATCCCAACAAGTGCGTTTTCGCGGTTACGTCTGGTCGGTTGTTAGGGTTCATCGTGTCCAATGAAAGGATTTGGGTTGATCCCTTCAAGGTTTAGGCAATAGTTCAGTTGCCTCCCCCGTCCTCAATTCGACAACTTCAAAGTCTCCAAGGGAAGGCTAATTTCTTAAGACGGTTTATAGCAAACTATGCCGAGATTACTAAAGGGTTCATGCATTTGCTACGTAAAGGAGTTCCATTTGTGTGGGATGACTTTGCACAACAGTCGTTTGATGCTTTCAAAAAAGCATTAGTCTCTACCCCGCTTTTGAGTCCACCAGATTATGGTAGAGACTTCCTTTTGTATCTCGCAGCAGCAGAATCAACCATTGGTATGGTTCTAGTTCAGGAAGATGATGCTCTCGCCGAGCATGTGGTTTATTATTTGAGCCGAGGCTTAATAGGTCCTGAACTTCGCTATCCTCCGGTTGAGAAGTTGGCCTTGGCAGCTGTCCATGCTATCCAGCGGCTCCATCATTATATTCTGATACGCAAAACTTTTGTCTCAGCGGCGGTCAATCCATTTCAATTTGTCCTCAGTAGGCGAGTGATTGGGGGAAAATATAATAGATGGATAGTCATTTTGCAAGAATTCGATCTCGAGTTCTTGTCTACCAAGTCTAAGAAATCCATGGTTTTCGCGGAGCTAATTTCTGAGCTACCTTGTGGAGAGGATACTATTTATGAGGAAAGTTTTCACGATGAACATTTATTCCTCATCTCTTCACTCGACCCTTGGTATGGAGATATCATTGTCTATCTCCAGACTTCGAAGTTTCCCTCTACTTTCTCCAAGGATGAACGTCAAAAATTACGTCACCTGGCTAAAAACTATGTTATCATTGGTGACACATTATACCGTCGAGGGGTTGATTCAATCCTTCGGCATTGTTTAACCTTAGAGGAAGTAGAGTCAGTGCTCAATGACTGCCACAATGGAGCGTGTGGTGGTCATCTATTAGGGCTTGCTAAAGCCCAGCGCATCTTACACGCCGGCTATTTTTGGCCTTCAATTTTTAAAGACTGTGTGGAAGCGGTTAAACACTGTCACCCGTGCCAAATTTTTACTCGGAAGATGCGCACGCATCGAGCTCCTCTTTTTCCCGTTGTCATCGTCGGTCCCTTTACTAAGTGGGGTATTGATTTTACGACTTGTAATCCGCCTTCAGCGGCGAATCACAGGTACATTATCATGGTTGTAGACTACTTTACGAAGTGGGTTGAGGCCATGCCTACTTATAAGAACGATAGTGACACGACAGCATTGTTTCTTTTCAATCAGGTTATCTCAAGATTCGGTATCCCGAGAGAGATTGTCACTGACCATGGCAGTCATTTCCAGAGTCAACTGATGTCTGAATTGGCTCTTAAGTTAGGTTTTCGCCAGGAGCACTCGTCCCCTTATCATCCTCAGGCCAATGGACAGGTCGAGGCAGTCAATAAAACTCTTAAGACAATACTCAAATGGACAATCGAGAAAAATCGGTCCAATTGGCACATTATGTTGTATTCGACTCTTTGGGCATACCGAACCTCTGTCAAAACGGCTACTGGTTTTACACCTTTTCAATTGGTTTATGGGATGGAATCTATCTTTCTGGTTTAATGTGAAATTCCATCCCTTAAGTTAGCTGTTGAGCTCCTTCCTGAGACTTCGAGTCTCAAAGAGTGCCTAGTTCACTTGGAACATCTCGATGAGGAGTGTCGAGATGCCGCCACGATGAATGAGGCTCATAAGAAAAGGGTTAAAATGCAGTATGATAAGTTTGTCCATCCTCGAGTCTTTGCTGAAGGTGACCTTGTCTTGGTCTATGACCAAGATAAAGACACCTTGGGGGCATGCAAATTTAAGCCTATGTGGTATGGTCCTTTCATTATTAAACGAGTTTTAGAAAAATGGTCGTATGAGTTAATCGACTTTGAGGGAAACAAGCTGGCGGAGCCCCGAAATGGGCTCTACCTAAAGAAGTACTTTGCTTAGTTTTGGCCAGTCAATGGCTTCTTTGTATTTTATGTATATTTGTACATATATCGTCGAGAGTTTTTTGATATCAGCACTTTTTGGTCTGCTGTGGCAGGCGTTGATGGATGATTTGGTCTATTTTGGGTTCGCCGATGGTGCTAGCTGGCACACTCGAAATCTTGCTTCCGCAGCTTGGGTACTTTATTATCCAACTGGTCAATTGATGGCATCAAGAGGCGTATGTATCGGTCCTGATTCAAACATTATGGCCGAGTATACTGCTGTTATTAATTTATTATTCGAGGCAATCTCTCATGGGATCGCCTCGTTGGTAGTATATCTTGATTCTCTATTGACAGTGTCTCAATTAAATAACATTTATCGGGTACGGGATCCATCTTTATATCGCCAGTATTTAAGGGTAAGGTTGTTGCAAAGATCATTTACTTATATTAATTATTTGCACATTCCAAGATCTCACAATTGGTTAGCTGATTCTATCGCTAATCAAGCATTAGACTGGCATATCAATCATCATTACAATAAAATCAAGCATCAAAAAGTCAAACTGTATATATATATATATATATATATATATATATATATATATATATATATATATATAAGTGTCTCGAGTGTACATATGTGTGTCCAAAAAATATACAAAATTGGGACTCAAATGCTCATAATCATGTCCGGCATATCTAATGCCTCGGCTCAGGATGAGTGTCTAAGTATGTAACTATAGCATTGGCCACACGCAGAAAAATGCGAACCCAGTCACGTGGCATGCCAACCACATGACGCTGCATATCCTCAGGAAGGTCCTCTATGGCAGCCATCAGTACTCGGCAGCTCAGTCTCGTCAAGTGTTGCTGGAAATTGTTTAGAGTCCATTCTGTATCAGCAACCGCCTCTTCGGATCCTCGGCCATGCCGTCCATGCCGCGGGAACCCATCTGGTTGTACTGGCCCAATGTATGGAACATGATCATCATATTAGTCATTTAAATCTCATCAAAAAATATTTTTCAAAATTCATCATTATATTTGAAAAATCCAAAAAAATCATAAAATCAAAAAAAATCTTACCAATCTCGCCCCATGTGGCATTCGGTGGTAACGCTAGATCGGGATCTCCTCGGAAATCCAGCCCAACATAGGGGTAGTCATCCACGGTGATGATCTGCTGATCCCACCAGGTGAAGAAGTCATCGTCGAAGGCAGTCCGTGGGACCTCCCCACCCCCTAGACGTTTCATCAGATCAACCCACCGGCCCATGCGTGGATCACGTGGGGTGCTGATGGAAACTGCTACCCTGGGGCGGAGTGCAGGAACCTTATCGAAAAATAAAGTACATAGGATAGTCCCATATCCAAAGTTCTTGGTCTGTCCCCTCCTGATAGAAGTAACCTGGCTCTTCATGTTGACCAGAAGAGAAGTACACCAGTCGAAGACAGTAGTGAGACAGTAAACTGCCACGCTCATGTTTAGCCGTGACGCCTGATGCAGAGAGGATGATCTGTTCACTCGAGCCATGGTGAACAGGATTATCCTAAGTGATAAACTCACCACATGTGTGATGGAAATCTGGCTCCCAACCTTCTTGGGATGTCCTGGGCAGTATATCTGTACATAGTCCTCTATCGAGAGGCTACTCTGTGTCCTGCCCTGGGACTGTACTACCTCTCCCCTTCGGGAAAGGCCCGTGATAAAATAGATGTCCTCCACTTCTACCCTGAGTGACATCTAATCGATCATAAAGGCTTCCTCATCGACATCCCAATAATCAATGAGCATCTCAAGCAGATGCGTGTTCGCTTTCATATTTGGCAATTTGGAAAATTTAACCAAACCGCATCTGCGTAGGGCATCTAATGCTTCTGGACTGTTCATAACTTCATTATCTATCGTTGCGTGCTCTCTTTCATGCCACGTGACTGGAATCACCGTTATTTTTTGTTTAAAAATGGTTCGTGGCATATACGCGGGTCCCTATGCACACAGTCACGTATAGGGCCCATGTATACGCGGGTTCAATATTACCAACTCGCGTATACGCCGTGAGGAAATTTTTGACAAAAGTTCAGCGATGAAACATCAATCAAAAATCTTAAAACCAGTCACAATCAATTGCAAGCTAAGTATAAGAGTTACCTAGAGGTTTTTGACGAATTTGAATGGTTAAATCTAGCTGTGGGAAGTTTGCTCCTTTTGCTCCAAATCCTTTGCTCTCAAACTCAAATGGTAAAAATGGTGAGTCCAAAATGCTTTTTATATGTTTTGAAAATGCAAAATTTTTTCAAAAATTTATTTTGTTTGGCCTCATGTGACTTTTAACTTGGGAGCTTGGAATGTTGAGATTGGTCTATTTTTCAGGACATTTTGGATGATTTTTAGTTTCGAGACAGTTCCACGACTGTTGACCCGTCATGCAAGTATCGTTTTCTCACTGGCATATAGGTTAGGGACATCATTTTTCTATTGCATTATGCATACTGGCCTCCATTTGTCGATACATCTACCATAGGGTCGATCCCATCGTGTTATGGTTCGTAAGCCATCTTCACTCCTTGATTCTTTAAATCATGACACGATGGTAGAGCCATCCTTTACATGGGCATCCTAGTTAGCACCTCATTGACATTTTTTGCCCATGCTGCTCTGATTTGAGTAGGCTCGGGAGTCCTCTGTAGTCCTGCCATGACTTATGTGTTGAAGACTCATTCTTCTTAGCTTCTTCGCTTCGTTCTGGCCTTATACCCTAGAGGCTCCTTTGTGTTGAGTTGTACTACTGCATTGCATCTTGACCACTTGCACCTTTTGGCCTAGATCCGGCTTCACTTGGACTCGTGTTTAAGCCAACTTTTGACCATGATGTCTGCAAAATAAACCTTGCATACCTTTGACTTCTGCACCTTGACACACCTTGACCCGTGGAAGGAACATACCTTTGAGTGTCACTGACCAGTTTTCACCTCCCTACATTGAGCATAGGAATGTTCCTTTCCCAGGAACTAGATCATCTATTTCACCGACACTCGTTCTTTCCACTGTACCATAGAATTCTTTTATTCTTTTTCCAGCTTAACAGAAAAAGACAAAAAAAAAAATTAAATATTTCAAAAAAGAGCGGGAACGGGACATTATTTCCATTTATTGTTGGCAGCTAGAGTCAGTCGTGTCTCCCTTGAACAAAGCACTCAAAACAAAGTCTTCTCCATGTGGGTGGGATTTAGTTTGACTTAGGTATGCCATAACCTTGTTATTGAGTTAGTTCTCCCCCAATTGGTTATTGCTTCCAATCATATGGAGGGTTCGTTCGTGCCTCCTGCATGACGAACTTATACAGAGTCATCATAAGCTGCCACATAGTCACATTGAGTCGTGCTTTTGTTCAAGGGAAGTTAGCCTGAGTCGGCCTCTCTGCGGTGTCTCTTGACTCATTCTTCAGTCGGCCATCCCTGCTTGTTAGTGTCATGTCTATCATCACATCAGTTATATTGGTCCTTTACTCATGCCGGTTTGAGAAGGTCCCCATTGACTTCTTGCTGGCGGGTCTTGTCCTTATCGACGACGACATCTTGCTCTGAGGACAGGCCTAGAGCCGCACCCTCGCCCTATTTTCATTATTGATAGGTCACCTTGCGCTCAGCATCGATCAATATCATGGGTCTTTGACTGAGTGGTTTCCCTTGTGTTCGACTTCAGCTTACATTATCACACATTGGGATTCCTGCAGTACCTTGGTTTCCATTTGACCCTATTGGTGGATACCTCGCCTCTGTGTCAGCTTTCATTATTGGTTGGTTCAGAGGGTTTCTACCGTGTGCTAGCCACATCTTGTGTACGCCGGAAACGTACTTTGATTGGGTTACTACATCTTTTTCGTCTGATTCCTTCCACATTATTGGCTTACGGGTTACATTCATGCTAGATTGATGGAGGATGCCTTAATGCCTTCCTTCTAGCGGATCTTTCCCTATCGACTCCGACTCATTGCTCTGGGGCAAAGATCTAGATTCCATTTGGAAATACCTTAGGGTTTGTAGTCATTAGTGGCAAATCCTTCGCTATCAACAGTGGGAAACCATCATTGTCTCCTAATCGATAGATTCTTACAGGTGTTCGACTCCAGCTCATATATTCACACTTGTTAGATTGTACTGGGTACCTTGACCCTCATTATCATTATCGGTGAGTAGTCTCGCATTTGTTAATGGTATACATCAATGACCGGTAATCAAACGATTTCTCACATGGTCGACTTCAGATCATTTATTCCCATGGTGTAGAAATGTACCACGACGGTCAGTGAAGACCTCAGGTTGTATCAGCATTCATTGGTTCACTTGACAGTTGCTCCTGTTGTTGCTAGTCGATACCACTCCACTTTATATGTTGCAGTCAGTCATGGCGACATTCTATATGCTGGCACCTAAGTTTGCAGTGTAGTACCATCCTATTCCATCATCTTCAGTTGGTACCTTTTTGGATCAGTCTTTGATATTAGTGATCCGTTGCATCTTTCAGCATCATTGACAGTCTTATTTGTGATATTTAGACATGTACTTGTTCATTATGATCAGATGATCCATTATGTATCTTTCAGTCATTTATACTTGTATACTTAGTGGATCCGCTTGTACTTGATATGCAGACATGCTTTAATTTTTCTGAGCATGGGTATGCCCGCCTCAGACAGTGTTTCTTTCTAATCTCCTTTGGTGGCTTGGCAGGCTGAATTCTGGTGAAGTCATCGTCAGTTTTTGACAGACTTCCTTTCCATGTACTCGCATAATATATTTTGGCCATCATGTACCCCTTCTGACCTCATATATTAAGGGGCATCTGTTATAGCTCCAAATCTCACTCTTATGGTTTTCGATGCTGTACTCATGGCCTAGGGAAACCCCTCCTTCTAGACCTGGTCCTAAAATTTAAAAAACAGTGTTTTATCCCTTATACACGACATTGCCCTGAGTTAAACATGTGTATATGCGGGTATGTCTATAGCCAACCCGCGTGTATGTATTAAAACACTTAAAAAAATATAAAACTCCTTATTTTCGGGCAAAGATCGTGGGTTTTAATGGCTGTGTGAATGCATGTTTCTTTGAATAGATAACTTTCAGTCTGCTAGGGTTTCAACCCAAAAATCCCTAGGGGAACATTTCCCTCTATCAATACCCAATTGTAGATCTTCTCTGATCCAGATCTCCAGCCCAGTCTGCATCAAAAAATCCACAAATATCCAACACTTTGTCCAATCTTGGTCTTCCTTGGTAGCACAAACCATAATCACTAGTGCCACACAAATACCTGAAAACTCGCTTCACTGTTGTCTAGTGCTCCTGCCCTGGTTTTGACATAAACCTGCTCAATACTCCCACTGCATGTATAATGTCTGGTCTAGTACAAACCATTGCATACATCAGGCTATCGACTTCACTTGCATATGGAACACAGGACATGTCATCTTCCTCTTCTTGTGTCTTGGGACACTGTTCAACAGATAACTTCACATCTACAGGAATAGGAATCTTCACCGATTTACTATCCTGCATATTAAACCTCTGCAGTGTTGTCTCGACATACTTCCTCTAGTTTAACTAGAGCTTCCTCTTTTCCCAATATCTTTTAATTTAAATTCCCAAAATATAGTTTGCGGCACCAAGATATTTCATGTCGAATTTGGAGGACAATTGGGTCTTCAAATCCTAGATAATTTCTTTGTCATTTCCAAATAGTAACATATCATCCACATACATGACCAGATAAATAACACAGTCACCAATTAATTTAAAATACACACAGTGATCTACTTTGCTTCTGGTGAAGTCAAGTCCCCATATAAATGTATCAAATTTTTGATACCACATCCTTGGGGATTGTTTTAACCCATCTAGAGACTTCTTTAACTTGCATACCAGTTCTTTCTTACCCTTCACTGCAAAGCCTTTAGGTTGCTTCATGTAGATTTCCTCTTCTAGATCCCCATGAAGAAATGTTGTCTTCACATCCATCTGTTCTACCTCAAAATCAAAAGCAGCAACAACAAATAAAAGTAATCTAATAGAAGTTACCTTGGCAATAGCAGAAAAAATATCACCAAAATCAATTCCCAGCACCTGGGAATAACCTTTTTCTACCAACTGAGCTTTGTATTTCTCCACCCTTCCTTCTGCATTTGTCGTCTTCTAGAACACCCATTTTCTGACAATGGGTTTCCTTCCAGCTGGCAACTCCACCAGATCCCAACCCTCATTTTTATGCAAAGATGCCATTTCATCAACCATGGCCTTTTTCCAAAGTTTTACATCCGCTAAATCTACTGCTTCCTTCACAGTTTTGGGATCATCATCAGTAATAGATAAAGAAAAATTTGAACAGAAAATAGTTGGACTATACCTTTCTGGCTGCCTTCTTTCTCGAACTGATCTTCTCACGCCCGAAGATTGTGGTGCTTCATCCTCTGATTCCTCCTCTGTTGTAGAGTCTGATTCTTCCTCCTTAAGTTCAAACTCTATCTTCTTAGTTTCCTTTGGTTGGACTTCATGTTTAATAACATCATTTACCTCTCTGAACACCACATCTCGGCTGTATGAAACCTTCCTTGTTACTAGGTTCCAAATCTTATAACCCTTTAAACCATCCTTATACCCAATAAAGATGCACTTTTCATATTTAATATCCAACTTGGTTCATTTCTCCTTTGGAACATGTACATATGCATCACATCCAAATACCCTCAGATGTGAAAGAGAATGTTTCTTACCAATCCATACCTCTTGTGGAGTCTTATCCTCCAACGCTGATTAAGGTGATCTGTTGACCGGGTAACGCACTGTCCTAACTTGGAACCATTGAGCATGCTTCTTGCCCTTTCCATCAACGTCTTTTTCATTCTTTCTACAACTCTATTTTACTGAGGCGTGTATGGAGTAGTCTTCTGTCGTGCTATACCACACTTCTTACATAATTCTTCAAATTCCTTATTGCAAAACACTCCACCGTTATCTGTCCTCAACACCTTTATCTTCTTCTCTGTCCATTTTCTACGAGAGCCTTAAATTCTTTAAACCTATCAAAGACTTCAGATTTCTTCTTAAGGAAATATATCCATGTATCCCTTGAGAAGTTATCTATAAATGATACATAGTACACAAACTTGCCCAATGATGGAACCTTCACAGGTCCAAACACATCATTGTGCACAAGTTCTAATATTTGTTTCGCCCTCTTACCACCAGAGGGCAAACTCACCCGATTATGCTTCCCATATACACAATTTTCACAGAAATCAAGATCTAGAGTTATTACTCATACATTCTACCATACCTTTACCATGAAGTATTAGAAGGCCCTTCTCTCCAATATGTCCAATCCTTTGATGCCATAGCATGGTCTTCTCTCCAGAGACCACTAGATTTTTTGCACCTCTTTCAGGAGCCACAAAACTATTGCACCCATCAACGACAATGCTACCTTACAGCTTGTACATAGTTCCAATCTGAACTCCCCACATCAATACCAGTGCTTCCCAAACCATCTTGCAGTTATCCTTCTCAAACACTATTTTTACACCTGCATCATCCAGCTTGCTTACGAAAATCAGATTTCTGGCCGATGCAGGAATATGTAGAACACGCAGAAGTTTTCTAACCCTTCCACGTTGCAACTTCAACTTTACTTTTCCGTGACCAACGATTCTAGCCTTCCTGTCATCCCCCAAGAAGACATCACCACCATCATATTTCTGATTATCGTAAAACCACTCTCTATGGGGAGTGAAGTGAAAGGATGCACCTGAGTCAAGAAACCATGCCTCATGATCTACAAGTGTACTTGAAGAATCCAAGTACACATCCCCACCTTCATATGAGGTGGTTTTCGCCTTTGCAGAAGGAGCATCATTAGATCCATTTCCTTTGTCAAGAGCTTTAGATTTACAGTCCCTCTTGTAGTGCCCTTCCTTTCTACATTTCCAGCCAACCACCTTTACAGGTTTTCCTGGAGATTTAGATCTCCCTCTAGATTTATATCTCCCACTCGATGACTTATTTTTGTTTCTGTTCTGGGATCTTCCTCGTACAAAAAAGCCATCACCATTTTGGATCTCCATATTTTTCCATCTCATCTCCTCGGTCAGCAAGGATGAGACTATTGCATCAAACTGCAAGGCAATTGCATTGCTACCTATTGCAATAACCAGACTATCCCACGAAACTGTTAGAGAACACAAGAAATTGATGCACTTATCTTCATATGAAATTTTAATATCAACAGATAGTAATTGACTTACCACAATATTAAATGCATTCAGATGCTCTGTCACCGAGTCTCCATCTTTCATCCTTAGGTTATATAGCTTTTTTTGTAGGAACAGTTTATTCACTAGAGACATAGATTGGTACAAAGTTCCTAGCTTGTCCCACAGACCCTTCACTGTAGCTTCCCCTAATACATTCAATAATAATGAATCTAAGACACACAATCATATTGTTCTCTTTGCCTTCAATCCAACTTCTTCCATTCTTCATCAGACACTCTCGTTGGTTTAGTACCTGGATCTATTGCGATCCACTAATCTTTATCCACCAACAAATCCTCCATCATGAGTTTCCAATACTAAAAAATCTGACCATTAAATTTCTCGATCTCTATCTTTCAACTTCTCACCATCTTCTTTCACCACCAAAATCGATCTCGCAGATCTCCCACTGAACAGGGTCTACCACAAGCCCGAGCGAAACCCCTCCGCAATAAAGACATCCCCTTGAAGCCAAAATAGCTCTAATACGAAATGTAGGTTTTAACCTCGTATAGAAATTATCTGCATACGAATTCTAAAACACATAAAATAAACAATGTGAGAACATAACAAACACAACACATATACACAGAGATTTTCCCCTGGATCCCAAAACTGGGACTACTAGCTTGATTTTTCATTATATTCCTTTCAATGTCACAATACATATTTATACATGCCGAAGCATCCAATACCATGGACTGAAAACCATCGCATCCAAAACCATGGACCGAAAACCATCACATCCAAAACCATGGACCAAAAACCATTGCGCCCAAAACTAAGTGTGAAAATCATGCACAAAACCATAGGTAGGTCCGCCCAACCTAATATAGGGTCCAAAAACAAAATTTTCTGGGGTGCTACCTTGGACCCCATAGAGGGGGGCTACCTACACCCCTCAAACCCCCTGTGATCCCCCTACTACGCAATCGACGCAACTAAAGGGGGGCTCCGCCCCCCTCTAACCCCTTGGTTAACTACGCGGACCAGTCATGGAAATAATATAACACAACCCAACTTGTGATACCTGGAGACATAGAAACACTCATGGAAAGCAATCTATCGGTTGAAAACCAAACGCAACTTGAGACCTAACATGCAACACACCTGGGTGATTGACTAAGAAGATTGCGTAATTTTCAACGAGAGGGTGGGAGAATGACTACCAAAACAGTGCAAGGAACAACCTGGGCTGTCAAGAGACTAAATGACTACTGGAACTGCACAATGCATAGTCTATACTAGCCTACTGAGGACTAAAACTGTGCAATACGCAATTTCAGTCAGTAAGGACTACAAACCAGCAATTGCATTTGTGCAATTTCTGGGGCTAGTAAGGCATTGGCTCTTAGAACTATGTAGAGCAAGCCTAGAGGTCAGTGCTGGGCCAACTTTACACAATTTCTGGGAGGAAGGTAGAGCCTTCACTCTCAGCAGTGCACATTTCTAGGTGGGAAAGGCAATGTCTGGAACAGGGCAGCCCAGTCCCACTAACGAACGACTGAAAACATGAAAAGCGTGAATGCATGGCCAAGTTGAGTGTAAACAAGATTGAATGATCATCCATGAAAACAGTGAGTACAAGATTTAGAAAATGGGAAAATAAGCATGTGTGTGAAGCAAGTCACCGCAATGATGATTGTTAGTGTAGAAACAGTGTCATGCATGTGAGAGAAGTGATATGCAATGAAAAAATGAAACATTTCTTCTACAAGCTAACATGCATTAAAATGAAAGAAAGTGTTCAAAAAAACCAAGATAACAACACTCACGCAAATCGAAATACAAAAATCGACAAAAAAGCAGAAAAAGGAATGAAAAGCCAACTTACCCAAAAAAGTTGAGCTGAATGTGCTGAATGCTCCTATATGCGATGTGGGTTGTTAGAGCTCCAAGATCGATGTGAGGAATGACCTCTGCAGCATCGAATAAATACATTTTGATAAGATCGAGCCTTAGGATGCGCATTCCACAAATCTAGGAATAAGTGACACTTTGCAATAGGTTTCTAAAATAGATTTTGCATGTAACCTCCAGCTCCTAAAAATGGATCCCTAAAATCAAGGGATATTTTCTCCTTTTCTTAATTTTTGCTTTTTTGGGAAAAGCAACCCATGCATCTAAATTAGGATTGCTCAGTCCTGGAGGGGGCCAGTCAACCTCGAAGAACATGCAATATTCAGCAAGCCTGGGAATGAAATTTGTGTAGTTTCTAAGCTGAGCAAGTATGGTTTTCCCTCCTAAATTGCACAAGTTCTGAATGGAAGCCTTGGCTATCAGTCAGAATTGTGCATTTTTTTAGATGAATCTTAGTGTTGGGCTACATTGTGTAGTTTTTAAATGGAAGGTTTCCTGTCTGGATTGCACATTTCTAGAGCCCAGGACGAGGCCTAGATGGATTGCACAATTTCCAAAGGGAAGGTTGGTTTCCCTCCAGAATTATGTGATTCCCTAGGTGATCCTTCCAACCAGAAAATGACTAAGTCTCGAAGTGTCAGCCTGAGGGTGGGAGGAAAACAAGTTGATAAGCATAAGCTGGCAAGCGACTGAAACTCAATTGAAGAATTTGTACTTGGAGAGTGCAAGACATGATGCTAAGGATGGTTGGTAGGGACGCTCCAAAACAAAGCTAAGGAAAAATTTTGGAGTGTGGTTGTAGCCACTAAAACACTTGGCGACACATTGGTAGCACTTGAGTTCTCTTAATGGAACTTATTTCATGAAAATCAAGTCTAACTCCTCTAAAAGTATTGTTCGATTCTCTCATCATCTTGATTTCCACACTAGCTTGATTGGAAGATATAGAACTTGCCATGCTCTTGATCGGTCAACAGACATTCCAAGCCAAGTCAACACAGTTGTTTCGATTGGGGATGAGGGGTATATTGGTACACAAGAAATATGACTGTCAGAGTTTATGTTTCATCTATGGTATTGCTCTGCTGCCATCAAGCCTAGAAAGTACTCCGACGGAGTCACGTAGCAACACAATCATCACTCTACTACTAGTGAGCCTAGTCAGTACCCCAGTGGAGTTACTTGCATCACCTCTCTACGTAGGAATCCTTTCTCTTCTTTTTCCTTATTAATTTTTGTTTTCATTTTTCATTTTTTCGAAAACTATGCATAGCGCTTACTGATTTTAGAGGCGGAAGAGGGATCCCAACTTATTGGGAGAAGAAGAGGTTGTTCCTTCAGAGAAGTATTTTGTATATACCTCTAAAATACTTTTTAAGGTTTTCCCCCTTACCTTACTCTACTTGGCTGAGCTAACAAGGGTTAACCCAAAAACAACCGACTAGAGTAAGTGATACTAGTTAACATGCAAGCATTGTGTTTTTACCAAGGTTCACTTCGAACAGAACATATTTACCATTGGTGTATCATGGACTGAAGAGAACAATTTCTTAACAAAAAGATAGGACAACAGATAACTAGGTACTGATAACTGCACAATTCCTCGTGTATGTTACCTTTCTTGTTTTAAGAGTCACACATGGTTTCATGTGAAACTAACCTACGAACGTAAACAAGAAAACAAAAAACAAATAAAATGGTAGAAGAAAATCTGAAAGCAATGCCAGTAAGCAAAGAAAGTAAGGAAGAAAACAAACACACAAAGAAAGAAAGCCAACATGCGTGAAACCAAACAAGGCAAAAAGCAAACACTACTACTCCTAAGCTAATGTTGCATGGGCCTGATCACATGAAGTGATATTTCCAATGTAGCCACCAACGCATTGTTTGACCCATGTTGGTGAAGCCATGGTTCACGAATAGCACAATCATGCGGACCAGGAAACATGAAATATATAACAATGAAGACAAGCACACTCCGAGTTTGAATGCATCCACAGAAAATAAATAAGTGAAAGTGTACGAGATGCACTCTGTGGACTTACCATGGTGCTGTGATACATTGCATGCAGATGTTAAGAACATGCACTCTCTTGACTATGACATGCAAGAAAACATAAGAAACATAGACAACTTACGTCGCACAAGTGTGCTTGTTGTGTAATATTTATCCAATGAATGAGCGATGGGATCATGTGATTCAAGTGGAGGAAGTGAAATCTATGTGTTATATTAATCTTCAACGAATACAGATGAGTGATGAGGAGCCTTAGGTGTTTCAACAATTTCTTGATCAGAAGTGAAACCAACCTCAAGACAGTGAGGGCCTGACATAACCATCAACTCAAGTTGAAGTGCCTCGACAGCCTGCGATGTTTCGACTTCATCGATAGATAGATCATCATAAATAGGTGGCTTTGAAATATCAACAATGATAGAATCAAAATTGTGATCGAATACGGGATTAAATAGAACACTATAGCTACGATTAAAAAAATCAATGATTTCATTGGCATCCTCATGATTAGATAAATCAAATAAAGGGGTATATTAGAAGCAAGAATGTTCACCCTTTGTGTTTTCGGAAAAGAATATGAAAAATCAAGTGGATTTTCATTGAATATTTTTTCCTCTCCATTGTCGAATGATGGACGGACATCCGGTGTGTTCTGCGAATGATCGGCAATAGGTGCATCCATTGGTGGATTTACACAAGGAAAATGAAAGATAGTAGCATCACCAAAGATGTTAGGAAAGAATGGAGGAGGCGCGGACAGAAGGAGGTCTTCCTTCACTGTAGAATCATGTTTAGATTCCCAGTCATACTCATTACAAATGAAAGCATAGGTTGGTTGTGCAACATTAATTCCGTCGATAGCTTGATCCTCGTTCACAACAGGTGTAGAGTCTAGAACGAAAGAACACAAGACAGTGTAATCCATAGGATCATCAAAACACAAAGACAGAGGTTGAGCTAACAAGTGTGTGTGACAACCCATGGTCTTCCCAACAAAATCTGTACAAAAATTAAGAGTAGTGGTGATGAGAGGATGTGACAACTGAACATAAGTGTGTGCATGTTCTCCCACATCACTCTATGGTGGTGGAGTTGTTTGATGAGGGGAAGCAGACAAAAACTTGTGACAGAAACGATGTCCTCTTGTAATTGTGCATCTCCATCACCAAAGTATGTTGAGTGTGGTTTGAACTTCAACTTCATCTTGGGATAGAATGATTTTTTAAGGAAAAGATCAAATCTCTCCCAAAGATATTGGAATTTCATCTGGCTTTTCGGAGCTTCAAACTAAAGTATACGGAAACGCTGCCACAAATCCATACGAAATTCATGTGGGGTCTTCCATTGCTTTAATAGTTTTTTATCAAGAGGTTTAGGATCAAGATGAAGGATATTAGATTTAATTATATCACAGAACTTCTTAAGTGAGTGCACACAACAGTGAGGCAGATTGTGGAACAATCATTCTCGACATTCGTGAAGTATGTGTGAAAGCAGCAAGATGACCTCAACTTCATCTAACTCATCTCCATTCTCTAGGAATGAAAGAAAGTCATGTAAGTACTCAGGCTAGGCCACTTTTCCTTCACCATTGTACGTGAATTTTGAAAAGAGATCATAAACATCCTTCGTGATGCTAAAGGGTTGTTCGTTAGATAGACATCGTGGAGGGATGAATCTAATGATATCCATGACATATGTGAAAAGATGCAAAATAGGATGTGAGGACTCATCTTGTCATATGGCCCTCCTTCTAGCATTAGAAATGTTGATGGTCTTCAACCCACCAACATGTCAGGGAATCTCCCCGGTAATAAGTCCCAACTAGACATCAGACCATTTTGTGTAGGAGTTCCAGCAGTGAGTAGTACGATATCACCTTGGATACATTTGCACGCAGAGGTAAGTAAGATGTCCTTGTTGGTAGCAAGGGGTGTAACCTTTGCAACAGATCAACGAAGGTACATGAAAGGCTCTAACACATGGAATGGGGGACGACTATTCCCCTTAGAAACCTGTGGTAGCACATAGATTGAAAGGGAACACATGAGAAGAAAGACATCACAAGGGAGAAAGCAGGATAGTCGATGATACAAAGTGATGGTTATACCAACAACACATTTCGATAAGATTCATACAAACATACGCAAAATAGTCCATACATACATGCGTAAATAACCACTACATATATCATTAGAGTAACCAGGATAGTAAAACTACAATAACAAAATATGCATGAAACATGATGGGTCTATTATATTGAGAAAGTGAAAGATCCAATCATACAAACAACCATGACCAACCACTAGTCACGATAGCAAAAAATTACAGTTACTACCACCTCCTCCTCCAAAGAGATATCTAGCTATGCACTGTGGAGAAGTCAAGGCTTGTTACAATACACTCCAAGCTTTCTCTAAGTTACACCTATAGGAAGATTGGTTCTCAAAAGCATGTACAATGAGTTATGAGGTTCTATAAGTAACAAAGGGTGGGGTGACCCTTGACATTCCCCCTTTGTGACTCTTCACATACCCTCATGACTCTTCAACTACTACATGATTGTTACATTCTACTATTGACACCTCATCTTTCACTTCTACAACATGTTACAATCTGCACATGTAACCATGTGAGACAAATTTAGGCTTGAGTAAGCCATGAAAGACATCACTAAGACTCAGACAGATGTGGGAAGACCACCTCTTCGACATCCTCACGATAATCAATGGTGGCGAACTAATGCCAAGCCTGGTAGTCTATGATGGTGTTCGTGTACTATGTGGTGACATCCTTCTGAAAGTGAAATCTTACATCTGTTTCGTCTGAGTTCATTGATTTGGCACTTCTATCCAACTCATCTAATATCTTTCACATCATAATCTTGAGTGCAGCCAAACCAGCAACATACTGATGCATAGTGTTTGTGCTAATCTCCAAGCCTGCGTTGGTGGCTACACGCATAAACTGATCAAAGTACATGTCCAGCTCCAATCAGACTTGGTTATTTGTCTTCGCCTTGGTGAGTGTGTCGATGAATGGGATCACATGCATGTGCACAATGACATCCATGCTCCTGAACACCTGTGCATGTAAAGCTTGCAAACTGGTGATGAGCTGTGAGAGTTCCTCATAGTTTCGGATCTAACTTCGAATGCATGCCTTCAACTCTACCACGCTTGGCTTCATTATCTTTGGCAAGTGAAATGGGGCTCCCTTGTACCTCATTGTCCATATCTGCATGTGATCGATAACAGTGTGCAAGTCTGACAAGATGCGTGCTCTCCTAGCACATTGCTTCTGCCAACCGTTAAGATGGACAAATGACTTATGCACAGTGACAAATCTAAAGTACAACTTCTGCATGACCATCTCAAGAGATGATACTTCATCAAGTATCACTCTCCTCAACTCTACTTTGGTGGATGTTATAACATGTTCTCCTCCCTACTTGGCCACTTGTAACTCCTTAGTCATGCACTCATTCTCAGCTATGAAGAATCTAACACTCGAGCTGGTGCCTTTGGAAGATGCTTTGGTAGAATCGGCTAATGCAGCTTGATGCTTGCACCAATCGATCAAGATCAATCATTCTTCAAACTTTACAGGAGATACATGGACATCTAGTGTGGGCAATATGCACGACTACACAACTTTGTGTTGTGACTCATCGAAAGATATGTTGTGCATGTCTGCCTGCAGATTGCCTTCAAGGATTTCAGTGTCTCCTTGATCACTTGGGACTTGCTCTGCTTCCGGATTGGGTGAAGTCAGTGGGGTGACCTCTTGGTCTTGAGGCATGAGTTAAATATCTTGATCTAACTCGGGTTGAACCATATCTGTGTCCATCTACTCTAGCATCTACTCAATATCTTGAGTGAAGTCTTGATCCTATGACTGCTCACCCTATCTACTCTATTCCAGCTACTCGGATGAGTCTATAACCTATATGGGTGTAGTTTCATCAATTTGTGCATGGTGCAGCTCCTACTATACCTATTCCTGCTACGCTTCCTTATTTCCTCTGCGCAACTCCTATTCTTCTCGGAGTTATTGCTTCAACTCTTGCAACTCCTTTTTTGTTTCCTCCATCCTTTATTTATCCCTCTGCCTCTATGTGATCCTCCCGCTGCATTGTCACCTCTTAGTCTCAATCTCCAAAGCCTCTTTCATCACAATTGGATCTGTTTTTAACTTGCGGCTTTGCTCTGCCTCTACACTATCAACAACCTTCCTCTTGCCTTTGTCACGTATAGGTCTAATACCCTCTACTGCTACTGATGACATTGCTCTCTGAGATGTTTCTGCCTTCTGCTTTTCTAACCACTCTACAGCTATACTGAAGAGATAATTAGGCCTTGAGAAGTGATACCAGTATTTCCATGGGTCTTCCTCAGGCCAATTACATGCCCTGTGGATCCAAGGATATTGCACTCTTGTATAGTGGTCCTTCACTAATCAATGCGGGTCATACGGTTTGAAACTTCTGGGGCTGAAGGCGAATCTCTTGAACTCCTTTGTCTCAGCCTTATCATGCTTGAGATTCTATATCTCATACAACCTAGTTTGCAAATGAAGAGTGCTCCAGGGTGCCTTCTTCTTCCTGTGTATTCTTGCTGACAACCCTGTCGAGACATGATATGACACTTCTTGCATGACGAGCTTGTCCATGGAAAACTTTGGTAAAACATTGGAGCCTTCTTCATGTTGTACATTCATATGAAGGTCCCAAGGGGTGAGGCATACCAATATTCTATGTCGATCAATGCCTCCATCACTGCCTGCGACATGGAAGGTGGATCCCGCTCAAAGATCATCTTGTATACTAGGGTGATGAAAAGGTCTGATAATGGTATGATAAATACATGGAAGTTTCATTCTGAGAACAACTTGCAATAAGTGTGCACATAGATTTCTCAAGGTGTCCATGCCCAACCCAATCCTAGGAATTACTACCAGGAACAGATCACATCAAGTATGTAAGTGGACATGTATAGCTTCGCTTGCTAACTCTTTGGTGGATGTCAGGCTTCCGTCACTTCTTCCTTCAACCTGAGAGGAAACATGTCAGACCAGTTAAAATGTCTTCCTTTGCTCACTAGTTGAACCAACGCAATCACCCAACTCTGCGGGAAGGTTTCTATGCTCTCTTGGCCATATAGCAGCATGCAAAGATGACTAAGAGATGATATGCCTTTTGAAGTATGTTTGTTTTGTAAACATGGCTGGGTGTTGTCCTGAACTTGGATGGCTCTTTCACCCAGCTCTTCAAGATGTTCCTTGAGTTTGCATTGTTGTTGGGTCTGTTGAAGGGTGTATCCATCATGATCATCAGTTGTGGCAAGTGATACATCTCCTAAAATCCCTTCACCCTAAAGGTAGAAAGCTTTGTTCCACTAACACTGCTCAACACCATTGTCTTTGGATCAATATGTGATAAAATCTAGTGGATCATGTCTGCGCATGGAAACGTGAGATACCTAAATGAAATCTAGTACAATCCAGACTTGTGAATGTTGACATAGACCCTGCGATCTGCCAGATCTTCCTCAAATGTTCCTGAGAAGATTTCATTGACATCTTGTCATTTCATCTTGATATCCTTGTCTATGAACAACTTGGTGTCTTCATATATGGGCAAGCTCATAGACACTTGCTCAATTGTGTCTGCAGTTGAACTCTCAATAGTGTCCTTTGACCCTGCTTTCCTGGAGGCCATTGTACCTATACTGCTGAGAGATGGATGAAAACCTATGATACTTGGAGATATAGCAACACTCATGGAAAGTATTCTTTCAGTTAAAAATAAAAAGCAACTCGAGGACCAACATGCAACACACCTAGGTGACTAACTAAGAAGATTGCGTAATTTTCACTGGGAGGCTGGGAGATTGACTGCCAAAACTGCACAAGGTACAACCTGGGCTGTTATGAGGTTGATATATTATTAAAACTATGCAATGCAAAGTCCATCCTAGCCTGTTGAGGACTGAAATTATGAAATGTGCAGTTTTAGTCAGCAAGGACTGTAAACTAGCAACTGCATTTGCACAATTTCTAGGGCCAGCAAGGCAATGCCTCTCTGAATTGCACAGAGAAAGCATGTAGAATAGCGTTGAGTTAGCTTTGCATAATTTTTATGAGGAAGTTAGAGCCTTCACTCTCATAAATGTGCATTGCTAGCTAGGCAAGGCAAGGTCTGGGCCAAGGCAACCTAGACCCGCCGACGGGCAACTGAAAGCATGAAAAGTATGAATACATGGAAAGGATGAGTGAAAACAAGAGTTAATGGTCATTCATGCAAACAATGATTGAAAGATCCAGAAAATGGGAAAGAAAGCATGTGTGTGAATCGAGTCGCTGCAATGACGACTGTCATGAAAGAAACACTTTCATGCATGCGACAGCAGTGAGATGCAATGAAAAACTAAAACATTGCTTCTACAAGCTAACATACATTAAAATGATAGCAAGTGTTCATCAAAACCAAGAAAACAACACATACAATCGAAAATTCAAAAAACAACAAAAAAAAGACATGAAAAGTGGAGTTACCTAGAAAAAGTTGAGTTGAATGTGCCAAATGCTCCTAGATGTGATGTGGGATGTCAGATCTGCAAGATGAATGTGAGGAATGAGCTCTCTAGCATCAAATAATTAACTTTTGATAAGATCAAGGCTTATGACATGCATGCCACAAATCTAGGAAAATCCGACACTTCGTTGGAGGTTTTTGTAGAAATTCCCACTGTAGATCAACAGATTATGCAATATACTAAAGCAAAATACAATATCTACTTCTACAACAAACCTTGCGAAAGCTTAATCGAATATGAGCAAGATCAATAAGAACAAATATAACAAATGAATGAAAAATAAATCACACATGAACACAGAAGAATAATCCTAGGGAAAGCCTCAACCTAAAACCCCAATGTCTGTAATATCATACAAGTGGAAATATGTTCAGATTACAAAAAGAATTAGCTCACAACCTATCCTGCTCTCTCTACAATCCCTCTGCTACTCACAGATAGTCAAAGGCTTCTCAAAAACCTTCTCCTCTTCCCTCCAAGCCTCCTATTTCCTTGCATAGTTTTTCCTGGGGTCCAGTTCTTCCACTTGTGTGAATTCCCACCTCACACTGCTCACTTGGCTCAGTAGTAACTGCGCAATCCTGAAGGAGATAATTCCTTCTCCATGGATGAGTTTCCTTTATAGGAAAATTCCTCCAACTGATAGTACATTGTCCCTTCCTTTAATCTCAACTGGGTCTCTAACTGAACTGACATGCATGAGTTATGTATGAGAGAATATTCAGTTATCTGAAGTGTAGCAGTTACATGCATGCAAGCATTAACTAACTGAATTCACAATTAGTTCAACAAACTGTTGGAACTAATCTAACTAGACTTAACTCAGATAACTGAGCTAACTAATTACAACTCAAAGTACAACTCATCCTCATCTCCTTAACTAAGTGATAAATTCCTCAATCAATGGAGAAACTGTTGCATGTCTTCACATAGACTTCATGTTTGATTTTCTACAACTAATTAACTCAAGATGAATTAATTAATTCTTAATCAAACAACTGCTAATATCAAATTCAAATTTTAGTTTTCAATTTTAGTTCAGGGACTAACTAAAATTAGAATCCATCCTAAAATGCTATCTATAGCAATGTTATTTTTAGCACTTCCATTTTTCATTCCTTGTTGCTATGTCCAACACTGGTACCCAAACTGCTATTTATAGTAGTGCTATTTTTAGCACTTCTATTTTTATCATTTCTTGTTGCTATTTTCAACAGTTTCTTAAATGTCTTTTTCATGTAACCTCCAGTTGTTAAAAATGGATCCCTAAATTCAAGGGATGCTCTTTTCTTTTTTTTGGAAAAGCATCCCATGCATGAAAATCAAGATTGCTAAGTACTAGAGGGGACCGGTCAACCTAGGAGCACATGCAAAAGTATGAAAGCTTGGGAATGACATTTACACAGTTTCTGAGATGAGAAAGTATGGTTGTCCCTCCTGCATTGCACAATTTTTGGACTAAAGCCTTAGCTATCAGTTGGAATTGCGCAATTTTTGAGATGAAGCCTACTATTGGGATACATTGGGTAGTTTTAAAAGGGAAGGCTTCCTGACTGGATTGTGCATTTTTGGAGCCCAGAAGGTGGCCTAGATGGATTTCACAATTTCTAGAGGAAAGGTTGGTTCCCCTCCACAATTTCACAATTCCCTAGCCAAGAATTACAACTAGAAATGACTAAGTCCCGAAGTGTTAGCCTACGGGTGGGAGGTAAACAATTTGACAAGCATAGGTTGGCAAGCCACTAAAACTCAATTGAAGCATTTGTACATAGATAATGAAAGACATGCTATTAAGGTTGGTTGGCAGGGAGGCTCCAAAATGAAGCTAAGGGAACATTTTGGAGGGTGGTTGTAGATGCTACAACACCAATATTTCTCTAAGTTACACCTATAGGAAGCTTGGTTCCTAAAAATCCTGTACAATGAGTTATGAGGATATATAAATAACAAAGAGTGGGGTGACCCTTGACATTCCCCTTTGTGACTCTTCACCTACCCTCATGAACGTTCAACTTACACATGACTGTTACATTCTACTATTGACACTTGGTCTTTCACTTTTACAACATGTTTACAATACAATCTACACATGTACCCATATGAGACAAAAATGGACTTGAGTAAGGCATGCAAGGCATTGTGGGAAGTCTAACTCTTCAGCATCCTCGCGATGATCAACAATGGCAAACTAATGCCAATCTTGGTAGTTTGTTATGGTTTATGCATACTTTGTGGTGACATCCTTCTAAAAGCGAACCCTTGCCTCCATTGCATCCAGTTACATTGATTTGGAACCTTTATCCAACTCATTGATAGCATGTGCATCATGGTATTGAGTGCAGCTAGACCAGTGAAATCCGGATGCATAGTGTCTACACTCATGGACAAGTCTGCGCTAGTGGGTGCTAGTGGCTATGCACATCAACCGATCAAAGTACATGTCCAGATCCAATTAGACTTGGTTTTTTGTCTTCACCTCGGTGAGTGCACCAATGGATGGGATTGCATGTGTGCGTACAATGACATCCATGTGTCTAAACACTTGTGCATGTGAAACATGTAAGCTGGTGATGAGATGCGAGAGTTCCTCATAGTTCGGGATCTGACTTCAGATGCGCGCCTTCAACTCCAGTGTCTTTGGCTTCATCATCTTTAGAAAGTGCAAGGTGGCTCCCTTGTACCTCATTTTCCATATTTGCATGTGATCGAAAACAGTGTGTATGTCTGAAAAGATGCGTGCTCTCCTAGCAAAACACTGCTACCAAATGTTAAGATGGACAATTGACTTATGCACAGTGACTGTCTCGAGAGACAATACTTCATCAAGTATCTCTTTCCTCAACTCTACTCTGGTGGATGCTGCAACTTACTCTTCCCCCTACTTGGTCTCTTGTAGCTCATTAGCCATGCGCTCATCCTCCTCTATCAAGAATCTAACACTTAAGCTAGTGACTTTGGCATATGCCCTTGTAGGATCGACCAATGCAGTTGGACATCTATGCACATCGAACACGATCACTCGTTCTTAAAACCATGTAGGAGATAAATGGACATCCATAGTGGGCACTCTGGGTGACTCCACAA
Organism: Pinus tabuliformis; assembly: GCA_031772625.1. Taxonomy (NCBI): domain Eukaryota; kingdom Viridiplantae; phylum Streptophyta; class Pinopsida; order Pinales; family Pinaceae; genus Pinus; species Pinus tabuliformis. The sequence continues at coordinate 87,223,440 of CM062819.1, read as the reverse complement.
TTCTGCGTTGTAACTCATCGAAAGATATTTTGTGCACTTTTGCTTTAGGATTGTCCTCAAGGATCTCATTGTCTCCTTGATCGCTTGGGACTTGCTCTACTCTTGGTTCTGGTTAAGCCAGTGGAGCGACCTCTTGGTTCTTATGCATGAGGTCAATGCCCAGATCTACCTCTGGCTGAACCACATCCATGTCCATTTTCTCTAGCATTTGTTCAATCTCCTAAGCAAAGTCCTGCTCCTACGACTACTCACGTTGTCTGTTATGTGCCAACTATTCAGATGAATCAATAACCTGTATGGGAACAATTTCAGCAATGTGTGCATGATGTGCCTCCTGATGTTTCCATTCGTACTGTGCTTCCTTTCCTCTTTTTCATAGCTCTTTCTCTTCCTTGAGTTTCTGCTTCAGCTCCTCCAACTCCTTTTCTACTTCCTTCATCTTCTACTTCTCCCTCTGCCTTTTCATGATCCTTCGGTTGCATTGTTGCCTCTTCGCCTCAATATCCAAAGTTGCTTTTAACACAAGTGGATCTACTTTTAACTTGCATATTTGCTCCACCTCTGTGCTATCAACAACCTTCCTCTTACCTTTGTCAAGCATAGGTTTGTTGCCCTCTGCTATTGCTCATGATACTGCTCTATGATATGTTTCTTCCTTCTACGCTGCTAACCACTCTACAACCATCCTAACTAGTTCATTGGGCCTTGAGAATTTATAGTAGTATCTCCATGGGTTTTCCTTAGGCCAATGACATGCTCCATGGATCCAAGGATGATACACTCTCGTACAGTAGTCCTTCACTAAGCGATGTGGGTCAGAAAAATTGAAACTTCTGGTGCCAAAAGTGAACCTTTTGAATTCCTTTATCCCGACATCACCATGCTTGAGATTCTGGATCTCATACAACCCAATCCGAAAAGGAAGAGCAAGACATGGTGCCTTCTTCTTCCTGTTTAGTCTCGTTAACAACCTTGTCGAGATGTGATATGCAGCTTCTTGCATGACTAACTTATCCATGGAAAATTTTGGCAAAACATGTAGAGCCTTCTCTGCAATGTACATCCGGATGAAGGTGCCAAGGGGTGAGGCATACCAATATTCTATGCCAATCAAAGCCTCCATCATTTCTTGTGGCATGCAAGGTGGATCCTTCTCAAAGATCATCCTATACACTGAGGTGAAAAGGTGGTCGGATAATTGTATTATGACTCCATGGAAGCTGCACTCGGAGAACAACTTGCAATAAGTGTTCACAAAGGTTTCTAAAGGTGTCCATGCCCAACCCAAGCCTTTGAACTGCTAACAGGCACATATTGAATAAAGTATCTAGGTGGACATGAAAAGCTTTTCTTGTTGAACCTTGGGTGGATGTTGAGCTTTTGTTACTTGTTCCTTCAACTAGAGAGCCAACATGTCAGACCAATTGAAAGGTATTCCTTTGTTTGCCAACTGATCCAACATAATCACCCAACTCTGTAGGAATGTTTTTATGCTCTCTTGGCCTTATAAGCAACATGAAAACATGACCAAGAGCTTATATGCCTTCCACAATATCCTTGTCTTGTACACTTGGTTGGGTGTTGTCCTAAACTTAGCCGACTCTCTCACCCAGCTCTTCAAGATGGCTCTTGAGTTTGCATTATTGCCGAGTCTGGTAAAGGGTGTATCCTTCATGATCACTGGCTACGACAAGTGATACATCACCTGAAATTCCTTCTCCCTGAAGGTATAAAGTTTTGTAATGACTCTTCTCAATGCCATTGTCTCTAGATCAATATGCAAGACAATCCAGTGGATCATGCCCATGCATGGAAACCCAGGATACCTACATGAAATCCGATACAAGCCAGACTTGTGTATTTTGACATAGAACCTGCATTCCTCCAGATTCTTCTCAAATGTGCCTGAAAATATGTCTTTGATGTCCTGCCTTTTCATCTTGATTTCCTTGTCTATGAACAACTTATTTTCTTCATAGATGGGCAAGCTCATAGACACTTGCTCGACTGCATCTCCAGTTGCACTCTCAATGGTGTCCTTTGACCCTGCTCTCTTGGAAACCAATGTACCTATACTACTGAGAGACTTCTAAACAATTGTGATACCTGGAGATAGATCAACACTCATGGAAAGCAAATTGTGAGTTGAAAACCAAAAGCCACTTGATTACTGACATGTAACACACTTGGGTGACTGTGTTAGGCCCCTATACTACTAGTGTAACCCCTTATTGTTATTATTATAACCCACTTATTATATTGATGTACCCATGTAGTGCCCATATTGTTACTATTATGCCACGTAGAAGCCCACCATTGTTACTGTTGTGCCCTACAATATTATTGTTATGTAGGCTTTGATTGTATTGGGACCACTTAGACTCCTATATATAGAAAGGAGGTATTTTCATTTGTATCATCCAAGAATTGTTCATTTATGTAATGTAAAGGAGGTTGCCCCCTCGAAGAGGCTGAATTCTAAGGCGTGGATCTCTCTTTTCTATCTTTTTGTGAGCTGGTTTCATAACATTTGGTATCAGAGCTTTGGATTCTAGGGTTTCGCTGCTCCAAACAGGTCATCGTGGAATTTTCACTATAACTTTTTTTCTGTGACGTTTCAGAAGTCGCAAAACAAACCCATTTGAGAAGAATTGGCGCTGAACCTTGGGTCCAAATTTCAGAGCTTTTATCGCGATATTTTCGGAGATATGATCTGAGGAAGTTGGTCTTTTTGCAGACTCCTGAATTACATTCAAAACAGGTGACCTGGGGAAAATCGTCATAACTTTCTCTCTGGGGATCGGATTGAAGTTTTGTAAGAAGGTACAGAAAGAGGACAGACTGTAGTTTCTTGTGGGTGTTTTTCAGATCCAAAGGTCGAAACAGTGACTCGTGGCATGCCGTACAAGTTCGCTCTACGGAACTAGTCTATAATCAGGTCACTGCGAGAGATTGTGCATAACTTTTTCTTGGTGAATCCAATTTGGATCAGACTTGTGGCATTGGAAAGAGGACACAGAGTGCTACTACAGTTCACAAGTTCAGAACTTAAAGATCCGAAAGTACAGAGTTACAGTCGTTTCAAGATAGAGCTCCTAAAATCAAGAAAAAACAAGATGAGGAAGTTTGATGGCAAGGATCCAGTAAATTGGATACTTCAGATGGAGCAATATTTTGATATAAATGGTGTACAACTGTTACAAAAGGTATGTATTGCATCTTCATATTTAGAACCAGATCAATTTTTATGGTACAAAGGGCTTTGTTCTCATAAAAAACTTGTTACGTGGTCAATTTTCACGGAGGAAATGATAGCACATTATGAGGATATAAAGAGCAACACCTTCTTTAGAGCAACACCACAAAAATTGGAAAGAGTAAAAGAGCTTTGTGACATAATGGAAAGCAAAATTATGGAAACCAGGAAGCATACCCCTCACAACTATAAAGATGGAAGTGTTGTTTCTCCCAGCCTTCCACAACCTACAAGGGTTACACCACAACAATTGGAAGAAAAAAGAGAAAAAAAGGCGTTGTTACAATTGTGATAGCAAATGCACTAAAGGTCATAGGTGTGCTGAGAAGAAATTATTTTACATAGAATATGAAGAGGAGGAAGAAAAGGATCAAGAAACATCAAAAGAAGAGGATATACGTCAGGACACCACCCCAGAGAAAGAAGAAATGAATCAGACCATATCTTGTAAAGCATTGGCAAGAATTACCACTCCTGAAACTCTCAAGATAGAAGGACATATCAAGAAGAAAAAGGTGCAAGAAGTGAAAGATCACATTGAGAAAGAAGAAATGAATCCAACCATATCTTGTAATTCAATGGATGAAATTACCACTCCTCAAACTATCAAGATAGAAGGACACATCAAGAAGAAAAATGTTCAAGAAGTGAAAGATCACATCGAGCATCAAGAAATGAATCCGACCATATCTTGTAAAGGAATGGAAGAAATTACCACTCCTCAAAAGATAGAAGGACATATCAAGAAGAAAAAGGTTCAAGTAGAGAAAGATCATATCGAGCATCAACAACAAGTTCTCCAACTTTTAAAGGATAACGCCACTTCGGTGCAAAATCAAATGAAACAACAGGTATATCAACATCGTAGTGAAAAATGCTTTGATGTGAGTGATTGGGTATTTTTACTGCTACATCTCAAGCAAGCTATTTATGAGAAGGAAATGTTGGCAATACTACATGCACTTAAAAAATGGCAACCTTACCGAATGGGAAGACGCTTCAAGGATGAGGATGTGGAAGCATTGTTTTGTGCTATTTATATTATCCAACCAAATTGGATAAACGAAGCAACGGATGAATGGAAGAAGAACGAAGAAGTATGGCCACTTATTCAAAAGTTGCAAAAGATCCCAATTCAAGCAATATTGCCAGAAATTGAAGAGGAAGGAAAAATCATATTGGAACCTGGAGCAGTCACAGAAACAAGAACCCGACAGCTACGAAATCGATCAATTTCAGAGTATCTCATCAAGTGGAAGAACTTACCCGCTGAATATTCCACATGGGAGGACAAGAATTTTATATAGAAGCATCAAGAACTACTCAAGCGTTGAGGACAACGCTTTTTGAAGGAGAGGGGCATGTTAGGCCCCTATACTACTAGTGTAACCCCTTATTGTTATTAGTATAACCCACTTATTATATTGATGTACCCATGTAGTGCCCATATTGTTACTATTATGCCACGTAGAAGCCCACCATTGTTACTGTTGTGCCCTACAATATTATTGTTATGTAGGCTTTGATTGTATTGGGACCACTTAGACTCCTATATATAGAAAGGAGGTATTTTCATTTGTATCATCCAAGAATTGTTCATTTATGTAATGTAAAGGAGGTTGCCCCCTCGAAGAGGCTGAATTCTAAGGCGTGGATCTCTCTTTTCTATCTTTTTGTGAGCTGGTTTCATAACAGACTGACTGGAAGGTTTATGTAATTTTCACCAGGAGGCTGGGAGACTGACTGCCAGAACTACATAAAACACAGTGTAGACTTCCAGTGAGTTGATTGAATACTAAAAATGCACAGAGCATAGTTCAACTTGGCATGATGAGGACTGAAATTGTGAAAATGCGCAGTTTCAGTCAGCTTGATTGCAACCTGGTAAAACTGCATCTGCACTATTTTGAGGGCCAGCGAGGCACTACCTGTCAGAATTTCACAGAGCAAGCCTAGGAGGCCAATGTGAGGAAAGCTCTGTGCAATTCTTGGGAGGAAGGAAAGGCCTTCACTCTCAGAAATGTGTAGTACAAGCCCAACAAGGCATGGTCTACGCCAAGGCAGCCTAGACCCGCTGATGGGCGAATGAAATCATGTAAATATTGAATGTATATGTGAATATGGGTTTAGACATGAGTGAATGAACATGCATGAAAATATTGAGTGTAGGATTCAATAAATGGGAAAACAAGTAAGTGTGTGAAGAAAATTTCCGCAATAGTGATCGTTAGTGCAGAAATAGTGTCATGCATGAGACAATAGTGAGATGCAATGAAAAACTTGAAACACTGCTTCTACAAGCTAACATGAATTAAAACGATAGCGAGCGTTCAAAAAAACCAAGATAACATCACTCACACAAACTGAAATACAAAATGTGACTGAAACGTAGCAAAAGACATGAAAAGCGGACTTACCCAGAAAAATTTGAGTTGAATGTGTCAAATAGTCCTAGATGTGATGGGGGATACCAGAGCTCCAAGATCAAGGTGAAGAATGAGCTCTAAAGTGTCGAATAAATAATTTTGATAAGATCGAGGCTTATGAAACGCATGTCATGAATCTAGGAAAAAGAGACACTTGGTAGGAGGTTTCTAAAATGACTTTTCCATGTAACCTCCAACTGCTAGAAATGGATCCCTAAAATCTAGGAATGATTTTTGCTTCTTTCTTTTTTCTTTTAGGGAAAATTTTTTCCATGCATGCAAATCAAGATTGCTCAATCCTGGACGGAATCAATCAACTTGGGAGCATTTCCAATGGAATGCAATCCCTGGAGTGATTTCTACATAGTTTCTGGGCTGAGTGGCTCTGACTGCCCCTTAGGCTCTTTGCAATTTCTGGAGTGAAGCCCAGGCTGTCAGCCATATCTAGGAAAATATTTAGAGAAAGCCCAGTGATGGGCTGCTCTATGCAGTGTTTAGAGGGGAGGTTGCCTACATTCTCTACGCATTTCTACAGAGCAACAGACTGCCTTGATTCTTTCTACAATTATAGAGATCAAGGTTAGTTTCCCTCCAGTTCTGCACAATTCTTCATGTGATCACACCAACTAGTTAATGATCAAGTCACAGGATGCCATCTTGTGGGTGGAAGGCAAACAAGTTAGGAAACACAGGTTAATAAGCCAAAGAAACTCAATTGAAGCATAAGTACCTATAATGAAAGACATGTTGCTAAGGATCGTTGGTAAAGAGGCTCCAAAATGAAGCTAAGGAAAAATTTTGGATGAGTGTTGCAACTGCTACAACAACTTGTAGCCATGTATTCAACCTCTCGTGAGTTGAGCGATAGAAAACTCTGCTTCCTGTTGTACCAAGAAATAGCTACATACCAAACACTGAAGATACCATTTGATGTACTTTTCCTATCAGATGGACTCCCTGCCCAAACTGCATCTCTGAAACCTTGCAACTTCACTCCCTCTATCCATCTATACCATAATCCATACTAGGTAGTGCCTCTAGGGTACTGTAACATGCTTTTTTTCCTTCCAATATAATTTGGTAGGCCTCACCATAACATGGCTAAGATGGTTGACTGCATAGCACATGTTGGCACATGTGTTCACAACATACATCAATGAACCCAAAAGCTTCCTGTAAATGGTAACATTAATCTCTTCACCTAAAGTGGCATTCTCCTTCCTCAAGTTTGTATCTGGAGGCATGTCCATGGGCTTACAAATCTCTATGTGAAATCTCTGAAGTATCTCGGTAGCATACTTTCCTTGAGATACAAAGAATTCCCTATCACCTTTCCACACTTCTGACCCAAGGAAGTAATTCATGAGGCCCATGTATTTCATCTCAAATTCCCTTGCAATATCCTATTTGAAAGGTGAATCAGATTCTCATCACCCATTAGTATTAAATCATCAACATCCAAAAAAAGAATAAGAAACTTACCATCTACCATAATGTGATAGAGGCTTGCATCTGCTTCATTTTTGGTGAATCCCAATCCACTGAGATAGTGGTCGATCCGAGTGTACCATGCTTGAGGTGCCTGTTTGAGACCATACAATGTTCTCTTAAGTCTGCACACATGTGACTCTCAATCATATGTCTCAAATCCTTTTGGTTGCTCTATGTAAATGTCCTCCTCAACAACACCATTGAGAAAGGTGGGCTTCACATCCATCTGGTGGATTTTCCAACCCATCCACACAACCAATGCTAGAATGGACATGATTAAGGAATATATTGCAACTGGTACAAAAATTTCCTCATAGTCCACTCCCTCTAGATGAGGAAATCCTTTGGCCATAAATCTAGACTTTTTCTTCTTGATTATCCCATCCACTGCTTGCTTCAATTTGTAGATCCATGTCAAACCAACCAATGATTTCCCTTCTGGTCTCTGTATCACCTCCTATACATTGTTTTTGATGACAAATTCATATTCTTCCACCGTGGGATCAACCCAAATAGGTTGAGAAACTTCTTCCTCAAATGAAGATGGCTATGTCTCAATGATCTTTTTCATGAGAGCCATGTAACCAATGTACCTATCAAGTGACCTCCTCTACCTATGCTATGATGTGGGGGCTCCCATATTCTCCCTAGCACTATGCACCAATCTATTAGCTTTTATGGTTCTCTTTCTTCCCTCTATGGAAGATCCTAGCTGAGTGGGTGTCTCTGCTCTACCTCTTGTCTACTCCTCTGCATGTGGCTACTCCACAACCTCTTGAAGCAAATCCTAAGGATACCCTTTGATCTAGAAGCTCCTACTCTGATGGAATATTTATCTCTCATTCAGAGGACCATCTCATATCCTTTTCCTCATCGAACTTGACATATCTCCTTACAACTGTCATTCTCAGTGATGGAAAATACTCCCGATAATTGTGTGGATTTTTAGTGTATCCTACAAAAAATCCCAACTATGATGTTGGCTCAAGTTTCTTCCTTGAATACTTGGAGACATGGCAATAAATTGAAGCTCCAAAAATTTTGAAATGAGACACATCAAGCTTTCTCCTAGAGAAACCTTCCTCTGGTGTGATCATACCAAGTATCTTATTCGGACTCTAGTTCTACAAGTAGACTATGGTGTTGCATGCTTCTACCCATAGATGTAATGGGAGCCCCTAATCATGAAATATGGCCCTTGATTCTCCCACTATGATTTTTTTCTTTCTTTCAGTATCCCCATTAAGCTGTGGGTTATGGGGTGTTGTCATCTCCCTTCAAATACCTTATTTTGCATAGAAATATTTGGAGTCATGCAGAAAAAACTCAACTCCATTGTCACTGCTGAGAGCCTTCACCTTGTTCTCAGTATTCTTCTTAACTAATTCCAGAACCCAACAAATTTTGAGAAAACTTCATCCTTATTCCACATGAAGAAGATTCACCATTTTCTAGAAAAATCATCAACAAAAATAACATAGCACTTATGTTTTGTCGTGGAGGTTGTAGAAAAGGTTCCATAAACATCAGTGTGGACTCGCTCCAAGATTGCATTTTCTTTTCAATCTCGGTCATGGAAAGTGGATTTGACATATTTCTTAAATGTGAAACCCTTGCAGACATATTGTTGGTTAAGGGAGCCTTTAGGGAGACTAATGGTAATATACTACATGAATTTTAAGGAACCATCGAGTAAATGACCCTATTGTAGCTAAATCTTGAACCTACAGCACATTTGTAGTAGGAGACAAAGAAATATCCCTAAAGACAGCCTCTGGGTTGATTGTAGACCAGTGCCTAGGACATCGTAAATAGAGGAGTGCTTGTAAGGTTATATGTGAGGGGTTATCAACAATTCAATTGTCATGTAAAAAGGTAATAGGAGGGGCTTAGTTCAATAAACCTTCACTGAGGTAGAGTTAAGCCAACTCATGGATCCAAATGCTGGGGGTATATTGGTGCAATCTCAAAGAGAATGACTTCTTTTTCTGGTGGCCAACAAACGAAAATGAGATAGATTAAAACTGAAGTTGTAGTAATGGTGGAGAGAAGGAGAGGAAGGAGGGAAATAGATGCATAGGGCTATAACATACATAATCCTAGGCAGCAATGTTACAACGGAAAGTGGAATTAAATGGATAGGGATGTAAACAATACAGAATCATAAACCATGGTTTTCTAGTGAAATGATAGAAATAAAGGAGTGAAAAAGAAAGTTTCGGATCAAACATGACATGGGTATCATTCTCTGCCAAAATCTAACATAGATATGGGATAATACAAGTCCTATAGGTTAATAAAATGCACAAGTAAATCTGTAATATTACAGGTACTGCAATGCTATTGAATAGCACATATAGGTCTGTGATAAGAACATGTACTGTTTTCTATGAGCAGCTAAGATAAGTCCATAGATTGAAGAAGAACCAACTACATTCATTATATTATTTCAAAGGAAAACAACACAGATGAAATGATATTACCAAGAGGAACATGCTTCACATTAATCATGCTTGGAATGAACAGGGAAACATCATTTATCTCAAAGGGTTCAAATAACGAGTCCATACATTCAACACGATATCAGTGCAGCCCCCATGAATAAACATATTGGAACCAAATGACATCACAAAACTCAAGCCCTCCAGGTGAGAAATTCTAGAACCTATGTATAATGTTGCTTCACCCTATTTATAAGAAGAAGGGGAGATGGAATAACTGTTATACAATACCTCAGCTATAACAGTTACATGAAAAGCGAACTTACCTGGAAAAAATTGAGTTGAATGTGTTGACTACTCCTAGATGTGATGGGGGATAACATAGCTCCAAGATCGAAGTGAAGAATGAGATATAAAGTGTTGAATAAATATTTTTGATAAGATTGAGGCTTATGATGCGCATGCCATGAATCTAGGAAAAAGAGACAATTGGCAAGAGGTTTCTAAAATGACTTTTCCATGTAACCTCTAGCTGCTAAAAATGGATCCCTAAAATATAGGAATTATTTTTTCTTTTTTCTCTTTTATTTTTCAGAAAATTTTCCCATGCATGAAAATCAATAGGGTGAATCCATGTCAGCTATAAGTACCAATCATATGCCACCACATGATCCCATGGAGGAGAGAGAAAATGCCCACCCAGTCCCTGTTTTTCCATTGATTTCCTTTGTAAACTAGTCTCGGCCTTCACTGACGCTTTTACATTGGATTGAAAAATCTTCATTTTGTAGGTTTTGGGAGTGGTATTCCCTCCAATCGATGATATGTCAATATCACATGATTGCGGGATGTGGGACTGTAGGACTGCGAGACTATGGTGTTGTGGGATGTGGCATGTGAGACCTGTGAGATGGTGGGATGTGCGAGACTGCGGGATGCAAGATTGTGGGCTGCGATATCAATGTTTGGCACTGCGAACTGCCGATAACCTTAAGTGTATGCCCTAGGACCCCGCTAATAAACAATATGCAGGATGCAGTATGCTGGAATTGCGGGATGCGGTATGATAGACCTGCAGGATGCAGGATCGCGAGACTGCGGGAATGCAGGACTGCTGGATTGCCGATATGAGAGATGTGAGACCTGTGGGATATAGGATTGTGGGGTCACTGATTTGTGGGATTTACTGTGCCCGAGGCCCTCCAATGTGCTCTTCTCTAACTTCTGATCTAGAAGTCCATTTTTGGACTTCTATATATCATTGGAAATATTATCACAAGCAATAGGTGGTGGAGAGGGTCCAATTTGACTTCGAGAGCTTCAATGGCTTGGGATATGGCTTAAAACTTCACTGCTTTTCTGCAGTCTAGGCAACCGATAACTTTATAAAGTAATGAGTGATGACAAACCCAATCTCATGTGCGAGAGTTCTCCAACATCTCGACTCTATAACTTTTCAGTCTTACTACTCAATGTAACACATTGTCCCACCTCATGTTTTTATAGGTTCCTCACTCGAACCCTGATCCGCTTCACTTGTCCAGTAGCTATATGTCTCAAACATACTTCCCCTTTATTGAAAGTAATGTCATAGCCACAATCCTCGAATACTGGTACAAAGATCATGTTCTTCTTCAACCCAGGTACGTACATAACATCTTTGAGGTGAAGAGGAGAGGTTTTGTCCCTCTCAAATGTGACAATATCAATTTATGTACCATTGTACCTCCCATGATCCCCCATTTTGATATGCATATAGAGATCCTTCTCCTCCAAGCTACTGAAAAACTCTTTTGATCCTGTCATATGGAACGAGGCACTTGAATCAAGGTACCACACCCTCACCATAACAATGTTGGCCATGTATGCTATTAGGGTGAACTATATTTCGAATTGTGAAGCTAGTGCTTCACCTGCTGCTCCTCTAGAAGGCCTCTTATTAGACTTATTGGGAAAAAAAATTGTTGCATAGTTCCCAAATTCATGCTAGTGGAATAATTTTATATCACTCATGTCTTTCTTCTTGCCATTATTTTGTGTGGACTCAGTTTTTCTCTCAGTCTTCTTCCCTTTTCCCTTCTTCCCCTTTCCAACCAATGAAAAATTCTCTTCATCCTAAGATTTGGATGATGTCCAATCCCAATTATTTCTCTTGAACTCTTCTTGAACCAAATCAAACCATAACCTTTCCCAATTCATTAATTTTTCCCTTCCATTCATAGAGTCCTAGTAGTTGTGATAGGATTTTGGAAGGCCTAGAAGAGCTAGGGATTGGGTGAACAACTGTAATTAGTGTAAATAAAAAATAGAGGAAATGGAGAGTCATTGAGAGATGAAACTGAATAGTCAATCCCTCTTGTATATAATAATGAACAACCTAAAGGAATAAAACAATCTCATTTTCGAGGAGTTATCTCCTGGCCTGACAAAAATCATGGGAGACAAATTATGGTGGAGATGGCTCCATGGAGGTCGAGAGTTGTGGAAACTAATATGCAATAGGAAATGCAACCTTTTGATCACTCAAGCTAATAAAATGCGATAGTCAGATTTCCCATCAGGGTCATTAATATGAAATATAACATTGGAACAAAAGCCTTTTATACAAGATCACCTGTTCTAGGAGATTAGAGATGGTGGAACAATAAAGTTTCGAGAAAATTCTTGGCAACAAAGCCCAAGGCTGGAGAGAGAAGAGGAGTTAAGATGTCTTAAAGAGTACACCACGAGGAGAACTGCAATAGTGGTCCCTAATTTATGGAAAGAAATATCCTCGCAAGATTAGTGGTGAGAATGGAAACGCAAGATAACTAGGATGAGGAACATTTTTCACAGGAATAACAAATTATGGATACACAACAAAAAGACAGAAAGATTCAGGTAGTGCGAGGGGGGGAGAAGATGAGATGGGGATATCAAACATAGGTTGTGTTCACCATCAAAGAGACTTATGGAATTATGGAAAATCACAAGGAAATCCCAAAGGATCCCCTCTAATGGAATATTTGGGAAGGAAAGTTATGGTCGAAGGTAGCGAGCTTCCTCTGGTTAGTTGGTTGATGTCAACTCCTAACATGGGACCTTTTGAGGAGAAAAGGCTATATAGGACCATCGTGGTGCCCCATCTCTCAAAAATAGGAGGAAAGAATTAACCATTTGTTCAACACTTTTGCAATCATAGAAATTCTCTCGTCTAGGATTTGTAGCCTTTTGGCTATTTAGACTGCTTCCCTAAGAGTTTGTGGGAAACAATTGAATATTGGCACCCCTCTCTTTTCAAAAATATGATTGTGCATAGGGTCTATGATTTGGTTTTGGGTTTCCTTTTGTGGAACATATGGAAATAACATAATAGAATCATATTCAAGAATCTAAATAACAAAAAGGATTCCATATGGAAATACACGAAGCTTAATATGAAAGAAATGATACTGACTAAGAAGTAGGTAGAAGACGATTGGGATGTGAAAGGTGAGGAAGCTCAAATTTTATGACACTTAGAAATCTTGCAAACTATGGTGCCATTGGATGACTCTCAATGACTTAGTGGTATTGGATTGTCTACAACAACATTTACCCTTCCTCCATAAGGATTTATCCAGCTTAATTTTGATGCAGCCTATAAAGAAAATCATGGGCCTGCTAGATATGGGGGAATATTTTGTGATGATCGCGACCATCCTTCTAGGTTTTATGTTGGATACTATGGGTATACTAGTAATAACATGGTAGAATTAAAAGCTCTTGAAATAGGTCTATTGTTGGCTCATGAAGCGACATATACCATGTAACAGGCTAATGGAGATTCATAATTGGTTGTGAATGTGGTTCAAAAAATAATCAATGGATCTCTGGTTCAAAAAGTAAATAAGGTTGACACCTTGATGTTTTGGTGAATAAATGAATGGGGAACAAAGTTGCATATTTGTTTTCGAAATAGGGAAGCCAAGATTCTAGACTGGAGATCACTCAGAATTGGCTACCCCAAAAATTTCAATATTTGAGCCGAGTAGTTGAGTAGTATCCTGGAGAGTGACACAAATGCCCCAATGGAGGTAGATGATCAAGCTCATATGGGGGATGCAGGAGGGGCTCATTCCCCTCCCATCATTTGAACTAGGGTACATGTGGTGTATGGGCAACATGCATAACATAACACATGGAAGTTTCGAGATCTTGGGTGGTAGGATTATATGCGGGATGGTGAGATTAATATTGGTGTTTGCAAGCTTGGGTATGGATGGTTGTGATGGTGGCAAAGGATGTGAAGAGTTTGTGCAGGTCACCAACTTGTGCATGCTCATTAGATTATGGTACTCGGCATTAAAGAGTTTTGTATGAAAGCAGGGATTTCCCTATGGTATTGTTAGAGACTAGTCATACCAAGTTTGGGACCTTAATGAGGATAGTAGATGGGGCTCATGTTTCCACTAGAAAATTTCAGAGAGAGGAAAAAACACTCTAAATTTGACAACTGGTGGGGAATTTCTGAGTTGGTGTTTTGTATCAATCAATCTGGTAAGCTTCCTTGGTTTTTCCTTTGGCCTTCATGGTGTAGTTATTTTCTTTAGTTGGGGGGCGGAGTCATTTAGCTATGTTTTCATCCTGTGCTCCCATTTTCTCTTGAGGGAAGCTTGGTCTTTGGAGGAAACAAGGTCAATTATGGTTGCAATTGAGGGCCAAAAGCATATGATTGGTCCTTGAGGTTTGATTTGGTTACATGGGAGTTTGATTTGGATTCAACGCCCTCTATTGGAGGGCAGATATAGGGTTTGACATGGTAGTATGCGTAGGGATCCCAATGTTCTTTTCTAGATGTATTTATGCTTATGCAATTTTCCTTCGAGTGAGACTCCCCATCCTAGTGTTGATGGTTGTAGACCCCCTCATCTAGTTTGTATTCATAGATTTTGGATCAACACTTCTGTTCTAGGTGTTGTTTTATTAATTTTATTGGTGACGAAGTCATTGGGGGGAAGAGGACATTTCCATCCTATGAAAGCAATTTGACAAAGAAAGGTAATAACTCTTGTTGAGGGTTGCCTTTCTTAAGAGAGGTATGGAATTGGATTTTCTAGAACTTTACTGTCGGGTACTGGGGTTAGGAGGTATTGTTAGATCTCCATGTAACACTGAGGGTAAGGTGTTGGTATCAACAGAATGGGGTTGGTTTGAAAATTTACAGGCAATGTGACAGAGTGCGGAAAGGGATAGGACCAAGAGGGCAGAGAGTTGAGTACACTGTGGGAAGCTGTGGAGATGGAGGGAGAAGGAGGAATGGAAGTAGAGTTAGAGGAGGATTTGGCCCATAATCTGACCCTTCTCTTGGTTGTGTAGTTCTTCCTTCACCTTTTGGCACCTTAAAGTACTAGTTGTGGCATGCCACCCTTCTCCTGGAACAACTGGCACAAAACCATCATGATGATCATAATTACGTCATAAGTTTCATGAATTATTTGTAGCACAATCAATGAAATATGCAGGATTGTTTGTCTTCACTTTGGTGGGCTAGAGGAGACTATTTGAGATAATTGAACACATGGATAGAATATTGGCTCATTTAGAATTCCGTATCCATGGGGAACCCAAGCATCCAAATTCACTAGGTAACATCTGGTTAATCCTCCTAAGCCTTGATTTATGTGGGTTTTCTTTATCCTAGGGGTCTTTTGGACATTACGGTATTTATATTTTTGGGTTCTTAGTCAATTCTGACAACTTTTAATTAATAATAGAGTTTAGGCTTCTATGATCCATATTAAGTTAGAGAAAGATTTCGGCGAAAATCACATGGAATGTCATTTGTCGACGCGTTTCGAACCAACCAGTGTGGTTCATCGTCAGGACAACAAACTAGGTAGGAGAGAAGTCGAAATAATAGTGAATATTGGACATCCATGGTGTAATCTTCGAATGAATTCATAGAAGCATTTAGTTGTATATATATATATATATATATATATATATATATATATATATATATATATATATATATATATATATATATATATATATATATATATATATAGATATATATATATATATATATATATATATATATATATATATATATATATATATATATAGATACACTGACAACACATCGATATCAATATGTCAATACATCAATTTATAACAATATATCAGTTTATACATGTGCTCAATTTGACGTGGCCTAATATAATAGGTCATTGTCTAGTCAAGTTTGTTCAATGGTCATGTATTTTGGTGGATAGTGTGGCTAGAATCATTGAAAATGGGTCTATAAAGGCTCTAATCTATGACTAAATACATGATGGTATGGATATACATTTTTTTCTAGTTGGTATATATACTTGTATATATACCATACATATACCTAGTGTATACATCAACATAACATCTCAACATATATTGATATCTCAAAAAATGGTCATTTCGTCTATTAGTTAGACTATGTCTTTTATTTATGGTTGAGAGTGATAGTGAAATATTCTTACCACATCTTTTCAGTTGTAATGTCAACAAAAAAATCCAGTAAACACAATGAAAGTGAGATTATTGATATTTTATAATGTATTTAATTAAGAAAACCACAAACCAAATAAATATGTTTATTTTTCTTTTTAATTATGATCAACATTATTTTTTATTTAGAAAATTGAAAAAAAATCAAATTTAATATTAAAAAAAAGATATTCATATACTGTGACTCTTTTAAATTGAAAAGTTTTATTAATTTTAAAATATAAAATTATTTAAATACAAATTTTAAATTAATTATTAATAATTATTTCTCTAATATTAATATTTATAATTTTATTTTTAAATCTAACATTACCCTAAATCAATACAAATCATTCTTATAAAAATTCTAATAATTATAAATAAATTGACTTACCATGAGTGTTAAATCCAACTACTCAATGGAATACGATAACTATTTTTTCGCATAAATGACAATGCATTAACTATTTGAGTGTGCATTTATTTCATTGGACATGAATTATTTGTGGGTCGGTGTAGCCTGGTAGGTTGAATTGATTTCCATGCTTCAAGCTCCCAATAGACAGCACGAAGAGAATGACAGATTTCAAAGGTAAACTTCCAGCTACAAGAAATCATTTAAACGATAAGAAATTCCGATAATGAATCTCAATGTCCATATTTGTAAACAGAGATGGAGAGGTGGGCCCAAATAACCATGTGTGTATGTAATGAGAACCTGCAATCGAGATAAGGGTTGTTGTTTAGATATATTAGATTTAAAATTATGAAAGCTAATAGAGCATAGAAAGCATAGTATAGGTACTGTCATGATTGACTTGGTTTATCTCTGAGATATGTACACACCTTTGCTTGTTGCAAATGTTTTCCATATTTGTAAAATATAAAAAATAAAAATAAAAAACGTAAAGAGGGTATGTCCTAGAAAAAGAATAAAATGACAAAAATAATGAAAAAAGGTCAAAAAAAATAGAAAAAGAACCCCAAGAAAAATAAAAGACCATGAAAGCGTGCAAGCCCAAATGCCACTGCTATTTTACTTTTTATATGATAAATATTGTGTGCAACTTATTACTTATGCCACAATCCATGGTAACCAAACAGTTTATTCTTGGTTATTCCGTGTTTTAAATTTCATGCTTAGAGATAGAGAATAAAATCTAACCAAATTGTTTAATCTTGGCAGATAAGTAGATAGGTAGAGTGAATAAAAGGATGCTCAATAATTTAATCTAAGCCATTGGATGGAATAAGGTTAGACTTAGTTAGAATACCATTTTAAAAGAAAAGGAAAGGTTTTGATAAGGGTTTTCCAGTTTAAGTAAACCCAAATAAACGAAGAAAAAATGGTAGGATAAGTAGGTAGGGTAAGTAGACGATTGGTTGCAGAATTATGCATGATGAATGATTATCCAGATGTCAAGTCATATACTTTCATCATTAAAAGAACTTAAAGATATGGGTGACAATGAATACATTTACATTATGGACAAAGTCAAACTAATTAACTTCCTCACTCATTTTTTCCCTAAATTTTAATAATTTCCCATAAGTACTAAAGGCACCAACAAACTAAAAGTTAAAGGGGCTTAGAGCATTTCTCTGACTTCTGGAGGGGCCGGACCCTCGGCCCAATAACTTGTAAGGCCCAAGTGTTATAACCCCTTCATCGAAATTCACCCCCCTTCATAATTCATTCATTCTCTTCAAATTCTTTTCCTAAGGTAAAATCACTCTTTTACTTAGGAAAAATAAAGGTTCTTTATAAAAACCCCCCAAACACATTTTAGCCTAAGTTATAATGTTGGATGATGAATGTATTTTTGGTAACATTTACTTAGCGCATTTATTTTTCCATGGCATATTAACTTTTAATTTTTATTATTTAACTCCCAAAACAAATTACCCTTTCCCATATTATTAATAAAAATCCCAAAATAAATAAAAATCCCCTCCTGATGGTTTGAAAAATAAACCATAATAAAGTAATTAAGTTGGAATAATTGATCAAACCATGATTAATTAAGAACCAAACCCCCAACTCATTAAAAAGGGATTAATTAATCACCTGGATTAGTTAATAGCCTCTCTGCCAATCATATCACCCACGATAAAATTAAAGTCATTTTAATTATGATCGGGCCCCTCCATTAACTCTCCACCACTTCCCACTACCGACTACCATTTGATCGGCCTTCCCACTTCCAATGACTCTTGCCCATATCACGCAGGCCTTTGGGTCGAATGTTAACCACGCGAAGTAAGCGGTTTTGACTTTTCGTCGATGCTACGTGTCATTCAATTTGTGGCATCGCATGCCCCTTCGCCGAAACCACCAACCTCGCAAAAGTTGTGTGATGAAAACCATTACCGCTCTCGCTTACTGCCTCTACTAAATGACAGAGTGTCCCATCGGGTAGTTAAAGCCCACTGTCGTTTTCATACACCGCCAAAATTCATTGACTTTGTGCATAAAAACAAGAATATGCATTTTTTTCCCTTTTTTACCAAGAAAGATACTTCTGCCTTCCATGCACGCCTAAAGTACATCCAGTCCAACAACTGATTTCCAACTGTCAACGACCATCAATTGCTGAACTCCAGGCCACTGCGGACTACTGTGCCCACCCTAAAAAGCCTTCACTGTAGCCATTTGTCATGATAGTCAACCAAAAATAGGTATTTACTGCATTTCCTTCTCAGAAACCTTGTTTTTGTATTGAAATTCCACTAAATTGCTCTAAACCGAAATAATTCAGTACAATTAAGTTGTTTTCTTAGTCCCAAGACTTCCCCAAGCACTCGTTGCATATGAAATTCTTGAAAACCCCAACTTCCTTCCTTGAATCCACAATAACCAAGGATGGAAACTCCTGTCACCCTAAAAGATGCACCAATCACTACTCCCCACAAGGATTTGGACTACCTTCCCTTCACCATTAAAGATTTTCAAATTGAGGACCTTACTTTCAATGAAACCCCCTTGAAGCTATACTGAAGGTTTGGGACAATTATCTGAACAATGCTGATAAAATAGGTCTTTGGGAGTCCAACCTCCCCAAATAGCAGTTTCCCACTATCCATATCTTCCCAGGCATTTTCCACCAATTCCATGCAAACTACAATCCCAATCTGAGAGTTGTAATGTCCCCTAACTAGGAAGTTCTTTTTACCATTACAACTGAGTCTATAAATGAAATATTGCAATTATAGTCTGGCCAGAACCTTACTCCCCTTTCAATTGCTGATTTACTTCATAAATATTCAAGGTTGTCCAGTGCTGAAATCAACCAAGTCATTCAGACTTTCATTGAAGAACAATACAAATCAAAAGACCCCCCTCCCTACATGGCATGTGCCTTTACTAGTCTAGGCAGGGATATTGTCACCATGTTTTCTTGCATTATGGGTTTTACCACTAGTGAGTATGTAGATGAAATGAACTTTGCTTACATGACTATTTTTACCCCTGTCTAACCTCCCGCATGCAAATATGACTATGCTGCATTCATTGTTGATAAGATGCATGACCAGTTCATGAGATTAGAGAATGAAAGGGTATTCAAATATTCTTTAGTCCTGTATCATCTTTTCCTTTGCTACCAAGCTGATAAATTCCCTTTCTCTGTACAAAAGCTTGACACCAGAGGGAACCCTAGGTCAGTGATCTTCTGGACTTCCATTTTTCATTATTCTCCTTCTTCGCCTCATCCTTACACACATTTTATTGATCAATTTGTGCATCTAGTAACTACTATGTTGATAGGAAGTCCCTTTCCTAGAATCAGTGATGATATTAAGATAATTCTTTAGTTATACAAGAAATACAAGGTTTGGGATTGGTACTTGTACCAAAACCATACCGAGATCAAGATTTATGGGTGTGAGCTGCCTCCCTTTAAACTGCCTAAATATGTCCCCATGAGATTATTTGCCCTGGAGTACTACAGGCAAATGATCAATTCTGATCAAATCCACTTTATGAAAGCTAAGAAGAAAGCTCAGTTAAGGATAAAGGATCACTTAGGCCCATTTGTTTGCAACAACAGAAGAGCAGGGAAAGAGGCAGAGGAAATCCTTGAGAGAATGAGATTGAAAAAGAGTTTCACCTGGCCTTATGATCCTCATAGCTTCATCTGTGACAGAAGGCAAAAGCATAAGCTATCCCCCTACTTCCATCATAGAATTCCAGAGATAGAACAGTATGCAAATCAAAATGAGTGGGTGGAGGGAACACTTATAGAACAAGATAGTACACAAGTTGAAGTAGAAAATGTTATGAAAGATTTGGAAAGACAACTTGATCTGGATTCCTTTGTACAGGTGCCTGGAGAATCTTCACAGGAACCAACACAGGAGCATAGTACACAGACATCAGGACAACCAGAGGCTTCAGAATAGAGAAAAGATTCAGGATCACAGAGAATTTCTGAGGAAGTGACCCAAACTGATACAAACATGGGCAACCCTCCAGTATTGCAAACCCCTCTTAATGAGGAAAGGAATCAAAAAAGAAGTAGGAGTGAGGCTAGTCCCTCTACAATGCCATTGGACCAAGTATATGTGAAAAGGCAGAGATTGAATCCTCTGTCTGAGCAGGAATATGAAGAAACAAAAAGTGACACAGCAGCTAGGAGAAGTGACACAATGCAGACAACACTAGTAGGGGAGACACCATCTACCTCTCAAACACAAGCACTAAACAGGCAGCCAAGTGTAGCAAGTGTAGAAGTGTCATCACTAATGATAGGTTTAGAGAAAATCCAGGATTTGAAAGAAAAGTACAAGGAAATTAAGGCTAGGAATGAGCAGCTCAAAGTTATGCCAAATATCCAAAAATGGCTCCTACAAATCAGACAAGGTTGATGTCAACCTTTGACATCAAAGAGGGAAAAATGCAGATGAGCTTTTTGAAGCCAACAATACAACAACCAAAGTCCATGGAAGATTATTTAAAAACAGATTTTGAAGTTCTTGCCAGAGACATCCACCCAATTGATTAGATTGAGCTCCATAAGCAGACAGGTGAGATGGTCTATTCCACATTGACCAATAAAGCCATCATCGCACATCAGCTACAAAATTCTTTGAGCAATACTACAACACAATTACAGTTGGAAAAAGCCTCTTCTCGGGTTAAGGACATGAGGATAAAATCACTAGAAGATCTGGTGATTGAGTTGGGACATGATCCCAAAGATGTTGAGGAAGCTAAAAGTTTGATAAAGAGAAAGAATGATGACATTGCTGCACTCAGGAAACAACTCAAACTCCCTCCCCTCATACATCCACAAACTGCAAAAGTGATTGAGGAACAAAATGAGGAAGAACTTATGGACTTGATCCTTAAGTTGAACGAACAGATGAAAGAAACAAAGCAAGAGTTGGAAAAAGCTTTGCAATCTAAACAAGGTGAGTCGACCACCGTGCCTCAGACTATAGTACCCATAATTTCTATAGCAGTTCCATCTACTATTGCAGCAACTTTGGAACCCAACATTCCCCTAACAATAGCTCTTCCAGTAATAGCAAGAACAAGTACTTCTGAAGCAGCAACAACTTCAATAAATCAAACAGAGGACTTAATCAAATCCATGGAAGAAATGAAAATCCAAGCAACTGAGATACAAAAATTAAAAGAAATGGTTACTAGCTTGGAGCATAATTATGAGATATCACAGATTAACTACATTAAAGAAGAGAGAAAGAATAGAAGGATGATTGATAGAATAAAAGCATTAGAGAAGGACTTAACATTTGAAAAGCCCTTAAGAGATATTAGAGAGATTTTATGGATCAATATCATTAATTCCATCAATGATATTTGGTCTTCTATTCAAATCATTTTTGAATAGATTGAGTTATTTAAACTAGCTACTGAGGCCATACAGAAGACCAGGGAAGAATTGGGAGACAAGCCTGAAGAGGCAACTCAATTGATCAACTTTTTGAATAGAAAAAGTAGGCAACAGCTGGAACAATGGGATATCGAGGATCGAACTGGTACTATCCTTGAAGTGAAGAAAGTTCTTACTAAAAAGAACTTAATGCTTAACCTGGAAAGAAGATGTCAAAGTATTCAAGAGGACATAGATGATTTCATGGTAAAATTTGACATTCTAAGGGATAAAGGACTACCAAACCCACTGGTCATAAATGACAAGCCGATGACTCAGCTAGACTACATTGATAAACTACACCAACAAACCAAAAGTCAAGCCAGCGCTTCCACAGTGAAAGCACTACCAAATGGAAAAGTGTTGTATGATGGTTTAGAAAATATTTTCTATATTGAGCATGAAGTGAAACACTTGTTCATAGCCCAACCCAATTTTGAAAAGCACTCTAAGGCTGATGAAATATACAGGAAAATGATCAGGATGAAGATACCTAATGAAGAATGGTGGACCAATATGCTCGATATCCTATAATTTACTATAGTAATTCTGAGGTAAATAGAAAATACTTACTAAGGTAAATTTTGGTAAATAGGTAAAGAGTATCAGGAACAAGTAAAGAGTATCAGTAGGGAAAATTAAGCAAGAATCCAACACACAATTACTATTGCAACAGCAAGAGGAAAATTCGAGTTTCAACCTCCAAATTTCCATGAATAAAGGGACAACAACAATGAGTTTTACATCTGTCTCTATATTTTTGTAAAAGATATTTTGTATTCCCTAGAATAAATCTCATGTAGTTATGAGATATTTTGATGTAATTTTTGTATAAATACTAATCCATTCGAAGTATTGAGGATGGATTCTATAACATCTCTGTAAATCTATGCTATCAAGATGAGAAATCCTTTTGTACTAAAATCTGGATTTTTGCTGGAAAAGGAATGAAAGTTGAGGACATTTCATCAAATTCTCGTGCAATATAATTGTAAATAAGTATTATATCCTTGTGATTTTATGTGTTTTCAATATGTTTCAATGTTTCATGCATCTAAAATCTAAATGGTAAAATAGTCAAAGTATATCAAAATTAGCTTTATTGCTCTCTGTTATCAACAGTCTACCATTTATATGTTTTCTTCTAAACTATCTCAATAAAGGAATTCTTAATTGCTCCTCTATCCCTGCAGTTTTCTCTAATAAGTCCTTGGTATAGGATTCTTAATTGCCCTCTGCTAGTTGACCTATCTTCCTTTCATATTTCTAATCCTAACTTGAGGATCCTTGATTGCCTTCCAGTTTTGAGCAGAACTATCATCCATTCAAGTCCCAAAGTTTGGTGTTACTCTCTTATCCTTCTTGTTGAAATCCTACCTCAGCAATTTGACATGTTTGAGTGAACAATCTATGTTTGATTCCATAGCCCAATGGCCTAAAATCCTAGTTTGACCATTTATTTTAGAACACCAACACTCTCAAACAAAACAACCTTATTCAACATTAATACTAGCCTAAAATCCTTTCAAACATAGATAAATCATAAAGAGAGATCCCTATCTGGACTAGGTGGGCTAGCACCTAAGTCTAAAAGTTGGTTTGTGGTTACCTCTGATCCTTTCCTTCTTCCAATAACTTCAAAGGAAAATCTGGGTGATAACATAGGGACAACCATACTGGGGAACAAACTAATCCTCAGTTGAAACAAACCTTTAATAAACTCAAAAGTTTGATTTAAATCATATTAAAGGATTTTTTAGAAGTTATTTTGAACATCTATAAAAGAATAGCATTGAAAAACTTGAAATCTGGCTTCAGGAAGAACTCACTACACCAAGGGTAACCTTGATCCAAATCCTCCCCCTGTGTTTGAAAATCCTAACCTGATTCCAAGAATCATTAGAAGGCAAGAAAGTTCATTAAGTCCTAGACCTTTGTTCAGATCACATTCATGTCCTATTGAGTGCCTTTTTCTAGAAGATCTTCCTTTTGACAAACACTTTGAACTCTCTCTGTTTAGAACTTGTTGATGCCCTGAAAATCGTTGTATCAACATTGGGGGATAACCACCCGGTCCGGACCTTAATACATCTCCTTTTCCATTTGGGATGGTGGCTCCGACTGGATATAATGGGACTGGTTTCCCAATAATGAAGAAAAGGGGATGGATGAGTGATTGGTTTTCTAATAAATGATAATGAGTGGAAGATTTAATCTAACAGAAAAAACATAAAGGACTATTCTATCCCGGGAAGCTTCTATTCTTTTAAGTGCAACTCTTGATGATCTCTATCCATTGATAGGCATATAGATGACTTTACACAATAAACATAGACATTCATTCACTTAATGATTGATTTGTTCAAATAGTTGAACAAAGTGATTAAAAAAACTTTGTTACACTTATCCTTTTATATTACCGATACATGTATGATAAAAGAAAAGCATGTTGTAGACATCCAGTAGTGGAAATTGTAAAGAATGCTATTTGAAACACATGCATATATCCGATAATAGCAAGAGCGATCAAACAAAAATTCACATAAACAAAATGAACTTAGACATAGATAGTAGTACCATATGAGCTGCAAATCATTCCCAACACCAATCGCTATTTGAATGCCTTCTTCCGACTCAGAAATACTTTTAAATAAAGGTAGTAGTGCACATCCACATAAAAGCTTCGTTATCAAAATTGGAATAATTGGCCCAGTCTTTATAAAAAATATGCCTGAAGTACAGTAGTGCAACTTCAGGTTTAAGTCATATACAAAAACTTATGACCCTTTCCAATGCATTGAAAGGGTCTATAAATACTTGATTAAAACTAACTAACTATGAAATTCAAATCCTAATTAATTGGTACAACTTGATTTGGAGCATCTTCCTCATAGCAATCTAGCAGTCGGCAGCATGATTCATCACGTTGGTTGTTTGCCTTTCGACCTGAGTTGGCATATTGCTAGCATTGGTTCCACTTATGGAGGTATGTTCAGACGAGAATTGAGTTGAGCAGCATAGGTGGCATCTTGTATATCGGGAATGATACACCCGATTACATCTGTCAGGCACTTGAGGGCGACTCTCTGGCTATATGGTTTTACTAGGAACAACCAATAGGTGTCCCAAGTCAAACTGTTAATACCTGCGATCAATCTCCCATTCTTCTCCAGCTCTTGATAACATGACTGCTCCAATGTTTTAGCCGATAGTAATTTACCTGGGGTACATTGAGAGATCATGTTAGATAAGTAGAGAGTATCATTAATCAATTCAACCAAATTACTTGTGGTTAACTTGCATCTGGAAACTTCTCTCTCTGCCTTCATTAACTGGGACTGCCATTCCATAAATAGGATCTCTCTATGGGATTCTAAGATTTTTGGAAAATTAGCTGCCTGTCCCTCATCAGTGTCTTGCCACTCAAGAAAATTGGTCAAGGCCTCATCGGCCTGCTCCAAGTTTGGTCTAGCATCAACTGATTTATCAATTATTGATGTTGTTATGTCACATAAGGGTTCTGCTTGAGCGATTTTTTGACATAACAGCCTTATTTGTGTTACCAATTCTTTGTTAATATGTTGTGCTTCTGCTCTGAACTCTGTAGGCTATGGAAGATTCTTGGACTTTCCTATTTGGGCTGATAATTGAGCAATTTTCTCATCTTTAGATTTCCCCATCTATTCATGCACTGCTTTCAATTTTTCCAACGCTTCCGACAGCACTTTCTGCTTTTGAATTACACTTGAATCAATTCTTTGTTTCTCTTCCTCCAATTGTTTATTCAATTGATTGTTTATTTCTTGCTGTGTAGACAACTGCTGTTCGAGTTGCTCTGCTTTTTGTTGTGCCTCCGATAATTGTGCTTGTAGCGAGGCGATTGCTTGGTCCTTTTCTCTTAACAGATTAGTCACTTCTAATGCCTTGTCCATGGTGGCCACCGAATAGGCTCCAGCAATTTGGGACAATTTTGTAAGGTCATCAGAAGGATCAAATTCCTTTTCCAAACCACATTGGCTGTCACTATTTGTTCAGGGAATAGGGAAGGTTGATCAGTCCTTCTCCTTTTCCACTGTCGTTTTACTACAGCCTTGTCCTTTGGGCTGTAAAAGAAATCCAATGGAGGTATATCCTCGACTTGCAAAACGATCTGATCCGAAGGATCCTTGGGAATTATCTCTATTCTTTTAGAAGGGGGTAGGCCGCTGGTTCCACTTGGAACCTCTCTTGATGTTGTATCCTGTGTGTCAGTCGCTTTAGATGTATCGAATTCCTTTGAGCTCTCAAGATTGCTTATGATAGAGTCGAATTGCTGCCATTCCTAGAGAAATTTCGAGTCAATCTGGGCATCTACATTCACGTCTGTGCTACTCTGCTCCTGCTCTATCCTCTGTATTTCCTCTTGCTCTTTCCCCTGCACTTACTCTTGCTCTTTTGTTTGGATTTCTCCAGCAATTTTTGATGTAGCAGGAGGTCACTTTTTAGGCTCCCTTGACTATGTCATCGGGGTTGTTGCTAACAGATCTAGAGGCAGAGTTTGCAACCTCTGCTCTCTAAGTCTATTAAATTCAACTAACCCATCGTCATGATATCTCATTCTGGCTATTGATCGAACCTGGAATAGCGACTTGGCTAAGGATAACAGGTCATCAAACTCATCATCTTTATGGTCAAATTTAGTGAGTTTTTCCTGTTCAAGTGCATTGTAGGCGACTTTGTTTGGATCAAACCGCCTATTAGGAAGAGTGGCAAGATTCAGTGCCTTAATCTTATCTACTTCTTTCTCTGCATGCTTATAGTCATGAAGAGCGTAAACACCACATCTTAGAGGAAAGGGAGGCCAAACCTGCTTCTTTTTATTCCTTAGAGTCTGTGTAACTCCTTCGGATGTAATCTGATATGCTACCTCTCGAGCTAGCAGTTTGTCGGGTGTATACAAAGGGAGGACATGAGGCTTGGCATGACTACCGAAAACTCTTACATAGGTGAATTTTTCTTCTTCGAACCATCTCCCTATGGCTGTCAAGTCAATCTCCACTTGTGAGGAAATCTTAGGAGCAGGTTTGTCAAAAATGGCATAGTGAATGGGTAACATAAAACCATTGCACATAAATGGTGTTTATAGTGGGCTTTCCATAACTTCTGGTGGTATATATGAATGGGCATGGGGCCTTGTGGAGTCCATCTCCATCCCAACACAGGAAATTCGGAATTAAAACACAGGGTGTCCAAGATGTAGGCACTATAGTAAAATGGGGGAATGAACCTTTCAGTAACGCGGGATTTGTTTCTGAATTCAAGAACCGATGTTGCTAACTTATCAGATAGTATATTTCCCCAATCCATTATTTCACTATTGCATGCTGCTTCCATTAAAGGTACCATCTCTATAGTGAAGTTTGAGGAATCATGTAACCCCCACAACCTACACATCATTACTCCGGCATAATAATATGGAGAACACAAGGAATCGGCAGAGTACTTACCTGAAGACTCATGCTTGTGTTTCACTGGGTTTTGCCTCCAATCCCATATGGGTTCTGATTCAATGTTGTTTTCATTTCTAAATTTCTCCATGAATTCTTTGTTGTACTTCTTCTCCGATGCAGGCAAATGGTACATTTGCCTCAAATCATCAGGTCGAAACGAGCCGAACACTCTCCCGTCCATGGTGCAAAATGTTCTGTTTGTGATTGGGATTTCTTCAATTGCCCATCTCACCACATCTGTATATGGGAGAATTTGTTCTCGGGCTGCTATCCAATGAAGGTAAGAGTCGGCTAAATCCTTTAGAGTAGCATTAGACTTCCGGGTCGGGTCTGTTGTGGCTCGCACTGTTGTTACCTCACGTTCTTCAGCCTCAATCAGATTGTAAATGCTCAGCCAAGTAGTTTTACCGAGTCCTAGACATGTGGTGTCTGATATCAGTCCCTTTTTGCTTGGCCCTGGATCGGCAATGTGTTGTCCTGTAATTGCCGAAGCAGAAGTTTTTCCAGTTTTCTTAGATTTCTTCCCCATTTGGCTTGAATTTGCTACTTCGGAAGAGCTCTGCACAGGAGAGTAAATGAACGTAATGTGGAGAATTGGTGGCGCAAACCAAATATGAACGAGATATACTACTCAATAAATAATGGAGGATTTAACTTAAGGTGGCCGCGGATACAATATCCGAAGAGATTTTGGCCTTACTGTTCCATTAAATGGTCGTTTAAACCTGTTAATCCTTTAAATTCTCATCATATCGTTTATTGGCCGAATGATTCATTTAAACGTAGCTTTGATGTTTTGGTGGTTGAGCGTAAGTGAATCACTATCGGGAAGAGAAAGGCCTTTAATACTAAATAACCATAATATATCCCGGCCTTATCAATCTTTTTTGAAATCTGTGTTTAGCTTTATCACAATCGGCGATCGGGGGAATGCTTAAGTTGTTATATGGGTGTCCTTTAGGAATCCCTGATCGCCGATAGCGATATCGCCAATTCGCATCGGGAGTTTTAAACGAGGGCTTTAGATGCATGCATGGTACATCCCCGATCGCCGATAGCGATATTGCATCGGAGCGAAGAGGGGCATTTTGTTATGATCGCTTGCCTTCCCGTTATCCGATAGCCATTTATGCATTGTCGCATCGGGGAAAACCAATGGTTCTTATGTTATGCATCCTTTGTTATTGCGATATGCGATCTTGCAATCGCAATAATAAAGGATTATTCATTCTTTATTATAAGACCGATTAAGTGATTTAAAAAAGGTTTATAATGTTTTATTTCTTTTCAGACCTTTTGAATAATGATAAGTTGATACCAATTTAATCTAAAAGGGACCCATTTCATATTATAGTTTTGAAAAGTAAAAATTGTATGAAATGGGGGGTTGTTGTAGAGCACAACAATTGGCGATTTGCTAGGAGAAACAGTTATCTCTGAGAAGTACTGAAATACTTTAAACTTTCTTTAAATAGGAATCTTATCAAAGAGGAAAATTCTAATATAACTAGGTATATATACATTCCAAATAAAATAAAAACTATTTTTGCTAATTTCTTCTCTTATTAAAATTAGATACATTCTAAATTTTAAATTGGCCTCTATTGGTTGATAATGATAAAACAGAAAAACCTTTCCAAATCAGCCTTTTTAATTGACTCCTTTGTCATAGGTAGAGCCTCTGCTACCAGCAAACATTCATAGCTTCGACAGGGATACCTTTTAACCATGTTATTGTTCATTATCCCATCCATTTCAGAGTATGATTAAAAGAATGAATTCAAAACATGCTTTCATATTTTGTATCTCTTTTTGCTTTTCTATTATTTTGTAAGATAAAAAGCCATTGTCCTGGTTTGGTGGCCAGCTTTTTGACAATGCCATTCACTGGTAGTAATCTAACCGAACAAGCTGGCTCGTGATGAGACCCCTTGTCTTATGATTCTAAGCCATTACCCTATTTTGGTATGCAATGTTGGTAATGTTGGTTAAACTATTTCCCGATGATCAAGGTAAGCAGGCTTGTAATAAGACCCCTTATCTTTTATATCAAATATTTTAGAATTACACTCTGAGTAATCACAAACTTTGATGAATGGGATGGACAATTTTCTCCTTAAGAGCGAATGGATGACAGGGTAAGAGTTGAAGATGCCGAAGTTGGATTAGTTTCTATTTTTTGATATTGATAAGCCTTTTGTGACCAATTTGAAAACCATAAAATGATTTACAATAGTTCGAAACCTTGAGAAGATTTCAAAAAAATTGAAATGTGGTTTCAGAATGTGAATGTACCTAGTTTCCTAGAAATTGTCCCTTTTGTTTAAGGCTTCTATTATTTAAACGTAAATATCAACACTACTTCTTTGAGAAACTTTTAAATACAGCAGAGGTCAATGGAAGATACCTTACAACTTTATTTCCTAATGGTCCTTCAAACTACAAATTCTACTAAACTAAAAAGGGAGAAGGGGTTACCTCCTCAATTGAAGAATTTCTTTAAGATGAGGCCATTAACAGGAAGAGAATCTCTCTTACCTAATAAGTCTTGTAATATGAATGTCGAATGGCCTATCTTCTCGCAGATCTGAAATGGTCCAAGCCACATTTTCTGGAACTTGGTGTGTTTTCCTTTATCCTCATGGGCTTTGTCCCATTTCAGAACTAGATCACTGACTTGCAACTATTTTGAACTGGATGAAGTTGAATCAAAGGATGACTTGATAATTTGCTGATGTTTTTCATGAGTAATTTTGGCGCTTTCTCTCTCCTCTTCTAATTTTAAGATTTGATCATGTCTAAGTTGAATAGAAGAAGAAGGGCTTTCTTCAATAAACTGAACTAGGGCTAGAGAAGGAAGGACAAGATTTGTTGGTAGCACTGCTTCTTTCCCATATACAAGATTGAATGGAGAAGAAACTATGGAAGCCTTTTCTGTTATCCTATCGGCCCATAGTGCGAATATTAAAGATTTGTGCTAGTTTTTATGATTCTGTTCGATAGTTCGCTTAATAATTTTAACTAGATTTTTATTGGTAGATTCTGCTAAACCATTACCCTGGGGATAGTAATTGGCAGAATATTTCAATTTAAATCCTCTTTCAATATCGAAATCAAACATAGCATTCCCAAAGAAATAAGATGCATTATCAAAAACAAGAGCATTTGGGACACCAAACTTGGTAATGATGAATTGATCTATGAATTCCATAATTGCCTCAGAATTTGTTGTCTTTAAAGGAATCGCTTCAACCCACTTAGTAAAATAATCAGTGGCAGTAAGGATATAATTATGTTGTTTGGACGAATGTGGAGTGATTTCTCCAATGATGTCCAATCTCCATTGCTCAAATGGTTGTTCAATGTTGACTGGTTGCAAAGGCAAAGCTGGCTTTCTTTGTCTTCCACTAGAAGTTTGACAACTTCGGCATTTCCTTACATATTCATGAGCATCTCTAAATAGGGGGGGCCAATAGTATCCAGCATGAATGATTTTGTGGGCTGTTGTGTCAGCTCCAAAATGTCCTCCTGCTGGTCCATCATGTAGTTCCTGCAAAACCTTTTGTGCTTCAGGTTTTTCCAGGCATCTTAATAAAATTGAATCATAATTTTGCCTAAAAAGTACATCATCAATGATTGTGAAGTTTCTTGCTTTTAATATAATGGCCCTTTTGTTTTTATAAGACAGGTTAGGAGGTGCATATCCGTTTTTCAAATAAAATATCAAGTCTGCATATTGTGATTCAGAATCAGTAATACTTATCTGGTTGATTTCTTTAATATGTTCCGTATCACCTAGTTGTTGAATGTTGGATGCTCCTACTAATAACCTGCAAAAACGTTGGCCGTTAAAAATCTTTGCTGGCTTGATTTGCAAGTCATATCCTTGAAGTGCTGTAACCCAATTTTCCCTTTTTTCACCTAATTCCCTTTGAATTAGTAGTTTCCTTACTACAGGAAAAGGAACTATAACTTTGGTATGGGCTTTTAAAAGGAAGGTTCTGTAATGTTTGACAGCTTTATACACAACAAAGGCTTGTTTTTCTACTTCGGAATAATTCAGTTCAGCACCCTGCAGGTTTGAACTATAAAATGAAATTGGTGCTTCCAAGTTGTGATCATTAATCTGAGTGAGTATTGTTGCATAAGATGACTCGGATGCGATAGTATACAATGTGAAATGATTAGAAAAATTAGGAGTATTTAAAGCGGAGGCATTGATTATTGATTGTTTGTTTGAATCAAATGCTTCCTTTTCTACCGATCCCCATCTAAACACTGAATTTTTCTTAATCATAGTTTGTAGTGGTAAAATGATGTGAGAAAAGTCTGGAACAAATCTTTTGACAAAATTGATTTGGCCTAAAAATGACTGCATGGATTTTTTATTATGAGAAAAAGGGATTTCAGAGATTTCTTTAATCCTATCTGAATCAATATAAATGCCATCTTTGGAAACAATAAAACCCAAGAGCTTTCCTTGATTAAGAGCGAAGAAGGATTTTTTTGGATTGAGTGAAATACCGTACCTTCTGCAGCGTTCAAAGATTTGATTTAAATCATGCAAATAATTGGATCTTTTCTTAGAAAATACAGTAATATCAACTAAGTAGACAACTACTGTTTTGTTGATCAATCCTTTGAAAGCTCTATCCATCGCTCTTTGGAATGTGGCTCCTGCATTAATAAGTCCGAAAGGCATTTTCTGATAAGCATAAGTTCCCCATTTTGTTCTGAAGGTAGTTTTGAGTCTGTCATCAGGATGGACCAAAACTTGGTTATATCCTGAAAAACCATCTAAAAAGGACATTAACTCAGAGCCTGCTACTGAATGGAGTATCTGCTCCATAGTAGGTAATGGGAAATTATCTTTTTGACTTGCCTTATTCAGATTTCTGAAATCTATACAAATCCTGATGTCGCCATTTTTCTTCCTAACAGGCACCATATTGGAGACCCAGTTTGAGTGCCGAACGGGAAAAATAATCTTAGCTTTCAAGAGTTTATTGAGTTCTGATTTTATTTGACTCTCTAAGTTCAGATGTATTTTCCTCAGCTTTTGTTGAACTGGTTTTTGTTCGGCAAGCATTGGAATGGTATGCTGGATGATAGATGCATCATAGGTCTTTAAATCATCATATTTCCAAGCGAAGACATGTTTATTTTTTCTTAACAGTCTAATGAATGCTATCTTTTCTTCCATAGAAAGTCCTAATCCTAAATTAATGTTTTGAGGATTTTGCTCAGTGCCAAGATTTATCAATTCACACCTTAACGTGGAACTTTGGAGCTTTGTATTGGTCACAGGTTTAAACCTGTCTTTAATATCGTAAAGATCCTCCAGCTTCACCACAGGCTTTGGTATTGAGTTTTCCTTGTGCTTTTCTCTCATTTGAAGATCATGCTCGCTTTCCTCTATGATCTGATCATCGTAGGACTTTTCGGAAGTCAAAAATTGTAAGATGTATTCATCATGATTGAACACTCTCCAATTAGTGACATTGTCAGGAATTGATGGTCTAAAAAGTAGCTCTACTGAAAATCTATCTGGGCTATAATCTTCGGAAGGTAGGAGTTTTGAAGCAACATTGGCTAGCAAGTCGGCTACTGAATTTTGAGACCTAGGGATGGAAGAAATATTGAATGCTGAAAATTGAGAGGTGAGTTCTTGTACCAACGACTGATAATGTTTGAGGTGGCTAGAAAGATAATGAATCATATTTCTCACCTGTTTAATAATAATTTCTGAATCACCAAACACTTTCAAATATTGAACCTTAAGGCCAATCGTATTGTATAGTCCTTGGACTAAGGCTTCGTACTCAGCTGTATTGTTTGTGCATTCAAACTCCAACCTACAAGACAGCATTGTTTTTTCTCCCTACGGGCTAACCGAGATACATCCTGGTCCCGAGCCTTCACTAGACTTAGAGCCATCAAAATATAGTGACCAAAATAAAGAATTATCAACAATTTTATTTACAGTTTCCTCAGTATTGTTAAAACATCTTGACCTATCTGTTTGTGAATAATTTTTTATCTGAGATGTAAAATTGTTTACTGAGAAAGGAGATGGTTGGGCAGAGAAGTTGCCAAAGAATGATTCAGATGAATAATTCCCCAAGATATTGTTATTAAATGCTATCGGTTGATTTTCTTGTTCGAATTCTGTAACGGTGTGGGTCATGTTTTTTTCCCGATTGATTTTTATTTCATTTAGCTTGCCCTTGTAGGGTAGCCACATATGGGACCAATCGGTAGAAATATATCCATGGAGCTTCTCAGACCAATCCCTACTCAAGATTAAACCATAAAATTCAGGTATATCGGTGATTAAGATATCAATTCTTTGAACTACTCGTGGATCGGCCGATAACCTAATAGTTACAGAGTTAATTTCTCCTAAAACCTGGAGCTTGGTTCTATCTAACTGCACAATGTGAATTGCGGACTTTTGGGGCTCAATGTTCAGTTTGGAACAAACCGAAGCTGGCATTATATTTGAGGATACCCCTGAGTCAATCAAACAATTGTGTAGATTTCGATTATAAATCTCATAGATTAAGAGGAAAGGAGGAGTATGGGAATTTGATCTGTCTCCAATTAGAATCGTATCAGTAGCTTCAATCTTGATAGAAGGTTGTTGTCCTGAATCATTTGTAGCTTTAGCACTGGGAGGAGGTGAAGAAGGAACAACATTCAATTCCTTGAGAAGCAATTTCTGCTGATGTTTTAGTTTACTAAGTTCAAACATGGTAATGTTTTCCTTGGTCTTCTTCATATCATCAACAATATTGTAATCCATTGAATCAGATACTACCAACGTTTTAGATGTTGAAGGAATATTCGAGGATAAAGGTTGGTTTTGGGGAACTGTTGCAGTTGGCTTCTTTGTCGATACCTTTTCCTTTGTAGTAGTAGCACCTGCACTTCTTTTCTTTGAAGTTGCCTGGACGGGTTCAGGGGAACCTTTACTCCTAGTAGTGACGGGAAAGGCTTCTTGTTCATTTTCTGTATCAGAGTTAGGTAGTATGAAATCCCACATTCCATGGCATTCAACAACTTCCTCTTCTTCATCAGTTGGTGAAATTGTTTCCTCTTCTTCATCTTCTTCAGGATCTGAATCTGCATTAGATATAACATTTGGTGGTTTTGATTCAGTTTTCTTGAAATTTCTAAAGGGCCTTTTAGTTGAGGTTTCTGCTACTTGTTTTTTGATTTCAACCATTTCGTTTGACAAAGTCTTAAGGACTTTTTGCAAACCTTCCATATCATATGGATCTTTAGGGGTTTTCTTCTTTGAATCATCTTTAAAAGAAACGTTTTTGGATTTTCTATCTTCAAGAGTAGCTTTCTTTTCTAGAGCATTAATACGTTTCTCCACAGCAAGTGCTTCTTTCATGTTTTCAGCTAAAGTTGGTTTTCTGGCCTTGTCTACAAAAATTGCTATATTGGTAGGTAGGGCAGTTATATACCATTCGCTTCTGATTTGCTCACTTGGTTTGGAGGCCGTTGGGATTTTATTCAAGAGTTTATTGAATTGCACATTGAATTCTGTAATTGGTTCCCTATGCTCTATCCTAAGATTGGAGAGATCATTGATTAATGTGGCTAAAGATTTATCATCACCATACTTAGTGAGAAACTACTCTTGGCAAGTGGTCCAACTGGTAATGGATCCAGAAGGCAAGGAAAAATACCAGGATCCTGCTAATCCTTGCAAAGTATAAGGGAAAAGCCTAACGACAACTTATTCCTCTGTTACTCCTTTTAAATTAACTGATAACATGAAGTTATTAATATGTTCCTCAGCTTGTATTCCATCATCTGGGTTAAATTTAGGTAACCATTTTTTAGGAGCATCAGGTAATGCATGTAATGGTGCAGGCATATTGACCGCACCAGGTCTATTCCATGGATTTGCCATTGAAACACCAATAGGGGATGAGATGGCTGATGAAATTGTAGATGTTTGGGAAGGACTTGATATTGAGGATTGAGCAGGTTGGGATGTTGAAATTCCTAATCCCTGATGAACAACAATGTGTAATGAGGGAGTGGATGGTTGACTTCGCACTGGGGAAGATGAGATGAAGGATGTGGATGAAAGTGCTTCACTGTCAGATCCTTCAGTGTTCTTCTTTTCCCTTTTCCTTTTAGGTAAGGGCATCTTAGTAGGTTCAATACCGAGCTTTCGGCCCTGAAGTCTAGTGAGAGGATGAGGTAGATTAAATTGCGAAGTCTCATTGCTTTGAGATACTTTAGATTTCTGTGGTGATATCGAGAAGCCTTGAAGTTTATGGATGAGTAACTGAGCTTCAGGGGACTTAGGTCTTAATCATTCTGGAGTGTTGTGGGTTTGAGCAGTGGTAGTTGATTCCTCTTCTTCTTGCTTGGATACTGGAGAACCAGCATGCAATTGGGAAGTACGAGGTGATGTTGTTACCAGGAAAAGTGTCTATTTAGAACTGCTCTATCCCACTAAGGTGTGACAGCTGCCTTAGAAACAAACAGAGAAAACTACTTTTGTATTTCCTTTATGAACTATAGATAGAGAGGAATAGAAAGAACCAACCTGTGTCTTGCGCTAATCCTTTGATTCAATCCGTCTCTTCTTTGACAGCTTCCAGCTACCTGCTTCCTTACTTCCCCAGCTTCACCAAGTACCTGTAAGATCACAGAAGAAGAAAACTATACAAAGACATGGATCTATATTCATAAACAACTTAGGATCAGATTTAAGTTAACCATACAAATGTAACAAGCATCAATGATACAAAAACATGGAGGAGAAACTCAAATAGTTTTTATTGATAAACAAGAAGATCCAGGAGGAGTTACAACCGATGATTCCTGACCCAGCATCAACCTCCCAGCAAAGAAGCCCCTCTTCACCTCCAACAAAGCATAGATCACCCAATTCTCTGATGTTTCTCTCAAAACCAACAGCAATTCCTTACAATGTGCAAAATTCTAGCCTCTGGATCTCTGGGATGAGGGATCCATTTATAGATATGTGTAAGGAGGATGAGTCAGCTTATGATCTGATTAGTGTCTTCTCTCTATCAGTTCTTGCTTCCACTTGGAGACTGAAGGCCTCTTACTCATCCTTGGTCGAATTCAGTGAGGCAAGTGTCATAGGAGAAGATTCTGGAAGCTTCCATTGTCTCTCCACCTCGCGGAATGACACTGCCATTTGTCATTTCTTGCCCAACGCACCCTCATAGTGCATTTAGGTGCGTTGCAACGCACTTAGCCAGTGTATTTAGGTGCTATGCAACGCACCTAGCCAATGGAGCAACTGAAATGATCTTGTTTTGACTTATTCTGAGCAGTTTCTGGTGGAGAACTTCTGGGAGAAGCTGTAATTTGTTGACCTTGTTCCTCTAGGGGTTAGAACAACACTTTTAGGGACTTAGGAGCCTTTGGTTTATGGACATTTCATGCTTGGAGTTGTAAGGCACAAAAATGTCTATAACATTTGCCCCCTAAAGTATGAGGCCGTTAATCGGGTGAAATGCTTTATTATGAGGATCCGAAGTTCTTTCAATGCTTGGAGGAGACCTGTAATAAGATACAATACAATACATTATCTTCATATTGTTTTTCATGATCTAGCTGAGGCGGGCATTACCATTCTCAGCTTTATAAATCCATTTTCATGTACATAGGACAGACAATCGTCTGATTGTAGACTGATGATTCTGATAGAGCCATCATCCTTTTGGTAGGATGATTATCTGTGTTGCAATGCTGTACATTTAATGTCGTTATTTCCCTGGTATATATCGCAGCCCGGATGGATGAAACTAGATCCGGGGTCTTCAATCTCGTCCAATATTCACTCGAAGTACAAGTCGATCCATGTGAGAAATGTTTTGAAGTCGAACATGGAAAGACATCGCTTGATTACCATTCAATGATGCAAACTGTTAACAAGCGCGAGAGGAATCACCGATAATGATAATGATCCTCAAGGTACTGCAGTACAATTCATGTGGTGTGAATAAAGGACTTGGTGCCGAACACCACGCCAAATCTTTCGGTCGAAGGTCATTGATGTAAACCTGTCACTGGAAGTGAGAAACTTGCCGTTGAGGCATGCAAGCTTTAAAGTACTGAATGGGGTGTTCATAGACCAACTTCTTGGATAATGAGCTGATGTCGACAAGAAGTGATCCATCACAGGAGGGCCTTAATGAATCCCACATCAATGACACAGAACAGAGCAAATGATTTTGACGGAGGTGAAAACGATCTGATGATATACGGTTCAGTGTGGCGGTCATGAAAGGATGGAGTATAATGTATGGTAGTGGGTGGGACACAGGTGGCCTCTCTGGATGACTTCTCTTGAACATGTCGGCGACACTGATGTGATGGATTGGTAGCATTAACCCCAAATGTGGATGGTATGGTTTGACCATGGTGATGTGACCGATGAATGAAACAACCCAACCTGACTCGGACACGAAGTGGAAGTGTCATGTTCAAGAATGACTTGCTACCAATAAAGATTCTTTGAGTTTTCTTCCCAATTTTTCCCCAGTCATTGCTGACCAGTACCTCTTTATTTTTGTCAAGCTTGAGGAGGATAACATATGCTTGTTCTATAATTTTCCCTTCGGGCAAACCCATCGCTATGTTTTAACGAGCCTAGCGATAGTGAAACTCGTTCTCGTCTAAAGACAAGTTTGTCGCTATTAATCTTTTTAACGAGTTTAACGACAAAGATAACTCTGTCCTTTTCATTTTTAGAGAGTCTGAAAAGGTACGTAAAGGTAACTCCAAAATTCCTTTTCGTCATCTAATCCCTTAAGTCCGAAAAAGTATAAAAAAATACAGAAGGGATGAATTTTCGATAGTTTTAACGAGCCGAACAAAACAAGCGCTCGATCTTTTTGTGCAATAATCCCTCAGGTCCAAAAATATTAAAATCTAGATGAGGGATAGCACGTCCTGTCCCTTTAACAAGATGGAAGGCCAAGGACTCGGCAATATTTTCATATTTTACGAGTCAGTTGAAAAGAACTTAAAGAAGACTCGTCTTTTGAGGAACGAGTGATAAAATGGGTAGCAGTTGATTCCAGGTAAGGTTTGGAATTTTCCAATCACAACAGTGTCACAAGGATGGCTAGTGAAATCACTCTTCGCAGCTGTTCCTCAAAATGGGTAAACAATCAAATGGAGGTGAATGATCGGCCAATGAAAAAGTGGAGGTGACGGTGCAAACACGACCAAGGCTTTAATGGTTGAATTACTACATTCACGGTGGTTATTTACCGGGGAATAGTTCATTTTTTAACGAGCTTAAACGCGGGTGGAAACATTTTCTCGGTGCAGGTTTATTTTTTAACGAGCTTGAACCTTGCGGTAACACTGCTCGATAAGTTTGCATGCCCCCAGCATAATAACGAAAATCAAGGTGCATGCCCCCCAAGCTTCATTACATTCAACTCGTTGGTTGGAATGAAGATTTACCTTTGAGATTTGGAAAGGGGATTTGTTTCATTTTTTAATGAGGTTGACACAGTAAAAGAACTATCCTCACGACTCCTTGTTTCATTTTTTAACGACGTCGACATGAGATAAGAACCGTCCTCGGAATCCATCATATTTATAGTATTTGATAGAAAATCAAAAACTGAAGGATGATTAAGGTTGCCGGAATAATCTTCGTGGTAATTCGGAAGATGGGAACGATGGTGGTAATCTTCCCATGGTTCCTCTCCTATCCTTATTGATTGAATGATTCCTTCGTCTGTAGAATATACATGCGACCAAGGATTTGAAGAGGTTCCATATTCCTTAGACCTATTTATCCAAACACTCGATGAGCGTTGATTTGGGTTTGCCCCCCAAGCCAAGAAAATTGATTTCTACAATATTTCTATTAGGGTGATGATCCATGCTGACAAAATGTTTAGGAATCTTCCGAATCCATTAGATATAGAAAATTTCATATTGCAGGTTCCCACTATGGCCACTTCCGTCAGATTACTCGGAGGCAGTAGGGCAAAAGTACCCATTAAGGTGGGGTCTTTTAGGAGGCCTACTCCAATATTTTGAAGTGAATGATTGCTTCCATAGACCATTGGAATGCTTCTCGTAACTTGTGAACTATTGGGGAGAAATTTTTGTTGGTCGACTATTGTAATTTTTCCTTGGAAGGGAAATGCAATTTTCCTGAAGTAGGTCGACACAACTGCGGCCATAGCATATATCCAGGGCCTTCCCAGTAGGATGTTGTAATCGAGGTTTCCTTCGATTACTTCAACATCTATTTCTACTTTTTTTCCCCCTAGTTCAACTTGCAAGTTACTTAACATCCCGTATGGAGTGTATGATTGTCCATCAAATGCTTTTAACATTGTTGATGATCGCGACAAGGGTGGTGAGCCTAAATGTTTCCAGCAACTCATCGACATAATACATGTAGATGCCCCCTCATCAATAATTGTTCAATGAACAATTTTTTTGAGGGATTTCACTTGAATAACGAAAGCTAGTGGAGCTGGTAACTGAGGGTCATATCCTTTATGATCAAAGGCCACAAGATTGGAATCCATTGGGTCAATCCCACCTATTGCTGATAATAAAGCTTGCTTTTGGGAGGGGTAATTTTGTGGTACCTTAAGTGTCGACATAGCGGACGACGATTGGGCCAGGTCCTCTATTATATTAGAATTCTGTGCTACTTTTGCATGAGGATTAAATGTCGATTTGTGTACTACTTCATTTGGCGGCTTTATCATTGGTTCAGGAATGATAGGTGGCACAACTTCGGTCAAAGTTGTTCGAACTACTAGGTTGTTCATTAGCCTTGTTATTCGACAGCTGTGGATTCTCGTAATCTTTATTCCTTGTCAAAGCATCATTTTGCTGCTTTGAGATAGACAACATAAGCACTTGGGATCGGGAAGCATTTTGATGAGCAACCAGTTTGGTTCCCTGGTTTGGAAACAGATCAGTCAATACTGCTGAGGTCTTTGAACTCTTAAAGAGTTTCTTAACTTCAGCTTTATGTGGACAATCTCTCGTCCAATGATCCTCATCACATATGTGACACCCCGCAGGGGGTTTCCTTTTCCCAGAAGGGTTTGCAAAAGGTTTTTCAGGAGATGACTCATCTTGCTTCTTTCTTCTCCCTTTCTTTTTCTTCTTACCCCCTGGTTGCTTCAGTTGTTTGCCCTTGTCGGTCGACACAACATTTACTTCCGAGGCAGGAAGTTCCTCATTTGCATTTTGACTAGAAATCTTACGGGCCTTTTTAGATGTAGCCTTTGTCGATCTCGTGTCTGTTGCACCGATCACACCATCACCGACATGAGAGTCATTGTTTTATTTAGGAGGAGGAGGGACTGAGAATTCCAGTCTAGGAGCGTCAGGTATTTATCGTAGAGCGTGCCAGACTGAGTGTAAATCAAGTCTAAATATTGTGCACGAGCAATAACTTTCTCTTCGGTGATGACTCCCCCTTTTGCCACATCTTCCGTGATGGAAGGCAATAATGACTTAATAAACCATTCAGCTAAAATCTAATCGGGAACATACGTTTTCACCATTCTACGACGACATCGCCACTCATGTATGTGATCAGATATGTGAGTGGCCGTTGTTTGTTTGAAATTGGTAAGAAGTTCTGTTCCCATTTCATACCTTATCGGTAATTGAAAATGGGTTAAAAAGGTTGTGGCTAGGGTACTGAAGTTGTCGAATGAAGCTCTAGGCAATTTGATATACCATTTTGCTGCCGGACCAGTTAACGTCCTCTGGAAAAGGCAAAGCCTAATCGAATCATCGTTTAGGGTGTTTGATGAACACCACAGATGAAAGGTCATCACATGATTCGACGGATCTTCACCCGGATTTCCATTAAATTTAGGAATATCTTACGGAAGTTTATGTGGAATCGCTGGCCACCAAGGGGCATAAGTAATTGGATCGTTCGTAAGTCGGTTTAGATCTGGTAATTCTAGAGTTGCTACAAAGGGAAACTGTTGATTCAGGTTAGGCGAAGCATACCCAGGATAAGATGGAATCGCCTGAGCAGTGGGTCTTTGCATACCAGCATAATGTATTTGATGCTGGCAACTTTGACAAGGCTGATGGGCACAACCATTATAATATGGTTGTTGATAACTGCTTTGGGAATGCAGTTGCCCATTACTTACAAAGACTTGTTGCTCAGGTCCTTGATATGATTGCTGGAATGGCGGTTGTTGAGATTGAACTGGAAATGGTTGTTGGACCATTTGTTGTTGCCCATTACTGGATGATTGACCAAGATGAGGAGTCATAGTACTTGTTTGAGCCTGAGTCGCTCCAGATAAGGAGGCACTAACCTGAGGTGGTGATTGAGTCGTTGAGACAAGAGGCTGTTGTATTGTAACCTGAGAAACTTGGGGTTGACATACAACAGGTAGCGCTTGTACTTGCGACGCAGCAACCAAAGAAGGTATAGTGGGAATATTGGACAAAGGGTGGACTAGTTGTATTGAATATACAACCCTTGGTTGCTGAGGCAGTATTGGTACCCAACCGCTGGATGTAATTCCAATTTGACCTGAACTTTGTTGTAAACTCCCATATGGTTGTTATCCGAGAGGGAACAATGAAAAGGCATACTGCCCTCCATATGGTGGAAATCCAGTACTTAGAGGGTAGATTGACCTTTGAAGACACATTGGATCAACTTGTTGATTTTCAACATAAGAAATACCAGATGATAATCCGGATGAAGAAATAGGAACTGACCATGTCGTCGAAACAGTCCCCGATTGGACTCCGGCTTGTTGTTGATAACTTGTTGGGACAGTTGGTATACCATCGAACATCGTTGGAGTAGCAGCAGGAGGCTCTGCCACTACTGCATCAAATGACACAGCCTTGGATGTTGATGGTTTTTCAGACATATCTAGTCTATCCAAAAGATTTCCTAGCGATTCTACAAGAACTTGTGATGAAGGGAGACTAACTTCGAAGATCAACGAGGGAAAGGTGATTATTATTCCGTTTAAAATAAATTTTAGACGCTTTGACACAACTTGTTTTTTCAATTTTTAAGAGTCGAGAAAAAAAAGAAGATGACTCTAGTCTCCTTCGATTTTTAATGAGCCTGAAGTGACAAGTGCTCAGATGGACCTTTTTCGTTAAGGAGTCTGAAAAGGAACGAAAGGGACTGCTCTGGAGATCTAGGTAGAGGGAGTACCAAACCAATCGCAAAACTGTAGAATACTTTTTACGGTACAGTAGTCAATCTTCCCGAATGTTGTGTTCAGTGCATTGCGATCGATAGGGCGGCAGACACGGCTTCCTATGGATAAAGGATTTAAGCCTATAGGGGCCTCCCAAAATATACTCGACGGTACGTGGGAGCACAAGTCCGTACTAGCACTTATCGTCTCAAAGTGGAGGAATCACCCAACCATCAGTGAGGACAACAGTTACCAGGCTTTACGATGTCGGAATACGTCTCTAGCCTAGACCTCTAAATGTTGTGCGTTAAGTTCCAAAGCGTTGTTAGATTCATTGAATTTATTTTAAGTTGATCTTGCTTATGAAGTTTTCCTTTTGGGTTCAGCACGAGATGTAGATGTAATTCCTAAAATCA
The DNA here is from genome assembly GCA_031772625.1 of Pinus tabuliformis. Classification (NCBI taxonomy): domain Eukaryota; kingdom Viridiplantae; phylum Streptophyta; class Pinopsida; order Pinales; family Pinaceae; genus Pinus; species Pinus tabuliformis. The sequence goes on along the minus strand of CM062819.1, from coordinate 87,180,341 downwards.
AATCTAAAGATGATAAACAAACTTTTATCTCTTTTATGCAATGAAAATCCTAGCTACTAGGGGAAAAGAAAGACACAATCTTTTCACAAAGAGCAAAGAGCACATTGTAAATGCACTTTCCTAAATCGAGCCAAACAGACTGCCTATATGCAAATGCACATGCATGTATTTGTTTTTCACTTTCTTAGTATTGATGCTAAAAGGAGAGTTGATGTACAAATCTAAATTTTCTTTCAAGCAACAAACACAAACAAGCTTCTTTTCGAAATCAAAAGATAGAGATGATTACGACACTTTATGATTTTGAAATGAATACTCGTTTTGACACTAGAAAGTCACAAATTCAGACCAAAGGCAATAGTAAAAGTATAATCGACCATCAACAACAATTAAACTTTCTCCTATGATCGAAATCGACACTTGCGACAGATCTAAATCAAAGGACGACAGTACGACTATTCTACTTTTGCAATGGAAAACTGTAAACGACTCAACAAACACACAAAAAACATCTACAATTCTTTTGTACAAAGCAGGCGGAATATTAGTAAGGAAAAGGAGTTTTAAACAGTCATATACTGATCACAGGCTGCAAAATTCAGAGACAAAACTGGAAAGAATGAAGCACAAGAACCTCAGCTGCACAAGGCTAGGCTGATCAGCGCACCTGTAACACAGAGAAACTGCATTGCAGCACAGGTTGCCCTTTCGCGAAGTGTGTTGAAATGCAGGATCAATTCACAGTACCTGCGCTGGGCCAGAAATGACAATCTGTCTAGGTTCTGGGTCACAGTTTGCAGTTTAGTCTTTGGTTTTTGGCCGAGTAAAAGCAATCAGTAATGCACAATCAGGGGTAGATCTAAGGAGGGTCTAAGAGCTATCACAAGGGCAATCAGATAGTCTGTGAATCAGTTGTTCAAATCATAAGCAGATCCAGTGAATGGATTGAAGCAGCAAATGTCTACTTTGCATTTGTTATGGAAAATGCAGTTCGAATGCTACTTATAAGTTTATGCAACAAACAACAAGAGATACACAAACAAACTAATTAGACATTCTCCCCAGCGGAGTCGCCATTTTGTTACCGGGAAAAGTGTCTATTTAGAACTGCTCTATCCCACTAAGGTGTGACAGCTGCCTTAGAAACAAACAGAGAAAACTACTTTTGTATTTCCTTTATGAACTATAGATAGAGAGGAATGGAAAGAACCAACCTGTGTCTTGCGCTAATCCTTTGATTCAATCCCTCTCTTCTTTGACAGCTTCCAGCTACCTGCTCCCTTACTTCCCCAGCTTCACCAAGTACCTGTAAGATCACAGAAGAAGAAAACTATACAAAGACATGGATCTATATTCATAAACAACTTAGGATCAGATTTAAGTTAACCATACAAATGTAACAAGCATCAATGATACAAAAGCATGGAGGAGAAACTCAAATAGTTTTTATTGATAAACAAGAAGATCCAGGAGGAGTTACAACCGATGATTCCTGACCTAGCGTCAACCTCCCAGCAAAGAATCCCCTCTTCACCTCCAACAAAGCATAGATCACCCAATTCTCTGATGTTTCTCTCAAAACCAATAGCAATTCCTTACAATGTGCAAAATTCCAGCCTCTGGATCTCTGGGATGAGGGATCCATTTATAGATATGTGTAAGGAGGATGAGTCAGCTTGTGATTTTATTAGTGTCTTCTCTCTGTCAGTTCGTGCTTCCACTTGGAGACTGAAGGCCTCTTACTCATCCTTGGTCGAATTTAGTGAGGCAAGTGTCATAGGAGAAGATTCTGGAAGCTTCCATTGTCTCTCCACCTCGCGGAATGACACTGCCATTTGTCATTTCTCGCCCAATTCACCCTCATAGTGCATTTAGGTGCGTTGAAACGCACTTATCCAGTGTATTTAGGTGCTATGCAACGCACCTAGCCAGTGGAGCATCTGAAATGATCCTGTTTTGACTTATTCTAAGCAGTTTCTGGTGGAGAAATTCTGGGAGAAGCTGTAACTTGTTGACCTTGTTCATCTAGGGGTTAAAACAACACTTTTAGGGACTTAGGAGCCCTTGGTTTATAGACATTTCATGCTTGGAGTTGTAAGGCACAAAAATGTCTATAACAGATGTGGAGGGAGATTTACTCTCAGAATGGGCTGTAGATTTGGATTTGCTCGCCATTCATAGTTAGGGCCCTCCTTCTAGCGCCAAAAATGTTGATGCCCCAAAAATCATTGTATCAACATTGGGGGATAACCACCCGGTCCGGACCTTAATACAACTCCTTTTCCGTTTGGTATGGGGGCTTCGACTGGATATAATGGGACTAGTTTCCCAATAACGAATAAAAGGGGATGGATGAGTGAATGGTTTTCTAATAAATGATAATGAGTGGAAGATTTAATCTAACAACAAAAACATAAATGAATATTCTATCCCGGGAAGCTTCTATTCTTTTAAGTGCAACGCTTGATGATCTCTATTCATTGATAGGCATATAGATGACTTTACACAATAAACACAGACATTCATTCACTTAATGATTGCTTTGTTCAAATAGTTGAACAAAGTGATTAACAAAACATTGTTACACTTATCCTTTTAAATTATCGATACATGTATGATAAAATAAAAGCATGCTATAAACATCCAGTAGTGGAAATTGTAAAGAATGTTGTTAAAAACACATGCATATATCCAATAATAGGAAGAGTGATCAAACAACAATTCACATAAACAGAATGAACTCAGACATAGATAGTAGTACCATATGAGCTGCAAATCATTCCCAACATCAATCACTATTTGAATTCCTTCTTCCGACTCAGAAATACTTTTAAATAAAGGCAGTAGTGCACATCCACATAAAAGCTTTGTTATAAAATTTGGAATAATTGGCCAAGTCTTTATAAGAAATATGCCTGAAGTACAGTAATGCAACTTCAGGTTTAAGTCATATACAAAAACTTACGACCCTTTCCAATGCATTGAAAGGGTATATAAATACTTGATTAAAACTAAATAACTATGAAATTAAAACCCTACTTAATTGGTACAAATTTCTTTGGAGTATCTTCCTCATAGCAATCTGGCAGTCAGCAGCATGATTCATCACTTTGGTTGTTTGCCTTTCGACCTGAGTTGGCATATTGCTAGCATTGGTTCCACTTCTGGAGGTCGGTTGAGATGAGAATTGAGTTGAGAAGCATAGGTGGCATCTTGTATATTGGGAATGATACACCCGATTGCATCTGTCAGGCACTTGAGGGCTGCTCTCTGGCTGTATGGGTTTACTAGGAACAAACAATAGGTGTCCCAAGTCAAACTGTTAATACCTGTGATCAATCTCCCATTCTTCTCCAGCTCTTGATAACATGACTGCTCCAATATTTTAGCCGATAGTAATTTACCTGGGGTACATTGAGAGATCATGTTAGATAAGTAGAGAGTATCATTAATCAATTCAACCAAATTACTTGTGGTTAACTTGCATCTGGAAACTACTCTCTCTGCCTTCATTAACTGGGACTGCCCTTCCATAAATAGGATCTCTTTATGGGATTCTAAGATTTTTGGCAAATTAGCTGTCTGTCCCTCATCAGTGTCTTGCCACTGAAGAAAATTGGTCAAGGTCTCATTGGCCTGCTCCAAGTCTGTTCTAGCATCAACCGATTTATCAATTATTGATGCTGTTATGTCACATAAGGGTTCTACTTGATCCATTTTTTGACATAACAACCTTATTTGTGTTACCAATGCTTTGTTACTCTGTTGTGCTTCTGCTCTGAACTCTGCAGGCTGCGGAATATTCTTGGACTTTTCTATTTGAGCTGATAATTGAGAAATTTGCTCATCTTTAGATTTCCCCATCTGTTCATGCACTGCTCTCAATTTTGCCAACGCTTTCGACAACTCTTTCTGCTTTTGAATTTCACTTGAATCAATTCTCTGTTTCTCTTCCTGCAATTGTTTATTCAATTGATTGTTTATTTGTTGCTATGTAGACAACTGCTTTTCAAGTTTCTCTGCTTTCTTCTGTGCCTCTGATAACTGTGCTTGTAGCGAGGCGATTGCTTGTTCCTTTTCTCTTAACAGATTAGTCACTTTGGATGCCTTGTCCATGGTGGCCACCAAATAGGCTCCAGCATATTGGGACAATTTTGTAAGGTCATCAGAAGGATCAAATTCCTCTTTCCAAACCACATTGGCTGTCACTGTTTTTTCAGGGAATAGGGAAGGTTGATCAGTCCTTCTCCTTTTCCGCTGTCATTTTACTACAACCCTGTGCTTTGGGCTGTAAAAGACATCCAATGGAGGTATATCCTCCACTTGCAAAATGATCTGATCGGAAGGATCCTTGGGAATTATCTCTATTCCTGTAGAAGGGTTTAGGCCGCTGGTTCCACTTGGAACCACTTTTGATGTTGTGTCCTGTGTGTCAGCCGCTTTAGATGTATCGGCTTCTTTTTAGCTCTCAAGATTACTTGTGATTGAGTCGAATTACTTCCATTCCTGGAGCAATTTTGGGTCAATCTGGGCATCTACATCCATGTCTGTGCTACTCGGATCCTGCTCTTTCCTCTACATTTCCTCTTTCTCTTTCCTCTGCACTTCCTCCTACTCTTTTGTTTGGATTTCTCCAGCAATTTCTAATGTAGTAGGAGGTCGCTGTTCAGGCTCGCTTGACTGTGTCATCGGGGTTGTTGCTAATAGATCTAGAGGCAGAGTTTGCAACCTCTGTTCTCTAAGTCTATTAAATTCAACTAACCCGTCGTCATGATATCTCATTCTAGCTAGTGATTGAACCTGGAATAGCAACTCGGCTGAGGAGAACAGGTCATCAAACTCAGCATCTTTATGGTCAAATTTAGTGAGTTTTGCCTGTTCAAGTGCATTGTAGGTGACTTTGTTTCGATCAAATCGCCTATTAGGAAGAGTGGCGAGATTCAGTTCCTTAATCTTATCTGCTTCTTTCTCTGCATGTTTATAGTCATGCAGAGTGTAAACACCACATCTTATAGGAAAGGGAGGCCAAACCTGCTTCTTTTTATTCCTTAGAGTCTGTGTAACTCCTTCGGATGTAATCTGATATGCTACCTCTCGAGTTAATAGTTTGTCGGGTGTATACAAAGGGAGGACATGAGGCTTGGCATGACTGCCGAAAAATCTTACATAGGTGAATTTTTCTTCTCCGAACCATCTCCCTATGGCTTTCAAGTCAATCTCCGCTTGTGAGGAAATCTTAGGAGCAGGTTTGTCAAAAATGGCATAGTGAATGGGTAACATAAAACCATTGCAAACTTGATATAAATGGTGTTTATAGTGGGCTTTCCATAACTTCTGGTGGTATATATGAATGGGCATGGGGTCTTTTGGAGTGCATCTCCATCCTAGCATAGGAAATTCAGAATTAAAACACAAGGTGTCCAAGATGTAGGCATTATAGTAAAATGGGGGAATGAACCTTTCAGTAACGCGGGATTTGTTTCTGAATTCAAGAACCGCTGTTGCTAACTTATCAGATAGTATATTTCCCCAATCCATTATTTCACTATTGCATCCTGCTTCCATTAAAGGTGCCATCTCTATAGTGAAGTTTGAGGAACCATGTAAACCCCATAACCTACACATCATTACTCCGGCATAACAATAAGGAGAACACAAGGAATCGACAATGTACTTACTCGAAGACTCATGCTTGTGTTTTGCTAGGTTTTGCCTCCAATCCTGTATGGGTTCTGATTCAATGTCATTTTCATTTCTGAATTTCTCCAGGAATGCTTTATTGTACTTCTTCTCCGGTGCAGGAAAATGGTACATTTGCCTCAATTCATCAGGTCGAAACGAGCCAAACACTCTCCCATCCATGGTGCAAAATGTTCTATTTGTGATTGGGATTTCTTCAATTTCCCATCTCACCACATCTATATATGGGAGAATTTGTTCTCGAGCTACTATCCGATGAAGGTAAGAGTTGGCTAAATCCTTTAGAGTAGCATCAGACTTCTGGGTTGGGTCTGCTGTGGCTTGCACTGTTGTTACCTCAGGCTCTTCGGCCTCAATAAGATTGTAAATTCTCAGCCAAGTAGTTTTACCGAGTCCTAGACATGTGGTGTCCGATATCAGTTCCTTTTTGCTTGGCCCTGGATCAGCAATGTGTTGTACTGTAACTGCCGAAGCGAAAGTTGTTCCAGTTTTCTTAGATTTCTTCCCCATTTGGCTTGAATTTTCTACTTCGAAAGAGCTCTACACAGGAGAGAAAATGAACGTAATGCGGAGAATTGGTGGCGCAAACCAAATATGAACTAGATATATTAATCAATAAATAATGGAGGATTTAACTTAAGGTGCCTGCAGATACAATCTCCAAAGAGATTTTGGCCTTACTGTTGCATTAAATGGCCATTTAAACCTGTCAATCCTTTAAATGCTCATCATATCGTTTATTAGCCGAATGATTCATTTAAACGTAGCTTTGATGTGTTGGCGGTTGAGCGTAAGTGAATCACTATCGGGAAGAGAAAGGCCTTTAATACTAAATAACCATAATATATCCCGGACTTATCAATCTTTTTTGAAATTTGCGCTTAGCTTTATCCCAATCGGCGATCGGGGGAATGCTTAAGTTGTTATATTAGTGTCCTTTCGGAATCCTCGATCGCCGATAGCGATATCGCCAATTCGCATCGGGAGTTTTAAACGAGGGCTTTAGATGCATGCATGGTACATCCCCGATCGCCGATAGCGATATCGCATCGGAGTGAAGAGGGGCATTTTGTTATGATCGCTTGCCTTCCCGATATCCGATAGCCATTTGTGCATTGTCACATCGGGGAAAAACAATGGGCCTTATGTTATGCATCCTTTGTTATTGCGATATGCGATCTTGTGATCGCTTTATTGCAATAATAAAGGATTATTCATTCTTTATTATAAGACCGATTAAGTGATTTAAAAAAGGTTATAATGTTTTATTTCTTTTCGGACCTTTTGAATAATGATAAGTTGATACCAATTTAATCTAAAAGGGATCCATTTCATATTATAGTTTTGAAAAATAAAAATTGTATGAAATGGGGGGTTGTTGTAGAGCACAACAGAACCACATCTGACAGTGAATTATTGGACTTAGTCAAAGATCCAGAATTCCTTAGAGAACTTGAAACCCAATAAGACAATTTGTCAATTGATCAATATCTACAGAATTCCACTCAGTCATCTCTTACCACTGATATAACACCTAAACTTTCTGAGACTACTTCTCATTCTACTAGTTCATCATTATTCCCTCACTCTTATGAAATCCATTCGACTCCTCCCTTCATCCCTTCTCTTCCTCTTCAATCAATCATCACTCAACACCCCATCACTACCTCTAGTTATTCTTCCACAACCCAGACACCACCTATTACCCCAAATCCTGCCCAAACCAAAATCATGGCCAATAGATATGCTCCCCTTGTGTTTCTTGCTACCCCAGGTGCAATGCCACAGGATTATCAGAGTAAAATTACTAATTTTAATGGCATTGGGACCTACACAGCTCAACAACATACTAGGAAAATGACAAACTACTTTGAACTTCATGAGATTGACACAGCAGATGTAAAAATGAGAATTTTCGTCCAAAGTCTAGCTGAGAGAATTTAAAACCTGGTTTAGATCTTTAGCTCCCTAAAGCATAGACAGTTTAAGAGTCCTTTACCAACAATTCTTGAATAGGTGGGAGAAAAAGAAGGATCCCCTTCAGATTTTATCTAAATATGAGAACCTTAAAAGGGGACCTCATGAAACCATTCAGGACTATTGCACTAGGTTCAATAGTGTTTATAGTGCCATTCTAGTTGACCTTAGGCCCCCACCTAGTTTAGCCCTGATCAAATTTCCTGATGGATTTGATTCAGATATGGCTTTCCAGTTAAGAGAAAGGAACCCCCCCTCTTTGGAAGAAATGCAAAGTGTAGCTGTAAGTGTTGAGGCTAACCTACTTTCCAAAAGAGCCAAAGCTAGGAATGAGAGAAGAATACCTGTAAAAGATGAAAGTACACCCTTTGAACAAAAGCTTGATGCTATTGTCAAAGGAATGGACAAATTGTTGGACAGAGTTAAAATTATCAAAAGAAAAGATCCTTGGCATGGAGAAATCCTAATTTTAGAATAAATTAGAATCAAAATGCTGGAAAGAATATTATTGAAGAGGGAGAAATCCTAATTTTAGACAAAATCAGAATCAAAATGCTAGAAAGAATATTCTTGACCTAAATATCAGACCACCTTTCCAAGAAAACTGTGTAGAGGCCTCCAATCAGAAGACCTTGAACAAGACACTCAGATAAATTTAATGAGTCTAGATGATGAGGAAGATGTCTTCCTAATTCAAGACAACCAAGAGACCCATGTATTGGAACAATTCCAAACCCAAACAGCAGCGTCATTTGATTTCAGATAGGGATATGACTCTGCTATTTTTGAGGTACATAATCAGTATAATTTAAGAAGCAGAAAAAGTATGATGCCCCAGTAAAAAACCAGAAAACAGGTCCTAATCAACCTAAAAAGGGTAAAACAGTTCCAGTGACAAAAACACTCCAGATCCTTTCAAGAACAAATCAAAACCCCTCTAGCGCCACCATAGAAGATGTTTCTGATAATCAGCCCAACAATGACCAACCTTCCACTTCTCTTCTGTCCAAAGAAATAGTTGAAGAGTCTCCAAAGATCGGATTAGAAAAATCAGCAAAGAATGTCACAAATCCTGAAAGACAAGAAAACATAGAAAATGTTGCTGCTAGATGTTAGCTACCTATATCAATAGGTTTCATATTTCATGGTTGGCAATGAAAAGGTCCAAATATGCTCTGCTTTGATGATGCAAAGATCCCATATTTTCAAAAGAAGACAAAGCTGTGCATATAGCTTGATATAGACTCAATTTTGATGGATGGTCCAACTGCCTAATCTGGATCATGCCATGTTTTAAATTTTCAGTTGTAGAATAGAGAAAGAAGTATGTCCAAACTGTTCAATCTTGGAAGACAAGTAGCTTAGGTAGAGAAGTAAGGCTCCCAACTGCTTAATATGGGACCTTGGAAGCAATAAGGGTAGCAGTAGATAGAAAATCAAAAGGAAAAAGCCAGAGAAAAGAAAAGGCAAATAAGGGTCTGCAAGTCTAAGTGCACCCTCCAAGAAGAAACAAAAAATGCTAGGCAAATAGATGGGTAGGCAGATGTGGTTGCAGAAGTGTCATTCCTTACAATTGAAGGTGTGCTAACCTATTTCACAAAGCAAAATCAATGAATTGAGAAGTCCTTCTTCTCTATCAGGTTGCAGGAAAGCAAAGAAGCATGTCTAACTTCCCAAATTTTCTCCTCTTTCATTCATTACTAACATCCCATCATCAGTTGAGATTCATGGAAGAATTGGTGGTTTTATGGTGGTTCTTAGTCCTTTAAAAGCCACATTTCTTGTCTAAAACACTTTTCATTTTGATCTACTCCCTAAGCTAAGTTATTTTCAAATAAACTTAGTATTATCTCCCCTCATCCACTCCTTTCATCCATATTAATGCCTAACTTCTATTATATAATTCCCCTATGTTACCCTTTCCCTAATACTATAACACCATGGTGTATAAAACCCCAAGCATTCTATAAATATCCCTCCCTTTGGCATTTTAGCCATATGTTCTCTGTCAGGGATCAAAATGACAGTTGGTCACTTTGATAAACCTAAGCCTTACTCCTCTTCCCCCTTCTGAATCCATTTGACCCATTAAACCTTCATTTGCTAAGAAAACCTTATAAAAGACCCTTTTTTACCCATACCTGCTTTAAATTGCAAAATAACATCAAAACCCACTTTTATTCGCTTATCCAAAGTATCCGCTCGCATTATTTTTATTCCAAAAATACATTGGAAAACATTGCAAACCACCATATCCCAAAGGTTTTCCGCCGGGCGCAGACCCCAAAATATATATTATTTTAATCCTTCTCCGTTGTCGTATCAACCGCACAACTCATCAACCCATCAACAGTCCAATCGAGCGCTTTTGATCGGGCGGCCATTATACATATCGAGTTGGGCCCGACGTCTGACATTTAGCACCCAAGAAATTATCAGAGGGTGACGTCAGGCCTCTGCCACGCGTCGCCCTCACAATTTCTCGGGTTGCCCTCTGACAAAACCATCGTTGTATCGTAGGCGGTCCGAGAAAACGACCACCAGTTTTGCCGAGCCTGCGTCATCCCCACGTCAGAGCCACGCCACTGCCACCCCGCCGCCGCATCAGCTCCTTCGTCCGCCCCCGCGCTGATATGTCTGCCACTTCATCATATCCGTGGACCAATCACAGCCTGCCACCTCACCCGGTGACGTCATGCTGACGTCATCCGACCTCGACCCCACCTGATGACGTCATCCCAAAAACGCGCCAATATGCCAAAAATCCATATATTGGCCAAAATTTCATGTTTTTTCCACTTTTGCCAAAAGAAGTTGTTGTTATTTCTGCATGCTGTTTACGTTCAAACCAGCGCCAACCTGCCAAATTTGATTTCGAAACCATCGGCGCCTCCATTGTACCTGCAGTTGCAACCTGTTATCGGCCATTTGCAAGGTATTTCTCAAGATAATTCCCTGTACCTGGTTTTATCATATTTCTGCAAACAAATTGTTTAAGAACGCCTAAAAACACTGATTTCACCATCAATTACCCAGTGACCTGCACCTATTTCAAACTGGTAGAACAATAAACCTTCTGCAGAGCCCGCATTTGACAAATTGACCTGAATTCACAGCTAGTTCGCGCAGTCGTGAACTAGAAACCTCAACTGACTAAATTCACCATAGAAACACTCCTGTCAGTCCTGCTACTGTTTTAATCACTTATTTAAACAATATTTCAATTGTTGTTTGCTCAATTTACCCTCTGGTCCTTAAAAATTCGCACTTCCATTGCATAGATACTCCTCTGTGTTATTCTGCTCACTCGAACTAGTTCACATACAATTCAGAAGCTTTACTAGCAATGGAAACACCAATAGCCTTGAATATCCAGCCTCTGAATGCCCCTCAAAGGGAGTTAGACTGGAAAGCCCTGGGGGATGTAGATTATCAGATGATAGACTAGTTCCCAATGGGTTCCAAGTTCAATATTCACATGCTAAATGAATTAAAAGCCCAATACCTTGGTGGAGCTGATATTTTGGGGATTTGGGACTCAAATTTGCCTATTTACAACCTCCCTCAAGTCAATGCCCTTCCAGACTTGATCCAGAAGTGCCAAGAATTCTATGATCCATGCCAAAGAGCTGTTCTCAGTCCTACAGGCTCAATCTTATTCCATATCACCCCAGAAACCATAAATGAGATGCTTCATTTCCACTCTGCAAGGCCATTGACCCCTCTCTCCATGCTGGACTTAGTAAAGAAGGGGAGTAATTTGTCAAGTGCCCAGATCATTAAAATTAATCAGTTATTCATGCAGCAAAGCTCTGAAACTGTGAGGACTCCTCCCATCGGATATCACTACCTGAATGACTTGGGTAGAATGCTAGTGGATCTGATAAGCTACGTTCTAGGGTACAAGGGAATTGAGGATGTTGATGACACTATAATGGCAATGTTGTCCATATTTTCTCCTGGAAAGCCTCCAGCTGTACACTATGACTATGCTACCTATATTGCAGAAAAGATCCATGAACAGCTAATGAATCTACAAAGGGAAAGGGTGTTCAGATACACCTCATACATTTACCATCTGCTCTTGTTTTATCAACGAGACATTTTCTCCATTCCCCTCAAGAAACTTAATGCCCAGGGGAATCCAAGGTTAGTTGTGTTTTGGACCTCAGTTTTCCATAATGTTTCTCAATCACCATACACATACTGTGAATTTATAGACCTATTCATTCACCCAGCTATGACATTGTTGTATGGTGTCCCTCCTCCAAGGTTTATCGATGACATGGAGAGAGTTCTCCATCTCTCCAAATCCTACAGCATTGGTGATTGGTATTTTTACCAACACCACACAGTAATCAGAATATATGGCTGTGAGTTGGACCCTTATAGGCTGCCAAGGTATGTCCCTATGAGACTTTTTGCCCTAGAATACTTCAGGCAGTTTGGACATGCAGACTACTTCCACTTCCAAAGTAGGAATAAGAAGGTGCAGCTGAACGTAAGGAACCAGCTAGGCCCTTTCCTATACAATAAAAGAGAGGAGGGATGGAAGGAGGCAGATATGATCTTAGAGGGCTTCAAATTGCAAACCAGTTTCAAATGGATACCTTATGACCCTAATCATTTTATCTCCCTCAGAAGGATAAAATACAAATTGGGTAACTATGCACATGTTAGGCTGCCTCATGTTGAAAAGTATGCAAATGATTTGAGCTGGAAAGATGGCACTCTAGAAGAGCCAATCTCTAGAGAGCAGATGCTAGAGAAAGAGGCTAGGAATTTGCAAAAAGAAGCTGACTTGGAAACTTGTGGACAGGTTTCCTTATCATATCAAAGGCAACTTGGAACATCTGCCTCTTCTTCAACAACACATCAGCAAGTTGCCATGGACACTCAACAGACACCCAGCAAAGGCAAAGAAAAGCAGGTGGAACAAGAGCAACCACCTCCCATGACTGAAGAGCAAACAGAAAAAGAGGTGGAACAGCAGGAAGTACATCAACAGCAGCAACAAGAAGAAGAACAAACACAGAAGCAGCCTGTACAACAAGAGCAGACAGTGGAAACCCCAAAATCCACTGAGCAACAGCCATAGAAAACTGTGCCTCCAAGGCAAGAAACATCAGCTGAAGCATCAATCCTCCAAACTCCACAAAAGGAGGATACTAGCAGGAAAAGGGATAGAGAGACTCCCTTGACCACATCAATAAGTCATGCTGAGAAAAGACAGAGATTGAATCCTTTCTCTGAAGAGGAAATGCCAACAGGGCAGTCTCTGGGCATGGGCCCACCTAGCAGAGAAGCATCGGCTAGCTCATTTCAACAGGGACAAGACAAAACAATAGGAGGAGAAGTCAGCTCCTCAAGCCACCAAAAAGAAGCTGAAGGAGGAATCAAACAGCAGTTCATAGACATAAAGAGGAGGAATGAGCCAATAAAGATACAACTGTACAATCATTTATTGAAGATGGCTCCCACTAACCAACAAAGACTGATGTCTGCTTATGATGTTAGTGAAGGAAAAATGATCATGAGTCATTTCTTGCGAGCTGTGGAACAGCCCCAGTCTCCTGCAGATTATATAAGGACCAATCTTGAGGTCCTTGCCAAGGACATCCACCCTATGGACAAAATTGAATTACACAAACAAACAGGTGAGATGGTGTATGCCTCCTTGGCAGACAAAACATTGGACAATTATAGGCTAGAGAATAGCCTTCATAATACAGCTGCCCAACTTGAGTTGGAAAGGGCATCCTCTCAAGCTAAGGACAACAGAATTAGGTCCTTAGAAGATATAATCATAGAAATTGGGCATGATCCCAAAGATATCAAAGGCATACAAGAGATATTGAAGTTGAGGGATGCAGACATGGCAGCTTTGAGGAGAAAGATCAAAATTCCAGCCACAATTCACCCTCAAACAGATGAAATTGTCCAGCAGAGGCATGATCAAGATGCCACAGCTTTGCTGGTGTCTCTCTATAAGCAGCTTATCCAAACACAAGAAAAGCTGGGAGAATCAGAGGCTGCACAGGCAGCATTACAAGCAACTCTGAAACAAAGAGAAGAAGGTCGGACCTCCCAGCCTCCTCCTCAAATCATTAACCTTGAGGAAGCTGCTCCAACTACTATTCCTCCTCCTCAACAGACTGAAAAAGTAGCACCATCTACTTCAGCACCACCAACAACAGAGCAGGCTCGTAGCTTGGATATGCAAAAGCTAAGAAATGAGATTCAGGCCCTGGAAGCTCAAATGACAGAACTAAATGAGACCAGGGAGAAATTGGCCAAAGTAAATGATAGATATGACAAATCCAAGCAGGCTGTGGCAGAAAAGGGCAGGGAGATAAAAGCCCTCAAAGACAGGATCAAAGAGCTAGAGAATGAGCTCAAATTAGATAAGGTTGTGGCTGAGCTTAAAACAGTGTTGTGGGCTAATATTGGCCAGTCTATTACTGACCAATGGCAGTATATTGAGACAATCCATGAGCAGTTAGAGCTCATTCCAAAAGCACAGACTGAAATTCAGAGATCAAGGGCTGCTCTAAGCAATATGCCTGAAGTTGCCACCAGGATGATTAATGTGCTTAACAATAGAACAAGTACTCAGCTGGCTACCATGGGAATTTCAAACAGAACTGAGACCATTCAGTTAATCAAGAGGGTTCTTACACTGAGAAACTTGGTGCAAACATTAGAGAGAAGAACCCAAGACATGCAGACTGAGGTAAACAGGTTTATGGACAAATTTCAGGTATTACAAAACAGAGGGCTCCCTAGCTTACTGTTCACACATGAGCAGTATGCCAAGAGGGTCAATGCATTTTCCACAAGTCAGATCAATGAGAAGCCCAGCACCTCAGAGGAAACAGGGCCAGCCACAGGACAGACTCTCTACAACAGAGTAGAAAGTTTATTTTTTATAATGAATGAAATTAAACACCTGTTTGAAGTGCCTCCCAATTTTTATAAATATACAGAGGCAGAGGAGACTATGGATGCAATTCTCAGGCATCAACTACCTACACAAGAATGGTGGACAAAGGCAATACAAATGATTTTATAAACAGGAAACCATTTAATAAATTTTGTTCATAGAAAATACAAATTGTCATGCACAGGACAGTTTAAAAGAATCAGCATGCATTAAAGACGAAAGCTGAGCCAACTCAGTAGAACTTACAGCCAACAAATCAAGGTGAGAAGCTACAGGTGTCCAGGCCAAGAAGCTACAGAAGAGCAGCTCCAAAAGTGCATTTTCCAGCATTAATGCAGATCACTCCAACCGACTCGTTGGCTTCCAAGAGCCAAAATATCTTCTGACAGATAGAAAGATGCATTTATGTTGTATTAAAGGCAGCAATAACTTCTTATCTGTTGTTCTTTACAAAGTTGGTGAAATATTTATTTCTCAGATGACTCAATGCCTTAGATATTTTGTAATACTATTTGTATATATTTGCCCCTCGCACAAGCTTGCAGGGGTTGTTGTTGATTTCTCTTGAAGAAGTTCTTATGTTGTAATCTTTTCAGAGTTTAATAAACAAAGTGATGGAATTTCTCAAAGTTCTGGAGTGTTGAATGCGTTCTGGTGTTTGTTGAAAACTGCAGGATTCCTATGTACCTCACAATACAATAAGTTTTCTGTAACTCTCTTTGTTATGTGTTTCAATCTTTTACAATCCATATATGTTTCTAATTTCTAAGTATTTAGCAACAAAGAAAAAGAATATCCTTCAGGATTTATTCGTGCAATACCCTGAGCTCAATCTATGTTGTTAATGAATGTTTTCTTCAGCTATAATATTGATAAGTGTAATTCTTAATTGCTACACTACCAGAATATATCTTTCACAGTGACCTTTGTTTCAGGAATTCAAGTTTGCTCCTGAGCAACATGTTTCACTTTCACATCACCAGCTTAATGGAGAATTCTTAATTGCTTTCCGTTGGCTGACCATACATCACCACTTAAGTTTAAATTTTGTTTGTTGAGATACCCAATAGGCCCTGCAGTCTGAACATTCTCACTTCAGCATTTCAAAACAGTTCACAGCTCTAGACTCCATTGCCCAATGATATACTACTGTCTGAACACTACATCTTAAGCACTGAAAGAAGTCTTTTAACCAAAACATAAACCAAACCTGAGCATAATAGCTAGCCTAAAATACTATCATAACAGAGACAAATCATAAAGAGAGAGCCCTCTCTGATTACAGTTTGGCTAGAAACTGTAATCCAAAGATTGGTTAGTGGTTACCCCGGCCGTATTCCCTTGGGAGTCATAGGGAACAACCTCGGTGTGTTATAGACATTTTTGTGCCTTACAGCATGAAGCATGAAATGTCGATAATCCGAGGGATCCAAAGTCCCTAAACATGTTGTTCCTACCCCTAGAGGAACAAGGTCAGCAAACCACAGCACTGAAAATCAGTTCTCCACCTGAAAACACTCAAAAACAAGCTAATTCTGGATCATGTCAACTGCTCCACTGAGCATCTGCGCTGAATGTCAACTGCTCCACTCTGTACCTGCGCTGAATGTCAAATCTAATGAAGGATACCTGCGCTGGGCGAGATTGGCCAAGTGGCACAGTCATTCTGCAAGGTGTCAAATGCCCAGGAAGCTTCCAAAATGACACTTGGATCAGGGAATTCGCCTTGTGATGAGTAAGAGGATCTAGATCTCCAAGTGGAAGCAAGAAACTCCAAGTGGACTCAAGAACTGAAGAATAACTGAAGTGGGAGAGGACACTAGTCAGCTTCATGCCAACCTCAATATGACTCATCCTTTCTCCAAAACTCCTATATATAGAGCTCTCTCATGAGGTCTAGGGGGGCTGGAATCTTGTGAATGTAAGGAAGTGCTGTTGGTTTGTGCATAGAACTATTGGGTGACTGCTTTGAAGGAGGTGAAGAGGAGATTTCTTTCTGCTGGGAGGTGTTGCTGGATTGGGCCTCTTATGGTTGTAACACTCTCAGAACTTTACTTCTTCCATTAATAAAGCATTTGAGGTTCTTCTATATGCATGTGTCTTAATGGTGTATTGATGCTTGTATATTTGATTTATTCTAATCCTTGAATCAGTTATGGATGTATGCTTCTTGTAGTTTCCCTTTCTTTTAATTTTACAGGATCTTTGTGTAGCTGGGCCAGTGAAAGAGCAAGGAGCTGGGAGCAAGCAGCAAAGAGGGAAGATTGGATCAATCATTAGCGGAAGATAACGGTTAGTGGATCTCTTCCTCCTCTCTCTTACATCTCATAAAGAAGTAATCTTGAATAGCTTTGCATTCGGTTGTTGCTGAGGTACTATCACCCTTAGAGTGGGATAGGGTCATTCCGTATTGGATACTTTTCCCAACAACAAATTGGCGACTCCGCTGGGGAGGATCCCTTTTTGGTTGTTTGTGTTTTTTTCTATTCATTTCATAAACAAAGGGAGTACCGAATCGAACTGTGTTTGAATCTTTCAAATGCAAAGTAGAGGGCAGCTACTCTAGCTCAGTTTCTGGGCAAGTTTATGATTTGAAGAGCCGATCCACAAGGACTCTAATAAGCTCTTAGTGATATCTTTTCATCCTCCTTGTCATCCCTTAGTGTGTCCTTGACTGATAGCTTCTGATTTGAGCAAAAACTGTGAATTTTTTAGCAATCTGTGACCCGGAAACCAAGAGAAACGAAAGTTTCGTTCTTCAGTGCAGGCTGTACAAAGGCTGTCTGCATTTCAGCGCAGTTCCTGAAGGGGCTACCTGCGCTGAAGGTCAAACAGACAGTGTCCCACCTGCGCTGGACCAGTCTTGCCTTGTGCTACTGGGGTTTCCTGCTGTTTCTTGCCCTGTTTTCACTCTTGTTTTTGTTGTTTGTTACCAGTCAGTGTGCCTATCTGAAACCAACTTTCCTTGTCACTATTCCGCCTCGGTTGTATAAAGAAACTGTGTTTGTTCTTTGTGTATTTCTTGTACATTTACAGTTTCCCATAACGAAAGTGAACTAGTCTTGCTGTGGCCTCTTAGATCTAGACCTGTGATAAAGTGTCGTTTTGATCTTAAGAGTTAGTTTGTTTGCTGTTCATAGCTGATTTAGCTTTTGCTTTCGTCATTTGGTTTGAATTTATATATTTCTAGTGTCGAAACAAGTAAATATTAAGGTGTCTTTTGATTTTGGACAAGCTTGTTTTCTTTCACTTGAAATTGAATTCAAAGTTATACAACAACTTTCTTTTTGTATTGCACCAACATTAAGAAAGAGAAAAGAAATACTTGCATTGTGCATGTGTATTATGACAGTTTGCATGTTGATTTAGGGAAAATGCATTAGTGTGTGCTCTATGATCTGTGTGAAAAGATGTTATCTTTCTTTTCCCTCAGTAGTTAAGATTTTCAAAGTTGAAAGATTGAAAAGCTTTGCTTATCATCTTAGACTGCATTTAGGAGTGTTATCATACATCTCGTGGTGATCCATAAAGGCAAACTGCTAAACAAGATCAACCTTAAAATAAATTGAATTTACATAACAACGCATTGAAACGTAACGCAAACACATAGAGGTCTAAGCTAGAGACGTGTTCCGGCGTCGTTAAACGTGATATCTTAGCGTTGAGTGGTTGGGTGATTCCTCCACGGTGAAGCGATAAGTATCAATACGGACTTGTGCTCCCACGTACCGTCGCGTATATATTGGGAGACCCCTATAGGAATAAAGCCTTTATCCAATAGGAAACCGTGTCGGCCGCCCTACTGATCGCAATGCAGTGAACACAGCATTCACGAAGATCGACCACTCGTACCGTAAAACGTATTCTGTGGTTTTGCGAAAAGTTTGGCACACCCTCTGCCTAGAACTCCAGAGCAGTTTCTTTTGGCCTTTTTCAAACTCTATAACTGAAAAAGTCCATCCGAGCATTTGTCACTTCGGGCTCGTTAAAACATCGAAGGAGACTAGAGTCATCTTTAGCTTTTTCTCGACTCTTAAAAAGTGAAAAAGCAAGTTGTGTCTAAGCGTCATTATAAAATTTATTTTAAACGGAACATAATCACCTCCTATTCCCGCGTTGATCTTAAGTTGAGAACATGGAACGCCCCAACCAAGGAATTCCACATGATGGAAATCCTAGTCCATTCTCCTCCTGGGGAGAAGTTGGTGCACCCCACATGGCCACATTGTCGCTTCCAGGACTGACAATTGGCCTGCCTATTTGGCTATTCTCAACTAATGTAGTTCAGACCACCATGGTTCCAGAACAGTCGAGTCAACAGTTAGATCAGTCTAGAGCTGCCCACCAGCCTTCTACTTCTTATAACTCTTCCTCCAATCCTTCATCTTCGCAGGGTAGAGCCGGCAAAAGCCAAGCTCCCATGGAGAAGAAGGAGGAGAAGAAGAAGGAGCCTAAGGCGACTGGGGGCAAGCAAAAGACATCTGACAAAAATCCACACACAGCACAGACAAGGCCTAAATCACCATGTGTCATATGTAGAGGAGACCACTTCCATAGAGATTGTCCCTGTATTCCCCGGATACTAAGGGACTGGTCCCCTCGTCTGCACAATTCGGGAGCATCAACCTCTGATATCCATGTTGATTGCTTACCGTCAACCAGCGAAAGTGAAGGTTCAAGACAAAGAGGGGGAGCGAGATCCCCCTGCAAACTGTGTGAAGGCAATCACGCCATCCACCGTTGTCCCTTCTTAGACGAAGCGAAGAGAGTTTTGGAAGATCGTCCGGTTTCACCGATAATGCTTCCTCCTGGATACAAAAAACTCGTGCCAAGTCCTTCGTTGGTTGAAAATACAGCTAGCCCGCTCAAGTGGTCAGCTGAAGCGTTAGTCATTGAAAATGAACCTACTGAATCCAGACCAGACGAAAGTCTAAAGGTCGATACGGCAGTCGACCCGGTTCTTCCTTCAGAGGTTTCATCCTCAAATGACACTGTCACTGAAGATTCATCTTCAAATGACACCCTCACTGAAGAGAATAAGGATGACACCATCCAGATTCTTTTCATCAACACAGACTCTGATGAGCATTAGGGCAATGCGCCCATTCCTTTATCGCAGGAAGGAACATCGTCAGGGTCATATCCGGCCGTGTATTCGGTCCCACCACCAAGCAACCTGGTTGTGTCCTTTGATTGGAACCAACTAGGCAGACCCCAGTTACCAACCAGTATACCATTCAGAATCATAGTCCAAATTTACAGAATGGTAATGGCTGGAACTATCATTGATGAGGGGGCATCTGTGAGTATCCTTCCCTCTATTGCTTGGAAAGCACTGGGTTCCCCAGAGCTTTTACCTGAGATAAGAAATCTCTCTGGTTTTGATAAAGGAACCAGTCGACCATTAGGGATCCTCCCCAATGTACCTGTTACATTGAAAGGGAAGACCGTTCAAATGAACGTGATGGTCGTTCAAGGACCCTTGGATTATAACCTACTCCTTGGACGAGACTATATATATTGCATGGGAGCTATAGTCTCCTCACTCTTTAGAGTAATGTGTTTTCCACACGAAGGAAGAATGGTCAAGCTCGTAGACCAACTTTCATTTCTGGGATCACGCATCGCAAATAGTCAAATACCAACCCTCAATGGTCTATTCACCCAAGAAATGTCTCCACCCCCAGTCCTCCTTCCCGATGAGTGCGAGTGATTCGGAAAGATGGGGCTGGAACCCAGGGGGCATGCATCCTGGTCTGCTTCGGGCAGAGGAAACCTTGGGTATAAGGTAGAATTTCCGCGAAAGAATATGACTAGTCCGTACCCCGTCCGTGGATGGAAGAGGGGTTGTTCTAGAACAAGATTCCTTTGATAAGGTTACTTGTTTGACAAAGGTCATTCACCATTGTCTACTTCGGTAGACAGTGCCGAGGAAGTGTTTTCGTTTGATGGTGTTAACAAAACAATCTTTGGGTAACCAGAAAGAGGCAAGCCCCACCCTTTAGAACAAATGTTTTATCGGATAAGTAGGGGCAGCCTTGAAATTATACTTTATACCTGGGGGCATGCAAACCTTTTGGAGTGCAAGCTAGGGGCGGTTATTTATCTGTTTTTGAGATTAACCATTTCCGAACTTGCATAAAGAAAGGATGAGATGGAGCACAGCTTATGTGAGGTGCAAGCTCTATAAAAATTGGAATCTTGCAGGAGACATTTCTTATCTTATGACTGGTATATCGAGCAGTTTTACAGCGGAATTTATGCTCGTTAAAAAATAGAAAAGCGAGATCCGAGCAGTTTTAGCACATAGTTCATGCTCGTTAAAAAATAAACATAAGATCGAGCAGTTTTACCGCGGAATTTATGCTCGTCAAAAAATAGAAAAGCGTGAGCAAGAGTTCCCACCAGAGTTTAAGCTCATTAAAAAATGAACCTATTTCGGTAAATAACCATTGTGATTATTAGCCATAAAAGCCTTGGTCGTGTTTGCACCTGCCACCTCCATTCCATTTGGCCAATCGTTCATCTCCATATGATTGTTTACCCATTTTGAGGAACAGCTGCGAAGAGTGATTTCACTTAGCCATCCTTGTGACACTGCCGTGATTGGAAAATTCCAACCTGTACCTGGAATCTGCTGCTATCCCTGTTTATCACTCGTTCCTCAAAAGACGAGTCTTATTTGAGCTCTTTTCTCCTGACTCGTAAAATATGAAAAGTTTGCCGAGTTTTGGCCTTCCAGCTCGTTAAAAGGACCGGAAGAGCTATCCCTCCTCTAGATTTTAATCTTTTTGGACCTGAGGGATCATTACACAAAAAGGTCGAGCGCTTGTTTTATTCGGCTCGTTAAAATTATCGAAAACTCATCCCTTCTGTATTGTTTTATACTTTTTCGGACTTAAGGGATTAGATAACAAAAAAGGAATTTTGGAGTTAACTTTCTGTACCTTTTCAGACTCTCTAAAAATGAAAAGGACCGAGTTTTCCTTGTCGTTAGACTCGTTAAAATGATTAAATAGCGACAAACTTGTCTTTAGACGAGAACAAGTTTCCCTATCGCTAGGCTCGTTAAAACATAGCGATGGGCTTGCCCGAAGGGCAGGTTATAGAACAAGCATATGTTATCCTCCTCAAGCTTGACAAAAATAAAGAGGTACTGGTCAGAAATGACTGGGGAAAAATTGGGAGAACCTCAAAGCTTTAATGGTAGCAAGTCGCTCTTGAACATGACACTTTGTCCTCTGTATCACATCGGGTTGGGTTGTTTCATTCACCGGTCTCATCACCATGGTCCTCGCCAAACCATCCGCATTTGGGGTAATGCTACCGATCCATCACATCAGTGTCGTTATATGTTCAAGAGATGTTGTTCAGAAAGAGTCAACCGTGTCCCATCCACTGCCATACATTATCCTTCATCCACCCATGATCGCCGCCCTGAATCATATCTCACAGATTGTTTTCACCTCCACTAAAATCATTAGCTCCGTTCCGTGTCATTGATGTGGGATTCATTAAGGCCCTCCTTTGACGGATCGCTTCTTGTCGACTTCAGCTCAATATCCAGGAAGTTGATCTAGGAACAACCCCCCCAGTACTTTGAAGCTTGCATGCCTCAATGGCAAGTTTCTCACTTCCGGCGACAGGTATACATCAATGACCTTCGACCAGAAGATTTTGCGTGGTGTTCGATGCCAAGTCCTTTATTCACACCACGTGAATTGTACTGCAGTACCTTGAGGGTCATTGTCATTATTGGTGATTCCTCTCGCGCTTGTTAACGGTTTACATTATTGACCGGTAATCAAGCGATGTCTTTCCATGTTCGACTTCAGCGCAATTCTCACATGGATCGACTTGTACTTAGAGTGAAGATCGAACGAGTTTGAAGACCCCAGATCTAGTTTCATCCATCCGGGCTGCGATATATATATTCAGGATATAAAGACATTTGTTATGTACATCATTGCAGCAGATGATCATCCTACTCAAAGGATGATAATTTCAGCAGAGAATTATCAGTCTACCACCGGACGATCGTCTGTTCTATGTACCAAAATGAATTTATAAAGCTGAGCATGGGAATGCCCGCCTCAGCCAGATCATGAAAGCAGAATGAAAAATAATGTATTGTATTGTATTTTATTACAGGGCACCTCTCAGCGATTGAATGAACTTCGGATCCTCCTGATAAATCATTTCACCCGATAAACGACCTCATACTTTAGGGGGCAACTGTTATAGACATTTTTGTGCCTTACAGCATGAAGCATGAAATGTCGATAATCCGAGGGATCCAAAGTCCCTAAACATGTTGTTCCTACCCCTAGAGGAACAAGGTCAGCAAACCACAGCACTGAAAATCAGTTCTCCACTTGAAAACACTCAAAAACAAGCTAATTCTGGATCATGTCAACTGCTCCACTAAGCATCTGCGCTGAATGTCAACTGCTCCACTCTGTACCTGCGCTGAATTTCAAATCTAATGAAGGCTACCTGCGCTGGGCGAGATTGGCCAAGTGGCACAGTCATTCTGCAAGGTGTCAAATGCCCAGGAAGCTTCCAAAATGACACTTGGATCAGGGAATTCGCCTTGTGATGAGTAAGAGGATCTAGATCTCCAAGTGGAAGCAAGAAACTCCAAGTGGACTCAAGAACTGAAGAATAACTGAAGTGGGAGAGGAAACTAGTCAGCTTCATGCCAACCTCAAGCTGACTCATCCTTTCTCCAAAACTCCTATATATAGAGCTCTCTCATGAGGTCTAGGGGGGCTGGAATCTTGTGAATGTAAGGAAGTGCTGTTGGTTTGTGCATAGAACTATTGGGTGACTGCTTTGAAGGAGGTGAAGAGGAGATTTCTTTCTGCTTGGAGGTGTTGCTGGATTGGGCCTCTTATGGTTGTAACACTCTCAGAACTTTACTTCTTCCATTAATAAAGCATTTGAGGTTCTTCTATATGCATGTGTCTTAATGGTGTATTGATGCTTGTATATTTGATTTATTCTAATCCTTGAATCAATTATGGATGTATGCTTCTTGTAGTTTCCCTTTCTTGTGCTTTTACAGGATCTTTGTGTAGCTGGGCCAGTGAAAGAGCAAGGAGCTGGGAGCAAGCAGCAAAGAGGGAAGATTGGATCAATCATTAGCGGAAGATAACGGTTAGTGGATCTCTTTCTCCTCTCTCTTACATCTCATAAAGAAGTAATCTTGAATAGCTTTGCATTCGGTTGTTGCTGAGGTACTATCACCCTTAGAGTGGGATAGGGTCATTCCGTATTGGATACTTTTCCCAACAACAGGGTGTTAACATAAATGGCGACTCCATTGGGGACTTCCTCAAGATTTTCTAATTTCTGTTTATCTCTTGAAAGCTGCTCATTCTCGTTGCTGCTAGCTTTGGAAAATATACAGTAAGTTCAAAATCTTGTCTGGCCTCTGTAGACACAAAAATATCCTGCAAAATACCAAAAGAAGTTTAGAAACTAGCTCCTAAAAGGAAAACCAGACATACTAGGTCAAACCGTGAACCAGAACCACCAGTTGTTTTTGAAAATCCTAATATAATCCCTAGGATCATTAGGAAGCAGCAGGGACAGCAAACCCTTGCTGATTCAACTCCTGAAACAGGTTATCCAAACCTTGTTCCAACTCCAATCAAGGTTCTGTTTCGATCTACCCTTGATTCCCCCAGTTCCCCTTCTACATCTCAAAGCCCTCCTTTCACACCTTCATCCACTGCACATACTCCTTTAACCAACATCCTAGTTTCTACCCCTCCCATTAACCCTGTTATACCAGTCATCCCGGTCCCATTCATCCCTGTCAACCCCTTAAACCCTGTGAATATGGCTAACAGATATGCACCCTTGCAAATACCAGCTAATGCTGCAGCTCTACCCCAAGACTACCAAACCAAAATCTCATATTTTGACTCCACTGGCCCTTTGACAGCTGTTCAGCATGCCAAAAGGATGCAAGACCATTTTGAGACCTATGAAATAGATGATGACAGTGTGAGAATGAGGATGTTTGTTCAAAGCCTAACTGGGGATGTAAGAACTTGGTTTAGATCCCTGAATGCAAATTCCATCACAAATCCTGATGAGCTTTATCAAGCCTTTACTAACAGATGGGAGAAAAAGAAAGATCCTCTGCACATACTTGGGGAATATGACACTATCAAAAGAGGTCCCCAAGAGACTGTTTTGGAGTATTGTGCAAGATTCAACAATGTATATAACACAATCCCACAAAATTTAAGACCCCCTTCCTGATTTAGCTTTGTACAAATTCCCTGATGGTTTTGACCCTGACATGGCCTATCAGTTAAAGGAAAGAGACCCTCAAACCCTTGCAGAGGCCCAAAAGGTTGTTGTCACGTGGAAGATAACCTGATTGCCAAAAGAAACAGAGCAAGGTTGGAAAAGAGAACCGCTTTCAAAGAGGAACCCTTAGCCTTTGATCAAAAACTGGATGCAATACTCACTGGTATGAAGAGATTGGGGGATAGAGTGGAATCGGTTGAGAGAAAATCATCATGGGAAGCACCACAAAACAACCCTCCTAGGAATCCAAATTTTAGGAGAACTCAAAACCCAAACGTTGGCAAGGCCAGTGCTGACCAAGACATAAGACCCCCTTTCCAAGAAAACTATGCTGAAACTTCCACATCAAGTGAACCCAATGAAGATTCTCAGATTAATTTAATGGGTCTAGATGGTGAAAGTCAAGTCTTTTTGACACAAGAAGACCATGAGGATGAGGTAATCAAGCTATTCCCAATCAAATCAGGTGAGTCATTTGACTTCAAACAAGGCTATGACACAGCTGTTTATGAAGTCCATAAACAATACAAGCTAAGGAGCAGAACTGTAAATGTAACACAACCTGAAAATATAAAAGATAATCAGCAGCCCAAAAGAGCCATAGTTACAGAGCCAAATGACCCAACAGATTCGCTTAAAAAAGAAGTAACCATTGAAGAAGTCACTGAACCAGCTTCTTCAAAACAGCAGCCCATGGAGGCATCATCCTTGCACCCTAACCCAAGTGTCACTCCTCAAGAGATGACCAAGAAGGGAAAACCTCAAAATCAGGATAAGAATCAAGAAGAAGAGTTAGTGAACAAGGAAAGGAATGCCATCCACAGCCAAAAGACCCAATCTGAAAAATCCTTTGACCTAGAAACGGAAATTAGTAAATTAAAGATAGCAATTCCTCTCTCAGAATTGGCCAAACACAACATCTACAAACAACAAATTAGGAAATCCCTCCAACTTACTAGCAACAAAGATGATGTTAATGTGTTGGATGATACCCCAGAGCTACTTTTTGGCCCAGAGGTGGATGGAAAGACAGCAGGTGTAGGCATTTTGCCTTTCTATGTCAGCCTACATATTCATGACAAGATATTACACAATGCAATGTTTGACTCAGGTGCCTCTCACAACCTAATGCCCAAATCAGTCATGGAAAGACTAAACCTGGATATTACCAGACCATACAAGGACCTGTTCTCCTTTGATTCTAGCCAAGTCAAGTGCTTAGGCCTAATAAAAGATCTGTGTGTGTCTCTTGTTCAGTACCCAAACAAAACGATTCTAATGGATGTTGTAGTTGCTGACATCCCACCCAAGTATGGGATGCTGTTGTCAAGGTCATGGGGGGCTAAACTTCAAGGTTCCCTGCAGTTAGACATGTCATATTCCACCATCACTGTTTTTGGGCAACCAAAGAGATTATACAGAGAAACATTAATGAAATACATGGTCAACAGTGAAGAAAAGCCTCAAAACTTTCCCATATATGTTGTCCACTCAGACATAGACTCATACATTCTCTTCAATGATAACGCAACTCTCTCAGATAATGGGGTTGAACCCAAGACACTCATACAAGAGGAAGACACCAATGAGCAAACTGCTACCCAAGAAATAATGATTAAGCAAACATTAAACACAGCTGCTGCTCAAGAAAGTGAACAGGTCCCATCAAGTGAGGAAACTGCCATAGAAAACAAACAAGAGGGCAAACCAGAGCTTCGACTTACAAATCCAACACATAAGGAGATCATTAAGTTCTCCCTGGAACCAGAGATCCTATGGTTACTGGAATTTGATGGGTCAGTCAACAAATTAGGGGCAGGAGCTGGAGTTTGGATACATAATAAACAAGACAATCATGCAGAAGGCCGAGCCTATAGACTGAATTTCAAGTGTACTAATAATATGGCAGAATATGAAGCTCTTTTACTAGGCCTCAAGCTAGTAAGGTTTTTACAAGCCACAAAGGTCTCAATTATGGGGGATTCAGATCTAGTCATCCAACAAGTGAAAGGCAATTTTGTCACCAATGACAAGAGACTGAGGTCTTATAGGTCTGCTGTGGCTGAAACACTAAGCTTCTTCACTGAATTTCAAATTACTAAGATTCCCAGAACCCATAACTTGCATGCCCATAGTTTAGCCACATTTTCAAGTACCTGCAAGCTGCCTTTTGAGCCCCATCATTGCTTTACAGCTGAGGTAAAGCACAGACCTTCTGTCCCAAACAATGTCAAAGACTGGCAGGTATTTGAAGATGATGCACAAATAAACAATTTCTTGACCTTGCAACAAGAATTTGCAGGACTAAATATTGACATTGAAAGAGCAAGTCAATCACAAATACAGTTTGAATAGACCAACCACCCAATATCACCCAAAATAGCTAAACAAATGCTAAATCCAACTATTTTCAACAAGGAGCACATACAACAAATTCAACAAACCAATCATGAGGAAGCAGCTGTTATAGAGGATGAAATCATAGAGCTGAGAGACAATTTTCTCCCAAGAGGCCTAACTCCATTAGAGGACATTTTTTACTCAAATGACATCCCTAGAAAACCAAAAATGCAGCCCCTAAATGCAGCCATTGAAGAGTGCAACATTGGCACGGTTGATAAGCCCAAGATAATAAAGCTATCTGCATCTCTGCCTCCTGATCAAAAACCCAAATACATTGACCTTTTCAAAGAGTTCCAGGATGTCTTTGCATGGGGTTATGAGGATTTAAAATCCTATGACACCTCTTTTATCCAGCATACAATCCCTCTCAAGCCTAATCAGAAGCCATTTAAACAAAAATTGAGAAGGATTAATCCCATGCTCCTCCCTTCAATTGAAAAGGAATTGCAAAAAATGTTTAAAGCAGGCATCATAGCACCAATCAGGTTTTCTGATTGGATTTCAAATTTGGTCCCTACAAGAAAGAAAACTGGTGAAATAAGGCTTTGTGTGGATCTTAGGAACTTGAATCAAGTATCCCTCAATGACAATATCCCTTACCCAAGATGGATCACATTCTCCAAAGAGTGGTAGGGGCCTCAAGGATCTCATTACTTGATGGATTCTCAGGCTTTAATCAAATCTTAGTACACCCTGATGATCAAGACAAAACTGCATTTACAACCCCATGGGGAACTTTCAAATATGTAAAAATGCCTTTTGGATTGAAAAATGCAGGGGCAACTTTTCAAAGAGCAATGGATATTGCTTTTGCCAAGGAGATTCATGACTTTCTTGTCATTTACTTAGATGACCTTACACCTTTCTCAAAATCATATCAAGAACATTTGAAACATTTAAGACAGATCTTCCTAACATGTAGGAAATATGGAATTTCCTTGAATCCCAAGAAATATTTGTTTGGTTTGAAAGAAGGCAAGTTGCTAGGACATATCATTTCAAAGGATGGCATAAGAATTGATCCAGATAGGATACAAGCTATCCTACAAATTCCCCACCCAAGAAATATAAAAGAATTGCAAGGATTCTTGGGAAAAATCAATTTCTTGAGAAGGTTTATCCCAAACTTAGCAGAATTGATCAGATTGCTAAATAACATGCTAAAGAAGGATTCAAAAGTGAAATGGACTGTTGAAGCAAATCAAGCCTTTAAAGGTATAAAATTGGCCCTTACTCAAACTCCAGTCTTAACAAATCCTCAATTTGATAAAGATTTCATCATTTTTTCCTTTGCCTCCCAACATACTATAGCTGTTGTTTTATTACAGAAAGATGACCAAGGAAATGAGAAACCCATTGCTTTCTTTAGTAGAGCTCTTAGAGATTCTCCCCTAAAGTACCAAATCATGGAGAAACAAGCTTATGCTTTGGTTAAAGCCATCAAGGACTTTAGGATTTATATCCTTTATTCCCATGTTATAGCTTATGTGCCAAGTCCTATTGTCAAAGACATTCTCACCCAAGAAAATTTAGAGGGCAGAAGAGGAAAGTGGATTGCCAACATTTTGGAATTTGATATTGAGATAAAACCTACAAAACTAATAAAAGGGCAAGGTTTGGCCAAACTAATGACAGAAGCAAACTTCCAAGCCTTAGACATCAACCAGCTGGACAGTGAACCGGAGCTGGCGACTCCAAAGATCAATGTAGCCTTTGAACAATCCCCTTGGTACTCTGATATATGTTATGTATTGCAAAACCTGTGTGCTCCCCCAGGATTGTCCAGAACTAAATGTAGGTTCTTAAAAATGAAAGCTTCTATATTCTGTGTTATGAATGGAAATTTATTTTGGAAAAACCATGAAGGGATATTGCTAAGCTGCCTAATTGAGAATGAAACTGACAATATCATAAAAGAATTTCATGCAGGTGACTGTGGTGGACACTTGTACTGGAAGTCCACTGTGGATAAAATACTAAGGGTTGGTTACTACTGGCCCACCATGTTCTCTGATGTCAAGAAATTCACAACCTCATGTCACAAATGTCAAGTGTTTGAGGGAAAGAGACAGTTACTGCCACTTCCCTTAAGGCCTATTGCAACAGAGAGACCTTTTCAACAATGGGGCTTGGATTTCATTGGGGAAATTCATCCCTCATCTTCAGGCCAACATAGATGGATCTTAACAGACACAGACTACTTCATTAAGTGGATCGAGGCTGTTCCATGCAGACAAGCAAATGATTCAACAATCATTCAGTTTTTGGAGAATAACATATTGGCTAGATTTGGTTGTCCTGACAAAATAATAACAGACAATGTTGCTGCTTTCAGATCCAAGAAAATGGTGAATTTCTGCCACAAATTTCACATTACCTTAGGCCATTCTACTGCATACTATCCCCAAGGAAATGGCCTTGCTGAGTCATCAAATAAAAGCCTAGTAAACATTATAAAGAAAGTTCTAGAAGAGAACAAAAAGAATTGGCATAAGAAGCTTGTGAATGCCCTATGGGCAGATAGACTAACAACCAAGAGATCAATTGGGACCAGCCCATATGAGTTGGTTTATGGATTAGAAGCTAAATTCCCTTCATCACTAGGGATTCCTATCATGAAACTTCTTCAAGAAAGTCAAGCTGAACCAAATGATATGCAAAGAAGGATAAATCAAATAATATGCTTGCAGCAAACTAGAGATCAAGTCTACAGCAGAGTTCAAGTTTTACAAGAAAAATTAAAGAAGGCCTTTGACAGAAGGACCAAGGCAGAAGATTTCAACATTGGTGACAAAGTCCTCAAGTGGGATTCAAGAAGGGAAGATAAAGGAAAACATGGAAAATTTGATTCCCTTTGGAGAGGACCATTTGTTGTCCAAGCAGTACAAGGAAACAACACTTATTTCCTTAAAAGTCTTAATGAAACTGATTTGGATGAAGGTCCTGTGAATGGCAGGATGCTGAAGCACTATTTTGACTATCACCCATAAGTGCAGCCTGAGTTTCCATTATACACATTCAAGTGTATATATTACTCTCGGTAAGGATGTAAAAATGCAGTTTTTCAAGTTTATTAACTGTCAGCAAAAGGCAAATAGGATCAGAGATCTACCAAGATGGGAAGAGCACAATTTTGGCATTACAAAGCAGCAAACTTCAAAATTTTGATAAAAGCAGTCAGGGGGCAAGGCAATCTGACCTGCTGTTCTTGGTCTTTCAAATGAAAAACCATCCCCATGTGGAGCTACTGTTAGCTACCTATATCAATAGGTTTCATATTTCATGATTGGCAATGAAAAGGTCCAAATATGCTCTGCTTTGATGATGCAAAGATCCCATATTTTCAAAAGAAGACAAAGCTGTGCATATAGCTTGATATAGACTCAATTTTGATGGATGGTCCAACTGCCTAATCTGGATCATGCCATGTTTTAAATTTTCAGTTGTAGAATAGAGAAAGAAGTCTGTCCAAACTGTTCAATCTTCGCAGACAAGTAGCTTAGGTAGAGAAGTAAGGCTCCCAACTGCTTAATCTGGGACCTTGGAAGCAATAAGGGTAGCAGTAGATAGAAAATCAAAAGGAAAAAGCCAGAGAAAAGAAAAGGCAAATAAGGGTCTGCAAATCTAAGTGCACCCTCCAAGAAGAAACAAAAAATGCTAGGAAAATAGATGGGTAGGCAGATGTGGTTGCAGAAGTGTCATTCCTTACAATTGAAGGTGTGCTAACCTATTTCACAAAGCAAAATCAATGAATTGAGAAGTCCTTCTTCTCTATCAGGTTGCAGGAAAGCAAAGAAGCATGTCTAACTTCCCAAATTTTCTCCTCTTTCATTCATTACTAACATCCCATCATCAGTTGAGATTCATGGAAGAATTGGTGGTTTTATCGTGGTTCTTAGTCCTTTAAAAGCCACATTTCTTGTCTAAAACTCTTTTCATTTTGATCTACTCCCTAAGCTAAGTTATTTTCAAATAAACTTAGTATTATCTCCCCTCATCCACTCCTTTCATCCATATTAACCCCTAACTTCTATTATATAATTCCCCTATGTTACCCTTTCCCTAATACTATAACACCATGGTGTATAAACCCCCAAGCATTCTATAAATATCCCTCCCTTTGGCATTTTAGCCATATGTTCTCTGTCAGGGATCAAAATGACAGCTGGTCACTTTGATAAACCTAAGCCTTACTCCTCTTCCCCCTTCTGAATCCATTTGACCCATTAAACCTTCATTTGCTAAGAAAACCTTATAAAAGACCCTTTTTTACCCATACCTGCTTTAAATTGCAAAATAACATCAAAACCCACTTTTATTCGCTTATCCAAAGTATCCGCCCGCATTATTTTTATTCCAAAAATACATTGGAAAACATTGAAAACCACCATATCCCAAAGGTTTTCCGCTGGGCGCAGACCCCAAAATATATATTATTTTAATCCTTCTCCGCTGTCGTATCAACCGCACAACTCATCAACCCGTCAACCGTCCGATCGAGTGCTTTTGATCGGGCGGCCATTATACATATCGGGTTGGGCCCGACGTCCGACATTTAGCACCCGAGAAACTATCAGAGGGTGACGTCAGGCCTCTGCCACGCGTCGCCCTCACAATTTCTCGGGTTGCCCTCTGACAAAACCATCGCCGTATCGTAGGCGGTCCGAGAAAACCATTACCGCCTTTTTGTTTACCACCAGTTTTGCCGGGCCTGCGTCATCCCCACGTCAGAGCCACGCCACTGCCACCCCGCCACCGCATCAGCTCCTTCGTCCGCCCCCGCGCTGATATGTCTGCCACTTCATCATATCCGTGGACCAATCACAGCCTGCCACCTCACCCAGTGACGTCATGCTGACGTCATCCGTCCTCGACCCCACCTGATGACATCATGCTCACGTCATCCCAAAAACGCGCCAATATGCCAAAAATCCATATATTGGCCCAAATTTCATGTTTTTTCCACTTTTGCCAAAAGAAGCTGTTGTTATTTCTGCATGCTGTTTACGTTCAAACCAGCGCCAACCTGCCAAATTTGATTCCGAAACCGTCGGCGCCTCCATTGTACCTGCAGTTGCAACCTGTTATCGGCCGTTTGCAAGATATTTATCAAGATAATTCCCTGTACCTGGTTTTATCATATTTCTGCAAACAAACTGTTTAAGAAGGCCTAAAAACACTGATTTCACCATCAATTACCCAGTGACTTGCACCTATTTCAAACTCGTGGAACAATAAACCTTCTGCAGAGCCCGCATTTGACAAATTGACCTGAATTCACAGCTAGTTCGCACAGTCGTGAACTAGAAACCTCAACTGACTAAATTCACCATAGAAACACTCCTGTCAGTCCTGCTACTGTTTTAATCACTTATTTAAACAGTATTTCAATTGTTGTTTGCTCAATTTACCCTCTGGTCCTTAAAAATTCGCACTTCCATTGCATAGATACTCCTCTGTGTTATTCTGCTCACTCGAACCAGTTCACATACAATTCAGAAGCTTTACTAGCCATGGAAACACCAATAGCCTTGAATATCCAGCCTCTGAATGCCCCTCAAAGGGAGTTATACTGGAAAGCCCTGGGGGATGTAGATTATCAGATGATAGACTGGTTCCCAATGGGTTCCAAGTTCAATATTCACATGCTAAATGAATTAAAAGCCCAATACCTTGGTGGAGCTGATATTTTGGGGATTTGGGACTCAAATTTGCCTATTTACAACCTCCCTCAAGTCAATGCCCTTCCAGACTTGATCCACAAGTGCCAAGAATGCTATGATCCATGCCAAAGAGCTGTTATCAGTCCTACAGGCTCAATCTTATTCCATATCACCCCAGAAACCATAAATGAGATGCTTCATTTCCACTCTGCAAGGCCATTGACCCCTCTCTCCATGCTGGACTTAGTAAAGAAGGGGAGTAATTTGTCAAGTTCCCAGATCATTAAAATGAATTAGTTATTCATGCAGCCAAGCTCTGAAACTATGAGGACTCCTCCCATCGGATATCACTACCTGAATGACTTGGGCAGAATGCTAGTGGATCTGATAAGCTACGTTCTGGGGTACAAGGGAATTGAGGATGTTGATGACACTATAATGGAAATGCTGTCCATATTTTCTCCTGGAAAGCCTCCAGCTGTACACTATGTCTATGCTACCTATATTGCAGAAAAGATCCATGAACAGCTAATGAATCTGCAAAGGGAAAGGGTGTTCAGATACACCTCATACATTTACCATCTGTTCTTGTTTTATCAACCAGACAGTTTCTCCATTCCCCTCAAGAAACTTAATGCCCAGGGGAATCCAAGGTCATTTGTGTTTTGGACCTCAGTTTTCCACAATGTTTCTCAATCACCATACACATACTGTGAATTTGTAGACCTATTCATTCACCCAGCTATGACATTGTTGTATGGTGTCCCTCCTCCAAGGTTGACCGATGACATGCAGAGAGTTCTCCATCTCTCCAAATCCTACAGCATTGGTGATTGGTATTTTTACCAACACCACGCAGTAGTCAGAATATATGGCTGTTAGTTGGACTCTTACAGGCTACCAAGGTATGTCCCGATGAGACTTTTTGCCCTAGAATACTTCAGGCAGTTTGGACATGCAGACTGCTTCCACTTCCAAAGTAGGAATAAGAAGGTGCAGCTGAAGGTAAGGAACCGGCTAGGCCCTTTCCTATATAATAAAAGAGAGGAGGGATGGAAGGAGGCAGATATGATCTTAGAGGGCTTCAAATTGCAAACCAGTTTCAAATGGATACCTTATGACCCTAATCATTTTATCTCCCTCAGAAGGATAAAATACAAATTGGGTAACTATGCACATGTTAGGCTGCCTCATGTTGAAAAGTATCCAAATGCTTTGAGCTGGAAAGATGGCACTCTAGAAGAGCCAATCTCTAGAGAGCAGATGCTAGAGAAAGAGGCTAGGAATTTGCAAAAAGAAGCTGACTTGGAAACTTGTGGACAGGTTTCCTTATCATATCAAAGGCAACTTGGAACATCTGCCTCTTCTTCAACAACACATCAGCAAGCTACCATGGACACTCAACAGACACCCAGCAAAGGCAAAGAAAAGCAGGTGGAACAAGAGCAACCACCTCCCATGACTGAAGAGAAAACATAAAAAGAGGTGGAACAGCAGGAAGTACATCAACAACAGCAACAACAAGAAGAACAAACACAGGAGCAGCCTGTACAGCAAGAGCAGACAGTGGAAACCCCAAAATCCACTGAGCAACAGCCACAGCAAACTGTGCCTCCAAGGCAAGAAACATCAGCTGAAGCATCAATCCTCCAAACTCCACAAAAGGAGGATACTAGCAGGAAAAGGGACAGAGAGACTCCCTTGACCACATCAGTAAGTCATGGTGAGAAAAGACAAAGATTGAATCCTTTCTCTGAAGAGGAAATGCCAACATGGCAGTCTCTGGGCATGGGCCCACCTAGCAGAGAAGCATCGGCTAGCTCATTTCAACAGGGACAAGACAGAACAATAGGAGGAGAAGTCAGCTCCTCAAGCCACCAAAAAGAAGCTGAAGGAGGAATCAAACAGCAGTTCATAGACATAAAGAGGAGGAATGAGCCAATAAAGATACAACTGTACAATCATTTATTGAAGATGGCTCCCACTAACCAGCAAAGACTGATGTCTGCTTATGATGTTAGTGAAGGCAAAATGATCATGAGTCATTTCTTGCCAGTTGTGGCACAGCCCCAGTCTCCTGCAGATTATATAAGGACCAATCTTGAGGTCCTTGCCAAGGACATCCACCCTATGGACAAAATTGAATTACACAAACAAACAGGTGAGATGGTGTATGCCTCCTTGGCAGACAAAACATTGGACAATTATAGGCTAGAGAATAGCCTTCATAATACAGTTGCCCAGCTTGAGCTGGAAAGGGCATCCTCTCAAGCTAAGGACAACAGAATTAGGTCCTTAGAAGATATAATCATAGAAATTGGGCATGATCCCAAAGATATCAAAGGCATACAAGAGATATTGAAGTTGAGGGATGCAGACATGGCAGCTTTGAGGAGAAAGATCAAAATTCCAGCCACAATTCACCCTCAAACAGATTAAATTGTCCAGCAGAGGCATGATCAAGATGCCACAACTTTGCTGGTGTCTCTCTATAAGCAACTTATCCAAACACAAGAAAAGCTGGGAGAATCAGAGGCTGCAAAGGCAGCATTACAAGCAACTCTGAAACAAAGAGAAGAAGGTCAGACCTCCCAGCCTCCTCCTCAAATCATTAACCTTGAGGAAGCTACTCCAACTACTATTCCTCCTCCTCAACAGACTGAACAAGCAGCACCATCTACTTCAGCACCACCAACAACAGAGCAGGCCCCTAGCTTGGATATGCAAAAGCTAAGAAATGAGATTCAGGCCCTGGAAGCTCAAATGACAGAACTAAATGAGACCAGGGAGAAATTGGCCAAAGTAAATGATAGATATGACAAATCCAAGCAGGCTGTGGCAGAAAAGGGCAGGGAGATAAAAGCCCTCAAAGATAGGATCAAAGAGCTAGAGAATGAGCTCATTAGATAAGGTTGTGGCTGAGCTTAAAACAGTGTTGTGGGCTAATATTGGCCAGTCTATTACTGACCAATGGCAGTATATTGAGACAATCCATGAGCAGTTAGAGCTCATTCCAAAAGCACAGACTGAAATTCAGAGATCAAGGGCTGCTCTAAGAAATATGCTTGAAGTTGCCACCAGGATGATTAATGTGCTTAACAATAGAACAAGTACTCAGTTGGCTACCATGGGAATTTCAAACAGAACTGAGACCATTCAGTTAATCAAGAGGGTTCTTACACTGAGAAACTTGGTGCAGACATTAGAGAGAAGAACCCAAGACATGCAGACTGAGGTAAACAGGTTTATGGACAAATTTCAGGTATTACAAAACAGAGGGCTCCCTAGCTTACTGAACAGCGCAGGGAGACTGTTCACACATGAGCAGTATGCCAAGAGGGTCAATGCATTTGCCACAAGTCAGATCAATGAGAAGCCCAGCACCTCGGAGGAAACAGGGCCAGCCACAGGACAGACTCTATACAACAGAGTAGAAAGTTTATTTTTTATAATGAATGAAATTAAACACCTGTTCGAAGTGCCTCCCAATTTTTATAAATATACAGAGGCAGAGGAGACTATGGATGCAATTTTCAGGCATCAACTACCTACAAAAGAATGGTGGACAAAGGCAATACAGATGATTTTATAAACATGAAACCATTTAATAAATTTTGTTCATAGAAAATACAAATTGTCATGCACAGGACAGTTTAAAAGAATCAACATGCATTAAAGATGAAAGCTGAGCCAACTCAGCAGAACTTACAGCCAACAAAGCAAGGTGAGAAGCTACAGGTGTCCAGGCCGAGAAGCTACAGCAGAGCAGCTCCAAAAGCGCATTTTCCAGCATTAATGCAGATCACTCCAACCGACTCGTTGGCTTCCAAGAGCCAAAATATCTTCTGACAGATAGAAAGATGCATTTATGTTGTATTAAAGGTAGCAATAACTTCTTATCTGCTGTTCTGTACAAAGTTGGTGAAATATTTATTTCTCAGATGACTCAACGCCTTAGATATTTTGTAATACTGTTTGTATATATTTGCCCCTCGCACAAGCTTGTAGGGGTTGTTGTTGATTTCTCTTGAAGAAGTTATTATGCTGTAATCTTTTCAGAGTTTAATAAACAAAGTGATGGAATTTCTCAAAGTTCTGGAATGTTGAATGCGTTTTGGTGTTTGTTGAAAACTGCAGGATTCCTGTGTACCTCACAATACAATAAGTTTTCTGTAACTCTCTTTGTTATGTGTTTCAATCTTTTGCAATCCATATATGTTTCTAATTTCTAAGTATTTAGCAACAAAGAAAAAGGATAGCCTTCAGGATTTATTCGTGCAATACCCTGAGCTCAATCTATGTTGTTAATGAATGTTTTCTTCAGCTATAATCTTGATAAGTGTAATTCTTAATTGCTACACTACCAGAATATATCTTTCACAATGACCTTTGTTTCAGGAATTCAAGTTTGCTCCTGAGCAACATGTTTCACTTTCACATCACCAGCTTAATGGAGAATTCTTAATTGCTTTCCGTTGGCTGACCATACATCACCACTTAAGTTTAAATTTTGTTTGTTGAGATACCCAATAGGCCCTGCAGTCTGAACATTCTCACTTCAGCATTTCAAAACAGTTCACAGCTCTAGACTCCATTGCCCAATGATATACTATTGTCTGAACACTACATCTTAAGCACTGAAAGAAGTCCTTCAACCAAAACATAAACCAAAAACTTGAGCATAATAGCTAGCCTAAAATACTATCATAACAGAGACAAATCATAAAGAGAGTGCCCTCTCTGATTACAGTTTGGCTAGAAACTGTAATCCAAAGATTGGTTAGTGGTTACCCCGGCCGTATTCCCTTGGGAGTCATAGGGAACAACCTGGGTGTTAACACTAGAAATCCAAAAGTTCAAACAGACAAAGTAATCCTACCCTTTAATCTTGGAGCAGAGGTAGCCAAGCTTAAAATTTCAGTTCCTTTGATAGAACTGGTAAAACATAATATTTACAGGTATTATATTAACAAATCATTAAATATCATTGAAATGCAGATTCTGTAAATCTCTTTGATGACAAGCCTGAGTTGATTTTTGGCCCTGAAGTAAATGGGAAACCATTGGAAGGAGGGATACCACCTTTCTATATCAGTCTTAATATCCGTGATAAGATTTTGCATAA
Source organism: Pinus tabuliformis (assembly GCA_031772625.1). Taxonomy (NCBI): domain Eukaryota; kingdom Viridiplantae; phylum Streptophyta; class Pinopsida; order Pinales; family Pinaceae; genus Pinus; species Pinus tabuliformis. The sequence goes on along the minus strand of CM062819.1, from coordinate 87,142,204 downwards.
TGCCATGTTTGACTCTGGCACTTCACACAACCTCATGCCCAAGTCCGTTATGCAGAAAATCGACCTAGACCTCACTAGACCATATAAGGATTTATTTTCCTTTGATTCAATTCAAGTTAGGTTTTTAGGACTTATTAAGGACTTATGTGTCTCTTTGGTTCAGTACCTTTCCAAAACAATACTCATGGACATAGTGGTAGCAGACATTCCACCCAAGTATGGCATGTTGTTGTCCAGATCCTAGTGTGCCAAACCTCAGGGGTCTCTACAATTAGACATGTCATACACTACCATATCTATTTTTGGAAAACCAAAGAAGCTATATAGAGAAACTTTAATGAAGTATGTAGTGAGTAGTCAGGAGAAGCCTCAAAACTTTCCCATTTACTCAGTGCATTCTGATATGGATTCCTTTATTCTTTATAATGCAGAAGTTGGTTTAGATGATATTCCAATTGGTAGAGCAGCATAACCAAAATAAATTAAAAAATTCAAAGATATAGAAACAGGACCAAAAAAAATTGTAAAAGAAAAGTCAACTGCCCAAATTCAAGAAATATCAGATGAGAAAGAAAATCCAGATACCTTGGCTAATAAAGATCCCATTACTCCTGATACAAATTATGAACATGAAATCTTATGGCATTTAGAGTTTGATGGTTCAGTAAACAAACTAGGTGCAGGTGTAGGGGTATGGATCTATAACTTAGAAAATGATCATGCAGAAGGTCATGCCTATAGGCTAAATTTCTTATGCACAAACAATATGGTAGAATATGAAGCACTCCTACTAGGCCTCAAGCTAGTCAAAGGATTAGGAGTTATAAGGGTATCAATCATGGGAGATTCTGCACTAATAGTTAAGCATATTAATGGAGTTTACATAACCAGAGACCCTAGATTAGGACTTTACGGAGGTACAGTTGTAGAAATCCTTAACACTTTTTTAGAAACCAAGCTTGCAACTATTCCTAGAAAACATAACATTCAAGCTCATAGCCTGGCTATGTTTTCTAGCACTTGCAAATTTCCTTTTCAGCCCGATCACCTGTATACTACTAAGGTTAGGCACATGCTAGCTATACTTGATAATCTTAAGAACTGGCAAGTTTTTGAAAACGATAAGAAGATTAATCACTTTCTAACATTAGATGAATAATTTGCTAGCATTAATATAGATGCAGACATAGTTTCAGATTTTGATCACACTAATGAGTTAAACATTAACAAATTTGAAAAAAACTTAATAAACATGCTTTACCCTACTAAATTCCTGAAAACAGATATTCAGGACTTAAAGAAAATGGATATTGATGAAATAATTGATGATGAAACTGAAGTCATAAATCTCAAAGATAATCAATTACGGAAAGGATTAACTCCTTTGGAGGACTTATTTGACTCTAATGATATTCCTAAAAAGACTAAGATGGAGCCCTTGAAAGCAGACATTGAAGAATGCAACATAGGAACTCAAGAGAATCCTAAACTGATAAAATTTTCCAAATCATTACCCCTTGTTGAAAAACTGAAATATATTGGGCTAATGAAAGAATTCTAGGATGGTTTTGCCTGCAGTTACAAAGACTTAAAATCCTATGATACCAATATCATACAACACACTATCCATTTGAAAGAAGATTAGAAACCTTTTAGGCAAAAGCTAAGAAGAATTAATCTTGTTTTATTACCTTCCATTGAAAAAGAGATCAAGTGAATTTATGAAGCAGGAACCATTGCTCCCATTAGGTTTTTAGATTGGGTGTCTAACTTTGTCCCTACAAGAAAGAAAACAGGAGAAATCAGGCTATGTGTTGACCTTAGAAATTTGAACAAAGTCTCACTCAAAGACAACTATCCCTTACCTAAAATGGATCACATATTGGAAAGGGTAGTAGGTTCTACAAGGATTTCACTTTTAGATGGATTCTCAGGTTACAACCAAATTTTATTCCATCCTGATGATCAAGCAATAATTGCATTCACATCACCATGGGGCACCTTCATGTATGTCAAAATGCTCTTTGGATTGAAAAGTGCAGGGGCCACCTTTCAAAGGGCAATGGATATTGCCTTTGCAAAGGAAATCCATGATTTCCTAGTTATATACCTTGATGATATAACAATCTTTTCAAAGTTAGATCAACAACACTTGGATCATCTCAGGCAAGTTTTTCTTAAATGTAGAAAATTTGGCATCTCCCTGAACCCAAAGGAATATTTATTTGGTTTGGAAGAAGGAAAAGTGTTAGGCCACATTATCTCTAAAGATGGAATCTAGATTGACCCAACCAGGATTGAAGCTATTTTGAAAATACTTCACCCAAGAAACATTAAAGAACTTTAGGCATTTTTAGGAAAAATAAATTTTTAAGAAGGTTCATCTCTAACTTAGCTGAGCTAATTAGATTATTGAATAACATGTTGAAAAAAGATTCGACTATTAAGTGGAAAATAAAGGCTAAACAATCATTTGAAGAAATAAAATTAGCCTTAACTCAAACACCAGTTCTCACAAGCCCAAAATTTGACAGAGACTTCATTATCTTTTCTTTTGCATTAGAACACACCATAGCTACAGTTTTACTACAAAAAGATGATCAAGGATGTGAAAAGCCAATAGAATTTTTAGTAAAGCTCTTAGATATGCCTCATTAAAGTATAAAATAATGGTGAAACAAGCTTTTTCTTTGGTAAAAGATATTAAAGATTTCAGAGTGTATATTTTGTATTCTCATGTAATAGCTTATGTTCCCAATGCTGTAGTCAAAGATATCCTGACGCAGGATGGAGTTGATGGCAAGAGGGGAAATGGATGGCTACTATTTTAGAATATGATATAGAGATAAAACCTACCAAGTTAATTAAAGTTCAAAGGTTGGCCAAACTTATGGGAGAAACAAATTGCCAAGCCCTAGGCATAAATCTGATTGCAGAACTAGATAACGAACAGCAGATGGTGAGTCCACAGATCAGCCAACCCTTTCTAGATTCCTTTTGTTATGTTGATATTATATATATTCTACAAAAATTGCAGCCTCCTCCAGGGTTATCCAGAACTAAAAGTAGGTTTTTGAAAATGAAAGCTTCGAAATTTTTCATTATGGATAATACTTTATTTTGGAAAAATCATGAAGGCATTTTGTTAAACTGCTTATTAAAAGAAGAATCTGACAAAGTACTCCAAGAATTTCATGCAGGGGATTGCGGTGGGCATCTCTACTGGAAGTCAATTGCTGACAAAATTCTAAGAGCTAGATTTTACTAGTCAACCTTGTTTTCAGATGTTAAAAAATTTGTAACTTCTTGTCACAAGTGTCAGATCTTTGAAGGAAAAAGAAAACACTTACCCTTGCCTTTGAAACCTATTTCCACAGAAAAACCTTTTCAACAATGGGGTCTTGAAATCATTGGAGAAATCCATCCACCCTCTTCTGCTCAGCATAAATGGATACTCACTGCAACTGATTACATCACCAAATGGACAGAAGCTATTCCCTCTAGACATGCCACTAATACTATAATAATAGGTTTTCTAGAGGCTAATATTCTATCTAGGTTTGGTTGTCTTGACAAAATTATCATAGATAATGTTGCATCCTTCAAGTCAAAGAAAATGATTGATTTTTGTCACAAGTATCATATAACACTTGTTCATTCCACAACTTACTATCCTAAAGGGAATGGACTTGCAGAATCCTCCAATAAAAGTCTAATGAATATTATCAAAAATTTATTGGAAGACAATAAGAAAACTTGGAACAAGAAATTAACCAATGATTTGTTGGAATATATGCTTACAACTAAGAAATCCATTGGAACCAGTCCCTATGAGTTAGTGTATGGAATGGAGGCAGTTTTCCCCTCATCTTTAGGAGTTCCAGTCATGAAATTACTTCAAGAAGCCCAAGTGGAACCAAATGATATATAGAGGAGAATTAACGAGACTATCCATTTACAACAAACCAGGGAGGAAGTATACAATAGAGTCCAAGTATTACAAGAAAAACTTAAGAAATTTTTTGACAAAAGGACAAAAGTAGAAGACTTCTACCTGGGAGACAAAGTGTTAAAGTGGGATTCAAGAAGAGAGGACAAAGGGAAACATGGGAAGTTTGACTTCCTATGGAAAGGACCATAAATTATATATGCCTTCAGAGGAAATAATTCATATTTTATTAAAGAATTGAATGGTGCAGAGTTTGGAGAAGGACCTGTCAATGGTCGAATGTTAAAACACTACATTGACCCAATTTACTAATTTTACAAGTTCAATTGTTCATAGTATATCCTTCATAATGTTCAGTGTTGATTGGATGGTAAAAGTTTTGAAGTTGAAGCCCGAAGAGAAGGCCCTAAGCTTTAGGATTATCACTATCATAAATATCAATGAAGCAGCAGGAAAAAGGAGATTTGCAGAGCACAATCAAAATATTTCAAAGGCCATTGGTCTACATTTCTTGACTTTCGACCAGGATAATCCATCCCCAAGTGGAGCCACTATTATGTTCCTATACCAATAGGTGTCATATATCATGATTAACTTGGTTTATCTCTAAAATATGTACATACCTTTGCTTGTTCCAAATGTTTTCTATTTGTAAAAAATCAAAAAAATATTAAAAAATGTAAAGGGGGTATGTCCTAGAAAAATCATAAAAGGACAAAAATAATGAAAAAGGTAAGAAAAAATAGAAAATGAACCCCAAGAAAAATAAAAGACCATGAAAGTGTGCAAGCCTAAATGCCACTATTATTTTACTTTTTATATAATAAATATTGTGTGCAACTTGTTACTTATGCCACAATCCATGGTAACCAAACAGTTTAATCTTGGTTATTCCATGTTTTCAATTTCATGCTTTGAGATAAAGAATAATATCTAACCAAATTGTTTAATCTTGGCAGATAAGTAGATAGGTACAGTGAATAAAAGGATGCTCAACAGTTTAATCTGATCCCTTGGATGAAATAAGGTTAGACCTAGTTAGAATACCATTGTAAAAGAAAAGAAAAGGTTTTGATAAGGGTTTGCCAGTTTAAGTGCACCCTAATAAAAGAAGAAAAAATGGTAGGATAAGTAGGTAGGGTAAGTAGATGATTGGTTGCAGAATTATGCATGATGAATGATTATCCAGATGTCAAGTCATATACTTTCATCATCAAAATCACTTAAAGATATGGGTGACAATGAATACATTTACATTATGGACAAATTCAAACTAATTAACTTCCTCACTAATTTTTTCCCTAAATTTTACTAATTTCCCATAAGTACTAAAGGCACCAACATCCTGAAAGTTAAAGGGGCTCAGAGCATTTCTCTGACTTCTGGAGGGACCAGACCCTCAACCCAATAACTTGTAAGGCCTAAGTGTTATAACCCCTTCATCAAAATTCACCCCCCTTCATCATTCATTCATTCTCTTCAAATCCTTTTCCTAAGGTAAAATCACTCTTTTACTGAGGAAAAATAAAGGTTCTTTATAAAAACCCCCCAAACACATTTTAGCCTAAGTTATAATGTTGGATGATGAATGTATTTTCAGAAACATTTACCTAGCGCATTTACTTTTCCATGGTCATATTAACCTTTAATTTTTATTATTTAAATCCTGAAAGAAATTACCCTTTCCCGTATTATTAATAAAAATCCCAAAATAAATAAATATCCCCTCCCAATGGTTTGAAAAATAAACCATAACAAAGTTAATTAAGTTGGATTAATTGATCAAACCATGATTAATTAAGAACCAAACCCCAATGCATTAAAAAGGGATTAATTAATCACGTGTATTAGTTAATAGCCTCTCTGCTAATCATATCACCCCCGATAAAATTAAAGTCATTTTAATTATGATCGGGCCCCTCCATTAACTCTCCACCACTTCCCGCTACCGACTACCATCCGATCGGCCTTACCACATCCAATGGCTCTCGCCCATATTACGCAGGCCTTTGGGTCGAACGTTAACCGCGCGATGCAAGCGGTTTTGACTTTTCGTTGATGCTACATGTCATTCAGTTTGTGGCATCGGACGACCCTCCGCCAAAACCACCAAACTCCCAAGAGCTGTGCAATGAAAAATATTACCGCTCTCGCATACCACCTCTAATAAATGACAAAGTGTCCCATCATGTAGTTAAAGCCAACTGTCATTTTCATTCACCCACCAAAAGTCATTGACTTTGTACACAAAAGCAATAATATGCATTGTTTTCCCTTTTTTACCAAGAAAGCGATTTCTGCCTTCCATGCATGCACAGAGTACATCCAGTCTAGCAACTGAATTGCAACAGTCAACCACCATTAGTTTCTGAACTACAAGCCACTGCGGACTACTGTGCGCACCCTGCAAAGCCTTCACTGTAGCCATTTGTCTCGACAGTCAACCAAAAATAGGTATTTACTACATTTCCTTCTCAAAAACCCTATTTTTGTACTGAACATCCACTAAATTGCTCTAAACCCAAATAATTCAGTACAATTAAGCTATTTTCTTAGTCCCAAGACTTCCCCAAGCACCTGTTTTATCTGAAATTCTTGAAAACCCCAACTTCCTTCCTTGAATCCACAAGAACCAAGGATGGAAACTCCTGTCACCTTAAATGTTGCACCAATCACTAATCTCCACAGGGATTTGGACTACCTTCCCTTGGCTGATAAAGATTTTCAAATTAAGGACCTTAATTTTGATGAAACCCCCTTGAAGCTAAACTACAGGTATTGGGACAATTATTTGAACAATGCTGATAAAATAGGTCTTTGGGAGTCCAGCCTCCCCAAATATCAGTTCCCCACTATCCATATCTTCCTAGACATTGTCCACCAATGACATGCAAACTACAACCCCAATCTGAGAGCTATAATGTCCCCTAACCAAGAATTTCTTTTTACCATTACAACTGAGTGTATAAATGAAATGTTGCAATTACAAATTGGCCAGAACCTCACTCCCCTTTCAATTGTTGATTTACTTGATAAATCTTCAAGGTTGTCTAGTGGTGAAATCAACCAGGTCAGTCAGACTTTCATTCAAGAAAAATACAGATCAAAAGACTCCCCTCCCTACATGACATTTGCCTTTACTAGTCTAGGCAGGGATATTGTCACCATGTTTTCTTGCATTATGGGTTTTACCACTAGTGAGTATGTAGATGAAATGACCTTTTTCTTACATGACTATTTTTACCCCTGGCCAACCTCCTGCATGCAAATATGACTATGCTACATTCATTGCTGATAAGATGCATGACCAGTTCATGAGATTAGAGAATGAAAGGGTATTCAAATATTCTTCAGTCCTGTATCATCTTTTCCTTTACTACCAAGCTGATAAATTCCCTTTCTCTATACAAAAGCTTGACACTAGAGGGAACCCTAGGTCAGTCATCTTCTGGACTTCCATTTTTCATTATTCTCCTTCTTCTCCTCATCCTTACACACATTTTATTGATCAATTTGTGCATCCAGTAACTACTATGTTGATAGGAAGTCCCCCTCCTAGAATCAATGATGATATTAAGAGAATTCTTCAGTTATCCAAGCAATACAAGGTTGGGGACTGGTACTTGTACCAGAACCATACCGAGATCAAGATTTATGGGTGTGAGCTGCCTCCCTTTAAACTACCTAAATACGTCCCCATGAGATTATTTGCCCTGGAGTACTACAAGCAAATGATCAATTCTGATCAAATCCACTTTATGAAAGCTAAGAAGAAAGCTCAGTTAAGGATAAAGGATCACTTAGGCCCATTTTTTGGCAACAAAAGAAGAGTAGGGAAAGAGGCAGATGAAATCCTTAAGAGAATGAGATTGAAAAAGAGTTTCACCTGGCCTTATGATCCTCAGCTTCATCTGTGACGAAAGGAAAAAGCATAAGTTATCCCCCTACTTCCATCATAGAATTCCAAAGATAGAACAATATGCAAATAAAAATGAGTGGGTGGAGGGAACACTTATAGAACAAGATAGTACACAAGTTGAAGTAGAAAATGTTATGAAAGATTTGGAAAGAAAGCTTGATCTGGATTCCTTTGTAAGGTGCCAGGAGAATCTTCATAGGAACCAACACAGGAGCATAATACACAGACATCAGGACAACCAGAGGCTTCAGAATAGAGAAAAGATTCAGGATCACAGAGCATTTCTGAGGAAGTGACCCAAACTGATACAAACATGGGCAACCCTCCAGTATTGCAAACCGCTCTTAATGAGGAAAGGAATCAAAAAAGAAGGAGTGATGCTACTCCCTCTATAGTGCCATTGGACCAATTATATGTGAAAAGGCAGAGATTGAATCCTCTATCTGAGCAGGAATATGAAGAAACAGAAAGTGACATAGCAGCTAGGAGAAGTGACATAGTGCAGACAACACTAGCAGGGGAGACACCATCTACCTCTCAAACACAAGCACTAAATAGGAAGCCAAGTGTAGAAAGTGTAGAAGTGCCATCAATAATGACAGTTTTAGAGAAAATCTGGGATTTGAAAGAAAAGTACAAAGAAATTAAGGCTAGGAATGAGCAGCTCAAAGCTCAAACTTATGCCAAATATCTAAAAATGGCTCCTACAAATCAGACAAGGTTGATGTCAGCCTTTGACATCAAAGAGGGAAAAATGCAGATGAGCTTTTTGAAGCCAACAGTACAACAACCAAAGTCCATGGCAGACTATTTAAAAACAGATTTTTAAGTTCTTGCTAAAGAGATCCACCCAATTGATCAGATTGAGCTCCATAAGCAGATGGGTGAGATGGTCTATTCCACATTGACCAATAAAGCCATCATCGTACATTAGTTGCAGAATTATTTGAGAAATATTACAACACAGTTACAGTTGGAAAAATCCTCTTCTCAAGTTATGGACACAAGGATAAAATCACTAGAAGATCTGGTGATTGAGTTGGGACATGATCCCAAAGATGTTAAAGAAGCTGAAAGTTTAATAAAGAAAAAGAATGATGACATTACTACACTTATGAAACAACTCAAACTCCCTGCCCTCATACATCCACAAACTGCAGAAGTGATTGAGAAACAAAATGAGGAAGAACTTATGGACTTGATCCTTAAGTTGAATGAACAACTGAAAGAAGCAGAGCAAGAGTTGGAAAAAGCTTCGCAGTCTAAACAAGGTGAGTCGACAACCATGCCTCAAACTGTAGTACCCATAGTTCCTACAACAGTGCCATCTACTATTGCTACATCTTTGGCACCCAACATTTCCCTAACAACAGCTCTTCCAGTAACAACAACAACAGCTACTTCTAAAGTAGCAACAACTTCAACAAAGAAAACAGAGGACTTAATCAAATCCATGGAAGAAATGAAAATCCAAGCAATTGAGATACAAAAATTAAAACTAATGGCTACTAGCTTGGAGCACAATTTTGAGATATCACATATTAACTACACTAAAGAAGAGAGAAAGAATAGAAGGACGATTGATAGAATAAAAATATTAGAGAAGGACTTAACATTTGAAAAGCCCTTAAGAGATATTAGAGAGATTTTATGGACCAATATCATTGGTTCAATCAACGATATTTGGTCTTCTATTCAGATCATTTTTTAACAGATTGAGTTAGTTAAACTAGCTACTGAGGCCATACAGAAGACCAAGGAAGAATTTGGAGACAGGCCTGAAAAGGCAACTCAATTGATCAACTTTTTGAATAGCAAAAGTAGGCAATAGCTGGAACAATGGGATATCGAGGATCAAATTGGTACTATCCTTGAAGTGAAGAATGTTCTTACGAAAAGGAACTTAATGCTTAACCTGGAAAGAAGATGTCAAAGTATTCAAGAGGGCATATATGATTTCATGGTAAAATTTGACATTCTAAGTGATAAAGGCTTCCAAACCCACTGGTCATAAATGACAAGCTGATGACTCAGGTAGACTACATTGATAAACTGCACCAGCAAGCCAAAAGTCAAGCCAACTCTTCCACAGTGAAAGCACTACCAACTGGAAAAGTGTTGTATGATGGTTTAGAAAATCTTTTCTATATTGAGCATGAAGTGAAACACTTGTTCACAGCCCAACCCAATTTTGCAAAGTACAATGAGGCTGATGAAATATATAGGAAAATAATCAGGATGAGGATACCCAATGAAGAATGGTGGACCAATATGCTTGATATCCTATAATTTACTATAGTAATTTTGAGGTAAATAGAAAATACTTACTGAGGTGAACTCTGCTAAACACGTAAAGAGTATCAGGAATAGGTAAAGAGTATTAGTAGGGAAAGGTAAGCAAGAATCCAGCACACAATTACTAGAGGAATAGCAAGAGGAAAATTCGAGTTTAAACCTCTAGCTCTTCCATGAATAAAGGGGCAACAACAATTAGTTTTACATCTATCTCTATATTTTTGTAAAAGATATTTTGTATTCCCTAGAATAAATCTCATGTAGTTATGAGATATTTTGATGTAATTTTTGCATAAATACTTCTCCATTCGAACTATTGAGGGTGGATTCTATAACATCTCTATAAATCTATGCTATCAAGATGAGAAAGCTTTTTGTACTCAAATCTGGATTTTTCTGGAAAAGGAATGAAAGTTGAGGACATTTCATCAGATTCTCGTGTAGTATAATTGCAAATAAGTATTCTATCCTTGTGATTTTATGTGTTTTCAATATGTTTCAATGTTTCATGCATCTAAAATATAAAGTGTAAAATAGTCAAAGTATATCAAATTAGCTTTATTGCTCTTTTCTATCAACAGTCTACCATTTATATGTTTTCTTCTAAACTATCTCGATAAAGGAATTCTTAGTTGCTCCTATATCCCTATAGTTTTCTCTAATAAGTCCCTTGTATAGGATTCTTAATTTCCCTCTGCTAGTTGACCTATGTTCCTTTCCTCTTTCTAATCCTAACTTGAGGATCCTTGATTTCCCTCTAGTTTTGAGTAGAACTATCATCCATTCAAGTCCCAAATCTTGTTGTTACTCTGTTATCCTACCTGTTGAAATCCTACCTCAGCAATTTGACTTATTCCAGTGAACTATCCCTGTTTGACTCCATAGCCCAATGGCCTAAAAGCCTAGTTTGCCCATTTGTTTCAGAACTCCACCACTCTCAAACAAAACAACCTCATTGAACATTAATACTAGCCTAAAATCCTTTCAAACATAGCTAAATCATAAAGAGAGAGCCCCCTCTAGACTAGGTGGGCTAGCACCTAAGTCTAAAAGTTGGCTTGTGGTTACCTCAGATCCTTTCCTTCTTCCAATAACTTCTAAGGAAAATATGAGTGATAACAGGTACAATATATTTTAAATTATTAGTTTGAGACTAAATAAAAATTTCGTCTAAAGAGTCAACTTTTAACTTTTTCTAATTTTTAGTAATTTTAATCTATGTTGCCCGGATTCATGAGCCCAAGGTGGGGTTCTTGAATCCGTCCCTGGTTCTCGTCCCAAAGAATCGGGTGTTGGAACGGGGATGTCCCAAATGAACCCTTAAGAACTAGGTTCTTCTCATAAGAGCTCGATACTCCCTTGCATGATGGGTTCTTTCGTTGAAATGGGTGCGTTGAACCCTGCGTTTGGGTGTGTGGTGGCACATGTTTTGGTGATTCAAACAGGTCTCTAATGACAAGGCATAGCTTGGTGATTGTACAACCTCTCACTTGCTCCTTATTCCTAGTGTTGACTCTTGAGCTAGTAGAGAATCATTTCCATTCAAGAATCATCTTAATATATTGAGTTAGGTCCATAATCCAATGTAGCTAAGGTTCACTATTATGAACTCATTCAATTGAATTGGTAGATATTATGGGCAAGTTGGTATCAATTCAACATGCTTTTTAGTAGTGAGGGAATTGATCTATTTATGTTTTCATTTTTAGTTCAATCATGTTACCAGAATCAATAATAAAAGAAAAAGAAAAAGACCATTGTTTGTTGCACAATGGTATTTTCGTCAATTTCTTATTGGTGGGCAATTTTATGACTATATTTTTATGACTCTTAGTGTTATTTTTGTGCACAGTTTTTGCAACATTGGTTGAAACTTGAACGCTTTTAGTAAAGAAAGGTCGGGAAATAGTAGGAAGTATAACTATTGAACCTGTTGGGAATTAGGACCATATTATGCCCTTATTATCACTGCTAGGGAAAATTTGCAAACTCCAATTTTCACTTGATAGAAAACTAGAAATTTGAAATTTCAATGTGAATGTTTAATGATGTGCATGTTTAAATCTTTAAAAGTTTAAAGTTTAAATCATAAATATTTTATTTTTCTGGTATAATTTGGAAAATACACAAATTCATATATATATATATATATATATATATATATATATATATATATATATATATATCCACAATGAATCCACGTACCCTTTTTCAAAAAGTGATTTCCCTGTCCTCGAACTCACGATTCTTGGCAACACGGAATTTAATTAATATTCACATTTTTTCCCACGTTTTTTGAGACATAATAGGTTTAGGAGAAAACACGGATAAAAATGAATTTGCTTGTAGCGTTTTGTTTCCTTTCAAACTCTTTGGAAAATAAACTGGCCCATGGCTCATTCCTTGTAGGATTTACTAATTTCTTTTAGGTTCTGGGTATAAATCAATTTCTACCTGAAGAACCCAACACATGTTAGCCATGGCTTCCTTATAATGTTTGTAGCAAGCATCGTGTAGGCAACCATTCAGTCATTTTTCATTTGTCAGTCTTATGTCAACATAGTGGGAACAACTTCGACCATGAGAATAATTTTCCATACATGATCTACTTCGTGGTCTATCGATTGAAAGGAAGTAGGTTTTCATATGATTTTAGGAAAATGGAATAATAGGTCGATGTAGTAACTATTTTATGAGATCTATGTAGTACCAATACATGGCTATGATGTTGATGCCATATATTGTTACACCCTCATGCCTGCTACATTCATGTGTTGGTTCAACTTTCTCCCCTGGGTAGATAATCCAATCAAGTTACCTTGGAGATTGGGAGTGCATGCCCTTTGATTCATACCTATGTCTCCTCGCATCCAAGTACGTTGGAAGGGTGAGAGACGAGAAGTAAAAAATTTTGGGCACCTTCCAACCTTATTTTAGACTATAGTGACATGAAAACAAAATTTAATGACATTGACAAATATCTCAGGTACTAGTTGCAATCCTTTTTTTCTATGTTTCATTTTAGGGATTAAGTTTTAGCACAAAATCTAGATTTTTGCAAAATTTCTTGTGAGTCCTCACAAGATTTTTCTAGTGACTTTCTCTTGTCTCATATAAAAATAAATATTTGCATCTGCATTCGGAGTGTTCTAGCTTTTGTAATTAGTGGTTTGACTAGGACCCCCAATCTCATGGCATTTAGAGTGGAGTTCCACGTACAATGGCTCATGAAAGTAGTTACTGATGGGTAAGGGAACATCTCCAAATAAAAGTACCAATCCACCACCAAACCCAACCTTCCATTTCCTCCATGAGGCTTGCTGGAAAATATTCCCTAATATCTAAAAGCTAGATGACACATAAGAAATTTTGCCAACTGATCTGAATCCTAAGTGCTAGCTCATAGATTTGTTATAGGGTAACTATTGATAAATCTAGGGCATTAGGATTAGGATATTTCTCTTTTATGAAAACTGCTTGTGAATGCCTTGTACTTCTTCTTTATATTGGGATCTTCTCTTTAGTTAGATTATTATAGTGTTCTTCTTCATCAAATAGTTACCAAAGTATAAACAATAAAGAGACAAGAGACACAAAATGCAGGCGGTCAGCCAGGGCCAAAACCTCCCCAACTTGAGAGGAAAACCAAAATGAATTCTTATTCTTATAGATACTTCAATTAACGAATACCAAGACCATAAACTAGACCCTTGTTAGAATTACCTCTCCAATACCAAGTCACAAACCTTCTAGATTCAACTTCCTTTTGAGTAAATGATGATCAATCTTCTTCCTTCAATAACTCGGCTATCCTTCACATTTTGGTTCCCTAGATTAGATATACAGTTCTCAACCCTATTGCAAAAAGCTTAGCATGTGTGATTGATCAACATTTTGAAACTTGATGTTCTTCACTTCAATGGTATGACCTCTTATTACAATTCAACTTGTAATCTTGTTTATCTTCTTCCTTGATTCGACTTCTTAGACAGCAATAAGACTTTCAACCTTTATTGCAGTAGATAGTTCTTCCCTCCTTCTCGCTTGTGAAGGTACTAGCCCTAAAATATATCCATAAACAACACCAAGATATTCTCTCTTCCTTTCCTCCTCTTTGGTGGTTATGGGGCTCCTTTCCTAGTGATCTTTGCACTTCTTATTACAGATTTACTTGACTAAATTTTGTGTACATAAATGAAGGTTGAACTACTTATTTATAGTGATTTTTCCATCAAAATAAGTTGACTTTGTGTTGTAGGTGAGTTGACTTCCCATTCTAGAAGCATCCTTAGGCTGACAGGAAGAGAAACTTGTCACAAGGTCTTGGAGGGCTAATAAATTTTCTTTAACAATGGATTACATGCCCAAAATGGGTCTTCAAGCTTTGACCATGACTCTATGAACTTTATGACTTGATGACCAAACCTAATAACTCACAATGGGAGACTTATCTAAAAATAAAATTCTTGATCATGAAACCCATGATTCAAGTATTACAAAAATAATTTTATTTTTCTTCTATACATAAACTACATAAAATTACACGTCATTATGAAGACCGAACCAAGTTACACTTTTCAATAGTAACTACAGTTATGCTTCCAAATAAAATGTATATATTGAAGTCCATTTTTCTATAATATATTAAATCTCTTCTTATTTTTATATATTATGGGAAATACCAATAATGTATGGTCCATATCATAATTACTCCATTGTCCAGGGGGAGGAATTCAAGAACTACATATCCACTACAAAACTACGAACTAAATTGCATTGAGATGAACATCGACTCTCTCTTGGTCCCTCATTATATAATTGTTGATATGTACATGCATGCATATGAAGGTTTATTATAGAGAACTTAGTTTAAAGGAAGCTATGGATTGTCAATAGTTTGATTGCATTTTATATTTTTTGTAGTTATGTAATTTCTTGGACTTGTAATATAGGAAAAGGAAGAATTGGGTGGGTACACAACCACAAATTGATCAAGTAAGATTTGGAAGTTGGGAAGGTTTATTACATTCTAAAAGGGCTCATTTCTATACCTGATTAACCCTAAAAAAACCTAGAGATTACACATCATCACGTTATTTTAAAATGAAAATTATTTATTCATCCCCACTAACATCGTTAGGTACTTGGCTGGCGTATTTCTTCATAAAACCAATTGAAATGGTGATAATTGTTTTTTTGGTTGGTCTGATTTGATGAAATAGGGGTAATTCTTTTATGTTTTTAGTGTGGCAAACATTTTTTGTTCTAGGCGGGAAAGACCCACAAACTCCACTCTTTGGTTTCAGATGTGAAACACTTGCAACAACATTTGGTATAAGTTACAAGCATTAATTGTAATTTTGTTATCAATTTTAAGAAAAATTAGACTATTGTTAAGGAAAATCAATGGAAGAACAATTCATTACTTTCCTAATTCATTGATCCTTCCCTCTTGCTTGTCAAAAAATACATTGAGATTAACAAAACAATGAGCAAAACCATCCTTGAACAACTTAGCTAGACCCTCCCCACTTTTTTTTAGGTACCACCTGTAAAAATTTGTCCATATTAGCATGAATCACCTCTTACCAATTCTCTCTTCTCTTATGAAAAAAATCTCCTTTGGCTATCCAAGCCACTTCTTCTTGACTTTTGTGCAACTGTGTTGACCAAGCTCCCTCTTCCTTTTGAGCCATCATATTTTTTTAAAATATGGTACATCACCCTCCCTAGTGGCTCAATTCCTTCCTCAACTTCCTTACACTTTATTAGGAGGAAAAATCCCTCTTGTCCAAAAGAGGGGTCTCCCCAAATTCACAATTTAAATCTAAAACAAACCAAACAATAAATACAATTTCTCCCTCGCAAAGCTTGAAAGAGACGTACATGTTTTATGGAGTAGATATCCACTTAGAAAAAACAAAGGATCAAATCATACTTTAATTCAAGAAAATACTAATCATAAGATTAAGGATCTCTAATGTAACGAATGCAAACAATAAGCAAGTCATGTTAGAAAAACAATATATATTGTATTAACAAGTAAGAGAGGAAGAGTACACCCCATGCCTTGATGTCATAAGCCTCCAATCCAAAGATCTCCAATCCTCCTTTGTGCAACAAGCCTACAATCTCAATTAGACGACATAAGGGCATAAGTTAAGTGCTCAAAAAGTCAATCCCTTCCCATTAGGTAGCATTGTATTTATAGGAGAGAAGGGGGAGGTTGGAGATCCATTTTCCATGGGATGAGATCCACAAAAATGGGGAATAGTTTTTTTTGTCTCCTGAAGTGTACACCTAAGGCATAACACCCAGAACATGGTTGTCACTCTAAATCCCTATTCACTCCATTATACTCTCTCCTAACTAAGTCAATCGGGGTAGTCCCTAAAGGTGATAATGAAGGAAAACTTGTGGGAACAAAAGTCTAGGAGATTAAGGGGAAGGAAATTATTATTAGTGTAACTTGATTATTAATTAATGAAAGTGAGATTTTATGAGAAATGTATATTGAGATAAATGAAATTGAGGTCAATAAGGAAGATACAAGATATAAATGTAACATACCGATTACTTTACGATTTTCATTGGAAATTTAGAGACTTGCAAGTAAATAGATATTCAAGATTAAATATGAACAATGTTGTGAGAAATGTTAGAGATGGAACAATATCAAATATGAAAAAAAAATAACTTTCACAATAGAAATGGCTTGTTATTTCAAGTAAATTCTCAAGACAATGTATATAGACAATGAGTGATATGGTTAAAAGATGATTACAGAACCATAATATGATATTTCCAAGAATATATAATGTCAACAATGATAGTTATGGCGCAAGAGGTGAAAAAATTAGAGGGATGAAGTGCAAAACTAGAATAAGTGGAGTGCAAAATCTTGGTTGATTTTAATTAACATTCCTAATCTAGATGAATCCTTCCTCCTAATTGTTTTGAGGGTAGTACCTAGAGTAAGTTGTGGAGAGAAAGCAAGGGGGAATAAGTTTTGGTGTGATTAATGATCCCTCTGCTTGAGATCTAACCACCCGGTGTCTCTGGAACTGCCAATATTGTGGCTTTGATGACTGCAAGGTCATTATGTTAACCACTAAAGACGGTCTATCCTTCACAAGCTATAAATGAAAGGTGGTCCTAATCTTCTTTCAACCAATCTTAGTCTTGGAGGTAAATTTTAAGGATGCAATTGAGATGAAAAATGAAAAATGAGGTATCAATGCTTTAATGAGAGAAATTAGTATTCAAGGTCCTACCGAATGAAAAGTTTCCAATATGCTTGTAATCACAATTAGATGTACTTAAAAAGAACAAGATTACTAACTTATGACAATTTTCCAAAACAAGTCAATGAAATAATGATATTAGATGTTAGAGAAAAACCACAAATGTTTTATTATAAAATAGAGTGATTATTAGTTCTTACTCACTGAACAAGCAAGAATATAAAAAAATGTCACAACCGATAAGATGGAAAATGAGATTTCTAACAAAAGATAAATGAAACTACTATTTAATCTTCAATTGAAATAAGATAATAGAAAAGATATTTAAGAAACACTTAGATCAAGTAGAAATGGAAGTTAGAAAAGAAATATAAAGAATTATATTGTGTGATGCAATGCAATGGAAAAGAGGAAGTTAGTAGGAAGATGTGAGCTAGTATGATAGTTCTCGTTTTGAAATAAGGAGATGAAGGATGACAAGGTATCTAAGCCCCAAGCTCCTCGAGAGAAAAAATTATCTTTTATTAATGAGAATTACAAAGATGGAATAATCCTCGTGACAAATTGAAATTCTCTTCACTCTAAGAGTTTATAATGAAGATGATAGCTTTACAGAACCAACAATATCCTTGAAGGAGAAGCAAACCCACGTATGCTAGCTTCAATTATTCTTAAAGGATCAAAATTCAATCTCTTTGGTCCTCCAACAAATTGACAACAATGACAAAGGCTCACAGCCCTAGATGAAAACTAGAGGAACTTCCTTAAGTCAAATATTCTAAAGCGAGTGATTTTCTGGTACAAGGAAAACTTCAATGCTTCAATGGTAAAGGTCCACTACAAAATAGAGAATTGACCCTTAAGGCAAAATGTAAGACTTGGAAAAACATAACTAGTGATTGAAATATGAGTTCTACAAAGCGAGATATGAATTTTTGAAGTTAAGGGTGGGAAAATTTTCTAGATAAGAAAAGTTTCCCAAGAAGAAGATATAAATAGAGGGTTTGCATAAGGTAATTTTTATATTCAAGTGCATCCTTATCATGTGATATATATCTGAGGCACCACAACTAGAGGACAAGCTTAGGCGTGGAGGTAAACTACTAGTTTTGAGTCTCTTAGTGAGTCTTTATGTCCGAGTTGAGTAGCAGAGGAAAATGCAACCTTTAAGGGCACCTTTTATGGTGTATTGGGCTAGTTTTCGGTGGAATCTCTCTCAAACAACATGACACATTCCTTGAAGTGAAGCCATAAGTGGGCCAAGGCCTATTTGTATTAGAACAGTAGGGCCAAGAGGTTGTTCTAAGGTATAGAACAGGCCACATGCCTATTTTCCTTGCTCAAATAGGTGGATGGCTTGCTCGAGGGCTAATTACTAGCCTAGGTTGGGAACGAAGAGGAGTCGAGATGCTTGGAGGGAATCCGTAGTGATTGACGAGGTATGGATGTGAAGAAAAGAGTGTTGTAGTAGCTTGCCAATAAGATCTAATCAGAGCACCAAACTTGCAATAGTAACACCATCTATTAAGGAATTGCAGAGGTATGTGTTTTTATGTATTTGATTTGAATTGGATGGTCCTAGTGTGCACATATTTCGAGGACTTTAAGAGCTAAGAGGTACGGCTAACTTGGCATGTTAGTAGCCCTAACCATTGGGCATATTGTACAATGGTGTTTTGTGTTGTATTGGGCATATTATGGTCTATTGGAGGGAAACGTGATAGTGCCCGAGTTGGAGTGGAATGTGCATCAATTTGATGGAAAAAATAGTTGTTGGAGTGGTATTTGTTGAGTTTAAGGGTTTGATCAGCCAGGATCAGCTTCAGTATCCCTAGACTTTTTTTGTGGAGAAGAGAATTTCTAGTAGAAGGTGGGTAGTCCTCCTAACCTGTGTTCATTATGAGAGATGGGTATATTACAGTGGTAGGTGGAAACCCTCCGTGCCCTATGTTAGTCTTCATTAGAGTGAGGCAGGAAGACTATAATCAGTTGATCTCCCTAAGTAGGTGAGAAGTAGTAGTGGGATGTTGTGAGTTGTTTACAAACAAAGTTGTAAACAACTCGATAGAAGTCTCAATGTATTGTGTTCTTGATGGACTAAGGCACAACTAGTTAGCAGATTGGATAGTCAAGATTAAGTGGCTAGATGGACTTGGAGCAATGATAGGTGCAGGTGTTGCAGATTGGGAGTCAAAGGATTGGGAAGGTACAGGGTATGAACGAGAGGAGTTGAGAGAGCATGTCGTAGCTAGATGGTCAGAGTATCTTGTTGAGGGTAGATTGGTTATCGATGGATTGACACCAATTCCCTATTTCCTAATCTTGTACTACTGGATATTTAAGGGCCAGTATTCCTTGTACGGGAGCCATGGACTGTTGTATTATTTAGGTTGATTAATACAACGAAGTTGGGTTATTGTAAAAAATTGTGAAAATTTTGTGGATATTTTGTGCACTAGTAGATTTACTGTTGTTTATATTCTGTTGTGCAAAGTAGACTTGTTGTGATACTTGGTTTGGTAGTGTTAGTGATTTAAGATTCTATCCTAGACACTAGTAACATGGAAAAAAAAAATAGGCACTCTGCTATAGGTGACTGTGGGGGAGAATCAAGGCTCCAATGCCTTGCAATCCTACTCCAAAGGTTGATGTATCAATTCTAGAGGCTAAATGTCAACACCTTGGCCTTAAAAAAATGACGAAAGCCTTGCACAAAATAACGTTGCCCCTACAACCATTGAATATTAGCTTGAAATATGACAATCAAACCTTGAAAATGATTGCAATTGGGAACAATAAGGCCTATAGGCCCTACGGATAGGGCTAAAGGGAAAAATTTGATGAACAAAAATATCCAAGCCCAAAACAAAGCTAGAACCCCTGATTAAAATGTGCTTTAGGTGTGAGAAGGTTTCAGCCTCTTTGAGGCTCACGGACAAGGTAGACGAGCCTTTTTAGGCAAGTGGCTAACCCTAAAAAACATGTGTGATAATTCAAATGAAAAAAGGCCTAAACACTAGCCACAAAATAGTGTGATAATCCTTCAAAAGGAATGTGACTAACACTATAATCACAATGCATTGGTCCTGAATAAAATGAAGGCCAGATCAATAAAAAAAGGCCTTGCAGCTAGGCTTTGTGAGGCTATTAGGCCTTGTAACTAGGCCTAAAGGCACTTCCAATTGATAAAACCATAAACTAGTAAATAAAACCCCTTGTAACTTGATGGAGGAGACCTCAAAAACCAAAAAGATAAGTCTTCAAATAAAATCAAACAGTAAATTAGTTTTCAGCCAAGGACATCAACCTGTAAAGTCTTGCGGCTAGGGCTAGTCAAAAATCCAAACCTTGAGCTAGAAAATGTGTCTATAAGCCTGCAATCGTCATCCCAAGTTAGATTTTGATAATATAAATTCTAAAAGTAATTATTCAAAAATATTTACAAAATTTTGAATGTCAAACCCTTGAGAAAATCAATCTTTGAAGTGAGACAAGGGTTTTCAGCCTAGCAGTTGTCCTAGAAAAAATCTTTGTTGAAGAATGAAGCCAAAAATTATAGATTGAACCCATCAATATGCCTCAAACCCCTTCGACTCCTTGAAAAAATTCCATTGAGGTGAAAACAAGGTGCAAATGGTAGATCAATGTCTTGAGAGGGCTAGAAAGGCCCTAGATTCCCCGTGAACTTTAAGGAAGAGCTTAAAAATGCTAGACGATCAACTTTTATAGTTAAGGATGAAGCCAAAACCCTAGTTGTCTAGGCCAGGTAAGGGGTAAAACCCTCTAGGAATCGATCTCTCCTTTAGATCTGCGAATATTAAATGAAAAACCCAACAACTATATACAAAAGAAATGAAAAATATGAACAAGGGTTAGATAAAAATTAATTACAAAAATAATCTACAATATTCATAATGATTTATGTCTTCTTATAAGCATATCTATTCTTTTATGCACAAATAAATTCAAAATAGATGATGGAAATAAATTTTTATGGCGAGCAATAGCCAAAATCCCTGCAAATCAAATCATTAAATAAGCCAAGAAATTTAATCAGATGGGCTCTTGTGTTTTCTTAACTTGAGAGTAGGTTGTTCTAGTTGAAGACTTTCCCTCATCCCCAAGTTTTGAATACCTGAAGTCTCTATACACTTAAAATCAAATTATTTGATCAATACATGCATAGATAACAAAATAACTTTCAAAATCTAGAGATACCTGCTTGATAAATCAAATTAAAATGTTTCTCTAAAACCCATCAACTAATACAGGATACCTGTGTAAATATTTGATCCAACAAATGGCTAAAGAAATAATAATTTATAAAATTTATTCAATATAATATTAAGCACATGATCGGGAGGGAGCGCGGTGGACAGCGGAAGTGAAAAATAAAAAAGAACTAGGATTACAGAGTTACTGCAGAGGCAGCGATCCATGGAGGGGCGCAAAGGAGGGAGCTCCACTCCCTCCTTCAAACAAGCCGTGATCAATAGGGGAAAAAAAATATGGAAAATGATAGAGAACCTTCAACGGAAAGGAATAGGAACAGTGAAGAGGAGAAAAATGGACAGGAATCCAAGGAGAAAAGTATTATTAAAGAGAATGAGGAAGAAGACAAGGAATAGGGAACAAAAAACAAAGCACACATGGGCCCATGTAAGCCCAAAGCTGCAGTAACTCCTAGAGTCACGTTAAACGAACCTGCTTTCTAGGAGCACAGGGAATATATTCAAACCTATGCAATCATTTACAAATTCATGGGTTTATGGCCCACTAAAAAAGCCTTACAAATGTGGATAAGATACCACTGGAAACCAAAAGGAAGCATTGACCTACACCTAGGTTCAAAGGGTTTCTTTATCATGGTTTTTGCAAACATTCGAAGACAAGGATAGAGTTTTTGTAGGTGGGCCATACTTCTTTGCTGCTGCAGGTCCCTATATGCAACCGTGGATCATGAATTTTGTCCCAGAACATGAGACCTTTACTTCCGTCCTGGTTTGGGTAAGGCTCTATTCTCTTCCACTTGATTATTGGCAAACAAAATCCTTGACAACCATAGGAAATAAGCTAGGATGGTTTTTTAAAGCTTCTGAAGCCACTAGGAGGGGAAAGTATACTTCCTTTGCTCAGATCTGTGTGGAGATGGATCTCTCTGGAGCTCTTCCAGATGAGATAATCTTGGAAGTTCATGATGAAGAATGGATCCAAACCATAGACTATGAACATATTCCGTTCAGATGTCGCAAATGTCATGAACATGGACACCTATTCAAGGATTGTCCTCTCACTAAAACCGAGAATAAGAGTAAAGCTAATGCTATGAAATACTCTGAAAGCTTTCACAAAATGGCAAAAAAAGGAAAAGGAAACAAGAAGGGAACAAAAGCACAAAAATCTGAAGGAAAAAAAACCAACCAAAACAGGTTCCAAGTCTTGGAAGTGGAAGAAGAAGATAACACAGCAGACCAGATGAAGGGGGAAGAATTAATGGAAGAAGGGAAAGTAGAGGACAAGGAACAAAAACCAAATAAGATTCTACACATAGAAACGATGGTGAGCGATGCAGAAATAGAAATGGACTATGAGATGACCCAAAGTGAGATGGAAACAGAGGACCAAGAACTTCAGGCGATTCTTGAGAAAGAGAATCTTGACTTGGAAGATTTCCTATTTCAAGGAACTAAAGAAGGGATCGACTCTTTACCTCCAGAGAAGTTCAATAAAGTCTAGCAACTATATATATGGAAAGCCCAAAACAAAGGACCGAAGAGGCAAAGAAGCAAGGAAAAGCAGAGCAATGAAGGGGTAAAAACGGCAAAACCCATACTGGGATTAGCACCTAGAAACCCAGGGAAAAAAAGAGGCAGGAAAAAGTAGAATGAGTTATTAATGGAATGTGGAAAACTAGTGATAGACTCAAGTAAGATGAAAGACCTAACCAACTACTCCTTTACCAATCTTTAATAATGAATTTTACTTCTTGGAATATTAGAGGTCTTGGTAGTAAAAGAAAATAGAGACTGATTAGTAACAGAATGAAACAAATAGCTCCGGATGTGATCTTCATCCAAGAAACCAAATGTTCCATACACAAATTAAAAAAAATTCATAGCAGGTGGCTCAATAGTTATGAGTTTTTGGAAGTCAAAGTGGAGAATACAGCAGGAGGTACACTCACCCTTTGGAATCCGAAGAAAATAAAAATTTTAGGTGTTGAAGCATCTCGAGATTATCTTTCTGTAGTCATCCATCCTATTGGAGATAAGGAAGTTTACCTAATCCCCAATGTGTATGGACCCCAAATACTGGAAGGAAAATTAAAATTTCTTGATTCTCTGGAGGAACTAAGGGACAGACATGTAAGTATGCCATGGATATTGGGAGGGGATTTTAACATGATTAAATCACTTTCAGAGAAAAAAGGTGGAACTAGAATTCAAAGTCAAGACTCTCTGAAGTTTCGGTCCTTTACAGACATTATGAAGTTAGTGGACATTACAACTAGTAATGGTATTTTTACTTGGAACAATAAAAGAGGAGGAGAGTCTGAGGTGGCTTCAAAATTGGATAGATTCATGATATCTGAAGACCTTATGCTCAATAATAAGGAAATTTCAGCAAGAATCCTTCCCTTTGGAGGATCTAACCACTGGCCGATTCATCTGGAGGTGCAGAGTATTGGTACTCCAAGGAATAGACCTTTTCGCTTCGAAAACATCTGGCTTTCTCATCCAGATTTTAACAATAATATTGCCAAATGGTGGGTAGAAGACTTGAATATTCAGGGCACCAGAATGTTCCTTCTTCAAAAAATATGAAAACACATCAAGCTTAAGCTCAAGGAATGGAACAAGAATGAACATGGCAACATTTTTGCAGCCAAAAAACCAGTAGAAGGAAAAATGTAGGAACTCAACCAAGACCTTATTACAGAAGGCTTTGATGAAACAAGGAATGATTAGGTCACCAAATACCAACAAGAATGGGAGGAATTATGCAAACAAGAGGAAATATTTTGGAGGAAAAAATCCCAATGGCTCAAAGAGGGAGAAAGAAATACTAGCTTCTTCCATAGATCCACCATGGCGAACCAAGTTCATAACATAACTTCAGTGATCAAGGATGAGAGAGGCATTCTTCACAACTCTCATGCAGAAATAGAAAACGCTCTGGTCAAGCACTTTCAAGGCATTGCCAAAGAAACTTGTTATAACAGAGAGAACTCCATCAGAAACTTCACAAGACACATTCCTAGGCTGGTGTCCAGTGAGGACAATTTCAGCCTCAACAAACCAGTTGTTAGGTAAACTTGACTCAGGATAGAGTCAAAGTTGACCAGGTTAAACAGTGATGGTTTTGGGGCACATTGTATTGTGCACCCATGGTATTCTGCCCGTGGTATTATATGTAATGGAGCTTATAAAAGGCTGGAAGGACTTCATTGTAATGCAAGGCATGGAGGTGAGCAGTGAAGGCTCACTTGGCCAGATTGGCCAGGGTTTTGGCCAAGGATAATAAAATTTCATTATGGTTGGGTTTTTCCCCGGATTTGGGGTTTTCCCAGATAAACTTTTGTGTTTATGTGTTTATGGTTGTTGCTGGCTATTTTTATATTTATTCATCTCAGTAATTATTTATGTTATGCAGTAAATTTCTTAACAACTGGAATGAGAGCTAGATATTGGCTTCAAAGGGATTCTTTGATGCCAGGGGTTTATAGTGCCTGATGAGATCAATGCAGCCTTTTTATAGATCTGGGTCTGAAAATAATGGTGGAACAATCCTACGTGGAAGAACGTCAAGGAGAATGTGCGGAAGATCGTGCCGTAACTGCCAGGGATCGTAGTGCATTTGCGATATTTACCAGTTTGGAACATGATGACGAATTGTTCAGGATTCATGCGGCTATTTAAAGAAGGTCAGTAGAAGAAAATTTTTCATGCGGCTTCGAAAATTGTTCGTTTTCTACTACGGGAGGCCACCGGTGCTAGAATCTACGAGGTTCTCATCGAGCTCGTAGTTGGAGCAGTTTGATAGAAGTTTTTTTAGCACATCAAATTGAGAGAGGATGGATCAAAATCGCAGCAGCAATAAACAAAAAAAAATAATGAAGTCAAAATTATTACATGTAAATAGGCATACTACTGTAAGACTTGGTAAGGCATGTGTACCCCTCAGTGATCACCGGTAAAGTTTTGGGTTAGACCTAGGTGATAGGGGGGATGTCGGGTTAACAATACCCTAGGTAAAAACTCTGAGGGGGGTGAGAGCTAGAGTGAGCGGGATTGTCTCACTTAGCAGGTTTGGCTGGATTTAGTCAAGGAATCCCAAGTCAAGTTTAAGGGGGGGAATATTGTTAGGTAAACTTGACTCAGGATAGAGTCAATGTTGACCAGGTTAAACAGTGATGGTTTTGGGGCACATTGTACTGTGCACCCATGGTATTCTGCCCGTGATATTATATGTAATGGAGCTTATAAAAGGCTGGAAGGACTTCATTGTAATGCAAGGCATGGAGGTGAGCAGTGAAGGCTCACTTGGCCGGATTGGCCAGGGTTTTGGCCAAGGATAATAAAATTTCATTATGGTTGGGTTTTTCCCCGGATTTGGGATTTTCCAAGATAAACTTTTGTGTTTATGTGTTTATGGTTGTTGCTGATTATTTTTATATTTATTCATCTCAGTAATTATTTATGTTATGCAGTAAATTTCTTAACACCAGTAACCAAGGAGGAAGTTAGCGAAGTGCTCAAAGAAATGTAAAATCGTAAAGCACCGGGCCCAGACGGTTTCAATGTTGATTTCTTCAAAGTCTGCTGGAACATTGTTAAAAAGGATATTCTAAATGTGGTAGAAGATTCCAGGATGAATAAAACTATTTTGAAATCTCTGCACACTTCTTTCATTGCTATTATCCCCAAGCAGGAGGCTACTCAGACTCCAGACAAGTTTAGACCAATAGCTTTATGTAATGTGGTCTATAAGATAATATCAAAAGTGGTGGCCAATAGACTCAAACCTCTCCTCCCATCCCTGATTTCTATGGAACAAGCTAGTTATGTGGAAGGAAGGCAAATTCTCAACAATATCATTCAAGCTCACAAGGTGGTTCATTCTCTGACTATCAACCAAAAGGCTGGTATGATCATGCAATTGGACATTGCTAAAGCCTATGATAAATTAAGCTTGAACTATATCAGGAAAATACTTATTGCTTTTGGATTTGATCACAATTGGTAAGTTGGATCTTCGCCCTGGTCACCTCCTCAAGTTTCTCTATATTGGTCAATGGCTCTCCCTGTGAAACATTCCTTTCCTCTAGAGGCCTTAGATAGGGGGACCCACTCTCTCCCTTTCTCTTCATCCTTATGATGGAAGGACTGGGTCGATCTATCAATCATGCCAAAGAAGCCGGTAAGATCAAAGGTTTCCAACTCTCTGATAGGGGTTAGGCTTGGACACATCAACAGTTTGTAGATGACACCATGCTACAAGGCATCCCTACAGTCAAAGAAGCTCATGCATTCAAATAGATTCTAAATGAATTTGCCAATGCTTCAGGTATGGACGTTAATCTCACCAAATCCAAGATCTTTTTCTTCAATACTAATATTGCCATTCAAAAGAAAATTGCTAAAATTTTGGGCTTTCAAAGAGATTCTCTTCCCTCAAAATATTTGGGGATACCACTAACTGCTGAGCCGCTACACAAAAGCATCTGGGAGCCGATTATCAACAAACTGCAAGACAAAATTAGAAAATGGACAGTTATATCCTTAAACCTGGCTGGCAGACTAGTGCTCACAAAGGCTGTTTTACAATCAATCTCAGTTTTTATGCTTTCAGTTCTCCTATCTCCTAAAGGAGTTTTTCAAATTATCAGAAACATACAAAGAAATTTTATTTGGGGAAAGGGGGAAGTAAAGAAAAAATGGGCCTTGGTAGCCCGAGAAAAAATCTGCAAACCCAGAAATTATGGAGGACTGGGAGTGGATGATCCTGAAATTTTAAGAAAAGCTCTAGGGCCTAAATTATGGTGGTGTTGACTAAAAGAACCAAAGGTTCAGTGGGCTACAATTTGGAAAGAAAAATATGCCAGTTCTTGGCCTAGTGAGGATCATATAATAATGGATGGTAATATCAAGGGATCACACATATGGAACAAGGCCTGGGATAATAGAGGTCTAGTTCAAGAGAATGGATTTTGGGAAATTAGAGAGGGAAACTTAGCTCTGTTTTGGGACGATAGATGGCAACAGGAACCCATTTTGTTGAAAGAAGAATTAAAGGAACTGAAGGCAGAGACATATGCTAAAGGATTAATCAAAGTTAAGGATTTATGGGATTGGACCAACAATGCATAAAAGTGGAGAAAATGGAGGAAATTTGATCTTAGAAATGATAACTCTTTAAAATACAAAGCTGAAGTAATAATGGAAGAGTTGGATCGAAGGAAAATTCTTGTTTCAGAAGGGAATGACCAGCTAAGATGGGCCAACAACAATGAAGGAACCTTTAATCTTAGGGATGCAAAAAAAATTCTCCTTGATTTGGCTTCCCAAGCTCCTGAAAAATCTTGGCAAAGACTTTCGAGTCAACAAGGTTGGATGAAAATTAAACTCTTTACTTGGTTGGTGCAACATAGGAAGATTTTGACTTGGGACAATATTAGGAAAAGAGGAATTTTGGGGCCCTTTAGGTGCCAGATCTATGAAATGCAAGAGGAAAGAATGGAGCATCTTCTCAACAACTGCTCCTTTTCCTCCAAGTTGTGGGATTCTTTTGCCTCCATCTTCCAACAATCGAACAGAGACCTTGGAAGCATCATCAACACCCTAAGAGAGTGGAGAAGCAATTTCACGAATGACGAAGTTCTTAGCACTGCCTGGGCTCTAACACCAGGCTTCATCATCTGGAACACATGTAAAGAAATAAACAATAGGATATTCAAGGAAAAAAAAACCGCACCTATTCCTTCATGATCAGATCCTAAAACAACTACAAGAGACTTTGAGCTCCATTTTCCAAAATTTTCCTATGAATCCTCCCTCAGCTTTTGAGTGGAGGATTCTCTGCCAGCTTAGATTACAAAGTTTGAATCCTCAAAACTTGGGTGGAAGAATCTCTTTAAAGACTCTGAGCTTGATTTTTGGTAACCCCCCCCCAAGGGATTTTTGAAGTTCAACATTGACGGAGCCTCAAAGGGAAACTCAGGTACAGCGGGTCATGGTGGAGTTTTAAGGGATGAAAAAGGGAATATCTTGTTCATTTTCCATGGTCATCATGAAAAGGCCACCAACAATATGGTAGAAATTCTAGCCATGGAACATTGTTTAGAATTTCTGCTTCTAGATAATCGACACAATGTGATTGTTGAAGTGGATTCTGAGTTAATCATTAACTCAATCAAGAAGATGAGTTGGGGTACTACACTGGAAAAGGTCTCAAAGAACTGGAGGATCAATCAGATCTTTAAAAGGATCCACAACTACCTTCTCGGCCTCTGTACCTTAACTTTTAAACATGTTCGAAGGACGACCAACACGCTGGTGGATCTCCTGGCCAATCAAGGAGTGAATTGCGCAGAGGAAAAGTTTGCAACAAATTGGCCCATAAGCTAGCTCAACTGAGTCTTAAGGCGAAATGCCATGATCAAGCCGAAGAATATTGGTTGATGTTTAGAAGTAGGACCATGGAGGGTAACACTGATAACCCTGAAGCGATATGAGCAGAGGAGTGCACTCTTTTAGTTTTACAGTGAATAGAGAGCTTTGGCGGTTTATTGTTGGAGAAGCAAGCTCATTTAGAGCCTCTGTGGCTACAAAGCGGGTGGCTTTCCTCTAAGGGTTTCAGCCAGGCTAGTCAAGGCCTCTTCTCACAATATCTCTGCCAAGCTGGTTTTGTCATGTGGATGGGTGCAGGGTACTCTTGGCGCCCCCGACTTACATTTTCTTTCTCCTTCGAAAATTTTTTAGTTTCCTGAGCGGTTTTCGTAAGCCAGGCGAGTGGGAAGCGGTTTCAACTTTTTCATAGCGATCACAATCAATGATTAACACGTGGCAAAGGGACCATTTGAAAAACTACCATGATTGCACATTAAATGGCAGCATGTAGGGTCTTGCGATATTATTTTCTGGCGTTGGATCTGTTGAATGAGATATACGCCTGGTTCTTAACAAGCTTGTTTGTGGGGCCATGTTGTTTAGGTCGAACAGTCATTCCTAGTCAGCTACTCTTCTCCACCGTCGGTTTAAATTATAGATTAGTCCTATAGAGTTCTGTTACGAACAATTGTTCGATTCGCTTTTATTGGTGCGTCTTGGGTTGCTCCTTTTCCGAAACTGTAGACCTTTGGTCTTGGATTTTTTTCACACCTCAGGTTGGCTTCACCATGTTTTGATGCCCACTCTATTCATGCATGTGTGTAATATTTGTAAGTTAGTTTTGAATTAATGCCATAGAAGAATCGTCTCTTGCACCAGCAAAAAAAAATATTAAGCACATGATCCAAAAAACATTACCATAAGAAAATTGAAGAGGAACACCATCAAGAGTAAAACCAAAATACTTTTTTCTTTATTGATCAATGAAGTATTACAACCAGCAGAGCTTGACTCAAATCTTTGTTGGCATTATGATTCTGGTATGGCTCTATGTTACAGATGTTGTACTTGATGGCAACACTCTCAAGTGGCAATGCTCTGTTCAGGCTCTCAAAATGGTGGAAATTAAGAGGTACGCAGGTGAATGGTTCAAAAGGTGTGGACTCGCAGGTACGCCGGCCAGGAAGTGCGGTCATACCTGCAGGTTACCCTTTCATGAGGTGCGGACCCCTAGTTCACTCATTTCAAGGCAGAGAAGCGCGCTCACGTGGGTTTTTTATGTTTGGCCCATGGTACTTAGCCCGCCGTTCTTGATTCTATGGTTTTGGCCCATGGTATAGGATCTAATTTAGCCCCGGTTTGGATCCCTTGTATTGGTTATTGATGGTTTTGTCCCATGGTGTGAATAAGGGCTTGACTATAAATAGGGAAGGAGATCACTTGGCTAATGTATCTTTGCAAATTGAATATCTTAAGATCTGAAATATTGGGTTATCGGTTTAAAAGCTTGATCTATATATAAAAGTGAAGTTGAAAGTGAATCGAAGTGTGATCTCTCGGGTGCATGATCAGATCTGGGCATCTGACTATCTGTGACACACTGGTGGACTGCCAATTTGGCCCTAATCAGAGGTTCGCATGTGATTAACGGTGCAAGTGCGGGGGTATGCACAACAGAAGAAGACGCAGTGCATGGGTTCGCAGCGTGACAGAAGCCGCAGGTGCGCGGACACAGTGAAAGTACGCGACGCGATAGAAGCAGTGACTGCAGAGGCATAGTGGAAGTACGCGACGCGATAGAAGCAGTGGGTGCAGGGGCACAGTATTGGTACGCGACGCATTTAAAGACACAGTGCATGGATACACTGTGCAATTGAAGGTTCTCTGCGGGGATACGCAGATGTGCGGAAGGTGAAGTGCGTAGCAACGCATGCCAGATAAAGAAAAATTGTGGATCTGTATTAATGCATTTATTTGACTGACTTTTCTCTATTGATAAGGTGTTCTGGGTTTAGTTTACTGTTACTATTGATCTGGTTACTACAGTTGGTGATCCTTGAAAGAAAAGAAGTAGGGGGTTGTAGCTCCCTTCCAGGAGAGACTGGAAAACGAGAGAGAGTTGTAGCTCTCTGCAGGTTGCAGCCTGCGTACTGGTAAAGGACTGCACCAGTACAAAATCATTGTAAAAGGAGTTTCTAATTTGAAATAAGATAGAGACATATTGCAGCAGGTGGTTTTCACCCACATTGGGTTTCCACCCTATATCTGGTGTTCTTTGGTGTGACTATCTGTTTTTCTTGTTCATGCTCATCATTTTATGGTACTGACATGCAAAAATAATTCAAAGTATAAATAAGGAAGATTTATTAAAAGAACTTGATAATACTGATTCGCCCCCCCCCCCCCTCTCAGTATTATTTGCAACAATTGGTATCAGAGCAGGTCCTTCAGAGAAGCTTGATCGCTTGAAGGAAGATCATTCATCATGAGCAACTACGAGAGGGAAGCATCAATCAGGCCACCAATTTTTGATGGGACAAACTTCAATTATTGGAAGATAAGAGTTACTGCCTATCTTCAATCTCTTGGTACAGAAGTTTGGGATATCATAGATACAGGCTACACTTTTCCTTCAGCTACTCCTATAGATATGGCTGAGAAGAAGAAATATGAAACAAATGCTAAAGCAGTCAATACTCTGTTGGGATGCTTATCTCAAACAGAATTCGTGAAGGTTATGCAATATAAATCTGCAAAGGAAATATGGGACAAGATTGTCTTGAGCTACGAAGGAGATGAACAGGTAAAGTGTGCTAAACTTCAAACCCTCAGGATTCAGTATGAGAATCTCAGAATGTATAATGATGAAATTGTGGCTAACTATTTCCTTCGGGTAGACGAGATTGTTAATTGCATTAAAAACTTGGGTGAAGAAATAAAAGAGGCTATTGTGGTTGAAAAAGTTTTAAGATCATTGTCCCCCAAGTTTGAATCTAAAGTGTCTGCAATAGAAGAAAAGGAAAATCTACGAACTCTTACTATGTCTCAGCTACACGGAATTCTAACTGCTTATGAAATGAGAAAAGGAGGGCCATCAGACAGGAGAGAAGCTGCTTTCAAGGCTTCAGGCAAAGGAGACTACTATGAAGCAAGTCACGCGCCAGAAGAAGAAGAAGAATCAAATTTTGTCAGAAATCTTCAACGGGGTACTGGAATGTTCAGAGGTAAGTTACCTTTTAAATGTTTTGCTTGTGGAAGAGTAGGTCATTATGCTACGAAATGTCCTCATAAGGATAAGATTGACAAAGGAAAGGAGCCTGCTAGATGGAACAAGAAACAGAAAGCAAAAAGCTACTACACTCATGAAGATAGTGATGGTCTATCAAATAGTGATGAAGATGAACGAGGTAATGACTATAAACTTTTAATGGCATTTGAAGATGATGATTACATGGATGCTATAGATGTGGATAGCCTTTATGAAGAAATTTCTAGACTCAAGAGATGTATAGAAGAAAAGAATATGATCATTGATACTCTACAATTTCAAATTGATGAAAGGAAAAATATCTTGAAAAATTAGAAGGTGAAATTGTTGGTCTTAGAAAAGAGATTGAGAAAACAAAGGCTATTAGTCTTAAGTTTGTCAAAGGATCTGAAACTCTAGATGAGATCATCAATGTACAACGTTCTCCACTAAACAAGACAGGTCTGGGGTATAATGGAGAAACTTCTCAAGCATCCACCTCAAAGAGTTATCTTGATGCAGCAAGAAGGAATGAGCAAAAGCACAATGGAGATCACCAGGTAAAGCAGGGACGAATTACATCAAGAACAAACAAAGACTATCAGGTAAAACAGGGGCAATCTGTCTTAAGGATGAACAAAAGCTACAACCAGCCACAGGTAAAATCCTCTCAATTTGCTTCAAGAATGGATGACAATAGAAATTACAATCATTTGGCTGGAAGATTTGATAACCGCAGAAGTTTCTTCAATGGACAATGCTTCTCTTGCCATAACTTTTGTCACAAAGCAGCTCAATGTGTTGCATATAAAACAATCATGACTAGAGAATCTCAAAAACAAAGAAGTATGACCGGGACTACAAAAAGGACCTATAAAAACTTTTTAGCTCTTGAAAATGAAGTTGAATGTTCTATTTGCAATAACTTTGGTCATGAAGATTCTGAATGCAGGAGAAGGTTTCAGCAGACAAAGGAACAAGCCTCAAGCACCAAAACATGGAGAATAAAGGAACCACAAATAGAAAGATGTGGGATAGCATTTTATGCAGAGGGACAGGAAAATCTATGGTACATTGACAGTGGATGTTCGAAGCATATGACAGGTGATAAAGAAAAACTTGAATCATATTCTGCTTTAGAAAAGGGAAAGAAAGTTTCTTTTGGAAATGATACTCCTGCAACTATAAAAGGAAAAGGCACTGCTCAGTTAAAAGAAAAGGTCAAAGCTGGAAATGTTTTGTATGTTGATGGATTGAATCATAATCTTTTGAGTGTCAGCCAAATGTGTGATCAAGGAACCGAGGTGATATTTAGATCAAATGGATGTCTTGTTCGTGATCTTGATACAGGTAAAACAGTGATCAAAGGTGAAAGAACTCCAAATAATCTATACATATTTGAAGAAGGACAACAACAATGCTATCTAAGCAAGGATGATGAACACTGGTTATGGCACCGGAGGTTGGGGCATCTAAGCTTTTCACAAATAAGGAAAGCATGCAAATATCAGGCAGTTCGCGGTCTTCCAGATATCAAAATTCCAGACAACACCATATGCAAATCATGTCAGTTTGGAAAGCAAACCCGAACTAACTTTCCAGAGAAGGAAGGATCAACTAGCATGCCTCTTGAGCTAGTACATACAGATGTATGTGGTCCATTCAGGAAAAGGACACCTCGAGGAGAAGAATACTTGATATTATTCATTGACGATTTCTCCAGGTTTGTCTGGTTAGGACTTATGAAGCAAAAAGATGAAGCATTCGAAAAATTCAAATCCTTTAAAGCCTTGGTTGAAAATGAATCAGGATACAAAATTAAGTGCCTCAGATCCGACAGAGGTGGGGAGTTTACCTCAAATGAATTTTTCGATTTCTGTGAAGAACATGGGATAAGAAGAGAATTCTCTACAACTAGAACTCCTCAGCAAAATGGAGTGGTGGAAAGAATGAATAGAACAGTCCAAAAAATGTCTCGTGCTATGCTTGATGAGTTTGGAACTCCCGCAACTTTCTGGGGTGAAGCTGCATATGCTGCGGTTGTTATTCTCAACAAAACAAATGTCCGGGTGAACAGCACTCAAACCCCTCATGAGCTCTAGTATGGTGAGACTCCTTCGGTAAAGCACTTCAAAATCTTTGGGAGCAAATGCTATATTAAGAATACTGATGAGAAACTTGGCAAACTTGAACCTAGAGCAGATGAAGGCATTCTTCTTGGTTATTCTCCACACAACAAAGCATACAAGTGCTACAATAAAAGACTTGGAATAATTGTTGACAACATTGATGTAGTGGTTGATGAGAAGGGATACATTCCTAGGCAAGTAAATCATGAAGATATCGAAGAAGATGAAGACTACCCTCAAAGACAGAATGATGAAGAAGAAGAACCTCAAGAAGAACCAGAGGAGAAGATAAGGATAGAAGAAAAGACTCCATCCAGATATGTTCAGAAGAATCATCCAGAATCTCAGATTTTGGGGCAGAAAGAAGAAGGTTTACAAACAAGAAGAACAATTGCAGAAGCTTCAAGCTATTTGGCATTACTCTCTTCCACTGAACCACAAAATGTGAAAGACGCATGCAAAGATGAATGTTGGGTCAAAGCAATGGATGAAGAACTTGAGCAGACCGAAAAGAACAACACTTGGGAGTTGGTTCCTAGACCAAAGGACAAGAATGTTATAGGGACAAAATGGGTCTTCAAAAATAAATTGAATGAAAATGGAGAAGTAATTAGAAACAAGGCCAGACTTGTTTGTAAAGGGTATGCGCAGCAAGAAGGAATAGATTTTGAAGAAACTTTTGCTCCTGTTGCAAGACTTGAGGCCATCCGAATGTTCCTTGCTCTCTCAAGCTTTCAAAACTTCAAAGTATTTCAAATGGACGTCAAATCAGCCTTTTTGAATGGAGACTTGGAAGAAGAAGTATACATTGAGCAGCCAGATGGTTTCATTCTTGGGAATGATCCAAATCTTGTATGCAGATTGAAAAAGGCTCTCTATGGTCTCAAACGAGCTCCAAGGGCTTGGTACTATCGTTTGGACAAATATATTCATGAACAAGGCTTTTCAAAAGGATCAGCAGATAGCAATCTTTATATAAAAGTTGAAAACGACAAATTGCTAATACTTGTTGTGTATGTAGATGACATTATCTTTGGCAGCAATGAAGAAGCTATGAGTCAAAGCTTTTCCTTGGTAATGCAGAAAGAATTCGAAATGTCCTTGCTGGGAGAACTGACATATTTTCTTGGTTTGCAAATCCAACAAAAAGAAGGAGGGATCTTTTTGTCTCAAACCAAGTATCTCAAGCAGATTTTGAAGAAATATGGCACGGAAGATGCAAAACCAGTATGTACACCCATGGTCACAGGATGTAGCCTCAGTGCAAATGATGAATCAGCAGCAGTGCATCAACCAACCTACAGATCTATGATTGGAAGTCTACTTTATTTGACAGGTACCCAACCAGACATCATGCATGCAGTGGGAATAGTTGGAAGATTTCAGGCAAATCCAAAGGAAACTCACCTTCAGGCAGTAAAGAGAATCTTCAAATATCTTCAAGGAACTCAAAACTATGGCTTATGGTATCATAGAGATACAGATCTCACACTTCATGCTTATACAGATGCAGATTGGGCCGGAAGTGTGGATGACAGGAAGAGCACAAGTGGTGGTGCATTCTTTATGGGTTCCCGATTAGTATCTTGGTTGAACAAGAAACAGAGTTCGATTTCCTTGTCTACAACTGAAGCGGAATATGTTGTTGTTGCATCTTGCTGCACTCAACTCCTTTGGATGATGCAGACCTTGCAGGATTTTCAAATCACTTGTATACCACCCATCTCCATCTTATGTGATAATACAAGTGCAATCAACATTTCAAAGAACCTAGTCATGCATTCAAAGACCAAGCACATACCGATCAAGTATCATTTTCTCCGGGAACAAGTACTTGAACAAAAGGTCAAGTTGGAGTATATTCCTTCTAAGGAACAAGTTGCTAATATACTCACCAAACCATTACCCAGGGAGACCTTTGAATACCTCAGGCAAACGCTGGGGGTTGTTGATGCATCATCTTGTTGTTGAATCTCATCTGTTGTTGTATGTGAGGATCATATGGGGTTCAAATTTGATGGCACAAGTTCAGGGGGAGCATATAATGCATTGTTGGCATTATGATAGAAGTACAAAAGGAGATCATGGATGTTGATCCAAATATCGCTAAAATATGTCTCTATCACTTCATGGTGTTTGGTGATCATTCATTTGCAGATCTGGTCTATAATCAGGGGGAGCATGTCCTCAGGGGGAGTATAACCCTTTGCCCTTGATTTCAAAGGGGGAGAATGACGTGGATGACGTGGAGAATCTTGAGGTTGCCATCAATTCCAAAGGGGGAGATTGTTGGCATTATGATTCTGGTATGGCTCTATGTTACAGATGTTGTACTTGATGGCAACACTCTCAAGTGGCAATGCTCTGTTCAGGCTCTCAAAATGGTGGAAATTAAGAGGTACGCAGGTGAATGGTTCAAAAGGTGCGGGCCCGCAGGTACGCCGGCCAGGAAGTGCAGTCATACCCGCAGGTTACCCGTTCATGAGGTGCGGACCCCCAGTTCACTCATTTCAAGGAAGAGAAGCGCGCTCACGTGGGGTTTCTTATGTTTGGCCCGTGGTATTTAGCCCGCCGTTCTTGATTCTATGGTTTTGGCCCATGGTATAGGATCTAATTTAGCCCCGGTTTTGATCCCTTGTATTGGTTATTGATGGTTTTGTCCCATGGTGTGAATAAGGGCTTGACTATAAATAGGGAAGGAGATCACTTGGCTAATGTATCTTTGAAAATTGAATATCTTAAGATCTGAAATATTGGGTTATCGGTTTAAAAGCTTGATCTATATATAAAAGTGAAGTTGAAAGTGAATCTATGAAGTGTGATCTCTTGGGCGCATGATCAGATCTGGGCATCTGACTATCTGTGACACACTGGTGGACTGCCAATTTGGCCCTAATAAGAGGTTAGCAGGTGATTAACGGTGCAAGTGCGGGGGTACGCACATCAGAAGAAGATGCAGTGCGTGGGTTCGCAGCGCGACAGAAGCCGCAGGTGCGGGGACACAGTGAAAGTACGCGACACGATAGAAGTAGTGACTGCGGAGGCACAGTGGAAGTATGCGGCGCGATAGAAGCAGTGGGTGCGGGGGCACAATATTGGTACGCGGCGCATTTAAATACACAGTGCGTGGATACGCTGTGCAGTTCAAGGCTCTCTGCGGGGATACGTAGATGTGCGGAAGGTGAAGTGCGTAGCAATGCATGCCAGATAAAGAAAAACTGTGGATCTGTATTAATGCATTTATTTGATTGACTTTTCTCTATTGATAAGGTGTTCTGGGTTTAGTTTACTATTACTATTGATCTGGTTACTACAGTTGGTGATCCTTGAAAGAAAAGAAGTAGGGGGTTGTAGCTCCCTTCCAGGAGAGACTGGAAAACGAGAGAGAGTTGTAGCTCTCTGCAGGTTGCAGCCTGCGTACTGGTAAAGGACTGCACCAGTACAAAATCATTGTAAAAGGAGTTTCTAATTTGAAAGAAGATAGAGACATATTGCAGCAGGTGGTTTTCACCCACATTGGGTTTCCACCTTATATCTGGTGTTCTTTGGTGTGACTATCTGTTTTTCTTGTTCATGCTCATCATTTTATGGTACTGACATGCAAAAATAATTCAAAGTATAAATAAGGAAGATTTATTAAAAGAACTTGATAATACTGATTCACCCCCCCTCTCAGTATTATTTGCAACAATCTTGGTTACAAAATTCCGGTGACAAATGAGGAGAAAATAGCTTTCTTATATAGAAAATAGAGAGATCTAGATCCCCCTCTAAGTGGAAAACGGCCAGGTCCAAGAAGTTGCACATTTTGAATTGATCCTGGATAATAACAACTACTTGGTGCTTGATCCATGCCAAAAATAAATCGTGTCCCTTGATCTTGATGAATAAATTTGAATTCCATAATAATTCCATTTTTTTCCTGGTCTAAAAATATTATTTTGACCTTTTTTCTTCAAAAAATCATTTTGACTTAATCATCTTCATCCATAAGCTCAGTTTTTGTTAAAAAAATGATCTTTTCCTTGATAAACGACTATGAAAATTTGACTTATTTTGGACCCAAGAATTTTCTTCAACTAATTGGACCCAAAAAAAAACATTTTTCTTTAAAAAAATAATTCTTTTCTAGCCCGAAAGAATTTCTTGTGATTTTTATGCCTTGGAATTTTGTTTGTCAATTTAATTCTTCCTTGGGAATGACCACTTTCTCCAAAATTCGTTTTTCCACTTGGAGAGAATTCACAATTCATAACAACATGCATGGACATGAAATAAGAAAAACCATAAATACACAATGATTTCTTGTGGATCCCAATTGGGAAAACCCCCTTAAGCATGTTTTCATGAATAAAATGAATAGATAAACTATTACAATTGCTTGCTCCAACTCAGAGCTTAAATTGCAAAAGAATAATTATTCACTCTACTCAATGGACAACTCTGCCCAACACTTAGCCAAATATCAGCTCACCTAGCCTCCTATTTCCTTATACAAATCTTGAGGAAATTAGCCCTTATTATTTAGGATTTTCCTCAAAATTGATTATGCAATTCCCAAGGATTGATCATCAGACCTCATTCAACACCTATACGCTCAAGATAGTATACAACGCATGCTACACTTCCTTTTCATCTCCACTTCAACTAAGGAACTCGAATTCCTTGCATGCATTAACTATTTTTCACTTATTGATCAGTTAACTAATAGATCTCTGAGTTAGATTGTTGCCTCACTCCACCACTAACCTTCAACTGACTCCAACAATAGTTAGAGGTCAATTAATTGAACACAACTTAATATAACTAAAATAGATTTCTAAGTTTTAGAAATCACTCATGCATAACTAAAACCCAAGTGCTCTAACTCGAATTTACTGAGCTAACTGAGTGACAAGATCCATGTCACACTAGTTAACTACCTCCATTTGGTCATGTTAATGTGGAAATTCGATTTACTCCATTTGACTAAGGTAAAAGTCAAATTGATCTTTCTTGCTACATTTTTTCAACAATTAGATCCTAATGAATTAAGTCTATGCTCAAATCCTTATTAGACTATGGGTCTTCATATGCTCTACAAAATAATTTGTTTGAGAAACAATATTGTTGAAGGGATTGAAGGTATTTCTTCATTTGGTGATATATACACTTCATCTCTTTATGCATGTACCATAAGGTTAAGTAAAAAATATATTGCCAATAAATAGAGAATTCAATTATTTTGTGATTATAATAACAACGTTGAAGGATTTAGAGGAATCCTAGTGATGCATTGAAATGCATCAATGTAGTTTGGTCAAATGTTGGCCTTTTGATCATTGAACCAATTTCATAGTTTTCTTCAATAGGAGTCTTTTGCAATTATAAAACCATTTTGATCTCTTGATTGATATTTGTACGAAATGTTCCTTTACACCAATACTGTGATATATTATTTGTTGGACTAGATGTATTCATATAAAAATTGAAATAATACGTTTCATATGTCGATCTCATGGTGCTTCATGATGAATGCTTCTAGAAATCAAATATAAATATGTATAACACTTGCTCCTCTAGGCTTGATGGAAACACTTATTCTTTAGATTTCATATATATTTTAAGATATCTCAATGTATGCTTTCTTCATATATCAATGTGACTTGAATACATGATTTGTTATAATATACTTTGATACATACCATATTCATATTCATAAGAAGTTGAATAATTTTGGAAAAATCTAATGATATAATCTACATTGAGCTAGCCTCATCTTCAACATGTTTTGACTCAATATGTAAATTTTTAGCTATATTATATACATTTAAGAATGAATATATATATTCATAAAAATTGTATCTAAGAATGAACTTGATTGATGTTGTCTATTCATCAAGAAGATGACTTGATATTGCAATTGTAGGATGGTCCTTGTTCTTGTTGCTTCTTGACGGCTTCAAAATATTGACACAATAATATGATTCTTTCTCCTCTTATTTACTCTTTACTACTCATATAGTCTCCCACTTAGATAGTACACTCATTTTCATATTCTCTATGGTATTTTACGCTCTTCTTTTGAAGTCAAACTAGTGAGAGAAGTCTACATGAACTATCCCTAATTTGTTCCTTAGATATTCAAATGATTCTCTAGAAAGTGGATTTGTAAATATATTTTATATTTGTTCTTTTGTTGGTACATATTCCATTTTCGTTGTTTTCTAAGCCACTTTCTCTCTATGCAAGTGGTACTTTATCAAGATATTATTAGTTTTTGATTGAAGCACCAAATTTTTTGAAATACTTATTGCACTTGTATTTTTGCAATAAATAGATATAGGTTCACTTAAATTTGCTTTGTTTCATCCATAACACATGTGTGCAACAAGCGATAACTGTTATGCATTCTGACTCTGTTGTCGATAGAGATTTTGATGATTGTTTCCTTCTTAACCATGCAACCATAGACTTTCCTAAGTAGAATGTGCCACAACTTGCACTTTTTATCCCATCAACACAATTGGCCCAGTCTGTATCTATGTACATTTTCAATGTAAATTTCTTACCTTTTGTGTGCCATAGCCCATATTCTATAGTCCCTTTCAAGTATATGAATATCCTCTTTGTTGCTAGTAGATGACTTTGTTTAGGTGATGATTGATATCTTGCCACTAATCTGACTTCCAACATTATATCTTTTCTAGAAGTTGTTAGGTATAGAAAATTCCCTATCATAGATCTATAAAGCTTCTGATCAACATCAGGCTTCTCACAAAAGTCTATAGAATATTGAAATATTTGATGATTCCCTTTTGATTGGCAAATGCATGAACAATAATATCCTATCTAGAATATCAATTCTCGTGGATCTTAAGGAAATTTTCTAGTAGTTTATCTCTTATCCATCTCAAGGAGATATTTTAATAGACTTATTATCCAAAAAAACCAGATAAAATGTTTAAATCTTAATTTATTTTTGAATTTAGGCTTTTGTGATCCATATTTTATAAAGAAAAAACTTTCGGTAGAAATCACATAGGAGAATTTTTGCCAACGCTTTTCGAACCATCTAGTGTGGTTCATCATCAAGACAAGATGAAGAGGCAGATCATGACACCAACCTAAATAGAGAGCAATGAAGAGACCCTTATTTGGTCTTAATTTTTTGTTATTGTTATCAATTTTGATAAAGTATTTTTTATCTACTTTGATAGAATGGCCCAATAAAGTGCATCTAGAGACTTATAGATAGGTTTTTTACATTGTATTTAAAGTTTCTTATATATGGAGACCTACTAAAATATAACAAATGTATTTTATGTCAATCTTTTTTGGTATATCTAATATTTTTGCACTTGAACTTAAAGAGTGTTTCTTTATTCTT
Source organism: Pinus tabuliformis (assembly GCA_031772625.1). Taxonomy (NCBI): domain Eukaryota; kingdom Viridiplantae; phylum Streptophyta; class Pinopsida; order Pinales; family Pinaceae; genus Pinus; species Pinus tabuliformis. The sequence goes on along the minus strand of CM062819.1, from coordinate 87,100,443 downwards.
AAATGAAAAAAAAGGGTTAATTTTTACTAAAAGTGATACTCTACATAATTTCTAAAATATCTTTCAAAATAAATAATAAAAATATATCAAACTTCTTTTATACAATTTCCAAAATCTCATTTAAAAATAAATAAGTTCACATAACAACTTTCAAAATAAATAATATACAACTTAATTAAAAGAAACAAGAAATTTCAACATTGGACCCATTCACTGTTTACTATGCGACATCGGTGGATAACATTGGTTATGGGCATGTTGGAAGACATTCCATGAAATTTCAAGAAAGTTTTGACAAAGATTCCATAGATGGGAATTAGGAATGATGACAATGAGACTACATGATGAATGTTGATGCAAATGTGGACAATTTCAAAGATTTTGTAGGGACATCAAGAATCCTTGAGTCTTGAAACCCTTGCATACTGTCGAGGCATGTGTCTAGTCTAACCATGTCAAATTTCAGTGCATACAAGAAGAATTTGAAGAAATTTCAATGTTGACCCCATTAACTACTCACCGAGCGACATCGTCGGATGACATTGGTGATAGGCATGTTGGAGGACGTTCCATGAAATGTCAAGATATTTTTGACAAATATTCCATAGATGGGAATGTTGAATGAGGAAAGTAAGATTGCATGATAAACATTGATGCAAACGTTGACGATCTCAAAGATTATGTGGGGATTTCAGGCATCCTTGAGTCTTGAAACCCTCGCATACAATTAAGGCATGTGCCTAGTCTAACGATGTCAAATTTTGACGCATACATGAACAATTTAAAGAAATTTCAATGTTGTTCCCATTCACTTCTCACTGTGCGATGTTGATGGATGAAATTGGTGGTGGGCATGTTGGAAGACATTCCATGACATTTCAAGAGAGTTTCGGCAAAGATTCCATAGATGGGAATGAGAAATGATTACAATGAGACTGCATGATGAATGTTGATGCAATCATGGATGATATCAAAGATTATGAGAGGACATCATGCATCTTTAAGTCTTAAAACCCACACATATAGTCAAGGCATGTGTCTACTCTAACCATGTCAAATCGACGCATACAAGAACAATTTAAACAAATTTCAACATTGGCCCTATTCACTGCTCACCGTGTGGCATCGATGGATGACATTGGTGATGGGTATTTTGGAAGACTTTCCATGACATTTCAAGAGATTTTTGATAAAGACTCCATATATGGGAATGAAAAATGATGACAGTGAGACTACATGATGAATTTTGATGCAAACATGGATGATCTCAAAGATCTTGTGGGGACATCAAGAATCCTTGAGTCTTAAATCCCTCACATATTGTCAAGGCATGTGTCTAGTCTAACCATGACAAATTTTGATGCATATAAGAATAGTTTGAACAAATTTCAAGATTGGCCCAATTCACTTCTCATTGTGCCACAATTGGTGGATGGCAGTGGCGATGGGCATGTTGGAAGATGTTCCATGGCATTTCAAGAGATTTTTGATAAATCCCTAAATCCTATAATCCTCAAACCCCCTATCCAGTTAACCTCCAACGCCTCTATTAATTAACTGTTTAGGGACATCCAATCTTAAATCCAGTGCTAAGAAGGGAGCGAACCAAGGCACTAATTTAGGTGCTAAAAGGGGAACTAAATCTAGCGTTATTACTGTGGTTATTTTTGGCGCATTTCTGGTGCTAGTTTTGAGACTATTTCTAGAATGATTTCTAGCACTATTTTCGACACTATTAGTGCCTAAAATTTTTGGTCAGCACAAGCAATGCCAAAAATAATGCCATCTTGATAACTAGCGCAGACATTTTCAAAAAATTGGAGAAAAATAAACTAAAATAGTCCTTGGAAGCAAACAAGGGAGATAATCGCAGGGATTTGTTGTAGTGTTTGTAGCTAGAATGAGCTCTAATACTAGAAGTTGGACTTAAGGCACCTAATTTACACTTTAGATACAAAAGTATAAATGTAGTGTCGACTAGACATACCAACCAAACTAGAAGCTCAATTAACATAAACCTTTAAATGCACATGAGATAAATTAGAGAACATAAAATAAATAATGGCACACCATAAAAATTTACACAATACGCAAATATTTTACCCTAGAAACCCATAGCCAACCATTGAGCTTCATTGCCCTTATATTATGAACAAAATATTATAGCATGATTACAATGAACATCAAACGTGGTCCACGACCAATGCTCTCATACATCACTTAATATGTACCAATCACAAATATTTATCATTTCTTCATCTCTCTCTAATCATCTTTACACCATGCTCTATATATAGGCACATACAACCCCAATTTGTAGTTTCTCAAGTTAGTACGAGGGGTTTAAGATCACTGGCCAAGGTCATGGGAATCTCAAGAATCATAAGCATTTTTTGACTAGTTTTGTTTGTATTCAATTTCCCTTTGACCAATCATCTAGGTCAATTATGCACATATGCCTAGTTGTGATCCTTTTGTCTGCTGTAGTTGATTATTGACTTATGTTAGCTAGTCTATTTCCCATCAACTTTAACTAATATAACTACTCTTCACTTGACCATCATCCTATCGTCAACTTTCTTCTCATTGTCTTGATTGTGGTTGTCTTGTTGACTTATTGTTCTAGTTGATTGTTCTCGACCAAACTTCTTGTGGTTCATTCCTAGTCATCGTACCTAGTTTTACATTGTATTTAAAGCTATGGAGTCCTACTAAAATATATGAATTGACTTTAAAAAGTGTTTTTCATTCTTAAATGAAATAAAAAATATAATTTTTTTTTTAAACTACTATGCATAATTTCTAAAATCTCTTTCAAAATAAACAATAAAATTATATCAATCTTATTGCCCGGAGAGCCCTATGTATAAGGGAGGGAGATGTTGTCACGTTACATTTAAAAAATATTAAAAAATATATGTGTTGGCTAATATATAGTGTATATGATGAAGATATGTGTAACCAATGTATGAGGGAGATGTTGTCACGTAATGTTACATTAAAAAATATTAAAGTATATATATGATGAAGATATAATAATTAAATAAATAAATGTGTCGGCTAATATTAACAAACTCAATTTTCAAAACAATATATATACAATTTAAAAAGAGATCAATTATTCATCGAAAAACAAAGAAAATTAGGTAAAAGAAGCGAAGGATTTAATTGGGCATAAGAAGCGAAGGATTCAATTGGGCATATCCTAGTAAAAGAAGCGAAGGATTCAATTGGGCATATAACTCAATTTTGAAAACAATATATATACAATTTAAAAAGAGATCAATTATTCATCGAAGAACAAAGAAAATTAGGTAAAAGAAGCGAAGGATTTAATTGGGAATAAGAAGCGAAGGATTCAATTGGGCATATCCTAGTAAAAGAAGCGAAGGATTCAATTGGGAATATCCTGTAATAATCACCACGTAAATTTCGTGGCATTTTTGTAATAATAATAATCAGGTAAATTTATATGGGCATATCTTGTAATAATAACCACGTGGAATTTCTGTAATAATAATAATAAGCGAAATTAGGTAAAGGAAGAGAAAGATTCAATTTGGCATATCTTGTAATAATAACTGGCCAATTTGCTGGGTTTCTGTAATAATAATAACCAGGTAAATTTAGGTAAATTTGGTGGTCAATTTGCTGGCGTTTCTGTAATAATAATAATCAGGTAAATTTATTGTTGCGTAACCACGTGGCATTTCAGTAATAATAATAATCAGGTATATGGGCATATCTTGTGATAATTACCACGTGGTGTTTCTGTAATAATAATAATCAAGTAAATTTATATGGGCATATCCTGTAACAATAACCAAGGGAAATTAGGTAAAGGAAGAGAAAGATACAATTGGGCCTATTTTGTAATAATAACCAGGTAAACTTCATGGCGTTTATGTAATAATAATAATCAGGTAAATTTATATGGGCATATAATAATAACCAGGTAAATTTGGTGGTGTTCCTTAATAATAATAATAAGGTAAATTTATATAATAATAATAATCACGTAAATTTATATTTTCTGTAAAGATAAATTTGGTGGCGTTTCTCTAATAATAATAATAATAATCAAGTAAATTTATATTTCCTTGCATTCAGGTTTTCAGTTTTAGGAAGGTAAACTCAATATAATGGTAGGTGCTTGCATAGAATCTAATATTTAGGGTGAGGTGTGAACTGAAATATTAGGTAAAATTTAATAATATTACATTTTAATGAGTATTTTTCTCCACACCCACTATTTATTAAGTGGGGGTGGTTATAAATATTGGGTAAGATATAATATTGTAATATTATATTTTATGTAATCAATATATTTGTAACAATTAATATAGATGTGTTCTATCTATAAATTTAATTAATAATAGGATAAAAACGTAATATTGATAATATGAAAAGATTTTTTGATCATGAATATTTACCATAGATATCATTAACTTATAAGTAGGTTTTTTTACAATACCATGGGCCAATACCCTCAAGAGAAAGATAGAGAAGGAGATGAGGGAAGAAAATTTTAATACCATGGGCTACTACCATGGTTTATCAACACCATGGGCCATCTAGATTTTGGATTTTCATGTTATGTATCTAGGCTTTTAATTGTTACAATACCATGGGCCAATACCATGGCTTATCAATACCACATGCCCAAAAACAATAACTTTTTTCAAAATAAAAATATTTTACAAATATTTTCTTTTAATTCAATTTTATAACATTTTTTAATCAAATCTAAGAATGAGGAAACTACTATTAATATTTGAGAGCAACAGAGACAAGGTATGTTGTTTACTATAGTAGCTCGAGTTAAATATTTGAATGGTCTATGATTCCAACTAATTTTTTCATATGATGGATATGAGAAAATGGAAAACTAATAGATGTGACAATGACAACAGTAAAAGAAAATAGTTTCATATTGATTGCAATGAAGATTGTTTGTAATTGACTATATTCTTAGTATTCACATTTTCTATCTGTCATTTTTTATCATTGAAATTACTAAGAGTCTCTCGCATCTCAACACACTGACATAACTAAGCAAATTTTAAACATATTTAGCATATTTAAAATTATCAAAATAATTAGATGTTCAGCAAATTTTGAATGATCGCACAAAACAGCCTAGATCCATCATAACACTGGATCTATCGAGCTCCCAAAGGGATCAAATCTCTTGAGCTGCAAACATTTCCTCAAATTTTGCATTCAAAAAATAGATTTTCTCATGTTTTGCATCTCAAGAAATTTGATCGCTCTCCGGACTTGATAAATCTGGTACTAAGTTGGATTCAAAGTAATTTTTACACAATTTCAAAAATTACATATTTCAAAATAAATAAATTCAAAAAAAACTTTGAAAAAGATAATATATAACTTAATATTAAAACCAAATAAACCTAAAAAGAAATCTTAATAATAGATTACTATCTTCATTACCAATTACAATAAATTTTATCAATTACAATTAATTTTAATTTCGAATACAAAATCTTGGCAGCATTTTTTGAAAAGAATAAGAACCCATGAATCCTTCACCGAAACTTTGATATATGTAAGTATTAGTGCAGTAATGTTTTATGACTATTGTCGGCTTTAAAACCTCGTTGCTCACAACAAAATGTATATAAAACCACCTTCCTAGTTCACCCAAAAAGTTATATGCATGCTCAATACGTACTTCTTGGATCCTCAAATTATTTTTCACGTAGGGCTTAAAACTCTACACAAGTGTAACTCTGAATTGGATCATTCATATTATTTTTCGTTGAGTGCCGAAAAGTCTACACCAGTGTAACTCTGAATTGGGTCATTCATAAATAATGGAACACGCTTATGAATGGGTCAGAGATGCCCTTGACCACGCGCAGCAACACAGAGATCCAGTAAAGAACAAACGATTTGTTCTCATTATTATGAGGTTCGCGGAGTCCCAGCTAAACTCAGGTATTGTTGGACAAAACCCACCACCCGAAACCGCGATCAGAATTGAAGGGGAAAATGTTGGACAACATTTGGTGTCGAGCGTGACTGTTAAAAATTTGCAGAGATCTAAATACTTCAATGAAACTCTAAATTTATTATATCCATGGGTTCAAGTCGGCCATCCAGAATTAGAGAATTTAACAGAAAATGTTAACATGCATGATTTATTTGATCAATCGCAAGGAATATGGGTTCTAAAGCACCAGAGGATAACTGAAAATGTGGATGGAGATTCTGTCCCCACATCCCAATTGGGCGAAGATATGATTATAATTCGATACATAGTGAGTCTTCGCCAACCAGACAATATAGAAATTGGGTACTCCACTCAAATTATATGGAATTCCAGATTCAATTGGCGCCAGATCCTGCACCATTTACAGGAGAATACGTATGACTTCAATTTTGAACCAGAACTCATGGTTAATGCCACCAATTACTTTGAAGAGGAAGTAAAGAAGACATGATCAGGAGAAGTTTGCAAGTGAGGAGCCTGTAAAAGGTTTGAGATACAGTCATGTTTATTATTCACAGTGCATTCTCCTATGGTTTAGGTATACAGTCTCATGTCCCACATGCAGGAGAAAGCCACATGGTCCACATACACCATGAGCTTCTATTCTTTCCTTATTTTCATTTGGTCGAATATGTATTAATTATCAATGTTTGTTTTTCAAATTTTATAAATAAATATGCAGGTTTAAAAAAGTTAAGTGAGGTTGTTTTATTATTGGTTTTCTCACATTCCTAGTATCATGTTAATTATTGCACTCTTGATTTGCCTGCCTTTTACACTTTTCAAGGAAATAGAAATTATGTATACGCCTCAAAAAATGGATAATAAGAATATGAGCTGGATATTCGGTAGATACTTGCAGGTATTTCCATTTAAAGTTTAACATTGAACATTGGAATAGCATGTTAATTCTTGGGGTTTGTGGTTGCTAAGCTGCCCATGAACTTATATTGAAGCAGAACAATACCCACGGTTGAAAATTGGTCTGCTTATGCAAATGCACTATTTTGTTTCGATATTATCATATCATGCACTGGGAGAACCATTTTGCTTTGCAACATTTTGACCCCTTGCCATGAGTGCATTCTACTTTAGCCTGACAAGTAAAGGCTAATTATACTTTGAATGTCTAATGTTGATATTTTTGTTTAATGTGATACTATTTTATGTGTTAGATATGTTACAACTACATTGATCCTTCTCTGCAGTCATTTTCATCAGGTTCTCTTTTATAATCTGATTCAACGTCTAATTAATTCTATTTCAGAAGCTGTTATTTGCCATTGTTCATTGGTTTTATTGGCAATTATGATCAGTTAACCAATATTCTATCGAAATTGAAATTAAAAAAAATATGAGCTAATACTTGTTTCGAATAGGATAGATTGATGGAGATTGGAAGGTTGGAAAAATGTCTCCCCTCTTGATTACCATATCCTTCATGTATTAAAAGCATAAACTCAGTAATTATAAAAAATTATATTCCTGAGAGATAATTGCAATAAAAAATCCAAACCATATAACATTTATACTCAAAAACCAGTCATATAAATCATTACTCAAAAAAACCAGTCATATGATTCAATAACAAGTCATATAAATCATTACTCAAAAAAATAGAAAGCGGAGCATCGCCACTAAATTTTCTGTCCAAACGTTGACATACTAAGATGTATTGCAATTTAATAATCAGTATGTAGGACCCTAAACCGAAATTAATGGCTACCTTCTCCTTAAATTGGCTTCCTGTTATATAGTAATATTGATTTTTGAGTTTCTACTTGAGATATGTAGCGATTGCAAACGTTAGAACGGGATTTAGGGCTGCCGAACCAAACGTAGAAGAGGTATAGTACAATATCCTTAGTTCAATAGCAATTCTGTTTCCATTTTTAGGTTTTCATATGCTTTTGGGAAAATGGAATAACAGGTTGAGGTCAAAACTATTTTATGTGATCTATGTGGTACCGATACACGGCTATGATGTTGGTGGCCTATATTGTAATGCTCTCATGCCTGCTACATTCATGTATTGGTTCAACTTTCTCCCCTCACTTTCCCTTGGGCATCTTCAACCTCTTAGATTTGCCTTGGAAAAATATTTCCGCAAAATCCTTTTACAAGCAACCCCCTACTTTAGCAAATCAAACCCTTGTGGGCTTTATGTTAGAGGTTTAGAACCCTGGGCAGATAATCCAATTAAGTTACCTTGGAGATTGGGAATGCATGCCCTTCGATTCATACCTATGTCTCCCCGTAGACAAGTAAGTATGAAGGGTGAGAGGCCGGAAGTAAAACTTTTTAACACACATATATTCTTCCAGTTGGCATACCTTTATGTTCTTTATTAACCCATTAGATCAATCGATATGCAAGGCTTTTCCAAACTTATTTTAGACTAGAGTGACAGAAAAAAAATTAATGACATTGACAAAGATCTCAGGTACTAGCCGCAATCTATGTTTTTCTATGTTTCATTTTAGGGATTAAGTTTTAGCATAAAATCTAAATTTTTGCAAAATTTCCTACGAGTCCTCGAAAGATTTTTCTAGTTATTTGCTCTTGGACATAGAAAATAATATTTCTATCTACACTTAGAGTGTTCTAGCTTTTGTAATTAGTGGTTTTACTAGAACTCCCAATCTGAGGGCATCCAGAGTAGAGTTCCACCTACAATGGCTCATGAAAGTAGTCGTTGACAGACGAGGCAGCACCTCCAGCTAAAAGTACCAATCCACCACCAAACGCAACAGAGAACTTTGTTTAAAGGAAGTTATGGATTATCAATAGTTTGATTTCATTTTATATTTTTTGTAGTTATGTAATTGATCGAGCAAGATCTGGAAGTTGGGAAGATTTATTACATTCTCAAAGGGCTCATTCTTACACCTTATTAACCCAAAAAAAAAACTGGAGATTACACATCATCACATTGTTTTAAAATTAAAATTATCTTATTCATCCCCACTGACACCATTAGGTACTTGGTTGGTGTATTTTCTTCATCAAACCAATTGAAATTGTGATAATGGTTTGTCTGGTTGGTTTGATTTGATGAACTAGGGGTAATTGTTTTATGTTTTTGGTGTGGTAGGCATTTTTTTTTGTTCTAGGTGGGAGAGGCCCACAAACTCCGCTATTTGGTTTTAGACGAAAAACACTTGCAACAACATTTGGTGTAAGTTACCAGCATTAATTGTAATTTTGTTATCAATTTTAAGCAAAATTAGATTCTTGTTAAGGAAAATCAATGGAAGACGTAATTCATTACTTTCCTAATTCATTGATCTTTCCCTCTTGTTGAGAAAAATATTGAGATTAGCAAAACAATGAACAAAACCATCCTTCAAGAACTTAGCTAGACCTTCCCCCTTCTGTTTGGGAGCTGCCTGTAAAACTTTGTCCATATTAACATGAATCTCCTCTTACTACTTCTCTTTGCTCTTATGAAAAAAAATTCCTTTCACTATCCAAGACACTTCCTCTCGACTTTTATGCACCTGTCTTGACCAAGCTCCCTCTTCTGAAATATGGTGCAACCTTTTCCTTTTGAACCATCACACTTTTCTAAAATATGGTACATCACCCTCCCTAGTGGCTCTACTCCTTCCTCAACTTCCTTGCTCTTTTTTAGGAGGAAAAATCCCTCTTGTGGAAAAGAGTGATCTCCCCAAATTCACAAATCAAATCTAAGACAAACCAAACAATAAATAAAATTTCTCTCTAGCAAATTTTGAAAGACATATACATGTTTTATGGAGTAGATCTCCACTTAGATCCTTTCTTTGCTTAATTCTTGTTCCACGTCAATCTCTGAAGATTAGAACCTACAACACAATGACAAACCAAAGGATCAAAGCATACTTTAATTCAAGAAAATACTAATTAGAATATTAAGGAGGTCTAATACAATGAATAAAACAATGAGCAAGTCATGTGAGAAAGACAATATATATTGTATTAACAAGTAAGAGAGGAAGAATACAACCCATGCCTTGATTTCATAAGCCTCCACTCCAAATATCCCCAATTCTCCATTGTGCAACAAGGCTTCAATCTCAATTGGACAACATAAGGGCATAAGTTAAGTGCTCAAAATGTCAATCCTTTCACCATTGAGTAGCATTGTATTTATAGGAGAGAGGGGGAGGTTGGAGATCCATTTTCCATGGGATGAGACCCAAAAAAATGGGGAATAGCTTTTTTTGTGGTTTGATGTGTACACCTAATGCGAAATGCTCAAAACATGGGTCGTCACTCTAAATCCATATTCACTCCATTTATACTCTCTCCTAGATAAGTCAAGTGGGGTAGGTCAAGTTTTTCCAAAGAAATAAGGTTCATTTTGGTACTCAAATGCTCTAATTACTTCTTTAACTTTTCCTCCTTGTAGAGGCAAAAAATCAAAATATTATAGAGACTTTATTTTGAGAAGCCAAAAAGTAAATACTACTTAACCTTTGCTTTCCTAAGAATCTTAAAAAGAATATGATACAGAAAATAAGAAAAGTATTTTTTCAAAATTTGCCGATTAAAAAGCAAGGAATCCATCATACCTAACAATTCTTGTGAAAGAAATATTGATTGACCAATTTTCTCAATGATTTGGAATGGTCCGAGCCACAATCTTTGGAACTTGGTATGCTTACCCGTTTCCTCATGTGATTTGTCCCATTTCCCAATAGGTTGTTGAATAGGGATTGACCCAATGACTTTCTACGTCATTTTTGTCCTGAGCTGAGCCTCTTGCGCATCGGCTTGGGCACTGTCACCCATTGCAGCAGCACCCAACCCAACCCATGTTCAATCCCTGTATATCCTTGGGATCAATAACATTGTTTTAAATCTTTTTTAATCATTTGTCAAATGGGGTTTTTGGTAGTGGAGATCAGGCGCTGTTGTAACCATTTCTCCAATGGGGTTTTCAGTTGATTAGATCCGGCAACATGACACGAAACCCTTCACTTTTGAATGGCTAAAAAATATTCTCCCGGTGTCACACTACATCGTGTAAGATATGATGAGCAGGCAGCCGAAGACGTTCTCCATGATAGCGGCTTCAAAGAGCCGAAGTATTCGATCTGCGGTATCTAAGTCATGTAAACACTTCGGTATGTAAGCGATGTAAACACTTAGCTTGCAGGGCATGAAGAAGGCCTCAACTTTGGCCCTGAATCACTGTTTCCCATGTATTTATTCTTAAATACATGTAACAATAGCCAAATATCACTATTTCCCATGTATTTATTTTTCAATTATTCAAGGTCCGTCAAACATAGAGCCACAACCTTGAATAAATAACCTAAAGCATATTATGAAAATTACACATTTGTTTGATTTGAAGATTATTATTTTTTTTTAATTGTAAATGAGTGTAAATTCAAATTATTTTTAAGAAAATAAATATTTGTCGATAAATATTAGATTTTAACGATATATAGTTATATATAATGTTGAGATTGAAAAAATTAATAATAATATTTATCAAATTCAATAAGAAAAATTTAATAATGATTTTAACAAAATAGTTATTCTAAAAAATTGATCTTTTAAAAACTATGTTATAGTAAAATTATTTTAAAAACTTTTTTAAATTGGAATGGTGTTTTATTTTTAACATAAAAAAAGATATAGCAAATTAACTTCCAAAGAATTTTAATTTTTCTATCTCCTTTTATTCTCCCCATCTTTATTGTTGTCACTATGGGTTGACACATACGAAGTTGATTATAATTCCGAATGGTGTAGTAATGTTGTGAGATTCTCTCTATCATTTGTATATGAGAGTTTCTCAAAACTGAAGGAATAACCACAATAACACGGGATTTCCCCCATCATTGTTAATGAGGATTCCCCTTCATCAATGTTATTGAGGTTTTCTCATAATTGAAAATGTGACAATAATAACTTGAGATCCTACTAAGATTTTGGTATTTAGTTATTACATTTATATTGTTAAATTAGTATTATCCTTGTTGGTTGGTTTTTTGTATCCTTTGTCTCCCATATATACCACGAATACCTGGTTTTAGAATCCATCCCATATTTTACATTTGTTATATTTGTTATCGGGAAATCTAGTGTCTATTCAGAACTGCTAGTCCCACTAAGATGGGTAGCTATCTTAGAAACAAACAAACCAAAGTTAATTGTGTTTTCCTTTACAAGAGAGAGATGAGAAATAAGCAGAGAGATGACTTGGGATGCCTTCAAAAAAGCTCTTATAGAGCACTTTGACCGTAAATATAATCTTGTGGATAAGCTCACACAGACAGACACACAGCCTAGCAAAGATTTTATTTTTACACGAAAGAAGGAAACCAAGGAACCAAAAGGGTTATTTTTCGCTGGTATCTCTGTATTGCAGGTTCATTGATTGATTCAGAAGGAGAAAATCATTGTGTCTAACAATCTGAGTTGCAAGAAAAATCTCATAAATGTCAACTTGGCAAAAAAATTGCAAGTTCCAGCAAAACAAATTAAAAATACACAGGTTGATGATGAGGATGTTCAAATTCATAAGGATTTGAAGCTTTCTATGGATGAGTATGTGTTTCATGGTGATTTTTATGCTTCAGATATTGATAACATGGATGTTGTTTTGGGATACCCTTGGATGGAATCAGTGGGTACTATCAATATTAATGTACAGAAGAAATTCCTGAAGCTTTGGTATAAAAGGAAGAAAATTACATTACAGGATATTTCCATTAATAAACAGGTAGAGTCCAAGGAGGCTGAAGCAGAAGATGTTCCAGGGTCTGACATATTAGATGATGAGTCAGTGATGATAGACAATCAAACACAAACAGAGGTTGAAGTAGAAAAGGTTATAGGTGCTGATACATCAAAGGATGGCTCAGTGGTTGAAGTAATATTGAAAGATAAGACACCACAATAGGCACCACAAAATGCACCAGATAACAGTCAGGCTCCCGTAACGGGTGAATTAAAGAAAAATCCATCGTGGATTCAAACTTCAACATACCATCACCCACATCACCCCGTTAGACAACCAGCAAGATGGCAACCAATTAGCCACATGGACAACAACCCCTACAGGACAGATAGAGAGGAGCGAAGATCCACCTACTACACATCCACACACCGAGGCACCAGCGAGATCGAAGGTTCACCTTTCTCTTGGATGGCTAGCTGCACGTGCATGGTACCAGTGGACTACTCTTTTGAGTAGATCTTATTATTTGTTTTTTTCCCATGTTTCGGGGACGAAACATGCTTAGGGGGGTGGAATGTTATATACCTAGGGGGGATAATATGGGGTACCAAAGGAGGTACCCAAGGTAATAATGTAATAATGAGATGGGCCATAGTAATAAATAAGGTGGTTAACCCATATCATGTAAGGGACCACAAGTAGTTAATAATAATGTAATGGGCCCATGGTATTAGTTTGATGGTATGAGGGAACCATGGTAATGACCCATGGTATTGTATGTATGAGGCCTATATAGAGGCTAGAGACTCCACATGGAGAGAGAGTCAAGGATTATTGTATGAATAGGCATATGGCTTGTGGAGTGTTCTCCTTCCTTAAGGAGTGAATGTATGGTGTTGCCCTACCTTAAGGGTTTGATCAATAAAGAATTATTTCATATTATTTCTGGGTTTATTTGCATTATCTTATATTTTTATATCAGATCTATAACATTTCTATGTTAGATCTATAACAGCTGCCCATGAAGAGTATGATGATGGATATTGTGGTAGCAGATGTCCCTCCCAAGTTTTGCATGCTGTTTTCTAGGGGATGGATTAAGAGATTAGGTGGCACATTACAAAATGATCTATCTTATGCCACCATCCTAGTTTTTGGAGGAGAAAGCAGGAGATTTTACAGAGAAGAACAGTTGGAATACATTATCAGTGATGAGAAGAATCATTTTAATCATCTGATTTATGTTGTGGACATTGACTTTGTAGCATGTATTCTCCAAATTGAAGAATCTTAGAAGGCTTTAATGTAGCTCAAGAAACCAACAAATCAGGCCGAGAAAGAGCAAGGAAGTCAAGTTTGGGAGATGTTCTTTGATGGGGCATGTTCCAGGGAGACTGTGGGAGTAGGGGTAGTGCTGGTATCTCCAGAATAAGAAAGCACACATCTTTCTTACAAGTTGGCTTTCCAAATCACAAAAAATATAACAGAGTATGAGGATCTAATATTGGCCCTTAACACAGCAAAATACAGAGGGATCAGGAACCTGAAGGTGTTTGGAGATGGTGATCTGATTATTCAGCAAGTAAATAGAACATTTCAAGCAAAGCACCCAAGGCTGAAAGCATACAGAGATGAGGTATGGGGAATAAAAGATTTCTTTGATAATTTTTGTATTTCATATATCCCTAGAGACAAAAATTAGCTTGTTGATTCCCTTGCTGTGTCTGCTAGCATGTTTATGCCTCCCATACCTCCCAGACTAGTTCATGGAGTCCAAATGAAATATAGGCCATCCTTGCGAGATAATTTCTAGCATTGGAAAGTTTTTAAAGATGATGATGAAATAAATAGGTTTCTGCAAGTCATTGATGAGTTTTCAAAAATGCAAATTGACCAAGAAAATGAAGCCTTGGAAGAAAGTCCCCAATCATATTCCCAAGGGTTTAATTCCTTTAGAAAGGTTGTTTGACCAAAATGATGTGCCTTATAAAGCTACCCAAAAATAAGATCAAACTGTAGTTTGTAAGCATGATATAGGGACTCCAGGTCAGCCTAGATACATAAATATGTCTTCCCATCTGTCTACTGACCAAAATTTTGAATATTGCAATTTAATGAAGCAATTTACTCATGTCTTTTCCTGGGAATATAGTGACCTGAAAACATATGATAAGAAGATAATCCAACATAAAATCCCTCTAGAGAAAGATACCATCCCTTTCAAGCAGAAGCTGAGACCAATAAATCCTATGCTCCTCCCTCTGATTGAAAAAGAAATTAAAAAGTTGTTGGCCGCCAAGATCATAGTCCCTCTTAGGTATTCTAAGTGGGTAGATAACCTAGTAGTGGTGAGGAAGAAAAGTGGAGAAATCAGTCTATGTGTTGATTTCAAAAACTTGAACAAGTGCTCTAAAAAAGACAATTACCCTCTTCCCAAGATGGAGCATTTACTGCAGAAGGTCTCAGGAGCCAAAATGATGTCTTTCCTGGATGGATTTTTGGGCTATAACCAGATTGATGTGCATCTAGATGATCAAGAAAAGACTGCATTCACCACTCCTTAGGGCATTTTTATGTATTCCAAGATGCATTTTGGGTTGATGAATGTTGGAGCTACGTTTCAGAGAGCTATGTATATAGCATTTGTGGGGGAGAAGGATAAATTTGTCCTTATCTACCTTGATGACATAATAGTATACTCCAGCAGCCATCAAGACCATTTGCAGCATTTGAGGAAAGTGTTCCTGAAGTGCAGAAGGTTTGGAATTTCAGTTAATCCTAAAACGTCACAGATTGCTTTAGAGGAAGGCGAGTTGTTGGGACATATTGTTTCTACTGCATGTGTCCGAATTGACCTAGAAAGAGTAAAAGAAATATAGACCGTGTCTGTCCCGAGATCAAAGAAGGAAATCCAGTCCTTTCTGGGCAAGATTTATTTTGTGGGGAGGTTTATACCAAATTTTGTAGAATTGGTGAAGCATATTACCTCCATGTTAAAGAAGGGGTCGGAAATCAAGTGGACCAATTGAGCAAGAAAATCCTTTGAGTCCATTAAGAAGGCTATTATGGAGGCTCCCACTTTAATAAGTCCGAATTACAGCAAGCAGTTCCATATATTTTCATTTTCTTCTGAAGACACCATTGCAGCAGTTTTATTGCAAGCAGTGAAGAAGGTTCAGAACATCTAGTGGCATTTTGTAGCAAAACATTAAGGGATGCTGAGCTGAGGTATGATATTATTGAGAAACAAGCATATGCTCTTATCAAATCTTTGAAAGCTTTCAGAGTTTACGTTTTTCATTCCAAGATAATTGCGTATGTACCCTTTGCTTCAATAAAATATGTCCTAACACAGCCTGATGCTGATGGAAGAAGGGCTAAATGGATTGCAAAGTTGAATGAATTTAATCTAGAATTAAAGCCCACCAAGCTGGTCAGAGGTCTGGGTCTTGTCAAGTTATTGCCTAAAGAAAATTGCAGATAATTGGATATAGATTTCCTGTGTACAATTGCAGAAGTTGGTTAGACAGATGAAGAAGAGGAGGTTGTTGAACCAAAGAGAAAGAAGTCAGTGGAAGAAAATCTAGCTTCTTGTGATTGGTATTCTGAAATAGTTAAATTCTTGTTGAAGCTAGAACTATAAACCTTAGGGCAGCTAAATATTGCATTGATGAAAATCTGCTCTATTGGAGGGATCCATCTAGATTTCTTTTGAGTTGTTTGGACAAAGAGAAATCTATAGAAGTCATGCAGCAGTTTCATTCCAACATGTGCAGAGGACACCACTATTGGAAAACTATAGCTCATAATATCCTTAGAGCTGGGTACTATTGGCCCACCTTATTCTCTGATGTATTTTCATTTGTTAAATCTTGTGGCAGGTGCCAAAGATTTGAAGGAAAGCAACAATTGAAGTCCTTGCCCTTGAAACCAATACATGCAAATGGAACTTTTCAGCAGTGGGGCTTAGACTTCATTGGAGAAATCAATCCACATTCCAGTGGCCAGCAAATATGGATATTAGTAGCCACTAATTATTTTACAAAATGGATTGAAGCAATCCCAACCAGAAAGGTTGATCACAATGTGGTCATCAAGTTCTTAACAGAGCATATCTTTACCAGATTTGGTTGTCCACATAAATTAGTCACAGACAATGCAATAGCCTTCAGGGAAAAAGAATTAGTGGAAACGTGTGATTTAATTGCCATTAAGTTGGTTCATTCCAGCTCATATTACCCTCAAGGCAATGGTCTAGCGGAATCCTCTAAAAAAAATCTAATAAGGATAATCAAAAAGCTATTGGAGGATAACAAAAAGAATTGGGATTCTAAGCTCAAATATGCACTGTGGGCTGATAGAGTTACCACGAAGAGATCCACGTGGAATTCTCCATTCAGGCTAGTATATGGCACTGAGGCTGTGTTCCCAATTCAGCTAACTCTCCCTGTGGAAAAGTTCCTGCAAGATGAATGTAATGAGGAAGAAGACATGGCAAGAAGGATCACTAATTTAGCAAAGGTACATCAAATCAGAGAACAAATGGTTGAAAAGGATGCAGCACATCAGAAAAAGATCAAGGAAATTTTTGACAGGAAGACAAAGACAAATAATTTTCAGGTTGGAGACTTGGTTTTGAAGTGGGATGCACTAAAAGAGAAAAGAGGAAACCATGGGAAGTTTGATTCTTTCTAGACAGGGACTTTTATTATTTCTCAAATCCAAGGGAACAATACCTTCCTGCTGAAAAGTATGGGAGGGGAAACAGTTTTTGATGGCCTAGTTAATGGGCGTTTTCTAAAAATTTATGTGATTTAAGGTCTTTTGGCCTTAAAATTGTAAATATTTGATTTTATCAGTCTTAGTGTAGGTTCAGTCAGACTCCATGCTCAATGGAACACTAGGGACTTTGCTAATTTTTTTTCATCAGAAAGACATTGATCTACAGGTTCTTGAGACCTCACAGGGAGGATCTCATCCCTAGAAGGAGCCAGTGTTAGCTCTGCTACATGTTTGAACATTTTGAGGGTCAAATGCAGGCCCGTCTGTGCTGCTCTTCAAAGAAAGCCTGTATCGTTCATCCTCCTTGCTCCCCTCACTCTGCTCACAATCCATAACCTCCTCGCTTTCCCTGTTCTCCTTCAAAACATAGCATAAACTGGCTTTCCTTCAGGTCCCCTGGGCACAAAGTTTAAACCCACAAGACCGTGATCGTATGACCACGTACTATTCACAAGCCCTCTCTTGTCACATCATTCGGAAGCCCGTACGATCAAACCCATGCCGTCTGATCCTCTCCACCGTGATCGGATGACATTCGCTCCTCCTACCCTTGCAAAATAATCATGCTTTAACCTGTGGGGAAAGTGGTTTCCCTCCTGTCGCATCCGCCACGTGTCATCTCCTAAGTGGAATCGCTACACCACGTACAATTACCGCCTTCCTCCCATAAGCGGTGCATTCAATACCACCCGCTGCTCAAAACCACTTTCCCGGCCATTAAATCCCATGCATCTCGTCCACACGATAGCCATTAGATCTATCCGCCTGAGATCTAACGACTCATGATTTTCTGTTCATGTTTTCTCTTGATGTCTCCTGTAAGCCGACCTCCACCGTCCATCTGCAAGATCTGACGGCTCACAACCATTTTTCCTCTGTTTCTGCCTGATACTCTGTGCTAAGAGATCTCTGCCATCCATCTCTGCGATCCAACAACCGATATCTATTCTCCGCCCACTTCTACATCTACCACGCAGTCAACACACCTTGGTCATGCCGTGCATCTAAAGGACGAAGGTGGCTAGTGTTCAGTACTCCGAGCAATTACTCCTCAACAACTTCTTTCAAGAGATAGAATGGATGAGAAAGGAAAAGATCAGCCTCGAGCAGGTAAACATAATCAACAGTTATGGAATTTCATCCCATATGACACTCCAGTTACCTGAGAGGACTACAGAGTACCAGAGAATGTTAAATTCATTCAATTAAGTAGAAGGTCATAGTAGAGGCCCATTTTAGATAGTTAAAGTGCTTGGTGGCCAATTATGACCCTCCACGCATAGAATAGCAGAGCATGTTTTGTAATCAACCTCTATATATATCCAGAACACAGATGTGATTAGGGTTGATGGTTGTAGTTTTGATGTAAGGTTCAACTTCTGGAGACTGTAACTACTTTGATACTTGTAGCGTCTGGTCTTCATTTTCAGCTAATATAAGCTTCTTTTGCTATTAATTGCTCACTTTTCCATTTCTACTCTGTTCTAGGTTGTGCCTGTTATGCATTTATTCATGTGATCTTGATATTTAGCATTAGAGGGGTTGTCATCCCACCTCTGTGTTGAAGTCTAGTATGTATAATTGAATTTGTTATGCAAGTTTATATTTACTTAGTGCCAGAGAGCTGTCATCCTGTCTGTGCATTAGGAAATAGATTTGTAGACCTCTTTATTGGTTGCAACCTGCTTCATATGGTCAGTATTCTCCATGTTCACCTAATCCTCAAACTGTGAGTAATTGGTGGTCTAAATCCTTGTAGTCTGGAGGTGTTCACCAATGTCTAGAGCTAAGCATAGTAGAAGTGGTTATCTGGCTTGAATATGCATCATTCCTTCCATTCAACCATTTCCAACATTTTTTTGAGTTTGTAATGTTCCCGAGCATATCTGAGGTACAACCTAGGAGAGTGTCTTGGGGTGATAACAGGTCTTTGGAGACCAGACTTCCCAAACTAATACTATTTTGAATGACCAATTTGCTGAAATTCAACATAAGAAATTCCAGATACTATTCTGGATGAACAAACAGGAACAAACCATACTATTGAAACAGTCCCTGAGTGGACTCCCTCTAGCGGTTGAGAGCTAGTTGGGACAGATGGTATACCAGCGAACATTGTTGGAGTGGTGGTAGGAGGTTCTGCCACCGCTGTGTCGGATGACACATTCCTAGATGTCGATGGTTGTCCAGACATATTGAATCTATCTAAAAGAATTCCTAGCAATTTTATAGGAACTTGCGATGAAGGGGTATTAACTTCTGAAGTAGATGAAGGGGTATTAACTTCTGAAGTAGAAGGATATAGGTGGATCCTAGTCCGAAAATGCAATTGAGTACTACATGGAAGATCCTCCGTAATCTCTTCTATAGTAATCAATTCGAGTGGAAGAGGCAGACTGTCAGGTCTGTAAAATATTTCTGGTGCCAAAGAAGGTATATATTCTGCAGCGACAGATGTTGGAGGGGTAACACCTTCCGAATCAACTCTAGATGGAGCTGGTTTAGTAATCGAAGTGTTTACTATTACACTAGGATTAGATCCAATGTCCTCTTGTAACTGCGAAACTTATTTTGTAGAGGCAGGGATACCAGAAATGGTTGGAGTAATTGGAGTCTCAGAGGATGTTGAAACACATGTTTCAAACAAACTAGGAGACTTTGACCCAGTTAAACGAGTTCGCTTGGCTTGGAATGGTTTCGTTTTCAAAGTCAAAGACGGTTGACTCGTCACTCTCCATGAACAATGGTGTTTTGATTGACTTTCTTCCATGATTGCAGATTATTTGATCAACTCAAAATAAGAGGTGAAAATGTTATTCCGAATTAAATGAATTTTAGACGCTTCGACACAACTTTTTTTTTTCAATTTTTAAGAGTTGAGAAAAAGCTAAAGATGACTTTACTTGCCTTCTATTTTTAATGAGCCTGAAGTGGCAAGTGCTCAGATGGATCTTTTCCTTTAAGGAGTCTGAAAAGGAATGAAAGATACTACTCTGGAAATTTAGACAGAGGGATTACTAAACGAATCGCAAAACTGCAGAATACTTTTTACGGTACGGCAGTCAATCTTCCCAAATGCTGTGTTCAGTGCATTGTGATCGATAGGGTGGTAGACACGACTTCCTAAGGATAAAGGATATAGCCTATTATGGTCTCCCAATATATACGCGATGGTACGTGGGAGCACAAGTCCGTATGAAAAGTTGGAACAAGAAATTAACCAATGCTTTGTGGGAAGATAGGCTTACAACTAAGAAATCCATTGAAACCAGTCCCTATGAGTTAGTGTATGGAATCGAGGAAGTTTTCCCCTCATCTTTAGGAGTTCGAGCCATGAAATTACTTCAAGAAGCCCAAGTGGAACCAAATGATATACAGAGGATAATTAACCAGACTATCCATTTACAACAAACCAGGGAAGAAGTATACAACATAGTCCAAGTACTGCAAGAAAAAATTAAGAAATTTTTTGACAAAAGGAGCAAAGTAGAAGACTTCTACCTGGGAGACAAAGTGTTAAAATTGGATTAAAGAAGAGAGGACAAAGGGAAACATGGGAAGTTTGACTTCATGTGGAAAGGACCATACATTATATATGCCTTCAGAGGAAATAATTCATATTTTCTTAAAGAATTGAATGGTGCAGAGTTTGAAGGAGGACCTATCAATGGTCGAATGTTAAAACACTACATTGACCCAATTTACTAATTTTACAAGTTCAATTGTTCATACTATATATCCTTCATAATGTTCAGTGTTGATTAGATGGTAAAAGTTTTGAAGTTGAAGCCCGAAGAGAAGGCCCTAAGCTTTAGGATTATCACTATCATAAATATCAATGAAGCAGCAGGAAAAAGGAGATTTGTAGAGCACAATCAAACTATTTCAAAGGCCATTGGTCTACATTTCTTGACCTTCGACCAGGATAATCCATCCCCAAGTGGAGCCACTATTATATTCCTATACCAGTAGGTGTCATATATCATGATTAACTTGGTTTATCTCTGAAATATGTACATACCTTTGCTTGTTGCAAATGTTTTGCATATTTGTAAAAAATCAAAAAAATATTAAAAAATGTAAAGGGGGTATGTCCTAGAAAATAATAAAAGGACAAAAGGAATGAAAAAAGGTCAGAAAAAATAGAAAATGAACCCCAAGAAAAATAAAAGACCATCATAGAATTCCAAAGATAGAACAGTATACAAATAAAAATGAGTGGGTGGAGGGAACACTTATAGAACAAGATAGTAAACAAGTTGAAGTAGAAAATGTTATGAAATATTTGGAAAGAAAACTTGATCTGGATTCCTTTGTATAGGTGCCTAGAGAATCTTCACAAGAACCAACACAAGATCATAGTACACAGACATCGGGACAACCAGAGGCTTAAGAGCAGAGAAAAGATTTAGGATCACAGCGCATTTCTTAGGAAGTTACCCAAACTGATACAAACATGGGCAACCCTCCAGTATTGCAAAACCCTCTTAATGAGGAAAGGAATCAAAAAAGAAGGAGGAGTGAGGCTACTCCCTCTACAGTGCCATTGGACCAAGTATATGTGAAAAGGCAGAGATTGAATCCTCTATCTGAGCACGAATATGAAGAAATAGAAAGTGACATAGCAGCTAGGAGAAGTGACATAGTGCAGACAACACTAGCAGGGCAGACACCATCTACCTCTCAAACACAACCGCTAAACAGGCAGCCAAGTGTAGCAAGTGTAGAAGTGTCATCACTAATGACAGTTTTAGAGAAAATCCAGGATTTGAAAGAAAAGTACAAAGAAAGTAAGGCTATGAATGAGCAGCTCAAAGATCAAACTTATGCCAAATATCTGAAAATGGATCCTACAAATCAAACAAGGTTGATGTCAACCTTTGACATCAAAGAGGGAAAAATGTAGATGAGCTTTTTGAAGCCAATAGTACAACTAGCAAAGTCCATGGCAGATTATTTAAAAACAGATTTTTAAGTTCTTGCTAGAGAGATCCACCCAATTGATCAGATTGAGCTCCATAAGCAGACGGGTGAGATGGTCTATTCCACATTGACCAATAAAGCCATCATCGCACATCAGTTGCAAAATTATTTGAGCAATAATATAACACAGTTACAGTTGGAAAAACCCTCTCCTCAGGCTAAGGACACAAGGATAAAATCACTAGAAGCTCTGGGGATTGAGTTGGGACATGATCCCAAAGATGTTAAAGAAGCTAAAAGTTTTATAAAGAAAAAGAATGATTACATTGCTACACTTATGAAACAACTCAAACTCCCTCCCCTCAAACATCCACAAACTCCAGAAGTGATTGAGAAAGAAAATGAGGAAGAACTTATGGACTTGATCCTTAAGTTGAATGAACAACTGAAAGAAACAGAGCAAGAGTTGGAAAAAACTTTGCAGTCTAAACAAGGTGAGTTGACAACCATGCCTTAGACTGTAGTACCCATAGTTCCTACAGCAGTGCCATCTACTATTGCGACATCTTTGGCACCTAACATTCCCCTAACAACAACTCTTCCAATAACAGCAGCAGTAGGTACTTCTAAAGTAGCAACAACTTCAACAAAGCAAACAGAGGACTTAATCAAATCCATGCAAGAAATGAAAATCCAAGCAATTGAGATACAAAAATTAAAAGAAATGGCTACTAGCTTGGAGCACAATTATGATATATCACATATTAACTACACTGAAGAAGAGAGAAAGAATAGAAGGACGGTTGATAGAATAAAAATATTAGAGAAGGACTTAACATTTGAAAAGCCCTTAAGAGATATTAGAGAGATTTTATGGACCAATATCATTGATTCCATCAATGATATTTGGTCTTCTATTCAGATCATTTTTTAATAGATTGAGTTAGTTAAACTAGCTACTGAGGCCATACAGAAGACCAAGGAAGAATTGGGAGACAAGCCTGAAGAGGCAACTCAATTGATCAACTTTTTGAATAGCAAAAGTAGGCAATAGATGGAACAATGGGATATCAAGGATCGAATTAGTACTATCCTTGAAGTGAAGAATGTTCTTACTAAAAGGAACTTAATGCTTAACCTGGAAAGAAGATGTCAAAGTATTCAAGAGGACATAGATGATTTCATGGTAAAATTTGACATTCTAAGGGATAAAGGACTTCCAAACCCACTATTCATAAATGACAAGCTGATGACTCAGGTAGACTACATTGATAAACTACACCAGCAAGCCAAAAGTCAAGCCAACTCTTCCACAGTGAAAGCACTACCAACTCGAAAAGTGTTGTATGATGGTTTAGAAAATCTTTTCTATATTGAGCGTGAAGTGAAACACTTATTCACAGCCCAACCCAATCTTGCAAAGCACAATGAGGCTGATGAAATATATAGGAAAATGATCAGGATGAGGATACCCAATGAAGAATGGTGGACCAATATGCTCCATATCCTATAATTTACTATAGTAATTCTGAGGTAAATAGAAAATACTTACTGAGGTAAAGTCTGCTAAGCAGGTAAAGAGTATCAGAAATAGGTAAAGAGTATCAGTAGGGAAAAGTAAGCAAGAATCCAGCACACAATTACTAGAGCAACAACAAGAGGAAAATTCAAGTTTCAACCTCCAGCTCTTCCATGAATAAAGGGACAATAGCAATTAGTTTTACATATGTCTCTATATTTTTGTAAAAGATATTTTGTATTCCCTAGAATAAATCTCATGTAGTTATGAGATATTTTGATGTAATTTTTGCATAAATACTTCTCCATTCGAAGTATTGAGGGTGGATTCTATAACATCTTTGTAAATCTATGCTATCAAGCTGAGAAACCTTTTTTTACTCAAATCTGGATTTTTGCTGGAAAAGGAATGAAAGTTGAGGACATTTCATCAGATTCTTGTGCAGTATAATTGAAAATAAGTATTCTATCCTTGTGATTTTATGTGTTTTCAATATGTTTCAATGTTTCATGCATCTAAAATATAAATTGTAAAATAGTCAAAGTATATCAGAATTAGCTTTATTGCTCTATGCTATCAACAGTCTACCATTTATATGTTTTCTTCTAAACTATCTCGATAAAGGAATTCTTAGTTGCTCCTCTATCCCTATAGTTTTCTCTAATAAGTCCATTGTATAGGATTCTTAATTGCCCTCTACTAGTTGACATATCTTCCTTTCCTCTTTCTAATCCTAACTTGAGGATCCTTGATTTCCCTCTATTTTTGAGCAGAACTATCATCCATTCAAGTCCCAAAGCTTGTTGTTACTCTGTTATCCTGCCTGTTGAAATCCTACCTCAGCAATTTGACTTATTCCAGTGAACTATCCCTGTTTGACTCCATAGCCCAATGGCCTAAAAGCCTAGTTTGCCCATTTGTTTCAGAACTCCACCACTCTCAAACAAAACGACCTTATTGAACATTAATACTAGCCTAAAATCCTTTCAAACATAGATAAGTCATAAAGAGAGAGCTCCCTCTAGACTAGGTGGGCTAGCACCTAAGTCTAAAAGTTGGTTTGTGGTTACCTCGAATCCTTTCCTTCTTCCAATAACTTCTAAGGAAAATCTGAGTGATAACAGGTACAATATATTTTAAAACATTAGTTTGAGACTAAATAAAAATTTCTTCTAAAGAGTCAACTTTTATTTTTTTCTAATTTTTATTAATTTTAATCTATGTTGCCCGGATTCATGAGCCCAAGGTGGGGTTCTTGAATCTGTCGCTGGTTCTCGTCCCAAAGAAACGGGTGTTGGAGTGGGGATGTCCCAAATGAACCCTTAAGAACTGGGTTCTTCTCATAAGAGCTCGATACTCCCTTACATGATGGGTTCTTTCGTTGAAATGGGTGTGTTGAACCCCGCGTTTGGGTGTGTGGTGGCACAGGTTTTGGTGATTCACACAGGTCTCTAATGACAAGGTATAGCTTGGTGATTGCACAACCTCTCACTTTCTCCTTGTTCCTGGTGTTGACTCTTGAGCTAGTAGAGAATCATTTCCATTCAAGAAGCATCTTAATATATTGAGTTAGGTCCATAATCCACTGTAGCTGAAGTTCACTATTATGAACTCATTCAATTGAATTGGTAGATATTATGGGCAAGTTGCTATCAATTCAACATGTTTTTCAGTAGTGAGGGAATTGATCTATTTATGTTTTCATTTTTAGTTCAATCATGTTACCAGAATCAATAATAAAAGAAAATAAAAAAGAAAAAGAAAAAGACCATTGTTTGTTGCCCAATCGTATTTTCATCAATTTCTTATTGGTGGGCAATTTTATGACTATATTTTTATGACTCTTAGTGTTATTTTTGTGCACAATTTTTGCAACATTGGTTGAAACTTGAACGCTTTCAGTAAATAAAGGTTGGGAAATAGTAGAAAGTATAACTATTGAACCTGTTGGGAATTAGGACCATATTATGCCCTTATTATCACTGCTAGGGAAAATTTGCAAACTCCATTTTTCACTTGATAGAAAACTAGAAATTTGGAATTTCAATGTGAATGTTTAATGATGTGCACGTTTAAATATTTAAAAGTTTAAAGTTTAAATCATAAATATTTTATTTTTCTTGTATAATTTGGAAAATACAAAAATTCATATATATATATATATATATATATATATATATATATATATATATATATATATCTATAATAATGAATCCACGTACCCTTTTTCAAAAAGTGATTTCCCTGTCCCAAACCCATGTTTCTTGGCAACATAGAATTTAATTAATATTCACATTTTTTCCCATGTTTTTGGAGACATAATAGGTTTAGGAGAAAACAGGGATAAAAATGAATTTTCTTGCAGCGTTGTGTTTCCTTTCAAACTCTATGGAAAATAAACTCGCCCATGGCTCATTCCTCGTAGGATTTACTAATTTCTTTTAGGTTCTAGGTATAAATCAATTTCTACCTGAAGAACCCAACACATGTTGGACATGGCTTTCTTATGATTTTTGCAGCAAGCATCGTGTAGGCAACCATTTCAGTCATTTTTCATTTGTCAGTCCTATGTCAACACAGTGGGAACAACTTCGACCATGAGAATAATTTTCCATACATGATCTACTTCTTTGTCTATCGATTGAAAGGAAGTAGGTTTTCATATGCTTTTAGGAAAATGGAATAATAGGTCGATGTAAAATCTATTTTATGAGATCTATGTAGTACCAATACATGGCTATGATGTTGATGCCATATATTGTTACACCTCATGCCTGCTACGTTCATGTGTTGGCTCAAATTTCTCCCCTGGGTAGATAATCCAATCGAGTTACCTTGGAGATTGGGAGCACATGCCCTTCGATTCATACCTATGTCTCCTCGCATCTGAGTACGTTGGAAGGGTGAGAGGCGAGAAGTAAAAATTTTGGGCGCCTTCCAACCTTATTTTAGACTATAGTGACATGGAAACAAAATTAATGACATTGACAAATATCTCAGGTACTAGTTGCAATCCTTTTTTTTCTATTTTTCATTTTAGGGATTAAGTTTCAGCACAAAATCTAGATTTTTGCAAAATTTCTTGTGAGTCCTCGCAAGATTTTGCTAGTGACTTTCTCTTGTCTCATATAAAAATAAATATTTGCATCTACATTCGGAGTGTTCTAGCTTTTGTAATTAGTGGTTTGACTAGGACCCCCAATCTCATTGCATTCAGAGTGGAGTTCCACGTACAATGGCTCATAAAAGTAGTTACTGATGGGTAAGGGAACACCTCCAAATAAAAGTACCAATCCACCACCAAACCCAACCTTTCATTTCCTCCATGAGGCTTGCTGGAAAATATTCCCTAATATCTAAAAGCTAGATGACACATAAGAAATTTTGCCAACTGATCTAAATCCTAAGTGCTAGCTCATAGATTTGTTATAGGGTAACTATTGATAAATCTAGGGCATTAGGATTAGGATATTTCTCTTTTATGAAAACTGCTTGTGAATGCCTTGTACTTCTTCTTTATATTGGGATCTTCTCTTCAGTTAGATTATTATAGTGTTCTTCTTCATCAAATAGTTACCAAAGTATAAACAATAAAGAGACAAGAGACACAAAATGTAGGTGATCAGCTAGGGCCAAAACCTCCCCAAATTGAGAGGAAAAGCAAAATGAATTCTTATTCTTATAGATACTTCAATTAATGAATATGTTATCGCTCAGGTTGTTCCCTTTGACTCCTAAGGGAATACGGCCGAGGTAACCACTAACCAATCTTTGGATTACATGTTCCAGCCCACCTGCAATCAGAGAGGGCTCTCTCTTTCTGATTTAGCTTTGTTTTGGGGAGTTTTAGGCTAGCTATGATGCACTGAATTTTGTTTAAAGTTTTGGTTGGATGATATATTCTAACAGCTACAATGCAATGTTCAGAGGATTTTAGTCCATTTAGCATTGGAGTGGATGATGATGTGTTGCTTGAGGTGCTTGGTGAGAATGATGATACTGTAGAGCCAGATGGGCATTCATGAAACAACCTTCGAATTTGAAAATATGGATTACAATCAGTCATGAAAGGCAATTGAGGTTCTTTCACTATGCTGGTATGGTGGGGAAATGAAATATTGCTCAGGAGCAACTCAGAATTCCTGAACAGTATTTACTATGAAAGATTCAATGTAAATGTGAGCAATTAAGAATTTCACATTCATAACTAATTCTGAAGAAAACACAATTAACCGCAGAGATTGAGCTTAGGGTGTTTAAATAAACAAATCCTAAACTATTCCTTTTCTCTGATGCTAAGACCATTAAACATACAACATATGCGGGTTTGTAAGCGAAGAAAAATATAAAGACACGGTTTAGAAAACTTATTGTATCACGAAATAACGCAGGAATCCTGCAGTAGCAAACAATCTCATCATAACGCATCAAACAAAGCAGAATTTCAGGAACTTCATCAGCTTCTTGTATTCAAAGTCTGTAATTACAGTGCAGCTCTTCTGAAGAAAAATCAACAACCCCAAACAAGTTATGCGTGGGGGTATATATACAAAAATGTTTCATAAAATATCTGAAAGATGAGTCATGAACTCATAACTTTCTCACCAACTTTCTACCAATAGTAGCTACAAAAATTTATTGCTATTGAAGGATTAATAAACAACTGTTTATCTCTGTCAGTGATCCTTGACTTTGGAACCAACTGGGCCTGCCGACTGATTTGCATTTATTTCGGAAGTTTTGGCTTTCTTGCTGTCTTGCCACGATGCTGCCGTTGTGGTTGCGTCACTTGTAATCATCCATTTGTGCCTAGTCATCATTTTTGCCATTCAGCTGCTCTTTCAGATTTGATTTCTCAGAGTAATGTTTCTATCATGCCTCTCCACCAATCTTCAGTATGCAATTGGTGTTTCTATATTTTAACCAGAGTCTCATGGGCTTCAGTATTATTTGTAGTAATTTGGAGGTGTTTCAAAAAGGTGCTTGATGTCATGCTCATTAAAAAACAAATTCTCCAATTTCTCATAGAGAGTCTGCCCAGATGGGGGCCCTGCTTCCTCTGGACTGCTAGAAGATGTTGTTATTTGATTTGTTGCATAATTGTTAACCCTCTTGGCATAATTTTCATGTGATAACAATCTTCCTGCACTAGTTACCAAGCTGGGGATACCTTTGTTATGCAATGCAGTGATTTTTGCAATGAATTCATTTACCTCTATCTGCATTTCTTGACATCTTCTGTCCAATGTTTGCACATAGTTCCTCAAAGTAAGCACCCTCTTGATTAGTAATATGGTATCAGTCCTCTCTCTGATACCAATTCCTGCTAGCTGAAGGCTGGTGCGGTTATTAAGCACTTGGATCATTCTGTTGGCTATTTCAGGCATACTTCCCAAGGATGCCCGGGATCTTTGACCTTCTGCTTTTGCCCTGTTTAGGAGATCCATTTTCTCATGGATAGTTTCAATGGACTGCCATTGATATGTAATGGATTGACTAATGTTAGCCCATAGAATTTTCTTGATATCACTTATAGTCTCGTTCAGAGTGAGCTCTTTTTCCAACTCCTTTATCCTTTTTTCAAGAGCCCTTACCTCTCTTGTTCTTTTAGCTATATTCTGCTTTGACTTGTCATATTTTTCTTCCAGTGTAGCCAATTTCTCTTTTGCTACCTTTAGTTTTGCCATCTGTGCTTCAAGA
This sequence comes from Pinus tabuliformis, assembly GCA_031772625.1. Taxonomy (NCBI): domain Eukaryota; kingdom Viridiplantae; phylum Streptophyta; class Pinopsida; order Pinales; family Pinaceae; genus Pinus; species Pinus tabuliformis. The sequence continues at coordinate 87,070,824 of CM062819.1, read as the reverse complement.
TCCTCTAGTTCTTTCCTCATACTTTGCATGTAAAGGCTGGGTACCTGTTCTAATGTTGTTGTTGGTGCTGTCGCTTCTGAAGCTGGTGCTGAGCCTGAAGGGCATGCCTCTGATGTTTGTCTAGTAGGAGGAACTGTTGAAATGGTTACAGGAGGCACATCTTCAATGGATGTAGATGTCTGCGCTGGCTGAGTTGGCAATTCTCCCTGTTTTGTCTTTAATGCCACCTCCAAGGCGCCCTCTGTTTCCACCAATCTCTTATGTAGGGTCAAGAGTAGAGATACCACATCTTGATATTTCTTTTGTTCTACAACCCCTTCAGTCTGAGGGTGATGGGTAGGTGGTATTTTAATCTGCTTTCTCAAGGCTGCTATATCCTCATCTTTTCTCTTCATCAATGCTTGCACACCCTTAGGATCATTTGGGTCATGTCCTAGCTCTATAATAATTTCTTCCAAGGACTTGATTCTGTTGTCCTTGGCTTGAGATGAAGCCTTCTCTAGTTCTAACTAGGTAGTAGTGTTGTGTAGAGAATTCTGTAGACGGTGTGCTAATAGAGTTTTATCAGCCAATGTAGAATAGAGCATCTCCCCTGTTTTCTTGTGTAGCTCGATCTGGTCCATGGGGTGGATGTCTTTGGCAAAGACCTCTAAGTTAGTTCTGATGTAGTCTGTAGCTGATTGAGGTTGCTGCATGGTAGGCCTAAAATGACTAAGAGTCATTTTTCCTTCTTGGATATCATAGGCCGACATAAGCCTTTCTTGATTAGTTGGTGCCATCTTGAGCAGCTGGTTATAAAGCTAGAATCTAACTGGCTCATTTCTTGCTTTTATGTCTGTAAATTGTTTCTTTATGCTAGAATCTACCTTGGTGCGCTCCCTTGAAGAACTTACTTCTGTCCATTGTTGTAGTTCTTGCTCTTGTTGTAAGGAGCCGGCTGATGTTTCAATACTAGGAGGGAGCATAGTATCAGTGGGTATTTCAAGCATCTCCTCCTCAGAAAAGGGATTCGGCCTTTGCTTTTTCTCGCCTTGCTAATTTGTGGAAGTGGTAGGAGGAGTTTGCTCTTGCCTATCTCTTTTCCTCGTTCTTTCCTCGTTTGCAGGTGTCTTTAAGACTGTAGTTTCAACTATCACCTCCTGTCTTGGAGGGATTTTCTCTTGGGTTTGCTGCTCTGTGGAGGCAGGCATTTTAGCCATTTCTTCTTGCTGTTCTGCTTGCTGCTCCAAATTGGGAAGTGACTCCTCTTGTTGTACTTCTTTGCCTTTAGTTAGATTTGCTGCTTGATCAATTACTTTGGCAGACTGCTGGGGAACAGTGGAGGATGAGGCACTCTCTCCAAGATGCCGAGGGGCTGGAGACCAAACCTGTCCAAAATATTCCAATTCAACTGCTTTTTCTAGATTTTTGCTCTTTCTACTAATTCTTCTTCAGAATAGTCCTCCACTAATGTGCCTTCTTTCCACTCTAGTTGGTTAGCATATTTTTCAATTTTTGGAATACTAAAGTGATCATAGACAGCAAGCCTATACTTGATTCTTCTGAGGCTTATGAAATGATTAGGGTCATATGGTGCCCAATAGAAGCTTGTTTTCAACTGGAGGTTTTTTAGGATCTTATCTGCTTCTCTCCAAGCTTCTTCCCTTTTATTAAAGATAAATGGACCCAGTTGGTGTTTGATTTTCAGCTGTGCTTTTTTATTTCTGCTATGAAAATGAATCATGTCTGCATTTCCAAATTGCCGGAAATATTCTAATGCAAAAAGTCTCATAGGAACATACTTTGGCAGTCTGTAAGGGGCTAGCTCACAGCCATATATTCTAATTACTGTGTGGTCTTGGTAGAGGTACCAATCTCCAATGCTATAATTCTTTGAAAGCTGGAGGATCTTCTGCATTTCATCGGTGAGTCTGGGAAGAGGAGAACTCTGCAGCAGAGACAAGGCCGGATAGATGAACAGATCAATGAACTCACAATAGTTATATGGAGAGCAAGAGATATGATGACAGACTGGTGTCCAAAATACCACTGACCTCCTGTTTCCTTTTGCATCCAGCTTTTTTAAGAAAATAGGGAAATTGTCAGGCTGATAATATAATATCAAATGATATATATATATATATATATATATATATATATATATATATATATATAGAGAGAGAGAGAGAGAGAGAGAGAGAGAGAGAGGAGGTGTACTTGAATACCCTCTCTCTCTCCAAATTCATGAATTGCTCATGAATTTTGTCAGCAATGAATGTGGCATAATCATATTGGGCAGCAAGGGGCTGCCCTAGAGTGAACATGGATAACATTACTAAGGTTGTTTCATCCAAAAAATCACTCGTATTGAATCCCAAAATGCAAGATATCATATCCACTAGCAGTCTCCATGTTTCATTGAACCAGACATGTAGATAAGGAGGAGGTTGCCGGGGCTGATATTCTGGCTTCATGAACAACTGGCCAATCCTTGTGACCTCTGAGCTGGGCAGCTTGGCAACTTTTTTGAGCAGAAAATTCATAGAAAGGGGCACCAGAGGTTTAGTTGGCTTAAAGTTTAGCATCTGATTTATGGATTGAGGAGTGATGTGAAATAAAATAGTCCCAGATGAACCCAAAACTGCTCTTTGAGAGGGTTCATAGTGTTCACAACACTGATGGATGAGGTCTGGGAACACATTGACTTGGGGAAGGTAATAAATGGGCAAGTTAGACTCCCAGATACCTATGTCATCAGCACCACTCATGTACTTTTTCTTCAGCTCACAAACAGCTTGTATGTGATATTTGGTACTTATCTCAACTATTTCTTTTATTTGATCATCTCAGTTAGCAAGGGCCAACCATTCCAAGTTCTTATGTGGGGCATTCAGGGGAGTAATATTTAATTCCACTAGGGTCTCCATTGCTTATTTCTCACTTGAAGTTGAATTTATGCTTTCGGTTTAGCAAAACTGGCAGTGAACAGCAGATTATTGTCGATGGGATGACTTGCAGAGATGAAAAAGGAGGTGAATTGGGCTAACAGGGAACAACAACTTGTTGAGAGGGTGAAAGTAACCAATGCTGGGGGTGAGCGCTGCCTTTTTAGTGGACTTTGTTCGCTAGTGGTTTTAAGTTGAAAAATGTGCAAGAAGTTGTGGGAATTGAGTAAATTGGAACCAGGAACCCTCTTCAGATGAACTTCGGGTTGATTTGGTAATTACAGGGGCTCAGTACGCAGGTAATTAGACCAGTTGTTTAGACTTTTTTACTGTAGAAAACTAGGAAGACCAGGTTACGCAGAGAAAACGGTAAATACCTGGTGATGGTGAGGCCGAGGGTGTCGAGAATTGGTGAATTTGCAGCGGCAGTAGCTCAAGAATTGAATTTTGGAGTTGGCAGAGAAACGTCGTAAAAACAGCATGCAGGGAAGCACACCACTCATCCACTAGAAATGCGAAAAAATCACGATTTTGCGCGAAAATATGTGAAAAATGGGATTTGGCGCCTTTTTTACAAATGACGTCAGCGTGACGTCACTGGTTGGGCCCGGGTACGACAGGGATGACGTGGCGATGTATGACTGGGATGACGTGGAGGGATGAGGCGGCGGCCATGTCGGATAACGGAGAAACGGTGTTGGCGTGTCTAATGACGTAGGCGATGACGTAAGGGTGGGAAGCCGACACTGGTAAGCGGTATTATCGGACCGCTTTTGGTACGAGACTGGTAATGGTCAGAGGCTGCCCAATCCACTAATATATGGGCACGCGTCCCTAGCCCTACGTCATCTTCTGATAGATTTCGGGCGCTAATGGATGGATAGTAGAGGGGGTCTGAAATGTGCGATGACTGTCGGATGGGAGGGCCCAGATCCGACAGCGGACAGGAGGACGAGCCGCCAGCGCGATAGCGGCGGGACCCAAATATTAAAAAATTATTTCTTTTGATACCACGCGCAGAAACAAAACTTTGGTTAAATGGAAAATGTGGGTTTATGGAAAATTTACACCAGTGATGAAGAAACGAGGGATTTTATCATTAAGGGGGGTATAGCGGGTGAGGGTTATTAAATTAACCAGGTGTTAATTTAATTCCCGAACATAGCCTGGAGAAATACACATGAAAGCCTAAGATTCCCTCATGCTTCCCGAACTTTGAAAGATATGGCTATAATGCCAAAAGGGGGAGGGGTATGTACATATTTTTGCGTTTTTGTATAAAATATGATAATAGTAGGGGGAGGGGAACACTTAGGGAGTTAAATAGTAAGGTTAGAAGTCAATATGAATTGGAGATGTGAGAGGGGAACAGGGAGCTAAGTTTTTGAGGAGTAAACTTAGATTAGGAGCAGATGAGAGTAAGCAATGATTTTACACAGAAAATGTGGCTTTTTTGTGTGGTATAAACTAACACCTTGGCTTAGTATTTCACAGAAGGAAAAGTGATGCTAGGACTTGTTGAGTGAATTCCAAGGTTTATTAGAGGGATGTTAGAAAAAGATTTCCTGGGAAAGAGGGGAAGTTAGACATGCTTCCATATTTTGTTATCAAAATGCTGAGCAATAGTTCTATTCTTGCTGATATCAATTTTCTTTGTCAAGCTCACTCATGAAAGAAATCAGGCTTCGGCAACCCTTGACTACCTACCCATCTTAGTTCCTAGCATTTTTTGTTACTTCAGGGAAGGCGCACTTAGACTTGCAAACCCTCAATTGATATTTTCTTTTTCTTTTCAAATAACTTGCTATCTAAAACTACCCTTATCACTTCCAAGGGCACAGATTAAGAAGTTGGGCGCCTTTGTTCTCTACCTAACTACCAATCTGCCAATCTTAAACTGTTTGGACATATTTCTCTTTCTCTAGTCTAAAACAGGCAATTTAAAACATAACATGGGCCAACTTGCACTGTTGGGCCATATATAAAGATAGCAGTGGCATTTTGGTTGGCCACTTTCCTGGTCTTTCTTTGGGGTTCATTTCACTTTATTTTTTCTGACCAATTCATTTTTCTTGCCTTTTGATTATTCTTTTAAGGCATACCCTCTTTTCATTTTTTAACTCTCTGTCTCCTTCACAAAAATAGAACCTTTGTGTCAGCAAAGATGAACATTTTTGGCACTTCCACTGTCAATCATGAAAAATGAAACCCTATTGGTATAGGAGGCTAACAGAATACCAAGACCATAAACTAGACCCTTGTTAGAATTACCTCTCCAATACCAAGTCACAAACCTTCTAGATTCAACTTCCTTTTGAGTGAATGATGATCAAGCTTCTTCCTTCAATAAATCGGCTATCCTTCACATTTTGGTTCCCTAGATCAGATCTATAGTTCTCAACCCTATTGCAAAAAGCTTAGCATGTGTGATTGATCAACCTTTTGAAACTTGATGTTCTTCACTTCAATCGTATGACCTCTTATTACAATAATACTTGTAATTTTGTTTATCTTCTTCCTTCATTTGACTTCTTAGATAGCAATAAGACTTTCAACCTTTATTGTAGTAGATAGTTCTTCCCTCCTTCTCGCTTGTGAAGGTACTAGCCCTAAAATATATCCATAAACAACACCAAGATATTCTCTCTTCCTTTGCTTCTCTTCGCTGGTTATGGGGCTCCTTTCCTAGTGATCTTTGCACTTCTTATTACATATTTACTTGACTAAATTTTGTGTTCATAAATGAAGGTTGAACTACCTATTTATAGTGATTTGTCCAGCAAACTAAGTTGACTTGTGTTGTAGGTGAGTTGATTTCCCATTCTAGAAGCATCCTTAGGCTGACAAGAAGAGAAACTTGTGACAAGGTCTTGGAGGGCTAATAAATTTTCTTTAACAATGGATTACATGCCCAAAATGGGTCTTCAAGCTTTGACCCTGACTCTATGAACTTTATGACTTGATTACCAAGCCTAATAACTCACAATGGGAGACTTATCTAAAAATAAAATTCTTGATCTTGAAACCCATGATTCATGTATTACAAAAATAATTTTATTTTTCTTCTATACATAAACTACATAAAATTACACGTCATTATGAAGACCGAACCTAGTTACACTTTTCAATAGTAACTACAGTTATGCTTCCAAATAAAATGTATTTATTGAAGTCCATTTTTATATAATATATTAAATCTCTTCTTATTTTTATATATTATGGGAAATACCAATAATGTATGGTCCATATCACAATTACTCCATTGTCCAAGGAGAGGAATTCAAGAACTACATCTCCACTACAAAACTATGAACTAAATTGCATTGAGATGAACCCCGACTCTCTCTTGGTCCCTCATTATATAATTGTTGATATGTACATGCATGCATATGAAGGTTTATTATAGAGAACTTTGTTTAAAGGAAGCTATGGATTGTCAATAGTTTGATTGCATTTTATATTTTTTGTAGTTATGTAATTTCTTGGACTTGTAATATAGGAAAAGGAAGAATTGGGTGGGTACACAACCAGAAATTGATCAAGAAAGATTTGGAAGTTGGGAAGGTTTATTACATTCTCAAAGGGCTCATTTCTATACATGATTAACCCTAAAAAAACCTAGAGATTACACATCATCATGTTATTTTAAAATGAAAATTATTTATTCATCCCCACTAACATCGTTAGGTACTTGGCTGGGGTATTTCTTCATAAAACCAATTGAAATGGTGATAATTGTTTTTTTTGTTTGGTCTGATTTGATGAAATAGGGGTAATTCTTTTATGTTTTTAGTGTGGAAAACATTTTTTGTTCTAGGTGGGAAAGACCCACAAACTCCGCTCTTTGGTTTCATATGCGAAACACTTGCAACAACATCTGGTGTAAGTTACAAGCATTAATTGTATTTTTTTTTTTATCAATTTTAAGCAAAATTAGACTGTTGTTAAGGAAAATCAATAGAAGATGCAATTCATTACTTTCCTAATTCATTGATCCTTTCCTCTTGCTTGTCAAGAAATACATCGAGATTAACAAAACAATGAGCAAAACCATCCTTCAACAAATTAGCTAGACCCTCCCCACTTTTGTTTAGGTACCACCTGTAAAAATTTGTCCATATTAACATGAATCACCTCTTATCAATTCTCTCTTCTCTTATGAAAAAAAATCTCCTTTGGCTATCTAAGCCACTAGCAAAGCTTGAAAGAGACGTACCTGTTTTATGGAGTAGATATCCACTTAGATCCTTTCGCTACTTGATTCTTGTTCCACTTCAATCTCTGAAGATTAGAGCCTGCAACACAAAGAAAAACCAAAGGATCAAATCATACTTTAATTTAAGAAAATACTAATTAGAAGATTAAGGATCTCTAATATAACGAATGCAAACAATAGGAAAGTCATTTTAGAAAAACAATATATATTGTATTAACAAGTAAGAGAGGAAGAGTACAGCTGCCATAAATGCCATGAGCATGGACACCTCTTCTGATACTGTCCTCTAAACCTGCAGTCTAAAGCCTCTTCCAATGAAACCATCAAAGACTCTGAAGGCTTCACCAAAATTCCTAATCGCCGTAGGCATGCCAAGAAAAGCTAGGCAGTCCCTGATATTGCCGCCAAATTGGATTCCCAGAACAGATTCTCTCCGCTTGCTTCCCAGGATCCGCAGGAGCTACCTAGCTCTAATCCCCTGGAGAATATTGTTGGACACCTAATCCTAAAGGGTTAGTGTGGAAGCCGAAAAGACTAAGCAGTCCAAGAGACCTTGGGATCTGAATCCCAAGAGTCCCGTATTGTACTATAAATGTACATCTTTTGTTAATAAAAATTGAACTCACTGATTTATCTTTCCTAATGTTTTCCTGTCCATGTGAGTTTAACATGGTATCAGAGCCGCTTGTTTTTCTGTGGCCTGTTATGTGAATGTCAGTCCTGCACCTCTGCCCATAATTCTGTGTCTGAGCTGCCCATACCTGAGCGCTGCCTCTGTCATGCGTTTCATTCTCTGCTCTGTCCTGCGCCCCTATGTTCTGTCTGGCCTGCGCTGCTCTGCCTCTGCCTGGCGCAGAAAGAATCAACGCCTGGCCCTCCAAATCTTGAAATCCGAGATTAGGTCGATGACTCTCCAGCTCCAGCTAGCAATCGATTGGTATCATTAAAACGCGCGGTTTGAAGGTACCTAACCTTCCCCTCTTCCCACTCTAGAGTTCACTTGGCATTTTCCCGAGAGCGTTTCTTTCCTCTGTAACCTGCGAGAGTTCCATGCGGGTTGCATGCTTTTCCGACTTAGTCATGACAGAAGGTCTTCAATAATTTGGTATCCATCCAACGTGTTATAACTCTTGTCGTCTTAGAACAACTATGGCTCAGAAAACGGGTTTCCATTCACAGAGAAGGGAGATGTAATCTTTGACTACAGACTTGCCATAGCGCGAAGGTTCCAGTTCACAGAGGAGGGGGATCCCTACACCGGGTGTGGCCTCTGGTTGAAACCAGGCTAAGGGCGTGGATTGGGTGCCCATTTCTTCAAAGAGTTAAGGATCCGAGATTGTTGTGCGAATGCTTCAGTTGAGAGGCCGAATGCCATTCTCTTCCAGAGCAGAAGCCGCATCGCTGGTAGAGGAACGAATTAAAAGCAGGGGACCGAGTTCTTAAAAGAAGCCGAGTTCCAATTGCTTTCAGTGGCTCGAATTGAATTGCTCTTGGGAGGATCGATCTTCCTCAACGTAGGGCCGTGGGGATTGTGATTGTAAGCTGGTTCTTTTGCGGCGTGTCTCTCTCTAAATTTCACGCACAAGATACCTGCTTTCACGCACAAGATACCTGGGCATATTTTCTTTGTGGATAGATTAAGGTTCCACGCATATTATGAAAGCGATTTTCATTGTATGGCAGTCAAAATTATTTAGATTGAAGCCACTCTCTCTTTATCTCCTGGGCCAAGTTATCCACAGAGAAATTCTGAGCATATATCTCATTCTCAATCAAACATTCCAGATTTGAGATCAAATTCGTGAATTTTGAGGCACATTTCTTGAACACTGTTGAGACAGTCCCTCATAGCAACCGAATTTATCTTGCAAGAAGAAATTATCCTTTTCATGAGGTTGAATTATTAGCTCAAAAGGGAGACGAGTTCTTCTATTTCAGAGTCACGACCACCTGCAGGTCCTAGTCCGATTTATGGCATCTGAACCACAGTCATTTCCATGTGCTCTGACTGAACGTTGTCGTTTAAGGGACTGAGTTTAGTGGCGCAGCGGAAGGTTGCTGGAAAATTCTTAGTTGGGCATCGAGATAGCTGTTAATACCTGTGCATTTAGAGCCAAATCATTGTATTTCTTGTAGCGACCAGACAATGTAGAGACAAAGCATATATATATAAGCCATTTGTTAATGCTATTAATCGCTTACAGTAGTGACAGAGCCTGTGTAATGGGTATGGCTCGATCCAAGCAATAAGTCTGTGTAGGAAGGGCAACATATGTCTGAGTATGATAAATCTCATCATGCCAGATGCTAGACATGTTTGAAAGGGAGCTGTGCGTGGTTTCCATAAAGACAAAGTATTCTGGGACTGAAATTCCAGTGAAGTCTATTGTTATCTGAGTTTTTGGCATTCTGGGACTGAAATTCCAATTCCAGTGAAGTCTATTGTTATCCATTAAATAGCACAAAGTGTCGAACCTCTGTTGCTAAAGTAAACACTGAGTTGAAGTTTTCTGGCAGTGTGTATACCAGAGATTTTGGAGCAGTTTCTTGTAGAGATTTTGCATGATTTCCATAGCAGCTAGATGCTCTGAAGTTTGAAGTTGAGGACAACGCTCATCTTCACATTTATATATTTTTTTGCATTGGTGATGTTATGCTCCAGTTCATTCTTGAAACAAACTGTGGACTGTTGATTTACCATGTGCCCAAATTGTACCAATGTTTATTGTAGCTTGACGAGAAATGTTTATTGTAGTTTAACTTGGTAACAGGTCCTGCTCCATCAACCATTTTCGCGACATTGTTGCCACTTGATAAGCCCTTACAATATCTTGTAGTAAGAGTACAATATTATTTTTCTGTTGCTGTTGCCTCGGTTGTGTTTTTAAGTGACATTGAAGAAAAATGGCCAGACTTGAAGATGCATTAAAGTTGTTGAATATCCTAATTCATTCCACTGTTGATGAGATGGTCAAAGTTAACAAAGAAACTCTCTTTGACATCCAAACCTCTCTGCAAACTGCACATGAGAATATTGAGTTTTTGCAGCTTGAAACAAAGCTACAGCAGGAAGAATTACACCAGTGGAGTCATCATTCTGAACCTGTTTCTGTTCAGAACAATGAAGCAGACTCCCATAAACAGCAAGTCAATAATGTTACAGTTCATTCAGATAAAGCAGCAAAGTTACATGCAGATGCAGAGGTTCAGTCTGCACTTCCCAAGCCCATCATGAGACCTTGGGAACAGCTTGTCCACAACAAGCACAAAACTGGTCTTGGATATGACAAGGACTTGTCCTTTCATATTCCAGACTATGCCAAGCCCATTCAATTTCAGAGTGCTGGATTCATTTATGACAGTTCACCTTCTCCTCATGACAGTTCAGCTTCAGCTGTTCCAGATTCTACTCCTCTTCCACTGCAGCAACAACAACAACAAATTGTAAAATGCCAACACTGTGATCGAGTTGGCCATCTGAAAGATCACTGTTTTGATCTTCATCCATGTGAGCACTGTCATAAAACTAGCCATTCTTCACACAGATGCTTCAGAAATAAACGTCCTGAAGGAACAAAGATTCATCTTGGATGGATCGCTTCTTGGCAATGGGCATCAACAGCCAAGAAGATATTCCAAACACATGTCAGAACTTGTTCCAGAGTATTGAACAGTCTTGCAGTTGAGTTTTCTCCATCTTCTCACCTTGTATCTGACAGGGGGGGAAATGATGGTCATCTACAAGATTCAAAGTCACATCAAGCGAGCCTGAGCCACAACCTGCCACACCAGTTTCAGAGTTGTAGCCAGAGACAAAGATGCCCGTGAACACAGATTGAGAACACTTCCTCTAGCAGGAGACTTCAGCTTCTTGCCAGTTTTGGAAGAATTCCAGGAATTACAGAGTTGTTGGTCATCCTTAAACCATCACAGATTGAGAACACTTCCTCTAGCAGAAGACACCAGCTTCTTGCCAGTATTGGAAGAGTTCCAGGAATTGCATTAAGCATTCCAGAGTTGTTGGTCAGCCTTAAACCATCACAGATTGAGAACACTTCCTCTAGCAGAAAACTTCAGTTTCTTGCCAGTTTTGGAAGAGTTCCGGGAACTGCACTAAGCGTTCCAGTGTTGGTGGTCATCCTTAAACCACCGCCCTTTTTTACCAACATTTCATAGAGCACATTCAGCCTAGTGCTGCCATGCATTTTTTGCACATTTTGTATTACAGCTCTCTTCTTGGACTCATACATAACCCTTCGGATTAAGGGGGGGAATGTTGGACACCTAATCCTAAAGGGTTAGTGTGGAAGCCGAAAAGACTAAGCAGTCCAAGAGACCTTGGGATCTGAATCCCAAGAGTCCCATATTGTACTATAAATGTACATCTTTTGTTAATAAAAATTGAACTCACTGATTTATCTTTCCTAATGTTTTCCTGTCCATGTGAGTTTAACAAATATTACTCTGCCTTCATCTTCCCTCCATCCCTTAGCCCCCATGCAGTCCTCTAATCCATTTTCTTCTCGCCCCTCACCTCAACAAACGGCGGATAATACAAAAATGGTTTCAGATCTTAGCCCCTTACCCTCAGACAAGGGGAAATATGTTCTAGATTTCAAGCAGCAAGCTTCAGCCATGGATCTAGATGCAGCTCTTGCTCTAAGTCTACAGGAAGCTGCAGATGAGGACGATCAGAGCTCCCCTATCATCATGGAGGAAGATCCAAAGAATATTATCCTAGAGGGTCTTAATATCTTCAAACATGAAACGGCCTGCAAACAAAACGAATTTAACTCCATTCCCCCTTGGCAAATAGACAGGCTTAAAGGAGTCTTGACCAAAGTGCAGCACAATAAAAGTCTTGGTATACAAGGAGGAAGCCCTTAGGATGGAAAAAAAATCTCAAAGAAACCAAGAAAAGGGGACGTAAGGCAGACCTTCAGAGGACCATAATAGTGGGAGAAATACTTGTGTAATCGGGGCGATTCCCTAAGTTGACAAAGTTTTATAAACCCAAACCTCAGTTTCCATGAAGCTCATCTCCTGGAATGTGAGAGGACTCAACAGCCCCTCAAAACACCGGATGATCAAAAACCTGATTCAACAAGAAAAACCATCCATAGTTTTTCTTCAAGAGGCAAAAAGTAGCAACACAACTATTGATAGAATTCGAAATAAGATTTGGGCAGGTAGCAGCTCAATTTCAGTTGGCGCCTCAGGGGCCTCAGGTGGACTAGCCATACTGTGGAATCCGCAAACTCTTTCACTATATGACTTCCATGCCACCCATCACCTCATTCAAGCGTCCTTCCACCTCATCGGCACCAACATCCACAGTCATCTCTCAAATGTGTATTTTCTGCAAAATATTCAGCAAAAACTAGATCTGCTGGAAACAATCTCTATTCTAAATGAGAACAGGCAGTTCCCCCTCTGTATCAGCAGAGGAGACTACAATATCATAAAATCGATGGAAGAGAAAACATGAGGAAGAACCAGGCTAGAGAGTGACAACAATGGCCTCAGAGAATTCATTCAGAATAATCAACTTATGGACATTCCAACCTCCAATGGAATTTTTACTTGGACTAATAAGCGCAGGGGCATTCATCATATCGCCTCCAAGCTCGATAGGTTCTTCCTGTCGAACAATGCAATTCATTTGGGCGGGGACTTCAATGCGTCAATCGTACCCCAAGGAGGATCTGACCACTCGCCAATTATGTTACAATGGTCTAGGCCTGGTACTCGCTGCAATCAACCCTTCTGATTCGAAGCCTTCTAGCTTACAAATCCAAACTTCAAGACAGTGGTAGAAGAAGCATGGAAATCTTTTATCCCACCAGAGGGGGCTAAAATGTATCAATTCCAACAAAAGTTGAAAAACTTAAAACAAGTCGTTAAGGGCTGGAATCCCACACATTTTGGAAACATACAGGAGAATCACCAGAGGCTGGAAAAGCAAATGGAAGCACTTCAACAATCTTTCATCCGAGAAGGCAGAACAGAGGAACAGACACAACAGGAGCAAATCCTTTGGAATCAAATAGAAGAATGCAAGCAATAAGAGGAAATTCTCTGGCGTCAAAAATCCAGAATCAGCTGGCTAAAAGAAGGGGAGAAGAATACCAAATTCTTCCATAAAACAGCCATCCAAAGGCGTATGCACAATAACATCACTTTCATAAAAAATCAACAAGGGGAAAGAGTAGAAGCACACAAAGATATGGAGAAGTAGTTCACAGGCTACTTTCAAGATATCCTCAGGGAGCCCACAGGTAACAGAGATGAGGCAATCAGAACTATCACGCAACACATTCCTCGAATCATAACGGAGGACCACAACAACAAACTGCTTCAACCTACATCACTAAAGGAAGTTGAAGAAGCTATGGACCAACTTAAATATGGCAAGGCTCTCGGGTCGGACGGCTTCACAGCCAATTTCTTCCATGAATTTTGGGAGCTCATCAAAGCTGAAGTATGGGAACTAGTGGAGGAATCAAGAATTATGCATTGGATTCTCCCTGCCCTCAATACAACCTTCATAGCATTGGTTCCAAAAGGTTAAGAACCGAGAAAGCCTTAAAATTATAGACCAATAGCGCTATGCAATGTAATCTACAAGCTCATCTCAAAGGTCATAGCGAATAGGCTCAAACCTCTCCTTCCACTACTCATTTCTCCAGAACAAACAGGATATGTAAAAGGACGGCAGATCATGGATGGAATAATTCTATCAAATGATGTGATTCACTCATTAAAGCTTCTAAAAAAACCAGGTATGTTACTAAAACTGGATCTCTCTAAAGCTTTTGACAAACTCAGTTGGAATTACATTCAAAAAATGCTATTGGCTTTTGGTTTCAGTTCTACTTGGACCAGATGGATCATGAACCTTATTTCCTCTCCCAGCATCTCCGTCCTGCTGAATGGCTCTCCCTCCTCTCCCTTTCGCCCCTCTCGGGGCATCAGACAGGGGGATCCTCTCTCACCTTTCCTCTTTGTTCTAATGGCAAAAGGGCTCAGTAGGCTTCTCAAATCCGATGTTTCCTCCCAAGCTCTAAAAGGAATCTCTATACATGGTCTTCCTCCTCAGTCCCATCAACAGTTTGTTGACGACACTATGTTATTTGGTCATCCTTCATCACAAGAGGCCTCTGTCTTCAAATCCCTGCTTTCCCTCTTCTTCGAAGCATCAGGCACTTTCATCAATGCCTTGAAGTCTCATCTCTTCTTCTTCAACACCCCCCCCCCACGCAAAGAAACATTGCCAGAATTCTGGGGTATACCATATCCAAGCTTCCATCAAAATACCTAGGGGTACCCCTTGCGGACTCTGTCGTCAAACATGCCTCCTAGAAGACTCTACTAGATAAATTAGAATCAAAGATTTCATCATGGAATTTTCGTGCTCTAAACATGGCCGGCAGACTGGTCTTAATTAAATTGGTCTTACAGGCAATGCCTTTGTATCTCTTTTCCATTATGGTAGCTCCAAAATGGGTCCTTAAAACCATTCGCAAACTTCAACTCAACTTCCTATGGGGTTCCTCTGGCTTGAACAGAAAATGGGCTCTTGTTAACTGGAAAGAAATCTGCAAAATCAAATCAGAAGGCGGTCTAGGCTTGCGAGATCCTCTTCAAAGAAATAATACAATGGGAGCACGAATGTGGTGGAATTGGATCTCCAAGCCACACTCACCATGGGCCAGACTATGGCAAGCAAAATATGCCTCGGGTAGTCAATGGAAAGATCTTATCAGAATCAGTTCCACAACCCAAGGATCACCAATATGGAACACTGCAAAGCTCCATAGCAAGTTCATTCAAGAGCACAGTTTCTGGGAAATTCACTCAGGTACGACGGCAAGGTTCTGGGAGGATTCATGGCAGCAACTCCCAAAGCTGGAAACTTTATTTCAAAAGCCTCTTTGGCAAATGCAGATGCAGCAGGCGAACCTTACTTGCATTCATCAATTCTGGCAACAATCCTCAAATCATGACTTCCGAATCTGGAAGTAGGCTAGCCTCTAGCGGATGGACTGGTAGGGAGAAATGTACTCTGACATAGATCAAGAACTTATCTACAGAAGAATCCGCTACTCCAACCAGCAGGACCGATTAAGATGGGGTCACACACCCAAAGTAACATTCACCACTAAAGAAGCTCACCAATTGCGCTATTCAGAAATCCAGATAGAGAAGGACTGAATATGGGAAAAAGTCTAGCAACCAGGACTATGGCCCAAAATTTCAACTTTCTTATGGCTTCTTAGTAAAAGGCGCATACTCACTTGGGACAACCTGTTAAAGCGCGGATTCATTGGGCCATCAAGATGCCCAAATTGTAATCTCCACTCTGAGACCATCAGTCATTTAATGGAAACATGTCAGCTAGCTACGAAACTCTGGAAGAAAGTTGAAAAATGCAACATGAGATCGGAAGCAAGGATGGAGGATGTAACAGAAAATATAAGGAAATGGACTAAGAACCCTGTTAAGAGCCCGCTTCTCAATTCTCTATGGAGTCTAATACCAGGATTTCTATACTGGATTCTCTGGAAGGAAAGAAACTATAGAATCTTCAATAAAACCTTCAGGTCAATAGATGCTCTGTGGCTCATCTTCAAAAAAAATCTACAAGAAACTATTGCTATCAGAACCTGGACTGCTACAGATCTGCCAGACTCTCCAAAGGAATGCAAAATTATGAAAGAATGGAATTTGGACCTCTCCTTTTTAGCAAAGGTCAGCACCCGTCCCACAATTAGTACCACCTCTCCAGCAAGCTGGTCCCCTCCGGCAAACAACTCCTACAAGCTGAATTTTGATGGGGCTGCCAAAGGAAATCCCGGGCCTACGGGCTTTGGAGGAATCTTCAGAAGCCACACGGGAGCAATACTGCATATATTCTATGGATCAATTGGCAAAGATACTAACAACGCAGCAGAACCGGAAGGACTCTGGGAAGACATCTACATAGCATAACAAAAACATTTCTTCCCTCTGGAGGTTGAAGGAGACTCTCTTATTCTTATAACTGCTGCAAAAAGAATACAGGCAGGTTCTTCAGCTGTCAAGGTCGCATCAAGCTGGAGATTGCTGAGCAGGATGGAATCACTAGAGGAAAAGCTACAAAATCCCCTAAGCATAGCCTTCCAACATGTAAGAAGGATAGCTAACCAAGTAGCAGACAGACTGGCTAACCAGGATGTATCTCAGCTAATTCCATACTTCTCAGGTTCACTTGATATGGTAGATGATGACCAACTCAAAAAGGACTGCATTTCTTTGGTGCAGAAATATCTCTCCCTCCCAGATGCGGGTGCTTAAGGTGAGCGGCGGACAGATGGGGAGTCACATGGGCAGGGGTCAGCCCAGGTGTGACATGTAGTACCTCGCGGGATGTAAGAGAGGCTCGCATGCTGGAATACCAACGAGGGCATTAATGCTGGTCTTGTCTTCCATAATTCTTCTCCTGGCTAACTGTGCGATGGCGATTAATAAACCGGGAGCTCTTGCTACACTTGCGCATTCTTCTGCAATCGTTTGGCATTCCGCTGCAACACTGGCGCATTACTCGGTGGAGTGGGGGAATGAGCAAGGGAATTCATGCTCTGTGGCCAATTCAAGGACTATCACAAGCTTGAGAGCAATTCCCAGGCGTTGTGAGCCAAATTCGGTGGCCCCCATCCTAATTAATCCCTCCTCTCCGGGTTTCTGCAAGCGGGCTCTTCTTTATCCAACAATGCGGGGTGAGAGACTGAGAATTTGCAGTAGACGCGGAGGCTCTTGCAGACGGGCTACCACTCAGAGGCCTGCCCCCATTTCTCCTTCCTCCTCCGTCGAAGTTACGTCTAAGCAGCAGCACCTCCATGGTAATAGAGCCGAACGAGGCAGAGGGCTGGGGAGCGAACGTATAATTGATTGTGGACATGAGGCACATCCTACGGTCAGGTATCGAATACCCTGCACACTCGCCAATTCTACTTTTATTGTCTCTGTAACTTTTGAGCATTATGATATTTTCAGAGATCAGGCAGATGCAACTCTGGAAAACCCACCTCAAGTTCAAGGGAAAGTGCCTATAATTGACCTGCAACGCCCTGTTAGGGAAAGCTCCCCCTTAGCTACTCCAACAGCTCTTGCGGGTCCAAGCGAGCCTATTCAGGGTCTCGCTTCCAATGCGGTGGTCCCTCTCTTTGATTCTGACGATTCTCTGCAATTTGGGTGCTGAGTTGAGGAAGCACTCTACATCACGGATGATGAATGATCAAGTCAAGCAGTTCGCTCTCGGCAGCCTAGGCCGCAGGAGCATCACTCTATCTTTGAATCCTGTGTTTATGTATCAGTTCGGCAGTATGGGTCTGTATGTCTATGTGTCGGCAGTATGGGTCTATATGTCAGTCAGTCCATGTTTAAGCAGTGCTCATCATCACCCTGTTTGTCTATCTCAGCATGTCCCTATTACTTACTGTTTAGAGTCACTATTTCGAGTCTTAGGAGAAGACACAACAGAAGATAGTAATCCAAATTTTGACTGTGTTCAATTTTGGAAGGTGTAAATCTGGGCAAACTGTCAATTTCTGGGCAGGATTTACAAGGCCATGGCCTTGTTGTAACTCTGATGTAATTTTTGACCTTTATGTACTATAAAAGAATTAGCCTTATTCAGAAAAAAAAAGAAGAGAGGAAGAGTACAACCCATGCCTTGATGTCATAAGCCTCCACTCCAATCCTCCTTTATGGAACAAGCCTACAATCTCAATTAGACGACATAAGGGCATAAGTTAAGTGCTCAAAATTTCAATCCCTTCTCCATTGAGTAGCATTGTATTTATAGGAGAGAAGGGGGAGGTTGGAGATCCATTTTCCATGGGATGAGATCCAAAAAAAATGGGGAATAGTTTTTTTTCTCTCCTGAAGTGTACACCTAAGGCATAACGCTCAGAACATGGTTGTCACTCTAAATCCCTATTCACTCCATTATACTCTCTCCTAACTAAGTCAAGGGGGGTAGTCCCTAAAGGTGATAATGAAGGAAAACTTGTTGGAACAAAACTCTAGGAGATTAAGGGGAAGGAAATTATTATTAGTGTAACTTGATTATTAATTAAAGAAAGTGAGATTTTATGAGAAATGTATATTAAGATAAATGAAATTGAGGTCAATAAGGAAGATACAAGATATAAATCTAACATACCAGTTCCTTTACAATGTTCAATGGAAATTTAGAGACTTGCAAGTAAATAGATATTCAAGATAAAATATGAACAATGTTGTGAGAAAAGTTAGAGATGGAACAATATCAAATATGAAAAAAAAATAACTTTCACAATAGAAATGGCTTGTTATTTCAAGTAAATGCTCAAGACAATGTATATAGACAATGAGCAATATGGTTAAAAGATAAGTGCGGAACCATAATATGATATTTCCAAGAATATATAATGTCGACAATGATAGTTATGGCACAGGAGATGAAAAAATTAGAAGGATGAAGTGCAAAACTAAAGTAAGTGGAGTGAAAAATCTTGGTTGATTTTAATTAACATTCCTAATCTAGATGAATCCTTCCTCCTAATTCTTTTGAGGGTAGTATCTAGAGTAAGTTGTGGAGAGAAAGCAAGGGGGAGTAAGTTGTGGCGTGATTAACGATCCCTCTGCTTGAGATCTAACCACCCGGTGTCTCTGGCACTGCCGATATTATGGCTTTGATGAATGCAAGGTCATTATGTTAACCACTAAAGAGGGTCTATCCTTCACAAGCTATAATGAAAGGTGGTCCTAATCTTCTTTCAACCAATCTTAGTCTTGGAGGTAAATTTTAAGGATGCAATTGAGATGCAAAATGAAAAATGAGGTATCAATGCATTAATTAGAGAAATTAGTATTCAAGGTGCTATCGAATGAAAAGTTTCCAATATGCTTGTAATCACAATTAGATGTACTTAAAAAGAACAAGATTACTGACTTATGATAAGTTTCTAAAACAAGTCAATGAAATAATGATATTAGATGTTAGAGAAAAACTACAAATGTTTTATTATAAAATAGTGTGATTATTAGTTCTTACTTACTCAACAAGCAAGAATATAAAAAAATGTCACAACTTGTAAGATGGAAAATGAGATTTCTAGCAAAAGATAAATGGAACTACTATTTAATATTCAATTGAAATAAGATAATAGAAAAGATATTTAAGAAACACTTAGATCAAGTATAAATGGAAGTTAGAAAAGAATTTATATAAAGAATTATATTGTGTGATGCAATGCAATGGAAAAGAGAAAGTTAGTAGGAATATGCGAGTTAGTATGTTAGTTCTCCTTTTGAAATAAGAAGATGAAGGATGGAAATGTACCTAAGCCCCAAGATCCTCGAGAGAAAAAAATTATCTTTTATTAATGAGAATTACAAAGATGGAATAATCCTCGCGACAAATTGAAATGCTCTTCACTCTAGGAGTTTATAATGAAGATGATAGCTTTACAGAACCAACAATATCCTTGAAGGAGAAGAAAACCCACGTATGCTAGCTTCAATTATTCTTAAAGGATAAAACTTCAATCTCTTTGGTCCTCCAACAAATTGACAACAATGACAAAGGCTCACAGCCCTAGATCAAAACTAGAGGAACTTCCTTAAGTCAAATATTCTAAAGCGAGTGATTTTCTGCTACAAGGAAAACTTCAATGCTTCAATGGTAAAGGTCCCCTACAAAATAGAGAATTGACCCTTAAGACAAAATGTTAGACTTGGAACAACATAACTAGTGATTGAAATATGAGTTCTACAAAGCGACATATGAATTTTTGAAGTTAAGGGTGGGAAAATTTTCTAGATAAGAAAAGTTTCCCAAGAAGAAGATATAAATAGAGGGTTTGTGTATGGTAATTTTTATATTCAAGTGCATCCTTCTCATGTGATATATATATGAGGCACCGCAACTAGAGGACAAGATTAGGTGTGGAGCTAAACTACTATTTTTGAGTCTCTGAGTGAGTCTTTAGGTCCGAGTTGAGTAGCAGAGGAAACTACGACCTTTAAGGGCACCTTTTATGGTGTATTGGGCTAGTTTTCAGTGGAATCTCTCTCCAACAACATGACACATTCCTCGAAGTGAAGCCATAAGTGGGCCAAGGCCTATTTGTATTAGAACAGTAGGGCCAAGAGGTTGTTCTAACTTATAGAACAGGCCACGGGCCTATTTTCCTTACTCAAATAGGTGGATGGCTTGCTCAAGGGCTAATTACTAGCCTAGGTTGGGAACGAAGAGGAGTCAAGATGCTTGGAGGGAATCCGTAGTGATTGATGAGGTATGGAAGTGATGAAAAGAGTGTTGTAGCAACTTGCCAATAATATCTAATCAGAGCACCAAACTTGCAACAGTGACACCATCCGTTAAGGAATTGCAAAGGTATGTGTTTTTATGTATTTGATTTGAATTTGATTGTCCTAGTGTGCACATATTTCGAGGACTTTAAGAGCCAAGAGGTAGGGCTGACTTGGCATGTTAGTAGCCCTAACCATTGGGCATATTCTACAATGGTGTTTTGTGTTGTATTGGGCATATTATGCTCTATTGGAGGGAAACGTGATAGTGCCCAAGTTGGAGTGGAATGTGCATCAATTTGATGGACAAAAATAGTTGTTGGAGTGGTATTTGTTGAGTTTAATGGTTTAATAAGCCAGGAGCAGCTTCAGTATCCCTAGAATTTTTGTGTGGAGAAGGACATTTCCAGTAGAAGGTGGGTAGTCCTCCTAGCCTGTGTTCATTATGAGAGATGGGTGTATTATAGTGGTAGGTGGAAACCCTCCATGCCCTATGTTAGTCTTCATTAGAGTGAGGCAGGAAGACTATAATCAGTTGAATTCCCTAAGTAGGTGAGAAGTAGTAGTGGGAAGTTGTAAGTTGTTCACAAACAAATTTGTAAACAACTCGATAGAAGTCTCAATGTATTGTGTTCTTGATGGACTAAGGCACAACTAGTTAGCAGATTGGATAGTCAAGATTAAGTGGCTAGATGGACTTGGAGAAATGATAGAGGTAGGTGTTGCAGATTGGGAGTCAAAGGATTGGGAAGGTACAGGGTATGACTGAGAGGAGTTGAGAGATCATGCCGCAGCTAAATGGTCAGAGTATCTTGTTGAGGGTAGATTGGTTATCGACGGATTGACACCAATTCCCTATTTTCTAATCTTGTACTACTGGATATTTAAGGGCCAGTATTCCTTGTAGGGGAGCCATAGACTGTTGTATTATTTAGGTTGATTAATACAACGAAGTTGGGTTATTGTAAAAAATTGTGAAAAAATTGTGTATATTTTGTGCATTAGTAGATTTATTGTTGTTTATATTTTGTTGTGCAAAGTAGACTTGTTGTGATACATGGTTTGGTAGTGTTAGTGATTTAAGATTCTATCCTAGACACTAGTAACATGGAAAAAAAAGATAGGAACTCTGCTATAGGTGACTGTGGGGGAGAATCAAGGCTCCAATGCCTTGAAATCCTACTCCAAAGGTTGATGTATCAATTCTAGAGGCTAAATGTCAACACCTTGGTTTTAAGAAAATGACGAAAGCCTTGCAAAAAATAACGTTGCCCCTAAAACCATTGAATGTTAACTCGAAATATGACAATCAAACCTCGAAAATGATTACAATTGGGAAAAATAAGGCCTATAGGCCCTACGGATAGGGCTAAAGGGAAAACTTTGATGAACCAAAATATCCAAGCCCAAAACAAAGTTAGGACCCCTAATTAAAATGTGCTTTAGGTGTGAGAAGGTTTTAGCCTCTTTGAGGCTCATGGAAAAGGTAGACAAGTCTTTCTAGGCAAGTGGCTAACCCTAAAAAACATGTGTGATAATTCAAATGAAAGAAGGCCTAAACACTAGCCACAAAATAGTGTGATAATCCTTCAAATGGAATGTGACTAACACGATAATCACAATGCAGTGGTCCTGAATAAAATGAAGGCCAGATCAATAAAAAAGGCCTGGCAGCTAGGCTTTGTGAGGCTATTAGGCCTTGTAACTAGGCATAAAGGCACTTCCAATTGATAAAACCCTAAACTAGTAAATAAAACCCCCTGTAACTTGACAGAGGAGACCTCAAAACCCAAAAAAATCAGTCTTCAAATAAAATCAAACACTAAATTAGTTTTCAGCCAAGGACATCAACCTCTAAAGTCTTGCGGCTAGGGCTCGTCAAAAATCCAAATCTTGAGCTAGAAAATGTGTCTATAAGCCTGCAATCATAATCCCAAGTTAGATTTTGATAATATAAATTTTAAAAGTAATTATTCAAAAATATTTACAAAATTTTGAATGTCAAACCCTTGAGAAAATCAATCTTTGATGTGAGACAAGGGTTTTCAACCTAGCAGTTGTCCTAGAAAAAATCTTTGTTGAATAATGAAGACAAAAGATTGTAGATCGAACCCCTCAATATGCCCCAAACCCATTCGACTCCTTGAGAAAATTCCATTGAGGTGAAAACAAGGTGCAAATGGTAGATCAATGTCTTGAGAGGGCTAGAAAGGCCCTAGATTCCCCGTGAACTTTAAGGAAGAGCTTAAAAATGCTAGACGATCAACTTTTATAGTTAAGGATGAAGCCAAAACCCTATTTTTCTAGGCCAGGTGAGGGCTAAAACCCTCTAGGAATCAATCTCTCCTTTAGATTTGCGAAGATTAAATGAAAAACCCAACAACTATATACAAAAGAAATGAAAAATATGAACCAGGGTTAGATAAAAATTAATTACAAAAATAATCTACAATATTCACAATGATTTATGTCTTCTTATAAGCATATCTATTCTTTTATGCACAAATAAATTCAAAATAGATGATGGAAATAAATTTTTATGGCAAGCAATAGCCAAAATCCCTGCAAATCAAATCATTAAATAAGCCATGAAATTTAATCTGATGGGCTCTTGTGTTTTCTTAACTTAAGAGTAGGTTGGTCTAGTTGAAGACTTTCCCTCATCCCCAAGTTTTGAATACTTGAAGTCTCTATACACTTAAAATCAAATTATTAGATCAATACATGCATAGATAACAAAATAACTTTCAAAATCTAGAGATACCTGCTAGATAAATCAAATTAAATGTTTCTCTAAAACCCATCAACTAATACAGGATACGTGTGTAAATAGTTGATCCAACAAATGGCTAAAGAAATAATAATTTATAAAATTTATTCAATATAATATTAAGCACATGATTGGGAGGGAGCTCGGCGGAGAGCGGAGGCGAAAAATAAAAAGAACTAGGGTTACAGAGTTACTACAGAGGCAGCGATCCATGGAGGGGTGCAAAGGAGGGAGCTCCACTCCCTCCTTCAAGCAAGCCGTGATCAACAGGAGAAAAAATCCTATGGAAAATGATAGAGAACCTTCAACGGGAAGGAATAAGAACAGCAAAGAGGAGCAAAATGGATAGGAATCCAAGGAGAAAAGTATTATTAAAGAGAATGAGGAAGAAGAAAAGGAATAGGGAACAAAAAACAAAGCACACATGGGCCCATGTAAGCCCAAAGCTGCAGTAACTCCTAGAGTCACGTTAAATGATCCTGCTCTATAGGAGCACAGGGAATATATGCAAACCTATGCAATCATTTACAAATTCACGGGTTTATGGCCCATTGAAAAAGCCTTACAAATGTGGATAAGATACCACTAGAAACCAAAACGAATCATTGACCTACACCTAGGTTCAACGGGTTTCTTTATGTTGGTTTTTGCAAACATCGAAAACAAGGATAGAGTTTTTGAAGGTGGGCCATACTTCTTTGCTGCTGCAGGGCTCTATATGCAACCGTGGATCATGAATTTTGTCCCAGAACATGAGACCTTTACTTCAGTCCCAGTTTGGGTAAGGCTCTATTCTCTTTTGCTTGATTATTGGCAAACAAAATCCTTAACAGCCATAGGAAATAAGCTAGGATGGTTTGCTAAGGCTTCTGAAGCCACTAGGAGGGGAAAGTATACTTCCTTTGCTCAGATCTGTGTGGAGATGGATCTCTCTGGAGCTCTTCCAGATGAGATAATCTTGGAAGTTCATGATGAAGAATGGGTCCAAACCATAGACTGTGAACATATTCCGTTCAGATGTCGAAAATGTCATGAACATGGACACCTATTCAGGGATTGTCCTCTCACTAAAACAGAGAATAAGAGTAAAGCTAATGCTATGAAAGACTCCGAAAGCTTTCAAAAAATGGAAAAAAAAGGAAAATGAAACAAGAAGGGAACAAAAGCACAAAAATCTGAAGGACAACAAACCAGCCAAAACAGGTTCCAAGTCTTGGAAGTGGAAGAAGAAGATAACACAGCAGACCAGACGAAGGGGGAAGAATTAATGGAAGAAGGGAAACTAGAGGACAAGGAACAAACACCGGATAAGATTCTGCACATAGAAATGATGGTGAGCGATGCAGAAACATAAATGGTCCATGAGATGACCCAAAGTGAGATGGAAACGGAGGACCAAGAACTTCAGGCTATTCTTGAGAAAGAGAATCTTGACTTGGAAGATTTCCTATTTCAAGGAACTAAAGAAGAGATAGATTCTTTACCTCCATAGGAGTTCAATAATGTCTAGCAACTATATATATGGAAAACCAAAAACAAAGGACTGAAGAGGCAAAGGAGCATGGAAAAGCAAAGCAATGAAGGGGTAAAAATGGCAAAACCCATACTGGGATTAGCACCTAGAAACCCAGGGAAAAAAAGAGGCAGGAAAAAGCAGAACGAGTTATTAATGGAATGTGGAAAACTAATGATAGCCTCAGGTAAGATGAAAGACCTAACCAACTACTCCTTTACCAATCTTTAATAATGAAGTTTACTTCTTGGAATATTAGAGGTCTTGGTAGTAAAAGAAAACAAAGACTGATTAGCAATAGAATGAAACAAATAGCTACAGATGTGATCTTCATCCAAGAAACCAAATGTTCCATACACAAATTAAAAGAAATTCATAGCAAGTGGATCAATAGTTATGAGTTTTTGGAAGTCAAAGCGGAGAATATAGCAGGAGGTATACTCACCCTTTGGAATCGGAAGAAAATAGAAATTTTAGGTGCTGAAGCATCTCAAGATTATCTTTCTGTAGTCATCCAGCCTGTTGGAGATAAGGAAGTCTACCTAATCACCAATGTGTATGGACCCCAAAGACTGGAAGGAAAATTAAATTTTCTTGATTCTCTAGAGGAACTAAGGGACAGACATGCAGGTATGCCATGGATATTGCGAGGGAATTTTAACATGATTAAATCACTTTCAGAGAAAAAAGGTGGAACTAGAATTCAAAGTCAAGACTCTCTGAAGTTTCAATCGTTTACAAACATTATGAACTTAGTGGACATTACAACTAGTAATGGTATTTTTACTTGGAACAATAAAAGAGGAGGAGAGTCTCAGGTGGCTTCAAAATTGGATAGATTCATGATATCTGAAGACCTTATGCTCAATAATAAGGAAATTTCAGCAAGAATCCTTCCCTTTGGAGGATCTGACCACTGGCCGATTCAACTGGAGGTGCAGAGTATTGGTACTCCAAGGAATAGACCGTTTTGCTTCGAAAGCATCTGGCTTTCTCATCCAGATTATAACAATAATATTGCCAAATCGTGGGTGGAAGATTTGAATCTTCAGGGCACCAGAATGTTCCTTGTTCAAAAAGGACTAAAACACATCAAGCTTAAGCTCAAGGAATGGAACAAGAATGAACATGGCAATAGTTTTGCAGCCAAAAAAGCAGTAGAAGGAAAGATGCACGAACTCAACCAAGCCCTTATCACAGAAGGCTTTGATGAAACCAGGAATGATCAGGTCACCAAATACCAAGAAGAATCGGAGGAATTATGCAAACAAGAGGAAATATTTTGGAGGCAAAAATCAAGGGTTCAATGGCTCAAAGAGGGAGAAAGAAATACTATATTATTCCATAGATCCAGCATGGCGAACCGAGCTCATAACAGAATTTCAGTGATCAAGTATGAGAGAGCCATTCTTCACAACTCTCATGCAGAAATAGAAAAAGCTCTGGTCAAGCACTTTCAAGGCATTGCCAAGGAAACTTGTTATAACAGAGAGAAATCCATCAGAAACTTCACAAGACACATTCCTAGGCTGGTGTCCAGTGAGGACAATTTCAACCTCAACAAGCCAGTAACCGTGGAGGAAGTTAACGAAGTGCTCAAAGAAATGAAAAATCGTAAAGCACTAGGCCCAGACGGTTTCAATGTTGATTTCTTCAAATTCTGCTAGAGCATAGTTAAAAAGGATATTCTAAATGTGGTAGAAGATTCTAGGATGAATAAAACTATTTTGAAAGCTCTGAACACTTCTTTCATTGCTCTTATCCCCAAGCCCGAGGCTGCTCAAACTCCGGACAAGTTTATACCAATAGCTTTATGTAATGTGGTCTACAAGATAATATCAAAAGTGGTGGCCAATAGACTCAAACCTCTCCTCCCATCCCTGATTTCTATGGAACAAGCTATTTATGTGGAAGGAAGGAAAATTCTCAACAATATCATTCAAGCTCACAAGGTGGTTCATTCTCTGACTATCAACCGAAAGGCTGGTATGATCATGCAATTGGACATTGCTAAAGCCTATGATAAACTAAGCTAGAACTATATCAGGAAAATACTGATTGCTTTTGGATTTGATCACAACTGGGTAAAATGGATCTTGGCCCTGGTCACCTCCTCAAGTTTCTCTATATTGGTCAATGGCTCTCCCTCTAAAACATTCTTTTCCTCTAGAGGCCTTAGATAGGGGGACCCACTCTCTCCCTTTCTCTTCATCGTTATGATGGAAGGACTGGGTCGATCTATCAATCATGCCAAAGAAGTCGGTAAGATCAAAGGTCTCCAACTCTCTGATAGGGGTCAGGCTTGGACGCATCAATAGTTTGTAGATGACACCATGCTACAAGGCATCCCTACAGTCAAAGAAGCTCATGCATTCAAACAGATTCTAAATGAATTTTCCAACGCTTCAAGTATGGAGGTTACTCTCACCAAATCCAAGATATTTTTCTTCAATACTAATATTGCCATTCAAAAGAACATTGCTAAAATTCTGGGCTTTCAAAGAGATTCTCTTCCCTCAAAATATTTGGGGATACCTCTAACTGCTAAGCCACTACACAAAAGCATCTGGGAGCCGATTATCAACAAACTGCAAGACAAAATCAGAAAATGGATGGTTATATACTTAAACCTGGCTGGCAGACTAGTGCTCACAAAGGATGTTTTACAATCAATCCCAGTTTTTATGCTTTAAGTTTTCCCAACTCCTAAAGGAGTTTTGCAGCTTATCAAAAACATACAAAGAAATTTTCTTTGGGGAAAGGGGGTAGTAAAGAAAAAATGGGCCTTGGTAGCCCGGGAAAAATCTACAAACCTAGAAATTATGGAGGACTGGGAGTGGATGATCCTGAAATTTTAAGCAAAGATCTAGGGGCTAAATTATGGTGGAGTTGGCTAAAAGAACAAAAGGCTCAGTTGGCTACAATTTGGAAAGAAAAATATGCCAGTTCTTGGCCTAGTGAGGATCATATAAGAATGGATGGTAATATCAAGGGATCACACATATGGAACAAGGCCTGGGACAATAGAGGTCTAGTTCAAGAGAACGGCTTCTGGGAAATTAGAGAGGGAAACTTAGCTCTGTTTTGGGACGATAGATGGCAACAGGAACCCATTCTGTTGAAAGAAGAATTAAAGGAACTGAAGGTAGAGACATATGCTAAAGGATTAATCAAAGTTAAGGATTTCTGGGATCGGACGAACAATGCAAGCAAGTGGAGAAAATGGAGGAAATTTGATCTTAGAAATTACAAAGTTGAAGTAATAATGCAAGAGTTAGATCGAAGGAAAATTCTTGTTTCAGAAGGGAATGACCAGCTAAGATGGGGCAACAACAATGAGGGCACCTTTAATCTTAGGGATGCAAAAAAAATTCTCCTTGGTTTGACTTCCAAGGCTCCAGATAAAGCTTGGCAAAGACTTTGGAGTCAACAAGGTTGGATGAAAATTAAACTCTTTACTTGGCTGGTGCAACACAGGAAGATTTTGACTTGGGACAATATTAGGAAATTAGGTATTCTGGGGCCCTCCAGGTGCCAGATCTGTGAAATGCAAGAGGAAAGAATGGAACATCTTCTCAACAACTGCTCCTTTTCCTCCAAGTTGTCGGATTCTTTTGCCTCCATATTCCAACGATCGGATAGAGACCTTGGAAGCATCATCAACACCCTAAGCAAGTGGAGAAGCAATTCCACGAATAACGAAGTTCTTAGCACTGCCTGGGCTCTAACACCAGGCTTCATCATCTGGAACACATGGAAAGAAATAAACAACAGGATATTCAAGGAAAAAAACCACCCATATTCCTTCATGATCAGATCCTAAAACAGCTACAAGAGACTGTGAGCTCCATTGTCCGAAATATTCCTATGAATCCTCCCTCGGCTTCTGAGTGGAGGATTCTCTGCTAGCTTAGATTACAAAGTTTGATTCCTCAAAACCTGGATGGGAAGAATCTCTTTAAAGTCTCTGAGCTTGATTTTTGGCAACCTCCACCCAAGGGATTTTTGAAGTTCAACATTGACGGAGCCTCAAAGGGCAACCCGGGTATAACGAGTCATGGTGGAGTTTTAAGGGATGAAAAAGGGAATATTTTGTTCATTTTCCATGGTCATCTTGGAAAGGCCACCAACAATATGGTATAAATTATGGCCATGGAACATTGTTTAGAATTTTTGCTTCTAGATAATCAACACAATGTGATTGTTAAAGTGGACTCTGAGTTAATCATTAACTCAGTCAAGAAGATCAGCTGGGGTACTAAACCGGAAAAGGTCTAAAAGAACTGGAGGCTCAATCAAATCTTTCAAAGGATCAACAACCACCTTCTCGGCCTCCGTACCTTAACTTTTAAACATGTTCGAAGGACGACCAACAAGCTGGAGGATCTCCTGGCCAATCAAGGAGTGAATTGCGCAGAGGAAAAGTTTGCAACGAATTGGCATGAGCTAACTCAACTGAGTCTTAAGGCGAAATGTCATGATCGAGCCGAAGAAGATTGGTTGATGTTTAGAAGCAGGACCATGGAGGGTAACACTGATAACCCTGAAGCGATATGAGTAGAGGAGTGCACTCTTTTAGTTTTACAGTGAATAGAGAGCTTTGGCGGTTTATTGGTTGGAGAATCAAGCTCATTCAGAGCCTTTGTGGCTACAAAGCGGGTGGCTTTCCTCTAAGGGTTTCAACCAGGCTAGTCAAGGCCTCTTCTCACAATATCTTTGCCAAGCTGGTTTGTCGTGTGGATGGGTGCAGGGTACTCTTGGCGCCCCCGACTTACACTTTCTTTCTCCTCTGAAAAGTTTTCAGTTTCCTGAGCGGTTTTCGTAAGCCCCGCGAGTGGGAAGCAGTTTCAACTTTTTTGCAGCAATCACAATCAGCGATTAACACGTGGAAGAGGGACCATTTGAAAAACCTTCGTGATTGCATGTTAAATGGTGGCATGTAGGGTCTTGCGATATTCTTTTCTGCCGTTGGATTTTTTGAATGAGATCTACGGTCGGTTCTTAACGAGCTTGTTTGTGCGGCCAGGTTGTTTAGGTCGAACAATCATTCCTAGTCAGCTGCTCTTGGCTTCACCATGTTTTTATGCCCACTCTGTTTGTGGGTGTGTGTAATATTTGTAGGTTAGTTTTGAATTAATACCATAGAAGGATCATCTCTTGCACCAACAAAAAAAATATTAAGCACATGATCCAAAAAACATTACCATAAGAAAATTCAAGAGGAACACCATCAAGATTAAAACCCAAATACTTTTTTCTTTCTTGATCAATAAAGTATTACAACCAACAGAGCTTGACTCAAATCTTGGTTACAAAATTCCAGTGACAAATGAGGAGAAAATAGCTTTCTTATATAGAAAATAGAGAGATCTAGATCCCCCTCTAAGTGGAAAATGGCTAGGTCCAAGAAGTTGCACATTTTTTAATTGATCCTGGATAATAACAACTACTTGGTGCTTGATCCATGCCAAAAATAAATCGTGTCCCTTGATCTTGATGAAGAAATTTGAATTCCATAATAATTCCATTTTTTTCCTGGTCTAGAAATATTATTTTGACCTTTTTTCCTCAAAAAATCATTTTGACTTAATCATCTTTGTCCATAAGCTCAGTTTTTGTTTAAAAAATGAATTTTTCCTTGATAAAGGACTTTCAAAATTTGACTTATTTTGGACCCATGAATTTTCTTCAACTAACTAGACCCAAAAAAAAAACATTTTTCTTGAAAAATATAATTCTTTTCTAGCCCGCAAGAATTTCTTGTGATTTTTTTGCCTTGGAATTGGGTTTGTCAATTTAATTCTTCCTTGGGAATGACCACTTTCTCCAAAATTCATTTTTCCACTTGGAGAGAACTCACAATTCATAAGAACATGCATGGAAATGAAATAAGAAAAACCATAAATACACAATGATTTCTTGGGGATCCCAACTGGGAAAACCCCCTTAAGCATGTTTTCATGAATAAAATGAATAGATAAAATATTACAATTGCTTGCTCCAACTCAGAGCTTAAATTGCAAAAGAATAATTATTCACTCTACTCAATGAACAACTCTGCCCAACACTTCGACAAATATCAGCTCACCTAGCCTCCTATTTCCTTACACAAATCTTGAGGAAATTAGCCCCTATTATTTAGGAATTTCCTCCAAATTGATTGTGCAATTCCCAAGGATTGATCATCAGACCTCATGCAACACCTATACACTAGAGCTACAACTCTTTTTTTTCAATTATGTTCACATTTTATCTTGGTATCAGAGCTCAGATTGAGTGAGCCTGATCTTTTGTCACCTGTGAGGCTGAAGTGCCTGTAGTAGCTAGCTTGCCTTTGTGGCTGGAATAGCCTGTGTGGCTTGAAGTGCCTTTGTGGATGTGTGTACACAAGAGCTCTATGCTCGAAAATTGAGCAGGTGGACTGCAGAACACCTGGCTCGGACTCGAAAGTTTTGGCACGGATTTTTCACGGATTGGCGCGGATTTTGCGCTGACAGTCGCGCCAATAGAGGAATTAGCGCGGTTATTGAGGAATAAACTGCGCCAAAGTGCCAAAAAGCCCGATTAGCGCGGGATTTTACCAAGGGGTAGCGCTAAGGGGATCTGTGAATAGCGTGAACTTCGTTTGGCGGTCTGCAAATGGTGCAGATTGGCGGAGTTGTAGATCCGTCCGGGAGAGACAGATTGGGAAAGCGCCAGAGGAGATCTGCAGGAAACCTCAACTTCGTTTGGCGATTTACAGGGAGAGCAGGATTGGCGAAGTGGCAGATCAATCTGGGAGAGGTGGATCGGATCAATTGTGATCAGATCATTGTTTCGGCTGTGTTGGAGTGCCGAATTTGCTCATTGGAGCGGGAGTGCCAGACACTGCAGATCGGTGGCAGAGATGACGGATCAATCTGACAGGTATTGTTTTTTTGTTGTTGTTGCTGTTAAGAAGATTCACAATGAGTAATACGATGGAATCTTACCTTAACGAGTCTGGTAAACTCAACGGGTCTAACTTCACGAATTGGAAGTTTAAGATCCAGACCCTGCTCGAAGGTGCGAATGCTTGGACTATAGTGACAGGCGATGAGCAGAAGCCGACTGCGAGCACGCAGAAGGAAGACTGGGAAAAATGAGAAAACAAGGCCAAAGTCCTGTTAAAGATGTCTGTGAAAGACAATGTCATTGCACACATCAGAGACTGTAAAACGTCCGCAGAGATTTGGACGAAAATCAAGAGTCTGTATGAAACCCAGAATACAAACAAAGTTTTGGCTCTGAAAAGCAAGCTATTTTCAATGAGGATGGACGAAAGGGAGTCTGCTACTACATTTGTCGCGCGAATTAAGGATGTTAAAGATGGATTGGTGGCCATTGGAGTGGCGGTGGCTGATGAAGATCTTGTTGCAATTACAATGAATAGGATGCGTGATGATTTCCAAACCTTCATCACTGGAGTCTCGGCAAGGGAGAAAACACCCACTTTTGATTATCTCACTGCGATCTTGCAGCAAGAGGAAGAGCGACGGTAGAATCTGAATCTGAACCCCCAAAGTGACGATCTTGCGCTGGTGGCAAAACGACGACTATCCAAAGGGAAGCAGTCACAGCAGCAATTAGTCCAGAAAGGAGGAACAACACATAAAAATCACTGTCATAAAGGTATGCTTGCAAATCATTCTGAAAAGAAATGCTTTTATTGTGGAAAGAAGGGTCATATATAGAGAGATTGTTATTATAAGAAGCAGGCTGATGAGGCAAGGAGGAGACAGGTAAATCCAAAACACAAAGGATATTTTGTTGAAGAAGAAGGCTTCAGTCATGAATTTCGACTGTTCACAGTCGACTGTGCCCTTTCTGCATCAAATGAAGATGACATCTAGTATGTCGATTCCGGAGCATCCTCTCACATGACAGGTAATAAAGAATTTTTCGACAGTCTTGAAGAAATTATAAATGGATCAAAAATATATCTAGGGGACGATAATGGATATCAGATTAAAGGTCATGGGGTGATTTCAATTAAGTTACCAAATGGAAAAATTAGTCACCTTTCAAATGTTTTATATGTACCTGGAATAAAGAAAAACCTGATATCTGTATCCATGATGGTTGATCAAGATATGCATGTCGAATTCTTCAAGACTCACTGTGTGATAAAGGATTGCAGGAATGAAATTGTTGCAGCAGGCATGCGAGTTGGAAGCCTATACAGATTGGATGCAAAAAGTATATCTAAGCAAGCCATGGTTGCAGGAGAGTCGACAGCTGAACAACTCTGGCATCAGAGGTTTGGTCATCTGAATCTGCAGGATCTCATGTTGTTACAGAAGAAAGGTATGGTCCAAGTTCTCCCCATCTTTCGTAACATTCAGTTAAACTGTGAAGGTTGTGCTTTAGGAAAGATGCACAGAGAACAGTTCCCTGTGCATGATAGGAGGAGACAAACATAAATCTTAGAGCTAGTGCACACTTTTGTATGTGGTCCCATGCAGACAAGGTCGCTAGGGGGAGCATACTATTTTTTGTTGTTTACTGATGACTGCACTAGGTACTCATGGGTTTATTTTTTAAACAAGAAAAGTCAGACTTTCCAATGTTTTATAGATTTCAAAACCTTGGTGGAAAGAAAGTTTGGAAAAAGTATTAAAATTCTCCGATCTGATCAAGGAGGAGAATACAAATCAAAGGAATTCATGAAATACTGCAAATCTCACGGGATTGTTCAGCAGTATACAGTGCCGCACACACCACAGCAAAACGGAGTTGCAGAGCGTAAAAACAAAACCCTGGTGGAATGCGCAAGGAGCATGCTGCAAGGTAAAGGTCTATCTAATATTTTTTGGGCAGAAGCGATAAATACTGCTGTATATTTGAAAAATAGAAGTCCTACTAGGTTTCTTGGCTTCAAAACCCCTTTTGAAGCCTTCTATGGATTTAAACTAGCAGTAAATCACTTAAGAGTCTTTGGGTCAAAGGAATTTGCACATGTACCCAAAGCTGATAGAAAGAAACTAGACCCTAAGGCAGTCAAATGCATCTTTGTTGGTTATGGCACAGAGTTTAAAGCATACAAACTGTTCAATCCTGAGTCTCGTAAGACATTTGCAATTAGAGATGTAGTCTTTCATGAACAGGTACAGGAAAGGAAAGCTAATGTTGGAGATGATTGGCACATTCCATTGCTGTTGGAGGAAATCAGCGAGGATGAAAGGGAGCAGGAACAGGAGCAGAAAGAAGAGAATGAAGAAGAACAACAAGAAGGTGAAAGAGCAGGCCCAATTATTGCAGAAGAAAACAAATTTGAGGTAAGTCCCCTACCAAGAAGGTCAGGTAGGAAGACTCAATTACCATTGAAATTGAGAAACTATGCTTTGATGTCAAAAGTTTTGAACATTGTAGAACCCTCTAATTACAAAGAAGCTAGTCAATTTGAGGAATGGAGAGCTGCAATGAATGAGGAGATGGAATCAATTCTTAGAAATAATACATGGGATTTAGTTGAGCTGCCTAAGAATAAAGCACCCATAGGATGCAAGTGGTTGTTTAAACCAAAAATGAATGCAGACGGAAGTATAGATAAGTTAAAAGCTAGGTTGGTTGCAAAAGGATACTCACAGCAAGAAGGTATAGATTTTGATGATACTTTTGCACCTGTAGCAAAGCTAAATATAATTAGAATGCTTATTTATTTAGCTACTAAATGTAATTGGGAATTACACCAGCTTGATGTTAAATCTACATTTTTAAATGGTGATTTAAAAGAAGAAATTTACTTAGTACAACCAGAAGGATATGTAAAACAGGGGCAGGAACATCTTGTTTGGAGATTGAAAAAGGCTTTATATGGTTTAAAGCAAGCACCTAGGTCTTGGTACGAAAAGGTTGATTCTTTCTTTATAGAGTATGGTTTCCATAGAAGTTTAAATGACCTAAATTTGTATACCAAGTACAATGATCAGCGGCAGATTATTTTTATTTCTCTATATGTGGATGATATGATTCTAACAGGAAATGCAGATGACTTAATCAGAGGAATCAAAATACTCATGGCACAAGTTTTTGAGATGAAAAATCTCGGAAGCCTTAACTATTGTCTGGGATTAGAAGTATTCAAAGATACTGGGAAAACTTTTCTTACCCAAGGGAAGTATGCTAGAAATCTGTTGGAAAAGTTTGGGATGGATCGGTGTAGATCAGCAGTGACACCTTTGCAGCAAAATCTGAAATTGAGCAGTGATGATGGCACTAAGGAGGTAGATGCCACAATGTACAGACAACTGGTTGGTAGCCTGATATATCTTACAACAACCAGACCTGACTTGGCATACTCAGTTAGTGCATTAAGCCAATTCATGTCAAAACCGCGTGAAAGTCACTGGACAGCAGCAAAAAGCGTGTTGAGGTATCTTTGTGGTACTGTTCATTTTGGTATTTTATACACTGATGTATCTGATGTTACTCTAGCAGGTTTTTCAGACTCAGACTGGGCAGGTAACCTGGATGATCGGAGGTCCATCACAGGTTATGCATTTAACATAGGTTCCGGGGTAATTGCATGGAGCAACAAGAAACAAAGTACTGTAGCTTTGTCGTCATGTGAAGCTGAATATCAAGCATTGTGTGCAGCAACATGTGAAGCAATCTAGTTGAGGAGACTTCTTAACGATGCAAGGAAAGAACAGAAGCAACCCACTTCTATCAAAAGCGACAACCAGAGCGCTATCAAATTAGCATACAATCCAATGTTTCATAAAAACACCAAACACATAGACACCCAGTTTCACTTTGTTAGAGAAAAAATACAGTCAAAAGAAATTGTTGTCGAATATTGTAAGACTTGTGACAATGTGGCTGATATTTTTACAAAGCCTCTTGCACGAGTGAAATTTGAATTGTTTAGAAAGATGCTAGGAGTTCAGGAGAACCCTTTCTCCATTAAGGGGGGGAGTTGAGAATAATTAATATTCTTTTGATATTAATGGAGAAAATAGTTACGTTGTTGTAACTTTCTCCCTAGTTTAGGATTAGTTCCTATAGTTATGGGGTTTGGGTGCAACTTCCTATTTCCTAGTATTGTATTTATTGATGTAATCTTTGATTAATTGATATATAGAGTGGACGAGAGTGATCTCTCAAGTTTGATGAGTGTAGTCTCCAGGTGCAGGCCACACCTGAGAGCTACAACTCTTTCTTTTCAATTATTTTCACATTTTATCTATAAAAAATCCAAACCATATAACATTTATACTCAAAAACCAGTCATATAAATCATTACTCAAAAAAACCAGTCATATGATTCAATAACAAGTCATATAAATCATTACTCAAAAAAATAGAAAGTGGAGCATCGCCACTAAATTTTCTGTCCAAACGTTGACATACTAAGATGTATTGCAATTTAATAATCAGTATGTAGGACCCTAAACCGAAATTAATGGCTACCTTCTCCTTAAATTGGCTTCCTGTTATATAGTAATATTGATTTTTGAGTTTCTACTTGAGATATGTAGCGATTGCAAACGTTAGAATGGGATTTAGGGCTGCCGAACCAAACGTAGAAGAGGTATAGTACAATATCCTTGAGACTAGCAATTCTATTTCCATTTTTAGTTCAATCATTTTACCAGAATCAATAATAAAAGAATAGAAAAAAAAGCCATCGTTTTTTGTACAGTGGTATTTTTGTCCATTTCTTATAGGTGGGCAATTTTATGCCCATATTTTTAGGACCCTAAGTGTTATTTTTGTGCACAATTTTTGCAATATGGCTTGAAACCTGAACGCGAGTAAAGAAAGAAAGGTAGGGAATTAGGACCATATTATGCTTTATCATCATTTTTGGGACAAATTTTGAATATAGTATGATAATAAACATATACCATGGTTCTTATTAATATGCAAATTCTAATTTGCGCTTAATAGCAAATAAGAAATTTGAAATTTCAATGTGAATGTTTAAAAACCTCGTAGTTGAACCCATCATTCTTGGCAACATAGATTTTAATTAATATTCACTTTTTCCGGTTGGAGACATAATATGTTTAGTAGAAAGCAAGGATAAAAAGCCATTTGCTTGTAGTGTTGTGTTTCCTTGCAAACTCTTTGGAAAATACACTGGCCCATGGCTCATTCATCGCAGGCTATGCTCATTTCTTTTAGGTTCTGGGTATAGATCAATTTCTACCTAAAGAACACAACACATGTTAGCCATGGCTTTCTTATGACGTTTGCAACAAGCACTATGTAGCCAGCCATTTCATGAATTTTTCATTTGCCAGTACTATTTCAACACAGTGGGAACAACTTCGACCATGAGAATATTCTTCCATACATGATCTACTTCGTGGTCTCTCAATGGAAAGGAAGTAGGTTTTCATATGCTTTTGGGAAAATGGAATAACAGGTTGAGGTCAAAACTATTTTATGTGATCTATGTAGTACCGATACATGGCTATGATTTTGGTGGCCTATATTGTAATGCTCTCATGCCTGCTACATTCATGTATTGGTTCAACTTTCTCCCCTCACTTTCCCTTGGGCATCTTCAACCTCTTAGATTTGCCTTGGAAAAATATTTCCGCAAAATCCTTTTACAAGCAACCCCGTACTTTAGCAATTCAAACCCTTGTGGGCTTTATGGTATAGGTTTAGAACCCTGGGCAGATAATCCAATTAAGTTACCTTGGAGATTGGGAATGCATGCCCTTCGATTCATACCTATGTCTCCCCGTAGACAAGTAAGTATGAAGGGTGAGAGGCCGGAAGTAAAACTTTTTAACACATATATTCTTCCAGTTGGCATACCTTTATGTTCTTTATTAACCCATTAGATCAATTGATATGCAAGGCTTTTCCAAACTTCTTTTAGACTAGAGTGACAGAAACAAAATTAATGACATTGACAAAGATC
This sequence comes from Pinus tabuliformis, assembly GCA_031772625.1. Taxonomy (NCBI): domain Eukaryota; kingdom Viridiplantae; phylum Streptophyta; class Pinopsida; order Pinales; family Pinaceae; genus Pinus; species Pinus tabuliformis. The sequence continues at coordinate 87,033,162 of CM062819.1, read as the reverse complement.
TCAGGTACTAGCTGCAATCTATGTTTTTCTATGCTTCATTTTAGGGATTAAGTTTTAGCATAAAATCTAGATTTTTGCAAAATTTCCTACGAGTCCTCGAAAGATTTTTCTAGTTCTTTGCTCTTGGACATAGAAAATAATATTTCTATGTACACTTAGACTGTTCTAGCTTTTGTAATTAGTGGTTTTACTAGAACTCCCAATCTGAGGGCATCTAGAGTGGAGTTCCACCTACAATGGCTCATGAAAGTAGTCGTTGACAGATGAGGCAGCACCTCCAGCTAAAAGTACCAATCCACCACCAAACCCAACAGAGAACTTTGTTTAAAGGAAGTTATGGCTTATCAATAGTTTGATTTCATTTTATATTTTTTGTAGTTATGTAATTGATCGAGCAAGATCTGGAAGTTGGGAAGATTTATTACATTCTCAAAGGGCTCATTCTTACACCTTATTAACCCAAAAAAAAACTAGAGATTACACATCATCACATTGTTTTAAAATTAAAATTATCTTATTCATCCCCACTGACACCATTAGGTACTTGGTTGGTGTATTTTCTTCATCAAACCAATTGAAATTGTGATAATGGTTTGTCTGGTTGGTTTGATTTGATGAACTAGGGGTAATTGTTTTATGTTTTTGGTGTGGTAGGTATTTTTTGTTCTAGGTGGGAAAGGCCCACAAACTCCGCTATTTGGTTTTAGATGCAAAACACTTGCAACAATATTTGGTGTAAGTTACCAGCATTAATTGTAATTTTGTTATCAATTTTAAGCAAAATTAGATTCTTGTTAAGGAAAATCAATGGAAGATGTAATTCATTACTTTCCTAATTCATTGATATTTCCCTCTTGTTGAGAAAAATATTGAGATTAGCAAAACAATGAAGAAAACCATCCTTCAAGAACTTAGCTAGACCTTCCCCCTTCTGTTTGGGAGCTGCCTGTAAAACTTTGTCCAGATTAACATGAATCTCCTCTTACTACTTCTCTTTGCTCTTATGAAAAAAAAATTCCTTTCACTATCCAAGACACTTCCTCTCGACTTTTATGCACCTGTCTTGACCAAGCTCCCTCTTCTGAAATATGGTGCAACCTTTTCCTTTTGAACCATCACACTTTTCTAAAATATGGTACATAACCCTCCCTAGTGGATCTACTCCTTCCTCAACTTCCTTGCTCTTTTTTAGGAGGAAAAATCCCTCTTGTGGAAAAGAGTGATCTCCCCAAATTCACAAATCAAATCTAAGACAAACCAAACAATAAATAAAATTTCTCTCTAGCAAATTTTGAAAGAGATATACATGTTTTATGGAGTAGATCTCCACTTAGATCCTTTCTCTGCTTAATTCTTGTTCCACGTCAATCTCTGAAGATTAGAACCTACAACACAATGACAAACCAAAGGATCAAAGCATACTTTAATTCAAGAAAATACTAATTAGAATATTAAGGAGGTCTAATACAATGAATAAAACAATGAGCAAGTCATGTGAGAAAGACAATATATATTGTATTAACAAGTAAGAGAGGAAGAATACAACCCATGCCTTGATTTCATAAGCCTCCACTCCAAATATCCCCAATTCTCCATTGTGCAACAAGCCTTCAATCTCAATTGGACAACATAAGGGCATAAGTTAAGTGCTCAAAATGTCAATCCTTTCACCATTGAGTAGCATTGTATTTATAGGAGAGAGGGGGAGGTTGGAGATCCATTTTCCATGGGATGAGACCCAAAAAAATGGGGAATAGCTTTTTTTGTCGTTTGATGTGTACACCTAATGCGAAATGCTCAAAACATGGGTCGTCACTCTAAATCCATATTCACTCCATTTATACTCTCTCCTAGATAAGTCAAGTGGGGTAGGTCAAGTTTTTCCAAAGAAATAAGGTTCATTTTGGTACTCAAATGCTCTAATTATTTCTTTAACTTTTCCTCCTTATAGAAGCAAAAAATAAAAATATTATAGAGACTTTATTTTGAGAAGCCAAAAAGTAAATACTACTTAACCTTTACTTTCCTAAGAATCTTAAAAAGAATATGATACAAAAAATAGGAAAAGTATTTTTTCAAAATTTGCATATTAAAAGGCAAGGAATCCATCATACCTAACAATTCTTGTGAAAGAAATATTGATTGACCAATTTTCTCAATGATTTGGAATGGTCCGAGCCACAGTCTTTGGAACTTGGTATGCTTACCCGTTTCCTCATGTGATTTGTCCCATTTCCCAACAGGTTGTTGAATAGGGATTGACCCAATGACTTTCTACTTCATTTTCGTCCTGAGCTGAGCCTCTTGCGCATCAGCTTGGGCACTGTCACCCATTGCAGCAGCACGCAAGCCAACCCATGCTCAATCCCTGTATATCCTTGGGATCAATAACATTGTTTTAAATCTTTTTTAATCATTTGTCAAATGGGGTTTTTGGTAGTGGAGATCAGGCGCTGTTGTAACCATTTCTCCAATGGGGTTTTCAGTTGATGAGATCAGGCGCTATTTCCATGACATGAAACCATTGACTTTTGAATGGCTGAAAAATATTCTCCCTGTGTCACAGTACATCGTGTAAGATATGATGAGCAGGCAGCCGAAGACGTTCTCCATGATAGCGGCTTCAAAGAGCCGAAGTATTCGATCTGCGGTATCTAAGTGATGTAAACACTGCGGTATCCAAGTGATGTAAACACTGCGGTATCTAAGTGATGTAAACACTTAGCTTGCAGGGCATGAAGAAGGCCTCAACTTTGGCCCTGAATCACTGTTTCCCATGTATTTATTCTTAAATACATGTAACAATAGCCAAATATCACTATTTCCCATGTATTTATTTTTCAATTATTCAAGGTCTGTCAAACATAGAGCCACAACCTTGAATAAATAACCTAAAGCATATTATGAAAATTACACATTTGTTTGATTTGAAGATTATTATTTTTTTTTAATTGTAAATGAGTGTAAATTCAAATTATTTTTAAGAAAATAAATATGTGTTGATAAATATTAGATTTTAACGATATATAGTTATATATAATGTTGAGATTGAAAAAATTAATAATAATATTTATCAAATTCAATAAGAAAAATTTAATAATGATTTTAACAAAATAGTTATTCTAAAAAATTGATCTTTTAAAAACTATGTTATAGTAAAATTATTTTAAAATCTTTTTTAAATTGGAATGGTGTTTTATTTTTAGCATAAAAAAAGATATAGCAAATTAACTTCCAAAGAATTTTAATTTTTCTATCTCCTTTTATTCTCACCATCTTTATTGTTGTCACTATAATGTAACATAATTTTAAGGTTAGACATGTGGGTTGTTTTGAATATAAGCAATATGTGTAGCCTTAGGTCTCATAAAGACAAGGTCTCTATATATGTCACCAATATGCATTTATTTAAAAGGCTAATAAAGGTAAGACTATTCCAATGTTTTCACCATGCATAATCAATGTTGAAATAATGCAAAAATGAAGTTCAATATGGGTTGACACATACGATGTTGATTATAATTCCGAATGGTGTAGTAATGTTGTGAGATTCTCTCTATCATTGTATATGAGAGTTTCTCAAAACGGAAGGAATAACCACAATAACACGGGATTTCCCCCATCATTGTTAATGAGGATTCCCCTTCATCAATGTTATTGAGGTTTGCTCATAATTGAAAATGTGACAATAATAACTTGAGATCCTACTAAGATTTTGGTATTTAGTTATTACATTTATATTGTTAAATTAGTATTATCCTTGTTGGTTGGATTTTTGTATCCTTTGTCTCCCATATATACCACGAATACCTGGTTTTAGAATCCATCCCATCTTTTACATTTGTTATATTTGTTATTGGGAAATCTAGTGTCTATTCAGAACTGCTAGTCCCACTAAGATGGGTAGCTATCTTAGAAACAAACAAACTAAAGTTACTTGTGTTTTCCTTTACGAGAGAGAGATGAGAAATAAGCAGAGAGATGACTTGGGATGCCTTCAAAAAATCTCTTATAGAGCACTTTGACCGTAAATCTAATCTTGTGGATAAGCTCACATAGACAGACACACACCCTAGCAAAGATTTTATTTTTACAGGAAAGAAGGAAACCAAGGAACCAAAAGGGTTATTTTTCGTTGGTATCTCTGTATTGCAGGTCCATGGATTGATTCAGAAGGAGAAAATCATTGTGTCTATCAATCCGAGTTGCAAGCAAAATCTCATAAATTTCAACTTGGCAAAAAAATTGCAAGTTCCAGCAAAACAAATTAAAAATACACAGGTTGATGATGAGGATGTTCAAATTCATAAGGATTTGAAGCTTTCTATGAATAAGTATGTGTTTCATGGTGATTTTTATGCTTCAGATATGGATAACATGGATGTTGTTTTGGGATACCCTTGGATGGAATCAGTGGGTACTATCAATATTAATGTATAGAAGAAATTCCTGAAGCTCTGGTATAAAAGGAAGAACATTACATTACAGGATATTTCCATTAATAAACAGGTAGAGTCCAAGGAGGCTGAAGCAGAAGATGTTCCAGGGTCTGACATATTAGATGATGAGCCAGTGATGATAGACAATCAAACACAAACAGAGGCTGAAGTAGAAAAGGTTATAGGTGCTGATACATCAAAGGAGGGCTCAGTGGTTGAAGTAATATTGAAAGATAAGACACCACAACAGGCACCACAAAATGCACCAGATAACAGTCAGGCTCCCGTAATGGGTGAATTAAAGAAAAATCCATCATGGATTCAAACTTCAACATACCATCACCCACATCACCCCGCAAGACAACCAGCAAGATGGCAACCAATTAGCCACATGGACAACAACCCCTGCAGGACAGATAGAGAGGAGCGAAGATCCACCTACTACACATCCACACAGAAGAGCTACCATAGTCAACTTCCATCTCAAGCAAGCAAGGCACTAGCGAGATCGAAGGTTCACCTTTCTCTTGGATGGCTAGGTGCACGTGCATGGTACCAGTGGACTACTCTTTTGAGTAGATCTTATTATTATTTTTTTTCCCATGTTTCGGGGACGAAACATGCTTAGGGGGGTGGAATGTTATATACCCAGGGGGGATAATATGGGGTACCAAGGGAGGTACCCAAGGTAATAATGTAATAATGAGATGGGCCATAGTAATAAATAAGGTGGTTAACCCATATCATGTAAGGGACCACAAGTAGTTAATAATAATGTAATGGGCCCATGGTATTAGTTTGATGGTGTGAGGGAACCATGGTAATGACCCATGGTATTGTATGTATGAGGCCTATATAGAGGCTAGAGAATCCACATGGAGAGAGAGTCAAGGATTATTGTATGAATAGGCATATGGCTTGTGGAGTGCTCTCCTTCCTTAAGGAGTGAATGTATGGTGTTGCCCTACCTTAAGGGTTTGATCAATAAAGAATTATTTCATATTATTTCTGGGTTTATTTGCATTATCTTATATTTTTATATCAGATCTATAACATTTCTAGGTTAGATCTATAACAGCTGCCCATGAAGAGTATGATGATGGATATTGTGGTGGCAGATGTCCCTCCCAAGTTTTGCATGTTGTTTTCGAGGGGATGGATTAAGAGATTAGGTGGGACATTACAGAATGATCTATCTTATGCCACCGTCCTAGTTTTTGGAGGAGAAAGCAGGAGATTTTACAGAGAAGCACAGTTGGAATACATCATCAGTGATGAGAAGAATCATTTTAATCATCTGATTTATGTTGTGGACATTGACTTTGTAGCATGTATTCTCCAAATTGAAGAATCTCAGAAGGCTTTAATGTAGCTCAAGAAACCAACAAATCAGGCCGAGAAAGAGCAAGGAAGTCAGGTTTGGGAGATGTTCTTTGATGGGGGATGTTCCAGGGAGACTGCGGGAGTAGGGGTAGTGCTGGTATCTCCAGAATAAGAAAGCAGACATCTGTATTACAAGTTGGCTTTCCAAATCACAAAAAATATAGCAGAGTATGAGGCTCTAATATTGGCCCTTAACACAGCAAAAGACAGAGGGATAAGGAACCTGAAGGTGTTTGGAGATGGTGATCTGATTATTCAGCAAGTAAATAGAACATTTCAAGAAAAGCACCCAAGGCTGAAAGCATACAGAGATGAGGTATGGGGAATAAAAGATTTCTTTGATAATTTTTGTATTTCAAATATACCTAGAGACAAAAATTAGCTTGCTGATTCCCTTGTTGTGTCTGCTAGCATGTTTATGCCTCCCATACCTCCCAGACTAGTTTATGGAGTCCAAATGAAATATAGGCCATCCTTGCGAGATAATTTCCAGCATTGGAAAGTTTTTAAAGATGATGATGAAATAAATAGGTTTCTGCAAGTCATTGATGAGTTTTCAAAAATGCAAATTGACCAAGAAAATGAAGCCTTGGAAGAAAGTCCCCAATCATATTCCCAAGGGTTTAATTCCTTTAGAAAGGTTGTTTGACCAAAATGATGTGCCTTATAAAGCTACCCAAAAGTAAGATCAATCTGCAGTCTGTAAGCATGATATAGGGACTCCAGGTCAGCCTAGATACATAAATCTGTCTTCCCATCTGTCTGCTGACCAAAATTTTGAATATTGCAATTTAATGAAGCAATTTACTGATGTCTTTGCCTGGGAATATAGTGACCTGAAAACATATGATAAGAAGATAATCCAACATAAAATCCCTCTAGAGAAAGATACCATCCCTTTCAAGCAGAAGCTGAGACCAATAAATCCTATGCTCCTCCCTCTGATTGAAAAAGAAATTAAAAAGATGTTGGTCGCCAAGATCATAGTCCCTCTTAGGTATTCTAAGTGGGTAGATAACCTAGTAGTGGTGAGGAAGAAAAGTGGAGAAATTAGTCTATGTGTTGATTTCAAAAACTTGAACAAGTGCTCTAAAAAAGACAATTACCCTCTACCCAAGATGGAGCATTTACTGCAGAAGGTCTCAGGAGCCAAAATGATGTCTTTCCTGGATGGATTTTTTGGCTATAACCAGATTGATGTGCATCTAGATGATCAAGAAAAGACTGCATTCACCACTCCTTAGGGCATTTTTATGTATTCCAAGATGCATTTTGGGTTGATGAATGTTGGAGCTACATTTCAGAGAGCTATGGATATAGCATTTGTGGGGGAGAAGGATAAATTTGTCCTTATCTACCTTGATGACATAATAGTATACTCCAACAGCCATCAAGACCATTTGCAGCATTTGAGGAAAGTGTTCCTGAAGTGCAGAAGGTTTGGAGTTTCAGTTAATCCTAAAATGTCACAGATTGCTTTAGAGGAAGGCAAGTTGTTGGGACATATTGTTTCTGCTGCATGTGTCCGAATTGACCCAGAAAGAGTAAAAGCAATATAGACCCTGTCTTTCCCAAGATCAAAGAAGGAAATCCAGTCCTTTCTGGGCAAGATTTATTTTGTGAGGAGGTTTATACCAACTTTTGTAGAATTGGTGAAGCATATTACCTCCATGTTGAAGAAGGGGTCAGAAATCAAGTGGACCAATTGAGCAAGAAAATCCTTTGAGTCCATTAAGAAGGCTATTATGGAGGCTCCCACTTTAATAAGTCCGAATTACAGCAAGGAGTTCCATATATTTTCATTTTCTTCTGAAGACACCATTGCAACAGTTTTATTGCAAGCAGTGAAGAAGGTTTAGAACATCAAGTGGCATTTTTTAGCAAAACATTAAGGGATGCTGAGCTGAGGTATGATATTATTGAGAAACAAGCATATGCTCTTATCAAATCTTTGAAAGCTTTCAGAGTTTACATTTTGCATTCCAAGATAATTGTGTATGTACCCTTTGCTTCAATAAAATATGTCCTAACACAGCCTGATGCTGATGGAAGAAGGGCTAAATGGATTGCAAAGTTGATTGAATTTAATCTAGAATTAAAGCCCACCAAGCTGGTCAGAGGTCTGGGTCTTGTCAAGTTATTGCCTGAAGAAAATTGCAGATAATTGGATATAGATTTCCTGTGTACAATTGCAGAAGTTGGTTAGACAGATGAAGAAGAGGAAGCTGCTGAACCAAAGAGAAAGAAGTCAGTGGAAGAAAATCTAGCTTCTTGTGATTGGTATTCTGAAATAGTTAAATTCTTGTTGAAGCTAGAACTATAAACCTTAGGGCAGCTAAATATTGCATTGATGAAAATCTGCTCTATTGGAGGGATCCATCTAGATTTCTTTTGAGTTGTTTGGACAAAGAGCAATCTATAGAAGTCATGCAGCAGTTTCATTCCAACATGTGCAGAGGACACCACTATTGGAAAACTATAGCTCATAATATCCTTAGATCTGGGTACTATTGGCCCACCTTATTCTCTGATGTATTTTCATTTGTTAAATCTTGTGACAGGTGCCAAAGATTTGAAGGAAAGCAGCAATTGAAGTCATTGCCCTTGAAACCAATACATGCAAATGGATCTTTTCAGCAGTGGGGCTTAGACTTCATTGGAGAAATCAATCCACATTCCAGTGGCTAGCAAAGATGGATATTAGTAGCCACTGATTATTTTACAAAATGGATTGAAGAAATCCCAACCAGAAAGGCTGATCACAATGTGGTCATCAAGTTCTTAAAAGAGCATATCTTTACCAGATTTGGTTGTCCACATAAATTAGTCACAGAAAATGCAATAGCCTTCAGGGAAAAAGAATTAGTGGAAATGTGTGATTTAATTGCCATTAAGTTGGTTCATTCCAGCTCATATTACCCTCAAGGCAATGGTCTAGCAGAATCCTCTAATAAAAATCTAATAAGGATAATCAAAAAGCTATTGAAGGATATCAAAAAGAATTGGGATTCTAAGCTCAAATATGCACTATGGGCTGATAGAGTTACCACGAAGAGATCCATGTGGAATTCTCCATTCAGGCTAGTATATGGCACTGAGGCTGTGTTCCCAATTCAGCTAACTCTCCCTGTGGAAACGTTCCTACAAGATGAATGTAATGAGGAAGAAGACATGGAAAGAAGGATCACTGATTTAGCAAAGGTACATCAAATCAGAGAACAACTGGTTGAAAAGGATGCAGCACATCAGAAAAAGATCAAGGAAATTTTTGACAGGAAGACAAAGATAGATAATTTTCAGGTTGGAGACTTGGTTTTGAAGTGGGATGCACTAAAAGAGAAAAGAGGAAACCATGGGAAGTTTGATTCTTTCTAGACAGGGCCTTTTATTATTTCTCAAATCCAAGGGAACAATACCTTCCTACTGAAAATTATGGGAGGGGAAACAGTTTTTGATGGCCTAGTTAATGGGCGTTTTCTAAAAATTTATGTGATTTAAGGTCTTTTGGCCTTAAAATTGTAAATATTTGATTTTATCAGTCTTAGTGTAGGTTCAGTCAGACTCCATGCTCAATGGAACACTAGGAACTTTGCTAATTTTTTTTCATCAGAAATACATTGATCTACAGGTTCTTGAGACCTCACAGGGAGGATCTCATCCCTAGAAGGAGCCAATGTTAGCTCTGCTACATGTTTGAACATTTTGAGGGTCAAATGCAGGCCCGTCCGTGCTGCTCTTCAAGGAAAGCCTGTATCATTCATCCTCCTTGCTCCCCTCACTCTGCTCACACTCCCATAACCTCCTCGCTTTCCCTATTCTCCTTCAAAACATAGCATAAACCCGCTTTCCTTCAGGTCCCCTGGGCACAAAGTTTAAACCCACAAGACTGTGATCGTATGACCACGCACTATTCACAAGCTCTCTCTTGTCACATCATTCGGAAGCCCGTACGATCAAACCCGTGTCGTCTGATCCTATCCACCGTGATCGGATGACATTTTCTCCTACCATTGCAAAATAATCATGCTTTAACCGATGGGGAAAGTGGTTTCCCTCCTGTCGCATCCGCCACGTGTCGTCTCCTAAGTGGAATCGCTACCCCACGTACAATTACCGCCTTCCTCCCATAAGCGGTGCATTCAATACAACCCGCTGCTCAAAACCACTTTCCCGGCCATTAAATCCCATGCATCTCGTCCACAGGATAGCCATTAGATCTATCCGCCTGAGATCTAACGACTCATGATTTTTTGTTCATGTTTTCTCTTGACGTCTCCTGTAAGCCGACCTCCACCGTCCATCTGCAAGATCTGGCGGCTCACAATCATTTTTCCTCTGTTTCCGCCCGATACTCTGTGCTAAGAGATCTCTGCCATCCATCTCTGCGATCCAACAACCGATATCTATTCTCCGCCCACTCGTACATCTACCACGCAGTCAACACACCCTGGTCATGCCATGCATCTAAAGGACGAAGGTGGCCAGTGTTCAGTACTCCGAGCAATTACTCCTCAACAACCTCTTTGAAGAGATAGAATGGATGAGAAAGGAAAAGATCAGCCTCGAGCAGGTCAAAATTATCAACAGTTATGGAATTCCATCCCATACGACACTCCAGTTACCTGAGAGGACTACAGAGTACCAGAGAATGTTAAATTCATTCATTGAAGTAGAAGGTCATAAAAGAGGCCCATTTTAGATAGTTAAAGTGCTTGGTGGCCAATTATGACCCTCCACGCATAGAATAGCAGAGCATGTTTTGTAATCAACCTCTATATATATCCAGAACACAGATGTGATTAGGGTTGATGGTTGTAGTTTTTATGTAAGGTTCAACTTCTGGAGACTATAACTACTTTGATACTTGCAGCGTCTGGTCTTTGTTTTTAGCTAATACAAGCTTCTTTTGCTATTAATTGCTCACTTTTCCATTTCTACTCTGTTCTAGGTTGTGCCTGTTATGCATTTATTCATGTGATCTTGATATTTAGCATTAGAGGGGTTGTCATCCCACCTCTGTGTTGAAGTCTAGTATGTATCATTGAATTCGTTATGCAAGTTTCTGTTTACTTAGTGCCAGAGAGCTGTCATCCTGTCTGTGCATTAGGAAATAGATTTGTAGACCTCTTTACTGGTTGCAACCTGCTTCACATGGTCTTGTGCATCTGCTAGTGTGGTCAGTATTCTCCATGTTCACCTAATCCTCAAACTGTGAGTAATTGGTGGTCTAAATCCTTGTAGTCTAGAGGTGTTCACCAATGTCTAGAGTTAAGCATAGTAGAAGTGGTTATCTGGCTTGAATATGCATCATTCCTTCCATTCATCCATTTCCAACATTTTTTTGAGTTTGTAATGTTCCCGAGCATATCTGAGATACAACCTAGGAGAGTGTCTTGGGGTGATAACAGGTCTTTGGAGACCAGACTTCCCAAACTAATACTATTGTGAACGATCAATTTGCTGAAATTCAACACAAGGAATTCCAGATACTATTATGGACGAACAAACAGGAACAAACCATACTATTGAAACAGTCCCTGAGCGGACTCCCTCTAGCGGTTGAGAGCTAGTTGGGACAGATGGTATACCAGTGAACATTGTTGGAGTGGTGGTAGGAGGTTCTGCCACCGCTGTATCGGATGACACAGTCCTAGATGTCGATGGTCATCCAGACATATTGAATCTATCCAAAAGAATTCCTACCAATTTTACAGGAACTTGCGATGAAGGGGTATTAACTTCTGAAGTAGATGAAGGGGTATTAACTTCTGAAGTAGAAGGATATAGGTGGATCCTAGTCCGAAAATGCAATGGAGTACTACATGGAAGATCCTCCGTAATCTCTTCTATAGTAATCAATTCGAGTGGAAGAGGCAGACCGTCAGGTCTGTAAAATATTTATGGTGCCAAAGAAGGTATAGATTCTGCAGCGACAGATGCTGGAGGGGTAACACCTTCCGAATCAACTCTAGATGGAGCTGGTTTAGTAATCGAAGTGTTTACTATTACACGAGGATTAGTTCCAATGTCCTCTTGTAACTGCGAAACTTATTTTGTAGAGGCAGGGATACCAGAAATGGTTGGAGTAATTGGAGTCTCAGAGGATGTTGAAACACATGTTTCAAACAAACTAGGAGACTTTGACCCAGTTAAACGAGTTCGCTTGGCTTGGAATGGTTTCGTTTTCAGAGTCAAAGACGGTTGACTCGTCAGTCTCCACGGACAATGGGGTTTTGATTGAATTTCTTCCATGATTGCGGATTATTTGATCAACTCAAAATAAGAGGTGAAAATGTTATTCCGAATTAAATGAATTTTAGACGCTTCGACACAACTTGTTTTTTCAATTTTTAAGAGTGAGAAAAAGCTAAAGATGACTTTACTTGCCTTCGATTTTTGATGAGCCTGAAGTGACAAGTGCTCAGATGGATCTTTTCCTTTAAGGAGTCTGAAAAGGAACGAAAGATACTACTCTGGAAATTTAGACAGAGGGATTACTAAACGAATCGCAAAACTGCAGAATACTTTTTACGGTACGGCAGTCAATCTTCGCAAATGCTGTGTTCAGTGCATTGTGATCGATAGGGTGGCAGACACGGCTTCCTAAGGATAAAGGATATAGCCTATTATGGTCTTCCAATATATACGCGATGGTATGTGGGAGCACAAGTCCGTATGAAAACTTGGAACAAGAAATTAACCAATGCTTTGTGGGAAGATAGGCTTACAACTAAGAAATCCATTGAAACCAGTCCCTATGAGTTAGTGTATGGAATCGAGGCAGTTTTCCCCTCATCTTTAGGAGTTCCAGCCATGAAATTACTTCAAGAAGCCCAAGTGGAACCAAATGATATACAGATGAGAATTAACCAAAATATCCATTTACAACAAACCAGGGAAGAAGTATACAACATAGTCCAAGTACTGCAAGAAAAAATTAAGAAAATTTTCGACAAAAGGACCAAAGTAGAAGACTTCTACCTGGGAGACAAAGTGTTAAAGTGGGATTAAAGAAGAGAGGACAAAGGGAAACATGGGAAGTTTGACTTCATGTGGAAAGGACCATACATTATATATGCCTTCAGAGGAAATAATTCATATTTTCTTAAAGAATTGAATGGTGTAGAGTTTGAAGGAGGACCTATCAATGGTCGAATGTTAAAACACTACATTGACCCAATTTACTAATTTTACAAGTTCAGTTGTTCATACTATATATCCTTCATAATGTTCAGTGTTGATTGGATGGTAAAAGTTTTGAAGTTGAAGCCCGAAGAGAAGGCCCTAAGCTTTAGGATTATCACTATCATAAATATCAATGAAGCAGCAGGAAAAAGGAGATTTGTAGAGCACAATCAAAATATTTCAAAGGCCATTGGTCTACATTTCTTGACCTTCGACCAGGATAATCCATCCCCAAGTGGAGCCACTATTATATTCCTATACCAATAGGTGTCATATATCATGATTAACTTGGTTAATCTCTGAAATATGTACATACCTTTGCTTGTTGCAAATGTTTTCCATATTTGTAAAAAATCAAAAAAATATTAAAAAATGTAAAGGGGGTATGTCCTAGAAAAATAATAAAAGGACAAAAAGAATGAAAAAAGGTCAGAAAAAATAGAAAATGAACCCCAAGAAAAATAAAAGACCATGAAAGTGTGCAAGCCAAAATGCCACTGCTATTTTACTTTTTATATAATAAAGATTGTGTGCAACTTGTTACTTATGCCACAATCCATGGTAACCAAACATTTTAATCTTGGTTATTCCATGTTTTCAATTTCATGCTTAGAGATAGAGAATAAGATCTGACCAAATTGTTTAATCTTGGCAGATAACTAGATAGGTAAAGTGAATAAAAGGATGCTCAACAGTTTAATCTGATCCCTTGGATGTAATAAGGTTAGACCTAGTTAGAATACCATTGTAAAAGAAAAGAAAAGGTTTTGATAAGGGTTTTCCAGTTTAAGTGCACCCTAATAAAAGAAGAAAAAATGGTAGGATAAGTAGGTAGGGTAAGTAGATGATTGGTTGCAGAATTATGCATGATGAATGATTATCCAGATGTCAAGTCATATACTTTCATCATCAAAAGCACTTAAAGATATGGGTGACAACGAATACATTTACATTATGGACAAAGTAAAACTAATTAACTTCCTCACTCATTTTTTCCCTAAATTTTACTAATTTCCCATATGTACTAAAGGCACCAACAACCTGAAAGTTAAAGGGGCTCAGATCATTTCTCTGACTTCTAGAGGGACCAGACCCTCAGCCCAATAACTTGTAAGGCCTGAGTGTTATAACCCCTTCATCAAAATTCACCCCCCTTCATAATTCATTCATTCTCTTCAAATCCTTTTCCTAAGGTAAAATCACTCTTTTACTTAGGAAAAATAAAGGTTCTTTATAAAAAACCCCCAAACACATTTTAGCCTAAGTTATAATGTTGGATGATGAATGTATTTTCAGAAACATTTACTTAGTGCATTTACTTTTACATGGTCATATTAACTTTTAATTTTATTATTTAACTCTCGAAACAAATTACCCTTTCTCGTATTATTAATAAAAATCCCAAAATAAATAAATATCCCTTCCCGATGGTTTGAAAAATAAACCATAACAAAGTTAATTAAGTTGGATTAATTGATTGAACCATGATTAATTAAGAACCAAACCCCCAACGCATTAAAAGTGATTAATTAATCACGTGTATTAGTTAATAGCCTCTCCGCCAATCATATCACCCCCGATAAAATTAAAGTCATTTTAATTATGATTGGGCCCCTGCATTAACTCTCCACCACTTCCCGCTACCGACTACCATCCGGTCGGCCTTACCACATCCAACGGTTCTCGCCCATATCACATAGGCCTTTGGGTCGAACGTTAATCGAGCGATGCAAGCGGTTTTGACTTTTCGCCGATGCTACATGTCATTCAGCTTGTGGCATCGCACGACCCTCTGCCAAAACCACCAACCTCCCAAAAGTTGTGCGATGAAAACTATTACCTCTCTCGCTTACCACCTCTACTAAACAAAAACGTGTCCCATCGGGTAGTTAAAGCCAACTGTCGTTTTCATTCACCCACCAAAAGTCATTGACTTTGTGCATAAAAACAAGACTATGCATTTTTTTCCCTTTTTTACCAAGAAAGCGATTTCTGCCTTCCATGCATGCACAGAGTACGTCCAGTCCAGCAATTGACTTGCAACAGTCAACCACCATCAGTTTCTGAACTACAAGCCACTGCGGATTACTGTGCGCACCCTGCAAAGCCTTCACTATAGCCATTTGTCTCGAAAATCAACCAAAAATAGGTATTTACTGCATTTCCTTCTCAGAAACCTTGTTTTTGTACTGAACATCCACTAAATTACTTTAAACCCAAATAATTCACTACAATTAAGCTATTTTCTTAGTCCCAAGACTTCCCCAAGCACCTATTTTATCTGAAATTCTTGAAAACTCCAAATTCCTTCCTTGAATCCACAAGAACCAAGGACGAAAACTCTTGCCACCTTAAATGTTGCACCAATCACTACTCCCCACAGGGATTTGGACTACCTTCCCTTGGACGATAACGATTTTCAAATTAAGGACCTTACTTTTGATGAAACCCCCTTGAAGCTATACTACAAGTATTGGGACAATTATCTGAGCAATGCTGATAAAATAGGCCTTTGGGAGTCCAACCTCCCCAAATATCAGTTCCCCACTATCCATATCTTCCCAGACATTGTCCACCAATGCCATGCAAACTACAACCCCAATATGAGAGCTATAATGTCCCCTAACCAAGAATTTCGTTTTACCATTACAACTGAGTGTATAAATGAAATGTTGCAATTACAAATCAGCCAGAATCTCACTCCCCTTTCAATTGTTGATTTACTTGATAAATCTTCAAGGTTGTCCAGTGATGAAATCAACCAAGTCAGTTAGAATTTCATTGAAGAACAATACAAATCAAAAGACCCCCCTCCCTACATGGCATGTGCCTTTACTAGTTTGGGCAGGGATATTGTCACCGTGTTTTCTTGCATTATGGGTTTTACCACTAGTGAGTATGTAGATGAAATGGCCTTTTCTTACATGACTATTTTTACCCCTGGCCAACCTCCTGCATGCAAATATGACTATGCTGCATTCATTTCTAATACAATGCATGACTAGTTCATGAGATTAGAGAATGAAAGGGTATTCAAATATTCTTCAGTCTTGTATCATCTTTTCCTTTGCTACCAAGCTGATAAATTCCCTTTCTCTGTACAAGAGCTTGACACCAGAGGGAACCCTAGGTCAGTCATCTTATGGACTTCCATTTTTCATTATTCTCCTTCTTCTCAGTTGTGTGTTTGTTTTATAAAATGGACAAAGCACTGGTTCTACGAGTTCTTAGTGTACTACAGGAGCACACTATCCCAAGTGGAGCCACTGTTATCACCTAGAACTACAGCCATATGTATATAATTTTTGTCCAAAGTTCACTGTCAAAAATTGGTGCCAAACGGGTTTTGTCCTATGTTTCTTACTTAGGGGTCATGTTTATAAAGGGTCTTGATGTGAATCATTATCTAATACTATTGGTTATCCTCCATCATGATTGCATAAGCCATGTCTTATCTTGTGCATGTCACTGGTCCTTTCCGTATTTTCGCAGCGCAGTCTTATTGGTTGATTTTGCAGCGCAATGATGTTTTAGCCTTTTCACAGCGTGTCAACATCCAGCCATTTTGCAGTGCGTTTCGCTAATTTATGACTATCTGCGCTACGAAATCGCAGTTTCGGGCATTTTGCAGCGCAGATTCCTAAAGGGTCACATCTGGGGATGAGTCATTGTCTCCGTCCGGTTATTGTCAGTTGGCGTACCTCCCAAACACTTATGATCCATCACTCCACCAATAGATCCATAGGCATGCACATAAAAATCATTCTAACGGTTTTGTCATGCATGAATGTTTTATGATGTTTGTAAATGATGCATAAAGTGGCCAGCTTGTGTGATAAGATATTTGAATTGCAAATGAGCCCGAGTTCAAACGAGCCCGAGTTTCTTTTTCAAGCGAGCCTGCGTTCTAAATTTTTTGAATTTGCCATTTGAGTTGAAGCTGGTGGTGATTCTCTGTGCAAAAGTTTTCGAAAGTGGAATGGAGAGGAAGGAGCATCGGTCTGGAAGATGTCACAGAACAGAGCCTGAAGGATTGGACCTTGCATTAAGAGATGAAGGTGTTAGGAAAGCTTTCAAGGATGCTGGCTGTTGGAATTTCTGTGAGAAGCTGCAAGGTGGCCATGCTGAGGTAACAAAAGAGTTTGCCTTGAACTTTACATGTTTAAATTCTAAAGTATCTATGTTAGAATTTCAAGTATCTCCAGAGGCAATTGCTAATGTAACTGAAATTCCAAGAGGAGGGCAGGAGTGGTTTAAGAACTTTAAATTTGATTTGAACCTCTACAAAGAATTTCTTAAAGAGGCATATGTGAATGAGGATTTAACAAAGGCTATACCTAGAAATTATGTTAAAGAACACTATGCCCTTCTGCTTACTGGTATTCAAAAGTATTTAACCTGTGAAGGTAGATATAACAAGGTTTACTCCTATCACTTTAAGTTGTTATTGCATTTTACTGGTAAAGCCTCTATAGATATTCCATTTTACTTGATTCGTAGTCTCAACAAAATGTGTGATAAAGTTCAATTAAGGAAGGATGACTGCGAGACATCATTATTTCACCATGGTCTAGTCAAACTGTTAGTGCTGGATGGTCTTCAGAAGATTGGTAGGGATTGGAATTCTTTCATCTATATGGCTGGTTTCCAGAGTAAGACAGGCCTCACCCCATAGCCGGTTAGAGAAAGAGAAGAATCAGTGGAAGAACCTACAATAGATGAGCTCAGAAAAGAGGCTAGGGATAAAAAGAAAACCAAGTCTCAGTTGAAAAAACCAGTAAAGCCCTTGGTTCTTAAAGAGCCACCTCAGCCATCATCAAAGGAAAAGGTTAAGCACAAGAAAGATGTACCTGGATCAAGTGGGTCTGAAAGAGTATCAAGAGTTAAAACAAGGAGTCAATTAAGCAAAGAAAAGGGCAAATCAGTAGCTGTTGAGGAAAGTCCAATATCAAGGGCCAGCTTAAATGATTTGCTTGAGGCCATTGAGTTTGAGCAGGTAGAATCGGTGCATGTTGAACCCATGCATATTGATTTGACTAAATCATCACCGGAGAGCACTAAGAAATCCAAAGCTTCGAAGAGACTAAGGTTTGATGAACCTAGTGAGGAGTTTATTTTCAAACCACGAAGGCCAGTTATAAGAAAACAAGTTAGAGAAGCTGAGAAAGTGCATAAAGGAGAGAAAGTTGTAAAGATGCCCAGAACAGAGGTAATTGAAGTATTGTCCAAAATAGTGGAGGCAGTCAAGCATAAAGACAAGAACAGAAAAGTTATTATTTCCCAAGGAGGAAATGTTATAGCCATAAAGAATCAAGCGGGGACAGCAAAAGATGAAATTGCCAAAGCAAAGAATGTCATTAGAGAGCGTGCAGTCAGGTATGCCAACTATCGAAGAGCTGTGTTAAAGGGTAGTAAAAACCTAGTGAGTCAAGTGGATTCAGTGGCTGATGTGTATGCATGGACAGTTCCAGCTATTAAACAAGCTAAATTCATCAGAAAAATGAACATGACTCTAAGAGCTGAAAACAAAGCCCTGAGGAGGGAGATTGCAAGTTTAAAAGCACAGCTAGGTTAACTAGCTGCTCATTGATGGTGAGAGACGTCATTTTCTAAATTTTGGCAAATTTTGTTAAAGCTCCATTGTTTTGAAGACATATAGGTCTCTGCCACCTATAAAGAAGTTTTAAAAAATTAGAAGTTCAAGCAAAAATTTCCTTACTGCAAATACACTCTGTTTTAGCAAAAACAGCAGTTTCGTAGCGCGCTACGAAACTGCTGTAGGTGCTGTTTTTGGATGAAGACAAACAGTTTAATGGTAAGATCAGCAAATTTTTGAAGGAAACACCTAAGGAGCATAAGGGAGACCACATGAGGCTATCCTAGCCATTCAGATAATGACAAGTGTGCCTTTTTGTAAAGGTGAAATATTTTGTCTCAAGTTAAAACTTTTATAAAGGTACTTTATGACCAGTTAGGGTGTGGCAGAAATGGCATACGAGGAGTATTGTTTTGGTTTATACACATGTCGATTAACGAAGCCTCCAACACAGCTGAAATATGGTGATGCTCATAAATTTTGGGGTATTAAAGAGCTGGGAACATGTTGCTTAACTTTCGAAGGATGGTGGGAGACAAGGACCGGAAAAACAGGGGTTTGTTCTTATGATCAATGAACCATCAGCGCATTCAATATCCGATGCTAGCCTTGTTCATTGCATCCACCTCTCAGTTATCTCGGCCAAACTGAAAGGAGACAAGTGTCCAAGAGCAAAGAAGGATCATGATACGAGGAAGATAGAATTAGATATGTAGTTAATTAGCACTCTTTGTAATTACAGTCAACACTTGATGTATTTAATGAATTAGTTAATTGATAGATAAGGGTAATTAGTAATAGTCTTCTAGCTCCCCTCATGCTGGAGGAGGAAGCTCATAGTGGTTAAGGTTATATCTCTATATATAGATCAGACTTTGGTGTAATGAGGGTTGGATGTTTTGGAGAAGACTGTTTTTGGTTTATGTATAAACAAATTTCAATAATGCAAATGACTGTGTTTTCTTCTCAGGATTCACAATGGATCTTTTTGTTCAAATGTGTGATGGTATTCTTTCTTTAAGGTTCTTTTATAGTTTGGTTAATGCATAATCACTCAGAACTCATGAATCATGCTCTGACTTCCTGTATGCCTTGACAAATTGTGGTTTCAAAGTTATGTTTGAACATATAGATGTAAAGTGCCCTGATTTCTATGAAAAGATAGTGTTTTTGTTTGCTGAGATATGAGAGACTCCATAAGCCCAATGGGAATCAGTTCAATATTGTCCAGCCAACTTATTTTTCATGTGTCTTATAAGAGTTAGCCATCTTTTCTTGTCATTAGTCAATATTCATAATCTGTGAGAGAGCCCTCTCAGACTAAGGAGGCTAAGCCTTAGTCCAAAGCCCGGTTTGAAATAGTTACACAGAATCTTGCTGATTGGCAGCCTTCAGTGTTTGATTTTGTGATAACATTTTGGTGCGTCTGCCAGGAGCCTGAAGATTACTCATTCCCATAGTTATAAGATTGAATTTCTGAAGGTAGCAGGAGTTCAAAAAGGTTTTCGAGGCTGCATTCTACCTTGGTGACTCCATGAATTTTAAAGTTTGAAAGGTGGCTTTGAGAGGAAGGTATACAAGGAGTAATCCTGACCCAAACCCACCTAGTCCTGTGGAAAATCCTAATATCATCTCAAGGAGTAAACAAAGATTTTATGATATACCAGGTACTTCAAATATTTCAAAGTCTTTGTTTCTTGAGTTTTCTAGAAGTCCTGAAGATAAAATTGTTGATGATAAAATCCAAGAAGTGTTGTTGAGGTGTGAAAACGAAGAGGAGCTTATTGGTATTATTTTGGATCTACAAAAGAAAGGTATTGATACTTCATCTTTAGTGTCACAAAGAGATAAAGAAGAGTTTTGGGAAATTGTTACTTCTGAATTGTTATTAGAGAAAGAGGATTTGAAGCAGCTTAAAGAGCTTGACCCTTTTGAAGTCTTACTTAAATCCAAAACTGGTTTACCTCTCCCAAATTGGAGTTCTTTTGTCAGTGGCTTACAAAGTCCCAATAGCCCTTTCCGTACTCATACTTTATCCTCTGTCTCGGCCAGTCCAGAAAGTCCTCAGACAACATCTCATATTAGTTCTGGTCCCCCTAGTCACACAGTTCTTGTTACCCCTGCTCCTCCTTTCATTATGGTTGTACCTGCTAGGTATGCTCCTCTAGCTCTCCCTGCTGTTTTGCATGATCTTCCTAGTAAATATGCTGCTAGGATTCCAACATGGGAAGGAGATGATGAAATTTCAGCTGAGGAACATGTGGATAGATTCAATGACTTTGTTGATAGGGAAGAAGTAGATGATGAAGATGTAAAGTTAAGACTGTTTGCTCAAACCTTTATTGGGGAAGTCCGAAAATGGTTTAAAGCCCTTGGAGCTGGTAGCATACATAGTTGGCTTGAGTTTGAAGATAGTTTTCTGAGAAAATGGGGAAATAGGACCAATCCTGTTCAAGCCCTCAATGAATATAATAGTTTAAGAAGAGCTCCAGATGAAACTGTCCAAAATTTTTCTAAGAGGTTTAATAAAGTATATAATTCCATTCCAGCACATTTGAAGCCTCCTGGAGCCTTGGCACAGTTAAGATATGCTGAGTCATTTGATTCAGATTTCTCTCTTTTACTCAGAGAAAGAGAGTCTGCTACTCTTGCTGACATGCAGAATGATGCAGTTAAGGTAGAGGGGAATATGCTAGCTGCTAAGAAGTCAAAGATGGCAAAGGCTAAGATAAAAGAAGAGGAGAAACCTTCTACCTCTGCTCAAGAAGACAAGTTTGAAACCATGATGAAAACCATGGAGAAGTTGATGGATCAATTAGCACTTGGGAATGCTGCTGCTCCTCAAGCACAACAAGAACCTCGGTTCAGGAACCCTCAATTTAGAAGGCCTCAAAATCAGCAAAGGCCAAGGGAAAATAGAAATCAGCAAGCAGATCCTCCAGTGAGACCTCCTTTCCAACAAAACATGGTGGATGAAGAGGAAGATCCTGAGGTACCTGAGGAGTCTATTCATTGCTTTGGTGAAGAAGACTCAGAAATTTTCTTAACAAAAGAGGAACATGATGAGTCTAGTTTGGTAAAGGTAGAAGAGGAACCTTCTGATTTCTTAAAAGGTTATCAGCATGCTATATTTGAAATTCAGAAGCAGTATAATCTCAGAAACCGAGATGTCCCTATCACAGTAAATAAAGCGCAGCCCAAGAAAAATGTTTCAAAAGCAGTCGAAGACAAAAAGGAAAAGTCAAAGCAGATTGATGGTAAAGGTGATTCTTCTATCGATAAAAAGGATATTCAAAACCCTGCACTTCCTAGAGAAATTGAAAGGTCTAGTTCTGTTTTTAATATAGAAAATGAGATTGCAAAAATCAAAATATCAGTCCCATTTAATGAAATTCTGAAAGTAGACAAATATAGAAGCAAGATTGTGGAAATGCTTAATTCTCCACCAGGAGGGGCTGATATTCTAAGTGTGCAAGAGGACAATCCTATTATCTGTTTAGGACCAAGACTTGAAGATGAACAAAGTGATGAGTTCCCTCCTTTTTATATAAGCATTAATATCCATGATATGACTCTACATAATGCTATGCTGGATTTAGGGGCATCACATAACCTCATGCCTAAGGTAATCATGGAAAGAATGGGATTAGAAGTAACTAGACTATATAAAGATTTATTTTCTTTTGATTCAAAGAGAGTTCATTGCATTGGGTTGATAAAAGATGTTGTTGTAGCACTCACACAAATCCCAGCAAAAACAACTGTCATGGACATTGTTGTTGCAGACATTCCACCTAAGTTTGGGATGCTTCTTTCAAGGTCATGGGCTGCAAAAATCAAGGGTACCATTCAAATGGATCTGACATATGCTACCATTCCAGTGTTTGGTGAAGAAAGGAGGTTGTATCGTGAAACAAGGATGGCATATATGGTAAGCAGCAAGGACAAGCCTCAGAATTTTCCTATTTACTCTTGTGATACAGGCCTTGGATCAGCTATTCTTTTCAATGAATCAGTTGGAAAAGAATCACAAGATGAGCATGTAGAAAATCAGTGTCAGGAGGTACAACAAGGAAATGAAAGAGACATCACTAATTACTGGTCCCTATACTTTGATGGAGCAGCAGGAAAAGAAGGCGCAGGAGTTGGGATTTGGATCAATAGTCCAACTGAAGAAAATTCTCTTGCTGTTGCAGCCAGTCTTTTTATTATTCCCAAGCATTCTTCTGATAGCTATGAAGTGAAGGTTCACCATAGACCAGTCATCCCAGATAATATCATAAATTGGCAAGTATTTGAAGATGATCAGCAGGTAAGAAATTTTCTTGAGTTGAAAGAGGAGTTTGAGCATAATCAAATAGATCAGCAAAATATGTTAGCAGAGACAAGGGACAAATCTGAAGTGTTGCAGCTGCAAAACAACCTAATCCCTAAAGGCCTCATTCCACTGGAAAAGTTATTTGATCAGAATGATGTGTTTAAAGCACCAAGATTGCAAGCTAATGAAGAAGAAATAGAAAGCTGTAATTTAGGTGATTCAGTTGTGCCCAAGTTAGTCAAGATTTCAAAGTTTTTATCAGCAGATATGAAGGTCAAATATGTTGAAATGATGAAGAAATTTATTGATGTTTTTGCATGGAGCTATGCTGATTTGAAGCAGTATGATTCTTCAATTATACAACACACCATCCCAATTAAGCAAAATGAGAAGCCTTTTAAGCAGAAATTAAGAAGGATTAATCCCCTTCTGATGCCACTGATTGAAAAGGAGGTGAAAAAGCTTTTTGATGCAAAAATTATTGTTCCAATCAGATGCTCAAACTGGCTTGCTAATTTGGTACCAGTTAGGAAAAAGAATGGGGAGATCAGAATTTGCATAGATTTCAGGAACTTAAACAAGGCTTCACTGAAAGATAATTACCCTCTTCCTAAAATGGATCTTATTTTGCAAAATATTGTTGGTTCCCAGAGAATGTCTATGCTGGATGGTTTCTCAGGGTATAATCAGATCCTTGTTCATCCAGATGATCAGGAGAAGACAACTTTCACTACACCATGGGGCACATTTATGTATGCAAAGATGCCTTTTGGTCTCATGAATGCAGGGGCGACTTTCCAAAGGGCTATGGACATTGCTTTTGCTGAAGAAAGAGATAAATCAGTGGTGGTATATCTTGATGATATCACAGTCTTTTCAAAAAGGGAAGAAGACCACTTAAAGCACCTTGAAAGGATCTTGCTAAAGTGCAGGAGGTTTGGTATTTCCTTAAACCCAACCAAAAGTATCTTTGCTTTAACTTGTGGCAAGTTGCTTGGACATATTATTTCTGAAGAAGGAATTAGGATTGATCCTAATAGGGTCAGTGCTATTCAAAGGCTAGATTTGCCAAGGAGTAAGAAAGAGGTTCAATCCTTTCTTGGTAAGGTTAATTTTGTTAGAAGATTCATTCCTAACTTTGCTGAAGTAGTCAAACATATAACAAAGATGCTAAGGAAAGGAGCAGATTTTAAGTGGACAGCTGAAGCAAAGAAGTCATTTGAAGAGATCAAGAAAGCACTTACTCAAGCACCAGTCCTCATCAGCCCGGATTTTACCAAGGAGTTCCTGATTTTCACATTTGCTTCTGAAGACACAATTGCTGGAGTTTTACTGCAGAAAGGAAGTCAAGGTACTGAACAACCCATTTCTTTCTTTAGCAAGACATTGGCTAATGCTGAGTTGAAATACAATATTCTAGAGAAGCAAGCATATGCATTGGTAAAAGCTATAAAAGATTTCAGAATTTATGTGTTGCACTCTCATATTGTTGCATATGTGCCAAGCACTGTAATAAAAGATATTCTTACACAAGCTGACCCTGATGGAAAAAGAGGGAAATGGATAGCAAAGCTCTTGGAGTATGACATTGAGATCAGGCCCACCAAGTTGGTGAAGGGTCAAGGCTTAGCAAAGTTGCTAACTCAGTCAAATCTGGACTGTATTGGTATCAATTTTAGCACATAAATATCAGAAATTTCTGAGAATGAAGAAGAATTGGTCCAAATCAATGAAAAGTTTTTGACATCAGAATGGTATAAGGATGTGGCATTTGTCTTGCAGTATAATAGAGCCCCTGATACCCTTTCCAAATATAAGGCTCGGTTCACCAAGTTGAAGTCCCTAAGATATTTTGTATATGAGCAAAATTTATTTTGGAAGGATGCAGGGGGAATTTTGCTGAATTGTCTCATTGAGGAAGAAGCTGATAAGGTAGTTGATGAATTTCATAAGGGAGATTGTGGAGGCCATCACTATTGGAAAGCCACTGCAAATAAAGTTTTGAGAGCTGGATATTTTTGGCCAACTATGTTCAGGGACATTTATAAAAAGACAACAGCATGCCATGAATGTCAAGTATTTGAAGGAAGAAGAAAGCTCATGCCATTGCCATTGGTTCCTATCTATGTTGAGGCACCCTTCCAGCAGTGGGGATTAGATTTTATAGGGGAAATACATCCTCCTTCCTCAGGACAGCATCGCTGGATTCTCACAGCCACTGATTATTTTACAAAGTGGATAGAGGCAATACCTACCAGGCAAGCAAATGATGCAGTGATTATTTCCTTTTTAGAAAATAACATCTTATCAAGGTTTGGTTGTCCACTCAAGATTATCACAGACAATGCTCAGG
Source organism: Pinus tabuliformis (assembly GCA_031772625.1). Taxonomy (NCBI): domain Eukaryota; kingdom Viridiplantae; phylum Streptophyta; class Pinopsida; order Pinales; family Pinaceae; genus Pinus; species Pinus tabuliformis. Next base: position 87,007,888 of record CM062819.1, on the reverse strand, counting down.
CTTTTAAGTCCAAAAGAATGATAAATTTTTGTCATCAGTACCATATTTCCCTTGGTCATTCCACTGCTTACTATCCACAGGGAAATGGCTTGGCTGAGAGTTCAAACAAGAGTCTTGTGAGAATTATTAAGAAGCTGCTGCAGGATAATAAAAAGGCTTGGCACTTAAAGCTGAAGTATGCCTTGTGGGCTGATCGAATTTGCACAAAGAGGTCCATTGGAACATCACCATATGAACTTGTGTATGGAGCAGAGGCAATTTTCCCAACATCTCTTGGGGTACCAGTTATGAAACTAATTCAGGGATTAGAGGAGGAACCAAATGCCATACAACAAAGGATTAATCAGTTGATAGCTTTGCAGGAGAAAAGGAATGAGGTGTTTGAAGACCATCAACAAAACCAGAATAGAGTCAAGAGAGATTTTGACAAGAAGATCAAAGAGGTCATATTTCAGATTAATGATAAAGTCCTAAAATGGGAAGCCAGAATTGAAGAGAAAGGTAAACACGGCAAATTTGAAAATTTGTGGAAAGGGCCATTTCAGATTTCTGCTTTCCATGGAAACAACACTTACATTCTGCAGGAAGTTGATGGAACACCATATGCTGGAGGGCCTGTTAATGGCAGGTTCTTAAAGCATTACAATCAGTGAAAGTCTGCCAAGTATCTCATGAGCATTGTATATAACCGTTTTATGAAGTTTTCTTGTTAAAAATAAATGACAAGCTGAACAGAAAAGCTTTAGCCCGAGGAGAAGGCCCACAAAGCTAGAAAGGAATGCTTGTCAGTTGTGTGTTTGTTTTATAAAATGGACAAAGCACTGGTTCTACGAGTTCTTAGTGTACTACAGGAGCACACTATCCCAAGTGGAGCCACTGTTATCACCTAGAACTATAGCCATATGTATATAATTTTTGTCCAAAGTTCACTGTCAAAAATTGGTGTCAAACGGGTTTTGTCCTATGTTTCTTACTTAGGGGTCATGTTTATAAAGGGTCTTGATGTGAATCATTATCTAATACTATTGGTTATCCTCCATCATGATTGCATAAGCCATGTCTTATCTTGTGCATGTCACTGGTCCTTTCCATATTTTCGCAGCGCAGTCTTATTGGTTGATTTTGCAGCGCAATGATGTTTTAGCCTTTTCGCAGCGTGTCAGCATCCAGCCATTTTGCAGCGCATTTTGCTAATTTATGACTATCTGTGCTACGAAATCGCAGTTTCGAGCATTTTACAGCGCAGATTCCTAAAGGGTCACATCTGGGGATGAGTCATTGTCTCTGTCCGGTTATTGTCAGTTGGCGTACCTCCCAAACACTTATGATCCATCACTCCACCAATAGATCCATAGGCATGCACATAAAAATCATTTTAACGGTTTTGTCATGCATGAATGTTTTATGATGTTTGTAAATGATGCATAAAGTGGCCAGCTTGTGTGATAAGATATTTGAATTGCAAATGAGCCCGAGTTCAAACGAGCCCAAGTTTCTTTTTCAAGCGAGCCCGCGTTCTAAATTTTTTGAATTTGCCATTTGAGTTGAAGCTGGTGGTGATTCTCTGTGCAAAAGTTTTCGAAAGTGGAATGGAGAGGAAGGAGCATCGGTCTGGAAGATATCACAGAACAGAGCCTGAAGGATTGGACCTTGCATTAAGAGATGAAGGTGTTAGGAAAGCTTTCAAGGATGCTGGCTGTTGGAATTTCTGTGAGAAGCTGCAAGGTGGCCATGTTGAGGTAACAAAAGAGTTTGCCTTGAACTTTACAGGTTTAAATTCTAAAGTATCTATGTTAGAATTTCAAGTATCTCCAGAGGCAATTGCTAATGTAACTGAAATTCCAAGAGGAGGGCAGGAGTGGTTTAAGAACTTTAAATTTGATTTGAACCCCTGCAAAGAATTTCTTAAAGAGGCATATGTGAATGAGGCTTTAACAAAGGCTATACCTAGAAATTATGTTAAAGAACATTATGCCCTTCTGCTTACTAGTATTCAAAAGTATTTAACCTGTGAGGGTAGATATAACAAGGTTTACTCCTATCACTTTAAGTTGTTATTGCATTTTACTGGTAAATCCTCTATAGATATTCCATTTTACTTGATTCGTAGTCTCAGCAAAATGTGTGATAAAGTTCAATTAAGGAAGGATGACTGCGAGACATCATTATTTCACCATGGTCTAGTCAAACTGTTAGTGCTGGATGGTCTTCAGAAGATTGGTAGGGATTGGAATTCTTTCATCTATATGGCTGGTTTCCAGAGTAAGACAGGCCTCACCCCACAGCCGGTTAGAGAAAGAGAAGAATCAGTGGAAGAACCTACAATAGCTGAGCTTAGAAAAGAGGCTAGGGATAAAAAGAAAACCAAGTCTCAGTTGAAAAAACCAGTAAAGCCCTTAGTTCTTAAAGAGCCACCTCAGCCATCATCAAAGGAAAAGGTTAAGCACAAGAAAGATGTAACTGGATCAAGTGGGTCTGAAAGAGTATCAAGAGTTAAAACAAGGAGTCAATTAAGCAAAGAAAAGGAAAAATCAGTAGCTGTTGAGGAAAGTCCAATATCAAGGGCCAACTTAAATGATTTGCTTGAGGCCGTTGAGTTTGAGCAGGTAGAACCGGTGCATGTTGAACCCATGCATATTGATTTGACTAAATCTTCACCGAAGAGCACTAAGAAATCCAAAGCTTCGAAGAGACTAAGGTTTGATGAACCTAGTGAGGAGTTTATTTTCAAACCACGAAGGCCAGTTACAAGAAAACAAGTTAGAGAAGCTGAGAAAGTGCATAAAGGAGAGAAAGTTGTAAAGATGCCCAGAACAGAGGTAATTGAAGTATTGTCCAAAACAGTGGAGGCAGTCAAGCATAAAGACAAGAACAGAAAAGTTATTATTTCCCAAGGAGGAAATGTTATAGCCATAAAGAATCAAGTGGGGACAGCAAAAGATGAAATTACCAAAGCAAAGAATGTCATTAGAGAGCGTGCAGTCAGGTATGCCAACTATCGAAGAGCTGTGTTAAAGGGTAGTAAAAACCTAGTGAGTCAAGTGGATTCAGTGGCTGATGTGTATACATGGACAGTTCTAGCTATTAAACAAGCTAAATTCATCAGAAAAATGAACATGACTCTAAGAGCTGAAAACAAAGCCCTGAGGAGGGAGATTGCAAGTTTAAAAGCACAGCTAGGTTAACTAGCTGCTCATTGATGGTGAGAGAGGTCATTTTCTAAATTTTGGCAAATTTTGTTAAAGCTCCATTGTTTTGAAGATATATAGGTCTCTGCCACCTATAAATAAGTTTTAAAAAATTAGAAGTTCAAGCAAAAATTTCCTTACTGCAAATACAGTCTGTTTTAGCAAAAACAGCAGTTTCGTAGCGCGCTACGAAACTTCTGTAGGTGTTGTTTTTGGATGAAGACAAACAGTTTAATGGTAAGATCAGCAAATTTTTGAAGGAAACGCCTAAGGAGCATAAGGGAGACCACATGAGGCTATCCTAGCCATTCAGATAATGACAAGTGTGCCTTTTTGTAAAGGTGAAATATTTTGTCTCAAGTTAAAACTTTTATAAAGGTACTTTATGACCAGTTAGGGTGTGGCAGAAATGGCATACGAGGAGTATTGTTTTGGTTTATACACACGTCCATTAACGAAGCCTCCAACACAGCTGAAATATGGTGATGCTCATAAATTTTGGGGTATTAAAGAGCTGGGAACATGTTGCTTAACTTTCGAAGGATGGTGGGAGACAAGGACCGGAAAAACAGGGGTTTGTTCTTATGATCAATGAACCATCAGCGCATTCAGTATCCGATGCTAGCCTTGTTCATTGCATCCACTTCTCAGTTATCTCGGCCAAACTGAAAGGAGACAGGTGTCCAAGAGCAAAGAAGGATCATGATACGAGGAAGATAGAATTAGATATGTAGTTAATTAGCACTCTTTGTAATTACAGTCAGCACTTGATGTATTTAATGAATTAGTTAATTGATAGATAAGGGTAATTAGTAATAGTCTTCGAGCTCCCCTCATGCTGGAGGAGGAAGCTCATAGTGGTTAAGGTTATATCTCTATATATAGATCAGACTTTGATGTAATGAGGGTTGGATGTTTTGGAGAAGACTGTTTTTGGTTTATGTATAAACAAATTTCAGTAATGCAAATGACTGTGTTTTCTTCTCAGGATTCAAAATGGATCTTTTTGTTCAAATGTGTGATGGTATTATTTCTTTAAGGTTCTTTTACAGTTTGGTTAATGCATAATCACTCAGAACTCATGAATCATGCTCTGACTTCCTGTATGCCTTGACAAATTGTGGTTTCAAAGTTATGTTTGAACATATAGATGTAAAGTGCCCTGATTTCTATGAAAAGATAATGTTTTTGTTTGCTGAGATATGAGAGACTCCATAAGCCCAATGGGAATCAGTTCAATATTGTCCAGCCAGCTTATTTTTCATGTGTCTTATAAGAGTTAGCCATCGTTTCTTGTCATTAGTCAATATTCATAATCTGTGAGAGAGCCCTCTCAGACTAAGGAGGCTAAGCCTTAGTCCAAAGCCTGGTTTGAAATAGTTACACAGAATCTTGCTGATTGGCAGCCTTCAGTGTTTGATTTTGTGATAACAGCATCCTCCCAACTACAACCAGGATTACATCTTGTACCTCGCCGCCACTCATTCCACCATTGGGATGGTCTTAGTTCAGGAAGATGAATTCGGAACGGAACATGTGATATATTACCTTAGTCGAACGTTAAATCCAACTGAGCTAAAATACTCACATGTGGAGAAATTGGCATTGGCAGCCGTTCAAGCTGTCCAACGTTTTCGTCACTACATTTTACTACGTAAAACTACAGTCATTTTGGATTGCAACCCTATGATCTACATTTTGACCAAACAATTGCTATGGGGCAAGTACTCTAAATGGATCGTTATCCTGCAGGAGTTCGACTTGGAGTTTGAGAAATCTAAGTCTAAGAAATCTTTAGTTTTTGTAGAGTTAATGTGTGACTTCCCGCGTGCTAACACGGAAACTGTGGCAGAGGAGCCCATTGCGGACGAATCTTCGTTTCTAATCAACACTTTAGATCCGTGGTATGGAGATATCATCGTTTATCTCTAGACCCAATCCTTTCGGCGAGAGCTTTCAAAGTTTGAACGTCGAAAAATACGATTTCAATCCCAACAATTCAAAATCTTTGGAGATACTCTTTTTCGCCGTGGGGCGGACTCTATTTTTCGACGTTGCTTAACTCACGAAGAGGCTGAAAGGGTTCTAAATGACTGTCACTCTGGAGCATGTGGCGGTCATATGTCTGGGTATGCCACAACCCAAAAGATATTGCGCGCTGGCTACTTCTGGCCGTCCTTGTTTAAAGATTGTATTACTGTGGTCCGAAAATGCCACAACTGTCAAGTGTTTGATCGAAAGATGCGCGCTCCACCTGATCCTCTCCACCCTATAATTGTCGTTGGTCCTTTTGCCAAATGGGGTATCGATTTTATTACATGTAACCCTCACTCGGCCGGGGGGCATGCGTATATCATCCTTGTGGTAGATTATTTTACTAAGTGGGCAGGGGCGATGCCTACATTCGAGGCAGACGGCAAGACAACTACAATTTTCGTGTTCAATCATATAATTGCTAGGTTTTGTGTCCCACAAGCGATAATCATTGATCATGGACGTCATTTTCAAAACGTTATGATGACAGAACTTACACGCCAACTTCGTTTGTGTCACGATAGCTCAACTCCTTATTATCCACAAGCGAATGGTCTGGTTGAGTCCATCAACAGAGTTTTAGTTATCATGATCCGACGAATCATTGGTATTCATCAGTCTAATTGGCATAACATGTTATTTTCAGCGCTTTGGGCCTACCAAACCTCAGTGAAAACATCAACAGGGTTCACTCCTTTCCAACTAGTTTATGGTTTGGAAGCTGTGCTACCCATTGAATGTGAAATCCCGTCACTGCAAATGGCCATCGAGTTACTTCCAGCTACTTCCGAAGAGGAAAAGCATTTATTATACTTAGCTCAATTAGATGAGAATCGACGTGATGCTGCATTGGCGATCGAGACTCACGCAAAACGTATGAAAGCTCAGTATGATCAAAATGTGACCCCTCGAAATTTTTCGGAAGGAGACCTAGTGTTATTATATGATCAAGCTAATGATAAATTAGGTGTTGGAAAATTCGTTCCTATGTGGCATGGGCCCTATATTGTCAAGCGAAAGCTAGCAAAAGGGGCCTATGAGTTGGTAGACATTGACGAGGACTCTTTAGGTAAACCCAGAAATGGTCTTTACTTGAAGAGGTATTATGCTTAAAAGAATGGGTATGGAGATTTTTAGTTAGGTTAGTTTTTCTTTCTAGCTAGTGTGTTTGTTAGTTTAGACAGTGTGCTTAGCTTAGAGAGTGTGTTTTCATCGTTATTTCTGCTTATCTTGGTTTTACTCTTGATGTCGCAGATGTCGATGCCTCTCCAAACATACATTGGTTTCACTGATGGTGCTTGTCGTAGTACACGGAATATCTCTTCCGCAGCTTGGGTTATCTTTTCACCTCTGACGAGTTAGTATCTATGCATGGGGTGAGCCTCGGTCAAACAACGAACAACATTGCCGAATACAGTGCAGTGATTGAGTTATTGTCTGAATCTATTTCATTTGGGATTCGGAGTGTGATAGTGAGGTTAGATTCTGAACTCGTTGTATTACAGCTTAATAGAGTGTATGCCATTAGAAATCCAGTGTTATTAAGGTTATTTTTGAGAGTGCGTCTCTTGGAACGTGAGTTTGATTATATTGAATATCAGCATATTCCAAGGTCTTTGAATACATTAGCAGATGCAATTGCTTCTCGAATGTTAAATAGACATTTGCAATAATCATACATGTAAATTTAAAACCATTCCATAACATGATTTACAAGATAAGCTGGTAATAATGGTATATATATATAGGAGTGTGTCAAAAAATACATCGTCTTCGATCATAGGTTGAAAAACACCTTATGATCGGCAAAAATGATAAGTACAAAAAACCAAAATGTCACATGTGTCTACAAAATGACCATCCAATCACTGGTGATGATCTCTATATGACACCATTGTACGGGCCACCCTACACAAGAACCTCCTAAAAGGTCCTGGGACCCCGACTACATAGTGCTCAAGCCTGATTGGAATATCATCTATGGTAGTCTCAGGTATATCTGCTGTAAGACGCTCCAGGTCACTTTCCAACTCAGCCAAAGTCTGTGGCCTCGTCCTGTGGGGCCGGTGCCGCTGCAGCTGGTAGTCTCCTCTCGTAAGGCCGGAGATTGGCTGGGCGTCGTGGGCCTACATCTGCATTTTGAAAATTATTACTATCAGTTTTGAGACGATATAAAACAAACAAAAATAATAGATAGTTTAAAAAACTTGTGAAAAATGAAGTTACCTGTATCATCCCATTGTTCTCCCGGTGGAAGAACCATGTCCGGATCTCCACGAAAATCAACTCCGGCATAAGGAAAATCCTGTATAGCAAAGACCTGGTTTTCTAACCAGCCAAAGTACTCCTGAGTAAATCAGACAACCTTCATCCTCTCATCAGGATGATGGGCCATAACCGCAACCCATCGCATCAATTTGGGCTCTCGAGGAAGCCCATTCTCAATAGTGAGCTGCTGTGGGATCAGCATCGGAACCCTCTCTAAGCCAAAACTCACAACTAAAGCCCCATAACCAAAGGTCTTTAGCTGTCCGTTTTTTGCTCTGGTCAGTTGGCCTTTTACATTGGCTAACACAACATCACACTAGTTGAAAATTGTACCTCGATAGCAATCAATTGCCATTCGCATCTGGGATCCAGTGGCAATGTGTAAAGCGACAGCCCCGCAAAGTCTGGTAACTGTAAAGGCAATCACCATAAGTTCAGGACGGGATATAGTTTTTATCTCTATCCCCTTCTCCTGAGACTGAGTGTTACACCACTCTAGTCGGAGACTAGCGACAGACTGGCCACCTGGCCTAGTCCCGAACAGAGTCAAGTGTTCACCTCTCTTGGGAAAACCAGTGATAAAGTAGATATCTGTCAGCTCCATCTCAAGCTGGTGCCCTCCAGTATAAAAACACTGGTCCTGAACGTTCCATCTTTCTACCAGCCACTCTAGAAAGCTCACTTGGGCCCTCATGCCAGGTATGGCCCAAAATTTATAAAGGTTGCATGCCTTCAAAGCATCAATTGATGGTTGATGATTAATGGTGGCCAAATCAACATCTTCGTGCTCTCTCTCACACCAATCGAGCATGGTGAACAATCTACATGCCATGAAACATCCATTAGATTCCATAAAATCAAAAAAATTTGGTCCATTTTGGAGAATTTAGGTTTTAAAAGCTCGTTGCGCAGGGTACACACCCCGCCTTTAGGAACAGAGCGTAAGTACACAGGGTCCCTGAAGGCAGGGTGCGGACCCCTGACATTTTTCCAACTGAGAAAATGTCGGGGTCCATGGGTCCCTAGTGTGGCGCCTGCGTACCTCGAGAGGCGGTTTTTGAAACCATAAAACCTCCCAAAAATGAAATCTGGGGCCTAAAAAAGAATTCTAAACGGATGAAATTGAAGAGTAGGATGTTGTAGATTACCTGGAAGAGACGGTGTTCGATTTCAACGGTCAGATTCTCCGCAATTTCCACGGGAAGTTTCTTCCCAAAAGCCCTTTTTCTCTCCTCAAATAGTAAAATGGTAAAAATGAATTGGTAAAAGCCCTTTTTATTGGTTTTTTGGGTAAATAAATGGTAAATTTGTTTATTTTTCACCATGAAAAGGTATTTTTCAAAGTATTTTTATCTATCTTCAACAGGTATGAGTAATGTGTTGGTTTTTGTGCAGGATAAAGGATTTTCAGGGAAAATTGTCATTTTTTACAAACAAAAACATCAGAGTCATCTTTAAGCTCTTTTCTGACTCCTAAAATGTGAAAAGATTGCCGAGTTTTCTTTTTAGCTCATTAAAACAGGATTAAAAAGACGGTCCTCTTACAACCCTTTTCTGACCGTAAAAACATGAAAAGATTGCCGGATTTTTGTCGTTTCAAATTCGATATTGGAAATAAAACGACGTGTCCTTGATCGCTTTCTACTTTTCAGATCAGAGACACTAATCATGAAAGTACTCCTTGGTCGTAAAGATCAAGTGGTTCTCTCAAGTATTATTTTATACTTTTTCGGGCTTGGGAGACACAAATTTACGAAAAAGGTCAACACTGGAGTCTTCTTAAGTTTTTCAGACTCTCTAAAATTGAAAAACGTCGAGTTTCTCATATACTGGACTCGTTAAAATTTCATAGTAAAGGACCTGTTCGATTACAAATAGGAACGGACCACTCCTTCTTAGGGTTCAAATCTAAACTAAGTTGGACTCATCTGAAGGATGAGCTTATAATCAAGCAAATGTTATCCTCCTCAAGCTTGTAAAAAATAAAGAGGTACTTGCCAGAAATGGTGGGGGAAAAGAGAGGAAAATGAGCCTATTTGTTATACTTTGTCTCGGAAAAACCTTATCACCACTCTTGAACACGACACTTTTCATTCACCTGGGTTGGGAAATCCTTTGCCTAATAGTTGATCAAACCACATTGAAATTCTTCAGCCGGTTTCCGGGTATTAACTTTGGGACAATTGTCACCAAACCATCTGTAGTGTCGTTATGTGTTCAAGAGGAGTCTTGCAAATAAACCATTCATCTGCAAAATATCTGTCATCCATCTTGACCATCCCTGAGTCAGTCCTTACAGCTACATTTCTTCAACTTGATCTATGATTTCGTGTTGTGGGCTTGCCTGCAACAGATCGCTTTCTATCGACTTCAGTTCATTATCTAGAAAGATGATCTAGAAATCATCAGTACCTTGGGATCTGCATGCCTCAATGGCAGGTTTCTCGCCTTTGACGACAGGTTACATCAATGACCTTCGATCAAGGGATTCTGTGACATGTTCGACATCAACACATTCATTCACATCTCATGGATTGTAGTGGGTACTTTGAGAGCCATTGACATCACTGGTGGTCTCTCTCACACTTGTTAACAATTTACATCATTGACTGGTAATCAAGTGGTTTCTACCATGTTCGACATCAACTCATTTATTCGCATGGATAGAATCGTACTATTTTGGGAAGCAGAAATGAAGACCCTGGATCTAGTTTCCGCCATCCAGACCCCGAGGAGTTTTGTATTCATTATACAGTAGACTAATTATAAACAGATGGTTGCATCCATACTATGTCTACATGTGTCTATGATTATGATGTATTGCGAAATCATTCCTATATCAGAGCAGTAGTTAGTTTGTTAGTTAAGTTTTTTATCTGAGTATGGGAATGTGTACCTCAGTGATGATACGATCTCATATATGTATTTTGTGTTGAATATTTGCAGGTTCCGACCGGGCTCTCCACAAGATAATCCTCGAAATGATAAAGTGCTTCACCCTTCCTAGATGATATAAAACCCTGATCTACTATAGACTTCGCACTTTAGGGGGCAATCTGTTACTATAAAATTTGTCACCATGACTATTTGCAGTCAGTATGGCTCCATCAATAACCATACTGTCCTCCTTGGCAAGTCTTATACCTCTGCTCCTCATGTCAAACTCCAAAAAAGAGAGAAAGCCTTTAAAAATCAATATAACTCTGGTTCTGCACTTTCTCTTACTCTTACCTGTGGGCCCACACCTCAAGTACATAATACCTGCGTACTTGTACGGTCTGTCTGTAAAGGGGTGGGTGCGTACCCCTGTAAAAGTCAAAGGGCACAAGTTTTACTTCAAAAAACTTACTTGCGATCGATTCTAGAGCATTCTAGAAGATGGTTTGACATGGATTGGGCGCCTCCAGATGGTTCATGCATCCCAATGAAAGAGGAACTTATCCCATGAAGAGGGGAGCTATCCCTTTGAAAGAGGGACTTATCCCATTGATGGTGGACCTGTTTAACTTCCTCCAAAGCATTATAAATACAGGCATTGGGCCAGAGGCAATGGAGGTTGAAAGCTGAACATTCCTAAGGGTAGATGCTGTTGAAATTAGGACTCCCTTATAGAGCTTGAGAGGAGAGATCACATTCCTTTCTTAGCTTCATTTGGAAGTGGGTGAGTTGATCAAAGTAGAGGAGAAATCTTGCTGGACCCTGGGAGGGACCTGCACAACACCGAGGCGTTGGTTGTAAGGTTTCTTTTGTTTCCAATTAATAAAATTAAGTTCATTTTTCTCAACAAGTTGTTATATATAATTTGTTTCATAAACTCCTTGGTCTTTATGATGAATATGTTTTATTATATGAGTTATTCAGGTGATATGTAATCGTTTGCTTGTTTGTGTATGCAGGCTTCAAGGAGAGGAGCTCATCTGGATCGAAGAGGCTTGGCCGCTGCAAACAACGTTGGACTAAAGGTAAGCCTTAAACACCTGGTTGCTTTTATTTTAAATGCATATTTAGGGAAAGATAGTGCTTGATTGTTTTGTTTGTCACTAGAAAAGCCTTAGTTTCTAGGGAGGTCGACTTTTTCCACAAAATTGACTCTTTCTGCATGACAAGGCCAGTGCGGTTATTAAGCACTTGGATCATTCTGTTGGCTATTTCAGGCATACTTCCCAAGGATGCCTGGGCTCTTTGACCTTCTGCTTTTGCCCTGTTTAGGAGATCCATTTGCTCATGGATAGTTTCAATGGACTGCCATTGATTTGTAGTGGAATGACCAATGTTAGCCCATAGAATTTTCTTGATATCACTTATAGTCTTGTCCAGAGTGAGCTCTTTTTCCAACTCCTTTATCCTTTTTTCAAGAGCCCTTACCTCTCTTGTTCTTTCAGCTATATTCTACTTTGACTTGTCATATTTTTCTTCCAGTGTAGCCAATTTCTCTTTTGCTACCTTTAGTTCTGCCATATGTGCTTCAAGAGCCTCTAGTTCTTTCCTCATACTTTGCATGTCAAGGCTGGGTACCTGTTCTGATGTTGTTGTTGGTGCTGTCGCTTCTGAAGCTGGTGCTGAGCCTGAAGGGCATGCCTCTGATGTTTGTCCAGTAGGAGGAACTGCTGAAATGGTTACAGGAGGCACATCTTCAATGGCTGTAGATGTCTGCGCTGGCTGAGTTGGCAATTCTCCCTGTTTTGTCTTTAATGCCACCTCCAAGGCGCCCTCTGTTTCCACCAATCTCTTATGCAGGGTCAAGAGTAGGTGGTATTTTAATCTTTATTTTGTTCTGCAACCCCTTCAGTCTGAGGGTGATGGGTAGGTGGTATTTTAATCTGCTTTCTCAAGGCTGCTATATCCTCATCTTTTTTCTTCATTAATGCCTGCACACCCTTAGGATCATTTGGGTCATGTCCTAGATCTATAATAATTTCTTCCAAGGACTTGATTTTGTTGTCCTTGGCTTGAGATGAAGCCTTCTCTAGTTCTAACTGGGCAATAGTGTTGTGTAGAGAATTCTGTAGACTGTGTACTAATAGAGTTTTATCATCCAATGTAGAATAGAGCATCTCCCCTGTTTGCTTGTGTAGCTCGATCTGGTCCATGGGGTGGATGTCTTTGGCAAAGACCTCTAAGCTAGTTCTGATGTAGTCTGCAGCTGATTGAGGTTGTTGCATGGTAGGCATAAAATGACTAAGAGTCATTTTTCCTTCTTGGATATCATAGGCCGACATAAGCCTTTCTTGATTAGTTGGTGCCATTTTGAGTAGCTGGTTATAAAGCAGGAATCTAACTGGCTCATTTCTTGCTTTTATGTCTGTAAATTGTTTCTTTATGCTAGAATCTACCTTCGTGCGTTGCCTTGAAGAACCTATTGCTGTCCCTTGCTGTAGTTCTTGCTCTTGCTGTAAGGAGCTGGCTGATGTTTCAATGCTAGGAGGGAGCATAGTATCAATGGGTATTTCAGGCATCTCCTCCTCAGAAAAGGGATTCAGCCTTTGCCTTTTCTCACCTTGCTAATCTGTGGAAGTTGTAGGAGGAGTTTGCTCTTGCCTATCTCTTTTCCTCGTTCTTTCCTCGTTTACAGGTGTCTGTAAGACTGTAGTTTGAACTATCACCTCCTGTCTTGGAGGGATCTGCTCTTGGGTTTGCTGCTCTGTGGAGGCAGGCATTTTAGCCATTTCTTCTTGCTATTCTGCTTGCTCCTCCAAATTGGGAAGTGACTCCTCTTGTTGTACTTCTTTGCCTTTAGTAAGATTTGCTGCTTGATCAATTACTTTGGGAGACTGCTGGGGAACAGTGTAGGATGAGGCACTTTCTCCAAGATGTTGAGGGGATGGAGACCAAACCTGTCCAAAATATTCCAAGTCAACTGCTTTTTCTAGATTTTTAATTTCTCTTTCTGCTAATTCTTCTTCAGAATAGTCCTCCACTAATGTGCCTTCTTTCCACTCTAGTTGGTTAGCATATTTTTCAATTTGTGGAATACTAAAGTGATCATAGACAACAAGCCTATACTTGATTCTTCTGAGGCTTATGAAATGATTAGGGTCATATGGTGCCCAATAGAAGCTTTCTTTCAACTGGAGGCTTTTTAGGATCTTATTTGCTTCTCCCCAAGCTTCTTCCCTTTTACTAAAGATAAATGGACCCAGTTGGTGTTTGATTTTCAGCTGTGATTTTTTATTTCTGCTATGAAAATGAATCATGTCTGCATTTCCAAATTGCCGGAAATATTCTAATGCAAAAATTCTCATAGGAACATACTTTGGCAGTCTGTAAGGGCCTAGCTCATAGCCATATATTCTAATTTCTGTGTGGTCTTGGTAGAGGTACCAATCTCCAATGCTATAATTCTTTGAAAGCTGGAGGATCTTCTGCATTTCATCGGTGAGTATGGGAAGAGGAGAACTCTGCAGCATAGACAAGGCCAGATAGATGAACAAATCAATGAACTTACAATAGTTATATGGAGAGCAAGAGATATGGTGACAGACTGGTGTCCAAAATACCACTGACCTCCTATTTCCTTTTGCATCCAGCTTTTTTAAGAAAATAGGGAAACTGTCAGGCTGATAGTATAATATCAAATGCTATATATAGGAGGTGTACTTGAATACCCTCTCTCTCTCCAAATTCATGATTTTCTCATGAATTTTGTCAGCAATGAATGTGGCATAATCATACTGGGCAGCAGGGGGCTGCCTTGGAGTGAACATGGATAACATTACCAAGGTTGTTTCATCCACAAACTCACTGGTATTGAATCCCAAAATGCAAGATATCATATCCACTAGCAGTCTCCCTGTTTCATTGAACCAGACATGTAGATAAGGAGGAGGTTGTCGGGGCTGATATTCTGGCTTCATGAACAACCAGCCAATCCTTGTTACCTCTGAGCTGGGCAGCTTGGCAGCTTTTTTGAGCAGAAAATTCATAGAAAGGGGCACCAAAGGTTTAGTTGGCTTAAAGTTTAGCATCTGATTTATGGATTGAGGAGTGATGTGAAATAAAATAGTCCCAGATGAACCCAAAACTGCTCTTTGAGAGGGTTCATAGTGTTCACAACACTGATGGATGAGGTCTGGGAACACATTGACTTGGGGAAGGTAATAAATGGGCAAGTTAGACTCCTAGATACCTATGTCATCAACACCACTCATGTATTTTTTCTTCAACTCACAAACAATTTGTATGTGATATTTGGTACTTATCTCAACTGTTTCTTTGATTTGATGATCTCGGTCAGCAAGGGCCAACCATTCCAGGTTCTTATGTGGGGCATTCAGGGGAGTAATATTTAATGCCACTGGGGTCTCCATTGCTTATTTCTCACTTGAAGTTGAATTTATGCTTTCGGTTTAGCAAAACTGGCAGTGAACATCAGATTATTGTCGATGGGACAACTTGTAAAGATGAAAAAGGAGGTGAATTGGGCTAACAGGGAACAACAGCTTGTTGAGAGGGTAAAATTAACCAATGCTGGGGGTGAGCGCTGCCTTTTCAGTGGACTTTGTTTGCTAGTGGTTTTAAGTTGCAAAATGCGCAAGAAGCTGTGGGAATTGAGTAAATTCGAACCAGGAACCCTCTTCAGATGAACTTCGGGTTGATTTGGTAATTACAGGGGCTCAGTACGCAGGTAATTAGACCAGTTGTTTAGACTTTTTTACTGTAGAAAACTAGGAAGACCAGGTTACGCAGAGAAAACGGTAAATACCTGGTGATGGTGAGGCCGAGGGTGTCGAGAATTGGTGAATTTGCAGCGGCAGTAGCTCAGGAATTGAATTTTGGAGTTGGCGGAGAAATGTCATAAAAACAGCATGCAGGGAAGCACAACACTCGTCCAATAGAAATGTGAAAAAATCACGATTTTGCGCGAAAATATGTGAAAAATGGGATTTGGCGCCTTTTTTACAAATGACGTCAGCGTGACATCACTGGTTGGGCCCGGGTATGACAGGGATGACATGGCGATGTATGACTAGGATGACGTGGAGGGATGACGCGGCGGCCATGTCGGATAATGGTGAAACGGTAGTTGGCGTGTCTGATGACGTAGGCGATGACGTAAGGGCGGGAAGCCGACGGTGGTAAGCGGTATTATCGGACCGCTTTTGGTATGGGCCTGGTAATGGTCAGAGGCCGCCCAATCCACTAATATACGGGCACGTGTCCCTGGCCCTACGTCATCTTCTGACATATTTCTGGCGCTAACGGATCGATAGTAGAGGGGGTCCGAAATGCCCGATGACCGTCGGATGGGAGGGCCCAGATCCGACGGCGGACGGGAGGATGAGCCGCCAACGCAATAGTGGCGGGACCCAACTATTAAAACATTATTTCTTTTCATACCGCACGCAGAAACAAAACTTTGGTTAAATGGCAAATGTGGGTTTATGGAAAATTTACACCAGTGGTGAAGAAACGAGGGATTTTATCGTTAAGGGGGGTATAGCGAGTGAGGGTTATTAAATTAACCAGGTGTTAATTTAATTCCCGAACATAGCCTGGAGAAATACACATGAAAGCCTAAGATTTCCTCATGCTTCCCGAACTTTGAAAGATATGGCTATAATGCCCAAAGGGGGAGGGGTATGTACATATTTTTGGGTTTTTGTATAAAATATGATAATAGTAGGGGTAGGGGAACACTTAGGGAGTTAAATAGTAAGGTTAGAAGTCAATATGAATTGGAGATGTGAGAGGGGAACAGGGAGCTAAGTTTTTGAGGAGTAAACTTAGATTAGGAGCAGATGAGAGTAAGCAATGATTTTACACAGAAAATGTGGCTTTTTTGTGTGGTATAAACTAACACCTTGGCTTAGTATTTCACAGAAGGTAAAGTGATGCTAGGACTTGTTGAGTGAATTCCAAGGTTTATTAGAGGGATGTTACAAAAAGATTTCCTGGGAAAGAGGGGAAGTTAGACATGCTTCCATATTTTGTTATAAAAATGTTGAGCAATAGTTCTGTTCTTGTTGATATCAATTTTCTTTTTCAAGCTCACTCATGAAAGAAATCAGGCTTCGGCAACCCCTGACTACCTACCCATCTTAGTTCCTAGCATTTTTTGTTACTTTAGGGAAGGTGCACTTAGACTTGCGAACCCTCAATTGATCTTTTCTTTTTCTTTTCAAATAAATTGCTATCTAAAACTACCCTTATCACTTCCAAGGGCCCAGATTAAGCAGTTGGGCGCCTTTTTTCTCTACCTAACTACCAATCTGCCAATCTTAAACTGTTTGGATAGATTTCTCTTTCTCTAGTCTAAAACAGGCAATTTAAAACATAACATGGCCCAACTTGCACTGTTGGGCCATATATCAAGATAGCATTTTGGTTGGCCACTTTCCTGGTCTTTCTTTGGGGTTCATTTCAATTTATTTTTTCTGACCAATTCATTTTTCTTGCCTTTTGATTATTCTTTTAAGGCATACCCTCTTTTCATTTTTTAACTCTCTGTCTCCTTCACAAAAATAGAACCTTTGTGTCACCAAAGATGAACATTTTTGGCACTTCCACTGTCAATCATGAAAAATGAAACCCTATTGGTATAAGAGGCTAACAGAATACCAAGACCATAAACTAGACCCTTTTTAGAATTACCTCTCCAATACCAAGTCACAAACCTTCTAGATTCAACTTCCTTTTGAGTGAATGATGATCAAGCTTCTTCCTTCAATAACTCGGCTATCCTTCATTTGGTTCCCTAGATCAGATCTACGGTTCTCAACCCTATTGCAAAAAGCTTAGCATGTGTGTTTGATCAACCTTTTGAAACTTGATTTTCTTCACTTCAATGGTATGACCTCTTATTACAATTCAACTTGTAATCTTGTTTATCTTCTTCCTTCATTCGACTTCTTAGACACCAATAAGACTTTCAACCTTTATTGCAGTAGATAGTTCTTCCCTCCTTCTCGCTTGTGAAGGTACTAGCCCTAAAATGTATCCATAAACAACACCAAGATATTCTCTCTTCCTTTCCTTCTCTTCGCTGGTTATGGGGCTCATTTCCTAGTGATCTTTGCACTTCTTATTACATATTTACTTGACTAAATTTTGTGTTCATAAATGAAGGTTGAACTACTTATTTATAGTGATTCGTCCACCAAAATAAGTTGACTTGTGTTGTAGGTGAGTTGACTTCCCATTCTAGAAGCATCCTTAGGCTGACAGGAGGAGAAACTTGTGACAAGGTCTTGGAGGGCTAATAAATTTTCTTTAACAATGGATTACATGCCCAAAATGGGTCTTCAATCTTTGACGCTGACTCTATGAACTTTATGACTTGATGACCAAGCCTAATAACTCACAATGGGAGACTTATCTAAAAATAAAATTCTTGATCTTGAAACCAGTGATTCAAGTATTACAAAAATAATTTTATTTTTCTTCTATACATAAACTACGTAAAATTACACATCATTATGAAGACCGAACCTAGTTACACTTTTCAATAGTAACTACAGTTATGCTTCCAAATAAAATGTATTTATTGAAGTCCATTTTTATATAGTATATTAAATCTCTTCTTATTTTTATATATTATGGGAAATACCAATAATGTATGGTCCATATCACAATTACTCCATTGTCCAAAGAGGAATTCAAGAACTACATCTCCACTACAAAACTACGAACTAAATTGCATTGAGATGAAACCCGACCCTATCTTGGTCCCTCATTATATAATTATTGATATGTACATGCATGCATATGAAGGTTTATTATAGAGAACTTTGTTTAAAGGAAGCTATGGATTGTCAATAGTTTGATTGCATTTTATATTTTTTGTAGTTATGTAATTTCTTGGACTTGTAATATAGGAAAAGGAAGAATTGGGTGGGTACACAACCAGAAATTGATCAAGAAAGATTTGGAAGTTGGGAAGGTTTATTACATTCTAAAAGGGCTCATTTCTATACCTGATTAACCCTAAAAAAACCTAGAGATTACACATCATCACGTTATTTTAAAATGAAAATTATTTATTCATCCCCACTAACATCGTTAGGTACTTGGCTGGCGTATTTCTTCATAAAACCAATTGAAATGGTGATAATTGTTTTTTTGGTTGGTCTGATTTGATGAAATAAGCGTAATTCTTTTATGTTTTTAGTGTGGAAAACATTTTTTGTTCTAGGTGGGAAAGACCCACAAACTCCGCTCTTTGGTTTCATATGCGAAACACTTGCAACAACATTTGGTGTAAGTTACAAGCATTAATTGTATCTTTTTTATCAATTTTAAGCAAAATTAGACTGTTGTTATGAAAAATCAATGGAAGACGCAATTCATTACTTTCCTAATTCATTGATCCTTCCCTCTTGCTTGTCAAGAAATACATCGAGATTAACAAAACAATGAGCAAAACCATCCTTCAACAAATTAGCTAGACCCTCCCCACTTTTGTTTAGGTACCACCTGTAAACATTTGTCCATACTAACATGAATCACCTCTTACCAATTCTCTCTTCTCTTATGAAAAAAAATCTCCTTTGGCTATCCAAGCCACTTCCCCTTGACTTTTGTGCAACTGTGTTGACCAACCTCCCTATTCCTTTTGAGCCATCACATTTTTTTAAAATGTGGTACATCACCCTCCCGAGTGGCTCAATTCCTTCCTCAACTTCCTTACACTTTATTAGGAGGAAAAATCCCTCTTGTTGAAAAGAGGGATCTCCCCAAATTCACAATTTAAATATAAAACAAACCAAACAATAAATACAATTTCCCTCTAGCAAAGCTTGAAAGAGACGTACCTGTTTTATGGAGTAGATATCCACTTAGATCCTTTCTCTACTTGATTCTTGTTCCACTTCAATCTCTGAAGATTAGAGCCTGCAACACAAAGAAAAACCAAAGGATCAAATCATACTTTAATTCAAGAATATACTAATTAGAAGATTAAGGATCTCTAATATAACGAATGCAAACAATAAGCAAGTCATGTTAGAAAAACAATATATATTGTATTAACAAGTAAGAGAGGAAGAGTACAACCCATGCCTTGATGTCATAAGCCTCCACTCCAAAGATCTCCAATCCTCCTTTATGCAACAAGCCTACAATCTCAATTAGACGACATAAGGGCATAAGTTAAGTGCTCAAAAAGTCAATCCCTTCTCCATTGAGTAGCATTGTATTTATAGGTGAGAAGGGGGAGGTTGGAGATCCATTTTCCATGGGATGAGATCCAAAAAAATGGGGAATAGTTTTTTTTGTCTCCTGAAGTGTACACCTAAGGCATAACGCTCAGAACAGGGTTGTCACTCTAAATCCCTATTCACTCCATTATACTCTCCCCTAACTAAGTCAATGGGGGTAATCCATAAAGGTGATAATGAAGGAAAACTTGTTGGAACAAAACTCTAGGAGATTAAGGGGAAGGAAATTATTATTAGTGTAACTTGATTATTAATTAAAGAAAGTGAGATTTTATGAGAAATGTATATTGAGATAAATGAAATTGAGGTCAATAAGGAAGATACAAGATATAAATGTAACATACCAGTTCCTTTACAATGTTCAATGGAATTAGGGACTTGCAAGTAAATAGATATTCAAGATAAAATATGAACAATGTTGTGAGAAAAGTTAGAGATGGAACAATATCAAACATGAAAAAAAAACTAACTTTCACAATAGAAATGACTTGTTATTTCAAGTAAATGCTCAAGATAATGTACATAGAAAATGAGCAATATGGTTAAAAGATGAGTACGGAACCATAATATGATATTTCCAAGAATATATAATGTCGACAATGATAGTTATGGCACAAGAGATGAAAAAATTAGAAGGATTAAGTGCAAAACTAAAATAAGTGGAGTGAAAAATCTTGGTTGATTTTAATTAACATTCCTAATCTAGATGAATCCTTCCTCCTAATTCTTTTGAGGGTAGTATCTAGAGTAAGTTGTGGAGAGAAAGCAAGGGGGAGTAAGTTTTGGCGTGATTAACGATCCCTCTGCTTGAGATCTAACCACCCGGTGTCTCTGGCACTGCCGATATTATGGCTTTGATGACTCCAAGGTCATTATGTTAACCACTAAAGAGGGTCTATCCTTCACAAGCTATAAATGAAAGGTGGTCCTAATCTTCTTTCAACCAATCTTAGTCTTGGAGGTAAATTTTAAGGATGCGATTGAGATGAAAAATGAAAAATGAGGTATCAATGCTTTAATTAGATAAATTAGTATTCAAGGTGATATCAAATGAAAAGTTTCCAATATGCTTGTAATCACAATTAGATGTACTTAAAAAGAACAAGATTACTAACTTATGACAATTTTCTAAAACAAGTCAATGAAATAATGATATTAGATGTTAGAGAAATACTACAAATGTTTAATTATAAAATAGTGTGATTATTAGTTCTTACTTACTCAACAAGCAAGAATATAAAAAATTGTCACAACTTGTAAGATGGAAAATGAGATTTCTAGCAAAAGATAAATGAAACTACTATTTAATCTTCAATTGAAATAAGATAATAGAAAAGATATTTAAGAAACACTTAGATCAAGTATAAATGGAATTTAGAAAAGAATTTATATAAAGAATTATATTGTGTGATGCAATGCAATGGAAAAGAGAAAGTTAGTAGGAAGATGCGAGTTAGTATGTTAGTTCTCCTTTTGAAATAAGGAGATGAAGGATGGCAATGTACCTAAGCCCAAGATCCTCGAGAGAAAAAATTATCTTTTATTAATGAGAATTACAAAGATGGAATAATCCTCGTGAAAAATTGAAATGCTCTTCACTCTAGGAGTTTATAATGAAGATGATAGCTTTACAGAACCAACAATATCCTTGAAGGAGAAGCAAACCCACGTATGCTAGCTTCAATTATTCTTAAAGGATCAAACTTCAATCTCTCTGGTCCTCCAACAAATTGACAACAATGACAAAGGCTCACAGCCCTAGATCAAAACTAGAGGAACTTCCTTAAGTCAAATATTCTAAAGCGAGTGATTTTCTGCTACAAGGAAAACTTCAATGCTTCAATGGTAAAGGTCCCCTACAAAATACAGAATTGACCCTTAAGACAAAATGTTAGACTTGGAACAACATGACTAGTGATTGAAATATGAGTTCTACAAAGCGACATATGAATTTTTGAAGTTAAGGGTGGGAAAATTTTGTAGATAAGAAAAGTTTCCCAAGAAGAAGATATAAATAGAGGGTTTGTGTAAGGTAATTTTTATATTCAAGTGCATCCTTCTCATGTGATATATATCTGAGGCACCGCAACTAGAGGACAAGATTAGATGTGGAGCTAAACTACTATTTTTGAGTCTCTTAGTGAGTCTTTAGGTCCGAGTTGAGTAGCAGAGGAAACTACGACCTTTAAGGGCACTTTTTATGGTGTATTGGGATAGTTTTCAGTGGAATCTCTCTCCAACAACATGACACATTCCTCGAAGTGAAGCCATAAGTGGGCCAAGGCCTATTTGTATTAGAACAGTAGGGCCAAGAGGTTGTTCTAAGGTATAGAACAGGCCACAGGACTATTTTCCTTACTCAAATAGGTGGATGGCTTGCTCAAGGGCTAATTACTAGCCTAGGTTGGGAATGAAGAGGAGTCGAGATGCTTGGATGGAATTCGTAGTGATTGACGAGGTATGGAAGTGAAGAAAAGAGTGTTGTAGCAACTTGCCAATAAGATCTAATCAGAGCACCAAACTTGCAACAGTGACACCATCCGTTAAGGAATTGCAGAGGTATGTGTTTTTATGTATTTGATTTGAATTGGATGGCCCTAGTGTGCACATATGTCGAGGACTTTAAGAGCCAACAGGTAGGGCTGACTTGGCATGTTAGTAGCCCTAGCCATTGGGCATATTCTACAATAGTGTTTTGTGTTGTATTGGGCATATTATGCTCTATTGGAGGGAAACGTGATAGTGCCCAAGTTGGAGTGGAATGTGCATCAATTTGATGGAAAACAATAGTTGTTGGAGTGGTATTTGTTGAGTTTAATGGTTTGATCATCCAGGAGCAACTTCAGTATCCCTAGACTGTTTGTGTGGAGAAGGACATTTCCAGTAGAAGGTGGGTAGTCCTCCTAGCCTGTGTTCATTATGAGAGATGGGTATATTATAGTGGTAGGTGGAAACCCTCCGTGCCCTATGTTAGTCTTCATTAGAGTGAGGCAGGAAGACTATAATAAGTTGAATTCCCTAAGTAGGTGAGAAGTAGTAGTGGGAAGTTGTGAGTTGTTCACAAACAAAGTTGTAAACAACTCGATAGAAGTCTCAATGTATTGTGTTCTTGATGGACTAAGCCACAACTAGTTAGCAGATTGGATAGTCAAGATTAAGTGGCTAGATGGACTTGGAGCAATGATAGAGGCAGGTGTTGCAGATTGGGAGTCAAAGGATTGGGAAGGTACAGGGTATGACCGAGAGGAGTTGAGAGAGCATGCCGCAGCTAGATGGTCAGAGTATCTTGTTGAGGGTAGATTGGTTATCGACGGATTGACACCAATTCCCTATTTTCTAATCTTGTACTACTGGATATTTAAGGCCCAGTATTCCTTGTAGGCGAGCCATAGAATGTTGTATTATTTAGGTTGATTAATACAACGAAGTTGGGTTATTGTAAAAAATTGTGAAAATTTTGTGTATATTTTGTGCATTAGTAGATTTATTGTTGTTTATATTATGTTCTGCAAAGTATACTTGTTGTGATACTCGGTTTGGTAGTGTTAGTGATTTAAGATTCTATCCTAGACACTAGTAACATGGAAAAAAAACATAGGGACTCTGCTATAAGTGACTGCGGGGGAGAATCAAGGCTCCAATGCCTTGCAATCCTACTCCAAAAGTTGATGTATCAAATCTAGAGGCTAAATGTCAACATCTTGGCTTTAAAAAAATGACGAAAGCCTTGCACAAACTAACGTTGCCCCTAAAACCATTGAATGTTAGCTCGAAATATGACAATCAAACCTCGAAAATGATTGCAATTGGGAAAAATAAGGCCTATAGGCCCTGCGGATAGGGCTAAAGGGAAAACTTTGATGAACCAAAATATCCAAGCCCAAAACAAAGTTAGGACCCCTAATTAAAATGTGCTTTAGGTGTGAGAAGGTTTTAGCCTCTTTGAGGTTGACGGACAAGGTAGACAAGCCTTTCCAGGCAAGTGGCTAACCCTAAAAAACATGTGTGATAATTCAAATGAAATAATGCCTAAACACTAGCCACAAAATAGTGTGATAATCCTTCAAAAGGAATGTGACTAACACTATAATCACAATGCAGTGGTCCTGAATAAAATGAAGGCCAGATCAATAAAAAAGGCCTTGCAGCTAGGCTTTGTGAGGCTATTAGGCCTTGTAACTAGGCATAAAGGCACTTCCAATTGATAAAACCCTAAACTAGTAAATAAAACCCCCTGTAACTTGACAGAGGAGACCTCAAAAACAAAAAAAAACAGTCTTCAAATAAAATCAAACACTAAATTAGTTTTCAGCCAAGGACATCAACCTCTAAAGTCTTGCGCCTAGGGCTCGTCAAAAATCCAAACCTTGAGCTAGAAAATGTGTCTATAAGCCTGCAATCATAATCCCAAGTTAGATTTTGATAATATAAATTTTAAAAGTAATTATTCAAAAATATTTACAAAATTTTGAATGTCAAACCCTTGAGAAAATCAATCTTTGATGTGAGACAAGGGTTTTAAGCCTAGCAGTTGTCCTAGAAAAAATCTTTGTTGAAGAATGAAGACACAAAATTGTAGATTGAACCCCTCAATATGCCTCAAACCCCTTCGAATCCTTGAAAAAATTCCATTGAGGTGAAAACAAGGTGCAAATGGTAGATCAATGTCTTGAGAGGGCTAGAAAGGCCCTAGATTCCCCGTGAACTTTAAGGAAGAGCTTAAAAATGCTAGACGATCAACTTTTATAGTTAAGGATGAAGCCAAAACCCTATTTGTCTAGGCCAGGTGAGAGGTAAAACCCTCTAGGAATCGATCTCTCCTTTAGATCTGTGAAGATTAAATGAAAAACCCAACAACTATATACAAAAGAAATGAAAAATATGAACCAGGGTTAGATAAAAATTAATTACAAAAATAATCTACAATATTCACAATGATTTATGTCTTCTTATAAGAATATCTATTCTTTTATGCACAAATAAATTCAAAATAGATGATGGAAATAAATTTTGATGGCGAGCAATAGCCAAAATCCCTGCAAATCAAATCATTAAATAAGCCATGAAATTTAATGAGATGGGATCTTGTGTTTTCTTAACTTGAGAGTGGGTTGGTCTAGTTGAAGACTTTCCCTCATCCCCAAGTTTTGAATACCTGAAGTCTCTATACACTTAAAATAAAATTATTAGATCAATACATGCATAGATAACAAAATAACTTTCAAAATCTAGAGATACCTACTAGATAAATCAAATTAAATGTTTCTCTAAAACCCATCAACTAGTACAAGATACCTATGTAAATAGTTGATCCAACAAATGGCTAAAGAAATAATAATTTATAAAATTTATTCAATATAATATTAAGCACATGATTGGGAGGGAGCTCGGCGGAGAGCGGAGGCGAAAAATAAAAGGAACTAGGGTTACAGAGTTACTACAGAGGCAGCGATCCATGGAGGGGCACAAAGGAGAGAGCTCCACTCCCTCCAAGCAAGCCGTGATCAACAGGGGGGAAAATCCTATGGAAAATGATAGAGAACCTTCAACGGGAAGGAATAAGAACAGTTAAGAGAAGAAAAATGGATAGGAATCCAAGGAGAAAAGTATTATTAAAGAGAATGAGGAAGAAGACAAGGAATAGGGAACAAAAAACAAAGCACACATGGGCCCATGTGAGCCCAAAGCTGCAGTAACTCCTAGAGTCACGTTAAATGATCCTGCTCTGTAGGATCACAGGGAATATAGGCAAACCTATGCAATCATTTACAAATTCGTGGGTTTATGGCCCATTGAAAAAGCCTTACAAATGTGGATAAGATACCACTAGAAACCAAAAGGAATCATTGACCTACACCTAGGTTCAACGGGTTTCTTTATGGTGGTTTTTGCAAACATCGAAAACAAGGATAGAGTTTTTGAAGGTGGGCCATACTTCTTTGCTGCTGCAAGTCTCTATATGCAACCGTGGATCATGAATTTTGTCCCAAAACATGAGACCTTTACTTCAGTCCTAGTTTGGGTAAGGCTCTATTCTCTTCTGCTTGATTATTGGCAAAAAAAATCCTTAACAGCCATAGGAAATAATCTAGGATGGTTTGTTAAAGCTTCTGAAGCCACTAGGAGGGGAAATTATACTTCCTTTGCTCAGATATGTGTGGAGATGGATCTCTCTAGAGCTCTTCCAGATGAAATAATCTTGGAAGTTCATGATGAAGAATGGGTCCAAACCATAGACTATGAACATATTCCGTTCAGATGCCGCAAATGTCATGAACATGGACACCTATTCAGGGATTGTCCTCTCACTAAAACAGAGAATAAGAGTAAAGCTAATGCTATGAAAGACTCCGAAAGCTTTCAGAAAATGGAAAACAAAGGAAAAGGAAACAAGAAGGGAGAAAAAGCACAAAAATCTGAAGGACAACAAACCAGCCAAAACAGGTTCCAAGTCTTGGAAGTGGAAGAATAAGATAACACATTAGACCAGACGAAGGGGGAAGAATTAATGGAAGAAGGGAAAGTAGAGGACAAGGAACAAACACCAGATAAGATTTTGCACATAGAAATGATGGTGAGGGATGCAGAAACATAAATGGACCATTAGATGACCCAAAGTGGAATGGAAACGAAGGACCAAGAACTTCAAGCTGTTCTTGAGAAAGAGAATCTTGACTTCGAAGATTTCCTATTTCAAGGAACTAAAGAAGGGATAGATTCTTTACCTCCACAGGAGTTCAATAAAGTCTGGCAACTATATATATGGAAAGCCCAAAACAAAGGACCGAAGAGGCAAAGGAGCAAGGAAAATCAGAGCAATGAAGGGGTAAAAATGGCAAAACCCATACTGGGATTAGCACCTAGAAACCTAGGGAAAAAAAGAGGCAGGAAAAAGCAGAATGAGTTATTAATGGAATGTGGAAAACTAATGATAGACTCAGGTAAGATGAAAGACCTAACCAACTACTCCTTTACCAATCTTTAATAATGAAGTTTACTTCTTGGAATATTAGAGGTCTTGGTAGTAAAAAAAACAGAGACTGATTAGCAACAGAATGAAACAAATAGCTCCAGATGTGATCTTAATCCAAGAAACCAAATGTTCCATACAAAAATTAAAAGAAATTCATAGTAGGTGGCTCAATAGTTATGAGTTTTTGGAAGTCAAAGCGGAGAATACAGCAGGAGGTATACTCACCCTTTGGAATCTGAAGAAAATAGAAATTTTAGGTGCTGAAGCATCTCAAGATTATCTTTCTGTAGTCATCCAGCCTGTTGGAGATAAGGAAGTCTACCTAATCACTAATGTGTATGGACCCCAAAGACTGGAAGGAAGATTAAAATTTCTTGATTCTCTAGAGGAACTAAGGGACAGACATGCAGGTATGCCATGGATATTGCGAGGGAATTTTAACATGATTAAATCACTTTCAGAGAAAAAAGGTGGAACTAGAATTCAAAGTCAAGACTCTCTGAAGTTTCAGTCCTTTACAGACATTATGAAGTTAGTGGACATTACAACTAGTAATGGTATTTTTACTTGGAACAATAAAAGAGGAGGAGAGTCTCAGGTGGCTTCAAAATTGGATAGATTCATGATATCTGAAGACCTTATGCTCAATAATAAGGAAATTTCAGCAAGAATCCTTCCCTTTGGAGGATCTGACCACTGGCCAATTCAACTGGAGGTGCAGAGTATTGGTACTCCAAGGAATAGACCTTTTTGCTTCGAAAACATCTGGCTTTCTCATCCAGATTTCAACAATAATATTGCCAAATGGTGGGTGGAAGATTTGAATCTTCAGGGCACCAAAATGTTCCTTCTTCAAAAAAGACTAAAACACATCAAGCTTAAGCTCAAGGAATGGAACAAGAATGAACATGGAAACAGTCTTGCAGCCAAAAAAGCAGTAGAAGGAAAGATGTAGGAACTCAACCAAGCCCTTATCACAGAAGGCTTTGATGAAACCAGGAATGATCAGGTCACCAAATACCAACAAGAATGGGAGGAATTATGCAAACAAGAGGAAATATTTTGGAGGCAAAAATCGAGGGTTCAATGGCTCAAAGAGGGAGAAAGAAATACTAGCTTCTTCAATAGATCCACAATGGCGAACCGAGCTCATAACAGAATTTCAGTGATCAAGGATGAGAGAGGCATTCTTCACAACTCTCATGCAGAAATAGAAAAAGCTCTGGTCAAGCACTTTCAAGGCATTGCCAAGGAAACTTGTTATAACAGAGAGAACTACATCAGAAACTTCACAAGACACATTCCTAGGCTGGTGTCCAGTGAGGACAATTTCAACCTCAACAAGCCAGTAACCGTGGAGGAAGTTAGCGAAGTGCTCAAAGAAATGAAAAATCGTAAAGCACTAGGCCCAGACGGTTTCAATGTTCATTTCTTCAAAGTCTGCTAGAGCATAGTTAAAAAGGGTATTCTAAATGTGGTAGAAGATTCCAGGATGAACAAAACTATTTTGAAAGCTCTGAACACTTCTTTTATTGCTCTTATCCCCAAGCCCGAGGCTGATCAAACTCCGGACAAGTTTAGACCAATAGCTTTATGTAATGTGGTCTACAAGATAATATCAAAAGTGGTGGCCAATAGACTCAAACCTCTCCTCCCATCCCTGATTTCTATGGAACAAGCTATTTATGTGGAAGGAAGGCAAATTCTCAACAATATCGTTCAAGCTCACAAGATGGTTCATTCTATGACTATTAACCGAAAGGCTGGTATGATCATGCAATTGGACATTGCTAAATCCTATGATAAAATATGCTAGAACTATATCAGGAAAATACTTATTGCTTTTGGATTTGATCACAACTGGGTAAGATGGATCTTGGCCCTGGTCACCTCCTCAAGTTTCTCTATATTGGTCAATGGCTCTCCCTGTAAAACATTCCTTTCCTCTAGAGGCCTTAGATAGGGGGACCCACTCTCTCCCTTTCTCTTCATCCTTATGATGGAAGGACTGGGTCGATCTATCAATCATACCAAAGAAGTCGGTAAGATCAAAGGTCTCCAACTCTCTGATAGGGGTCAGGCTTGGACGCATCAATAGTTTGTAGATGACACTATGCTACAAGGCATCCCTACAGTCAAAGAAGCTCATGCATTCAAATAGATTCTAAATTAATTTGCCAACGCTTCAGGTATGGAGGTTAATCTCACCAAATCCAAGATCTTTTTCTTCAATACTAATATTGCCATTCAAAAGAACATTGCTAAAATTCTGGGTTTTCAAAGAGATTCTCTTCCCTCAAAATATTTGGGGATACCTCTAACTGCTAAGCCACTACACAAAAGCATCTGGGAGCCGATTATCAACAAACTGCAAGACAAAATCAGAAAATGGATGGTTATATACTTAAACCTGGCTGGCAGACTAGTGCTCACAAAGGTTTTTTTACAATCAATCCCAGTTTTTATGCTTTCAGTTTTCCCAACTCCTAAAGGAGTTTTGCAGCTTATCAAAAACATACAAAGAAATTTTCTTTGGGGAAAGGGGGTAGTAAAGAAAAAATGGGCCTTGGTAGCCTGGGAAAAATCTGCAAACCTAGAAATTATGGAGCACTGGGAGTGGATGATCTTGAAATTTTAAGCAAAGATCTAGGGGCTAAATTATGGTGGCGTTGGCTAAAAGAACCAAAGGCTTAGTTGGCTACAATTTGGAAAGAAAAATATGCCAGTTCTTTGCCTAGTGAGGATCATATAAGAATGGATGGTAATATCAAGGGATCACACATATGGAACAAGGCCTGGGACAATAGAGGTCTAGTTCAAGAGAATGGGTTCTGGGAAATTATAGAGGGAAACTTAGCTCTGTTTTCTGACGATAGATGGAAAAAGGAACCCATTCTGTTGAAAGAAGAATTAAAGGAACTGAAGGTAGAGACATATGCTAAAGGATTAATCAAAGTTAAGGATTTCTGGGATCAGACCAACAATGCAGGCAAGTGGAGAAAATGGAGGAAATTTGATCTTAGAAATTACAAAGTTGAAGTAATAATGCAAGAGTTAGATCGAAGGAAAATTCTTGTTTCAGAAGGGAATGACCAGCTAAGATGGGGCAACAACAATGAGGGCACCTTTAATCTTAGAAATGCAAAAAAAATTCTCCTTGGTTTGACTTCCAAGGCTCCATATAAAGCTTGGCAAAGACTTTGGAGTCAACAAGGTTGGATGAAAATTAAACTCTTTACTTGGCTGGTGCAACACAGGAAGATTTTGACTTGGGACAATATTAGGAAAAGAGGTATTCTGGGGCCCTCCAGGTGCCAGATCTGTGAAATGCAAGAGGAAAGAATGGAGCTTCTTCTCAACAACTGCTCCTTTTCCTCCAAGTTGTGGGATTCGTTTGCCTCCATCTTCCAACAATAGGATAGAGACCTTGGAAGGATCATCAACACCCTAAGCAAGTGGAGAAGCAATTCCACGAATAATGAAGTTCTTAGCACTACCTGGGCTCTAACACCAGGCTTCATCATCTGGAACACATGGAAAGAAATAAACAACAGGATATTCAAGGAAAAAAAACCACCTGTATTCCTTCATGATCAGATCCTAAAACAGCTACAAGAGACTGTGAGCTCCATTGTCCGAAATCTTCCTATGAATCCTCCCTCGGCTTCTGAGTGGAGGATTCTCTGCTAGCTTATATTACAAAGTTTGATTCCTCAAAACCTGGACGGGAAGAATGTCTTTAAAGACTCTGAGCTTGATTTTGGCAACCTCCCCCCAAGGGATTTTTGAAGTTCAACATTGGCGGAGCCTCAAAGGGCAACCCAGGTACAACGAGTCATGGTGGAGTTTTAAGGGATGTAAAAGGAAATATTTTGTTCATTTTCCATGGTCATCCTGGAAAGGCCACCAACAATATGGTATAAATTCTGGCCATGGAACATTGTTTAGAATTTCTGCTTCTAGATAATCGACACAATGTGATTGTTGAAGTGGATTCTGAGTATTCATTAACTCAGTCAAGAAGATCAGCTGGGGTACTAAACCGGAAAAGGTCTAAAATAACTGGAGGCTCAATCAAATCTTTCAAAGGATCAACAACCACCTTCTCGGCCTCCGTACCTTAACTTTTAAACATATTCGAAGGACGGCCAACGCACTGGAGGATCTCCTGGCCAATCAAGGAGTGAATTGCGCAGAGGAAAAGTATGCAACAAATTGGCATGAGCTAACTCAACTGAGTCTTAAGGCGAAATGTCATGATCAAGCCGAAGAAGATTGGTTGATGTTTAGAAGCAGGACCATGGAGGGTAACATTGATAACCCTGAAGCGATATGAGTAGAGGAGTGCACTCTTTTAGTTTTACAGTGAATAGAGAGCTTTAGCAGTTTATTGGTTAGAGAAGCAAGCTCATTCAGAGCCTCTGTGGCTACAAAGTGGGTGGCTTTCCTCTAAGGGTTTCAACCAGGCCAGTCAAGGCCTCTTCTCACAATATCTTTGCCAAGTTGGTTTGTCGTGTGGATGGGTGCAGGGTACTCTTTGCGCCCCCGACTTACGCTTTCTTTCTCCTATGAAAAGTTTTCAGTTTCCTGAGCGGTTTTCGTAAGCCCCGCGAGTGGGAAGCGGTTTCAACTTTTTCACAGTAATCATAATCAACGATTAACACGTGGCAGAGGGACCATTTCAAAAACCTTCATGATTTCACGTTAAATGGCGGCATGTAGGGTCTTGCGATATTCTTTTCTGCCGTTGGATTTGTTGAATGAGATCTACGGTTGGTTCTTAACGAGCTTGTTTGTGCGGCGAGGTTGTTTAGGTCGAAAAATCATTCCTAGTCAGTTGCTCTTCTCCACCGTCAGTTTAAATTATAGATTAGTCATATAGAGTTCTATTACTAACAATTGTTCGGTTCGCTTTTATTGGCGTCTCTTGGGTTGCTCCTTTTCCGAAACTGTAGAATTTTGGTCTTGGATTTTTTTTCGCACCTCAGGTTGGCTTCAACATGTTTTGATGCCCACTCTGTTCGTGGGTGTGTGTAATATTTGTAAGTTAGTTTTGAATTAATACCATATAAGGATCGTCTCTTGCACCAGCAAAAAAAATATTAAGCACATGATCCAAAAAACATTACCATAAGAAAATTCAAGAGGAACACCATCAAGAGTAAAACCCAAATACTTTTTTCTTTCTTGATCAATAAAATATTACAACCAGCAGAGCTTGACTCAAATATTGGTTACAAAATTCCAGTGACAAATGAGGAGAAAATAGCTTTCTTATATAGAAAATAGAGAGATCTAGACCCCCCTCTAAGTGGAAAATGGCCAGGTCCAAGAAGTTGCACATTTTTTAATTGATCCTGGATAATAACAAATACTTGGTGCTCGATCCATGCAAAAAATAAATCGTGTCCCTTGATCTTGATGAAGAAATTTGAATTCCATAATAATTCCATTTATTTCCTGGTCTAGAAATATTATTTTGACCTTTTTTCCTCAAAAAATCATTTTGACTTAATCATCTTTGTCCATAAGCTCAGTTTTTGTTTAAAAAATGAATTTTTCCTTGATAAAGGACTTTCAAAATTTGACTTATTTTTGACCCATGAATTTTCTTCAACTAACTGGACCCAAAAAAAAAACATTTTTCTTGAAAAATATAATTCTTTTCTAGCCCGAAAGAATTTCTTGTGATTTTTTTGCCTTGGAATTGGGTTTGTCAATTTAATTCTTCCTTGGGAATGACCACTTTCTCCAAAATTCATTTTTCCACTTGGAGAGAACTCACAATTCATAACAACATGCATGGACATGAAATAAGAAAAACGATAAATACACAATGATTTCTTGGGGATCCCAACTAGGAAAATCCCCTTAAGCATGTTTTCATGAATAAAATGAATAGATAAAATATTACAATTGCTTGCTCCAACTCAGAGCTTAAATTGCAAAAGAATAATTATTCACTCTACTCAATGAACAACTCTGCCCAACACTTCGGCAAATATCAACTCACCTAGCCTCCTATTTCCTTACACAAATCTTGAGGAAATTAGCCCCTATTATTTAGGAATTTCCTCCAAATTGATTGTGCAATTCCCAAGGATTGATCATCAGACCTCATGCAACACCTATACACTCAAGCTAGTATACAGCGCATGTTACACTTCCTTGTCATCTCCACTTCAACTAAGGAACTCAAATTCCTTGCATGCACTAACTATTTTTCACTTATTGATCAGTTAACTAATATATCTATGAGTTAGATTGTTGTCTCACTCCACCACTAACCTTCAACTGACTCCAACAATAGTTAGAGGGCAATTAATTGAACACAACTTAATATAACTAAAATAGATTTCTAAATTTTAGAAATCACTCATGCATAACTGATCCCCAAGTCCTCTAACTCGAATTTACTGAGCTAACTGAGTGACAAGATCCATGTAACACTAGTTAACTACCTCCAAGTGGTCATGTTAATGTGGAAATTCGATTTACTCCATTTGACTAAGGTAAAATTCAAATTGATCTTTCTTGCTACATTTTTTCAACAACTAGATCCTAATGAATTAAGTCTATGCTCAAATCCTTATTAGACTATGGATCTTCATATGCTCTACAAAATAATTTGTTTGACAAACAATATTGTTGAATGGATTGAAGGTATTTATTCATTGGTGATAAGCACACTTCATCTCTTTATGCATGTACCATAAGGTTAAGTAAAAAGTATATCGCCAATAAATAGAGCATTCAATTGTTTTGTGATTATAATAAAAACGTTGAATGATTTATAGGAATCCTAGTGATGCATTGAAATGCATCAATGTTGTTTGATCAAATGTTGGCCTTTTGATAATTGAACCAATTTCATAGTTTTCTTCAATAGGAGTCTTTTGCAATCATAAAACCAATTTGATCTCTTGATTGATATTTGTATGAACTGTTCCTTTACACCAATATTGTGATATATTAGTTGTTGGACTAGAAGTATTCACATAAAAATTGAAATAATATGTTTCATATGTCGATCTCATGGTGCTTCATGATGAAGGCTTCTAGAAATCAAATATAAATATGTATAGCACCTGCTCCTCTAGGCTTGATGGAAACACTTCTTCTTTAGATTTCATATATATTTTAAGATATCTCAACGTATGCTTTCTTCATATATCAATGTGAGTTGAATACATGTTTTGTTATAATATACTTTGATACATACCATATTCATATTCATCAGAAGTTGAATAATTTTGGAAAATTCTAATGATATAATGTACATTGAGCTAGGCTCATCTTCAACATGTTTTGACTCAATATGTAAATGTTTAGTTATATTATATACATTTAAGAATGAATATATATATATATATATATATATATATATATATATATATATATATCATAAAAAATTGTATCAAAGAATGAAGCTTATTGATGTTGTCTATTCATCAAGAAGATGACTTGATATTGCAATTGTAGGATGGTCCTTGTTCTTGTTTCTTCTTGACTGCCTCAAAATATTGACACAATAATATGATTCTTTCTCCTCTTATTTACTCTTTACTACTCCTATAGTCTCCCCCTTAGCTAGTACACTCATTTTCATATTCTCTATGGTATTTTAGGCTCTTCTTTTGAAGTCAAACTAGTGAGAGGAGTCTACATGAACTATCCCTAATTTGTTCCTTAGATATTCAAATGATTCTCTAGCAAGTGGATTTGTAAATATATTTTATATTTGTTCTTTTGTTGGTATGGATTCCATTTTCGTTGTTTTCTAAGCCACTTTTTCTCTAAGAAAGTGGTACTTTATCGAGACATTATTAGTTTTTGATTGAAGCACCAAATTTTTTGAAATACTTATTGCACTTGTATTTTTTCACTTAATAGATATATGTTCACTTAAATTTGCTTTCATATCTTATATAGTGTTTCATCCATAACACATGTGTGCAACAAGCAATAGCTGTTATGCATTCTGACTCTGTTGTCGATAGAGATTTTGATGATTGTTTCTTTCTTAACCATGCAACCATAGACTTTCCTAAGTAGAATGTGCCACAACTTGCACTTTTTATCCCATCGACACATTTGGCCCAGTCTGTATCTATGTACATTTTCAATGTAAAGTTCTTACCTTTTGTGTGCCATAGCCCATATTCTATAGTCCCTTTCAAGTATATGAATATCCTCTTTGCTGCTAGTAGATGACTTTGTTTAGGTGATTATTGATATCTTGCCACTAATCTAACTTCCAACATTATATCTTTTCTAGAAGTTGTTAGTTATAGAAAAATCCCTATCATAGATCTTTAAAGCTTCTAATCAACATCAGGCTTCTCACAAAAGTCTATAGAATATTGAAATATTTGATGATTCCCTTTTGATTAGCAAATGCATGAATAATAATATCTTATCTAAAATATCAATTCTCGTGGATCTTAAGGAAATTTTCTAGTAGTTTATCTCTTATCCATATCAAGGAGATATTTTAATAGACTTTTTTTTTTTTAGACAAAGATCGGTTGCTATGTATTAAACTGAAAAAAGAAGGCAGATTGCCATACATAAGATGCTTCCTGAGCATTCTGAATCCAAGGAATTACAAAGAATTTACTTTCCTTGATTCTTACTTTTGTTTTACTGCCCCTAAGACTGCTTGTACTGCTGTAGATTCTTACAAACTGTGAACCCCAAAATTTACATCTACAACCCATGACTAATCTATGTCTATACGACTTATCTTCCTTGCAGTATATCCTTCTGGGTCCATGTCTGGCTCGTTTGGCTTTGCACTAGAAGAGGATGAAGCATCTTTGAATTTTTTATCCATCATATACTTGAGGATGGATATCTTTTCTTTAGCATGGGCGCATCTGTTACTCAAATCGCTAAACTGTTCATGCAGGGAGTGAACTCTATGCAGGAAGAGATTCATCTCAGCCCTGTATTTCTCATGGAGAATTTTGCATTGGTCTTCAAGCCTAGTTTCCAAACTGCGAACCTGATCCTCCAGAGCTTGCTGTTGTGCACGCACCTCGTCGAATTCAGCTTGTAAGTCCCTGCAATGAAAACATTGTTCTGGGCGCTCCATTGGGTCTGAAAAATGGTTGTAGGCGCTGATCGGATTCTTCTCACGGTGCCTCTGAGGACTTTCCTTACTACTGGTGTAAGCCTCCTTTCGCGCAGTGGCAGCACCGCTCTGGAAAAAGCAGCAGCCACTTGAGGGTATAACCTCAAACTTGAAGAGATTATCGCAGATTGCTTGGAGAGGAGCAGCGGCTATTCCGCTCTTGAAACTGTGAATGCGAACTTCTCCTGTGGGGAGATAAGTCTGGACACCAGGGGCATATAAAGCCTTTTTCAGAGTGCTGTGATGGGGGGAAGATCTGCGCTTCCCAATGTTCCACCGCACCTTCCAACGCATATCCTGACCAGTATCTAGGATCTGATGTTTAGGACGATTTCCTTCTGCGTGATGTCTGATTCCCATGCTCCGAGTTGATTTCCTAATCTGGATTCTGATGCGAGTCCTTTCTGCCTTATCTACACTATCCCCTGCACTGTGGATTTGCCTGCAGTAATGGATTCTTTTGACTACGATTCTCCTAGCTTTGACTGAATGCGGATTTCTCATGGTAACGGTTGGAGGGATGTGACGTTATTACAGCTGAGGATGTCTTTGGAGCGTTCACAGGCCTTGTTGGCGTACTTGTCAGCATCTTTATTTAGTCCACGCAATATATGATAATATCGGACCTCCTCCAGCAAGTTGTGAAATATTTGGATCCTACAGTTGATTTGCTGCAGAAGGGTGTTTGGCGTGCTCCGCTTTTGCACCATGAGCTTGATGATGATTGCTGAATCCCCGAAGATAATCACTTTCTTAATTCCTATCTTGAGCAGTTGGGTGAGTCCTTGGAACAAAGCCAATCCCTCAGCCCTGTTATTGGATAGCTCACCCAACCCCCATTCAAACTGAAGAATAGTCTCACCATTGGCATTGCATATAAGACCCCCTGCACCTGCTAGGCCGGGATTTGATTTTGAGGCGCCGTCAAAGAAAATATAGAACCTATTGCAGTTGCTCAGCCAGAGTGCGAATTCCTCTTCCTTGAGCCTCAATTTCCAAACGCTGCTTGCCTCCTTCAATCGTGGATTTCCTTGCCTTGGTGCCTAGATGTTGTTGTTGTTTCCTTGTACACCGTTAATCAAATTTCTCTCTTCAACACTGTAATTGGTGGTCTCGATCTTTTCATGAGTGTGAACTATAATTGTTTCCACCGCTAAATTCTTAGTGTTTTGACACATAACTCTAGTATTGCATCCTTTGTCTTGAAAAACCTTTCTGTTTCTTGCCAGCCAGATGCGCCAAACAAGGGTTAAGGGTATAGTATGCCATATCCTTTGCGTTAATTTTCTCTTTTTTCCTTTCCATGGGCAATTTTTCCTCCAATTGTAGACAGATTCTGCAATGGTTGCCTTTGGTTCCCATGTGACTTCCCCGATTGAGGCCATCTGTCTCCAGAAATCATCTGCTACTTGGCAGTCTATGAACAGGTGTTGCATTGTTTCTTCAGCTTGACAGCAGTTTGGGCACCTGGATGGACCCAGAATGGCCCTTTTATTTAAGTTTTCTGCTGTTATAATCTTCCCTTTCAGGAGAAGCCAGAAAAAGAATTTGACTTTAGGGGGTGCTTCAGCTCTCCAAACCAATTTCCATTGATTCCATATGGCCTGTGGGAAGGCGCTGTTGCAAAGATGTTGATACCCTGCCTTGGCTGTTTATTGAGTTCCCGTGGGGTCCCAGCGGTAGCCATCTTGCTTTCCTCTTTGGACCGGAGCTTTACTTTGCAGAAGGTTCTTGAAAGATACAACGCTTGTTTCTAACTCTCTAGGGTAATCCGGGAGTTTCCAACCAGCCCAAGTTTGAGAATGGTTTCCCCATTGCGTTATTTGAGCTAAGCACCATATACCTCTATCATTAAGCCAACTAATGGTAGGAGCTACTTCTATGTTGGATCCCATAGGTTGCTGTCCTAATATTCTATCAGTGGAAAAATTAATGCTGCTCCCCCCTCCTGGGACCTTTGATATGTTTTGGGACATAAATGGTATGACTTTCTTGCAGAGCTTCCAGATTTTTGTGCTGTCTCTATTGGGGATATTGGTGTCCAAGAGTTGATGCCTTGTGCTGTTCAGATACTTGGCCTCTAGGACCGTTTTCCACCAAGCTGAGGCCCCTGAAATCAGTCTCCAAATTATTTTAGCTCCGAGAGCTAGGTTCAGCAGTTTTGGAGATCTTATTTTTAGCCCTCCTCTCTCATGAGGCTGAATGACATTCTTCCAGCTTACCAGATTGAACTTTTTTCTTTCTGTTTTTCCTCCTTGCCAGAGAAAGTGTATAAGAGCTCTTTCCATTTTTTGGTGGAAAGCCATTGGAGCTTGGTACAGAGAAAAACGATAGATGGGCAGAGAGGACAGACCAGATTTTAGAAGAACAAGGCGTCCTGCTGGATTCAGCCACATAGATCCCCATTGTTGGATCTTTCTCTTTATTTTGTCAAGGATTTCATTCCATGTATCGGCTTTCATAGGTCCCATGCTTACCGACATCCCTAGGTAAGTGAAGTGGCTCCAATTTAGCTTGTATGAGACTCCTAGAGTGTTTGCAATGTTGTGGATGGTTTTAGCAGTAGCGTTCCATCCATAGATGCAACTCTTTACCTGATTAACTTTCCCTCCTGAATAATCCATGAATTGATCTAGAATCTTTTTTAAGCGCCTTGCTATGGTTATGGACGCTCCTCCCATCAAGAGGGTATCATCTGCAAATTGGGAGTGATTGATGTTCTTTGTACCTTGCTCAAACTGGATGCCAGTGATTAGGCCAATTCTTCGGTTGTAATCCAAGGCTTTGCTAAGAGACTCAGCCATAAGAATAAATAAGTAGGGGGACAGGGGACAGCCTTGTCTTAGGCCACGAGAGGATTGAAAAGCAACACAAGGTCGACCATTGATCAGAGGGGAGATCCAAGGATTCGAAATGCAGGCTTTGATCATATTAATGAAGGAGGAATTGAATCCCATTTTATGAAGCACTGCAAACAGGAAGGTGTGTCTAACCCTATCAAAGGCGTTGGCAAGATCTAGCTTTAGGACAAATCCTTTCTCCTTTCGGCTTATGCTTGAATGAATGGCCTCTTGCACAAGAAGGATGGAATCAGAGATGTGTCTATTGGGCAGAAAGCCTCCTTGGTTTTCTGAGATCAAAGAGGAGAGAAGGGGCTTGAGTCTTGCTGACAGAATTTTGGTGATTATTTTGTATGCTGAATTGCATAAGGATATGGGTCGAAATCTTGAGAAGGTGGAGGGTCTGTTTTCTTTAGGGATTAATGCTAGATGGGTTGAGTTGGTGTATCCCCCCAGTTTGCCTTTCCGAAGAGCCCAGCGTATCATCTTTAGGAGGTCTTTTTTGATCAGCTGCCAGTACTCTCTGTAAAAACTAATTGGAAACCCATCAGGTCCTGGAGCTTTGTCTGGGTGAAGACTCCAGATTGCTTTTTGAACTTCTTCCTCTTCTATATCTTGAGTGAGCTTGCTGTTCATTTCTTGAGTGACTTCAGCAGTCATGTATTGAAGTATACTTGAATAGTCCTCCTCACTTTTGTCCTCTGTAAGGATATTTTTGAAATGATTGGTGGCTGCCTCTTTTATGGAGTCCCGGGTGTCGTAGTTGTTTCCTTCACTATCTCTAATTGTACTCACAGTGTTCCTGGTCTTTCTAATTGTAGCCTGCTTATGGAAATAAGATGTATTTTTATCTCCCTCGTGCAGCCATAACTGTCTTGACTTTAGTCTCCATTTGGTCTCTTCGTCCCTTATTGTTTGTCTCAGCTGGGAGTACAGTCTTATCTCATTTTCTTTGGCTTGCTGGGAGAGACCAACAACTTCGATATGTTGTTGCACTTCCTCAAGATTTTTCTTGATATCCTTTTTAATCAACTCGGGCTCCTGGTAATTATTCTTTGCCCAGGCTTTAAGAGCCTGTCTAGTTTGCTTTAATTTTGATTCCCAGATATATATCGGGGAGCTGCTTGGCCCGTGTTTTTTGGGAATATCACTGGGTGCTCCATGATCCTTCGATGAACTTCTGGTAATCCTTGCAGAGGGGGTGTCAGGGGAAGGTTGTGAGGTATGAGGGGGGG
The DNA here is from genome assembly GCA_031772625.1 of Pinus tabuliformis. NCBI lineage: Eukaryota > Viridiplantae > Streptophyta > Pinopsida > Pinales > Pinaceae > Pinus > Pinus tabuliformis. Next base: position 86,968,059 of record CM062819.1, on the reverse strand, counting down.
AGGGATGAGGATGTGGATCTGATGGAGAAGTGTCCTGCTCGGTTTCTTCCTCAGAGAGGGCCGCAAAGGGGTTAGAAGAGGGAGGAATGGAAGGATCTGAGGGTCGAGGAGGTGAGGAGGGATGATGAGGGGGGGCTGCTGAGAGGACGAAGAGGGGTGCTGATGGGATGAATGGGGATGGATGGGTTGCTGGAGAGAGGGCTCAGGGGCTTCAGATTCCGAAGGTTTCAGAGGAGGAGATGCTTTTTTTCTTTTAACAGTTTCCCATTGACCTTCTTGCTCTTCTGGTTCTACATTAATAATTCTAGGGCATCTATTTGCAAAATGGCCATACTCGTGACATACCTTGCATTTGAAGGGTATCTGTTCGTAGTCCAGCTGCTGGATATGGCACCACTCGTCTACTTTCAGTTTGATTGCTTCCGGTAGTCCGCGTCCCAGATCAACTTCAACACAAATCCGCGCACAAGCCTGCATGTTATCCTTGGGTTCACTGCGATCTATGTATTTTCCGACCGCATTTCCTATTGCTTTAACCGAATCATCACCCCAGCAGTGAAGAGGAAGATGGGGCAGCCTGACCCAGACTGGAACTACGCTTGGAATGTCAAGCTCTGGATCAAAATCCGGGGTCCATTTGTTGAGGTAGAGACCCCTGGAATCCATGATGTAAGGCCCGTTTCTGAAGATTAGGTCCTTGTCTTCCTTAGTTTCGAAGTGGAAGGTAAAATATCCTCTGCCACAGAATCTGATGGATATTTTCCCTTGGGTCTTGTCTGCCCAGTTTCGTTCAACCCACCTTTGCACTGTTTTGGGCGAGGGCCATAGTCCTGTAAATTGCCCTATTAAGCCTTTCTCTGCTAAGGAGATGGCTGCCATGCGAGGGATAGTTGGAGGCATATGAACTTCCTATAAAACATCTAATTTCTTCACGAACTTGGTTGCTGTTGGCCTTGGTCTTTGCTGAGGAAGAGATTTAACCAGTTTGGAGAAAGCCTGTTGTAGTTCCGGATCCCCACTAGGCGGATCCGGAGGATCCATGGAGCTGATCGATCAAGCAACAGACGGGTTCGATGGTCAGGGGCGCGCGCGCGCACAGCAGCAAAAAAATATATATTAATTTTTCAAAATTTTATAATAAAAAATATTAATATTTTAATAGACTTATTATCCAAAAAAAACTAGATAAAATGTTTAAATCTTAATTTATTTCTGAATTTAGGATTCTGTGATCCATACTTTAATAAGAAAAAACTTTCAGTAGAAATCACATAGGAGAATTTTTGCCAACGCCTTTCGAACCATCCAGTGTGGTTCATCATCAAGACAAGATGAAGAGGCAGATCATGACACAAACCTAAATAAAGAGAAATGAAGAGACCGTTATTTGGTCTTAATTTTTTGTTATTGTTATCAATTTTGATAAAGTATTTTTTATCTACTTTGATAGAATAACCCAATAAAGTGCGTCTAAAGACTTATAGATAGGTTTTTTACATTGTATTTAATGTTTCTTATATATGGAGACCTACTAAAATATAACAAATGTATTTTATGTCAATTAGTTTTGGTATATCTCATATTTTTTCACTTGAACTTAAAGAGTGTTTCTTTATTCTTAAATGAAAAAAAGGGTTAATTTTTACTAAAAATGATATTCTACATAATTTCTAAATATCTTTCAAAATAAATAATAAAAATATATCAACCTTATTTTATACAATTTCCAAAATCTCATTTAAAAATAAATAAGTTCACAAAACAACATTCAAAATAAATAATATATAACTTAATTAAAAGAAACAAGAAATTTCAACGTTGGACCCATTCACTGTTTACTATGAGATATCGGTGGATAACATTGGTTATGGGCATGTTGGAAGACATTCCATGAAATTTCAAGAAAGTTTTGATAAAGATTCCATAGATGGGAATGATGAACGAGGAAAATAAGATTGCAAGATAAACATTGATGCAAACGTTGACGATCTCAAAGATTATGTGGGGATTTCAGGCATCCTTGAGTCATGAAACCCTCACATACTATTAAGGCATGTGCCTAGTCTAACGATGTCAAATTTTTACACATACATGAAAAATTTAAAGAAATTTCAATGTTGTCCCCATTCACTTCTCACCGTGCGATGTTGATGGATGAAATTGGTGGTGGGCATGTTGGAAGACATTCCATGACATTTCAAGAGAGTTTCGACAAAGATTCCATAGATGGGAATGAGAAATGATTACAATGAGACTACATGATGAATGTTGATGCAATCATGGATGATATCAAAGATTATGGGAGGACATCATGCATATTTAAGTCTTAAAACCCACACATATAGTCAAGGCATGTGTCTACTCTAACTGTGTCAAATCGACGCATACAAGAACAATTTAAAGAAATTTCAACATTGGCCCCATTCACTGCTCACCGTGCGACATCGATGGACGATATTGGTGATGGGTATTTTGGAAGACTTTCCATGACATTTCAAGAAAGTTTTGATAAAGACTCCATATATGGGAATGACAAATGGTGACAATGAGACTACATGATGAATGTTGATGCAAACATGGATGATCTCAAAGATTATCTGGGGACATCAAGAATCCTTGAGTCTTAAATCCCTCACATATTGTCAAGGCATGTGTCTAGTCTAACCATGCCAAATTTTGATGCATATAAGAATAGTTTGAACAAATTTCGAGATTGGCCCAATTCACTTCTCATTGTGCCACAATTGGTGGATGACAGTGGCGATGGGCATGTTGGAAGATGTTCCATGGCATTTCAAGAGATTTTTGATAAATCCCTAAATCCTATAATCCTCAAACCCCCTATCCAGTTAACCTCCAACGCCTCTATTAATTAACTATTTAGGGACATCCAATCTTAAATCCAGTGCTAAGAAGGGAGCTAACCAAGGCACTAATTTAGGTGCTAAAAGGGGAACTAAATCTAGCGTTATTACTGTTGTTATTTTTGGCGCATTTCTGGTGCTAGTTTTGACAATATTTCTGGAATGATTTCTAGCACTATTTTTGGCACTATTAGTGCCTAAAATTTTTGTTCCACACAAGCAATGCCAAAAATAATTCCATCTTGATAAATAGCGCAGACGTTTTCAAAAAATTGGAGAAAAATAAACTAAAATAGTCCTTGGAAGCAAACAAAGGAGATAATCGCAGGGATTTGTTGTAGTGTTTGTAGCAAGAATGAGCTCTAATACTAGAAGTTGGAATTAAGGCACCTAATTTACACTTTAGATAGAAATGTCTAAATGTAGTGTCGACTAGACATACCAACCAAACTAGAAGCTCAATTAACATAAACCTTTAAATGCACATGAGATAAATTAGAGAACATAAAATAAATAATGGCACACCATAAAAATTTACACAATACGCAAATATTTTACCCTAGAAACCCATAGCCAACCATTGAGCTTCATTGCCCTTATATTATGAACAAATTATTATAGCATGATTACAATGAACATCAAAGGTGGTCCACGACCAATGCTCTCATACATCACTTAATATGTACCAATCATGAATATTTGTCATCTCTTCATCTCTCTCTAATCATCCTTACACCCATGCTCTATTTATAGGCACATAAAACCCTAATTTGTAGTTTCTCAAGTTAGTACAGGTGGTTGAAGATCACTGGCTAAGGTCATGGAATGCTCAAAAATCCTAAATATTTCTAATTAGTTTTATTTGTATTCAATTCCCTTTGACCACCAATCTAGGTCAATTATACATTATACACATATGCCTAGTTGTGATCCTTTTGACTACTCCAGTTGATTATCGGCTTATGTTAGCTCCATCAACTTTAACTAATGTTACTACTCTCAACTTGATGATCATCGACTTTCTTCATCGACTTTCTTCTCATTGCCTTGGCTTTGGTTGTCTTTTCAACTTATTATTCTAGTTGATTGTTCTCGACCCAACTTCTTTTGGTTCATTCCTAGTCATCGTACCTTACCCGTTTTTTACATTGTATTTAAAGCTATAGAGAGCTACTAAAATATATGAATTGACTTTAAAAAGTGTTTTTCATTCTTAAATGAAATTATATATATATATATATATATATATATATATATATATATTAAACTACTATGCATAATTTCTAAAATCTCTTTCAAAATAAACAATAAAATTATATCAATCTTATTTCAATCTTATTGCCGAGAGAGCCCTATGTATAAGGAAGGGAGATATTGTCACGTTACATTAAAAAAATATTAAAAGATATATGTGTTGGTTAATATATATTGTATATGATGAAGATATGTGTAACCAATGTATGAGGGAGACGTTGTCACGTAATTTTACATTAAAAAATATTAAAATATATATATGATGAAGATATGTGTAACGTTACTTTAAAAAAAATAATTAAATAAATAAATGTGTCGGCTAATATTAACAAACTCAATTTTGAAAACAATATATATACAATGTAAAAAGAGATCAATTATTCATAGAAGAACAAAGAAAATTAGGTAAAAGAAGCGAAGGATTTAATTGGGCATATCCTATTAAAAGAAGCGAAGGATTCAATTGGGCATATCCTAGTAAAAGAAGAACAAAGAAAATTAGGTAAAAGAAGCGAAGGATTTAATTGGGCATATCCTAGTAAAAGAAGCGAAGGATTCAATTGGGCATATCCTAGTAAAAGAAGCGATTGGGCATATCCTAGTAAAAGAAGCGAAGGATTGAATTGGGCATATCCTAGTAAAAGAAGCGAAGGATTCAATTGGGCATATCCTAGTAAAAGAAGAACAAAGAAAATTAGGTAAAAGAAGCGAAGGATTTAATTGGGCATATCCTAGTAAAAGAAGCGAAGGATTCAATTGGGCATATCCTAGTAAAAGAAGCGAAGGATTGAATTGGGCATATCCTAGTAAAAGAAGCGAAGGATTCAATTGGGCATATCCTGTAATAATAACCAGGTAAATTTTGTGGCATTTCTGTAATAATAATAATGAGGTAAATTTATATGGGCATATCTTGTAATAATAACAAAGTAAATTTCATGCCATTTCTGTAATAATAATAATCAAGTAAATGTATATGGACATATCCTGTAATAATAACCAGGTAAATTTGGTGGCCAATTTGCTCAGCATTTCAGTAATCAGGTATATGGGCATATCATGCGATAATTACCACTTGGTGTTTCTGTAATAATAATAATCAAGTAAATTTATATGGGCATATCCTGTAATAATAACCAGGTAAATTTCGTGGCATTTCTGTAATAATAATGAGGGAAATTATGTAAAGGAAGAGAAAGATACAATTGGGCATATCTTGTAATAATAACCAGGTAAACTTCATGACGTTTCTGTAATAATAATAATCACTTAATTTGGTGACGTTTCTGTAATAATAATAACCAGGTAAATTTGGTGGCCAATTTGCTAGCATTTCTGTAATAATAAAAATTAGGTAAATTTATTTTTCGTTGCGTAACTAAGTGGCATTTCAGTAATAATAATAATCAGGTATATGGGCATAATCAGGTATATGGGCATATCCTACATAATTACCACGCGGTGTTTCTGTAATAATAATAATCAAAGTAAATTTATATGGGCATATCCTGTAATAATAACCAGGTAAATTTCGTGGCATTTCTGTAATAATAATAAGGAGGGAAATTAGGTAAAGGAAGAGAAAGATACAATTGGGCATATCTTGTAATAATAACCACTTAAACTTCATGGCGTTTCTGTAGTAATAATAATAAGGTAAATTTATATGGACATATCCTGTAATAATAACCACCTAAATTTGGTGGTGTTTCCTAATAATAATAATCAGGTAAATTTATATAATAATAATAATCACGTAAATTTATATTTCGTTGGTAAGGTAAATTTATATGGGCATATCCTGTAAAGGTAAATTTGGTGGCGTTTCTGTAATAATAATAATAATTAGGTAAATTTATATTTCCTTGCATTCAGGTTTTCAATTTTAGGAAGGTAAACTCAATATAATGGTAGTTGCTTGAGTAGAATCTAATATTTAGGGTGGGGTGTGAACTGAAATATTAGGTAAAATTTAATAATATTATATTTTAATGAGTATTTTTCTCCACACCCACTATTTGTTAAGTGGGGGTGGTTATAAATATTGGGTAAGATATAATATTATAATATTATATTTTATGTAATCAATATATTTGTAACAATTAATATAGATGTGTTCTATATATAAATTTAATTAATAAGAGGATAAAAACGTAAATATGACAAGATTTTTTGATGATGAATATTTACCATAGATATTATTAACTTCTAAGTAGGTTTTTTTACAATACCATGGGCCAATACCCTCAAGAGAAAGATAGAGAAGGAGACGAGGGAAGAAAATTTTAATACCATGGGTTACTACCATGGATTATCAACACCATGGGCCATATAGATTTTGGATTTTCATGTTATGGATCTAGGCTTTTAATTGTTACAATACCATGGGCCAATACCATGGCTTATCAATACCACATGCCCAAAAAAATAACATTTTTCAAAATAAAAATATTTTACAAATATTTTCTTTTAATTCAATTTTATAACATTTTTTAATTAAATCTAAGAATGAGGAAACTACTATTAATATTTGAGAGCAACAGAAACAAGGTATGTTGTTTACTATAGTAGTTCGAGTTAAATATTTGAATGGTCTATGATTCCAACTAGTAAAAACTAATAGATGTGACAATAACAACAATAAAAGAAAATAGTTTCATATTGATTGCAATGAAGATTGTTTGTAATTGACTATATTCTTAGTATTCACATTTTCTATCTATCAAAACGTAACTAAGAAAAGTTTCAATTAAATTGACCAAATTAATCTTAAACATATTTAGCATATTTAAAATGATCAAAATAATTAGATGTTGAGCAAATAAGCAAATTTATTACTAAGAGTCTCTCGCATCTAAACACACTGACGTAACTAAGAAAATTTTAAATTAAATTGACCAAATTAATCTTAGACATATTTAGCATATTTAAAATGATCAAAATAATTAGATGTTCAGCCAATAAGAAAATTTTAAATTAAATTGACAAAATTAATCTTAGACATATTGAGCATAATTAAAATGATCAAAATAATTAGATGTTCAGCAAAATTTTGAATGACCGCACAAAACTGAAACCATCCTAGATCCATCTTAACACCGGATCTATCGAGCTCATCAAATCTCTCGAGCTACAAACATTTCCTCAAATGTTTCACTCAAAAAATAGATTTTCTCATGTTTTGCACCTCAAGAAATTTGATCGAGACTTGATAAATCTGGTGCTAAGTTGGATCTAGAGTAATTTTTACACAATTTCAAAAATTACATATTTCAAAATAAATAAATTCAAAAAACAACTTTGAAAAAATATAATATATAACTTAATAATAAAACCAAATAAACCTAAAAAGAAATCTTAATAATAGATTACTATCTTCATTACCAATTACAATAAATTTTATCAATTACAATAATTTTAATTTCGAATACAAAATCTTGGCAGCATTTTTTGAAAAGAATAAGAACCCATGAATCCTTCACCGAAACAATCTCCAAATCACTTTAAAAACTAATCATAAAAAGCCTGTCGGTCTTTCTATTCTTTGATATATGTAAGTATTAGTGCAGTAATGCTTTATGACTATTGTCGGCTTTAAAACCTCGTTGCTCACAACAAAATGTATATAAAATCACCTTCCTAGTTCACCCAAAAAGTTATATGCATGCTCAGTACGTACTTTGATCCTCAAATTATTTTTCACGTTGTCCCTAAAACTCTACACAAGTGTAACTCTGAATTGGGTCATTCGTATTATTTTTCGTTGAGTGCCGAAACCACCAGTGTAACTCTGAATTGGGTCATTCATAAATAATGGAACACGCTTATGAATGGGTCAGAGATGCCCGTGACCACGCGCAGCAACACAGAGATCCAGTAAAGAACAAACGATTTGTTCTCATTATTATGAGGTTCGTGGAGTCCCAGCTAAACGCAGGTATTGTTGGACAAAACCCACCACCCGAAACCGCGAACAGAATTGAAGGGGAAAATGTTGGACGACAGTTGGTGTCGAGCGTGACTGTTAAGAATTTGCAGAGATCTGTATACTTCAATCAAACTCTAGACTTATTATATCCATGGGTTCAGGTCGGCCCTCCAGAATTAGAGAATTTAACAGAAAATGTTGATTTTCATGATTTATTTGATAATGAATTGCGAGGAATATGGGTTATAAGGCACGAGAGGATACCTGAAAATGTGAATGGAGACTCTGTCCCCACATCCCAATTGGGTGAAGATATGATTATACTTCGATACATAGTGAGTCTTCGCCAACCAGACAATACAGAAGTTGGGTACTCCACTCAAATTATATGGAATTCCAGATTCAGTTGGCGCCAGATCCTGCACCATTTAGAGGGGAATACGTATCACTTCAATTTTGAACCAGAACTCATGGTTATTGCCACCAATTACTTTGAAGAGGAAGTAAAGAAGACATGATCAGGAGAAGTTTGCAAGTGAGGAGCCTGTAAAAGGTTTGAGATACAATCATGTTTATTATTCACAGTGCATTCTCCTATGGTTTAGGTATACAGTCTCATGTCCCACATGCAGGAGAAAGCCACATGGTCCACATACACCATGAGCTTCTATTCTATTCTTATTTTCATTTGGTCGAATATGTATTACTTATCAATGTTTGTTTTTCAAATTTTATAAATAAATATGCAGGTTTAAAAAAGTTAAGTGAGGTTGTTTTATTATTGGTTTTCTCACATTCCTAGTATCATGTTAATTATTGCACTCTTGATTTGCCTGCCTTTTACACTTTTCAAGGAAATAGAAATTATGTATACCCCTCAAAAAATGGATATTAAGAATATGAGCTGGATATTCGGTAGATACTTGCAGGTATTTCCATTTAAAGTTTAACATTGGAATAGCATGTTAATTCTTGGGGTTTGTGGTTGCTAAACTGCCCATGAACTTATATTGAAGCAGAACAATACCCACGGTTGGAAATTGGTCTGCTTATGCAAATGCACTATTTTGTTTCGATATTATCATATCATGCACTGGGAGAACCATTTTGCTTTGCAACATTTTGACCCCTTGCCATGAGTGCATTCTACTTTAGCCTGACAAGTAAAGGGTAATTATACTTTGAATGTCTAATGTTGATATTTTTGTTTAATGTGATACTATTTTGTGTTAGATATGTTACAACTACATTGATCCTTCTCTGCAGTCATTTTCATCAGGTTCTCTTTTATAATCTGATTCAACGTCTAATTAATTCTATTTCAGAAGCTGTTATTTGCCATTGTTCATTGGTTTTATTGGCAATTATGATCAGTTAACCAATATTCTATCGAAATTGAAATTAAAAAAAAAATGAGCTAATACTTGTTTCGAATAGGATAGATTGATGGAGATTGGAAGGTTGGAAAAATGTCTCCCCTCTTGATTACCATATCCTTCATGTATTAAAAGCATAAACTCAGTAATTATAAAAAATTATATTCCTGAGAGATAATTGCAATAAAAAATCCAAACCATATTACATTTATACTCAAAAACCAGTCATATAAATCATTACTCAAAAAAACCAGTCATATGATTCAATAACAAGTCATATAAATCATTACTCAAAAAAATAGAAAGCGGAGCATCGCCACTAAATTTTCTGTCCAAACGTTGACATACTAAGATGTATTGCAATTTAATAATCAGTATGTAGGACCCTAAACCGAAATTAATGGCTACCTTCTCCTTAAATTGGCTTCCTGTTATATAGTAATATTGATTTTTGAGTTTCTACTTGAGATATGTAGCGATTGCAAACGTTAGAACGGGATTTAGGGCTGCCGAACCAAACGTAGAAGAGGTATAGTACAATATCCTTGAAACTAGCAATTCTGTTTCCATTTTTAGTTTAATCATTTTACCAGAATCAATAATAAAAGAATAGAAAAGAAAGCCATCGTTTGTTGTACAGTGGTATTTTTGTCCATTTCTTATAGGTGGGCAATTTTATGCCCATATTTTTAGGACCCTAAGTGTTATTTTTGTGCAAAATTTTTGCAATATGGCTTGAAACCTGAACGCGAGTAAAGAAAGAAAGGTAGGGAATTAGGAGCATATTATGCTTTATCATCATTTTTGGGACAAATTTTGAATATAGTATGACAATAAACATATACTATGTGATGGGGCCAGCCCACGTGGTCCCGCCACTACTTTGGTAATTATACTTTAGCCTTGGGTTATGGCATGTACTGTGGTGGTCTTTTGGGCGGAAAACTGTCCCTCCTCGAGATCCTGGAAAGTTACTCGGCTTGGGTTTTACCTTGTTCGCGCCCTTTGGATTGTCATTGTTACCTAGTTGCTTAGCTCTACAGTCTCTGGCGATTTTCTTTGTGACTGTTGTGATGTCTGCGGTGAAAACAAAATGTGAACCCTCCCTACTCGATCAACTGTGTAGCAAGTGTTTCGTTGCGGTTGTGTTGTTCCAGGTCCGGGCTTGTATGTTTCGACTGACTGGTGTCGCTTTGGTAAGTTCGGGCTACTGTATTGTTTATATGTATATTTCCTCGGTCATTTGGCGTTTTTTCTCTGGCGTTGATGTTTGTCATGGTATTGTCTGTTCGTTTCTCTCAAAAGTCCATGGTTACTTGAGCACTGTAAGTTAATGGAACTTTGGTTACAGTCCCGGTTCGTCAGCCTCCAAGTTCGATGGGTTGCGCGGCTTGCTCTGTTCGGCTCTCTGCTAATTTAATTGGTAAGCTCCCGTTCTCTGCCAGACTTCTTTTCCGCTGCTTGTTTAGATACTAATAGCTCGGCTCCTCTGTGAGCAGGGTTCGTCCGTTTGAGGGGTTTGCTCTGCCATGGCGGCTCACCTTCAGGTAATATTTCTCGTTCACTCTCTCAGTAGTTCCCTTTCAATTTCTCAGCTTCTCGCTTTTCTTCAAGGGATAGTAACTAACCCTTCCTCTTTTCGTCCCTATGCAGGTGGAGCCATTCGTTGGGTCGAATGCATTGGGCTTCCGGCCGTTCTGAATGTCTTACGGGTAGAATTGTTCTTTACTTTGGCTGTACTAGGTTGGATTCTTGTATGGACTGTTGGTTTGTTTGTTGGGTACTGTAGTGGGTAGTTTCTTGCTGCGGCTTTTGTTCATGACCCTGTCAAACCCTAGGCTTGGGAACTGGGTAGGGTTTGAAGCTACGTTGGGCAATAATTTGTAATGCTGAGATGGACTGTTAATAATTATATTTATTCCGTGAATTTATGTGGAAAGAAAATTTTGAATCGCCTTATAGTTTCGTTTGCATACCTTTGAAAATGTATTTGTCTGTGCCACTCTAACTGCGTGACCGGTGCTGGTTGGTGTCACCTCCCGTTTGTTTATTTGTCCTTTCGCTCGGTTTGAAGTCTGTCAAGAATATATAATAGGTTTTGCAACATAAAAGATAGAATATAAACACAACATCGAATTGTACAGTTTTTATTTTGAGGACGCATGTAGGGGCTGTTTGTGCACTGAAAACAAGATGAATATATTTCTTTCTGTTCTTTTTCTCTTTCACTTCCCAAACCCCTATGGGCTTGCTTTCCTCCATTTTTGTATCATTTTTCTCAAGCAGTTGGATAACTGTTGTCAGTTGTTCTATTGTCAATTACATCAGTTATTTCATATTTGAAATTTATTCATGACTAGCTTGTTTCCCTTTGTTTGTATTTACAACAGTATATAACTTCTTAGCGACTAATGATTCTAACTAATACTACTGTTTCTAATTAGAACTCGTTACAGTACTCTAGGCGTTTTTAAACAGAAAACAAAAACAACAGATAATAAAAATAATTAAAAAAAAGCAGACATGCTGTTCGTTCCACGAGTTGTGTTCTCTGTCCTTCTCAGAAACCATGCCAACCTTCTTCCTATCTCCGCCTTGTTAACCAGATGCTCCTGCATCAGGCTCCCGGGGTAAAAGAATTTCATGGCTCCGTTCCATTAGTTCCTCCACCGAATAACCAGCCTTCTGAATCTGTGCCGCGTCGAGCCATGAGCTGTCCTCCATTGGACGGTCTCTCCACTTGACGAGGTAACACAGATATTCCTTCCTGCGCGTCTTCCTGGCTACCTGGGTGCTGAGGATCCCTTCAATCTCATGGGTCCGGGCCGAAGGTAACTGTTTCTTCCAAGAACTGCCTCCAAATTGGGTGTCCTGTTCTGGCTGTACCGCACTATCATCCTCTGCTTGGGAATTATATGGGAACAGATCCTCCACATTAAAAATAGGTGATATGCCTATGTCCGGTGGCAGCTGAATCTCGTAAGCGTTGGTTGAAAATTTTCGTAGGATCTGGCATGGACCAATTTTCTTATATTTTAATTTGTTATATGTGCCCCTAGGAAACCGTTCCCGGTGCAGATGCGTAAGGACCTCGTCTCCAACATTAAAATGCACCTCTCGTCGTTTTGAGTCTGCTTGCTGCTTGTATTTCTGTACGTTGTACTGCAACCTTAGTTTGACTTTTTCATGAAGCTCGCTCATTGCTTCTGCAAAATCTTCCCCATCCGTGCTTCTCCGTTCCAGCTTTCCCAAATCTCGCAGTTCATGTATTCCTCAAGGATGCATGCCATACAAAATCTGGAATGGGCTAAATCCAGTGCTATGATTGGGTGAATCATTATAAGCGAATTCTTCTTGGGCAAGGGCTCGATTCCATAATCGTGAATTTTCTCCAGTCAAACTCCGTAATAAATTCCCCAATCTCCTGTTCACCACCTCTGTTTGTCCATCAGTCTGCGGATGATACGCAAAGCTGAAATTCAATTGCGTGCCCAAATTTTTCCACAGGGTGCGCCAAAAGTGCCCTGTGAACTTTACGTCCCTGTCTGAAATGATAGTTCTGGGTAGGCCATGTAATCTAACAACTTCTGTGAAAAACAGGTGTGCCACGTACGTGGCGTCACTAGTTTTTCGGCAAGGAATAAAATGAGCCATTTTTTAAAATCTATCTACCACCACCATTACCGAATCATACCCCCATTGTGTTCTAGGCAGTCCGAGAACAAAGTCAATGCTGACCGAGTCCCATGGCCTGCTTGGAACGGGTAGTGGTGTGTAAAGTCCAGTATTCTGACTGTGTCCCTTTGACAGTTGGCAGACTTTACACCTGTTTACCAATCTTTGTACATCCCTGCTCATTTTAGGCCAATAATAAAAATGTCCGAGTTGCTTCAAAGTTTTGTTGATACCAAAATGTCCCGCTAATCCACCACTATGCTTCTCCCGTACTATATTCTCCCTCATTGAACAGTCCGGGATACATAACTGCCCACCTCGGAACAATAATCCTTCCTGTAAATTATAGTCTAACCATGGGCTTGCGTTCCTCAATACAAGATTTTGGCAGGCTTTGAAAGCTTCCTTGAAATCTGTGTCCGTCTAATACAAATATTTCAGATGTTCGAATCCCATCACCTGAATGCTACTTTCCTGTAAGAGCAAGGCTCTCCTGCTCAAAGCATCTGCCACTTTGTTGGCTTGCCCACTTATGTGTTTTAACACAAAAGTAAAACTCTGCAAGTATTCTACCCACTTGGCGTGCTTATGGTTTAACTTGTGCTGCTGCATTACATATTGTAATGCCGAATTATCAGAAAACAAAACGAATTCATTGCCCAGTAGGTAGTGTCTCCAATGTTTTAAAGCTTGGACCACTGCATAAAATTCCTTGTCATATGAGGAATATTTTTGCCGACTCTCATTTAGTTTTTCACTAAAAAATGCCACTGGTCTCTCTTCCTGACTGAGCACAGTGCCAATAGTTGTTCCACTTGCGTCACATCGAACCTGAAAAAGTTTATTAAAATCGGGCAGTCTCAAGATTGGCCTCTCCGTGATCTTCTGCTTCAAAAGCTGAAAACTGTCTTCTACTGCCTTGGTCCAGCAAAAAGGTTGACTTGCCTTTTTGATGGTCTCTAACATTGGTGCGCAGATTTCACTGAAGTTTCTAATAAATTTCCGGTAAAAACTGGCCAGTCCGTGAAAACTGCGTACCTCAAATAAGCTCTTTGGTGATGGCCAATTCATAATTTCTGCAATCTTTTCTGGGTCCATCTTCATGTCATTTTCTGCAACAACAAACCCCAAATAAATGAGTTCCTTCTGCAGAAAGTGCATTTCTTCAAGTTTATCAGCAGTTTGTTCTGCTGTAACTTCTCTAACACCTTTCGAACATGCTGAAGATGCTCTCCCTTCGTTCTGCTGAAAATCAAGATATCATCAAGATAAACTATCACGAACTTGCCAATAAATTCCTTTAACATCTTGTTCATCAATCTCATGAAGGTACTAGGAGCATTGCTTAATCCAAATGGCATGACCAGCCATTCGTACAGTCCTTCATTGGTTTTAAATGCTGTCTTCCACTCATCTCCTTCCCTAATCCTGATCTGATGATAACCACTCTTCAGATCTATTTTTGTAAAATAAGCTGCCCCACTAAGACAGTCCATCATGTCATCCATCCTGGGTAAGGGAAATCTGTATCCAATTGTGATTTTATTAACAGCCTGTGAATCAGTACACATTCGCCATTCTCCACCCTTCTTAGGTGCAAGTACTGTTGGTACTGCACAAGGGCTCAAACTTTCTCTGATCAGTCCTTTATCCAGCAACTCCTGCACTTGTTTGCGAATTTCTCCAACTTGAGACAAGAGACAAGAGACATAGAATGTAGGCAATGAGCCAGGGCCAAAACCTCTCCAACTTGAGAGGAAAATCAAAGCAAATTTTTCTTCTTATAGATACTTCAATTCACGAATACCAAGACCATAACCTAGAACCTTGACAAAATGACCTCTTCATATTTTGGTTTCCTGGATCAGATTTGTAGTTCTCGGCCCTACTATAGAAACCTTAGCACGTGTGGTTGACTAACCTTTTGAACCTTGATCTCCTTTTCTTCGATGGTATGACATCTTATTACAATTCAGCTTGTAATCTTGCTTATCTTCTTCCTTAATTCAACTTCTTGGACAACGACAAGACCTTCGACCTTTTCTGCAGTAGACCACTTGTGAAGGTATTATCTCTAAAATACACCAATATATTCACTCTTCCTTTACTTCTCTTCTCTGGCTATGAGGCTCCTTTCCTAGTTATCTTTGCACTTCTTATTGTAGACATACTTGACCAGATTGCTTGTTCACAACTGAAGGCTGAGCTGCTTATTTATAGTGATTCGTCCATCAAAATAAGCCGACTTGTGTTGTAGGTTAGCTGACTTCCCATTCTAGAAACATACTTAGGCCGACATGAAGAGCAGCTTGTGACAAGGTCTTGGAGGGCTAATAATTTTTATGTAACAATGGATTACATGCCCAAAATGGGTCTTCAAACTTTGGCATTGAATATATGAACTTTCTGACTCGATGACCAAACCTAATAAAATCTAAAATTATAATTCTTGATCATGAAACTCATGATTCAAGTATCAAAAGAATAATTTATTTTTCTTCTTTACATCAATTACATAAAATTACACATGTCATTATGAAGACCAATCCTAGTTACACTTTTCAGCAGTAACTACAGTTATGCTTCCAAAGGAAATGTAAATTTGAAGTCCATTTTTCTATAATATATTGAATCTCTTCTTATTTTTATATATTATGGGAAATACCAATAATATATGGTGCATATCACGATTACTCCATTCTCCAGGGAGAGGAATTCAAGAACTACATCTCCACTACAAAACTAAGAACTCAATTGCATCGAGATTATCCCCAACTCTCTCTTGGTCTGTCATTATATAGTTGTCGATCTGTACATGTATGATATGAAGGTTTATTATAGAGAACTTTGTTTAAAGGAAGTTATGGATTATCAATAGTTTGATTGAATTTTATATTTTTTGTAGTTATGTAATTGATCGAGCAAGATCTGGAAGTTGGGATGATTTATTACATTCTCAAAGGGCTCATTCTTACACCTTATTAACCGAAAAAAAAAAACTAGAGATTACACATCATCACATTGTTTTAAAAGTAAAATTATCTTATTCATCCCCACTAACACCATTAGGTACTTGGTTGGTGTATTTTCTTCATCAAACCAACTGAAATGGTGATAATGGTTTGTCTGGTTGGTTTGATTTGATGAACTAGGGGTAATTGTTTTATGTTTTTGGTGTGGCGGGAATATTTTGTTCTAGGTGGGAAAGGCCCACAAACTCTGCTATTTGGTTTTAGACGCGAAACACTTGCAACAACATTTGGTGTAAGTTACCAGCATTAATTGTAATTTTGTTATCAATTTTAATCAAAATTAGATTCTTGTTAAGGAAAATCAATGGAAGACGTAATTCATTACTTTCCTAATTCATTGATCTTTCCATCTTGTTGAGAAAAATATTGAGATTAGCAAAACAATGAACAAAACCATCCTTCAAGAACTTAGCTAGACCTTTCCCCTTCTGTTTGGGAGCTGCCTGTAAAACTTTGTCCATATTAACATGAATCTCCTCTTACTACTTCTCTTTGCTCTTACGAAAAAAATTTCCTTTCACTATCCAAGACACTTCCTCTCGACTTTTATGCACCCGTCTTGACCAAGCTCCCTCTTCTGAAATATGGTGCAACCTTTTCCTTTTGAACCATCACACTTTTCTAAAATATGGTACATCACTCTCCCTAGTGGCTCTACTCCTTCCTCAACTTCCTTGCTCTTTATTAGGAGGAAAAATCCCTCTTGTGGAAAAGAGTGATCTCCCCAAATTCACAAATCAAATCTAAGACAAACCAAACAATAAATAAAATTTCTCTCTAGCAAATTTTGAAAGAGATATACATGTTTTATGGAGTAGATCTCCACTTAGATCCTTTCTCTGCTTAATTCTTATTCCACGTCAATCTCTGAAGACTAGAACCTACAACACAAAGCATACTTTAATTCAAGAAAATACTAATTAGAATATTAAGGAGGTCTAATACAATGAATAAAACAATGAGCAAGTCATGTGAGAAAGACAATATATATTGTATTAACAAGTAAGAGAGGAAGAATACAACCCATGCCTTGATTTCATAAGCCTCCACTCCAAATATCCCCAATTCTCCATTGTGCAACAAGCCTTCAATCTCAATTGGACAACATAAGGCACTACAACAAAACAGGCAATTTGCGCCAGATTTAGCACCAGATTCTAGTGCATTTTTTTCTCAATTGGGATGAGCAACCTGGCACTAAATCTGGCTATATTGTACAATTTTTAAAGCGTCCTTTTTTGCACCAAATTTTGTATCTTTTTTACGCCAAATTTTCCATCATTTTCAGCATCATATTTTGCACCAAGATTTTCATTTGGTTTTACAACAGGTTTTGCTTCTAGTTTTGTGCCTTTTTTGCATCTATTTTTGCATCATTTTTTGCTTCCTCTTTTGTGGAATTCTTTGCCTCTATTTTTGTGTCATAATTTGCATCGATTTTTACACCATCTTTGACATCTTGTTTAGCGCCTTTTTTTACATCCAATTTGTGCCAATTTTTTCATCTGGTCTTATGCCATCTTTTGCTTCTAATTTTGTACTTATTTTTACATCTATTTTTGTGCCAATTTTTCTACCTTTTTTTACACCATCTTTTCCATCCAATTTTGCACCATATGTTGAATCTGATTTAGTGCCAAATTTCGCATGCATTTTTGCACCATTTTTTGCATCCACTTTTGCATTTTATTTATCTCCCTTTTTTGCATCCTATTTTGCACTATATTTTGCATTTAATTTTGCATAATTTGTTGCATCCAATTTAGCATCATTTTTAACACCATTTCTTGCATCCAATTTTTCATCCTTTTGAGCATCTAAATTTGCATCCTATGTTGAACCATATATTGCATCCACCTTTGCATCCCATTTTGTGTCTATTGTTATGTTCACTTTTGAGCCATTTTTTCGTCTACTTTTTCATTTGTTTTTGCACCAAGTTTTGAATGATTTGTTGCATCATTTTACATCCAATGTTACATCTCAATTTGCATCCAAAATTGAGCCATTTTTATGCCCATGTTTGCACCATTTTTTCTTCTTTTGTGTCCAATTTTGCACCATTTTTTATGTCCAAATTTGCATCCTTTTTGGTATCTAGTTTTTCATCCTTTTTGGCTTCCAAATTTGCATCCTTTTTTCTGCCACATTTTGTGTCCACATTTGCATCTCATTTTGCACCTAGATTTTAGTTGGAATTTTCATCTAGTTATGCATCATCTTTGACATCCTTGGTTTCACCATTTTTTAGTCCCATTTTGCATCTTGTTTTGTGTCTTTTCTTACATCCTTTTTGCATCCTAATTTTACACCATTCTTTGCATCCTCATTTTGGTGTCCATTTTTGCATCCTTGTTTGCACCCAATTTGGTATCCTTTCATATGCCCTATTTTGTTCCCTTCTTTGTGTCTAGTGTTTCACCCTTTTTTAATTTTACTTTAAAAACCTTTTTGTGTCATTGTTTGCATATTGTTTTGATGGCTAGTTTAACATCCAATTCTACTCCCAATTTTTCATCCATGGTTAAATCCACTTTTGGCTTCTTTTTTAGAGTTTTACTTTTATTTCCATTTATGACCACCTCTATGGGTTCATTTTACTATGTTCATTTACATAGTGAAATATATTAAATTTTCTAAATATCATTTTGCTGTAGGATTTAATGCATGGTTAGATGAAAACAAAACCCTCTCAGTTTATCTCAGAAACCTAGGACAAACCAATTAAGAGAAAGGTTGTTCTAAGGCTTAGGATTCTTAGTAGATCAAGATGTAGAGTATAGATTAAGAAAAAGAGAATGAATTCTTGTGAGTCCTCGCATGCAGGTCTTCTTGGAGTTTTTCGTATAGCCAAGAAGCGCTTCTAGCTAGCTCCAAAGCTTGGTCCTACACATAAGAGAGAGAATAAAGCAACCTTCACAACATAATATCTTAATAATCAAAACTATAAAAAACATATAAATATTATTGAATAAATAAATAGAAACCAAAAACCCATGCATACATTAGTTAAATAGAAGAATTAAAGAATGAATAGAAACATATGGAAGGAAGAACAACTGATCTATATGAATAAAGGAGCTGGAGGAAAGTTACAACAATCAGATATAGTTGCAACATCACCTCCCCTAACTCATAGCTCCAAAACTCTCCCTCTCAAGACAGATCTCAAGAGCGTGACAATACGAAATTCCCATCATTTTTTCAATGGCCAAGCCTCTAATATATAGGAAAGTGGAGGCTATGAAGATTTCCAAAATTCCTCATTAGTTCAATTTGGGGAAAATCTTTTGGGTGAATAATGTTTCCTCATATAAAAAAGGAATTTTCCACTTTTTAGATGCTTTTGTGCTTAGGAAAAACCTTCCCCATGCTTTATGGCTCTTTCCCACTTTTGTATGCTTTTATTTTTTAGGAAAAAGCTAAAGATGAGGATAAATAGATTACATTCCACCATATGTTTCCGAAAGTGACCAAGAATGTCAAATTCAAATTCTAGTTTGCTTATGTTTTAGTTTTTTTTAAATATATATTTAGTTTTAGTATTTTTTTTTCTAGAAAAATATATTTAGTTTTTGGTATATTTTTCTATAAGAAAAATTATATTTTGTTTTTATAAAAATGGATTTTAAACATTCCATTCATGCTAAATTTGTGATTTTATGATAGGAGTTTAAATTATATATAGTAAAGTAACTTAATGGCATGTGTCGTGTTGCTGAGATGGGTGTTATACATCTCTTTCTTGCTAAGTTATAGAATGTGCTTGGCTTTTCTTAATTCAATAAAACTAATTATGTTCTTCATGATATCTTGAAATGTTCATCTTGAACCAGGCTAATAAAACAATAAAGTTAAAATAGGTTTTCCTTTGTCCTTTATAGATCTTTCTCCCCATTAATCTTGGTCTCAATAGATTAATTGTCTTGTGGTGGCCTTGAGTGGTCACTTCCATTAGTTGCATGCTTTGTAGTTTTCAGTTAGTGACATTTTTTAGGCTTGATAATATGTTATTTAATTTATAAAAATGTGTTATTTTCCATATTATTGTTAAATATTAATATTAAATATGCTGATTTTTAAGCATGTTTTAGCAAAACTTTCCCAAAATGTTGATAGATTGTATTCTAGAATGCAATGATTCTTTGCTTGATGAAATTGTTTTGGATATTTTTTTTAATGATTCATTGATTGATGAAATTGTTATGGATATTTTTTTTAGTATATTAAATTGTATGTGATAAAGTCAAAAATTACCTCTTTTTTAGATTTTCATTGATCAATTTCCCTTAAGGCCATCAAGTTCACCATTTGGTCCCAGGTTAAAGAAATGTAGGAGTCATGAAGTGGAATTGTCCAAGCACTTAAATCTTGAGACATGTTTCTTTTTAGTCACTTTATACTTTCTTTCTATGTAAATTTTTGATGAAAATAGTCTTGGAACATGAGGGGCGTCAATAGTAAGCGAAAACAAACTCCTAAAAGAAAAATGGTATGCAAAGCACCCATAAATAATGTTGATATAAGAAGCAAAACTATTAAGTGAGGTTCAACCTCATATAATTAGAAAATGGGGGAGGAATTTCCAAGTAGTAGTGATTGATGCTTAGAGATACTTGGGTGGAATGGTTATTATTTGAAATGATTAAGACATCAAGGTTACCAATATGTTTACCTCTTTTCGCATTATGACAATACAATTTTAGTTAATTGACATTGAGGACTACTACCATGTATCCAATGTCTATGACTCCAATATCGCAAATGGAAAACCTCTATTTCTCAATTCTATTTCTAGCACAAGTAATTTATACTCCCCATCTCCATGGATTGTTGGGAGTGACTTCAATATTATAAGTGTCTCGAGGAAAAGAAAGAATGAATCGAAATGTTTAACAAGATATTTTGTAAGCTATACCATTAAAGCCACAAAGTAGTCTCCATTAAAGTTGTCAAGAAATGAGTCTCCAACCCACACATGTGGATCAATGAGATGTAATACATGTGTGTGCGATTATGAACTCAATACACCTCTATAATAACTCCACAAACTTATGTATTTCACTCTGTCACATAAATTGACAGTAGTGTGACATAAGTAAACCAAGAGTAGACCTGAAAGCCTTAGGAAACAAAAATTCCTTAGATCCTCAATTAGGTGCTTAAATGATGAAGTGAAAATGCAAGGAGAAAAGAAGAATTCATGATTTAACCATCACATACATGTGATCAAGTGTGACTAGGAGTGTATATATTCATGTATTTTCCAAAGAGGGAGTGAATACATGAGTTACCATTTATTGGCCCTTATTTTTCTTTCTTTTTCATTTTCTTATATATAGGACTTAGGGAATAAGGTTTTCATAAGTTTGTCACAACTCATAGATATAAGATTTACATGAATTTTCACTTCAACCTTAGAGTTTAGACTTAGATAAATCAATATAGTGTATGTTTAATGATTTTGGCTTTCACTTTTTTATTGTATTTCATCACAAATACAAAAGGGGAAATATTTTGCCACAAATATATGAATGCTTAATCATAAAGTCGTCATGTGATGAAAACAAATTAATGATGTTATTCTCTACGAAAATGATGGGTGTTCTTGAGAAAATCTTATGCTTGTGGATGTTTCCTCCCTGGTTGAGAGGGAGTGAGGGTAGACACCATGTTATCCATGTGTCATGTACTATGGCTAGGATTAACAATCGTAAGCCTAGTAAAGGCACTAGTAGGGATAATGGTGGATTGGATAAACATCTGGGACCAATATTCTTTGAGAATTTGGACATTGACTAGGACTAATCGCCATAAGTCAAGTACATTAATCCAAGATAAGAATAGTCATGAGGATTGACCTTTTCTGGTGTCAAATATTATGATAGTGGATTAGGAAATGATCATGTGAGGACATACCTAGTAAACATCTTGGTGGGGTAAGTGCCTTGAAAGGCAGTGGTGTCCAAATTTATGCCTCCCAACATTGTGCTCTGATCTAATGGAGAGATAAACTTGTTAGTCAAGGCCTTACTATTTTGAACATTTTGGCTATGATGATGTAAATCATCATTGATGCTTATCAATCTATATCCCTTCTTATATGAATATTTCAACTTGAGAGTACTTTTTTGTCTCATTATGAGTACCTCGCTAGTTTAGAGGGAGGGTCATCATCTTCATTATTGCCATCATCACAACCATCAATGTGATCATTATTGTCATCATTTCATTATCATCATAATCACCATTCATGTCTTCTTCATGATCATCATCATCATCATGATTTTGTATATTGTCGTCAATTGTTCATAATTATAGGTATCATAAGAAATATCACCAACCTTAGGACACATGATATATGAAAGAAAACTAACCACTTTATTTTTTATAAATGATTGATGATCATCAACATCACTACCATTATCATCGTCATTATAATTGTCATCATCCCCATCATCATAACTAATATAAGTTTTATCATAATTTTTGTCATCTTCATCATGAACATCATAATCATCATTCATGCCATTATTGTTCTTGATTATGACCAAGATGAAAATAATGATAATGATGATCAGATGATGATGACTTGGAAGATGACGCCAAAGATAATTATTATGATTTTTACCATGATAACATTTAAAAATTGGGAGGAATGGCCAAGGTCATTAGCATCATCATCATTGTCATTGTAACTCCCATCGTCTTTATCATCATTGTCATTATCATAACAATCGCAATTCATGTCATCGTCATCATCTTCATTATCATCATCGTTATAATTATTGACATTGTCATCAGTTGTTCATAATTTTCAATGTCATAAGAAATATAATCAATACAAAAGATATGATGCGTGTTGGAAAATGGATGCAAAAGTAAACAAAAAAATGGGGGTAAAAATAGACGTAAATTTGGATGAAGAGTGGACACAACATAAGTAGATGCAGAACAAGACAGAAAAATTGAACAAAAGTGGATGAAAAAGTAGACGCAATAGTTCATACAAACTTGAACACAAAATAGGACTCAAACATGGATGAAAAAGTGGAAGAAAACATGGGCACAATAGTAGGCATAAAACTTAGCATGAATTGTGGTGAAACAAATGTGGATACTCCAATGAATGTAAAAAAAAAGGGACACAAACTTGAATGCAAAAAGGAGGAAAACTTGGATGAAAAAAGGGATGTAAACATGGGCCAAACATGGGTGCAATAGTGAACACAAAATTAGTTACAAAACTAGACAAATCAAAAGTGGATGTAAAAGTAAATTCGAAATGGGATGCAAAAAACATAAACAATATTTGATGCAAACTTGGACACAAAAGAGGATGCAAATATGGATGCAATAGTGGAAGAAAATGTGGGTTGCAATGATAGGCATAAGATATGGCACAAATAATAGCACAAAAAAGGTGGATGTAATAATAGACACAAAAAAATATGCAAACTTAGATGCAAGACAAGATGCTATAAGGGATGTAAAAGTGGATACAAACACGGGTGCAACATGAGAAACAAAATTGGATGCAAAATATGGATGGAATGGAAGTACATGTAAAAGAAGATACAAAATGAGATGCAAAACCCAACACAAAAGTGGATGCAAAAATAGATGAAATATTTTATGCAAAAGAGGATGTGAAGATGGATGCAAAATTGGAAGAAAACGTGGGTACAACAGTATGTGCAAAACATGGAACAAATTTTGTCACAACAAAAGTAGATGTAATGATAGATGAAAAAAAAGAATCAAATGAAGATGAAAAATAGGATGCAAAAAGGGATGTAAAAGTGGGTGTAAACATAGGTGCAACAATGGATGTAAAATAGCTTTTGCAACTTATTTGAAAGAGATATTTTGTCCCAAAAATTAGACTTGTAGCATAAAGAACATGGTTAATACATATGATTCGACCAAAAACTAGTTACTACCAAAATTCAACCAAAAAAAATATTACTGCATAAAAATAGAATTAAAAACAAAAATTTCCCAAATTAAAAATAAATAAAAGATAAACTTTTTTTACCAAAATTTAGTGATTTTTTTAGTGCTAATACTAACATCACCATTACAACAAGATATTTTTTTAGTGCTAATACTGCCATTACAACAAGATATAAGAGGGATATAATGCAAAAAGTTTAATAATAATATGTATGTAGAAGATGGTCTTCAGACTGGTGAATTCATGATAATCAATGGGACTACAATCAAGATAATTGGATGTTATTTACTTTTTTACATAGATTTTCAAAATAATTGCATAAATCGATTTTTTTCAACCAAAATTTAACAAAAACTTTGCTAGTGCTAACATTAGAACCACCATTACAACAAGATATCTTTCTAGTGTTGACAACACCATTATAATAAGATACCTCAAGAGAGACATAAAATTTAAAAAAGTATGATAGTAATATGTATCCAGAAGATGGTAGTGAAACTAGTAATTGTTCATTCTCATTATCATAATCATTGTCATCATCATCACCATCATCCTTGTCATAGTTATTGGCATCATTACATTATCATCATAATCACCATTCATGCCATCATCATCAGCTCCATCATCATCATCATTATGGACATTGTTTGCAATTGTTTATAATTATAGACGTTGTAAGAAATATCATCAACCCAAAAAATGTGATCAGTGCTAGAAAAGGGTTGTTTAGGACACATTGATATACGTAAGAGAAATAAAAACTCTATTTTTGAGAGATGATCGATGATCATCATCATCACCACCATTATCATCGTCATTGTCATTTTTATCATCCCCATCATCATCATTAATGTAATTTCTATCAACATTGTTGTAATCATCATCATCATTCATGCCATTATTGTTTTTGATGATGACCTAGATGAAAATGATGATGATGACACCAAAGATAATGCTTATGATTATGACAATGACAACATCTAAAATTGGGAAGATTCGCCAAGGTCATTAGCGTCATCATCATCATAATCATTGCCATCATCATCATTAATGTCATTTTAACCACTATCGTCTTTATCATCATAATCACAATTCATGTCATCGCCATCATCTTCATTTTCATCATTGTCAATATTATTGACATTGTCATCAATTGTTCATAATTGTCAATGCCATAAGGAATATCATCAATGTAGAAAATATGATGAGTGTTGGAAAAGGGATGCAAAAGAAAACATAGAAATGGGGGCAAAAATAGAAGTAAAATTGGATGAAAAGTGGATACAACATAAGTAGATGCACAACAACATGAAAAACCTAACACAAAAGTGGATGCAAAAGTAGATGCAGTTGTCAATGCAAACTTGGATGCAAACATGAAGGCAAAAGTGGAAGCAAACATGGGTCCAATGGTAGGTGTAAAACTTGGCACAAACTGTGGTGAAACAAATGTGGATGCAACAACGGACACAAAAGTAGATGCAAAAATGGATGAAACAAAAGTGGATACAATAGGGGATGCAAAAACATACACAATATCTGATGCAAACTTGAACACAAAAGAGGATGCAAATGTGGATGCAAACGTGGAAGCAAATGTGGTTGCAATGGTAGGCGGAAGATATGGTGCAACAAAAGTGGATGTAACAATAGACAAAAAATATGCAAAATAAGATGCAAAAATGGATGTAAAAGTGGAAGCAAACATTGATGCAACAGGCAAAACAAAATTGGATGAAAAAAATGGATACAATGGAAGTAGATGCAAAAGTAGATACAAAACGAGATGCAAAACCCAATGCATAAACCTGATACAAAAGTGGATTCAAAAATAGATGCAATATTTGATGCAAAAGAGGATGTGAACATGGATGCAAAAATTGGAAGCAAACGTGGATACAATAGTGAGTGCAAAACATGGTGCAAATTATGGCATAACAAAAGTGGATGTAATGATAGATGAAAAAAAAGAATCAAAGTATGATGCAAATGAAGATTTAAAAAGGGATGCAAAAAGTGAAATTTAAAATGGGTGTAACAGTGGATGCAAAATTGTATGCAAAAGTGTATGCAATAGAAGTCGATGCAAAAGTAGATGAAAAATGAGACACAAAAACCGATGCAAATCCTGGTCCAAAATTGGATACAAAAAGGGATGCAAAAATGGATGTAGTAGTTGATGAAAACCTAGATGCAAATGAGGATGCAAACATGGATGCAAAATTATAATCAAAAGTGGGTGCAAAAGGAGGTGCCAAAATAGGCGCCAATTGTGGCACAAAAATATTAGATGCAATAGTGGGTACAATAATAGATGCAAAAGAGGATGTAAATATGGATGCCAAACAAGATGGAAAAGTGGATGCAACAAAAGTAGATGCAAAATTATATGCAAAACTAGACAAAAAACGCGATGTAAAACGTGGTGCAAAAGTGATGCACAAATGGATGAAAAAATGGATGCAAAAAATGATTTAAAAAAGGATGCAAAAAAGGATGCAAAAGTCGATGCAAAAGTTGATGCAAGTGTAGGTGCAAAAAGTGGATGCAAATGAGGATGCAAAAGTATGTCAAACAAAAATAGATGCCAAAATTGATGCAAAACCTGGAACAAAACCTGGTGCAAAGGATGACACAAAACTTGGCATAAAATTTGGTGCAAAACGTGGTGCAAAACCTATTGCAATACCTGGTGCTAAACTTGGTGTAAGATTTGGTGCAAAACTTGATGCAAATTTTGTGTCAAGTTTTGCACCATATTTGATAAATGGATGCAAATAGCACCAAAAATGGGCTCTAGATGCAAAAAAAGAAGTAAAAAGGGACGCTAATCGCTGGTTTTGTTGTAGTGAGGGCATAAGTTAAGTGCTCAAAATGTCAATCCTTTCACCATTGACTAGCATTGTATTTATAGGAGAGAGGGGGAGGTTGGAGATCCATTTTCCATGGGATGAGACCCAAAAAAATGGGGAATAACTTTTGTTGTCGTTTGATGTGTACACCTAATTCGAAATGCTCAAAACATGGGTCGTCACTCTAAATCCATATTCACTCCATTTATACTCTCTCCTAGATAAGTCAAGTGGGGTAGGTCAAGTTTTTCCAAAGAAATAAGGTTCATTTTGGTACTCAAATGCTCTAATTATTTCTTTAACTTTTCCTCCTTATAGAAGCAAAAAATCAAAACATTATAGAGAATTTATTTTGAGAAGCCAAAAAGTAAATACTACTTAACCTTTACTTTCCTAAGAATCTTAAAAAGAATATGATACAAAAAATAGGAAAAATATTTTTTCAAAATTTGCCCATTAAAAGGCAAGCAATCCATCATGCCTAACAATTCTTGTGAAAGAAATATTGATTGACCAATTTTCTCAATGATTTGGAATGGTCCGAGCCACATTCTTTGGAACTTGGTATGCTTACCCATTTCCTCATGTGATTTGTCCCATTTCCCAACAGGTTGTTGAATAGGGATTGACCCGATGACTTTATACTTCATTTTTGTCCTGAGCTGAGCCTCTTGTGCATCGGCTTGGGCACTGTCACCCATTGCAGCAGCACCCAAGCCAACCCATGTTCAATCCCTGTATATCCTTGGGATCAATAACATTGTTTTAAATCTTTTTTAATCATTTGTCAAATGGGGTTTTTGGTAGTGGAGATCAGGCGCTGCTGTAACCATTTCTCCAATGGGGTTTTCAGTTGATGAGATGAGGCGCTGTTTCCATGACATGAAACCATTCACTTTTGAATGGCTGAAAAATATGCTCCTGGTGTCACAATACATCGTGTAAGATATGATGAGCAGGCAGCCGAAGACGTTCTCCATGATAGAGGCTTCAAAGAGCCGAAGTATTCGATCTGTGGTATCTAAGTGATGTAAACACTGTGGTATCTAAGTGATGTAAACACTGCGGTATCTAAGTAATGTAAACACTTAGCTTGCAGGGCATGAAGAAGGCCTCAAATTTGGCCCTGAATCACTGTTTCCCATGTATTTATTCTTAAATACATGTAACAATAGCCAAATATCACTATTTCCCATGTATTTATTTTTCAGTTATTCAAGGTCTGTCAAACATAGAGCCACAACCTTGAATAAATAACCTAAAGCATATTATGAAAATTACACATTTGTTTGATTTGAAGATTATTATTTTTTTTTAATTGTAAATGAGTGTAAATTCAAATTATTTTTAATAAAATAAATATTTGTTGAGAAATATTAGATTTTAATGATATATAGTTATATATAATGTTGAGATTGAAAAAATTAATTATAATATTTATCAAATTCAATAAGAAAAATTTAATAATGATTTTAACAAAATAGTTATTCTAAAAAATGGATCTTTTAAAAACTATGTTATAGTAAAATTATTTTAAAAACTTTTTTAAATTGGAATGGTGTTTTATTTTTAGCATAAAAAAAGATATAGCAAAGTAACTTCCAAAGCATTTTAATTTTTCTATCTCCTTTTATTCTCCCCATCTTTATTGTTGTCACTATAATGTAACATAATTTTAAGGTTAGACATGTGGGTTGTTTTGAATATAAGCAATATGTGTAGCCTTGGGTCTCATAAAGAAAAGGTCTCTATATATGTCACCAATATGCATTTATTTAAAAGGATAATAAAGGTAAGGCTATTCCAATGTTTTCACCATGCATAATCAATCTTGAAATAATGCAAAAATGAAGTTCAATATGGGTTGACACATATGATGTTGATTATAATTCTGAATGGTGTAGTAATGTTGTGAGATTCTCTCTATCATTGTATATGAGAGTTTCTCAAAACTGAAGGAATAACCACAATAACACAGGATTTCCCCCATCATTGTTAATGAGGATTCCCCTTCATCAATGTTATTGAGGTTTGCTCATAATTGAAAATGTGACAATAATAACTTGAGATCCTACTAAGATTTTGGTATTTAGTTATTACATTTATATTGTTAAATTAGTATTATCCTTGTTGGTTGGTTTTTTGTATCCTTTGTCTCCCATATATACCACGAATACCTGGTTCTAGAATCCATCCCATCTTTTACATTTGTTATATTTGTTATCGGGAAATCTAGTGTCTATTCAGAACTGCTAGTCCCAGTAAGACGGGTAGCTATCTTAGAAACAAACAAACTAAAGTTACTAGTGTTTTCCTTTACGAGAGAGAGATGACTTGGGATGGCTTCAAAAAAGCTCTTATAGAGCACTTTGACCGTAAATCTAATCTTGTGTATAAGCTCACACAGACAGACACACAGCCTAGCAAAGATTTTATTTTTACAGGAAAGAAGGAAACCAAGGAACCAAAAGGGTTATTTTTCGCTAGTATCTCTGTATTGCAGGTTCATGGATTGATTCAGAAGGAGAAAATCATTGTGTCTATCAATCTGAGTTGCAAGCAAAATCTCATAAATGTCAACTTGGCAAAAAATTGCAAGTTCCAGCAAAACAAATTAAAAATACACAGGTTGATGATGAGGATGTTCAAATTCATAAGGATTTGAAGCTTTCTATGGATAAGTATGTGTTTCATGGTGATTTTTATGCTTCAGATATGGATAACATCGATGTTGTTTTGGGATACCCTTGGATGGAATCAGTGGGTACTATCAATATTAATGTACAGAAGAAATCCCTGAAGCTCTGGTATAAAAGGAAGAAAATTACATTACAGGATATTCCCATTAATAAACAGGTAGAGTCCAAGGAGGTTGAAGCAGAAGATGTTCCAGGGTCTGACATATTAGATGATGAGCCAGTGATGATAGACAATCAAACACAAACAGAGGCTGAAGCAAAAAAGGTTATAGGTGCTGATACATCAAAGGAGGGCTCAGTGGTTGAAGTAATATTGAAAGATAAGACACCACAACAGGCACCACAAAATGCACCAGATAACAGTCAAGCTCCCGTAAGGGGTGAATTAAAGAAACATCCGTCGTGGATTCAAACTTCAACATACCATCTCCCACATCACCCCGCAAGACAACCAGCAAGATGGAAACCAATTAGCCACATGGACAACAACTCCTGCAGGACAGATAGAGAGGAGCGAAGATCCACCTACTACACATCCACACAGAAGAGCTACCACAGTCAACTTCCATCTCAAGCAAGCGAGGCACCAGCGAGATCGAAGGTTCACCTTTCTCTTGGATGGCTAGGTGCACGTGCATGGTACCAGTGGACTACTCTTTTGAGTAGATCTTATTATTTGTTTTATACCCATGTTTCGGGGACGAAACATGCTTAGGGGGGTGGAATGTTATATACCTAGGGGGGATAATATGGGGTACCAAGGGAGGTGCCCAAGGTAATAATGTAATAATGAGATGGGCCATAGTAATAAATAAGGTGGTTAACGCATATCATGTAAGGCACCACAAGCAGTTAATAATAATGTAATGGGCCCATGGTATTAGTTTGATGGTATGAGGGAACCATGGTAATGACCCATGGTATTGTATGTATGAGGCCTATATAGAGGCTAGAGACTCCACATGGAGATAGAGTCAAGGATTATTGTATGAATAGGCATATGGCTTGTGGAGTGTTCTCCTTCCTTAAGGAGTGAATGTATGGTGTTGCCCTACCTTAAAGGTTTGATCAATAAACAATCATTTCATATTATTTCTGGGTTTATTTGCATTATCTTATATTTTTATATCAGGTCTACAACATTTCTAGGTTAGATCTATAACAGTTTCCCATGAAGAGTATGATGATGGATATTGTGGTAGCAGATGCCCCTCCCAAGTTTTGCATGCTGCTGTCTAGGGGATGGATTAAGAGATTAGGTGGGAAATTACATAATGATCTATCTTATGCCACTGTCCTAGTTTTTGGAGGAGAAAGTAGGAGATTTTACAGAGAAGCACAATTAGCATACATCATGAGTGATGAGAAGAATCATTTTAATCATCCGATTTATGTTGTGGACATTGAATCTGTAGCATGTATTCTCCAAATTGAAGAATCTCAGAAGGCTTTAATTTAGCTCAAGAAACCAACAAATCAAGCCGAGAAAGAGCAAGGAAGTCAGGTTTGGGAGATGTTCTTTGATGGGGCATGTTCCAGGGAGACTGCGGGAGTAGGGGTAGTGTTGGTATCTCCAGAATAAGAAAGCACACATCTATCTTACAAGTTGGCTTTCCAAGTCACAAAAAATATAGCAGAGTATGAGGCTCTAATATTGGCCCTTAACACAGCAAAAGACAGGAGGATCAGGAACCTGAAGGTGTTTGGAGATGGTGATCTCATTATTCAGCAAGTAAACAAAACATTTCAAGCAAAGCACCCAAGGCTGAAAGCATACAGAGATGAGGTATGGGGAATAAAAGATTTCTTTGATAATTTTTGTATTTCATATATCCCTAGAGCCAAAAATCAGCTTGTTGATTCCCTTGCTGTGTCTGCTAGCATGTTTATCCCTCCCATACCTCCCAGACTAGTTTATGGAGTCCAAATGAAATATAGGCCATCCTTGCCAGATAATTTCCAGCATTGGAAAGTTTTTGAAGATGATGATGAAATAAATAGGTTTCTTCAAGTCATTGATGAGTTTTCAAAAATGCAAATTGACCAAGAAAATGAAACCTTGGAAGAAAGTCCCCAATCCGAGCTTAGAAACAAAATTGGAAAAAATAGCATTGTCCAGCTTCCTAGCAATCATATTCCCAAGGGTATAATTCCTTTAGAAAGTCTGTTTGACTAAAATGATGTGCCTTATAAAGCTACCCAAAAATAAGATCAATCTGCAGTCTGTAAGCATGATACAGGGACTCCAGGTCAGCCTAGATACATAAATCTGTCTTCCCATCTGTTTGCTGACCAAAATTTTGAATATTGCAATTTAATGAAGCAATTTGATGATGTCTTTTCGTGGGAATATAGTGACCTGAAAACATATGATAAGAAGATAATCCAACATAAAATCCCTCTAGAGAAAGATACCATCCCTTTCAAGCAGAAGCTGAGACCAATAAATCCTATGCTCCTCCCTCTGATTGAAAATGAAATTAAAAAGTTGTTGGTCGCCAAGATCATAGTCCCTCCGAGGTATTCTAAGTGGGTAGATAACCTAGTAGTGGTGAGGAAGAAAAGTGGAGAAATCAATCTATGTGTTGATTTCAAAAACTTGAACAAGTGCTCTAAAAAAGACAATTGCCCTGTGCCCAAGATGGAGCATTTACTGCAGAAGATCTCAGGAGCCAAAATGATGTCTTTCCTGGATGGATTTTTGGGCTATAACCAGATTGATGTGCATCTAGATGATCAAGAAAAGACTGCATTCACCACTCCATAGGGCATTTTTATGTATTCCAAGATGCCTTTTGGGTTGATGAATGTTGGAGCTATGCTTCAGAGAGCTATGGATATAGCATTTGTGGGAGAGAAGGATAAATTTGTCCTTATCTACCTTGATGACATAATAGTATACTCCAGCAGCCATCAAGACCATTTGCAGCATTTGAGGAAAGTGTTCCTGAAGTGCAGAAGGTTTGGAATTTCAGTTAATCCTAAAAGGTCACAGATTGCTTTAGAGGAAAGCAAGTTGTTGGGACATATTGTTTCTACTGCATGTGTCCGAATTGACCCAGAAAGAGTAAAAGCAATATAGACCATGTCTGTCCCATGATCAAAGAAGGACATCCAGTCCTTTCTGGGCAAGATTTATTTTGTGAGGAGGTTTATACAAAATTTTGTAGAATTGGTGAAGCATATTACCTCCATGTTGAAGAAGGGGTCGGAAATCAAGTGGACCAATTGAGCAAGAAAATCCTTTGAGTCCATTAAGAAGGCTATTATGGAGGCTCCCACTTTAATAAGTCCGAATTACAGCAAGGAGTTCCATATATTTTCATTTTCTTCTGAAGACACCATCGCAGCATTTTTATTGCAAGCAATGAAGAAGGTTCAGAACATCCAGTGGCATTTTTTTAGCAAAACATTAAGGGATGCTGAGCTGAGGTATGATATTATTGAGAAAAAAGCATATGCTCTTATCAAATCTTTGAAAGCTTTCAGAGTTTACATTTTGCATTCCAAGATAATTGCGTATGTACCCTTTGCTTCAATAAAATATGTCCTAACACAGCCTGATGCTGATGGAAGAAGGGCTAAATGGATTGCAAAGTTGATTGAATTTAATCTGGAATTAAAGCCCACCAAGCTGGTCAGAGGTCTGGGTCTTGTCAAGTTATTGCCTGAAGAAAATTACAGATCATTGGATATAGATTTCCTGTGCACAATTGCAGAAGTTGGTCAGACAGATGAAGAAGAGGAAGCGGTTGAACCAGAGAGAAAGAAGTCAGTGGAAGAAAATCTAGCTTCTTGTGATTGGTATTCTGAAATAGTTAAATTCTTTTTGAAGCTAGAAATATCTCTAGGCTTAAGAACAAGTCAAGCTAGAACTATAAACCTTAGGGCAGCTAAATATTGCATTGATGAAAATCTGCTCTATTGGAGGGATCCATATGGATTTCTTTTGAGGTGTTTGGACAAATAGCAATCTATAGAAGTCATGCAGCAGTTTCATTCCAATATGTGCAGAGGACACCACTATTGGAAAACTGCAGCTCATAATATCCTTAGAGTTGGGTACTATTGGCCCACCTTATTCTCTGATGTATTTTCATTTGTTAAATCTTGTGACAGGTGCCAAAGATTTGAAGGAAAGCAACAATTGAAGTCCTTGCCCTTGAAACCAATACATGCAAATGGACCTTTTCAGCAGTGGGGCTTAGACTTCAATGGAGAAATCAATCCACATTCCAGTGGCCAGCAAAGATGGATATTAGTAGCCACTGATTATTTTACAAAATGGATTGAAGCGATCCCAACCGGAAAGGTTGATCATAATGTGGTCATCAAGTTCTTAACAGAGCATATCTTTACCAGATTTGGTTGTCCACATAAATTAGTCACATACAATGCAATAGCCTTCAGGGAAAAAGAATTAGTGGAAATTTGTGATTTAATTGCCATTAAGTTGGTTCATTCCAGCTCATATTACCCTCAAGGCAATGGTCTAACGGAATCATCTAAAAAAAGTCTAATAAGGATAATCAAAAAGCTATTGGAGGATAACAAAAAGAATTGGGATTCTAAGCTCAAATATGCACTGTGGGCTGATAGAGTGACCACGAAGAGATCCATGTGGAATTCTCCATTCAGGCTAGTATATGGCACTGAGGCTGTGTTCCCAATTCAGCTAACTCTCCCTGTGGAAAATTTCCTGCAAGATGAATGTAATGAGGAAGAAAACATGGAAAGATGGATCACTGATTTAGCAAAGGTACATCAAATTAGAGAACAACTAGTTGAAAAGGATGTGGCACATCAGAAAAAGATCAAGGAATTTTTTGACAGGAAGACAAAGACAGATAATTTTCAGGTTGGAGACTTGGTTTTGAAGTGGGATGCACTAAAAGAGAAAAGAGGAAACCATGGGAAGTTTGATGCTTTCTAGACAGGGCCTTTTATTATTTCTCAAATCCAGGGGAACAATACCTTCCTGCTGAAAAGTATGGGAGGGGAAACAGTTTTTGATGGCCTAGTTAATGGGCGTTTTCTAAAAATTTATGTGATTTAAGGTCTTTTGGCCTTAAAATTGTAAATATTTGATTTTATCAGTCTTATTGTAGGTTCAATCAGACTCCATGCTCAATGGAACACTAGGAATTTTGCTAATTTTTTTTCATCAGAAAGACATTGATCTACAGGTTCTTGAGACCTTAGAGGGAGGATCTCATCCCTAGAAGGAGCCAGTGTTAGCTCTGCTACATGTTTGAAAATTTTGAGGGTCAAGTGCAGGCTCGTCCGTGCTACTCTTTAAGGAAAGCCTGTATCGTTCATCCTCCTTGCTCCCCTCACTCTGCTCACACTCCCATAACCTCCTCGCTTTCCCTGTTCTCCTTCAAAACATAGCATAAACCCGCTTTCCTTCAGGTCCCCCGGGCACAAAGTTTAAACCCACAAGACCGTGATCATATGACCACGCACTATTAACAAACCCTCTCTTGTCACATCATTCGGAAGCCCGTACGATCAAACCCGTGTTGTCTGATCCTCTCCACCGTGATCGGACGACATTTGCTCCTCCTACCCTTGAAAAATAATCATGCTTTAACTTGTGGGGAAATTGGTTTCCCTCCTGTCGCATCCGCCACGTGTCGTCTCCTAAGTGGAATCGCTACCCCACATACAATTACCACCTTCCTCCCATAAGCGGTGCATTCAATACCACTCACTGCTCAAAACCACTTTCCCGGCCATTAAATCCCATGCATCGCATCCACACGATAGCCATTATATCTATCCGCTTGAGATCTAACGGCTCATGATTTTCTGTTCATGTTTTCTCTTGATGTCTCCTGTAAGCCGACCTCCACCGTCCATCTGCAAGATCTGACAGCTCACAATCATTTTTCCTCTGTTTCTACTCGATACTCTGTGCCAAGAGATCTCTGCCATCCATCTCTGTGATCCAACGGCCGATATCTATTCTCCGCCCACTCGTACATCTACCACGCAGTCAACACACCCTGGTCATGTCGTGCATCTAAAGGATGAAGGTGGCCAGTGTTCAGTACTCCGAGCAATTACTCCTCAACAACTTCTTTCAAGAGATAGAATGGATGAGAAAGGAAAAGATTAGCCTCAAGCAGGTAAACATAATCAACAGTTATGGAATTTCATCCCATACGACACTCCAGTTATCTGAGAGGACTACAGAGTACCAGAGAATGTTAAATTCATTCATTGAAGTAGAAGGTCATAGCAGAGGCCCATTTTAGATAGTTAAAGTGGTTGGTGGCCAATTATGACCCTCCACGCATAGAATAGCAGAGCATGTTTTGTAATCAACCTCTATATATATCCAGAACACAGATGTGATTAGGGTTGATGGTTGTAGTTTTGATGTAAGGTTCAACTTCTGGAGACTGTAACTACTTTGATACTTGCAGCGTCTGGTCTTCTTTTTCAGCTAATACAAGCTTCTTTTGCTATTAATTGCTCACTTTTCCATTTCTACTCTGTTCTAGGTTGTGCCTGTTATGCATTTATTCATGTGATCTTGATATTTAGCATTAGAGGGGTTGTCATCCCACCTCTGTGTTGAAGTCTAGTATGTATCATTGAATTTGTTATGCAAGTTTCTGTTTACTTAGTGCCAGAGAGCTGTCATCCTGTCTGTGCATTAGGAAATAGATTTGTAGACCTCTTTACTGGTTGCAACCTGCTTCACATGGTCTTGTGCATCTGCTAGTGTGGTCAGTATTCTCCTTGTTCACCTAATCCTCAAACTATGAGTAATTGGTGGTCTAAATCCTTGTATTCTGGAGGTGTTCACTAATGTCTAGAGTTAAGCATAGTAGAAGTGGTTATCTGGCTTGAATATGCATCATTCCTTTCATTCATCCATTTCCAACATTTTGTTGAGTTTGTAATGTTCCCGAGAATATCTGAGATACAACCTAGGAGAGTTTCTTGGGGTGATAACAGGTCTTTGGAGACCAGACTTCCCAAACTAATACTATTGTGAATGATCAATTTGCTGAAATTCAACATAAGAAATTCCAGATACTATTCTGGACGAACAAATAGGAACAAACCATACTATTGAAATAGTCCCTGAGTGGACTCCCTCTAGCGGTTGAGAGCTAGTTGGGACAGATGGTATACCAGCGAACATTGTTGGAGTGGTGGTAGGAGGTTCTGCCACCGCTGTATCGGATGACACAGTCCTAGATGTCGATGGTTATCCAGACATATTGAATCTATCCAAAAGAATTCCTAGCAATTTTACAGGAACTTGCGATGAAGGGGTATTAACTTCTGAAGTAGATGAAGGGGTATTAACTTCTGAAGTAGAAGGATATAGGTGGATCCTAGTCCGAAAATGCAATGGAGTACTACATGGAAGATCCTCCGTAATCTCTTCTATAGCAATAAATTCGGGTGGAAGAGGCAGATCGTCAGGTCTGTAAAATATTTCTGGTGCCAAAGAAGGTATATATTTTGCAGCGACAGATGTTGGAGGCGTAACACCTTCCGAATCAACTCTAGATGGAGCTGGTTTATTAATCGAAGTGTTTACTATTACACTAGGATTAGTTCCAATGTCCTCTTGTAACTAAGGAACTTATTTTGTAGAGGCAGGGATACCAAAAATGGTTGAAGTAATTGGAGTCTCAGAGGATGTTGAAACACATGTTTGAAACAAGCCAGGAGACTTTGACCCAGTTAAACGAGTTCGCTTGGCTTGGAATGGTTTCGTTTCCAGAGTCAAAGACGGTTGAATTGTCGGTATCCACGAACAATGGGGTTTTGATTGACTTTCTTCCATGATTGCAGATTATTTGATCAACTCAAAATAAGAGGTGAAAATGTTATTCCGAATTAAATGAATTTTAGACACTTTGACACAACTTGTTTTTTTAATTTTTAAGAGTTGAGAAAAAGCTAAAGATGACTTTACTTGCCTTCGATTTTTAATGAGCCTGAAGTGACAAGTGCTCAGATGGATCTTTTCCTTTAAGGAGTCTGAAAAGGAACGAAAGAGACTACTCTGGAAATTTAGACAGAGGGATTACTAAACGAATCGCAAAACTGCAGAATACTTTTTACGGTACGGCAGTCAATCTTCCCGAATGCTGTGTTCAGTGCATTGTGATCGATAGGGTGGCAGAAACGGCTTCCTAAGGATAAAGGATATAGCCTATTATGGTCTCCCAATATATACACGATGGTACATGGGAGCACAAGTCCGTATGAGAACTTGGAACAAGAAATTAACCAATGCTTTGTGGGAAGATAGGCTTACAACTAAGAAATCCATTGAAACCAGTCCCTATGAGTTAGTGTATGGAATCGAGGCAGTTTTCCCATCATCTTTAGGAGTTCCAGCCATGAAATTACTTAAAGAATCCCAAGTGGAACCAAATGATATACAGAGGAGAATTAACCAGACTATCCATTTACAACAAACCAGGGAAGAAGTATACAACATAGTCCAAGTACTGCAAGAAAAAATTAAGAAATTTTTTGACAAAAGGACCAAAGTAGAAGACTTCTACCTGGGAGACAAAGTGTTAAAGTGGGATTAAAGAAGAGATGACAAAGGGAAACATGGGAAGTTTGACTTCCTGTGGAAAGGACCATACATTATATATGCCTTCAGAGGAAATAATTCATATTTTCTTAAAGAATTGAATGGTGCAGAGTTTGAAGGAGGACCTATCAATGGTCGAATATTAAAACACTACATTGACCCAATTTACTAATTTTACAAGTTCAATTGTTCATACTATATATCCTTCATAATGTTCAGTGTTGATTGGATGGTAAAAGTTTTGAAGTTGAAGCCCGAAGAGAAGGCCCTAAGCTTTAGGATTATCACTATCATAAATATCAATGAAGCAACAGGAAAAAGGAGATTTGTAGAGCACAATCAAAATATTTCAAAGGCCATTGGTCTACATTTCTTGACCTTCGACCAGGATAATCCATCCCCAAGTGGAGCCACTATTATATTCCTATAGCAATAGGTGTCATATATCATGATTAACTTGGTTTATCTCTGAAATATGTACATACCTTTGCTTGTTGCAAATGTTTTCCATATTTTTAAAAAATCAAAAAAAATTAAAAAATGTAAAGGGGGTATGTCCTAGAAAAATAATAAAAGGACAAAAAGAATGAAAAAAGGTCAGAAAAAATAGAAAATGAACCCCAAGAAAAATAAAAGACCATGAAAGTGTGCAAGCCAAAATGCCACTGCTATTTTACTTTTTATATAATAAATATTGTGTGCAACTTGTTACTTATGCCACAATCCATGGTAACCAAACATTTTAATCTTGGTTATTCCATGTTTTCAATTTCATGCTTAGAGATAGAGAATAAGATCTGACCAAATTGTTTAATCTTGGCAGATAACTAGATAGGTAGAGTGAATAAAAGGATGCTCAACATTTTAATCTGATCCCTTGGATGTAATAAGGTTAGACCTAGTTAGAATACCATTGTAAAAGAAAAGAAAAGGTTTTGATAAGGGTTTTCCAGTTTAAGTGCACCCTAATAAAAGAAGAAAAAATGGTAGGATAAGTAGGTAGGGTAAGGAGATGATTGGTTGCAGAATTATGCATGATGAATGATTATCCAGATGTCAAGTCATATACTTTCATCATAAAAAGCACTTAAAGATATGGGTGACAATGAATACATCTACATTATGGACAAAGTCAAACTAATTAACTTCCTCACTCATTTTTTTCCCTAAATTTTACTAATTTCCCATATGTACTAAAGGCACCAACAACCTGAAAGTTAAAGGGCTCAGATCATTTCTCTGACTTCTGGAGGGACCAGACACTTAGCCCAATAACTTGTAAGGCATAAGTGTTATAACCCCTTCATCAAAATTCACCCCCCTTCATAATTCATTCATTCTCTTCAAATCCTTTTCCTAAGGTAAAATCACTCTTTTACTTGGGAAAAAATAAAGGTTCTTTATAAAACCCCCCAAACACATTTTAGCCTAAGTTATAATGTTGGATGATGAATGCATTTTCAGAAACATTTACTTAGCGCATTTACTTTTACATGGTCATATTAACTTTTAATTTTTACTATTTAACTCCGGAAACAAATTACCCTTTCTCGTATTATTAATAAAAATCCCAAAATAAATAAATATCCCTTCCCGATGATTTGAAAAATAAACCATAACAAAGTTAATTAAGTTGGATTAATTGATCGAACCATGATTAATTAAGAACCAAACCCCCAACGCATTAAAAAGTGATTAATTAATCACGTGTATTAGTTAATAACCTCTCCGCCAATCATATCACCCCCGATAAAATTAAAGTCATTTTAATTATGATTGGGCCCCTCCATTAACTCTCCACCACTTCACGCTACCGACTACCGTCTGATCGGCCTTACCACATCCAACGGCTCTCGCCCATATCACATAGGCCTTTGGGTCCAACGTTAACCGAGCGATGCAAGCAGTTTTGAATTTTCGCCGATGCTACATGTCATTCAGTTTGTGGCATTGCACGACCCTCTGCCAAAACCACCAACCTCCCAAAAGTTGTGCGATGAAAACCATTACCGCTCCCGCTTACCACCTCTACTAAACGACAAAGTGTCCCATCGGGTAGTTAAAGCCAACTGTCGTTTTCATTCACCCACCAAAAGTCATTGACTTTGTGCATAAAAACAAGAATATGCATTGTTTTCCCTTTTTTACCAAGAAAGCGACTTCTGCCTTCCATGCATGCACAGAGTACGTCCAGTCCAGCAATTGACTTGCAACAGTCAACCACCATCAGTTCCTGAACTACAAGCCACTGCGGATTACTGTGTGCACCCTGCAAAGCCTTCACTATAGCCATTTGTCTCAAAAATCAACCAAAAATAGGTATTTACTGCATTTCCTTCTCAGAAACCCTGTTTTTCTACTGAACATCGACTAAATTACTCTAAACCCAAATAATTCACTACAAATAAGCTATTTTCTTAGTCCCAAGACTTCCCCAAGCACCTGTTTTATCTGAAATTCTTGAAAACCCCAAATTCCTTCCTTGAATCCACAAGAACCAGGGATGGAAACTCTTGTCACCTTAAATGTTGCACCAATCACTACTCCCCACAGGGATTTGGACTACCTTCCCTTGGCCGATAATGATTTTCAAATTAAGGACCTTACTTTTGATGAAACCCCCTTGAAGCTATACTATAGGTATTGGGACAATTATCTGAGCAATGCTGATAAAATAGGCCTTTGGGAGTCCAACCTACCCAAATATCAGTTCCCCACTATGCATATCTTCCCAGACATTGTCCACCAACGCCATGCAAACTACAACCCCAATCTGAGAGCTATAATGTCCCCTAACCAAGAATTTCGTTTTACCATTACAACTAAGTGTATAAATGAAATGTTACAATTACAAATTGGCCAGAATCTCACTCCCCTTTCAATTGTTGATTTACTTGATAAATCTTCAAGGTTGTCCAATGATGAAATCAACCAAGTCAGTCAGAATTTCATTGAAGAACAATACAAATCAAAAGACCCCCCTCCCTACATGGCATGTGCCTTTACTAGTTTGGGCAGGGATATTGTCACCATGTTTTCTTGCATTATGGGTTTTACCACTAGTGAGTATGTAGATGAAATGACCTTTTCTTACATGACTATTTTTACCCCTGGCCAACCTCCTGCATGCAAATATGACTATGATGCATTCATTGCTAATAAGATGCATGACCAGTTCATGAGATTAGAGAATGAAAGGGTATTCAAATATTCTTCAATCCTGTATCATATTTTCCTTTGCTACCAAGCTGATAAATTCCCTTTCTTTGTACAAGAGCTTGACACCAGAGGGAACCCTAGGTCAGTCATCTTATGGACTTCCATTTTTCATTATTCTCCTTCTTCTCCTCATCCTTACGCACATTTTATTGATAAATTTGTGCATCCAGTAACTACTATGTTGATAGGAAGTCCACCTCCTAGAATCAATGATGATATTAAGAGAATTCTTCAGTTATCTAAGCAATACAAGGTTGGGGACCAGTACTTGTACTAGAACCATACAGAGATCGGGATTTATGGGTGTGAGTTGCCTCCCTTTAAACTACCTAAATACATCCCCATGAGATTATTTGCCCTGGAGTACTAGAGGCAAATGATCAATTCTGATCAAATCCACTTTATGAAAGCTAAGAAGAAAGCTCAGTCAAGGATAAAGGATCACTTAGGCCCATTTGTTTGCAACAACGGAAGAGTAGGGAAAGAGGCAGATGAAATCCTTAAGAGAATGAGATTGAAAAAGAGTTTCACCTGGCCTTATGATCCTCAGCTTCATCTGTGACGAAAGGCAAAAGCATAAGCTATCCCCCTACTTCCATCATAGCATTCCAAAGATAGAACATTATGCAAATAAAAATGAGTAGGTGGAGGGAACACTTATAGAACAAGATAGTACACAAGTTGAAGTAGAAAATTTTATGAAATATTTGGAAAGAAAACTTGATCTAGATTCCTTTGTATAGGTGCCTGGAGAATCTTCACAGGAACCAACACAGGAGCATAGTACATAGACATCGGGACAACCAAAGGCTTCAGAGCAGAGAAAAGCTTCAGGATCACAGCGCATTTCTTAGGAAGTTACCCAAACTGATACAAACATGGGCAACCCTCCAGTATTGCAAAACCCTCTTAATGACGAAAGGAATCAAAAAAGAAGGAGGATTGAGGCTACTCCCTCTACAGTGCCATTGGACCAAGTATATGTGAAAAGGCAGAAATCGAATCCTCTATCTGAGCAGGAATATGAAGAAACAGAAAGTGACATAGCAGCTAGGAAAAGTGACATAGTGCAGACAACACTAGCAGGGGAGACACCATCTACCTCTCAAACACAAGCACTAAACAGGCAGCCAAGTGTAGCAAGTGTAGAAGTGTCATCACTAATGACAGTTTTAGAGCAAATCCAGGATTTTAAAGAAAAGTACAAAGAAAGTAAGGCTAGGAATGAGCAGCTCAAAGCTCAAACTTATGCCAAATATCTGAAAATGGCTCCTACAAATCAAACAAGGTTGATGTCAACCTTTGACATCAAAGAGATAAAAATGTAGATGATCTTTTTGAAGCAACTAGTACAACAAGCAAAGTCCATGGCAGATTATTTAAAAATAGATTTTTAATTTCTTGCTAGAGAGATCCACCCAATTGATCAGATTGAGCTCCATAAGAAGACGGGTGAGATGGTATATTCCACATTGACCAATAAAGCCATCATCGCACATCAGTTGCAGAATTATTTGAGGAATACTATAACACAGTTACAATTGGAAAAAGCCTCTTCTCAGGGTAAGGACACAAGGATAAAATCACTAGAAGATCTGGTGATTGACTTGGGACATGATCCCAAAGATGTTAAAGAAGCTAAAAGTTTGATAAAGAAAAAGAATGATGACATTGCTACACTTATGAAACAACTCAAACTCCCTCCCCTCATACATCCACAAACTGCAGAAGTGATTGAGAAACAAAATGAGGAAGAACTTATGGACTTGATCCTTAAGTTGAATGAACAGCTGAAAGAAACAGAGCAAGTGTTGGAAAAAACTTTGCAGTCTAAACAAGGTGAGTTGACAACCATGCCTTAGACTGTAGTACCCATAGTTCCTACAGCAGTGCCATCTACTATTGCAACATCTTTGGCACCCAACATTCCCCTAACAACAACTCTTCCAATAACAGCAACAGTAGGTACTTCTAAAGTAGCAACAAATTTTTGGTACAGGTGCACAGTAAACTTAAATAAACACAGAGAATAATCAAGCACATAAGAGACAGTTTTTAACGTGGTTCACCCAACCAATCTGGGCTACGTCCACCAAACATAAGCATCGGGAATTTATTAATCAAATTGGAGATTACATGAAGAAATCCTCACAAAAACCTCTCACTCTCTTAGCAAATCATCCGAATTATTGCCTGTTATATAGCATAGAGAATCTAACAGCCTCATAACTCCCTCACATCAAATATAGGAGGCATTAACTCCCTCCCAACAACCTGGAGCTAATCTAGGAACTGAATCCCTATTGTTGTCATCAGCTGAGATTTTTCCTATTTTACTTAAACAGAAAATGTCAATAATCTCCACCTTGACAACAATTCGCTTGATGCCCTGTTATTATTATTTTATCTTTTCTGCAAGCCAAGAGAAGCCAAACACCAGCGTAGCTTCTCCAACAAAACTAGTTTCGTGAACATGTCTGCACAGTTCTCCTTTGTATGCACCTTTTCAAGAGAAACTCCCCTTTCAGTGTTAACCTGTCTTACAAAATGTTACTTGATTGGAATATGCTTTGATTTACTATGATAGGCTGGATTCTTAGCCAAATGTATTGCACTTTGACTATCAAAAAGAAACCTGATGTTGTCCTGTAACCTACCAAACTCACCAAGCAAACCTTTCAACCAAACCGCCTCTTTGCAAGCATGAGAAGCAGCAATGTATTCTGCTTCAGTAGTGGATAAAGCAACAATATTCTGTAGCTTTGACATCCAGCTTATAGCTCCACCTGCAAGAGTAAAGACGTACCCTGAAGTTGATCTTCTCTTATCCAAATCACCTTCAAAATCGGAATCAACATATCCGCAAACAAATTCACTACTCTTATTGTAAGAAATACAATAACTACTTGTGCCTCTCAAGTACCGAAGCACCCATTTTACTGCTGACCAGTGCTCTTTACCTGGATTTGCCATGTACCTGCTGACAACCCCAACTGCATGTGAAATATCTGGTCGAGTACAAACCATCGCATACATTAAACACCCTACTACATTGGCATATGGAATTCGAGACATATAATCATTTTCTTCATCTGTATTAGGACATAAACTCGAAGAAAGCTTAAAATGGGAAGCTAAAGGACTGACACAGGCTTCACATTATTCATAC
The DNA here is from genome assembly GCA_031772625.1 of Pinus tabuliformis. Lineage (NCBI taxonomy): Eukaryota > Viridiplantae > Streptophyta > Pinopsida > Pinales > Pinaceae > Pinus > Pinus tabuliformis. The sequence goes on along the minus strand of CM062819.1, from coordinate 86,923,456 downwards.
CAAACCTCAAAAGTATTTTCTCAACATACTTTTGTTGTGATAGCCACAACTTACCATTGCTCCTGTCTCTGAAAATCTCCATGCCCAAAATCTGTCTTGCGGCTCCTAGATCTTTCATATCAAACGTCCTTGCCATCTGAGTCTTCAACCTGTTGATTTCTTCAATGATTTTGCTTGCTAAAAGCATATCGTCAACATACAATACCAAGATAATGAATATGCCATTATTCAACTGTTCGAAATAAACACAATGATCATATTCACTTCTAACATATTTCTGACTCAACATGAAAGAATCAAACTTCTTATGCCACTGCCGAGGCGACTGCTTCAGGCCATATAATGACTTCTTGAGCCTGCAGAAAAATTTCTCATTGCGATGCTGAACAAACCCTTCCGGCTATTCCATATATATTTCCTCATCTAAATCACCATGTAGAAATGCAGTCTTAACATCTAACTGCTGCAACTCCAAATCAAACAAAGGCACTAATGCTAACACAATTCTAATTGAAACAGTTTTAACCACTGGCGAAAAAATCTCATGAAAGTCAATAGCAGCTTTCTGAGAAAACCCTTTTGCAACTAGCCGAGCTTTGTACCTGTCTTCCGTATCATTCACACCCCGTTTCAACTTGAAGACCCATTTGCACCCTACAGTTTTCCTGCCTTTCGGAAGTTCAACCAGATCCCACGTGCCATTCTTACCTAAGGCCATCATTTCTTCCTTCATGGCTGCTTTCCATTTGGCACTATTTGAACCTTCTACAGCTTCCTGATAACACAAAGGTTCATCATCATTAGCGATCAAAGCAACTGAAGTAACATGATCATCATACCTTCTCGGACGACGTTTGATTCTTGTAGATCTCCTTAAGAATGTTTCTGGTGCTTCCACAATTGGCTGTCTATCATCTGTAGAAACTTCTTCATGATCGCCATCTGATACCTGTTCATGTCCTCCATCTGAAACATGTTCATAATCTGATTCTAAAACCTGTTCATGACTAGAATCTGAACTATGGTCGTTATGACTATCATTAGAAATGCTGTCAAACTGAATATGCTGGAAATCAGATACATCATCCTGTTTCAATCTTCTATCTACATCTAACTGTACAAGAGAGGATTCATTAAACTTTACATCTCTGTTGATGATGATTTTGCGGGTAGTAGGATCCCACAATCTATATCCCTTTGTTCCATCACCATACCCAACAAAGATATACCTTTTCGATTTCAGATCTAATTTAGTTCGCTGATGTTTAGGCACTAGAGCATATGCATCACAACCAAACACTTTGAGTTTAGAATAGTCACAAGGGTGTCCTTTCCATACCTCTTGCGAAATCTTGCAGCCTATTGCCGTTGATGGAGATCGGTTTATCACATAACAAGCTGTTGCCACCGCTTCCGTCCACAACTCCTTCTGCAACCCAACGTTACTCAGCATACTCCTTGCTCTCTCGAGAAGAGTCATGTTCATGCGTTCAACAACTCCATTTTGCTGAGGAGTATAAACTGTGGTCTTATGCCTCTTGATCCCTGCATCCTTGCAATAGCTGTCAAACTCCTTGGAAGTAAACTCACCACCATTGTCAGTTCGTAAACATTTTATTGTTCTACCAGTGTTGTTTTCTACCAATGCTCTAAACTGCTTGAAAACTGAAAACACATCAGACTTTCTTTTCAACATGTAGACCCAAACCTTCCTAGAAAAGTCATCAATGAGTGATACAAAATAAGATGAACCACTATATGAAGCTGTAGGAGCTGGACCCCACACATCTGAATGGATATAATCAAGTATTCCTTTACTAGTATGTTTGCCTGTTTTAAACTTTTGTTTACTTTGTTTACCAAATAGACAATGTTTACAAAAATCCAATTTTCCAGATCTTAGATTAGGAAGTAACTTTCGGTCAGCCAAAATTTTCAATCCTCTTTCACTCATACGCCCCAATCTTTGATGCCATAAGTGAATGGAACTACCGTCATGTTCAGACACAGACACATGATCTGACCCAGTTCTACCTTCTAACTGAAATAGATTTCCTACTTTCTTAGCCTTCATCACTAGTAAGATACCTTTATAGATTTTCATAACTCCACCTTGAATTAAAGTTTTATACCCATTTGAATCAAGTGCTCCTAATGAAATCAAGTTTTTCCGTAAATCTGGTACATGCCTCACATCAGTTAATATTCTAGTTGTTCCATCAAACATTTGTAGTTGTATGCTTCCAATCCCAACAATCTTACATGTTACATCATTACCCATGTACACAACACCATCATTAATTGATTTATATTCCTTAAACCAATCTTTATGAATACACATGTGGTTAGATGCCCCGGAATCTAACAACCAATGTTGATCATGTTTTGAAATATTAACTGACAATACCTCATCACTCATACATGAACCTGATACTGAACCTGTATCTGTGGTGTTGGCTTCCTTCTTTTCTCTCGAAGAGCCTTCTTTAGCAGCCTGCTTCCGCTTCCAGCAATCCTTTTTCAGATGTCCAGCCTTGCCACAATACCAGCACTTCACCTTGGGCTTCTTTCCTTTGGACTTCGAACGAGAGTCACTACGCTTTCCCCCGGAGTGTCTCTCTCGTGAGCGACCTCTGGCCATCATTACCTCTGATGTAGAGGTATCTGCATTCGACCTCTTCCTCGTCTCCTCAGCCAACAAGGCTCCAAAAACATCATCAAACTCAAGGATATATGATGTACTAAAGCTTATGGAAGTAACAAAGTGATCCCAGGATTCAGGCAATGAACACAATAGAGTTATTGCCTTATCCTCTGAATAAAATTTCACATCTGGACTGTCTAATTGCACCAACAAGGTATTAAAAACATTCAGGTGATCAGCAATTGAGGTACCTTCTTTCATCCGCAAACCATAAAGTTGCCGCTTCAGGAGAATCCGATTTGTGAAAGATTTCGTCATATAGAGCTTCTCAAGCTTTGACCACAAGCCTGCGGCGGTTTTCTCTGACACAATGTTGAACAGAACATCGTCCGCCAGACACAACCGAATTGCGCTCAGAGCTCTATCGTCCATCTCATCCCATTCATCCTCCGTCATGGAAGGAGGCCTTTTATTTTTCCCCAACAGTGCTTTTGCCACACCTTGTTGAACCAGCAGATCGTGCATCTTTACCTTCCAGATCTCAAAATTATTCTTGCCATTAAATTTCTCAATTTCAAACCGGGCACTTTGAGTTTTTGCCATTTGTATCAACAAAAAACAAAATAATCTCCAATATCCAACCAGCAATAAAAAAATTGCCTATGCCTTTGTACCTTTGTCTTTAAAAAAAAAACTACCCTTTGCACTTATTACTTTTCTTTTAAAACAAAACTTTCCTTTTATTTGTGCAAAATTCTGCCCCACAAATAGTTTCGCAGAAAATCTCAACACCAGATGCATTCGTTACTTGCAATATATTTTTTTCTAGCTATCGAATACATTTAAAAAACGAAAAAGCATTCTGTGAAATGGACGTTTCAGGCTAGATACCACGAATTATCTCTAAATAATTCAATGCGGATAGGCTCCTACACATAGATCATTGGCTTTAATATGGCTGTTCCAAATAAAATTCATTGCTCCTTTAATCACACTACAGTCAAATATATGATGACAACAATCATGAGTCATGCGATTAGCAGCTTCTTCATTTCCCTCTACTCATTTTCCAATGGCTGAGAGTGTTTATAAACATATTTAACTAACCAGCGAATGCAGGACGTTTCGATACGATAAAAAAAACATGGATTCAGAACTTTGAAATTAAGTCAAGTTCCACCTGTATCGAGAGCGCCTTGGATTCTTATAAAAAATTAAATCATCTCAGGTATAAGATTAGAGGCACATTCAAACTGTTCTTAACACAGTTTCAGATCCGGCAATAATAAACAGGCTCCAGCAATAATAAACAGCGCAATCAGATAGCACACCAGCAGTGTTATAAAACATGCACCAACGATTTAACCAAAAAGTACGCACCAGCAATTTAAATATGCACCAGCCATATGTAAAAACAGTGATCCGGCAAAAATACGCACCAGCAATTTAAATATGCACCAGCCATATGTAAAAAACAGCGATCCACGCAGCAATCAAGCTTCCACGCATTCTTATCATACCTTTCAGGCTTCCACGTAGCAATCAGGCTTACAGTGCTCAGTGCGCACACGCAGCAGCAAAACAAATAACCTTTACGCAGCACCTCCAGCAACACGCTCCCTCAGCGCTCCAACTCTTCACGCAGAAAAACTGCCAGCAATCCACTCACCAGCACCTCTAACTTGCTCTGATACCAATTGTTGGTACAGGTGCACAGTAAACTTAAATAAACACAGAGAATAATCAAGCACATAAGAAACAATTTTTAACTTGGTTCACTCAACCAATCTGGGCTACGTCCACCAAACATAGGCATCAGGAATTTATTAATCAAATTGGAGATTACATCAAGAAATCCTCACAAAAACCTCTCACTCTCTTAGCAAATCATCTGAATGATTGCCTATTATATAACATAGAGAATCTAACATCCTCATAACTCCCTCACATCAAATATAGGAGGCATTAACTCCCTCCCAACAACCTGGAGCTAATCTAGGAACTGAATCCCTATTGTTGTCATCAGCTGAGATTTTTCCTATTTTGCTTAAACAGAAAATCTCAACACAACTTCAACAAAGAAAAGAGAGGACTTAATCAAATCCATGCAAGAAATGAAAATCCAAGCAATTGAGATACAAAAATTAAAAGAAATGGCTACTAGTTTGGAGAACAATTATGAGATATCACATATTAACTACACTGAAGAAGAGAGAAAGAATAGAAGGACAGTTGATAGAATAAAAATATTAGAGAATGACCTAACATTTGAAAATCCCTTAAGAGATATTAGAGAGATTTTATGGACCAATATCATTGATTCCATTAATGATATTTGGTCTTCTATTCAGATCATTTTTTAATAGATTGAATTAGTTAAACTAGCTACTGAGGCCATACAGAAGACCAAGGAAGAATTGGGAGACAAGCCTGAAAAGGCAACTCAATTGATCAACTCTTTGAATAGCAAAAGTAGGCAATAGCTGGAACAATGGGATATCAAGGATCGAATTGGTACTATCCTTGAAGTGAAGAATGTTCTTACTAAAAGGAAATTAATGCTTAACCTGGAAAGAAGATGTCAAAGTATTCAAGAGGACATAGATGATTTCATGGTAAAATTTGACATTCTAAGGGATAAAGACTTCCAAACCCACTAGTCATAAATGACAAGTTGATGACTCAGGTAGACTACATTGGTAAACTGCACCAGCAAACCAAAAGTCAAGCCAACTTTTCCACAGTGAAAGCACTACCAACTGGAAAAGTGTTGTATGATGGTTTAGAAAATCTTTTCTATATTGAGCGTGAAGTGAAACACTTGTTCACAGCCCAACCCAATCTTGCAAAGCACAATGAGGCTGATGAAATATATAGGAAAATGTTATGAAACCATCTCAAGAAAAGATAGAAAAGATAGATCAACGCCTTAGAATTCAGCCTCTTCAAGGGGGCAACCTCCTTTACATTACATAAATGAACAATTCTTCGATGATTCAAATGAAAAAAGCTCCTTTCTATATATAGGAGTCTATGGAGTCACAATATAATCCAGTCGACCTAACAATAATAATATAAATCCACAAAAATAACAATAGAGGGATTCTATGGGCACATTAATAACAATATGGGGGCAATGGGGGCACAACAATATAAATAAGGGGTATAACTACAATAGTAATGGGGTAATTACTAGTATTATAGGGACCCAACATGCCCCTCTCCTTCAAAAAAGTGTTGTCCTCAACGCTTGAGTAGTTTTGGATACTTCTGCATAAAATTCTCATCCTCCCATGTGGAATCTTCAGCGGATATGTTCTTCCACTTGATAAGGTACTCTGAAATTGATTGATTTCGTAGCTGTCGAGTTCTTGTTTCTATAACTGCTTCCGGTTCCAATATAATTTTTCCTTCCTCGTCAGGTTCTGGCAATATTGTTTGAACTGGGAGCTTGTCGCCTATAACCTTCTTTAAGCATGAAACATGGAAAACTGGGTGCAATCGAGAAGCTGCAGGAAGCTCCAATTTGTATGCCATAGTACCAATCTTTTGCAACACCTTGTACAGACCATAATACTTTGGTGATAATTTATTATCCTTATTAGCTTGCTTGAGGGACATTTTCTTATATGGTTGTAACTGTAGGAATACCCAATCACCTACATCAAAACTTCTTTCACTGCAATGTTGATCTGCCTGTTGTTTCATTCTATTCTGTGCCAACACGAGGTTATCCTTTAAGAGTTGGAGGACTTGTTGTTGATGTTCGATGTGATGTTCCACTGCCTGAACCTTAGAATTTTGTCTTAAATATGATGTGATGGATGGTGGTTGATACCCATAAAGTGCCATAAATGGGGTCAATTTTGTTGCTGTATGAAAGGAAGTGTTATACCACCATTCAGCCAGAGGCAACCATTTGACCCATTATGTCTATTTATCATATACAAAGCAACGAAGATATCCTTCCAAACATTTGTTTACTATCTCAGTTTGCCCATCAGATTGAGGATGATAAGATGAGCTATGAGCTAACTGAGTACCAAGACAAGAAAATAATTGTGTCCAAAAATTTCCAGTGAAAATGGGATCTCTGTCACTTACAATAATCTTTGGGTTTCCATGTAGCTTTTGAATTGTTTCCATAAATGCAGTAGAAACTGTACTGGATTTAAATGGATGTGATAATGCACAAAAGTGTGCATACTTGGTAAGTCTGTCAACTACCACCATGATGACACTCTTTCCCTCAGACTTGGGTAAACCTGTGATAAAATCCATTGATACCTCCTCCCAACGTTGGCTTGGAATGGATAAAGGTTGTAATAGACCCGGTGTCTTAATTGTTTCAACTTTATTTTGTTGGCAAACCAAAAATTCTGCCACAAACTTTTGAATATCTGATTTAAGGCCATCCCAAAAAAATTCCTTCTTAACCCTGTAGTAAGTTTTTAAAAATATTGAGTGCCCTCCTAAGGGAGAAGTGTGCAATTCCATAAGAATATTTTGTTTTAGCTGGGAATTCTTACAGAGGTATAAGCGATCTTTGTACCATAACGAATCATTTTTCCAGCTAAATGTATCAAACGTACTGGAATCTTGTTGTAGCTTTTGAATAAGTGCCCACACTTCTTCATCATTCTTCCATTCCTCCCTTGCTTCATTTATCCAATCTGGTTGGATGATAGAAATAGCGCACAACAATGCTTCCACATCCTCATCCTTCCTTGAGAGTGCATCTGCCACCACATTTTGCTTCCATTTTTTTTAGATGATTTCAAAGTCATAAACCAACATCTTTGTGACCCACTTTTGTTGCTCTTCATAGGATAATCTTTGTTCTAGAAAGTATTTAAGGCTATCATGATCCGTTTTTACCTTGAAGTGTCTTCCCATTAGGTAGGGTCGCCATTTCTTAAGTGCATGGAGTATTGCCAACATTTCCTTCTCATAAATAGCTTTGCTTAGAAACTTTCCCTTGATTGGACGACTTTCAAAAGCAATGGGTCTTTCATCTTGCATTATAACAGCACCAATTCCATTTCCCTAAGCATCACATTCCACAATAAAGGTTTTTGTGAAGTCTGGTGTAGCTAAGACCGGTGCTTGGCACATTGCCTCTTTAAGATGTTCAAAGGCCTTTGTTGCTTCCGGAGTCCATGAAAATGAATATTTCTTCAATAATGTTGTTAGAGGTGCTGCTATTCTCCCATAATTCTTAACAAACTTGCGATAATACCCTGTCAACCCAAGAAATCCGCGCAAATGCTTTATGGATGTGGGGATTTTCCATTCCTTAATGGCTTTAATTTTGGTAGGGTCTACCTTAACTCCTTCATGAGATACAATATGACCCAAATATTCCACCTCCTGGAATCCAAAGAAACATTTGGATCTTTTGGCATATAATTGTTTCTCCTCCAATAGTTGTAGCACCCTGTCAACATGTTCAACATGATCCTTCCAAGACTTGCTGTAGATAAGTATATCATCAAAAAATACTAACACAAATTTTCTAAGGAATGGTTTGAAAATTGAATTCATCAAACCTTGAAATGTTGAAGGTGCATTGGTAAGGCCAAAAGGCATGACCAAAAATTCATAATGACCCTCATGAGTTCTAAATGTCGTTTCGGAATGTCTTCAATCTTCATTATGATTTGATGATATCCTGAATGAAGATCCAACTTGGTGAAGTGAATTGATCCATGCAATTCATCCAATAATTCATCAATGACAAGAATGGGGAACTTATCTTTAATAGTGAGCTTGTTGAGCTCCCTATAATCCGGACACATGCGCCATGATCCATCCTTCTTGTGCACCAATACTACTGGAGCAGAGAAAGAACTTTGACTCGGTTGAATTATACTAGCCTCTAGCATTTCTACAACCATACATTCAATTTCACTTTTTTGGACATAGGGATATCTGTACGGCCTGATGTTTGGAGGAACACTTCCTGGAATCAGATGAATAGCATGATCATGATCACGCATAGGTGGGAGACCTTTGGGAGTCTCAAATACCTTGGAATGATTGTCCAAGACTTTTTGGAGATCTGGAGAAATAGATGATTCTAATGTGGAAACATCTAGCGAACATAATTGTGCAATTACACCCCTTTGCTCCTTTTTTAGAAGCTTTGTCATACCATTAGAGCTGATTATCTTTCCTGGTTTCCCTGCAATACCCCTTAATTCAACTTCCTTTCCTTCCATAGAAAATTTGATGAAAAGTTCTTGAAAATTAAAAGCTATTGTACCCAAGGATTGTAGCCATTGGACTCCTAGTACAACATTAGCACCTCCCATTGGAATGGAAAGCATTGGGCTAATCAATACATATTCTCCCATGGATAGCTTGATATTATGGCACTTTCCAGAGCAATTTATTGTTCCTCCATTTGCAATCATCACTTGACACTCTGGTGCTGGATATAGGAAGCAATTCAATTCTTTTGCTACCCTACAATGAATAAAATTGTGGGTGCTTCCTGAATCAATCAACACTATAACCTTTTTCTTCTTGATTTGTCCTTCTATCTTGATGGTTTGAGGAGTGGTAATTCCCGCCAATGCATTACAAGATATGGTCGAATTTATTTGTTCTTCATCTAGGCTTTGTTCCTGGAGCATATCCTGTTCTTTTGACCTTTCTTGCTCCTTTTCTTCTTCCTCTTCATAATCTATGTAGAATAATTTCTTCTCAGCACACTTATGACCTTTAGTGTATTTGCTATCACAACTATAACAAATCCCTTTTGCTCTTTTTTCTTCCAATTGTTGTGGTGTCAACCTTATAGGTTGTGGAAGACTAGGGGCAACTGCACTTCCATCTTTATAGTTGTGAGTGGTATGCTTCCTGGTTGCCATAATTTTGCTTTCCATTTTTCTTGCTAACCTGAATGGCTTCTCTAATGAATCAGGTTCCCAAAGTCGAACATCATGTTGGATATTATCCTTTAAATACCCTATGAACACATCAATCCTATGCTCCTCTGGAATATCTTTTACCCTTATGTTCAATTTTTGGAACTCCTCAATGTGCTCCATTATTGAACCCTTTTGTTTGAGACTTATCAATTGGCTAAAAAAAGTGTTGCTTTTTGTATCCTCATAATGTGCTATCAATTCTTCCGTAAAAATTGCCCAAGTGATAAATTGTTTATAAGAGCAAAGCCATTGATACCATACAAATTGATTTGGTTCCAAATATAAAATTTCCATACGTACCTTTTGTGTGTTTTTCACATTATTGAGATCGAAGAACTGCTCCATCTGTAATATCCATGTGGCGGGATCCTTGCCATCAAACTTCCTCATATCGATTTTTGGAATATGGTGGGTCTTCGATCCAACATTAGAGTCTATAGAATCATGATTAACTTTCCTTTTGTTCACATCATGAGTTTCCTTTACAACCTTTTCACCATTAGTAAGTATTTCTTGTAGAAAATTTGTCAAATATGTCTTCAAATCTGCCATGTCTGTCTTCAAATCTGTCCTCAAACCTATCTTCAAATCATCCATCTTAGCTTCCATGCCCTTTATCTTAGATTCCATGCCATTTATCTTAGCATCTGTTAGCTTTTGTGAGCGTGACATTTGTTGCACTTGTTCTTGTAATTTTGATATATCATGTAGCATTTCTTCCTCTTCTTCATGAGTCATGCTAGAGCTTTTAGGTTCCTTACTAGGTGTCTGCATTTCCTTTCCTCGGGGCATCAGTTACCGATAATAATGCTTTACTATGCCCTTTGAATTCCTTCTAACCAAGCTTATGCAAAAATAAAAAATAAAAACTACACACCTTTTTTTTACTTTGTAGAAGCCCGATATTGAATCTGATGTATCTCTGTAATTTCGAATTATCCAGTTCTGAAATTGTGACTTGTAGTAGCCTTCTATGTCCTCTTTCCAATGCCACTAGTCTGATCCAAATTGGATTCTCCAAGAAAGAGTTATGCATAATCTCCCGCAGTGACCTGATTATAGACTAGTTCCGTAGAGCGAATTTGTATGAAGTGCCACGTGTCACTGTTTCAACCTTTGACTCTGAAAAATATATAAAAAAAAACTTCAATCCGTTCTCTTTCTGTACCTTCTTATGAAATTTCAATCTGATGCTCAGAAAAAAAGTTATGACGATTTTCCCCAGGTCACCTGTTTTGAGTGTAATTCAGGAGTCTGCAAAAAGACCAACTTCCTGAGATCATATCTCCAAAAATATCACGCAAAAAGCTCTGAAATTTGGACCCAAGGTTCAGCGCGATTTCTTCTCAAATGGGTTTTTGTTGTGACTTCTGAAACTTCACCGAAAAAAGGTTATAGCGAAAATTCCACGATGACCTGTTTGGAGCAGCGAAACCCTAGAATCCAATGCTCTGATACCAAATGTTATGAAACCAGCTCAAGAAAAGATAGAAAAGATAGATCAACGCCTTAGAATTCAGTCTCTTCGAGGGGGCAACCTCCTTTACATTACATAAATGAACAATTCTTCGATGGTTCAAATGAAAAAACCTCCTTTCTATATATAGGAGTCTATGGAGTCACAATATAATCCAGCCGACCTAACAATAATAATATAAAGCCACAAATATAACAATATAGGGATTCTATGGGCACATTAATAACAATATGGGGGCAATGGGGGCACAACAATATAAATAAGGGGTATAACTACAATATTAATGGGGTAATTACTAGTATTATAGGGACCCAACAGAAAATGATCAGGATGAGGATACCCAATGAAGAATGGTGGACCAATATGCTCGATATCCTATAATTTACAATAGTAATTCTAAGGTAAATAGAAAATACTTACTGAGGTAAAGTCTGCTAAGCAGGTAAAGAGTATCAGGAATAGGTAAAGAGTATCAATAGGGAAAACTAACCAAGAATCCAGCACACAATTACTAGAGCAACAACAAGAGGAAAATTCAAGTTTCAACCTCCAGCTCTTCCATGAATAAAGGGACAACAGCAATTAGTTTTACATATGTCTCTATATTTTTGTAAAAGATATTTTGTATTCCCTAGAATAAATCTCATGTAGTTATGAGATATTTTGATATAATTTTTGCATAAATACTTCTCCATTCGAAGTATTGAGGGTGGATTCTATAACATCTCTGTAAATCTATGCTATCAAGCTGAGAAAGCTTTTTGTACTCAAATCTGGATTTTTGCTGGAAAAGGAATGAAAGTTGAGGGCGTTTCATCAGATTCTTGTGCAGTATAATTGCAAATAAGTATTCTATCCTTGTGATTTTATGTGTTTTCAATATGTTTCAATTTTTCATGCATCTAAAATATAAATTGTAAAATAGTCAAAGTATATCAGAATTAGCTTTATTTCTCTATGCTATCAACAGTCTACCATTTATATGTTTTCTTCTAAACTATCTGGATAAAGGAATTCTTAGTTGCTCCTCTATCCCTATAGTTTTCTCTAATAAGTCCTTTGTATAGGATTCTTAATTTCCCCCTGCTAGTTGACCTCTCTTCCTTTCCTCTTTCTAATCCTAACTTGAGGATCCTTGATTTCTCTCTCTTTTTGAGCAGAACTATCATCCATTCAAGTCCCAAAGCTTGTTGTTACTCTGTTATCCTTGTTGAGCCTCAACCTTGCACTCCTTTACCTATCCTCCCAACAGCTTTTCCCTATTCACTTCTCTCTTTTGTCATCATTTCCTCCATCAACTTGTTCAATTCATTGCATTATATGTCTTTTTAACATGATTTGTTGATTGTGCTAATGATTGACTGTTGGTTTAAAATTTTGGTACAAGTGCTGCAGTTCCACAGCTAATACAGCGTTTCCGCAGCGGATCAGAGATTCCGCAGCCATTTTCTTGTTTGCTATGTTCCACGTGTCCTCCAAAGGAAAGGGCCACATGGGCAGGTTGGTATGACTGTGTACATGGTTCGTGTGCTATCAGCTAAGCCAACTCGCTCATATATACCCCCGGTCAACGCAGATGTAACCACGGTCAAACAACAAGGTTCCAAGCGGTGGCACGGCTCTACGTGAGCAGGTGAAGCACGTAACCACATCTGGCATCTTCTTCAAGCCACGAAGACGGCAGGGGACAAGAATCTAACCATGGATTTATCATCCACGATGACCGTTTCCTCAAACAGTGCACGGTGTTGCTGCATGTCTTTTGCACAATTAATTAGTTAGCTGGTTGTTAGCTTAGTTTACGCAGAAGACAGTTTGTCTCTGCTGCTATAAATAAAGCGTTTGCATACACTTAGTAGTTAGTCTTCAAGTCTAGTTTTTGGCTGTAATCATCTTCGTTTATAAAACTCTATTTCAAAGACTGTTTTATACAACTTTTGTATTTTGTGACATGTTGATTTAATATCAAGAAGACTGTTTTGCTCCTATCCGTGTAGCTGATCTTTAACTGGTTGAGTAGATGGAGGGCCCCCATCTGCCACAACCTATGTACAGTAGCATTTAACTTTATTTTCCTGCCTTTCTTTGTTTTCATTTTCACATGTACAATAATGTATAGTTTGATTTTTGCAGTTTTTCATTTCTTTGAACATGTATAATAATGTACAGTTTGATTTCATGCCTTTACATTTCCAGCACTTTTCAGAACTGATCAATTTGTTTATGCAGGTGTGTTAGGAGCCCGGGATAGTGTGTTTTTATTTCTTTTTATCACTGATGGTATTTGAAGTTGTCTTGTCTTAGCTGCTGATTTTTACCTTGCTTGCTTAGTTTCATTGCTAGTTTACTTTATCAAGTTTTTGACAAGTTGCTTACTAACCTTTTGATGGTCTTCTCATCATAATTGACTAACCTTTATTGGACCAAAATATCATTGAGTGGCAGCTTGGTTTGATTAGCTTTTGGACTCATATTACTGATTCCTTCTTAACTATTTTTCACATGAACAATTTCAGCTAGAGGCAGAATGTTAAGGAAGAACGAAGTGTTATGATTTGTCATTTAAGTTTTGCAGTTAAAGTAGTTTTTTTCACTTTCCATTGATTTAACATAGATGCTATTTTTGTTCTTATCAGCAGCATAGATAGTGGACTAGTGCCATTAGTCACTTTGTTTAATGCTTTGATTTCATTTGAAGTTTCAATTCCATTGCAAGTCACTTTTCAAGCTTTCTCTTTAAAAAGTTCAAGAAGCATTTAGAAATCACCACATACACACACATTCACTCACTTGTTTATAACTTCATCACATCACATTAGGAAGATAAATCAAACACAAACTAAAAACGACAAAAAGAACTAGGAAAGGCTGCTTAAGTATATATTGTACACTTCACTTCATCAGCTTACGAGCCTCGGGTTGACAATTTATGATAGCAATTTAGACAACACTAAATTGACCAAACATTTTGGCGCCGTTGCCAGGGAAGTGAAATTAGGTAGCCAATTCCTAAAAAAAAAAATTAAGAAAATTTCAAGAAAGGGAAATTGATAACCTCTCAAAGTATGCTCTCCTCTTGCACCTAGAGTGATCTGGAGGATCAGAAAAGAGAAAGTTATTGGTTTAATAGTTTCTTAAGTATGCTCTCTTCTTGCACCTAGAGTGACCTGGAAGATCAGAAAGAGAATTATTAGCCGGACTTGAAGAAAAATAAAAAAATGACATGCATAGAGCTAGAGATTCTAGCGGAAGGTTTTTAGCTAGAGCCAAGAGTTCGATTTTTACAAGTCCATCTACTTCAAGGAATAGACAAGAGACACCTCCCTCATCTCCAACTAACACTCCTAGCCCTAGGATTCCTGGAATTCAAGAGGCAAGAATTGACTCTCCCACACCTTTTATTGAATTTGAATCAGAAAGAGATCCTTTCCTTTCTTCTACAGAAAGACCAATTGTAATTGAAGAAGTAGAATCATCTGAATAAGAGGGAGAAATTCCTTCTCATTCACCCTTTGTAGAAGAACTAGAAGATTCTGAAGTCTCTAGGGAAACCATTATGACAGAGGAAGGAGGTGGTAGAGGTAGAGGTAGAGGAGGAGGAGGAGGAAACAATGGAGGAGGTAGAGGTCACATTGGAGGAAGTAGAGATGGGGATAACTCATTTGGGTTTCCTATCGTTGATGAGGATTCCCGAGCCACTATGAAAAACATATCACCATTTGTCCTCCAAAACTTCCATAGGTTAAGAATTGAGGACCCTGAAACATTTTTATTCGAGTTTGAAGTTGTATGTCGAACTTATGACTATCTGGATGACACTCAAAAACTCAAATTGTTCCCTTCCACATTGAAAGGACAAGCTTTGAAATGGTTCATGGGGTTACTCACTCAATCCATTAGGTCTTGGAATGATATGAAACAAACATTTTTGGATAGGTACCTGGACTATTGTATGCCCACCAATCACAAGGATGAGGTATTTAAAATGGTACAAAGAGAAGATGAGAACTTAGAGGATTTACTCGAAAGATTTCAATATAACCTGAAAAGAGAAAAAATGAGTAGCTTAGATGAGGAGACCTTGAAAGCCCTCCTACTAAAAGCCATTAGAGATGAATGGATAGACATTCTGAACATGATGGGGAAAGGAGATATATCTCAACTTTCACTCAATGATATAGCAAAGCTATGTATCCATCTCTCAAGGGGCAAATCAAAAACTCAAAAAGGGCCTAGAGATCCTTCTCTCCTCAGGGCAAATAAATCTGCAACTGGATGAGTAAGTAGGGCTGAGATCGGCAATATGCTTGATGAATTCAAAACTGACATCTTAGGGAGTCTTAGTGAACAATTAGACACCCTTAAGATCCACAATAAACAGAAAGCAGAAGTCGAGGCCTTGGCCATCTTTTGCCCGAAATGTAGGAAGAAACATGCTTTAAGGGAATGTCCCTTGGAAGCACAAGTTGTGGAAACATGTGTAATTTTCTCAGAAAACCATGAGACCAAGGATTGTCCTTCAATCCCTGGGCTCAAAGCAGTCTTTCAAGAAGATCCAAATACACTTGAATCTCTCTGTTTTGTTGCAAGGAGACCTTGGCAGGGGCAACAAAATCAAGGGTTTAACAACTCTATGAATTTTCAACCCCAACCAAATTGGAATCCTTGGCAACAACCTTGGCCTCAACCTCAAAATCCTTTTCAATCATGGATGCAAAGCATGCAAAATCCTTATGGGAGATTTGCTCAATTCTATCAATACCCTCCATCTTTTCAGAACCAACAAGCTCCACAACTTCCAAATCAAAGTCAACAACTATCATTGCCATTCCCTCAACAACAACAACCTTCTCCACAAAATCAAAATTCTCAACTCTTGCTTCAATCCTAACAGAAGTCAAATCAACTTCCTTCTAAGCCATTGCCAAACCCCAATAATAGGAACCCTCAAAATGCTTACATGATGGAAGGTCAACCATTTCCTACCTATATGATTGTTCCTCTCAATGAAGTACAACTCAGATTAGGTAGAATCCTAGATCAACCTTCTATAAATGTTCAACAGCCAAGCATTTCTGAGGAAGAATCTCTTAAAGCTAATAAGGGTTCTGAAGCATCCCTTCAAAACCCAAACACTCAAAAAGAAAAAGAAAAAGAATCAACCCCCACAACTCCCATAGTTGAACAACCTACATCTTTGGCCACACCTCCTTTTCCTGAAAGGTTACAAATTGACAAAGGAGTGGAAAAGCAAATTTGGTTGCCTGACTATAATTTTCTAGATGAATTGAAGAATGTCTGTATCAAGATTCCCTTGTTACAAGCCATTAAAGAAATTCCCAATGTAGCCAAAACAATAAAGGAGTTGAGCCTTAAAAGACCAGGAAGGAAACCAAGAGATACCAGAAGGATCCACCTGGTAGGAAAAATTGCAGATATTATGATGGGAAAGATTACCATGCAGAAATATGTAGATCCCGGTAGTCCAATTGTCAAAACACATATCAATGGGGTAGAAATACCAAATACTTTGATTGATTTAGGGGCTGCTATCAACATTATGAGTAGACAGACCATGGACCAGTTAAAACTTCCTAACCTTCTCTTTACACCTACTTTACTGCAACTTGCAGATCGATCAATCATTAAACCTGATGGTGTATTGGAAGACATTCCAGTCTCCCTAGACTCTTGGGAATATCCAGTTGATTTTATGATTTTAACTCCCAAGAACAATCTAGGAGGACATCCTCTTATTTTAGGAAGACCTTGGCTAGCCACAGCTGATGCTTTCATAAGTTGTAGGTCTGGGGATATGTATATTTCTGATGGCAATTCAACAAAGAAGTTCAATCTGTATCCTCCAGCGAAAGCAATTACAGAAATAGGAGATAATGAGTGGGTTGATGATGAAGATACTATACAACCTGTCTTTACTATTTCTGAGATTAGTGAAGATAGTCAAATTCTGAATACATTAGAAAATTTTGAACCATCTTCAGAATATGACTCTACACAATTTCAGTTAGATTCTGACATAGAGTGTCTATCATCTAGACAAATGTCTCTTTTCTCTATGGAAGAATTTGGTAGTTCTGCCATTGAGATCTTTCCAGGAAAAACATTAAACATTAACAAAAACTTGGAAAAATCCCAACAGGAAGAGCTAACCAAAGTCTTGCAAAGACATTCTATTGCTTTTGCATGGGAGTATACCGACATGAAAAGTATTGACCCTAAAACTTGCATTCATCACATCTACATTGAGGAAAACAATAGACCAATCAGACAACCTCAAAGAAGGATGAATCCAAACCTTAGGGAGATAGTGAAAGAAGAGCTCCAGAAGTTACTCAATGTAAACTTCATTTACCCTATTTCATATAGCCGATGGGTTTCTCCCTTGGTTATAGTACCTAAAAGGAATGGTAAATGGAGGGTTTGCATTGATTACAGGGAATTGAACAAAGCAAACTTGAAGGATCACTTTCCTTTTCCCTTTATTGATCAAGTATTAGATACTTTAGCAGGCAAAAAGTATTTCTCATTTTTGGATGGTTTTAGTGGTTAAAATCAAATTCAGTAGCATCTGAAGATCAAGACAAAACCACATTTACTTGTCCATGGGGAACTTTTGCTTACTGAGTACTTCCTTTTGGATTATGCAATGCACCCGCTACATTTCAAAGGGTTGTACTAGGAATCTTTTCAGATCTAATTCATGATTGTGTAGAGGTCTACATGGATGATTTCTCAGTTTATGGTAACACATTTGAAGAAGCATTAGAAAATTTGGAAAAAGTCCTAATTATATGTAAAGAAACAAATCTTTCATTAAGTCATGAAAAATGTTTTATGATGTTTACTGAAGGGATTGTTTTAGGACATCATATTTCAGGAGATGGAATTAAAGTTGATAGATCCAAAGTTGAAGTTATCTCCAAGTTACCTGTTCCAAATTGCCAGAATGATGTTAGAAGTTTTCTTGGGTTTATTGGGTATTATAGAAGATTTATTGAAAACTTCACCAAGATAGTATCTCCTCTCTTCAAATTACTTACCAAAGACTGTGAATTCAAATGGGATCCTGAATGTCAGTCTGCATTTGAAACTTTAAAGACTAGAATATCTGAAGCACCCATTTTGAGAGGGCCAAATTGGAAACTCCCTTTCCACATTTCTACTGATGCTTCAGATACAACTCTAGGAGCTGTCTTGGGACAAAAGGATTTGGTCCCTTATGCCATTTATTACACCAGTAAAAATTTGACTCCCACTGAGTTAAATTACACTGTGACTGAAAAAGAATTCTTAGCTGTTGTTCATGCAATCAACAAGTTTAGACATTATATAACCGGCTATGAAACTTTTGTCCATACTGATCACTCTGCAATTAGATATCTCATGAACAAACCTGTTACTAATGGCAGAGTTACAAGATGGCTTTTACTTTTACAAGAATTCAACATTACTGTGTTAGATAGACCATGGAAACAAAACACAGTAGCTGATTTCTTGTCTAGAATCCAAAACACTAACGAAGATTCTCCTGTAGAGGATAAGTTTCCAGATGAATACTTGTTTGCAGTAACTACCAAGACTCCTTGGTATTCAGATATTGCTAATTATTTAGTTACAGGGAAGCTACCTCCACACTTATTTCCTAATGAGAAAAGGAAAATCATTCAGGAGAGTTCACATTATTCTTGGATTTCTAATGAATTGTTCAAAACAGGGCCAGATTGTATGATCAGAAGATGTCTTCGGGAAGATGAAATGCCTGACATCCTTAAGGCATGTCATGATGAACCGTGCGGTGGACACTTTGCTGACAAGAGGACGGCCTATAAAATCCTTTCTTTAGGATATTATTGGCCTTCTCTCTTTAAAGATGCAAAGCAATATGTTAGAAGGTATGACAGCTGCCAAAGAGTTGGGAGACCAACTCCTTCAAATGAAATGCCACTACAGCCACAGGTATGCATCGAACCCTTTGAGAAATGGGCTCTAGATTTCGTTGGACCTATTAATCCACCATCTAAGCAAAAGAAGTATATATTGGTTTGCACTGATTATGTTACTAAGTGGGTAGAAGCCAAGGCATTGCCTTCTGCCACTGAATATTCAGTTGTTCAATTTCTTTTTGAGGATATTTTTACTCGTTTTGGTGTCCCAAGAGAAATTCTGATAGATCAGGGAAGTCAATTTACATCTAAATTGATGGAGAAGCTGATGGAGGAATACAAAATCAAGCACATAACATCTACTCCATACCATCCGCAAGCAAATGGTCAAGTGGAATCTACAAATAAAGTTCTTGAAAGCATCATCACCAAGACTGTTCATCTTTATAGAAGAGATTGGGCAGAAAGGCTTCCTGAAGCCTTATGGGCCTATAGAACTACATGGAGGAACACAACAGGACATTCTCCCTATGAACTTGTTTATGGGAAAGAAGTCCTGATCCCCATTGAGTTCCAAATCAAGACCTTCAAGATGGCAGTTCAATTGGGGATGAGCCTATCAGAAGCCCAAAAGCACAGAATGGACCAGCTAAATGAGCTAGATGAAATAAGACAAGATGCAATTCTAAGGACCGATCTAGTTCAGCACCAAAGAACTAAGTGGCATGATTGACACATCAAAGAAAGAAAGTTTCAGAAGGGAGATTGGGCACTATTGTTTGATTCCAAGTTTAAGGACTTCAAAGGAAAATTTCAAACTCATTGGCTTGGGCCATATGAGATTGATGAAGTCTTTAACAATGGAGCAGTTCGAGTGAAGACCATTGACGAGCTTCAGACTCCTCTCATTGTGAATGGCCACCGATTGAAACTCTACCACAAGCCACTCTCAAGGGAGGAATTTGTTAAAATGTTCCAAGAAGATTCTGCAATGAGGCTAGTGGACAAGAATTCTTCTCCTCCATCAGCCTAACCTTTGTTTCTTTCAGTTGAAAAAAAAAAAAGAAAAAAAAAAAGGAAAAAAAATATCTTGTATAAGCCTGAAAACCAATCTTGGATTGGCGGTCTTATGCAGAAAATATGAAGTGAAAATCAGGGTCACCTGACACTTCATATTTTCCAAAAAAAAAAAAACTCTCTCTTTCTCTGTCCATCTCATCCATCTCATCCATCTCATCATTTTCATTCCACTTCATTTTCTTCCATTCCATCTCATTTTCACCAAATAAAGTCCCTCTCAGGACTATTCCATTCATCCAAGTTGTTTTAATCCTCTTTGTGCAGGCAGAAAAGTGTTGCTGCAATTTCCACAGCTAGGAGCCAATTCCGCAGCTGATATCAAGATTCCGCAGCCAATACACTCTGTTCCTGCAAATAAAACAACGCTGTTTTCAAAAAGAATTTTTTTTTAGTCAGAAGCACTGTCATCATCAAAGAGCAAGGACACCTAGAAAGTCAGCAACAAATCAAAGGTTAGCCACCATAATCAACAAAGGGATGAAATGCAAATGCATGAAGGTATGTTCCAAACTTTTAACCAACAGTTTGATATCATTTATGTATGGTTTTCAAATCATGATAGGAGGCACTTAATGTAATGATTGACAAGATCCCCGTCCACTCCTCGTCCATGATTCTGCGTAATCCACCTCACCACCTTCCTAACGGTTCCCTAATTGCTGTTGATTCGAACTTAATACGAGCTGCTCTTCCATTAACTACTCGTACCTATGTGACGTGTACTGGTGTACTATGGCTCTCCAAATGATCATTTCCACAGCCAAGTGTACGCAGCCACCCGACGTTCAGGGATTTGGCCGTTGTATCCTCTACTCATAATTCCACTTCTCGCATGCATAACCTCATCTTCGTATTGTTATCTACTCTCATTTCCATACACCACTCTGTTTCACCATAAACATTCTCTGTTCTATTTTCCTCACCTCTCCACTCAAAACCCTGACCACCAGTCTTGTAATTGCATCACGGCCATTCTGTTGTAGCCATAATACCCACTGCTGAGCATTGTTTTCCCGTATAGCTTTCTCCTCCAGCGTTCAAACACCACTGTCAGAGCAGCAAGAGAGCTGGTAACTGAAATGGGCAAGTTATTAAGAGCAGAGCTGGAAGGTTCTAAGTTTCTAGACGGTTACCCACAAACAAAGGATGCCCTGCAGAAGGCCAAGTGGTTAAAATTTATTCAGAAATTCAAAGGATATAACAAGGAAGTTACAAAAGCGTTTGCCCGATCATTTAAGGACAATAACGTGGAGGTAGGCGACCTACAGTTTACCATCACAAAGAGTAGCCTGGCTTAAGCAACCGCTTTACCTCAGACAGGAGAACGCTGGTTCAAAAACCGAACAGTTGAAGATCAAGAGTGGAAGAATATGCTAAAGAATCCAGGTATGGATACATCCATTTTCACAAAGGGAATTCCTGTACGTGTTATTAAAGAGGAATGGACTTCATTACTGTTGCTTGTTCAGAAATTTTTAACATGTGAAGGCCGTTTTGGTTTCATGTATGTATATCATGCAAGAATCATGATGCACTTCATGGATGAACATGCTATCAACCTACCTTATTTCTTGCTAGCTAGTCTAAGAAAAATGAGTGCCATTGTTCAGAAACATGTGGGAAACATTGAGTCCCACTTATACCACCATGGACTCATTAAAATCTTGATTGAGGAGCAGTTAAAAATTAAAAAGGATACATGGGAGAAGTTCCTTGTTAGAAATCATTTTCAAGAGGCAGCTGAAGCCTCTAGTAGCTCCCCTAGGGTACCCAAGAGAAGTAGAAGAAGAGGGAAAGAAATGGTTACCCAAGAAACTGCTGTAGAAGAAACTGCCCAAGAGATTATTGCAGAAACTCTTCAAGAAATTGCCCAAGAAACTGTCCAAGAAACTGTTCAAAAGGAAAAGAAAAAGGGAAGCAGAACAAAAAGACAAAAGAGGGATAAAGGGAAAGCCATTTTGCAAGATTCATACCCTTCACCTGAGCCCTCAATTGAAGAAGATACCCAAACATTAGCTCATAGGCTTTCTCAGCTCCATGAAACTGCCATCTCCAAAAAGAAAAAAAAGCAAAAACAGCAAAAGCCAAAGAGTACTAGCCTACAAGTGAGAAGAAGCAGTAGACTTATAGAGAAGAAGAGTGTGACTAAAGAGAAACAGTCCCATTTCATTGATTTGGGCACACCTGAGAAGACTCCAATTCGGCTAGATATTGAGCTAAGTCCTCCAAGAGAGGAAAGTCCTTTCCAGCAAGAGAGAGAAAGCAGTTTTCAAGGATTTGAATTTAGGCCAAGACAAATACCTGACATTGACCCTGTCCAGCAGGAGGCATATGATTATTTGGAAACATTAGAACAATCTACTGCAGGTCCTAGCACTGTCTTTCCCCTTGAACAACAGGTTCAATCTCTGAAGCAAGAAGTATTTGAGCTAGAGGTCCTAAATCGCCATATCAAACAGGAAAACGAAGCATTGAGACAACAGAGCAAAGTGGACAAAATGGTCCACGACACCACAATGCTTCATTTGGGTATTTGGCAAAGAAAGAACATGAAATTGAAGAGGAAATGCAAGAAATTAAGCAGAGCCTTGGTTAACTTGAAATTCAGGTGCTTGGTTAGGAAACCAAGAGCAAATTTGACAACAAGGAGGAAAAGGAGAAGGTTGGATGTCTTGCCAGAGGCATCTGAACATGTGGACTGAAATATTATGACAAAGTTTTGGTTGCATGAGGACATGCAACACCCTCACAGTGGGGGTATGTTGAGCCTCAACCTTGCACTCATTTACCTATCCTCCCGACAGCTTTTCCCTATTCACTTCTCTCTTTTGTCATCATTTCCTCCATCAACTTGTTCAATTCATTGCATTATATGTCTTTTTAACATGATTTGTTGACTGTGCTAATGATTGACTGTTGGTTTAGAATTTTGGTACAAGTGCTGCAATTCCGCAGCTAATACAGCGTTTCCGCAGCCGATCAGAGATTCCGCAGCCATTTTCTTGTTTGCTATGTTCCACGTGTCCTCCAAAGGAAAGGGCCACATGGGCAGGTTGGTATGACTGTGTACATGGTTCGTGTGCTATCAGCTAAGCCAACTCGCTCATATATACCCCCGGTCAACGCAGATGTAACCACGGTCAAACAGCAAGGTTCCGAGCGGTGGCACGGCTCTGCGTGAGCAGGTGAAGCACGTAACCACAGCTGGCATCTTCTTCGAGCCACGAAGACGGCAGGGGACAAGAATCTAACCATGGATTTATCATCCACGATGACCGTTTCCTCAAACAGTGCACAGTGTTGCTGCGTGTCTTTTGCACAGTTAATTAGTTAGTTGGTTGTTAGCTTAGTTTATGCAGAAGACAGTTTGTCTCTGCTGCTATAAATAAATCGTTTTCATACGCTTAGTAGTTAGTCTTCAAGTCTAGTTTTTGGCTGTAATCATCTTCGTTTATAAAACTCTGTTTCAAAGACTGTTTTATACAGCTTTTGTATTTTGTGACATGCTGATTTAATATCAAGAAGACTGTTTTGCTCCTATCCGTGTAGCTGATATTTAACTGGTTAAGTAGATGGAGGGCCCCCATCTACCACAACCTATGTACAGTAGCATTTAACTTTATTTTCCTGCCTTTCTTTGTTTTCATTTTCACATGTACAATGATGTATAGTTTGATTTCTGCAGTTTTTCATTTCTTTGAACATGTATAATAATGTACAGTTTGATTTCATGCCTTTACATTTCCAGCACTTTTCAGAACTGATCAGTTTGTTTATGCAGGTGTGTTAGGAGCCCGGGATAGTGTGTTTTTATTTCTTTTTATCACTGATGGTATTTGAAGTTGTCTTGTCTTAGCTGCTGATTTTTGCCTTGCTTAGTTTCATTGCTAGTTTACTTTATCAAGTTTTTGACAAGTTGCTTACTAACCTTTTGATGGTATTCTCATCATAATTGACTAACCTTTATTGGACCAAAATATCATTGAGTGGCAGCTTGGTTTGATTAGCTTTTGGACTCATATTACTGATTCCTTCTTAACTATTTTTCACATGAACAATTTCAGCTAGAGGCAGAATGTTAAGGAAGAATGAAGTGTTATGATTTGTCATTTAAGTTTTGCAGTTAAAGTAGTGTTTTTCACTTTCCATTGAGTTAACATAGATGCTATTTTTGTTCTTATCAGCAGCATAGATAGTGGACTAGTGCCATTAGTCACTTTGTTTAATGCTTTGCTTTCATTTGAAGTTTCAATTCCATTGCAAGTCACTTTTCAAGCTTTCTCTTTAAAAAGTTCAAGAAGCATTTAGAAATCACCACATACACACACATTCACTCACTTGTTTATAACTTCATCACATCACATTAGGAAGATAAGTCAAACACAAACTAAAAATGACAAAAAGAACTAGGAAAGGCTGCTTAAGTATATATTGTACACTTCACTTCATCAGCTTACGAGCCCCGGGTTGACAATTTATGATAGCAATTTAGACAACACTAAATTGACCAAACAATCCTGCCAGTTGAAATCCTACCTCAGCAATTTGACTTATTCCAGTGAACTATCCCTGTTTGACTCCATAGCCCAATGGCCTAAAAGCCTAGTTTGCCCATTTGTTTCAGAACTCCACCACTCTCAAACAAAACAACCTTATTGAACATCAATACTAGCCTAAAATCCTTTCAAACATAGATAAATCATAAAGAGAGAGCTCCCTCTAGACTAGTTGGGCTAGCACCTAAGTCTAAAAGTTGGTTTGTGGTTACCTCAGATCCTTTCCTTCTTCCAATAACTTCTAAGGAAAATATGAGTGATAACAGGTACAATATATTTTAAAACATTAGTTTGAGACTAAATAAAAATTTCATCTAAAGAGTCAACTTTTATTTTTTTCTAATTTTTATTAATTTTAATCTATGTTGCCCGGATTCATGAGCCCAAGGTGGGGTTCTTCAATCTGTCGCTGGTTCCCGTCCCAAAGAACCGGGTGTTGGAGCGGGGATGTCCCAAACGAACCCTTAAGAACTAGGTTCTTCTCATAAGAGCTCGATACTCCCTTACATGATGGGTTCTTTCGTTGAAATGGGTGCGTTGAACCCCGCGTTTGGGTGTGTGGTGGCACAGGTTTTGGTGATTCACACAGGTCTCTAATGACAAGGCATAGCTTGGTGATTGCACAGCCTCTCACTTTCTCCTTGTTCCTGGTGTTGACTCTTGAGCTAGTAGAGAATCATTTCCATTCAAGAAGCATCTTAATATATTGAGTTTGGTCCATAATCCAATGTAGCTGAAGTTCACTATTATGAACTCATTCAATTGAATTGGTAGATATTATGGGCAAGTTGCTATCAATTCAACATGTTTTTCAGTAGTGAGGGAATTGATCTATTTATGTTTTCATTTTTAGTTCAATCATGTTACCAGAATCAATAATAAAAGAAAATAAAAAAGAAAAAGAAAAAGACCGTTGTTTGTTGCACAATGGTATTTTCGTCAATTTCTTATTGGTGGGCAATTTTATGACTATATTTTTATGACTCTTAGTGTTATTTTTGTGCACAATTTTTGCAACATTGGTTGAAACTTGAATGCTTTCAGTAAATAAAGGTCGGGAAATAGTAGAAAGTATAACTATTGAATCTGTTGGGAATTAGGACCATATTATGCCCTTATTATCATTGCTAGGGAAAATTTGCAAACTCCAGTTTTCACTTGATAGAAAACTAGAAATTTGGAATTTCAATGTGAATGTTTAATGATGTGCACGTTTAAATATTTAAAAGTTTAATGTTTAAATCATAAATATTTTATTTTTCTTGTATAATTTGGAAAATGCACAAATTCATATATATAATATATATATATATATATATATATATATATATATATATATATATATATATATATATATATATATATATATATATATATATATATATATATATATATATGAATCCACGTACCTTTTTTCAAAAAGTGATTTCCCTGTCTCGAACCCATGTTTCTTGGCAACATAGAATTTAATTAATATTCACATTTTTTCCCATGTTTTTGGAGACATAATAGGTTTAGGAGAAAACAGGGATAAAAATGAATTTTCTTGTAGCATTGTGTTTCCTTTGAAACTCTTTGGAAAATAAACTCGCCCATGGCTCATTCCTCGTAGGATTTACTAATTTCTTTTAGGTTCTAGGTATAAATCAATTTCTACCTGAAGAACCCAACACATGTTGGACATGGCTTTCTTATGATTTTTGCAGAAAGCATCGTGTAGGCAACCATTTCAGTCATTTTTCATTTGTCAATCCTATGTCAACACATTGGGAACAACTTCGACCATGAGAATAATTTTCCATACATGATCTACTTCGTTGTCTATCGATTGAAAGGAAGTAGGTTTTCATATGCTTTTAGGAAAATGGAATAATAGGTCGACGTAAAAACTATTTTATGAGATCTATGTAGTACCAATACATGGCTATGATGTTGATGCCATATATTGTTACACCCCCATGCCTGCTACATTCATGTGTTGGTTCAAATTTCTCCCCTAGGTAGATAATCCAATCAAGTTACCTTGGAGATTGGGAGCACATGCCCTTCGATTCATACCTATGTCTCCTCGTATCTGAGTACGTTGGAAGGGTGAGAGGCGAGAAGTAAAAATTTGGGCGCCTTCCAACCTTATTTTAGTCTATAGTGACATGGAAACAAAATTAATGACATTGACAAATATCTCAGGTACTAGTTGCAATCCTTTTTTTTCTATGCTTCATTTTAGGGATTAAGTTTTAGCACAAAATCTAGATTTTTCCAAAATTTCTTGTGAGTCCTCGCAAGATTTTGCTAGTGACTTTCTCTTGTCTCATATAAAAATAAATATTTGCATCTACATTCGGAGTGTTCTAGCTTTTGTAATTAGTGGTTTGACTAGGACCCCCAATCTCATTGCATTCAGAATGGAGTTCCATGTACAATGGCTCATAAAAGTAGTTACTGATGGGTAAGGGAACACCTCCAAATAAAAGTACCAATCCACCACCAAACCCAACCTTTCATTTCCTCCATGAGGCTTGCTGGAAAATATTCCCTAATATCTAAAAGCTAGATGAAACATAAGAAATTTTTCCAACTGATCTAAATCCTAAGTGCTAGCTCATAGATTTGTTATAGGGTAACTATTGATAAATCTAGGGCATTAGGATTAGGATATTTCTCTTTTATGAAAACTGCTTTTGAATGCCTTGTACTGCTTCTTTATATTGGGATCTTCTCTTCAGTTAGATTATTATAGTGTTCTTCTTCATCAAATAGTTACCAAAGTATAAACAATAAAGAGACAAGAGACACAAAATGCAGGCGATCAGCTAGGGCCAAAACCTCCCCAACATGAGAGGAAAAGAAAAATGAATTCTTATTCTTATAGATACTTCAATTAATGAATATGTTATCGCTCAGGTTGTTTCCTTTGACTCCTAGGGAATACGGCCGAGGTAACCACTAACCAATCTTTGGATTACAGGTTTTAGCGCACTTGCAATCATAGAGGGCTCTTTCTTTCTGATTTAGCTTTGTTTTGGGGAGTTTTAGGCTAGCTATGATGCACTGAATTTTGTTTAAAGTTTTGGTTGGATGATATCTTCTAACAGCTACAATGCAATGTTCAGAGTAGTCCATTGGGCATTGGAGTCGATGATGATGTGTTGCTTAAGGTGCTTGGTGAGAATGATGATATTGTAGAGCCAGATGGGCATTCATGAAACAACCTTTGAATTTGAAAATATGGATTACAGTCAGTCATGAAAGGCAATTGAGGTTCTTTCACTATGCTGGTACGGTGGGGAAATGAAATATTGCTCAGGAGCAACTCAGAATTCCTGAACAATATTTACTATGAAAGATTCAGTGTAAATGTGAGCAATTAATAATTTCACATTCATAACTAATTCTGAAGAAAACACAGTTAACCGCATAGATTGAGCTTAGGGTGTTTAAATAAACAAATCCTAAACTATTCCTTTTCTCTGATGCTAAGACCATGAAACATACAACATATGCGGGTTTGTGAGTGAAGAAAAATATAAAGACACGGTTTAGAAAACTTATTGTATCACGAAATAACGCAAGAATCCTGCAGTAGCAAACAATCTCATCATAACGCATCAAACAAAGCAGAATTTCAGGAACTTCATCAGCTTCTTGTATTCAAAGTCTGTAATTACAGTGCAGCTCTTCTGAAGAAAAATCAACAACCCCAAATAAGTTATGCGTGGGGGTATATATACAAAAATGTTTCATAAAATATCTAAAAGATGAGTCATGAACTCATAACTTTCTCACCAACTTTCTACCAATAGTAGCTACAAAAAGTTATTGCTATTAAAGGATTAATAAACAACTGTTTATCTTTGTCAGAGATCCTTGACTTTGGAACCAACTGGGCCTGCCGACTGATTTGCATTTATTTCGGAAGTTTTGGCTTTCTTGCTGTCTTGCCACGATGCTGCTGTTGTGGTTGCGTCACTTGTAATCATCTATTGGTGCCTAGTCATCATTTTTTCCATTCAGCTGCTCTTCCAGATTTGATTTCTCAGAGTAATGTTTCTATCATGCCTCTCCACCAATCTTCAGTAGGAAATTGGTGTCTCTGTATTTTAATCAGAGTCTCATCGGCTTCAGTATATTTGTAGTAATTTGGAGGTGTTTCAAAAAGGTGCTTGATCTCATGCTCAATAAAAAACAAATTCTCCAATTTCTCATAGAGAGTCTGCCCAGATGGGGGCCCTGCTTCCTCTGGACTGCTAGCAGATGTTGTTATTTGATTTGTTGCATAATTGTTAACCCTCTTGGCATAATTTTCATGTGATAACAACCTTCCTGCACTAGTTACCAAGCTGGGGAGACCTTTGTTATGTAATGCAATGATTTTTGCAATGAATTCATTTACCTCTGTCTCCATTTCTTGACATCTTTTGTCCAATGTTTGCACGTAGTTCCTCAAAGTAAGCACCCTCTTGATTAGTAATATGGTATCAGTCCTGTCTCTGATACCCATTCCTGCTAGCTGAAGGCCGGTGCAGTTATTAAGCACTTGGATCATTCTGTTGGCTATTTCAGGCATACTTCCCAAGGATGCCCGGGCTCTTTGACCTTCTGCTTTTGCCCTGTTTAGGAGATCCATTTTCTCATGGATAGTTTCAATGGACTGCCATTGATCTGTAATGGATTGACCAATGTTAGCCCATAGAATTTTCTTGATATCACTTATAGTATTGTCAAGAGTGAGCTCTTTTTCCAACTCCTTTATCCTTTTTTCAAGAGCCCTTACCTCTCTTGTTCTTTCAGCTATATTCTGCTTTGACTTGTCATATTTTTCTTCCAGTGTAGCCAATTTCTCTTTTGCTACCTTTAGTTCTGCCATCTGTGCTTCAAGAGCCTCTAGTTCTTTCCTCATACTTTGTATGTCAAGGCTGGGTACCTGTTCTGATGTTGTTGTTGGTGCTGTCGCTTCTGAAGCTGGTGCTGAGCCTGAAGGGAATGCCTCTGATGTTTGTCCAATAGGAGGAACTGTTGAAATGGTTACAGGAGGCACATCTTCAATGGCTGTAGATGTCTGCGCTGGCTGAGTTGGCAATTCTCCCTGTTTTGTCTTTAATGCCACCTCCAGGGCGCCCTATGTTTCCACCAATCTCTTATGCAGGGTCAAGAGTAGAGATACCACATCTTGATCTTTCTTTTGTTCTGCAACCCCTTCAGTCTGAGGGTGATGGGTAGGTGGTATTTTAATCTGCTTTCTCAAGGCTGCTATATTGTCATATTTTTTCTTCATCAATGCCTGCACACCCTTAGGATCATTTGGGTCATGTCCTAGCTCTATAATAATTTCTTCCAAGGAATTGATTCTGTTGTCCTTGGCTTGAGATGAAGCCTTCTCTAGTTCTAACTGGGCAGTAGTGTTGTGTAGAGAATTCTGTAGACGGTGTGCTAATAGAGTTTTATCAGCCAATGTACAATAGAGCATCTCCCCTATTTTCTTGTGTTTCTCGATCTGGTCCATGGGGTGGATGTCTTTGGCAAAGACCTCTAAGTTAGTTCTGATGTAGTCTGCAGCTGATTGAGGTTGCTGCATGGTAGGCCTAAAATGACTAAGAGTCATTTTTCCTTCTTGGATATCATAGGCCGACATAAGCCTTTCTTGATTAGTTGGTGCCATTTTGAGCAGCTGGTTATAAAGCTAGAATCTAACCGGCTCATTTCTTGCTTTTATGTCTGTAAATTGTTTCTTTATGCTAGAATCTGCCTTGGTGCGCTGCCTTGAAGAACTTACTTCTGTCCCTTGTTGTAGTTCTTGCTCTTGCTGTAAGGAGTTGGCTGATGTTTCAATGCTAGGAGGGAGCATAGTATCAGTGGGTCTTTCAGGCATCTCCTCCTCAGAAAAGGGATTCAGCCTTTGCCTTTTCTCACCTTGCTAATCTGTGGAAGTGGTAGGAGGAGTTTGCTCTTGCCTATCTCTTTTCCTCGTTCTTTCCTCGTTTGCAGGTGTCTGTAAGACTGTAGTTTCAACTGTCACCTCCTGTCTTGGAGGGATCTGCTCTTGGGTTTGTTGCTCTGTGGAGGCAGGCATTTTAGCCATTTCTTCTTGCTGTTCTGCTTGCTGCTCCAAATTGGGAAGTGACTCCTCTTGTTGTACTTCTTTTCCTTTAGTTAGATTTGCTGCTTGATCAATTACTTTGGCAGACTGCTGGGGAACAGTGGAGGATGAGGCACTTTCTCCAAGATGCCGAGGGGCTGGAGACCAAACCTGTCCAAAATATTCCAAGTCAACTGCTTTTTCTAGATTTTTAATTGCTCTTTCTGCTAATTATTCTTCAGAATAGTCCTCCACTAATGTGCCTTCTTTCCACTCTAGTTGGTTAGCATATTTTTCAATTTGTGTAATACTAAAGCGATCATAGACAGCAAGCCTATACTTGATTCTTCTGAGGCTTATGAAATGATTAGGGTCATATGGTGCCCAATAGAAGCTTGTTTTCAACTGGAGGCTTTTTAGGATCTTATCTGCTTCTCCCCAAGCTTCTTCCCATTTATTAAAGATAAATGGACCTAGTTGGAGTTTGACTTTCAGCTGTGCTTTTTTATTTCTGCTATGAAAATTAATCATGTCTGCATTTCCAAATGGCCAAAATATTCTAATGCAAAAATTCTCATAGGAACATACTTTGGCAGTCTGTAAGAGGCTAGCTCACAGCCATATATTCTAATTACTGTGTGGTCTTGGTCGAGGTACCAATCTCCAATGCTATAATTCTTTGAAAGCTGGAGGATCTTCTACATTTCATCGGCGAGTCTGGGAATAAGAGAACTCTGCG
Organism: Pinus tabuliformis; assembly: GCA_031772625.1. Taxonomy (NCBI): domain Eukaryota; kingdom Viridiplantae; phylum Streptophyta; class Pinopsida; order Pinales; family Pinaceae; genus Pinus; species Pinus tabuliformis. The sequence continues at coordinate 86,892,045 of CM062819.1, read as the reverse complement.
GCAGAGACAAGGCCAGATAGATGAACAAATCAATAAACTCGCAATAGTTATATGGAGAGCAAGAGATATGGTGACAGACTGGTGTCCAAAATACCACTGACCTCCTGTTTCCTTTTGCATCCAGCTTTTTTAAGAAAATAGGGAAATTGTCAGGCTGATAATATAATATCAAATGATATATATAGGAGGTGTACTTGAATACCCTCTCTCTCTCCAAATTCATGAATTGCTCATGAATTTTGTCAGCAATGAATGTGGCATAATCATACTGGGCAGCAGGGGGCTGCCCTGGAGTGAACATGGATAACATTACCAAGGTTGTTTCATCCACAAACTCACTGGTATTGAATCCCAAAATGCAAGATATCATATCCACTAGCAGTCTATCTATTTCATTGAACTAGACATGTAGATAAGGAGGAGGTTGCCGGGGCTGATATTCTGGCTTCATGAACAACTGGCCAATCCTTGTGACCTCTGAGCTGGGTAGCTTGGCAACTTTTTTGAGTAGAAAATTCATAGAAAGGGGCACCAGAGGTTTAGTTGGCTTAAAGTTTAGCATCTGATTTATGGATTGAGGAGTGATGTGAAATAAAATAGTCACAGATGAACCCAAAACTACTCTTTGAGAGGGTTCATAGTGTTCACAACACTGATGGATGAGGTCTGGGAACACATTGACTTGGGGAAGGGAATAAATGGGCAAGTTAGACTCCCAGATACCTATGTCATCAGCACCACTCATGTATTTTTTCTTCAGCTCACAAACAGCTTGTATGTGATATTTGTTACTTATCTCAACTGTTTCTTTGATTTGATAATCCCGGTCAGCAAGGGCCAACCATTCCAGGTTCTTATGTGGGGCATTCAGGGGAGTAATATCTAATGCCACTGGGGTCTCCATTGCTTATTTCTCTCTTGAAGTTGAATTTATGCTTTCGGTTTAGCAAAACTAGCAGTGAACAATAGATTATTGTCGATGGGACGACTTGCAGAGATGAAAAAGGAGGTGAATTGGGCTAACAGGGAACAACAGCTTGTTGAGAGGGTGAAAGTAACCAATGCTAGGGGTGAGCGCTGCCTTTTCAGTGGACTTTGTTTGCTAGTGGTTTTAAGTTGCAAAATGCGCAAGAAGCTGTGGGAATTGAGTAAATTCGAACCAGGAACCCTCTTCAGATGAACTTCGGGTTGATTTGGTAATTACAGGTGCTCAGTACGTAGGTAATTAGACTAGTTGTTTAGACTTTTTTACTGTAGAAAACTAGGAAGACCAGGTTACACAGAGAAAACGGTAAATACCTGGTGATGGTGAGGCCGAGGGTGTCGAGAATTGGTGAATTTGCAGCGGCAGTAGCTCAGGAATTGAATTTTGGAGTTGGCGGAGAAACGTCGTAAAAACATCATGCAGGGAAGCACAGCACTCATCCAATAGAAATGCGAAAAAATCACAATTTTGCGCGAAAATATGTGAAAAATGGGATTTGGCGCCTTTTTTACAAATGACGTCAGCGTGACGTCACTGGTTGGGCCCGGGTATGACAGGGATGACATGGCGATGCATGACTAGGATGACGTGGAGGGATGAGGTGGCGGCCATGTCGGATAACAGTGAAACGATGTTGGCGTGTCTGATGACGTAGGCGATGACGTAAGGGCGGGAAGCCGACAGTGGTAAGCGGTATTATCAGACCGCTTTTGGTACGGGCCTGGTAATGGTCAGAGGCCGCCCGATCCACTAATATATGGGCATGCGTCCCTGGCCCTACGTCATCCTCTGACAGATTTCGGGCGCTAACGGATGGATAATAGAGGGGGTCCGAAATGCCCGATGACCGTCGGATGGGAGGGCCCAGATCCGACGGCGGACGGGAGGACGAGCCGCCAGCGCGATAGCGGCGGGACCCAACTATTAAAAAATTATTTCTTTTGATACCGCGCGCAGAAACAAAACTTTGGTTAAATGGAAAATGTGGGTTTATGGAAAATTTACACCAGTGATGAAGAAACGAGGGATTTTATCATTAAGGGGGGTATAGCGGGTGAGGGTTATTAAATTAACCAGGTGTTAATTTAATTCCCGAACATAGCCTGGAGAAATACACATGAAAGCCTAAGATTTCCTCATGCTTCCCGAACTTTGAAAGATATGGCTATAATGCCCAAAGGGGAGGGGTATGTACATATTTTTGGGTTTTTGTATAAAATATGATAATAGTAGGGGGAGGGGAACACTTAGGGAGTTAAATAGTAAGGTTAGAAGTCAATATGAATTGGAGATGTGAGAGGGGAATAGGGAGCTAAGTTTTTGAGGAGTAAACTTAGATTAGGAGAAGATGAGAGTAAGCAATGATTTTACACAGAAAAAGTGGCTTTTTGTGTGTGGTATAAACTAACACCTTGGCTTAGTATTTCAGAGAAGTTAAAGTGATGCTAGGACTTGTTGAGTGAATTCCAAGCTTTATTAGAGGGATGTTAGAAAAAGATTTCCTGGGAAAGAGGGGAAGTTAGACATGCTTCTATATTTTGTTATCAAAATCTTGAGCAATAATTCTGTTCTTGCTGATATCAATTTTCTTTTTCAAGCTCACTCATGAAAGAAATCAGGCTTCGGCAACCTCTGACTACCTACCCATCTTAGTTCCTAGCATTTTTTGTTACTTCAGGGAAGGTGCACTTAGACTTTCAAACCCTCAATTGATCTTTTCTTTTTCTTTTCAAATAACTTGCTATCTAAAACTACCCTTATCACTTCCAAGGGCCCAGATTAAGCAGTTGGGCGCCTTTGTTCTCTACCTAACTACCAATCTGCCAATTTTAAACTGTTTGGAGAGATTTCTCTTTCTCTAGTCTAAAACAGGCAATTTAAAACATAACATGGCCCAGCTTGCACAGTTGGGCCATATATCAAGATAGCAGTGGCATTTTGGTTGGCCACTTTCCTGGTCTTTCTTTGGGGTTCATTTCACTTTATTTTTCTAACCAATTCATTTTTCTTGCCTTTTGATTATTCTTTTAAGGCATACCCTCTTTTCATTTTTTAACTCTCTATCTCCTTCACAAAAATAGAACCTTTGTGTCACCAAAGATGAACATTTTTGGCACTTCCATTGTCAATCATGAAAAATGAAACCCTATTGGTATAGGAGGCTAACAGAATACCAAGACCATAAACTAGACCCTTGTTAGAATTACCTCTCCAATACCAAGTCATAAACCTTCTAGATTCAACTTCCTTTTGAGTGAATGATGATCAAGCTTCTTCCTTCAATAACTCGGCTATCCTTCACATTTTGGTTCCCTAGATCAGATCTACAGTTCTCAACCCTATTGCAAAAAGCTTAGCATGTGTGATTGATCAACCTTTTGAAACTTGATGTTCTTCACTTCAATGGTATGACCTCTTATTACAATTCAACTTGTAATCTTGTTTATCTTCTTCCTTCATTCGACTTCTTACACAGCAATAAGACTTTCAAATTTTATTGCAGTAGATAGTTCTTCCCTCCTTCTCGCTTGTGAAGGTACTAGCCCTAAAATATATCCATAAACAACACCAAGATATTCTCTCTTCCTTTCCTTCTCTTCGCTGGTTATGGGGCTCCTTTCCTAGTGATCTTTGCACTTCTTATTACATATTTACTTGATTAAATTTTGTGTTCATAAATGAAGGTTGAACTACTTATTTATAGTGATTCGTCCACCAAAATAAGTTGACTTGTGTTGTAGGTGAGTTGACTTCCCATTCTAGAAGCATCCTTAGGCTGACAGGAAGAGAAACTTGTGACAAGGTCTTGGAGGTCTAATAAATTTTCTTTAACAATGGATTACATGCCCAAAATGGGTCTTCAAGCTTTGACCCTGACTCTATGAACTTTATGACTTGATGACCAAGCCTAATAACTCACAATGGGAGACTTATCTAAAAATAAAATTCTTGATCTTGAAACCCATGATTCAAGTATTACAAAAATAATTTTATTTTTCTTCTATACATAAACTACATAAAATTACACGTCATTATGAAGACCGAACCTAGTTACACTTTTCAATAGTAACTACAGTTATGCTTCCAAATAAAATGTATTTATTGAAGTCCATTTTTATATAATATATTAAATCTCTTCTTATTTTTATATATTATGGGAAAAACCAATAATGTATGGTCCATATCACAATTACTCCATTGTCCAAGGAGAGGAATTCAAGAACTACATCTCCACTACAAAACTACGAACTAAATTGCATTGCGATGAACCCCGACTCTCTCTTGGTCCCTCATTATATAATTGTTGATATGTACATGCATGCATATGAAGGTTTATTATAGAGAACTTTGTTTAAAGGAAGCTATGGATTGTCAATAGTTTGATTGCATTTTATATCTTTTGTAGTTATGTAATTTCTTGGACTTGTAATATAAGAAAAGGAAGAATTGGGTGGGTACACAACCAAAATAGAAGGTTTTATGTCAAAAGTGTTCTAAACCCAAAATAGAGATCAGCTCACTTGCAAACCCCTAATGTGAGATTTTTCATCAAAAGTTTTCTTCATGTATATTTATCTCACAAGTTTTCTAAACACGAAACAAAGACCAACCCACTTGCAAACCCCTAATGTGAGTCTTTTCATTAATAGATTTCTTGATGTATAGTATGGTAATTCCCCCTAAACCCTCATTGAAGAAGAACAATACCCATGGTTGAAAATTGGTCTGCTTATGCAAATGCACTATTTTGTTTCGATATTATCATATCATGCACTGGGAGAGCCATTGTGCTTTGCAACATTTTGACCCCTTTCCATGAGTGCATTCTACTTTAGCCTGAAAACTAAAGGGTAATTATACTTGATGGGATATTTTTGTTTAATGTGATACTATTTTATGTGTTAGATATGTTACAACTACATTGATCCTTCTCTGCAGTCATTTTCATCATGTTCTCTTTTATAATCTGATTCAAAATGTAATTAATTCTATTTCAGAAGCTGTTATTTGCCATTGTTCATTGGTTTTATTGGCAATTATGATCAGTTAACGATATTTTATCAAAATTGAAATTAAAAAAAAAATATGAGCTAATACTTGTTTTGAATAGGATAGATTGATAGAGGTTGGAAGGTTGGAAAAATGTCTCCCCTCTTGATTACCATATCCTTCATGTATTAAAAGCATAAACTCAGTAATTATAAAAAAATAAATTCCTGAGAGATAATTGCAATAAAAAATCCAAACCATATAACATTTATACTCAAAAACCAGTCATAAATCATTACTCAAAAAAACCAGTCATATAAATCATTACTCAAAAAAAAATAGAAAGCGGCCCATCGCCACTAAATTTTCTGTCCAAACGTTGACATACTAAGATGTATTGCAATTTAATAATCAGTATGTAGGACCCTAAACCGAAATTAGTGGCTACCTTCTCCAAAAATTGGCTTCCTGTGATATAGTAATATTGATTTTTGAGTTTCTACTTGACATATGTAGCGATTGCAAACGTCAGAGCGGGATTTAGGGCTGCCGAACCAAACGTAGAAGAGGTATAGTACAATCCTTGAAACTAGCAATTCTGTTTCCATTTTTAGTTCAATCATGTTACCAGAATCAATAATAAAAGAATAGGAAAAAAAAGCCATCGTTTGTTGTACAGTGGTATTTTTGTCAATTTCTTATCGGTGGGCAATTTTATGCCCATATTTTTAGGACCCTAAGTGTTATTTTTGTGCACAATTTTCGCAATATTGCTTGAAACCTGAACGCGAGTAAAGAAAGAAAGGTAGGGAAATAGTAGAAAGTATAACTATTGAACTTGTTGGGAATTAGGACCATATTATGCTTTTATCATCATTTTTGAGCAAATTTTGAATATAGTATGACAATAAAAATATACCATGATTCTGATTAATATGTAAATTCAAATTTGTGCTTGATAGCAAACTAGAAATTTGAAATTTGAATGTGAATGTTTAAAAACCTCGTCCTTGAACGCACCATTCATTCTTGGCAACATAGATTTTAATTAGTACTCATTTTTTCCCCATTGGAGACATAATATGTTTAGTAGAAAACAAGGATAAAAGGCCATTTGCTTGTAGTGTCATGTTTCCCTGCAAACTCTTTGGAAAATACACTGGCCCATGGCTCATTCATCGCAGGCTGCGCTCATTTCTTTTAGGTTCTGGGTATAGACCAATTTCTACCTAAAGAACACAACACATGTTAGCCATGGCTTTCTTATGACGTTTGCAACAAGCACTGTGTAGCCAGCCATTTTAGGCATTTTTCATTTGCCAGTACTATGTCAACACAATGGGAACAACTTTGACCATGAGAATAATTTTCCATACATGATCTACTTCGTGGTCAGTGGATGGAAAGGAAGTAGGTTTTCATATGCTTTTTGGAAAACGGAATAACAGGTTGAGGTCAAAACTATTTTATGTGAACTATGTCATACCATACATGGCTATGATGTTGGTGGCCTATATTGTAATTCCCTCATGCCTGCTATATTCATGTATTGGTTCAAATTTCTCCCCTCACTTTCCCTTGGGCATCTTCAACCTCTTAGATTTGCCTTTGAAAAACATCTCTGCAAAATCCTTTTACAAGCCACCCTCTACTTTAGCAAATCAAACCCTTGTGGGCTTTATGGTAGAGGTTTAGAACCCTAGGCAGATAATCCAATTAAGTTAGCTTGGAGATTGGGAGTGCATTCCCTTTGATTCATACCTATGTCTCCCCGCAGAAAAGTAAGTATGAAGGGTGAGGGGCCGGAAGTAAAAAAATTTGGCACACATATATTCTTCCAATTGGCATACATTTATGTTCTTTATTAACCCATTAGATCAATCGATATGCAAGGCTTTTCTAAACTTCTTTTAGACTAGAGTGTATAGAAACAAAATTAATGACATTGACAAAGATCTCAGGTACTAGCTGTTGTTACACAGCAATTTGTCACTGTCTCCCTGTCAGTTACCCTGCTGTGTCAAGAATTCACACATAATCAAGTTCATGCCTTCTGAACTGGCCCAAAACCCTCTTTTCCAAAGTTTTCCTCATCAGCGTGTCTGTCTCTAAAATATCCGCGCTGACCGGCGGCTCTTAGTGTATTCCGTGCGCTGCCAGTGCGGAAGCACACGACTTTTCCGCGCTGGTCGCCAGCGCGCCTCTGCTTGTATTAAGTCGCGCTGACATGACTTTCCCAGTTATTGAGGCGCGACGTCAGCGCGTCAGTTGCCTTATAATCCGCGTTGATCCTGTTTGGGCGAATTTGTTCCAACAGCCAGCCTTCCAGATTATTCCAGGCCTGGTTGTTGGCTTTGTGAGTATCGACTCCCTTCTATGGCATGTCTGTTCGACTCTTTGCAACCACTTCCCTCAAAGATAAGCTCATCCTTCCATCTTTTTAGGAGACTCCTTCTCCTATATAAACTGCCACCATTACCATGAGCAGCTAGTTTGGAATAGCTTGGATTGTGTAGAGCTTATAGTGCTCAGATTGCTGCTACTATAGGTATTTGGTGTGCTAAGTGTGGAAGTGATTGATAGCTTAGGGAAGGTTGTTTTGTGTTGCTTGTGTGAGAGAGAGTTTCTTGTCTTGGGAGAACCATTTCCAAAGGTGAATGCTTGGGACGCTTGCTGACTGGCCCCTCCTGAGAAGGATACCGACGTCAGAACATTTGGTTGTACCCTTCTTTATTTTGATTAATAATAGATGACTGCTACTATTGTTCCATTCTCGTTTGTCTATGCAATGGTTAAATGTGAATTACGTCTTTTCTGACTGATGTATAGTTGCTTTTACTAGATTTCACGCTTGCGTTTGTTTCCTCTTCGTGTGTGCAGGTGTCTATTCGCGGGGATCGCAGAGGATCGTGACCAGCCGAAGCGAAGGAGCGAAGGCAGCATCTCTTCGTCAAACGACAGCGCAGGAATCCAAGTAGGTTCTCTTTACCTCTTGTTTAATTGTAATTAGGAACATGCATAGCAGCATTGTGTGATTGTTGCTAGACCCTTGCTGGGCTAGTAGGGATCGCCTCTATCCGTAGAGGGGATTTACCTCTCCAACAATTTGGCGACTCCACTGGGGATCAGCCTTCTTGTCTCTTGAGTCCATCTTTGTGTTGAGATCGGATTGTTCTCTCTTGACGAGATTCTGGGATTGTTTCTCTGCCTGCAAACTTTTTGGGTGCATCTGAGGAGTGTTTTAACTGTCAAAAGGTCTTTACCCTTTGGTTTGGGAAGTTTTTGTGTTGGCTTCTTTGGTTTTTGCCCTCAGCGCGCTTTAATTAAAAACAGACGCGCTGACGTCGCGTCCCTTCTTCTCTGCTGCCTTTGTCATCGCACCTGTATCATCCATAGTCGCGCTGACCTCGTTTTTGGAGACAGCGCGCTTTATACGTGTGCTTCCGCGCTGACATCGCGCGCTTGCTTCTTTGTCTTTCCTGTCATCGCGTCTGCGTTATTTATAACCGCGCTGACCTCGTTTTTCTGAGACAGCGCACTTTATCCGTGTATTTCCATGCTGGCGTCGCAAAGTTGTTATGGGAGCCCTCCTGTCAGCGCCAAGTTGCTGAAGGCCACTCGCGCTGATCCTGTAAAATTTGATTTTGTCCAGATCAGCCCACTGAACCTATTCCTCTAACTTTCCCCTCTTCTCTCCCCTTGGTTTGTGGCTTATTTTTCACTATTTGAACTCTGAGCTGCTTGCTTACGAAGTCTTGTTCCGCAGGGTTTCGTTTTGCTCATCTTTTCGGTTTTGCAAATACCTTCCTCTTTGCTGTCGCTGCGTGGTTCGTGTTCCCATCATTACTTTTATGGTTGCTGGATTGTGTTGAGTCTCTAATTGACTGGTTGTGACTCTCATCCTCCGGGTGTTTGCTTTTCTCCATTGATCGCACTCTATCCCTAGGACATCTAGAGGCCGTGTGTGTGTCAAGCCTTCCGTAGGGATCTTGTTTGCTTGTTCGATCAGCCATTTTTAGATTTGTTTACGCACTTGTTCAGTGATTGTTGAAGTGTTTTGGGTTGTGTTTCCGAGTGGTTTTCGCTTCCTCCTTACTTGCAATCCTTGCTTGTCTTGCCGAGCTTAGATCACATAGCTCGTGCAGAACTTAGTTTTCCTTTGATTTGGAAGTTTTTGTTGGGTTTTTTGGGAACTTTGTGTGCTTTCATTAAGTAATTTGCTTGGTGTTCCGGTTCCTCCAAATTCATTTAGATGCTTTGTGCCATTGAAAGGAAATCAAACTAGTAGCTTTGCTTAAAATAAATCGAAAAGGTAAAGAACATTTCGTTGATTTGCATTTTCAAAAAGAAAAAGTTTCCTTTCCTCGCTTTAGCTGCATTAAGTTGCTTGTTTGCTTGTATTTGTTTTGTTTGGTCAATATTCTTTACCTTTTCATAGCTAGAATTCATCGAACAAAATGAAATTCTTTGGCATGTAGTTTGCATCTAGGTAATTGTGAGAGAACATACGATAGAGCCTGAAATCAAAACTTAATCTTAAGATCAACTGTAAAATGAACCAAATGAATCTAAAAATGCATTGGAACTAAGCGCAAACATCTAGAGGTCTAGGTTAGAGACGTGTTCCGGCGTCTTTAAACATAGTCACTGTTGTTTCACATTAGGTTGGGTGATTCCTCCTTCTGTGACTCGATAGTGGTCTAACGCGGACTGTGCTCCCACGTACCGTCGCGTCTATAGGGAGACCCCAGTAGGCTTTTATCCTTTATCCATAGGAAGCCGAGTCTGCCGCCTTGTGAACCGTAACGCACCGAACACAGCATTCGGGAAGATTGACTGCAGTACGGAAAGTCCTTGGCTCTCATACGATTGCTAAGGTGTATAAGCAGTTTTACGGGTTGCTTGGTAAACCTTATACCTAGAGTCTCCAGAGCAGTCACTTTTGATCCTTTTCGGACTCTCTAAATGAAAAGGTGCCTGTGAGCGTCTTGTCACTTCGTGCTCATTAAACATTCGAAGGAGACTGGAGTCATCTTTTCGTCCTTTTCTCGACTCCTGAAACATGAAAAGTTCAAGTTTGGTTCTTGTGTCTTAAAATTAATTTGGCCACGATAACATCACCTGTTTTAGATCTTGTGTGCGCTAGTTTTGAGTAGGGTTTTATCGTTAGTCTCCTTTAGGTTTTCTAAGGGGTCTGGTCATCCTGGCTGACCCATCAACTCCCGGTCCAAGTGGTCAAGGTTCTCCATCTTCTGTTGCTCCAGAGGTACCAGTTGTAAGCGGTACTCTCCTTATTGTTCCGAGTATCCAGCCTATCAACGTACGTGCCCCAGGCGACGAAGATTACATAGAAGATTGGAATCCTATCTGGGAGCCCGATTATACCCCTCGTACCCATCGTACCCTTCTCGGTATGTCGTCTCCAATGTCTACTTCCCCCATGGATGAGACAGCTTCCAGCACCGGTGAGACGCCCGTGGTGACAGACATCGAGACCCCGATCCCAGCCTCCTCCCCCCTCCCTCCACGATATCAATCAGTGAGGGATAGGATAGCCACTAGAACTACCTCTACGACTATATGGGATCCTAATCTTATTGCCTCCACCGGGTCCTTTGTTTCGCAGCCCCTTAGTACACCCCTTACGACAGGGCTTAACACGCCCGTTACCTCAGTTCCCACTAGACCTACCGTCTGTGTAGCACGTCCGACTCCGGTTGTCAGCGCTGAACCAGCATCCTCATCTACAAACCCTCAAGCTGGTCCCTTTTCTGGTGGCATTCCAGGAGCGGGACCGTATGATGCTTTTGGCCAACCCATAACGGACCCAGATTACGAAGGTCCCCTCTTTTACTATGATGAGAACGGTGAGTACCTCGAGAGCATTTCGGTCCTTCCTCATCGTCCTTTCGAAGAGAACGAGGAACCGTTGGATATCGCATATGATCCCGCTACTCACATTTTTCATGGGGCCCGAGATCCTTTCGGACCACCCCAAGGACCACCCAATCAAGGCCAGCCACTCTATGTGCAAACCCCTCAGGGGCAACCACTTTATGGCCCGCCTTACCCAGGACAATCTGGGGACCCACAGGGACAACCCTACCAGGGACAACCCTCGGGCATTGGAGGTCCGTCGTATGCATATCAAGGTCAACCTACTGGCTATCCAGGGCAACCTGGTACCCAGCAGGGTTACCCAACTGGACAACCCGGGCAGCCTTACATTCAACAGGGCCAGCCCAGTTTCCAGCAAGGGTACCCATCTGGACAAACTGGCTCAGTTTATAATCCTCCAAATCAACCAGCAGTCCAGCAGGGATATCCTCATGGGCAGGGGGGGCAACCCCATGTACAACAGGGACAACCTACTCCCCAGTCTGGTCATCCTTCTGGGCAGGGTGGGCAACCCTATGTTCAGCAGGGCCAACCCACTGCTCCACCCGTGAATCCTTCTGGGCAAGGGGGGCAGCCTGCTATACAGCAAGGCCAACCTACTGCTCAGCCTATGCACCAAGGAGGGCAGCCTTCTACACAGCAAGCCCAGCCCTATGTTCAGTCTGTGCATCCGGGGGGGAAGACGGGCCAACCTTCTATACAACAAGGTCGACCCGCTGTCCGCCCTGTTCATTTATCTGGACCAACTAGCCGGCCTCAGGGCCGACCAGCTGTTCAGCCAGTTCAGTCGTCTGTTCCGCAAGGACAAACCCGGATGGCACATGGACAACCTGGTGCCCAACAAGTCTATCTTGCTGGCCAACTAGGTCCATCTCAAATCCAACCAGGTCAACCTTCGGGACAAATGGTTCAACCCCGGCCGGTTTAAGGACATTACTCTGGGCCTCAAACTCAAACGGGTTATCAAATGCAAGGTGGGCCATAGCCTCAACCTCCCTACCAAACGCAACCTGCCTATTAGGCTCCGTATGGGGCCCAGCAACCATATGGCTACCAGCAACGCCAGGGGCAAAATCAGTTTGCTCCTTATCAAAATTATGAGCAACCACAGGTCACTCCTTATCAAAATTACCAATATGGTGCACCTGCCGGGCAAGCTGCTGGTACATGGGGAGCTGGGGGGCAGACACAGGGACAGCCGTCCGCATATGGCCAGAATCCATACGGACAGAACCCCTACGGACAAACTCCCTATGCGCCAGGCCCTTTTGGACCAGGTCCATCGGGACAAAATTCTTACGCGCCAGGCCCTTTTGGGCCGGGTCCATCCGGACAAAGTTCGTGGGGGCAACCACCATCTGGGTGGAACCCTAATGTCGCCTCGAATCCGCAGCCACAAATGTCCTTTAACCCGCAGCTACCATTCTTAGCAACGTTGGAACTACCTGATGTGTCCAAATTAACAAATGATCCTATTTTACATAATCCATATTGGCCACCGGTTCCAACCAAAATACCAGGTGACTGTCCAAAGTTTGACGGCAAAGCCGGTGAAGACCCTCAGGCCCATGTAATGACTTATCACCTTTGGTGCTCATCGAACTCATGGCTTGATGATTCTATCCGGCTACGCCTCTTTCAGAGGACTCTCACTGGTTCAGCTGCTAAATGGTACATCGAACTCAATCGCGGCATGTTCCAAGATTTCAACTCATTGGCTATGGCCTTTTTGACTCACTTTCAGTTACCCATTCGGTACGAGACTGGGACCCACCTTCTCACGTCTCTCAAACAGGATACGGCTACGCACATCTCCGATCATATACATGAATGGAGAAGGCGTCGTCGCTTGATTAAGTTTTGGATCCCTGATCAGCTCCTGACCGACTGGTTCACGACTTCCTTTGTCCCTAAAATTGCAAAAGATATCGCAATGGGAGCATGTGTAACTGAAGAGCAAGCGATTGCGCGAGCTCAGTACCTCGACTTAGTATATTCTCAGTCAGGTACTTTGTATGAGTATTTGCCAGACGCCCCGAGGCATGGACAGCCCAAAGCTCCACCAAAGCCTTCTGTTGATGGAGTCATTGGTTCTGTGAATGCACCATCGAAAAAGTCGGCCGCGAACCCTGGGAAGCAGAAGCAGAATACCTCTAGCGAAAACGCTCCTCAGGGCCAATCAAATTCTGGGAGTACCTCCGAGGTAAACGCCGTTCAGTCCACCGCGGCGGACAAATCCTCGAAAGGGAAAAAGAAAGGAAAGGCTAAAGATAAATCTGGACAGCCTAAGCAGGACCCTCCTAAGCCTTCTTCCGAGGAAGGAGCTAAACGGAAACCTAAGTATCCTTGTCTCATCTGTGAGGAGGATCACTACACCAAGGATTTCCCCAGGCGCTCCGAGGTTAGTCGTCTTTTGAAAGGTGCTCCAGGGCCTCCTGCTATGCTTAAAGAGCCTTTCCCGTCCCAGCAGACGCATCAGGTGGTAGATCCCTCTCAAACCCCTTCCTCGTTCGGTTCTCAAGTGTTCATGGCTGGAACGATCCCCATCCATGTTTCAACTCGAGTGAAAGATTATCCTTCTCCCGCCGGGAAAGAGCCGGAGGTTACCTCCAGCACTCCTCCATCCAGTTCTGGTCCCCTTCACATTGAACGGCCCAGCCCTGAGACGATCCCCCGACCCCCTCCCAAAGGTATACTCAGGAAGTCATCCTATAACCCCAATGCTCGTGCTGCCCAGCACTATAGCATTGTCGAGGACTTAGCTCAGGCTCCGTCTGCTATGTCCGCATTAGAAGTCCTCCAGAGCTGCCCCTCCCAGAGGAAGTCCCTGCTATCAGCAATTGGTGGCATAGACCCGGCAGATTCGGATTTAATTTCTTTTGATCTCGAGGGTTTCACGCAGAGACTGCCTCATCAGGTAGCTTTCCTTATACAGGTTCTCATCAACGGCAAAACGATCCACCGTACAGTCATTGATGAAGGTGCCTCAACCTGCATCATGTCAGTTGCTTGCTGGAAGGCTATCGGTTCCCCTGCTCTGAGCCAGTCTCCTACGACCCTGGAGGCTTTCGATGGAAGAGAATCCCGTCCATATGGTATCCTCACGCGATTGCCCATCTCTTTAGAAGGGAAGACCGTAGAAGTGGAAGTTGAAGTTGTCGATGCGAATCTCACTTACAATCTCCTCCTTGGACGAAGCTGGACGTATGCCATGCAAGCCGTGGCGTCCTCTTTGTTCCGTGTCGTTCGCTTCCCCCATCAAGGAAGAATCGTCACGGTGGACCAGCTGTCCTTCTTTGCTTCCTCTTCTGAAGGAAATGTGCCATTCGTAGAGCATACCTCCAAATCGCTAGTGAGTGTGGGTGCTGGACTGTTCAAAGATCCCTCATTAATGGGAGTCTTCCCCCTCCCACCTCCGAATCTCGCCTCTGTTAATATGATTTCAGTGCGTTCTGATCCATGGGTCCTTCCCCCCTTGAATCAGGAAGACTCTTGGGGCGATATGATGCCGTTGAGTCCTGCCGAGCTCAACTACATCGAAATTGTCGCTGCATCGGCTCCCCCTCCTGAACCTGCTTTTTCAAGCAGCGTTCCCGATTCATATGATCACTTCCCTTGGTTGGGAGATGAGGCCACTTCGGATCCTTTGAAGGAATCATTCCCCTCCGATGAGGCTATCATTGAGACTATGTCTCTCGAGGAGCTCCCTTGGTTAGATTACCACCATCGCTCTTCGTTTCTCCCTCCACATTCGGAAATGGTCGCGTGTCTCGAGCGGTTTGCTTCATGTGTCCCGTCTCCGCCTCTCCAAACACCGGTTCAGTTATATCAAGTGTCCTCGGAAGGCAATATGGGTAACATTACGCAAACCCAGGCTATCGACATCTCTGTCAAACCAGGGATTGTCGAGAATATTTTCATTGGAGTCACATGCACTCCTGAGGAAGTTCAACTTTATACCGCTTTATTTCGTGAATTCCACGATGTCTTCGCATGGTCTTACGAGGAGATGCCCGGCATCGACCCTAGTATTGTGGTGCACGAAATACCTACTTATCTTGGCGCTAAGCTCGTTCGTCAACGTTTACGTCCAGTGCACCCCCGAAAGGCTGCCGCCATCAAGGCCGAAGTTGAAAAGCTCCTCCGAGCTGGTTTCATCTATGCCATTCCTCTCACGGAATGGGTATCCAATATCGTCCCTATGAATAAAAAACAGGGCACTATCCGGGTCTGTGTTGACTACCGTGACATTAATCGCGCCTGTCCGAAAGATAACTTTCCTACGCCTTTTATTGATCAGCTTATTGATGATTGCGCAGGAAGCGAGATTTATTCGTTTATGGACGGCTTCTCTGGTTACAACCAGATCAACATAGCCCCCGCTGACCAGCATAAGACAGCTTTCATTTGTCCTTGGGGCACGTTCGCTTATAAGAAGCTACCTTTCGGTCTTAAAAATGTCGGTGCCACTTTCCAGCATGCGATGTCGTATGCTTTCCATGATATCCGACACATCGTACAACCTTACCTGGATGACCTTCCAGCTCATTCAGCTAAACGTCAAGACCATCCATCTCATTTACGCAAAATCTTTCTCCGCTGTCGACACTACCGTATTCGACTCAATCCGCACAAGTGTGTCTTCTGCGTAGAATCTGGCCGACTGCTCGGGTTCATCGTCTCCCGGGAAGGCATCCGTTTGGATCCCCTTAAAGTCGAGGCCATTTTGAATCTTCCTCCCCCTGCCTCTCTGCAGGAATTACAGAGCTTGCAGGGTAAAGCTAATTTTCTCAGACGATTCATTCCAAATTATGCCGAGGTGGCTAAGGGTTTCACACGGTTACTAAAGCGAGACATGCCCTTTCGCTGGGACGCTATCGCTCAGGAATCCTTCGAGCATCTTAAAGACCTTCTTGTCTCAGCTCCGCTCTTAAGACCTCCGAATTACCACCGTGACTATACTCTCTATCTCGCTGCCGCTGACACCACCATCGGCATGGTTCTAGTGCAGGATGACGATGCTGGCACCGAGCATGTTGTATATTATCTTAGCCGCAACCTTCTGGATACGGAAACTCGCTATGCATATGTCGAGAAGTTGGCATTGGCAGCTGTCTGTGCCGTCCAACGATTCCGTCATTATATCCTGTTGCGCACAACGACCGTGATCTCAGATTGCAACCCCATGACATACATTCTGTCACGTCAGCTGCTAGGGGGCAAATACTCGAAGTGGATAGTAATCCTCCAAGAGTTCGACTTGGAATTCACTACAGCCAAGTCTAAGAAATCTCTGGTCTTTGCTGAACTGCTCTGTTCCTTACCATCTCATTCTACACCATCTCACTCAGAGGAGCATATCCCGGATGAAACACTGTTTCTCATCAGCACCCTCGACCCATGGTATGGGGACATTATCGTATATTTACAGACGTCTTCCTTCCGTCAGAATGTATCGAAAGATGCTCGACGGCGAATTCGTCACCAAGCTCAACCTTATCGTATCTCAGGCAATACCCTGTACCGTCTCGGCGTTGATTCTGTCCTCCACTGTTGCTTGACTCTCGAGGAGGCTGAGCGGGTTTTGAATGACTGCCACTCCGGCGCTTGTGGCGGCCATATGTCCGGCTATGCTACCGCTCAGAAGATCCTCCGTGCTAGTTATTTCTGGCCTTCCATCTTCAAAGATTGTATCCTTGCTGTACGAGCATGTCACGAATGCCAGGTTTACCACTGGAAGATGCGTGCACCTGTTGCACCACTGCACCCCGTTGTCACCGTAGGTCCATTTGCCAAATGGGGCATCGATTATACATCCTGTAACCCTCATTCGGCCGGGGGGCATGGGTACATAATCATTGCCGTGGATTATTTAACCAAGTGGGCCGAAGCGATGCCTACATTAAACGAAGACGGTTACACGGCGGCGCAGTTTTTATTCAATCATGTCATCACATGTTTCAGAGTCCCTCAGGCCATCGTCACGGATCACGGAAAGCATTTCCATAATCACATGATGACGGAACTAACGACCCAACTAGGCTTGCGTCAAGATAGTTCGACACCGTACTATCCACAATCTAACGGCCAAGTTGAAGCCGTGAACAAAGTTTTGATCACTATGCTTCAACGCACCGTCAATACGCACAAGTCTAATTGGCATCTGATGCTGTTCCCAGCTTTGTGGGCCTACCGGACTTCCGTGAAGGATGCCACCGGTTTCACTCCATTTCAATTGGTTTATGGACTGGAGGCTACCCTTCCCGTCGAATGCGAGATTCCTTCGTTGAAATTAGCTGTCGAGTTGCTCCCCAACACCACTTCGGTGGAGGAACGGCTTCTATACCTAGAACGGTTAGACGAGACTTGTCGTTTAGCCTCTCTGGATATTGAAGCACAAAAGAAGAGAGTCAAAGCTCACTTTGACCAGAATATTCATCCTCGTTCCTTCGTTGAGGGAGATCCAGTACTGCTCTACGATCAAGCCAAAGATAAGTTGGGGGCAGGAAAACTCGAGTCCATGTGGCTAGGAACCTACATCGTGAAAAGAGTTTTACAAAAGGGCGCATATGAGTTGATTGATTACGAAGGAAACCCTCTTGACAAGCCCCGCAACGGGCTGTATCTGAAAAAATATTACGCATGACTTCGTGCACTCAGTTTGTACATACGCGTGTTTAGTGTGTTTTGTGTGCATGATTTCATGTTCTGCTTTGGTGTGAAAACATGTTTCCCTCTTATTGTGTTTCTTCTTCTCGTGCAGATGTCTAGTGCACCTTATGTTGGTTTCGCTGATGGCGCCTGCCGTAGTACCTGCAATTTTTCTTCTGCGGCATGGGCGATCTATGATCCTCACGGAGAGTTGCTAGATCTTCAAGGAGTCTATCTCGGTCACACCACTAATAATGTTGCTGAGTACAGTGTCGTAATTGAGCTACTAGCCGAAGCAGTTGATCTCGGCATTCGAGCAATGATGGTAAACCTGGACTCCCAGCTGGTCGTTCATCAACTTAACGGGCGATATTCCGTCAGAGACCAACGTATCCTAAGATTGTACCTATGTGTCCGATTGTTAGAAAGGAATTTTGATTATATCACGTATCAACATATTCCAAGACGATTGAACACGTTGACTGATGCATTGGCGAATCATGTATTAGACAAACATTTGCGAAATAGATAACATCATACAAGAAGACATAGGAAGCATAATAGAGTAAAGCATATGTAAATATTTTCTCAAGCATAGTTTGCATGCGTGCGGTGTGTGCTTTTAAGCTTGCATTAAAAACATTAAAATACATGGGTCATCTGTTGTGCAATTCATACATAAGATCACATTTGTACTGAACATTTGCATAACATAAGCAAAACATCATCATATGTAAGCAAGATCCATCCAAAAATCGGTATGTATATATATATATCGTGTGGCGCACTGAGGCGCTCAAAAATAAGTGTATGTGTCAAAATACAAAAGTCACTGTTCTCCATACATCGAGACAAATGTCTCGCAAAGCATAAAAAAGAAACCTAGGCGACTAATGTGCTGGGTTGTGCTCTCTGTAGCACACAGCCGCTCGTGCCACCCGCCTCAACAAGCGGTGCACCCTAGGTGCCACCCCCACTGTATGGATCTGGTGCTCTATGGGAACCTCCTCGACTCCCTGATAGTCTGGCACGCCCTCCAGCAACCCCTCAAGGTTGCGAGCTATGGTCTCCGAAGTATCTACTCCTGGAGGGACTAAGGCAAGGACATTAGCTCACTGCCCCTCTCTCCGTGCCTCTGGAGCTAAGCCGACGGGTCTGACAGGTCCCACATCTGCACACGGCGACATTTGTTAAGACATATACATTAAAATCAAAAAACATTAAAAAAATCAGAAAAAAAAAAAATCAAAGTGTCATACCTCCATCATCCCAGTGGTCTCCCGGCGGTAATGGCATGTCTGGATCGTTGCGGAAATCCATACATGCGTATGGCCAATCCTCAACGAAAACAATCTGATGCTCTAAACACTCTCGAAAAACTACTCCCCAATGAGCTGGCCGGCCACCACCCCCGCGTGGCATGATGCGACCCCATCGAGTGGCCCGCATCTCCCGCGGACTCCTGGGAGGATCCACGGCTATAGTCTGCAGCCGCATGACTGGTACCCACTCCAGAATGAGTGGGAGTAGAAGCGACCCATAGCCGAACTGTTTCGACTCTCCGCGTCGACAGTTGTTGAGTTGCCTCTTCATGCAGTTGGTCACCGCAGTGGCCCAATCAAACACTGTAGGCTGTAGACAGTCAAAAGCTAGCAGGAGGTGGGTCTTCGAGGCCTCATGGTTGGTCAAGCTTCCCGCTGCCCGGGTCACCATAAACAGGATGGTGCGAAGAACTATGTCTCTCACCGTGGGGATCGACACCTTCCCACTCCGCGTCTTCTCAGCCTCTGGACATACTCGAGCCATGAGTTGGTCGAGAGTCTCGCCGCTGGGCCGCTGCCCCTCCAGAATGGGCCTCGCACCCCGGTGTGACAAACCGGTCAAGAAATATATGTCCATGAAATCAAACTCGATATCTTTACCACGGATGGTAAATTTACCGTCTATATGGTTCCATGACCGGATCAGGAACTCCAGTAAATCGTGATGAGCTCTTAGACGTGGAGTCAAGAAGAATTTTAAAAATCCACATGCCCACATGGCATCTCGACAATCCGCTCTTGCAAAAGCGGCGATATCCTCAACATCATGAGCCCTCTCTTGCCACTGGAAGGCCATTGTGCCCTACATAGCCAATAAGAACAATTAGAAGGCTGGTAGATAAAAATTTCACGTCCAAATTATCAAAAATAATATTTAGCTGCGCCAGCGCGGCTGTTTCTAAAACAGACACGCTGAAAATGGCGGCCCTTTGTATTTTCTTCAGGTCAGCGCGGAAGAACACGGGTTTTCCGCGCTGATCCGAAATTTGGTATGTGTTATTTTCATCGGTCAGCGCGGTCCCGAGCGGGAAACCCGTGCTGACCGAGAGCGCACCCATGGCTCAAAAACTTGCCCAATTGGGCCAATCCAACCGTTAAATTACAAATAAAAATGCTCAAAAAAGGGCGCGTGGTAAGAGGAACCTACCTGGAGCAAGCCGTTCGCCAAATGGTGTCCGCACGAGGAAGAACTGGCTCCGTCAACTTCACAGCTTCACAACGTTCTCAGCGGCTCAATTTGGTAACAATGGTGAAAATGACTATTTACCTTTCTATTTATAGTAAAAATGGCTTAATTGACTTTAATTTTTGCAAATATGGGTTTATGGTCATGCTTTTACCATGGGTTTTATGCTTCTGTACTGTTTTATGCATGTTTAGTATATTTTTAACATGTCGAACGGATTTATGCGGGTATGTTTCTAGTTGTGCAGGTCCTTCGAAACGGTGAAAATCATAATGATCTTAACATCACTTGATCGCGAACTGTCGTCTTTGAGCTCTTTTCCGACACAAAACAAGAAAAGATGGCCGAGTCTCCTTCCAGCTCGTTAAAAGGAATGAAAGGCGGTCATTTTAAGCTCTTCTTCTGACCGTGTAACTTAAAAAGATTGCCGGGTGTTTGTCGTTTCGCACTCGTTATCGGCTCTAAAACGACGTGTTTCCGACCGCTTTTTTACTTTTTCAGGTCGAAAGCACTATTTACGAAAAGTACTCCTCGATCGTAATGGTCGGGCGGTTCTTTCGAGCATTGTTTTATACTTTTTCGGGCTCGAGAGACACAACTGCACGAAAAAGGACCCCCCTGGAGTCTCCTTTTCCGCTGTCTTTTCAGGCTCTCTAAATAAGAAAAGACGCTGAGTTTTTCCTTTGTCAGGCTCGTTAAACACTTGATGACATCGGACATTGTCAAAATGACACTCTTCAAGCATATGCTATCCCCGTCAAGCTTGTCATCCAAAAATAATCGGGGTACCTGCCAGAAATGGTGGGGCAAATGGAAGTGTAATCATAGTCGTGTTGGCAGTATGTCACTCTTGAACATGGCACTCCTCTGCTTCGTGTCTGGGTGGGACCATCTCATCTCGCTTTTCACTGGTTTCCGTGGGTTTGGGTTATCCTATCTGGCCTATCATCTGCTCATTGCTGTCGTTATCATACCCTTTGCTCATTTGATGTCAAATACTGCCAAATCCACTATAGTGCCGCCGATATGTTCAAGAGAAGTTGACCTCTGCAATAATACAACCTCATCTGCTATCTCACACAAATCATGTTACCTCTGTCTCGTGTCGATGATGTGGGAAACATTATGGCCCACCTTCGGTCAAGGTCACTTCCTGTCGACTTCAGCTCATTATCCAGGAAGGTGACTTAGAGACTCCCTTCAGGTGCCTTAGAGCCTGCATGCCTCAATGGCAGGTTCTCCGTGTTCGACGCGAGGTTTACATCATTGGCCTCCGATCGAATGATTCCGTGGGTGTTCGACACCAGCTCATTGATTCACACTCCGCGGATTGTACCTATAGTACCTTGAGGGCCATTGTCATTATTGGTGGTACCTCTCGCGTCTGTTAACAGTTTTCATTATTGACTGGTAATCAGACGATGTTCACGCGTGTTCGACTCCAACTCATGTATTCGCACGCTTGAACTTGTACTTCGTTCGGGTCGGGATGGAGCGCAAGACCCTGGATCCCTGTCTGTTTTTGGTCCAGGCTGCGATTTTGTGGATGATCATTACATGACTCATCGATGGATGGTTGCGCCCATACCTGAGTCTTGATGGATGGCTCCGACCATACCTTGTCATTATTCTGGTCTCTTTAGTTGGATGGCTGCGTCCATTCCACAGACCTTTTCGCATGTCTTTTTGGATGGCTGCGCCCATGCCTAGACTGCATGTACTTGATTATCAGAGATATTCGGTCCTGCCTGGTGGTGGTCCAGTTCGGCAACGTGTTGTAAAGCATTTCACCCCTCCCACTCTCTCGGTCTTCATGCTTTAGGGGGCATCTGTTACACAGCAATTTGTCACTGTCTCCCTGTCAGTTACCCTGCTGTGTCAAGAATTCACACATAATCAAGTTCATGCCTTCTGAACTGGCCCAAAACCCTCTTTTCCAAAGTTTTCCTCATTAGCGCGTCTGTCTCTAAAATATCCGCGCTGACCGGCGGCTCTTAGTGTATTCCGTGCGCTGCCAGCGCGAAAGCACACGACTTTTCCGCACTGGTCGCCAGCGCGCCTCTGCTTGTATTAAGTTGCGTTGACATGACTTTCCCAGTTATTGAGGCGCGACGTCAGCGCGTCAGTTGCCTTATAATCCGCGCTGATCCTGTTTGGGCGAATTTGTTCCAACGGCCAGCCTTCCAGATTATTCCAGGCCTGGTTGTTGGCTTTGTGAGTATCGACTCCCTTCTATGGCATGTCTGTTCGACTCTTTGCAACCACTTCCCTCAAAGATAAGCTCATCCTTCCATCTTTTTAGGAGACTCCTTCTCCTATATAAACTGCCACCATTACCATGAGCAGCTAGTTTGGAATAGCTTGGATTGTGTAGAGCTTATAGTGCTCAGATTGCTGCTACTATAGGTATTTGGTGTGCTAAGTGTGGAAGTGATTGATAGCTTAGGGAAGGTTGTTTTGTGTTGCTTGTGTGAGAGAGAGTTTCTTGTCTTGGGAGAACCATTTCCAAAGGTGAATGCTTGGGACGCTTGCTGACTGGCCCCTCCTGAGAAGGATACCGACGTCAGAACATTTGGTTGTACCCTTCTTTATTTTGATTAATAATAGATGACTGCTACTATTGTTCCATTCTCGTTTGTCTATGCAATGGTTAAACGTGAATTACGTCTTTTCTGACTGATGTATAGTTGCTTTTACTAGATTTCACGCTTGCGTTTGTTTCCTCTTCGTGTGTGCAGGTGTCTATTCACGGAGGATCGTGACCAGCCGAAGCGAAGGAGCGAAGGCAGCATCTCTTCGTCAAGCGACAGTGCAGGAATCCAAGTAGGTGCTCTTTACCTCTTGTTTAATTGTAATTAGGAACATGCATAGCAGCATTGTGTGATTGTTGCTAGACCCTTGCTGGGCTAGTAGGGATCGCCTCTATCCGTAGAGGGGATTTACCTCTCCAACAGCTGCAATCTCTGTTTTTCTATGTTTCATTTTAGGGATTAAGTTTTAGCATAAAATCTAGATTTTTGCAAAATTTCCTGCGAGTCCTCGCAAGATTTTTCTTGTGCTTTGTTCTTGGACATAGAAAATAATATTTCTATTTACACTTAGAGTGTTCTAGCTTTTGTAATTAGTGGTTTTACTAGAACTCCCAATCTCAGGGCATCCAGAGTGGAGTTCCACCTACAATGGCTCATGAAAGTAGTTGTTGAGGGATGAGGCAACACCTAGTATCAATCCACCACCAAACCCAACCTTTTGTTTCCTCCATGAAGCCTACTAGAAAATATTCCCTAATATCTAAAAGTTTTGCGACCCATAAGAAATTCTCCCAACTGGACTAATCCCTAAGTGCTAGCTCATAGATTTGTTGCAGGGTAACTATTGATAAACCTAGGGCATTAGGATTAGGAGATTTCTCTTTTATGAAAATTTCTTGTGAATTATTTTTACTTCTTTGTAATAGGATCTTCTCTTCAGTTAGATTATTAAAGTGTTCTTCTTCATCAAGTAGTTACCAAAGCATAAACAATGAAGAGATAAGAGACATAGAATGTACGCAATGAGCCAAGGCCAAAATCTCTCCAACTTGAGAGGAAAATCAAAACGAATTCTTCTTCTTATAAATACTTCAATTGACGAATACCAAGACCATAACCTAGAACCTTGACAAAACGACCTCTCCAAGGCCAAGTCAGAAGCCTTGTATATTCAACCTCCTTTTTAGTCAATGATGATCAATATTCTTCCTTCAATAACTTGACTATCCTTCATATTTTGGTTCCCTGGATCAGATTTGTAGTTCTCGGCCCTACTATAGAAACCTTAGCACGTGTGGTTGACTAACCTTTTGAACCTTGATCTCCTTTTCTTCGATGGTATGACCTCTTATTACAATTCGTCTTGTAATCTTACTTATCTTCTTCCTTAATTCAACTTCTTGGACAACGAAAAGACCTTCAACCTTTTCTGCAATAGATAGTTCTTCCCTCCTTTGCACTTGTGAAGGTATTATCTCTAAAATACACCAATATATTCACTCTTCCTTTCCTTCTCTTCATTGGCTATGAGGCTCCTTTCCTAGTGATCTTTGCACTTCTTATTGTAGACTTACTTGACCAAATTGCTTGTTCACAAATGAAGGCTGAGCTGCTTATTTATAGTGATTCGTCCATCAAAATAAGTTGACTTGTGTTGTAAGTGTGCTGAAGTCCCATTCTAGAAGCATACTTAGGCCGACATGAAGAGCAGCTTGTGACAAGGTCTTGGAGGGCTAATAATTTTTCTGTAACAATGGATTACATGCCCAAAATGGGTCTTCAATCTTTGGCATTGACGCTATGAACTTTATGACTCAATGACCAAGCCTAATAAAATCTAAAATTATAATTCTTGATCATGAAACCCATGATTCAAGTATCAAAAAAATAAATTTATTTTTCTTCTTTACGTCAATTACATAAAATTATACATGTCATTATGAAGACCAAACCTAGTTACACTTTTCAATAGTAACTACAGTTATGCTTCCAAAGGAAATGTATATTTGAAGTCCATTTTTCTATAATATATTAAATCTCTTCTTATTTTTATATATTATGGGAAATACCAATAATATATGGTGCATATCACGATTACTCCATTCTCCAGGGAGAGGAATTCAAGAACTACATCTCTAGTACAAAACTACGAACTCAATTGCATCGAGATGAACCCCAATTCGGTCAAGTAAGTCTACAATAAGAAGGGCTCATTCTTACACCTTATTAACCCAAAAAAAAAAAACTAGAGATTACACATCATCACATTGTTTTAAAAGTAAAATTATCTTATTCATCCCCACTAACACCATTAGGTACTTGGTTGGTGTATTTTCTTCATCAAACCAACTGAAATGGTGATAATGGTTTGTCTGGTTGGTTTGATTTGATGAACTAGGGGTAATTGTTTTATGTTTTTGGTGTGGCGGGAATATTTTGTTCTAGGTGGGAAAGGCCCACAAACTCTGCTATTTGGTTTTAGACGCGAAACACTTGCAACACCATTTGGTGTAAATTACCATCATTAATTGTAATTTTGTTATCAATTTTAAGCAAAATTAGATTTTTGTTAAGGAAAATCAATGGAAGACATAATTCATTACTTGCCTAATTCATTGATCTTTCCCTCTTGTCGAGAAAAATATTAAGATTAGAAAAACAATGAACAAAACCATCCTTCAAAAACTTAGCTAGACCCTCCCCCTTTTTTTGGGAGTTGCCTGTAAAACTTTGTCCATATTAACATGAATCTCCTCTTACAGGAACGACGAGACACCCACTGGAATGCAGCCAAAAGAGTTCTTCGATATATCCAAGGAACAAAAGATTTTGGTCTTCTTTACACAAAGACTAAAAATTTTGTACTTGGTGGATATTCTGATGCCGACTTTGCTGGAAGTATTGATGATCGAGCATCAACATCAGGTTATTTAATGAACATGGGGTCAGCAGCAGTATCTTGGAGTTGTAAGAAACAAGCTATCGTGGCCACTTCTTCAGCAGAAGCAGAGTACATTTCAGCATGGGAAGCAGCATGTGAAATTGTTTGGTTGCGCCGAATTTTGCAGGACTTGGGCATTTCTCAGGGAGAAGCTACATCATTGTTCATTGACAGCCAGTCAGCCATCAAACTTGCCAAGAACCCAGTTTTTCATTCAAAGACAAAGCATGTGGACACCAAGTATCATCATATCAGGTCTCTCATTGCCAAAGATGTCCTCAACCAGTTTATTGTCCTTCCGAAGATCAGATCTCCGACATTTTCACCAAACCGATTGGCAGAATAAAATTTACTAAGTTCATGGATGAACTTGGTATCTGTTGTAATGTATCTTTGGATCATAGGGGGGAATGTTAGATGATCCAAAAATACTTTATTATCATAGGTTATAAAATTGAAATAAAATAATGATTAATTTAAGAAATTAAATTAATAATTATTCTAGAATGATTAATTATTTTAGAGACAATTAGAATTAGTATATTGTTGTAACAAGATATGACTCTCGAGATGAGTCGTATCTTAGGCTCTATTATAGGAGATTAGTTAGCTAGTTGGTTTGAATAGCATTTATTGTAAATGGACACTTGTAAGTGATCGATAATTAGAGGTAGTTAGGACATGGAGCTTATAAATAGCTCATTGCAAGAGTGTTTGGTTGTTCGGGTGTAAGCTCTTGAAAATCAATTATGTAATTGTTTTTTCTGATTAATAAAATTACGTGTCTGAGGACACTTCTGCCAATATAATTCTCTCTGCTCTTATGAAAAAAAAATCCTTTCGCTATCTAAGACACTTCCTCTTGACTTTTATGCACCTGTCTTGACCAAGCTCCCTCTTCTGAAATATGGTGCAACCTCTTCCTTTTGAGCCATCACACTCTTTTAAAATATGGTACATCACCCTCCCTAGTGGCTCGACTCCTTCCTCAACTTCCTTGCTCTTTATTAGGAGGAAAAATCCCTCTTGTGGAAAAGAGTGATCTCCCCAAATTCACAAATCAAATATAAGACAAACCAAACAACAAATACAATTTCTCTCTAGCAAATTTCGAAAGAGATATACATGTTTTATGGAGTAGATCTCCACTTAGATCCTTTCTCTGCTTGATTCTTGTTCCACATTAATCTCTGAAGATTAGAACCTACAACACAATGACAAACCAAAGGATCAAAGCATACTTTAATTCAAGAAAATACTAATTAGAAGATTAAGGAGCTCTAATACAATGAATGAAAACAATGAGCAAGTCATGTGAGAAAGACAATATATATTGTATTAACAAGTAAGAGAGGAAGAATACAACCCTAAGCCTCCACTCCAAATATCCCCAATGCTCCTTTGTGCAACAAGCCTTCAATCCCAATTGGACAACATAAGGGCATAAGTTAAGTGCTCAAAATGTCAATCCTTTCACCATTGAGTAGCACTGTATTTATAGGAGAGAAGGGGGAGGTTGGAAATCCATTTTCCATGGGATGAGATCCAAAAAAATGGGGAATATATTTTGTTGTTGTCTGATGTGTACACCTAATGCGTAACGCTCAAAACACGGGTCGTCACTCTAAATCCATATTCACTCCATTTATACCCTCTCCTAGATAAGTCAAGTGGGGAAATCAAGTTTTTCTAAAGAAATAAAGTTCATTTTGGTACTCAAATGCTCTAGTTATTTCTTTAACTTTTCTTCCTTATAGAAGCAAAAAAATCAAAATATTATAGAGACTTTATTTTCATAGACCAAAAAGTAAATACTACTTAACCTTTATTTTCCTAGAAATCTTAAAAAGAATATAATAAAAAAAATAGAAAAAGTATTTTTTCAAAATTTTCCTATTAAAAAGCGAGAAATCCATCATACCTAACAATTCTTGTGAAAGAAATATTGTTTGACCAATTTTCTTAGCCACAGTGTTTGGAACTTGGTATGCTTACCCGTTTCCTCATGTGATTTGTCCCATTTCCCAACAGGTTGTTGAATAGGGATTAAGGACCCAATAACTTTCTGCTTCATTTTCGTCCTGAACTCAGCCTCTTGTGCATCGGCTTCGGCACCGTCCCCCATTGCAGCCGCACCCAAGCCAACCCATGCTCAATCCCTGTATATCCTTGGGATCAATAACGCTGTTTTCAATCTTTTTTAATCATTTCTCAAATGGGGTTTTTGGTAGCGGAGATCAGGCGCTGCTGTAACCATTTCTCCAATGGGGTTTTCGGTTGATGAGATCAGGCGCTGCTGCCATGACATGAAATCCTTGACTTTCGAATGGCCGAAAAATATGCTCCCGCTATCACAGTACAACGTGTAAGATATGATGAGCAGGGAGCCGAAGACGTTCTCCATGATAGCGGCTTCAAAGAGCCGAAGTATTCGATCTTCGGTATCTAAGTGATGTAAACGCTGCGGTATCGAAGTGATGTAAACACTTAGCTTGCAGGGCATGAAGAAGGCCTCGAATTTGGCCCGGAATCACTGTTTCCCATGTATTTATTCTTAAATACATGTATCAGTAGCCAAATATCATTATTTCCCATGTATTTATTTTTCAATTATTCAAGGTCCGTCAAACATAGAGCCACAACCTTGAACAAATAACCTAAAGCATATTATGAAAGTTACCCGTGTTTGATTGGAAGATTATTATTTTTTTAAAATTGTAAATGAGTGTAAATTCAAATTATTTTTAAGAAATATTTGTTGATAAATATTAGATTTTAATGATATATAGTTATATATAATGTTGAAATTGGAAAAAATAATAATAATATTTATCAAATTCAATAAGAAAAATTTAGTAATGATTTTAACAAAATAATTATTCTAAAAAATTAATCTTTACATTGAAGAAAAATTATATTATAGTAAAATTATTTTAAAAACTTTTTTAAATTGGAATGGTGTTTTATTTTTAACATAAAATAAATATAGCAAATTAACTTCCAAAGCATTTTAATTTCTCTATCCCTTTTTATTCTCCCCATCTTTATTGTTGTCACTATAATGTAACATAATTTTAAGGTTAGACATGTGGGTTTTTTTGAATATAAGCAATATGTGTAGCCTTGGTCTCATAAAGATAAGGTCTCTATATATGTCACCAATATGCATTTATTTAAAAGGCTAATAAAGGTAAGACTATTCCAATGTTTTCACCATGCATAATCAATGTTGAAATAATGAAAAAATGAAGTTTGATATGGGTTGACACATATGATGTTGATAATAATTCTGAATGGTGTAGTAATGTTGTGAGATTCCCTCTATCAATGTATATGAGAGTTTCTCATAATTGAAAGAATAACCACAATAACGTGGGATTTCCCCCATCAGTGTTAATGAGGATTCCCCTTCATCAATGTTATTGAGGTTTGCTCATAATTGAAAATGTGACGATAATAACTTGAGATCCTACTAAGATTTTGGCATTTAGTTATTACATTTATATTGTTAAATTAGTCTTATCCTTGTTGGTTGGTTTTGTGTATCCTTTGTCTCCCATATATACCACGAATACCTAGTTTTAGAATCCATCCCATCTTTTACATTTGTTATATTGTAAAAGGAAGTTATATTTATTGTATTGTTATATTTTAACAAATGTGGAGAACATAAAGATTAAGTCCCAAGATCATTGATCAGTGAAAGATCCACATCAATGGGCGTTCAATGCAACACCAAGGAATTACTTGATTACCAATATTGATTTGAGAAAAATATTACAGTAAATATGCTCTAAAATCTATATCCTATGTGTAGCCATTCTTTAATATACCCCGGGTTCTAACTTTAAACACTCGAACCCTTGCATCCTTGTATTTAGAATCTTATCAATATTTTTGGTATTGATTGAAGAAATCCTTTGTATATGTGCACATGGAAGCTATAATCACTTCCATTTATTTGTCACTTTTATATATGTACCGCCTCGATATATGTCCAGACTTCAATATATGAACCACTTCCATATATAGAACCAAGATTTCATATATGTGCTTCATGGAAGCTATATATATGCATTGCTTCCATATATGTTCTTACACTTTCATATATCTGTACACACACACACACACACAGATATATATATATATATATATATATATATATATATATATAGAACCAAGATTTCATATATGTGCTTCATGGAAGCTATATATATGCATTGCTTCCATATATGTTCTTACACTTTCATATATCTATACATATGTGTGTGTGTGTGTACTAGAGTATATCTGAGATACATGTATATAGAAGCGATGCATATACAACAATTAATGCACATACCGAAGTGACACATATACAAAACTATAATTGGATATACAAAAGTAGATATAGCTTTCATTTGTGTATATATGAAATCCTTCTTCCATACATGTGTGGCTTCTATAGCCATGTACGCATACATAATATACAAAATTGTGCATATACCAAAGAATGTAGAAATCATACCATCTTGTACAAAATTCATCACGTTTGTATA
The DNA here is from genome assembly GCA_031772625.1 of Pinus tabuliformis. Taxonomy (NCBI): domain Eukaryota; kingdom Viridiplantae; phylum Streptophyta; class Pinopsida; order Pinales; family Pinaceae; genus Pinus; species Pinus tabuliformis. Next base: position 86,862,003 of record CM062819.1, on the reverse strand, counting down.
TGCATCACTTCTATATAGCTACTTTTTGACAATATTGCGGGATTCACACTTCTCTTCTTTGTTTATATCTTGGGATTAATGAGTTCAACTTCTCCTACACCGCCCATCCCACATTGCAGTAGCACTTAAGGTGATTTTATTTCAACCCCTGGCAATGCCCAAGGAAATTTTGTATATGCGTGCATATACAAAATATATATTGCAATTGGGGGTTAAAAGCATATGCTTGGTCCCCAGAGTTTGAGTTTGTTATATGGGATATTGGTCTGACGATATATACAATATACAAAATTGTGCATATATAAAATAGTGTATGCACTCTTTTTTTCATAAATGGATTCTTAAGTATCCCCCGCATGTGAATGTATATATGGAAGTGCACATACACAAAAGAGCATCAAAAGAACATGCTCTTTTGTATCTTCAATATAAGTTTGCATATATTGATCTGGATTCAATCAATATATTATTCATCATCCATTTTCATTGTTTTAGAGTGGAATAATATAATATGCTTCCCATTCACAAGTCCATCAATACCAAAAAAGATTGATTAGGTTCTAAATACAAGGAAACAAGAGTTACCTTTTGTAAAGTTAGCACATGGGTTATGTCAAAGAATGACTATTGAGAAATCTTGGGCATTGAGATTAGGTTTTTCTCTTTTACTGCACTTTTTGTTGTACTTCAGATGAAATACCAAATTTTGTGTCTAGAATGAAAGTCGAGTTGCTTATAAATAGTATTTTTCCATGCTAATTAGGTGACATGACTTGGAGACAAGGTCGAATACCAAGAAGTTGACAAGGATTTCGCCTAAAGGGTCATGACTCAACCCTTTATCCGGAATTGGCATTAAGAAAACTTATAGGAATTTCAAAATTCTCTAATGGTGGAAGTTGGGGTAGGTCGTTCACTTGGATTTTTGTCGCGATCCGTAGGATTTGACAATGCAGCAGGATCAATTAGAATGTGAGTTAAGCTCTGAATTTAACCCTTTCATTAAAACTTTTGTATTTATTGGCCAAATCGGTTATTATAGGTCATAGAAATAACATATTGCGTTACGCCAAGGTCTTTAACTCACACGCGCTTGACATTCTGATATATCATGGAAGTTATTGATATGCATCGCTCACAACCATTGGATCATATTTCTCAACGGAAAGGCGTTATAAAAGCCTCATCTTCTCATCCAACGTGACACATTGACCATTGGATGGAATGAGTGTGGGTCGTCAGATCATATTGGGAGTTAAAAGAGCATTGAAATGTGCGCGGTTTTGTGGGTAATGCACCTTATCAACCATAGGATTGAGGGATTTACAATCACTTGATGATATTGGATGCAGATATATGAGTGGCAGTTGAACGATCTGATGGGAGGTGTTAGCCCCATCATTGGGTCGACATGGTGTCATGATGATGGGTATTGGGCATAAAAGAATGCCTGAAAAACCACCCCTTGATTGGTGTGATACTGGCTATCGAAACTAGGAATCCTAGTTCTATGAATAGCAATTTTTTTAGTAGTCCATTAACTATCATATTTTTGATGCAAAATCTGTCGGATACACAAATGAAATGTTGGATTCACCCATTTATTCGATTGGCTAAAAATCTAGGTTGTTAGACAAATCGTTAGCTTCCTGACAAAGGTCAGAAGTGGTCGTCGGATAGATAGAGCAACAATTGGAAGCACAATGGTAGTCGTTGATCCTGCGACCTCCAAAGATCATAACTGGTCATCATATATAGATCACATCCTTCATATTATCCATTGGTGTTTTGATAATGGCACGTCAAAAAACCTAGTGGGATGTGCAACTTGGCCTTTGGTTCACTGTCAGAGGTCCATCGACTATCTGACGCATGTCATTGGAATCTTATTGTCAAATTTGTGGAATTCCCAGTGAGCATGGGGTCAGATACCTGACAGACTATTCATCTATTATTTTTCATTTATCTGACTAGAGGCTAAAATATTTCCCATCGACTATTTGATGCCTCGTCATTGGATTTTGATCGTCTAATTTGTGGATTGTTTTGCAAGATGTCGTGGATTATCTGATGGACATCGCATCAGATACTTGATAGAGTATTCATCTTCTTGTCATCGTTTATCCAAATAGAGGCTATAATCAGATATTTGATGGCCATTTGTCTTGCCAATTATTCAACCGAGTTCTACTGACAAGCTTGGAAAATGAGGCCCGTCGGAGTCATGATACAATTTTATTGAATGTCCAACACTAGGTCATCATATTTTAGTGGACTTTGTAGTAGTGTTACAATTTTCCCATCACTCATTAATAATTCGTGACAATATTAAGTGGCCTATGGCATGATGATAAAGGGGGAAACATCTAGCATGTATTTATTCAATACCAATAATTAGGTGCAAAGGAATTTGGAGAGAAATATTGAATTTCAAATGGGTTCCCTACCAACCAAATACCTTGGCATCCCTCTTGTCGCTAATTAACTGTGAGTTTCATGTTGGTTGGAGATGAAGGAAAAGGTCTCGAGGCGGTTGGATAACTAGACCTTCAATGCGTTAAATATTTCCATTCAAATTATTCTACTTAAGGTTGTTATACAAGGCATTCTGATTTATCAGTTGTAAATCTACTTACACTCAAGGGAGTATATAAGAACAACATTTCTAGCTTTCATAAATTATTGTGGGAAGGGGATCAACATGCCAAAAATTAGACTCTAGAGTCTTGGGAGAAGGTGTGTCTGCCAAAATTGGGGTGTGGTATTGGTTTGAGGGACCCTGGAACTCTTAATAAAACTGTTGACACCTAATCATGGGGATTGGGTGAACAATTGTAATTAGTGTAAATAAATAATAGAGGAAATGGAGAGTCATCGAGAGATGAAACTGAACAATCACTCCCTCTTGTATATAATATTGAACAACCTAAATGAATAAAACAATCTCATTTTCTAGGAGTTACCTCCTGGCCTGACATGGTATCAAAGCCACCTCTATTTTTTTAGCATTCCTACCCTTGTAACTCCTTTTTGCCTATTCTGCCTATGTTCTACCTATTTTGCAGAACTAACACCTTTTCCATGCCTCTGAGGCCTGACATTGTCATATGTTTTTTATATTTTACAGAGAGCAACAAAACACTCCTTTCTTGCGGCTTGCTCTAATTGTGGCATTGAGCCATCATTTGAGCCAATTTAGGCATCAAGCCCATAGGTATAGGCAATGTTTCACAAGCTTTTTGGCACTCATTTCCCCAACCCCTATGTAAAGTCCACTTCTTCTCCGGACTTCCCTTGAAAGAAGGAGGGATACAGAAATTCGAAGGCCACTTGGCATGAAGCCACCTGAAAATATTCCCTATTCTCATTTTGGCACTTGAGAGCTAGCTCTCATCGTTTCTGCTGGTCATTCATCCTTCGCTTGTGCACCCCCACGCTCCCCATTCCTTCCGCTAATGCAACTACTATTGCCCCTTCTTGTTATACGCGTTCTTAACAAGTGATCTGATAATCACCCTATGAGTGACCTCAGTTGAAGATTTATTAAAAAAAAAGGTATTACAAACCCATGTGCTGGTGTGTGTGTTCTGTGTTATTGAAGCAATGGATTGATCAGATTGCCAATACATAGAAAATAAATAGAAAGATAGCAGAGAAATACAGTAAGCAACACAAAGACACAAACAATTTTTAATAAGGAGTTCACCCTATTCTCTAGGGCTACGTCTTTAGTCTAGCTTCATTGGTGGCCTTGTTTTATTGTGTATTTCAGCAGAGAAATTACAATGCAGGAACTCAATATGAGTTCTCCTGAAGCAGATTTTGCTTGGCAAGGTGGTTCTTGGATTTCCCAAGCCACTTGGAGTACACAGACTCTTGTTCTTCCTACCAGCTCTGTGACCCTCAGTCTATAGTGGAAAGAGCCAACTCTGATGCTCAATCCGGACAGATTCCTCTATGGGAAGGCTTGATTCTTCAAGCTCTCTGGTGCTCGATGCTGCTTGTGGTCAGCTCGGCCCTTTGTCTCCTCTGCTTGGCTTTACTACTCTGTATGCTCAATCCTCCTCTCAGGGTTCACTGTTCACTGTCTCTCTTGGTCACTTGGACTCTTCGCTCTCTCTCTCTCTCTCTAAATCCCATTCGACTGTCTCTGTTCATGGCTTTAGCCATTCGACCTCCATGCCTGTTTGGTTCCTCTCCTGCCTGTGTCGATTGGAGTTCCCTATTCGGTGTCAGCATGAACGCTCAGGAAGTAGCCATGTGTCCTCATTGGAACATCGCCAGCCAGTTCATCGATTCGTTTCTTTCTCCATTGTGGCGGTCAACAGATTCCAAATTCCCTTAAATCGCGACTTAATTCCCTGTCAATTCTAGTTCTGTCTATCGGGTGCAATCTCAGCCATCCAATTTGGGATCCTCCAGATCCAACGTCATACGCACGTCGAGCGCGGTTGAATTTCTCGACCAATAATGTGCGATCACAGCGGTCTTTCTCTCACCTTCACTGCCACGCATCGATTGCTGACTGTGATCACTCAGTTTTCTCCAAAACCTCTTACCGTTCAAGGGCGCCCTGATCAAACCGCCAGTTTCCAGGTTGTGGGTCCCACCTTCGTACGATGGCGCTTTTCGTTTCTCTGCCCACGGTCCTGTGGCTCCCAACATGACCGAGTGCTTAAGGCTCTACTATTTCAACCCTGTTCGCTCAGCGATGCACGATTACGCTAATCGCACATAAAAAATCAACTCATTTTCCCATTCCGGGGCTCCCAGGGGCTACATCGACCTCCTATGCAGTCTCCATGGGCCTCGAATAGCGTGCTCTGACCGAGGTCCTCCTCGTTCCGTGTTGGCTTCCATGGCCACTGGTTCAGGGTGTTTTCGATTGTTATTTTGGATTCTTCAAGGATTTGTTTCATCCCGATATAGTCATGGTTCTATGACAGTCGTTTATGGATCTGATTCGGATCACGGCCTCCCTACTGAAAAGCTTTTGGACCACCAAAAGTTGGTTTTTTTTCTTCAAGCATCGACTAAGTGAGGAAATTGTTGTCTCACTTGTCCAATCCCAATCCACTTCGCACTACTCAGCTTCGAACCTTTAAGCCCAATTTTGAGGTACTCCACGTGTCCACTATAAATCGTCCATACCTTCTAGTCTAGCACTGTATCTTCCTGCAATTAATTAAGATATTCAGGTAGCAGGTCATCAACATAAGGCAATTGACTCTACTCTTTAGGGTCCTCAATCATTGAATGTTCAAACAACCTTAAGCAATCTATGTTCATGACTGAGTAGATGTGCATGTAAGCTGGCAGATCAAGGAAAAAAGCATTCTCACCAATCTTCTCAAGTATCTTGAAGGGTCCATACCTGATAGGCTTTAGCTTCTTTCCTTCACCTTGCATCCTGTCCTTGCTGATATACAACCAGACTTGGTCTCCAACTTGAAAACTATGCTCCATCCGATGCTTAACATGCCTATCCTTGTACTTGGCCTGGCTCTTTTCCAGTTGTTCCTATACTACCTAGTGGATCTACTGGATCTGTTCAATGAACCTAGTTGCCCTGTCCACACCACTGTGTCCATCAACCATGGTATCTTTACCAAAGAGAAAATCTAAGGGAGACCTTGGTATGAAACCAAAGTAGGTCTCAAAAGGAGATCTCTGGGTAGAAGAGTGTTTGGCTCTATTGTAAGCATGCTACACATAACACAAGTGTTCATCCCAAAGCTTAAGGTGTTTGCTGCAATATCCTCTTAGTAACTGGATCACTGTCCTATTAACTACTTCTATCTGGCCATCTGTTTGTGGATGAAAAGTTATGCTTTTGTTTAATTTGGTGTTCATTAGTTCCCACAGATTGGACCAAAACTTTCCCACAAATCGGGTGTCTGTATCAGATATAATAGAAGTGGGTAATCCAAAATGAACCCATACATGTTCAAAGAATAATTTTGCAGTTTGTTCAGCTTTAATCTGTTTACTACAGGTTATCAAAATACACATTTTGCTGAACCTATCCACAACAACATATAGATAATCATGACCCTTCCTAGATTTAGGCAGTCCTCCCATGAAATCCATGGAAATGCTTTCCCAAGGGTGAGAAGGAACTGGCACTGGAGTGTACAAGCCTAGTTTTTTGTTTCCAGGCTTTCTTTTAGCACACATAGCACACCCCTTTACATATCTAGAAACTATCTCACTCATTCTTGGCCAATAGCAGAACCTTTGCAGCTGTGCAACTATTTTACTTACCCCAAAGTGACCTAATATCAGAGAAGTGTGTGCTTCACTAATTATCTTTGCTCTCTCAGTTTGCAGAATGCATAGTTTCCCACAATGATATAAGATTCGGTCCTTCACGTGATAGTCCAATTCTTCTACTCTTTTTCCTTGACTCAAAGTTGCATATACATCTTTAAAGTCCATGTCCTAAGCATACTATTCTATGTAGCTTTCATGTAGCATAAAATTATGCTTAAGTATGGTAGATGCATTTATAATGGGTCTAGATAACATGTCTGCAACCTTGTTATGTATGCCCTTCTTATATCTAATGACTAAATGAAACTGTTGTAAAAAAACCCATCCAGTTGTAATGTCTTGATTGTTGCAACTTAGTTTGGGAGTGTAGGTATTGAAGTGGCTGATGATCAATATGTATTATTGTTTCTTTGCCCATTAAGTAATGTTTCCACTTTTTCACACTCTGAACTAATGCATACAATTCTTTACCATAGGTAGGATAGTTGACTACTGCAGGATTAAAAGTCTCAGAATGATAACATATGGGTTTACCATGCTGTGTCAATGCTACTCCCATGGCATAGTCACTGGCATCAGTTTGGATCTCGACTGGTCTTTGTAGATTTGGCAGTGCTAGTACAGGTGCTGTACTAATTTTTTCTTTCAAGGTGTCGAAGGCTTTCTTCTATTTGCCTCCCCGCTGAAACACCTTGTTCAATCCTGTCAAAGCATGTAAGGGAGCTGCAATTGAGGAAAAATTTGAAATGAAATTCCTCCAATACTGTGCTGCTCCTAAGAAGCTTCTCACTTCTGTAGCAGACTTGGGTTTAGGCCAGTTTACAATGACTGCCACTATAGAGGGATCTATTTTCAATTCACCTCTCTCTACTATATGACCCAAATAATTTAGAGAGGTTTTGCCAAATTCACATTTGGAGATTTTAACATAAATTTTTTCTCTTTTCAAAACATCTAATGTCTTCTTAACATGCTTTAAATGTTCTTCCCACATTTTACTAAAAATCAGAATGTCATCTAGATACACAATAACAAAATCATTAAGAAAAGGTTTGAGTACATCATTCATTAATCTCATGACAGTAGCAGGGGCATTGGTCAAGCCAAAAGGCATAACCAGCCATTCATACAATCCTTGCTTTGTTTTGAAAGCAGTATTCCATGCATATTTCTCTGCAACTCTGACCTGATGGTATCCACTATGCAAATCTAGCTTGGTGAAATAAACAGCTTCCTTCAATTGACCTAAAAGATCATCTATGTGAGGAAGGGGATAACGATTTTTCATTGTTATCTTATTTAGTGATCGATAATCAATGCACATTCTCCATGAGCCATCTTTCTTTCTCACCAAAACGATTGGTGACCCACATGGTGATGTGCTAGGCCTGATGAACCATTCTCGAGCAACTCCTGCACCTGCTTCTTGATTTCAGCATTCTCTAAAGCAGATAACCTGTACATCCCAATGTTAGGCAAGGAACATCTTGCTACAAAATAATATTATGTACTATTCCCTTTTTGGGTGGCAGACCTTGAGGTTCTTGAAACAAGACATCATACTCTGAAACAATCTTTTCTATATCAGCTTGCTGATCAGAATTACAGCCCTCAAATACATTGGTTTTATTAGTTTTATTTTCCTTTACAACCATCAGTAAGAACTATTTGCATGAATTTATCATTATTTTCATCTGTCCTGAGTTTATGAGAGTATAATTATTCTTGAGCTTATGAGCTCTTACAAAGTATTCGATTCCATCTTTAACAAGTAGATACTTGTTCTCAGCTCTATAGAAAATAGCCTTTCTATCATACAAGTAAGGACTTCCTAAAACAATTCCACATATATCCAAAGGAATTACATCTAACTCAACCTCATCTACAAATGATGACCCAAAAGAAAACTTAAGTTTGCACTATCTAGTCACTTGTAGTTGTGCTTTATCATTCAACCATCCTAATGGGTATGGCTTCTTATGAGGTGTAGTTGCTAATCCCAATTTCTTTACAGTTGCTTCAGAAATCAGATTTACTTGTGAGCCACTATCAAACAAAGTATCAATCTTTTGATTTTTGGAAACAACTCGAATATGGAAAACCTCATGCCTTTTTCTCTCATGTTATTCATCAATAACAAATTGAGGGAAATTACTAGTAGATTCTTCAGAATTCTTACCTTTTATACTCGTGGCTGCAATGATTGTTTCATCTCCCGAGTCTAACCCCAAATCTTTCTGAATAGTTGCAACAGTTTTCTTCTTCTTGCCCTTGGACTTCTCAGGTCTTAGCTCTGGATGTAGAATCCAACAGTGCTCATCATCATGCCCCTCCTTTTTATAGTGGGTGCATGAGGCTTTTCCTTTCTGTGCAGTGTTAGCCTTCCTTGCTTTCCACTTCTGCTTTCTTTTCTCCTTGCTCTTGCTTACAGTGGGATGGGATGGACCCCCAACTTCTGGATTTCCATTCTTTCCTCTAGCTTCTAGATGAGTAGCTTGTACAGATACCTCATCTATACTAGTGGGATTAAACATGAGGATGGTATGCCTCATGTAGATGTGTAGACCACCAATGTACTTCAAAAGAGTTTCTGGTGAGTCTAATGAAATACCCAACATCAATGCTCTCTTTTGGAATTCTTGAGTATACCCTTGTACACTTTTCCCTTTCAACTACTAAGAGTTTGCCAACTCATCATGCCTTATTGCATGTAGGCCAATCGATAGAAATGCTTTTTGATTGCAGTAACAAATTCACTCCAGACAGAGATGGTCTTACCATGCTTCCTCATATCAGCTTGGTTTCTACCTACCCACCAAACCAAGGCAGTGCCCCATAGGCAAAGGCTTGCCAGCTGAATCTTGCTCTTGTCTGAGTCTATATTTTTTTCTTTGCAATACACATCAATTTGTCTAATCCAATTGTCCAACTTTTCAACATTTAGCTCTCCATCATATATAGGTAGATCAAATTTAACATCTAACTTAATCAAATATGCTTTCTTACTATGCACAGGGCTACTAGGAGGTGTAAAGCTTTATTCTTTCTCCTTTCCTTTGGAGTGGTCATGGGAATGAGATTCATATTCTTCTTTATCTTGCTTAGAGCCTGATGAATCTTCACCCTTATGCTTTCTAAAGTCCCTATACATTTCTTCTACCATGGAATTTAGCTAGGAAAATTTCTATGAATTGAGGGTCTGGCCCCATAGAACCTTCTTCTGACATTGTCTTTCGAGAATAGACTCTCCCAATTTCAGGATTAGTTTCCACCAACTCTCCTTCTCCTAATTTGAGCTTTGATCTAGTGAGCATTCACAGCTAAACCAACACAAGATTGTCCAACCTTACAACCTAGAGCTTTGATACCACTTGATCTGATAATCACCCTATGAGTGACCTCAGTTGAAGATTTATTAAACAAAAAGGTATTACAGACCCATGTGCTGGTGTGTGTGTTTTGTGTTATTGGAGCAACGGATCGATCAGATTGCAAATACACAGAAAATAAATAGAAAGACAACAGAGAAATACAATAAGCAACACAAAGACACAAACAATTTTTAATAAGGAGTTCACCCTATTCTCCAGGGCTACGTCTCCGGTCCAGCTTTAGTGGTGGCCTCGTTTTATTGTGTCTTTCAGCAGAGAAATTACAATGCAGGGACTCAATATGAGTTCTCCTAAAGCAGATTTTGCTCGGAAGGGTGGTTCTTGGATTCCCCAAGCCACTTGGAGTACACAGACTCTTATTCTTCCTACCAGCTCTGTGATGCTCAATCCAGACAGATTCCTCTATGGGAAGGCTTGATTCTTGAAGCTCTCTAGTGCTCGATGTTGCATGTGGTTAGCTTGGCTTTACTGCTCTTTGTGTTCAATCCTCCTCTCAGGGTTCACTGTTCGCTGTCTCTCTTGCTCGCTTGGACTCTTCGCGCTCTCTCTCTCTCTCAATACCATTCGGCTGTCTTTGTTCATGGCTTTAGCCATTCGACCTCCATGCATGTTCGGTTCCTCTCCTTCCTACGTCGATTGGAGTTCCCTGTTCCGCATCAGCATGAATGCTCAGGAAGTAGCCATGTGTCCTCATTGGAACAACGCCAGCCGGTTCATCGATTCATTTCTTTCTCCATTGTGGCGGTCAACAGATTCCAAATCCCCTTAAATCACGACTTAATCCCCTGTTGATTCTGCTTCTGTCTATCGGGCGCAATCTCAGCCATCCGATTTGGGCTCCTCCAGATCCAACGTCATACGCACATCGAGCGCGGTTGAATTTCTTGACTGATAACGCCCGATCACGGTGGTATTTGTCTCACCTTTGCTGCCACGCGTCGATTGCTGAGTGTGATCGCTCCATTTTCTCCAAAACCTCTTACCGTTCAAGGGCACCCAGATCAAACCGCCAGTTTCCAGGTTGTGGGTCCCACCTTCGTATGATGGCACTTTTTGTTTCTCTGCCCATGGTCCTCTGGCTCCCAACGTGACTGAGTGCTTAAGGCTCTACCATTTTAGCCTTGTTCACCCAGCAATGCGCAATTAACGCTAGGTGCTAATCGCGCATTGAAAATCAGTTCCTTTTCCCATTCCGGGGCTCCCACGGGCTACATTGGCGTCATGCGTAGTCTCCATGGGCCTTGTTCAGTGCACTATGACCGAGGTCCTCGTTGTTCCGTGCCGACTACCATGGCCACTGGTTCAGGGTGTTTTCGATTGCTGTTTTGGATTCTTCAAGGATTTGTTTCGTCCCGATATAGTCATGGTTCTATGACAGTCGTTTATGGATCTGATTTGGATGAATAATTAGTTGATGGTACACGTATTCAACATTACTAGCATGACTCCACTATATTACTGTTATTGCTTCTGCATACCACCATACCGCCTGCATACCTTCCTCACGAGGGATTTTGGCCTTGAATTGAAGTTTTTCTGCTTGGAGGTTTGAGAATCTGATGTTGAAGATAAATTATTTAAGCTTAAAGCAACAGAGATTGAAGCTTTTAATTGTGGCATTTAGGTAGAATTTTTTTGTGGCCCAAAACATTGGAGCAGATCGATGGTTTTAGTTTTGATGTTGCAAGCCTATGTCTAGCCTGTACAGTCTTTTAAACTCATTTAGTATTTTTTTTGTTTTTCTTTTGTAAAGCCTCTTCGAAGACTGAAGACAGGATACTAGAATTAATATGTAGTAATTGGTTCTGAAACATTTGGGTACTTGGTCCTTAGTATTATAAAGTTTCGGAGAAGACTGTGAAGAATCTCTGAAGATTTTATGGAGTCCTTTAAAGCCATGCTGGAAGATGATTTTTTTACCTGAACTGCATTTTTATTAGTAATTCATTTTTTACCAGAACTACATTCTTGATTAGAATGGCACTTTTTTCCTTAAAGATATTTATATTACAGTGCAGAAGTGAAAATATTTTACATATTGGCAGTAGGAATATTTTTTTTACAGTTCATAGTTTTTTAAAATGCACTCATTAATATCTATTGTGGGAGTGGTCCTCAATGGGAAGGATAGGGAATTCGCCATTTGGGAAAATAAGAAAAACAAGGCTTATGTAATGATTGCAACATCAGTAAATGAAGAGGTGAGTCTCCATATTTCGCCATTTTCAAATGATTTCAAAGCCTTACAAAAACTGAAGGAACTCTATGACTCACACTCTGCTATTGAAGTTGTTCAACTAATGATTAAATTGTTCACCCTTGAATTACAAAATGATGATCCTCTTGCTCTTGCATCAGAAGTAAAATCTATTATGCATGATATCAAAGTCACTAATGTTGATCTGGACATTCCTCTAATATCTTTTCTCAAGGCACTTTATCCCACTTACTCAAACTATCTTGAGTCATTGCAAGAAAATGGAAACCTCAAAGATATTACCTTTGAATCCCTTGTGAAAAAATTTGTTGAAAGAGAGAAAGCTTTTGGGAAGAAGACATCTCCTCAGTCCTCTAAATAGGTTGTGTGTCTTGCACATAGAGAGAAGAATCTTGCTCAAGATTCTTCCAAAGGAAGAGGTGGTTGAAGAGGAAGAGGAAGAAATTTCATAGGCATGGGAACAGACACTCTCAAGGAGAAAAGTCTGATTTTCATTACATATGCTGCAAAAGAGATGGATCACATGATGCATCCACATTCAAGTTGCCTTGGGACAAAATTGAGTAGGAAATAAGCCAACCCAAAGGTAAAACTAGCGACAAAGAGAAAGGTAAAGCACATGAATCCGCTCACTATGTTTTGGCACACTGTAATATTGGAGTAAATGAACACTTATTTAATGCCTCACTTTCTTCTTGGAAAAATGATTGGTTGCATGATTCAGGAGCAACTTGCCACATGAATTTTAGAAGAGATTTTTTTGAAGAATTTACTAACAATGTTGATGGAGCAGTATAATTCGCAGACAAATCAAAACTCAAGCCATCAGGGCTTGGTACAATCAGTCCTAAATTGCTTGGTCTTCCAGTCTTTATTTTGCATCATGTTTTTTATATCTCCCACAGCTAAGGAGAAACTTGTTTTCCTTGGTCCACATTCGCTAGCAAGGACACTCCATTCATGTGTTTGATGGCAAGCTTGAGGTGAGAAAAGCATTAGGTCACTCACTTGTCATGATGGGGATAGAAGAAGAAAGGCTTCTCAAGTTGCAGGGTACGTCTACTCGTGCACAAAATTTCTCATACAATTCTCATTATGAAGAAGGTACATTTACATCAAGTTTATTATGGAATTCTAGATTTGGACACTTAAACTATGATAACCTTTGCTTGTTGAAGAAAAATGGTTTTACTGGTTTGCCTACAATTCCTAGGAAACTTAGCAATGTGATGCTTGCATTCTAGCAAAGCATATCAAACAGTCCTTTCATGATTCACATTCAAGAGCACATAGAAAACTTGAACTCATTCATTTAGATTTATGTGTCCAAATGCATGTTCCTTCTGTAAATGGAAATAAATAAATGATGACATTTATTGATGACTACACCAAAATGTGTTGGGTTTACTTATTGAAGAACAAATATGATGATTTTCAAACACTCAAGAAATTTCATACATCGATTGAAAATGATGCACAATCTCATATTGGCTCTATTCGCATTGATAATGGAAAAGAATACACTTCAAATGAATTTGAAAACTATCTTCGCAAACATGGGATTAAACATCAAACAATTGTGCCTTATAATCCCCAACAGAACGGAGTCACTGAAAGAATGAATAGGACATTCTTAAGTATGGTGCGCTCCATGATGTTTTTCAAAAATGTAAAATTGATGTTTGGGCTGATGCAGTTCTATGTTTTTTATATGTAAAGTATAGATGTCCATCTAATTCTATTAGAAACAAGATTCCTTGTGAAATGTGGTATGAACACATTCCTTCAGTAAAGCATCTCGATTTCTTTAGTTCCACCTATTATGCCTTGATACCAAAAGTACATAGAAAAAAACTTGGTGCAAGGAGTCATAAGTGTATCTTCCTGGGGTATTCAAACACCTCCAAAGCATACCGTCTTTATGATGAAGTCAATAAAAAGTTTGTTGTATCTAGAGATGTAATCTTTCTTGGATCATCCAAAACTGACAATGTTGTTGAGCAACATCTTGATCACTTGGATATATTCACAAATGCAAAAACATTTCAAGAATTTGATAATCAGATTCCACATCTTGAAGGGAGGATTCCTATACTAGATGAACCTGTGGAATCTTCTTCTAAAGCACTCTCTCCCCCGCATGAAACTCCAACAATGGATGATACCTGGAGTGATGTGATTGACAGAATTGGGAGACTCAATCTTGATTCAGACCCATCTCAATCAACGAAGTAGCCTAGACCATCTCAGAAAGGTCCCCCAAAGTGGCTGACAAAGACACTTGAAAGTGTTCATCCTTGTGAGGTTGGAAAGGTAGGAACTAGAAATTCAACCCGACAAAATGGAGGAGATGTAGATGACTCTGATTCACCTGTTGATATGGATGTTTCTTATGATTGTGAATTAAATTTGTCTACAGATTTTGAAACAACATCCTTCAAAGAAGCTACTTCTTATGATGAATGGAAAGAAGCAATGCAAAAGGAGTATGATGCCTTCATAAAGAATGGCACTTGGAAGTTGGTTGATCCTCCATTGGGAACCAAACCAATTGGATGCAAGTGGGTCTAATAGAACAAGTATAAAGTTGATGGCTCACTTGACAAGCACAAATCTAGGCTTGTGGCAAAAGGTTTTGCACAGAAGGAAGGGGTCGATTATGAGGATACCTTTTCCCCCATAGCAAAATGGAGACCATCCAGACACTCTTTGCCCTAGCAGCTTAGAATGATTGGAGAGTCCATCAAATGGATGTGAAAACTGCTTTCTTGAATGGAGATCTAAAAGAGAATGTTTTTATGTCCTAGCCTGAAGGATTTTTTATGAAAGGACATGAACATAAAGTATGCAAACTTGTAAAATCCTTGTACGGCCTCAAACAAGCACTGCGAGGTTGGTATGGAAAACTAACTGAGCATCTTCTGAAACTAAATTTCAAACATTATGATCTTGATGATGCAACTTTGTTTGTCAACAAGGTTGGAAAAAGAGTTGTATATCTTTTGGTATATGTATATGATCTTTTGATGACAGGGAACAATGAGAGCTACATTGCATCCATAAAGAAGGAATTGAGGAAAGGTTTTGAAATGACTGATTTGGGCTATGTTCATTACTATCTTGGTATTGAAGTAACTCAACATCTGAAGTCCATATTCCTTTCTAAAAAGAAGTACATTGGAGAACTTTTGAGAATTAAAGGTGCTCCTCCTATGGTCACCGCAACAGTCCCCCCTACAGATCCAACATTAATAGCAGGTACCTCAACTTCAGCAGCAGTTTTAGCAACAACTACAGCAGTAGTAGACCAAGAGGCCAACCTGAGTATGGAGGAGATGATGAAAGAAATAAAGGCTCTGGGAGTACAAATGGTAGAACTAAAAAAGGCAAAAGAAAAGTTGGCCAAGATTGAGTTAAGATATGACAAATCAAAGATGGATGTAGCTAAGAAGACGAGGGAAGTAAAAACCCTGGAGAAAAGGATAAAGGAGCTGGAGAAGGATCTTACTCTTGATAAGACTCTAGCTAAAGTCAAGAAAATTTTGTGGGCCAAAATTGGCCAATCCATTACTGATCAATGGCAATCAATTGAAACTATACAGGAGAAAATGGAATTGATAGGCTTATCTCAATTTGAAAATCAAAAGGCTAGCGCATCATTAGGAAATATGCCTGAGAAAGCCAATAGAATGATTCAATTTATGAACACTCATACCAAAGAGCAGTTGGCAGCAATAGGTATCAGGAACACGACAGATACCATATTACTAGTGAAAAGGGTGTTGACCCTAAGGAATTTTGTGCAAACTCTGGAAAGAAAATGCCAAGAAATGCAGGCAGAAATAAATGACTTCAAAATAAAGCTTGCAGCATTACAGAGCAGAGGGCTACCCAGTTTATTAACCAGTGCTGGAAGACTGCTGTCACATGCGAAATATGCCCACAGGGTAAATAACCATGCCTCCAATCAAATTACAGCATCCTCAAGCACCCCAGAGAAATAGGGCCTCCATCTGGACAAAGTTTCTATGACAAACTGGAAAATCTGTTCTACATTGAACATGAGATAAACCACCTTTTCGAAGTCCAGCCCAACATTGATAGATACACTGAAGCTGATGAAACACTGATAAAGATACAAAGAAATCAGTTGCCTACAGAAGATTGGTGGAAAGGAATGCTGGAGATATTGCTCAAGTATTTTTGTTTATTTTCCTTTCGATCAGCTACAGGTCAGCAGATACAGAGGCATGGTCCACCTGTCAAAGGGTAGAAACAGAAAAAAGTAGAAATTGAATGGTTTATAGCTCGTTAATAAAAACTAAACACTGATGATGAGGCCAGGACAATAAGACAACAACATAGCAACATCAAGGCAGCAAACGTAGAATGAATGCGCAGCAACTAGCCGACTCACTCAGCCCAGAAAGTCAAATTACCTCTGACAAATTGGATAGCTAGCACATTCATATTTATTGCAGCATTTATTTCCCTCATTTACTTCTTCTTAAGATTTGGTAAAGGATGTTATGACTTTATAACTTATCTTCACAATATTTTGTATCTCCCTGTTTGTATAAATACCTCCCCACAATATGTATTTGGGGTTGGTGATTTTCTCTCTAGACTGTGCTGTAAATTTTGATACTGTTTTAACACAAAAGCTATTGAATTTCACTATTGTTGACCGTATGGATGTGGATTTGATGTTCTGGGACCTGATACAGAATTCCTGTGTCATTCTATGGATCAATAAGTTATTCTAAAATGTGTTATATGTTTTCTATGTTTGCAAATTTCATATATGTCTCATAATCTTGGTAACAGAGAAGAAGAATAGCTCAGGATTTGTTTAAATGCACCCTGAGTTCAATCTCTACTATTAATTATGTTTTCTTCAGAATTAGTCATAAATATGAATTCTTGGTTGCTCATATTTGCACTGAATCTTTCACTTTGAATATTACTTAGGAATTCTTTATTGCTCCTTGATAACATTCATGCACTTTCCCTCTACCAGCATAATGAAAGATTCTTGATTGCCTTTCATTCTCTGACTTCATTCCATCAATTTCCAAATTTGAAAATTGTTCCAAGACCACCTATCCTGCTTTGTAGCATTACCATTTACCCAAGAAACACTTTCAGCAGTACACCATCATTGACTCCATTTCCCAATAGTATAAACTATTTTTGATTTGCACCCTAGTCCTATTTGATATCACCAACCAACAAACTAAAACCAAACTCTGTGCATTATAACTAGCCTAAAATACTCCAAAACAAATCTAAATTACAAAGAGCGAGCCCTCTCTGGTTGCAGATTGGCTAGAATCTGCAGCTAAAAGATTGGTTAGTGGTTACCTTGTCCGTATTCCCTTTAGGAGGTAGGGAACAACCTGAGTGATAACATCATTGGCGACTCCACTAGGGAATCTGAATGACTATTTGTAACTGCTGTGTATTTTCTAAAGCTACAAATGGAGCCTGAAGTTAGCCAGGTAGCCTTTGAAACTATCTTTGCTTTGCATTTACAGGAGTAAATAAAAGCTGCTTTAGTCAATCTCCAGTATCGTTTTATGCTTTAAACAATTGTTCCAAAGATTTGATCAGTATCCCTACTTCAACATATTCAAAGGAAATCCCAAATCCTCCTATATTTCAAAGAAAATCTTGTAGAATATTGTAAAAAACAGTGATCATAAAACATTCCTTGAAAATACCAAAAAATAAGTTTAGAAGCTGGCTCCAAAAAATAAAACTCGTTACACCCAGTCAAATCCTAATCCAGATCCTCCAACTATTTTTGAAAATCCCAACTTGATCCCTAAGATCCTTAGGAAACAAGGAACTCAAGCAAATTCTGCTGATTCAAACCTTCAAACAATTCAGCAGAACTATATCCAAACTTCTGCTAAAGCGTCAGTCCGTCCTCACATTATTGCTGCTTCTCCTAGTTCTTCGTCCACCTCTCAAAGCACCTTCTCCACACCGCCATCCACTGCACATACTTCTACCGCTGTCCCTACTATTCCAGCTGTCCTATTTCTTCCTGTTGCCCCATTTATCCTTGTAAATATGGCAAACCGTTATGCTCCTTTACAGTCACCTGGAAATCCAGGGGCTATGCCTCAGGATTATCAGAGTAAAATCACATATTTTGATGGTACTGGCTCCTATACAGCCCAACAACACACTAAGAAAATGCAAGATTGTTTTGAGAATTATGAAATAGATGATGATGATGTGAGAATAAATATTTTTGTCCAAAGTCTAATTGGTGATGTGAGGATTTGGTTTAGAGTACTTGCTACAAATTCAATAGCTGATTCAGAAGCTCTTTATCAATCCTTCCTAAATATATGGGAAAAGAAGAAATACCCTTTACACATCCTGACAGAATATTATAATTTGAAAAGAGGCCCACGGGAAATTGTCCAAGGCTATTGTGCCAGGTTCAACAATGTTTATAATGCTATTCCTCAAAACCTTAGACCTCCACCTGATTTAGCCTTGATCAAATTCCCTGATGGATTTGATTCTAACATGGCATACCAACTGATGGAAAGAGCCCCTCAAAGCTTATCAGACATGAAGAATATAGCTGTTAGTGTGGAGGAAAACCTGATTGCTAAACGAAATAGGGCAAGAGCTGAAAGAAGGACAACTTTCAAAGAAGAACCTTTAGCATTTGAACAAAAGGATGATGCAATAATCAAAGGTATGGACAAACTTGGGGATAGGGTGGAAACTATTGGAAGGAAATCATCATGGGAAGGTCAACCAAGTAACACTGCAAGAAACCCAAACTTTATAAAAAATCAAAATCCAAATGTTGGAAGGGTTATCCTTGACCAGAACATCAGACCTCCATTTCAAGAGAACTATGCCGAGGCCTCAAGCTCTATTGAGCCAGTAGAGGACACAAAAATCAACCTAATGGGGTTAAACAGTGAACAACAAATCTTCTTAACCTAGGATGACCAAGAAGCTCATAATTTTAACCAATTTCAAACCAAATCAGGAGAGTCATTTGATTTCAGGGAAGGCTATGATGCAGTGGTCTATGAGGTTCATAAACAGTACAAATTAAGAAGAAGAACCATTGATGTGCCTGAATTGCCAAGCTGAAGGATACCAAGCAGCCAAAGAAAACAAAAGATAAAGCTGTCCTGATAGAACCCTCTACTAAAACAGACCCAGACCCAAAGGAAGTCATTGTGGAAGATATATCAGACTTACAGCCTTCAAAGAACCAGTCATTCACATCCCATTCTTCAAAAGAAAATTTGAATCACCCTCTTGAAAATAATTTCAAATCAGATGTACCTCAAAAAAACACTCATAATCAAGAGAAGGTCAATGAAAATTTGTTGGCATTATGATTCTGGTATGGCTCTATGTTACAGGTGTTGTACTTGATGGCAACTCTCTTATGTGGCAATGCTCTGTTCAGGCTCTCAAAATGTTGGAAAATAAGAGGTACGTAGGTACACCGTACAAAAGCTGCGGACCCGTAGGTATATCACAGATAAAGTGCGTACATACTCGCAGGTTACCCGTTCATGAGGTGCGGACCCCCAGTTCACTCACTTCAAGGCAGAGAAGCGCACTCACGTGGGGTTTCTTATGTTTGGCCCGTGGTATTTAGCCCACCGTTTTTTATTCTATTGTTTTGGCCAGTGGTATAGGATCTAATTTAGCCCCGTTTTGGATCCCTTGTATTGGTTATTGATGGTTTTGTCCCATGGTGTGGATAAGGGCTTGACTATAAATAGAGAAGGAGATCACTTGGCCAATGTATCTTTGCAAATTGTATATCTTAAGATTTGAAATATTGGGTTATCGGTTTAAAAGCTTGATCTATATAAAAGAGAAGTTAAAAGTGAATCTATGAAGCGTGATCTCTCGGGCACATGATCATATCTTGGCATCTGACTATCTGTGGCACACTGGTGGACTGCCAATTCGGCCCTAATCAGAGGTTCGCAGGTGATTAACAGTGCAAGTGCGGGGGTACGCAGAGCAGAAGAAGACGCAGTGTGTGGGTACGCACAGCAAAAGAAGGCGCAGTGCATGGGTACGCATAGAAAAAGAAGGCGCAGTGCGTGGGTATGCAGCACGATAGAGGTTCAGGTGCGAAGGCACAGTAAAAGTATCCGGCGCTACAGAAGCCGCAGGTGCGTAGATACGCGGCATGATAGCATCTGAGGGTGCGTGGCCACAGTAGTAGTACACGGCGTGATTGAATAAACAGTGCGTGGGTACGCAGTGCAGTGGAAGGCTCTCTGCGGGGATACGCAGAGACGCAAAAGGTGAACTGCGAAGCCACGCAGTCCAGATAAAGAAAAATTGTGTATCTGTCTTAAGGCATTTATTTGAATGACTTTTCTCTGTTGATAAGGTGTTCTGGGTTTAGTTTACTGTTACTATTGATCTGGTTACTGCAGTTGACTGGGTGACTTTCTTGTACTTGATGATCATTTGATGTTCATGGATCCAGTTTGAAAATTTATGAAAAGTGATCCTTGAAAGAAAAGAAGTAGGGGGTTGTAGCTCCCTTCCAGAAGAGACTGGAAAACGAGAGAAAGTTGTAGCTCTCTGCAGGTTGCAGCCTGCATACGGGTAAAGGACTGAACCAGTACAAAATCATTGTAAAAGGAGTTTCTAATTTGAAAGAAGATAGAGACATATTGCAGCAGGTGGTTTTCACCCACATTGGGTTTCCACCTTATATCTGGTGTTCTTTGGTGTTACTATCTGTTTTTCTTGTTCATGCTCATTATTTTATGGTACTGACATACAAAAAATAATTCAAAGTATAAATAAGGAAGATTTATTAAAAGAACTTGATAATACTGATTCACCCCCCCTCTCCGTATTATTTCCAACAATTGGTATCAGAGCAGGTCCTTCAGAGAAGCTTGATCGCTTGAAGGAAGATCATTCATCATGAGCAATTATGAGCGGGAAGCATCAATCTGGCCACCAATTTTTGATGGGACAAACTTCAATTATTGGAAGGTAAGAGTTACTACCTATCTTCAATCTCTTGGTACAGAAGTTTGGGATATCATAGATACAAGCTACACTTTTCCTTCAGCTACTCCTATAGATTCAGCCGAGAAGAAGAAATATGGAACAAATGCTAAAGCAGTCAATACTCTGCTGGGATGCTTATCTCAAACAGAATTCGTGAAGGTTATGCAATATAAATCCGCAAAGGAAATATGGGACAAGATTGTCTTGAGCTACGAAGGAGATGAACAGGTAAACCATGCTAAACTTCAAACCCTCAGGATTCAGTATGAGAATCTCAGAATGTATAATGATGAAAGTGTGGCTAACTATTTCCTTCGGGTAGAAGAGATTGTTAATTGCATGAAAAACTTGGGTGAAGAAATAAAAGAGGCTATTGTGGTTGAAAAAGTTCTAATATCATTGTCTCCCAAGTTTGAATCTAAAGTGTCTGCAATAGAAGAAAAGGAAAATCTACGAACTCTTACTATGTCTCAGCTACACGGAATTCTAACTGCTTATGAAATGAGAAAGGGGGGTCCATCAGACATGAGAGAAGCTGCTTTCAAGGCTTCAGGCAAAGGAGACTACTATGAAACAAGTCACATGCCAGAAGAAGAAGAAGAATCAAATTTTGTCAGAAATCTTCAACGGGGTACTGGAAGGTTCAGAGATAAGTTACCTTTTAAATGTTTTGCTTGTGGAAGAGTAGGTCATTATGCTGCGAAATGTCCTCATAAGGATAAGATTGACAAAGGAAAGGAACCTGCTAGATGGAACAAGAAACAGAATGCAAATAAGAAAAGCTACTACACTCATGAAGATAGTGATGGTCTATCAAATAGTGATGAAGATGAACAAGGTAATGATTATAAACTTTTAATGGCTTTTGAAGATGATGACTACATGGATGCTATAGATGTGGATAGCTTTTATGAAGAAATTTCTAGACTCAAGACATGTATAGAAGAAAAGAATATGATCATTGATACTCTACAATCTCAAATTGATGAAAAAGAAAAATATCTTGAAAAGTTAGAAGGTGAAATTTTTGGTCTTAGAAAAGAGATTGAGAAAACAAAGGCTATTAATATTAAGTTTGTCAAAGGATCTGAAACTCTGGATGAGATCATCAATGTACAGCGTTCTCCTCTAAACAAGATAGGTCTGGGCTATAATGGAGAAACTTCTCAACCATCCACCTCAAAGAGTTATCTTGATGCAGCAAGAAGGAATGAGCAAAAGCACAATGGAGATCACCAGGTAAAGCGGGGACGAATTACATCAAGAAAAAACAAAGACTATCAGGTAAACCAGGGGCAATCCGTCCTAAGGATGAACAAAAGCTACAACCAGCCACAGGTAAAATCCTCTCAATTTGCTTCAAGAATGGATGACAATAGAAATTACAATCATTTGGCCGGAAGATTTAATAACCGCAAAAGTTTCTTCCATCGACAATGCTTCTCTTGCCATAACTTTGGTCACAAAGTAGCTCAATGTGTTGCATATAAAACAATCATGACTAGAGAAGCTCAAAAACAAAGAAGTATGACCGGGATTACAAAAAGGACATACAACAACTTTTCGGCTCTTGAAAATGAAGTTGAATGTTCCATTTGCAATAACTTTGGTCATGAAGATTCTGAATGCAGGAGCAGGTTTCAGCAGACAAAGGAACAAGCTTCAAGCACCAAAACATGGAGAATAAAGGAACCACAAACAGAAAGATGTGGGATAGCATTTTATGCAGAGGGACAGGAAAATCTATGGTACATTGACAGTGGATGTTCGAAGCATATGACAGGTGATAAGGAAAAACTTGAATCATATTCTGCTTTAGAAAAGGGAAAGAAAGTTTCTTTTGGAAATGATACTCCCGCAGCTATAAAAGGAAAAGGCACTGCCGAGTTAAAAGAAAAGGTCAAAGATGGAAATGTTTTGTATGTTGATGGATTGAAGCATAATCTTCTGAGTGTCAGCCAGATGTGTGATCAAGGAACCGAGGTGATTTTTAGATCAAATGGATGTCTTGTTCGTGATCTTGATACAGGTAAAACAGTGATCAAAGGTGAAAGAACTCCAAATAATCTATACATATTTGAAGAAGGACAACAACAATGCTATCTAAGCAAGGATGATGAACACTGGTTATGGCACCGGAGGTTGGGGCATCTAAGCTTTTCACAAATAAGGAAAGCATGCAAATATCAGGTAGTTCGCGGTCTTCCAGATATCAAAATTCCAGACAACACCGTATGCAAATCATGTCAGTTTGGAAAGAAAACCAGAACTAACTTTCCAGAGAAGGAAGGATCAGCTAGCATCCCTCTTGAGCTAGTACATACAGATGTATGTGGTCCATTCAGGAAAAGGACACCTTGAGGAGAAGAATACTTGATATTATTCATTGACGATTTCTCCAGGTTTGTCTGGTTAGGGCTTATGAAGCACAAAGATGAAGCATTCGAAAAATTCAAATCCTTTAAAGCCTTTGTTGAAAATGAATCAGGATACAAAATTAAGTGCCTCAGATCCGACAGAGGTGGGGAGTTTACCTCAAATGAATTTTTTGATTTCTGTGAAGAACATGCGACAAGAAGAAAATTATCTACAGCTAGAACTCCTCAGCAAAATGGAGTGGTGGAAAGAATGAACAGAACAGTCCAACAAATGGCTCGTGCTATGCTTGATGAGTCTGGAACTCCCGCAACTTTTTGGGGTGAAGCTGCATATGCTGCGGTTGTTATTCTCAACAAAACAAATGTCCGAATGAACAACAGCAAACCCCTCATGAGCTCTGGTATGGTGAGACTCCTTTAGTAAAGCACTTCAAAATCTTTGGGAGCAAATGCTATATTAAGAACACTGATGAGCAACTTGGCAAACTTGAACCTAGAGCAGGTGAAGCCATTCTTCTTGGATATTCTCCACACAACAAAGCATACAAGTGCTACAATAAAATACTTGGAAGAATTGTTGACAGCGTTGATGTAGAGGTTGATGAGAAGGGATACATTCCTAGGCAAGTAAATCATGAAGATATCGAAGAAGATGAAGACTACCCTCAAAGACAGAATGATGAAGAAGAAGAACCTCAAGAAGAACCAGAGGAGCAGATAAGGATAGAAGAGAAGACTCCATCCAGATATGTTCAGAAGAATCATCCAAAATCTCAGATTTTGGGGCAGAAAGAAGCAGGTGTACAAACAAGAAGAAAAATTGCAGAAGCTTCAAGCTATTTGGTATTACTCTCTTCCACTGAACCACAAAATGTGAAAGAGGGATGCAAAGATGAATGTTGGGTCAAAGAAATGGATGAAGAAATTGAGCAGATCGAAAAGAACAACACTTGGGAGTTGGTTCCTGGACCAAAGGATAAGAATGTTATAGGGACAAAATGGGTCTTCAAAAATAAATTGAATGAAAATGGAGAAGTAATTAGAAACAAGGCTAGACTTGTTTGGAAAGGGTATGCACAGCAAGAAGGAATAGATTTTGAAGAAACTTTTGCTCCTGTTGCAAGACTTGAGGCCATCTGAATGTTCCTTGCTCTCTCAAGCTTTCAAAACTTCAAAGTATTTCAAATGGACGTGAAATCAACCTTTCTGAATGGAGACTTGGAAGAAGAAGTATACATTGAGCAGCCAGATGGTTTCATTCTTGGAAATGATCCAAATCTTGTATGCAGATTGAAAAAGGCTCTCTATGGTCTCAAACAAGCTCCAAGGGCTTGGTACTATCATTTGGACAAATATCTTCATCAACAAGGTTTTTCAAAAGGATCAGCAGATAGAAATCTTTATATAAAAGTTGAAAATGACAAATTGCTAATACTTGTTGTGTATGTAGATGACATTATCTTTGGCAACAATGAAGAAGCTATGAGTCAAAGCTTTGCCTCGGTAATGCAGAAAGAATTCGAAATGTCCTTGCTGGGAGAACTGACTTATTTTCTTGGTTTGCAAATCCAACAAAAAGAAGGAAGGATCTTTTTGTCTCAAACCAAGTATCTCAAGCAAATTTTGAAGAAATATGGCATGGAAGATGCAAAACCAGTATGTACACCCATGGTCACAGGATGTAGCTTCAGTGCAAATGATGAATCAGCAGCAGTGCATCAACCAACCTACATATCTATGATTGGAAGTCTACCCGACCAGACATAATGCATGCAGTAGGAATAGTTGGAAGATTTCAGGAAAATCCAAAGGAAACTCATCTTCAGGCAATAAAGAGAATCTTCAAATATCTTCAAGGAACTCAAAACTATGGCTTATGGTATCCTAGAGATACAGATCTCACACTTCATGCTTATACAGATGCAGATTGGGCCGGAAGCGTGGATGACAGGAAGAGCACAAGTGGTCGTGCATTCTTTATGGGTTCGAGATTAGTATCTTGGTTCAGCAAGAAACAGAGTTCGATTGCCTTGTCTACAGCTGAAGTGGAATATGTTGTTGCTGCATCTTGCTGCACTCAACTCCTTTGGATGATGCAGACCTTGTAGGATTTTCAAATCACTTGTATACCACCCATCTCCATCTTATGTGATAATACAAGTGCAATCAGAATTTCAAAGAACCCAGCCATGCATTCAAAGACCAAGCACATACCGATCAAGTATCATTTACTCTAGGAACAAGTACTTGAAGAAAAGGTCAAGTTGGAGTATTTTCCTTCTAAGGAACAAGTTGCTGATATACTCACCAAACCATTGCCCAGGGAGACCTTTGAATACCTCAGGCAAAAGATGGGGGTTGTTGATGCATCATCTTGTTGTTGAATCTCTTCTGATGGTTGGTTGTACGCAAGGCTCATATGGGGCATATGCGTACATGTTCTGGGTTGCAGATTGGTCGAAGATCGAATGGCACAGGTTCAGGGGGAGCATATAATGCATTGTTGGCATTATGGAGGAAGTACAGAAGGAGATCATGGATGCTGGTTTGAATATTGCTGCAATATGTCTCTATCTCTTTCATGATCATAAATGGTGTTTGGTGGATTATGGTTCTTCTTTGCAGATCTGGTTTATAATCAGAGGAGCATGTTCTTAGGGGGAGCATAACCCTTTGCCCTTGATGTCAAAGGGGGAGAATGACGTTGAAGATCTTGAGGTTGCCATCAAGTCCAAAGGGGGAGATTGTTGGCATTATGATTCTGGTATGGCTCTATGTTACAGGTGTTGTACTTGATGGCAACTCTCTTGTGTGGCAATGCTCTGTTTAGGCTCTCAAAATGTTGGAAAATAAGAGGTACGCAGCTACATCGTACAAAAGCTGCGGACCCGCAGGTATATCATAGATAAAGTGCGTACATACCCGCAGGTTATCCGTTCATGAGGTGCGGAGCCCCAGTTCACTCACTTCAAGGCAGAGAAGCACGCTCACGTGGGGTTTCTTATGTTTGGCCCATGGTATTTAGCCCGCCGTTCTTGATTCTATGGTTTTGGCCCGTGGTATAGGATCTAATTTAGCCCCGGTTTGGATCCCTTGTATTGGTTATTGATGGTTTTGTCCCATGGTGTGGATAAGGGGTTGAAGGCCAATTTATCTTTGCAAATTGTATATCTTAAGATCTGAAATATTGGGTTATCGGTTTAAAAGCTTGATCTATATAAAAGAGAAGTTAAAAGTGAATCTATGAAGCATAATCTCTCGGGCACATGATCAGATTTGGGCATCTGACTATCTGTGGCACACTGGTGGACTGCCAATTCGGCCCTAATCAGAGGTTCGCAGGTGATTAACAGTGCAAGTGCGGGGGTACGCAGAGCAGAAGAAGACGTAGTGCGTGGGTATGCACAGCAGAAGAAGGTGCAATGTGTGGGTACGCAGCGCGATAGAGGTTCAGGTGCGGAGGCACAGTAAAAGTATGTGGCGCTACAGAAGCCGCAGGTGCGTAGATACGTGGCGCGATAGCATCTGAGGGTGCGTGGCCACAGTAGTAGTACGCGGCGTGATTGAAGAAATAGTGCATGGGTACGCGATGCAGTGTAAGGCTCTCTGCGGGGATATGCAGTGTTGTTGGGAAAAGTATCCAATTCGAAATGCCCCTATCCCACTCTAAGGTGTGATAGTGCCTTAGCAACAAACAAGGAAAACTATCTGAGTATTCTTCTTTACGAAATGTAAATGGAGAAGAAGGATGTAACTAACCTGTGTCTTTCGCTAGCTTGTCGATCCAATCACTCTCCTCTTTTGCTTGTTTCCCGCTGCCTGCTCCTTCACTGGTCCAGTTTCACCCAGTTCCTGCAAGATCACAAGAGAGGAAAACTACACAAAAGACATAGATTTACATTCATAGCTAGTTTAGGATCAGATATAAACTAAATATGCAAATATAACAAAACATCATTGATATACAAGCATATAGGAGAAACTTGAATAGCTTTATTGATATGATAAGAAAGTCCAAGAGGAGATACAACCAAGTGAGTCCCGATCCAGCATCTACCTCCCAGCAAAGGAATCCCTTCCTCTCCTCCAACAAAGCATAAATCACCCAATGTACTAATCTCAATCTCAAACCAACAGCAATTCTCTGCAAAGTACAAAATTCCAGCCTCTGGATCTCTTGGATGAGGGATCCATATATAGATGTAAGCAGAGAGGATGAGTCAGCTTATGTTTTGACTTGTGGCTTCTCTCTGTCAGTTCTTACTTCCACTTGGAGGCTGAGAGCCTCTTACTCATCATTAGTCGAATTCATTGAGGCAAGTGTCATTGGAGAAGATTCTGGAAGCTTCCATGGTCTTTCCACCTCGTTGAATGAGCTTGCCATTTGTCACTTTCCGCTCAGCGCGCCCTGGTAGTGCTTTTAGGTGCATTGCAACGCACCTAGCTAGTGTACTGGGGTGCACTGCAACGCAGGCAGCTAGAAGAGCTTCTGAATTGATCATGAATTGACTGTTTCTGAGTGGTTTTTGGTGGAGAACTTCTGGGAGAAGTTTTCATTGGTTGACCTTGCTCCTTTAGGGGCAGGAACAACTCTTTTAGGGACTTTGGATCCCTTGGATTATGGAAATTTCATGCTCAATGCTGTAAGGCACAAAAATGTCTATAACAGTTTCCCCCTAAAGTATGAGGCCGTTTATCGGGTGAAATTCTTTATTAGGAGGATCCGAAGTTCTTTCAATGCTGGGAGGAGACCTGTAATAAGATACAATACAATAGATTATTTTTCATACTACTTTCATGATCTAGCTGAGGCGGGCATTCTCATGCTCAGCTTTATAAATTCAGTTTTCTGTACATAGAACAGACAATCGTCTGATGGTAGACTGATGATTTTGATGAAATCATCATCCTTTTGGTAGGATGATTATCTGTGCTGGAATGCTGTACATGTCAATGTCTTTACTTTTCCTGAATATATATCGCAGCCCGGATGGATGAAACTAGATCCAGGGTCTTCAATCTCGTCCGATCTTCACTCTAAGTACAAGTCGATCCATGTGAGAAATGTTCTGAAGTCGAACATGGAAAGACATCGCTTGATTACCAGTCAATGATGTAAACTATTAACAAGCGCGAGAGGAATCACCGATAATGATAATGACCCTCAAGGTACTGTAGTACAATTCACGTGGTGTGAATAAAGGACTTGGCATCGAACACCACGCAAAATCTTTCGGTCGAAGGTCATTGATGTATACCTGTCGCCGGAAGTGAGAAACTTGCCATTGAGGCATGCAAGCTTCAAAGTATTGAAGGGGTTGTTCCTAGATCAACTTCTTGGATAATGAGCTGATGTCGATAGGAAGCGATCCGTCAAAGGAGGGCCTTAATGTATCCCACATCAGTGACACAGAACGGAGAAAATGATTTTGATGGAGGTGAAAACGATCTAATGATATATGGTGCAGGGTGGCGGTCATGAAAGAATGAAGGATAATGTATGGTAGTGGATGGGACACGGTTGACTTCTCTGGATGACTTCTCTTGAACATATCGGCGACACTTATGTGATGGATCGGTAGCATTTACCCCAAATATGGATGGTATGGCGAGACCATGGTGATGTGACCGGTGAATGAAACAACCCAACCCGACTCAGGCACAGAGTGGAAGTGTCATGTTTAAGAGCGAATTTCTACCAATAAAAGTTCTTTGAGTTTCTTCCCAATTTTCCCCAGTCATTTCTGACCAGTACCTCTTTATTTTTGTCAAGCTTGAGGAGGATA
This sequence comes from Pinus tabuliformis, assembly GCA_031772625.1. Taxonomy (NCBI): domain Eukaryota; kingdom Viridiplantae; phylum Streptophyta; class Pinopsida; order Pinales; family Pinaceae; genus Pinus; species Pinus tabuliformis. Next base: position 86,832,914 of record CM062819.1, on the reverse strand, counting down.
ACATATGCTTGTTCTATAATTTTCCCTTCGGGCAAACCCATCGCTATATTTTAACGAGCCTAGCGATAGTGAAACTCGTTCTCGTCTAAAGACAAGTTTGTCGCTATTAATGTTTTTAACGAGTTTAACGACAAAGATAACTCGGTCCTTTTCATTTTTAGAGAGTCTGAAAAGGTACGTAAAGATAACTCCAAAGTTCCTTTTTTGTCATCTAATCCCTTAAGTCCGAAAAAGTATAAAACAATACAGAAGGGATGAGTTTTCAATATTTTTAACGAGCCGAACAAAACAAGCGCTCGATCGTTTTGTGCAAAAATCCCTCAGGTCCAAAAAGACTAAAATCTAGAGGAGGGATAGCACTTTCGGTCGCTTTAACGAGCTGGAAGGCCAAAACTCGACAATATTTTCATATTTTACGAGTCAGATGAAAAGAGCTTAAAGGAGACTTGTTTTTTAGGAACGAGTGATAAAACGGGTAGCAGTTGATTCCAGGTAAGGGTTGGAATTTTCCAATCACGGCAGTGTCACAAGGATGGCTAGTGAAATCACTCTTCGCAGCTGTTCCTCAAAATGGGTAAACAATCAAGTGGAGGTGACGGTGCAAACACGACCAAGGCTTTAATGGCTGATAATGTTACATTCACGGTGGTTATTTATCGGAGGATATTTCATTTTTTAATGAGCTTAAACGCGAATTGAAACACTTGCTCGATCTTATGTTTATTTTTTAACGAGCATGAACTATGCGCTAAAACTGCTCGATCAATCCAGTCATATGAAAAGAATGTCTCATGTAAGATTCCATTTTTATGGAGCTCGCGACTTACAAAGCTTTGCTCCGGAACCCTTTCTTTATGCAAGTTAGGAAACGACTAATCCTACGAGTTTAAAGGGTTGGACCTACAGGTTTAAAGGGAGGACCTAAAAATTTAAAAAATAAATAGCCGCCCCTTGCTTGCACTCCAAAAGGTTTGCATGCCCCCAGGTATAAAACAGAATTTCAAGGTCTCCCTCTATTCGAGCTGACAAAACATTTGTTTTATCAGGAAGGGTCACCCTTTATTTGAGCTGACAAAACATTTGTTTTATCAGGAAGGGTACTACCTCTTACAGGTTACCCAAAGATCATCTCATTTGCACAGCAAACAAAACATTTCTTTGGCAATGTCCACCAAGATGAACAAGGGTGAATGACGACGCCCGCCAAATCACATAACTTTGACAAGAGAATCTTATTCTAGAACAACCCCTCTTCCAATCACGGACGGGGTACGGACTAGTCATATTCTCCCGCGGAATCCTACTCTATACCCGAAGTTTTCCTGCCGAAGCGGACCAGGACGCATGCCCCCTGGGTTCCAGTCATATCCTTCTGAATCACTCGCGCTCATCGGGAGGACGGACCATGGGTTGAGACATTTCTTGCGTGAAGAGACCATTTAGGGATGGTATATGACTATTTGCGATGCGTGATCCAGGAAATGAAAGTTGGTCCACGAGCTTGACCACTCTTCCTTCGTGCGGAAAACACATTACTCTAAAGAGTGAGGAGACGATGGCTCCCATGTAATATATATAGTCTTTTCCAAGGAGTAGGTTATAATCCAAGGGTCCTTGAACGACCATCACGTTCATTTGAACGGTCTTCCCTTTCAATGTTATGGGCACATTGGCGAGGATCCCTAAAGGTCGACTGGTTCCTTTATCGAAGCCTGTCAGATTTCTCATCTCAGGCAAAAGCAATGGCGAACCAAGCGCTTTCCAAGAAATAGAGGAAAGGATACTCATAGATGCCCCCTCATCAATGATGGTGCCAGCCATGATCATTCTGTATATTTGAACGATAATTCAGAATGGTATGCTTGCTGGAAAACGGGGCCTGCCTAGTTGGTTCCAGTCGAAGGATACAACTAGGTTGTTTGGTGGTGGGACCGAGTAGACGGCCGGATATCGCTCTGATGAACTTCCTTCCTGCGATAAAGGAATGGGTGCATTGCCCCTGTGTTCGTCGGAGTCTGTGTTGATGAAGAGAATTTGGATGGTGTCATCCTTATCCTCTTCAGTGACTGTATCATTCGGAGATAATTCCTCTGAAGGCAAGACCGGGTCAACTGCCGCCTCGACCTTTTGACTTTCATCTGGTATGGATTCAGTCAGTTTATCCTCAATGATAGACGCTTCAGCCGACCACTTGAGCGGGCCAGCTGGATTCTCAACTAACGAAGGACTTGGAAAGAGTTTTTTATATCCAGGAGGAAGTCGTAACGGTGAAACCGGACGATCTTCTAAAACTCTTTTAGCCTCATCTAAGAAGGGACAACGGTGGAGGGCATGGTTGCCTTCGGACAGTCTACAGGGAGGTCTAGTTCTCCCTTTTTGTCCTGGAACTTCACTTTCACTAGTTGACGGTGTACTTTCAACATGGCTATCAGAGGTTGACGACACCGGGTTGTGCAAACGGGGAGACCAGTCCCTTAGTATCCGAGGGATGCAAGGACATTCTCTCTGAAAGTGGTCTCCCTTGCAAATGACACATGCCGATTTAGGCCTGGTCAGTGCTGTGTGTGGATTTTCATTGGACGACACTTGTTTTCCCTTATTTGCCTTTGGCTCCTTCTTCTTTTTCTCTTTCTTCTTCTTTTCCTTCTTCTCCTTAGGAACTTGGTTTTTAGTTTTACCAGTTCTGTCACGCGAAGAGGAAGGAAGAGAGGAAGAATTATAGGAAGTAGAAGGTTGGTGGGAAATTCTGGACTCGTCTAATTGTTGATTCGACTGTTCAGGAATAGTGGTGTTCTAAATGACATTGGCTGAGAAGAGCCAGACCAGCAGGCCAATTGTCAGTCCTGGAAGCGACAATGTGGCCATATGGGGCGCACCAACATCCCCCCAAGAGGAGAAGGGAATAGGATTTCCACCAAGGGGAATTCCTTGGTTGGTGGGCTCCATTTTCTCAAGCTAAAGAACAACGCAGGAAAAAGGGGTTGATTGTTCCGTTTAAAATAAATTTTAACGACGCTTAGACACAACTTGCTTTTTCAATTTTAAAGAGTCGAGAAAAAGCTAAAGATGAATCTAGTCTCCTTCGATTTTTAATGAGCCTAAAGTGACAAGTGCTCAGATGGACCTTTTCCGTTAAGGAGTCTGAAAAGGAACGAAAGGGACTGCTCTGGAGTTCTAGGTAGAGGGTGTGCCAAACTTTTTGCAAAACCGCAAAATACTTTTTAGGGTACGGGCGGTCAATCTTCCCAAATGCTGTGTTCAGTGCATTGCGATCAGTAGGGTGGCCGACACGGCTTCCTATGGATAAAGTTTTTATGCCTATAGGGGTCTCCTAATATATACTCGACGGTACGTGGGAGCACAATCCATACTGGCACTTATCGTCTCTTAGGAGGAATCACCCAACCATCAGCGAGGCGACCAGTGACCAGGTTTTACGACGCCAGAACACGTCTCTAACCTAGACCTCTATGTTGTGCGTTAAGTTACAAAGCGTTGTTAAGTTCATTCAATTTATTTTAGGTTGATCTTTCTTAGAAGTTTGCCTTTTGGGATCACCACGAGATGTATGATACAATTCCTAAATGCAGCCTAAAGATGATAAGCAAGCTTTTATATCTTTTCAACAATGAAAATCCTAGCTACAAGGGGAAAAGAAAGACGCAATCTTTTCTCAAAGAGCATAGAGCACACTGTAAATGCACTTTTCCCTAAATCAATCCATACAAACTGTCAAAATGCAAATGCACATATGCATGTATTTGTTTTCACTTTCTCAATATTGATGCCTAAAAAGAAAGCTGTTGTACAAATTTGAATTCGATTTCAAGTGAAAAACACAAACAAGTTCCTTTTTCGAAATCAAAAAGACGATTACGACACTTTATGATTTACTTGTTTCGACACTTGAAATGCATAAATTCAAACCAAAAGACAAAAGTAAAAGCTAAATCAACTGTGAACAGCAACAAACTCACTCCTAAGATCAAAATGACACTTACGACAGGTCTAGATCTAAGGGCGATAGTATGACTAGTTTGCTTTTGTAATGGGAAACTGCAAATGATGTAACAAATACACAAAGAACAAATACAATTTCTTTATACAACCGAGGTGGAATTGAGGCAAAGAAAAGGGGTTTCAGATAGGTACACACACTGATAACAGGCTGCAAAAAACAGAGATAAAACTGAGCAAAAGGAAGCAGGGAACCACAGCTGCACAAGGCAAAGGCTGATCAGCGCACCCTCACCACAGAGAAATAGAACTTCAGCGCAGGTAGCCTTCTCGGGACCTGCGTTGAAATGCAGAACCTCTTCACAGAGTCTGCGCTGAAGCAGAAACGAGAGTTGTTTCTGGGTTCTGGGTCACGGTTTGCAGTTTAATCTACGGTTTTTGGCCAGATAAAAGCTATCAATTAGGTAATTAGAGGGATGATTTAAAGGAGGACTAAGATCTATCACAAAGGGCTGTTAGAGCACTTGTGGATCAGCTGTTCAGATCATAAACAGGCCCAGTGAATGGACTAGAGTAGCAGATCTCTACTTTGCATTTGTAAATGGCAAATGCAGTTTGATTCGGCACTCTTGAGTTTATGAGAAGAACGACAATAGAAAAACAAATAAACTAACAAGATATGATCCCCAGCGGAGTCGCAAATTTGTTGTTGGGAAAAGTATCCAATTCAGAATGCCCCTATCCCACTCTAAGGTGTGATAGTGCCTTAGCAACAAACAAGGAAAACTATCTGAGTATTCTTCTTTACGAAATGTAAATGGAGAAGAAGGATGTAACTAACCTGTGTCTTTCGCTAGCTTGTCGATCCAATCACTCTCCTCTTTTACTTGTTTCCCACTGCCCGCTCCTTCACTGGTCCAGCTTCACCCAGTTCCTGCAAGATCACAAGAGAGGAAAACTACACAAAAGACATAGATTTACATTCATAACTAGTTTAGGATCATATATAAACTAAATATGCAAATATAAGAAAACATCATTGATATACAAGCATATAGGAGAAACTCAAATAGCTTTATTGATATGATAAGAAAGTCCAAGAGGAGATACAACCAAGTGATTCCCGATCCAGCATCTACCTCCCAGCAAAGGAATCCCTTCCTCTCCTCCAACAAAGCATAAATCACCCAATGTACTAATCTCAATCTCAAACCAACAACAATTCTCTGCAAAGTACAAAATTCCAGCCTCTGGATCTCTTGGATGAGGGATGCATATATAGATGTAAGCAGAGAGGATGAGTCAGCTTATGTTTTGACTTGTGGCTTCTCTCTGTCAGTTCTTGCTTCCACTTGGAGGCTGAGAGCCTCTTACTCATCATTAGTCGAATTCATTGAGGCAAGTGTCATTGGAGAAGATTCTGGAAGCTTCCATGGTCTTTCCACCTCGTTGAATGAGCTTGCCATTTGTCACTTTCCGCTCAGCGCACCCTGGTAGTGCTTTTAGGTGCGTTGCAATGCACCCAGCTAGTGTACTGGGGTGCACTGCAACGCAGGCAGCTAGAAGAGCTTCTGAATTGATCCTGAATTGACTGTTTCTGAGTGGTTTTTGGTGGAGAACCTCTGGGAGAAGCTGTCATTGGTTGACCTTGTTCCTTTAGGGGCAGGAACAACTCTTTTAGGGACTTTGGATCCCTTGGATTATGGACATTTCTTGCTCAATGCTGTAAGGCACAAAAATGTCTATAACACGCAGAGACGCGAAAGGTGAACTGCGAAGCCACACAATCCAGATAAAGAAAAATTGCGTATGTGTCTTAAGGCATTTATTTGACTGACTTTTCTCTGTTGATAAGGTGTTCTGGGTTTAGTTTACTGTTACTATTGATCTGGTTACTGCAGTTGACTGGGTGACTTTCTTGTATTTTGTGGAGCTCTGGAAAGGTATGTTTTTGCCCAACAATTTAGTGACTTTTCGGCAGCAATTGTAACCCTTTCGACATAATGAATTTAAAGAGATAAAGCATTTTTAGTAGAATATGTGAGAATTAGTATGAAAAGCTTAATCACTGATAATTTCTATTTTTCTATGCAGAAAAGGGTGGAAACGAAGGATTACTGTTTAAAAGGAAGAGTAACTGCTGTCCCTTTGGGAGGAAACCGGATGCGAACAAGATTAAGCGGATCGAAGCAGAACGACCCAGGAAAGAAAGAAGAATTGTCGATTCGGCGAAGCAGGGAAAGGAAAATCAAGGAGTAACGGCTTGGTGAATCCCTCAGGATGTCGATTCGGCGAAGCAGGGAAAGGAAAATCAAGGAGTAACGGCTTGGTGAATCCCTCAGGATCTTTGATCCTGAGGGATTGCTGTCTTGCTTATTTTTGCTATCTAGATACCTCCGCCATTTCTCTTATAAAAAGGGGCAGCAGTGTTAAGCTCGGGGACCTCTTTTCATATATGTAAATTTAAGTCTCAGTTTGAACTTTGATCATCGAGTCTCGTTAAGACTTGTTTTGCTGTACTTTTGTTAATGCATTAATACCAAAGATTTGGTGCTTTATTTCATCTCTGCGTCTGGAGTAATCTAAGGCAGTGTATCCTTGGAAGCTAAGGGCCCGGCTCTGAAGGACACTTGCTTTTGTATCATTATAATTTGGTTTCTGTGTGGATTGTCTGTATAGTTTGGTAATCTGACGTGTTTGTCATCTGCTGTTCCATGCTATGTTATGACTACTTCATTAATGGTTTCATTCAGGAGATTTATGTAAGTAACTCTGTATCGTGTAAATGAATTTCTTCAGAGTTGATTGCATGTCACTATTTAAGCCAATTGTTTCTGTTACAGAGCTTTCATATTAGATATTGCTATTGGATTCATTTGAACTCTTATTCGTAGGAACCCGAAAGTAATATTATTCCATCTGGAAGCAGAAGTCATGTTCTTTGGAAACATTAGATTGCTATAATAAGTGTGTTGTGTATATATGATAAATGTTGTTCCATAATTCATTTGTGAATATCTCCCCATAAAGTAAGGTTCATTGGAATTTCTTTTGACGATTGTTATTTGATTGCGGAATGAGAGTTAAGTTCTAACTCGCGAGATCTAGTTTACTGAGTTGCTGTTCCATTTATTGCCGTTCCATTTACTGTTGTTCCATTTCAGATTTGTTGTTCCATTTTCCGTTTGCTATTCCATTTTACTTTCTGCTGTTCCATTCTCTTGCATTTATTGTTTTGGTGTGAGAGGAGGTCGAAAGCTGTAGTGAGTCAGCAAGTCGCTGCTTAGCTCCCAGATCTTTGGTCCATACTCTATTTTTCCTTCCATCAGTTTCTAGAGGGATGGGTTATCGCTTCCGCACCCTTGACTGATAAATTGCCTGGTGTGATTCCTTTCTTTTAAAAGAAAATTAGTTATAGCTTAGCATCCATTTACTCTTGTATTTTCTAGACACTATACTACGAAGCATTACTCTGACGAATAGCCTCGGATTGAGCTACTCTTTGCAATAACAAAGCGTTCCCGGATTGACTTATTAATGTAGCATAACTAGAGGTGAAAGATACCCTTGTTACAGCCCTACATTTTGGCGCCGTTGTTGGGGAAAGAGTACAACCATTTGTCTTTTACAGAGTAGTGTACGAATCTGCTAGGGGAGAGTTGGATTTTAAAAACGGAAGGTAAGAACCTGCGTACGGAGCATGTAAAAGCCCTGCTCCACCGTCCGCTTTCCTGGCAGAATTGTGGGTTGAATAGAATTTGGTAGTTTATAGAATGAATGACTAAGCAGAAAAAGCCAGAAAAAATTATCAAACCTCCATTCAAACCCGAAAAATCCAAAGGGCCGGTAACCCTTGGCCAAACGACCTTCATAGACGAAATCTATAAGAAAACTGAATCTCAGCCATCAGTAGGATTCAGAAAAACCAATTCCAAGCAGCCTACTGGTTCCCTTTAGGCCACAGGATCACCATCTGTAGCCTTCGTTGAGGTGCATAGTCAGACTGATGAACAGGACTTTCAAGAAATTGAAAATTCTATTCCAGAACGACTGCAGGAAGGGAATCTAAGCAATCTTTGTGAAGGAGAAGGGGAAACAGGAGAAGTTGAAGAACCAAGATCTCCTAGGATAATCCATCCATTAGAAAGCCCAAATAAAGGGAGCGTTGTAAAAATCATTGAAGGGATTCAATCTCCTCAAATAGCAGTAGCTTCCATTATTCCGGACAAAGGAAGTGCTATTAAGACAACCAAAACCGTACCTTCTCAGCCTAGGAATACCCTTTTAGAAATCCCTGAAGGTTATTGGCACATATTCGATCCGATGGCGCAGAATCAGCCCAATAATCAAACTTCTACATTACAATATCCTATAGTAGATTCCGCAGCAAATGCTCCTATGAAAGCAATTCCCCTTCAACACATTCCTACATTTCATGGGCTAACATCAGAAGACCCGGACGCATTCTTATTTGAATTTGATGTCTTATGCAGGGTATATGATTACACCACTGACCCCCAGAAATTAAAGTTGTTCCCCTCCACTTTGAAAGGAGCAGCCTTAAGATGGTTTATGGGTTTAGGTGGTGGGGTTATAAATAACTGGGAGCAGATGAAGGAATCTTTTGTAAAGAAATATCAAGACTACTGTAGGTCTAGAGAATTGAAAGATGAAATATTCCAAATGATAGCTAGACCGAATGAAACATTAGAAGAATATGTAGAAAGTTTTCAGTATAATTTACAAAGGTCGCCTTATGAATCATTACCACTGCCTGATAATGTGTTAAAAACTGCATTAATCAGAGGCATGAAAGAGCAGTGGATCGAAACATTAAATATCATGGGAAAAGGGGATATTTATCAAGAAAATTTTGCTGACATCATTGATCTATGTATCAGAAGTTCGAGAGGCAGCACAAGGATAAAACCAGCAGAGTATGATCGGTTTGTCAGAGATAACAAAGCACCAACAGAAGGAGTAACACGTGTAGAACTTGGCAATTTATTAGAAAACTTTAAAACTGATATTCTGGGGACATTAACTACACAACTTGATTTTGTGCAGGCTAAACAGAAGCAGATTGAGGCAAAACAGAATTTGGCGATCTTCTGCCCCCGATGTAGGAGAAAGCATAGCCACAAGGAATGTCCGCTGGATACAGTTCAAACATGTGCCATCTGTGCAAAAGATCACCTGACCGAAAGTTGCCCCTCACTTCCTGATTGAAAGCAGTATATAAGGAAGCAGAAGAAGAACCGGAATCGGCATACTTTGTTAATCAGCATCGCCAATGGCAACCAAGGCAATCAGGTATGTTTTCAGACTCGACTTCTTCTTTTCAGCCTCCACAATATAGTATGTGGCAAAATCAATCTCAACCCCCATTTCCGAACTGGTCATCACAACCATTTCCTTCTCCAAATCCATGGATGAATCAGCTAAGCCAATTTGGTTAGCCAAATTTTCCTTACACTCCACCATATTAGCAAAATAACTCATACCCTCCGCAATGGACCCCCCCTACTTCACAAAGTCCACCCTGGCAGACAAATTGGCCAAGATCGACATATCAGCCAACAGGAACTATTCCACTCCCTCAACCGACTCTGCCAGCTTTGCAACAAAATCCCCAGTCTAATCTGAGACCGCAACTCCTGGCCCAACCTAATCCTAATCCCAATAATAGGTCGGTCCAGTCTCTCCAAATCATAGAATCAACTGAAATCGAACCTGAACTGAGGGAGTGCAATGATCTTCAGTTAAGATCTGGACAAATAATAGAAACAGAGGGAGATAAAACAATGCACATTGAAGATAAGTTACCAATAGAACAACCGTTACAACAGGATAGCGTAAATAAGGAGCAGACTCCTCATCAAATAAATGAACCCGCTCCTCCCTTCCCAGAACGATTAGTCTTACCACGACCTGTACAGCAACCAGACTTCCACATTCTGGGGGAGTTACAAAATCTGTACATAAGAATTTCATTCCTCCAAGCCATTCAAGACATCCCTATATACGCAAAAAATATAAAATAATTGTGCATAAAGAAATCAAGAAGGAATCCAACCACTAACCCAAGAGTCCAAGTAGTCGGTACTTTATCTGACTTGTTATCAGGAATACCCATTAAATATGAAGATCCGGGAAACCCAATAGTAACTGTTCAAATCTATGGACAGACTTGACTAATGCTTTAGTTGATTTAGGAGCTGCAATTAATATTTTGACAACTTCTACGTGCCAGAAGCTTGGGATTACATCGGTAGAACCCACTTCTACTTTGTTAGAATTGGCTGACCGATCTGTAGTGCGACCAGAAGGAACTCTATACGATGTCATGGTCTCCGTAGATTCTTGGGAATACCTGACTGACTTCCTGGTAATTAATCCAAAAACCCGACTGGATGGACACCCTCTAATTTTAGGTAGACCCTGGCTGGCCACTGTCGATGCATACATTGGTTGTCGGCAGGGGAATATGAAAATCACCAGAGGACCAAATATCAAAAATTTAGTCCTATATCCTCCAGCACAGCCAAGTCTTACAACAATAAAAACTAACCAGCACCCTGTATCATACCTTACTGACAATATCAGATCACCATTGACTATACAGAAGGCTCTAGACTTCAAAGATCAAACAGAAGATGATGCCATCAATAACTTCGTTAGTCAAACGGAATCCAGACCTCATGCACAGTGTTTTATGATAGAAGCTGCATTCGAGAACGAACTGGAAGAGGACCCCTTGAAGGATACACATGACCAAACGATACCTGTGACTTCTGTTGCTAATAGTAAAGTAGTGGAAATTGAACCGGGAAAAACACTAAACATTAATGCCAACCTTACACCAGACCAAGAAATCAAACTCATCCATTTGTTACGAAAATATCAAGAAGCATTTGCATGGGACTATCCTGATATGAAAGGGATTGATCCCCAATTGTGCACCCACCATATTTACATAGAAAAAGATGCAAGACCTGTCCGTCAACCGCAAAGAAGACTCAACCCCCATCTAAAATATGTTGTGAAAGCAGAACTTCAGAAGCTTTTAGATGTTAATTTTATTTATCCTATTTCTGATAGTAAGTGGGTCTCTCCACTTGTGGTTGTACCCAAGAAGAATGGGAAATGGAGGATTTGTGTGGATTATAGGGAGTTAAAAAAAGCCACACAAAAAGACCATTTTCCCCTCCCATTCATAGACCAAGTACTGGACACGTTAGCAGGAAAGAAATTCTTTTCTTTCCTAGATGGCTTCAGCGGATACAATCAGATTCAGATTTCCCCTGAAGACCAGGACAAAACTACCTTTACTTGTCCTTGGGGAATGTTCGCTTATAGATTTTTACCCTTTGGCCTATGTAATGCCCCTGCCACATTCCAAAGGGCCATTCTTAGCATCTTTGCAGACTTAATAAATGATGGGCTTGAAGTCTACATGGATGACTTTACACCATATGGAGATGATTTTGATCCAGCTCTAGACACTCTAGAAAAAGTCCTACAGCGCTGCATTGCTACCAGACTTTGCTTAAGCCACGAAAAGTGTTATATGATGATGACTGAAGGGCTTATTCTAGGGCACTACGTCTCAGCAGTAGGCATTCAGGTAGATCCGGCTAAAATTCAGATTCTTTTGCTCATTCCCACCCCCACTACTCAGACGGAGGTACGCAGCTTTCTTGGATTTTCTGGGTATTACAGACGATTTATAGAACATTATTCACACATTGCTGCACCTTTATATGCACTAACAGGTAATGTTGATTTCATGTGGACAGAAAAATGTGACCGCGCTTTCCAGGATTTAAAGAAACTTGTATCAACAGCTCCAGTCCTTCGAGGACCAAACTGGAATTTACCATTCCAAATTTCATCTGATGCCTCAGACACAACAATCGGTGCAGTCCTTGGACAGGAGGAGGATAAAAAAACTTATGCTATTTATTATATCAGCAAAAATTTAACCCCTGCTGAATTAAATTACATTGTCACCGAAAAAGAATTCCTTGCTGTAATACATGCTGTCAATAAATTTAGACATTATATCACAGGCTATCCCGTTGTTTTATATACAGATCATTCTGCTATTAAATATTTAGCAAATAAGCCTGTAACAAATGTTAGAGTAACAAGATGGTTGATCTTATTGCAGGAATTTGATATCACAATCAAAGATAGACCCGACAAGGAGAACCCTGTAGCTGATTTTCTCTCACGGATACCAAAACCAATTGAAGCAGCAACAATAGAAGACCAATTTCCGGATGAACACCTATTTGTTGTTGCTGCCCAAACACCCTGGTACGTTGATGTTGCCAATTACCTTGCAGCAGGTAAACTCCCAAAGCACCTAACCCCTAATGAACGTAAGCAGATTGTTCAGAAGAGCACTCGATTTCCGTGGATTGGGGGCTATCTGTTCCACACAGGTGCAGACATGCAAATCAGGAGATGTATCCGAGAAGATGAAATTTTTGACATCTTAAAAGCCTGTCATGACGGACCTTGCGGGGGACACTTTGCAGAAAAAAGAACAGCACATAAAGTACTGCAGACAGGATACTACTAGCCTGCAATTTTTAAGGATGCGAAGAAATTCGTTCAAGCCTGTGACAGTTGCCAGCGAGCTGGTCGACCTGGTCAAGCCGACGAGATGCCTCTGAGGCCACAATTGGTTATTGAACCATTTGAATGGTGGGCTCTTGACTTCGTTGGACCCATCAACCCATCATCAAATCATAGAACATATATCTTGGTAGCCACAGAATATGTTACTAAATGGGTTGAAGCGGAAGCGTTACCTAGAGCTACAGAAGATTCGGTAGTTCAGTTCCTATTCCATTTGTTTGTACGATATGGCCTTCCGAGAGAAACAATTACAGGTGGAGGACCTCAATTTGCCGGAAACAAATTAGCTGCAACACTTAACAACTATCACGTACAACACAAAATTACTACCCCATATCACCCGCAGGCGAATGGGCAAGTAGAGAGAAGCAATAAGGTAATAGAATCAATTTTAACAAAAACCATTGCTTCACATAGGCGTGATTGGGCCGACCGACTACCTGAAGCACTTTGGGCCTATAGAACCACCTGGAGAAGTACCACTGGTTATTCGCCCTATCAATTAGTATTTGGGAAACAACCTATTTTCCCCATAGAATTCGAAATCCAAACCCTACGAACTGCACAGGAAGTTGGCCTAGATTTAAGTGAGGCACAAATCAATCGACTACAACAGATTAATGAATTGGACAAAATACGGCTCTCCGCATTACAGAATCCAGCAGTTATTCAACAGCAGTGAGCTAAATGGCATGATGCACTTATCAAGAACAAAGTCTTTCACGAAGGGGACTGGGCTCTGTTATATGACTCTCAGTTTCAGGATTTCCCGGGGAAACTGCAGACTCGATGGCTGGGGCCATATGAAATTCAGAAAGTACATGATAATGGGACCCTTACTCTCATTACAATCGATGGTTTTGGATATGCATTCAAGATAAATGGCCATCGAGTTCGTCTCTATCGCAGGCCACTCACTCGGGAATCCTTCTGTGATCAGCTACGTCAAGATACTGACATGAAAATTTTAGGAGAGGAAGTAAAATCTTCCTCACCTACAATTCAGTGAGGAACTCATTCTTTTGACTTGTACATAAGTTCTTGTATATATGTTTTTTAATATTTCTTTGATCTCTCTTTCTTAAGATTGCTTTTTACAGTTAGTGTGTTTTTGTTGTTCCTTTTTTTCTGACGGAACAACATTTTTGAGTTTTTGTTGTTCCTTTTCCAGAAGGAACAGCAGTGGTTTGTTTTTATGTCTTTGTTGTTCTTTTTTTCCAAAAAGAATAGCAGGTGTGAATTTTTGCTGTTCCTTTTCAGAGGGAACAACATTTTTGGATTTTTGCTGTTCCTTTTCAAAAGGAACAGCAGTTGCGAAGTCCCGCTGTTCCTTTTTCAAAAGAAACAACAATTGCTTGTTTTCGTGTTTTTAGCATTGTTGTGTTTTTGCTGTTCCTTTTTCAAAAGGAACAACACTTCGTGTTTTTGCTGTTCCTTTTTCAAAAGGAACAGCACTTCGTGTTTTTGTTGTTCCTTTTTCAAAAGGAACAGCACTTCGTGTTTTTGCTGTTCATTTTTCAAAAGGAACAGCACTTCGTGTTTTTGCTGTTCCTTTTTCAAAAGGAACAGCACTTCGTTTTTTGCTGTTCCTTTTTCAAAAGGAACAACATTTCATGTTTTTTTTGTTCCTTTTTCAAAAGGAACCGCACTTCGTGTTTTTGTTGTTCCTTTTTCAAAAGGAATAGCATTTTGGGTTTGCTGTTTGAGTTTTTGTTGTTCCTTTTTAAAGGAACAGTGTTTTGAGTTTTTCTGTTCCTTTTCAAAGGAACAACAGTGTGGTTTTTGCTGTTCCTTTTCAAAAAGGGACAACATTTGTGAGTTTTTGCTGTTCCTTTTTAAAAGGAACAACATTTGACAATTTTTTTAGACAGCACTCATGATCTTAGGAGAACGGCATCCCAACTATTTGCTTGCATGGATTCTTCTCTTTCAAAAGGAAAACCATAGTCATATCTTTGTCTCAGTGATGATTCATATTGAGGATGCTTTTTCACCCATCATCTTTCCAGTCTCTAAGATTCAGCTATACACTTATGCAATGAACATCAGTTACAACACACCGAAGGCAGGATATCATAAAATCGCTATCTTTATAGAGCCTAGTATTGATAAGAGGACAGGAGGGGGGACATATTTACTTCTCATCCCCGTTGTCATTGAGCTATTCCCATTGCCCTGGTTGGTTATTTTTATCATGACGATTTCCTTAAAAAAAAAAAAAATATGATTATTACATAAGAATAAGAACAGAGGATTTATATTTTCCTGTTGGGATGATAAGACTTCTTCCGCCATTCCCACTCTTAAGGAGTGTTGAACCACCCTTATGTGTAAATATATAAGAAAAAGTACTGGAAAAACAAAAGAAACAGGAAAAAATGATGATGAATGTGATTTATTGTCAAATGCAGGATAGGGGGTCTCATCAAGAGCCAGCCTACCATGATCATCAGGTTGGAAGCGAAGTGCCATTCCCAACATGGCCACCATACCAGGGATATGGTCCAAAGGTATATTAACTAAGCAGACCTTGGAACAGGGGGTCTCATCACGAGCTGGCCTGCCCACGTTTCGCGCCTTCCTAGTGAATGGCATTATGGTTACCTGGTTACCAAGCCAGCATAATGGCCTGTATTTTGACAAAATATTTTTATACACATACAGGATCATGGTTCCGGGGGAAAAATAAACAACTCTGCCAAGGTTATGGACACCTGTTGGCAGCAAAGCTCTGTTAATGGTATCGAAGTCATAAATGGTTACACCAACAGGGATAATATTAATACCTCTTTATTTCTTCTATCTTATGAATAATTCATATTTTATTCCCTGATTAACATATCGCATGAATACTCATTACCACCAATCATGGCAAAGGAACTGACAATGACCCCTCGGGACTTCGTACGAGTGACAGACGTCCCATCCCCCGGCCTCGCATCATATTATGAAAGCTCTTATGTAAAACGCGATCCACCTTTTTGCCTCGATTTCGGTATTTAGTTGTCTATCCAAAACATGGCGTAATTTTATATGCTGTTCTTTATGACTGGTAACATGATGGCTGCTGCTCCTCTATTTGACGGCTGGGGCAGCCTATCACATCGTGGGGGGGGGAAGGTAATCTCATTACTCCACGGGGTACGTGTCACCACACCATTCGGGGTAGATAGTGTACGAAGGAATGGCATGGTTTAACGGTATGATAGTTCTATTTTATGCAAAGTTGCCATCCGCGATCCATTTTTACTGCATGCTCTGTTTTTTCGCGACGATCATCTTCTCTGCATCTCAAAATAGCTCAGACAGTTGCTGTTCCATTAAAAAAATTTAGTAGAACCATGGGAGGTAAGGCAGTCCGAAGCGAGCCCCAGGAATTGACAGCTTCTGCTGCTGCTCGGGAGATCCTGGAAAAGGCTGGATGGCTGAATTATTTCAATCGCTTACAAGAACCAAACGAGACAGTGGCATTGGAATTTCTGCAAAACTTGCAGGAAGACTACTCCACAGTAAGAGAAAGACGGATACTGGTCACTGACGATGTAATTGCAGAAGTTTCAGGCCTACCAGCCACCGGACCTGTATGGACGCTGAAGAAAGAAAGAATGCAGAAGATAATAGAGATTTTTCAGGATGAAGGCCAAAGCCTGACAGTGAAAGGGAAGGGAGTTCTGCCAACTACGTTAGGAGAACCCTGGACCGAACTAGCAAAGATAGTACAGAGCTACATTACTTGCGAAGGAAGGAAGGACGTGGTAAGACCTCGCCATCTTAAACTGTTAGCTGTTTTAAAAGAAAAATGTTCTGTAAATATGCCTGCACTTTTAAATTGGCTATTACATGATGCGGCCCGAAGCCTGAAAATGGCCTAGCACATAGACGCAGTTGTTAGCCACCATGGATTGATTCGATTGATAGTGAGCCATAGTCTCAGTCAACAGCAGAGCAGCTGGGAGGAGCTCATTGCAGTGATTGAGGGGGGATTGGTTGCACCACCTCCAAAACCTGAAACCTCCTCCAGCACGCCAGAACAATCAGAGAAACGCAGAGAAGTGGCAGATGGAAAACGTGTCGCTTCGAAACGAAATCATTCTTCAGATACACCGGAGCGACCAGAAAAACGCAGAGAAGTGATAGCAGAAAAACTTGTTTCCTGTACACCTGAACAGCCAGAAAAACCAAGGAAATCAATTCGCCTAGCTCGAATACGAGAGAGGCTGGAAAAGATTTGGAACACCAGCCAACCAATTGAGATTACAGACGAACCTCCAGAACCAGAAGAAATACCTTCTGATGAAAATGCTGGACAATCTGAGGACGAGGCTGAACAATCCGGAGAAGGAGGAAAGGAAGGATAAATGCACTCTGAAGCTGAACACCCCAAGGCAGTCACTGAACAAGACAATCGGGAGGAGGAAGTAAGACAGCCAGAAAGCAGTCCACTGCGAGACCCTGTGGGCGAGGAAGAATTGGCCGCAATCCTAGCCATCTTGGGGGAATATGGCCAAATCTCCAGCCCAGTAGGTCCTCCCGATGGACCGCCAGAGGAAGAGATACCCGAGAATTCACATGTAGAGAACCAAGGAGAAGAAAATCCACCTGTTCATGAGGAAGAAATAAGGGATACCAGCCGGGAACAATCTGTTCCCGAAGCACCAGAAGAAATGCTGGAAATAGGGGCAGATTTAAGGGCCAGGCCCAAACCCTCTGCCGAGACAAGGGAAATCAGGAAATTGAAGACTAAACAGCAGAGGCTACTGAGCACTATAGCCCAAATCCGACAGAAAATTCACATTCTGAAAGCTAGTCTGAGGATACAAAGGACCACACAGAAGAGGTAGAGGACCACTACAGCAGAATCCCATCGAACAAGAAGCTGAGGGACTTACACTCGCACTGTTGGTCGAAACCCGATTAGAAGACCTGCAACTGTTCCAAATGACACTGAGGAACAAACTGTTGTTCCAATGGCCACTGAGGGACAGACTGCTGTTCCAATTGATAATGAGGAACAAACTGCTATTCCAATTGCTACTGAAGAACAGACTGCCATTCCATTAGCAGAGGAACCACCACAACCTTTTGTTCATGTCAAGAAAGAAAAGGAGAATAAGGAAATCCAAACAGAGGCACCGCCCTCAGGGGTGATCCGGGTTCGGAACTCTAAGCAGCATAACAAAAAGGTTCAGGTAAAACTCCCAGCCTCTACGGCCTTATGGAAAAAGGATCCAAAAACAAGGACCTTGCATAAAATGATGAAGGAAGCTCAACAGGAAACTGAAAGATTGAAGGAACAAATAGTCCCCCGGGAGAGATATGAAGAGTTGCAGCAGCAACTTCGGAATATTAGTCAGTCCGAGAGCCAAGCCTTCGAAGGCTGGCAAAAAGAGCAGGAAAAGGTTGCAAAGGTAACTCGTCGATTAGATATTGTTGTTAGGCAGATGGACACTGTGTGTTCCTTGTATAATGACGTTCTAGCCTGTAGGGACCCTGCTAAAAACTATGCTTTATTTTTTCTTGAACGATATTTACGATTAAAGATAAAAGCTGTCAGGGCAGGTGCCCCTATACAAATCAATACCCTTAATGATTTCATAGATTGTTGCAAGCATTATGGAAGAAAGGTCCAAAGATTATTATGTGAATTTTACTTGCATAACCTCGTGCTAGACCAGGAAAATGATTTAAATCCTGGCCCTTTCGTTGGGGACATACAATTGCAAGCCTTTGTTTCCTTCGGGGTTAATCAGCTAAAATGTCTTAGGGTTTATACCACTTTCCAGAGACAGGAAAATAGCCTAGACTTGTGGGTGAGAGCCGAGCCTAGAGACCCAGTACGGTTATGGAGAGCACATATGAACCTTATGAGAACCCCGGGTGTTATGGAGACATAAGGACCCATGCATGAGGATTTAACCAGACAAAATTTGGAATATTTTCTGACTATTAAAGACCTTGCTACCGATGCTGCAAAATTCCGATATCAGATTTCGAACCCAAACATCCAGCTCAGGGAACCATTCAGATATGAAAATTTTAAGCTGGCAGCCAGCCGTTTGAACCTTTATGGCGAGCGAATTTTGCAGGCAGGGCCATCTTGGTTAGGGTATCGATTTCGTAGTCCAATCATTTGGCACCCTGCACCCGGATACCAGGCCTTGTATGAAATGCCGGATGGTCAAACAAATCGGTTTTTTGATGATTTGGTTGCTTATCACGGTTGTAGGTCTCCACACGAGATTCCCTCTCCGGCCTACTCTCTTACTGCTCTGCATATCAACTATAATGTTTTCATGAGGGCATGAAACAGGGTAAGCAGGGGGGTGTGTGGAGCTCTGGAAAGGTATGTTTTTGACCAACAATTTAGTGACTTTTCGGCAGAAATTGTAACCCTTTCGGCATAATGAATTTAAAGAGATAAAGCATTTTTAGTAGAATATGTGAGAATTAGTATGAAAAGCTTAATCGCTGATAATTGCTATTTTTCTATGCAGAAAAGGGTGGAAACAAAGGATTACTGTTTCAAAGGAAAAGACAAAGGAAGAGTAACTGTTGTCCCTTTGGGAGGAAACCGGATGCGAACAAGATCAAGCGGATCGAAGCAGAACGACCCGGGAAAGAAAGAAGAATTGTCGATTCGGCGAAGCAGGGAAAGGAAAATCAAGGAGTAACGGCTTGGCGAATCCCTCAGGATCTTTGATCCTGAGGGATCACTGTCTTGCTTATTTTTGCTATCTAGATACCTCCGCCATTTCTCTTATAAAAAGGGGCAGCAGTGTTAAGCTCGGGGACCTCTTTTCATATATGTAAATTTAAGTCTCAGTTTGAACTTTGATCATCGAGTCTCGTTAAGACTTGTTTTGTTGTACTTTTGTTGATGTATTAATAAGAAATATTTGGTGCTTTATTTCATCTCTGCATCTGGAGTAATCTAAGGCAGTGTATCCTTGGAAGCTAAGGGCCCAGCTCTGAAGGACACTTGCTTTTGTATCATTATAATTTGGTTTCTGTGTGGATTTTCTGTATAGTTTGGTAATCTGACGTCTTTGTCATCTGCTGTTCCATGCTCTCTTATGACTACTTCATTAATGGTTTCATTCAGGAGATTTATGTAAGTAACTCTGTATCGTGTAAATGAATTTCTTCAGAGTTGATTGCAGGTCACTATTTAAGCCAATTGTTTCTATTACAGAGATTTCATATTAGATATTGCTATTGGATTCATTTGAATTCTTATTCGTAGGAACCCGAAAGTAATATTATTCCATCTAGAAGCAGAAGTCATGTTCTTTGGAAACATCAGATTTCTATAATAAGTGTGTTGTGTATATATGATAAATGTTGTTCCATAATTCATTTGTGAATATCTCCTCATAAAGTAAGGTTCATTGGAATTGCTTTCGACGATTGTTATTTGATTGCGGAATGAGAGTTCAGTTCTAACTCGCGAGATCTAGTTTACTGAGTTGCTGTTCCATTTATTGCCGTTCCATTTACTGTTGTTCCATTTCAGATTTGTTGTTCCATTTTCCGTTTGCTGTTCCATTTTACTTTTTGTTGTTCCATTCTCTTGCATTTACTGTTTTGGTGTGAGAGGAGGTCGAAAGCTGTAGTGAGTCAGCAAGTCGCTGCTTAGCTCCCAGATCTTTGGTCCATACTCTATTTTTCCTTCCATCAGTTTCTAGAGGGATGGGTTATCGCTTCCGCACCCTTGACTGATAAATTCCCTGGTGTGATTCCTTTCTTTTAAAAGAAAATTAGTTATAGCTTAGCATCCATTTACTCTTGTATTTTCTAGACACTGTACTACGAAGCATTACTCTGACGAATAGCCTTGGATTGAGCTACTCTTCGCAATAAGAAAGTGTTCCCGAATTGACTTATTAATGTAGCATAACTAGAGGTGAAAGAGACCCTTGTTATAGCCCTACATACTTGACGATCATTTGATGTTCATGGATCCAGTTTGAAAATTTATGAAAAGTGATCCTTGAAAGAAAAGAAGTAGGGGGTTGTAGCTCCCTTCTAGAAGAGATTGGAAAACGAGAGAAAGTTGTAGCTCTCTACAGGTTGCAGCCTGTGTACTGGTAAAGGAATGCACCAGTACAAAATCATTGTAAAAGGAGTTTCTAATTTGAAAGAAGATAGAGACATATTGCAGCAGGTGGTTTTCACCCACATTGGGTTTCCACCTTATATCTGGTGTTCTTTGGTGTCACTATTTGTTTTTCTTGTTCATGCTCATTATTTTATTGTACTGACATACAAAAAATAATTCAAAGTATAAATAAGGAAGATTTATTAAAAGAACTTGATAATACTGATTCACCCCCCCTCTCAGTATTATTTCCAACAAAATTTAGCTGAAAAGGAAAAGCCTGCTATCCATAATGCAAAAATTCAGATAGATAAACCTTTTAACTTAGAAACAGAAATAGGCAAGCTAAAAATCGCTATTCCTCTCTCTGAATTGGCTAAACATGAAGTGTACAGACATCAAATCAATAGGTCACTACAGATACTAGAGAATAGGGATGCAGTCAATGTTCTTGATGATCAACCAGAGTTAATTTTCAATCCTGAAGTCAATGGTAAAACAGTATATGGAGGGGTTCCTCCGTTCTATGTGAGTTTAAACATTCATGACAAAGTGCTCCATAATGAAATGTTTGATTTGGGAGCTTCCCATAACCTAATGCTTAAATATGTGATGGAGAGACTAGACCCAGACATCACAAGGCCCTACAAAGACTTGTTTTCATTTGATTCCAGCCAGGTCAGGTGTCTAGGCCTAATTAAAGACCTTTGTGTATCTTTAGTTCAATATCCAGCCAAAACAATCTTGATGGATGTGGTGGTAGCTGATATCCCACCTAAGTATGGTATGCTTTTGTCCAGACCTTGGGGTGCAAAACTCCAAGGATCTTTGCAACTAGACATGTCCTATGCCACTATTTCAGTCTTTGGGCAGCCAAAGAGATTATACCGGGAAAAAATAATGAAATATGTGGTTAGTAGTCAAGAAAAACCCCAAAACTTCCCCATCTATTCTATGCATTCTGATATGGATTCATTCATCTTATATAATGTTGAGATGTGTCCCAAAATTAATGTCAAACTCCTAGAAACAGCACAGATAGAAAGCATGAATGAACAATCTAGTGCCCAAGATCAAAAAATTGTTGATGTGATCGATGCAAGAAGGGAAAATGACATATCATATGAGTTACAAGAGCCAAATCTGCCCACTGAACAAGCTTCTAAAACTCTTAAGGCTAATCATAACCAAGAAATCATATGGTACTTAGAGTTTGATGGCTCTGTGAACAAATTAGGAGCAGGGGCAGGGGTTTGGATACACAACATGAAAAATGACCATGCTGAAGGTCATGCATATAGGTTAAATTTCAGATGCACAAAAAATATGGCCGAGCATGAAGCCTTGTTGTTAGGACTCAAACTGATCAGAGGTCTAGGGGAAACCAAGGTTTCAATTCTAGGGGATTCAGATTTGATTATACAGCAGATGAAGGGAAACTTTGTTACAAATGATCTTAGGTTGAGAGCTTACACAGGGGTAGCCATTGAAAAACTTAACACCTTCTCGAAATCTCAACTCACCAAAATTCCTAGAAAGCACAATTACATGCACACAACTTGGCAGTTTTTGCCAGCACTTGCAAGCTACCGTTTAAGCCCAACCACCATTTCATTGTTGAAATCAAACACAGACCTGTTGTCCCAGATAATGTCAAAAATTGGCAGGTCTTTGAAAGTGATACACAAATAAATAATTTCTTGACTCTGAAAGAGGAATTCTCCAGTATAAACATTGATACAAGCACCATTGATGAACAACAAAAAATAAACAAAAGTGAGCAAAGCATATCAGCTGAAACAACAAATCTGATTTTGCATCAAACAACTTTTGATGACAAAAATTTACAAGAGCTGAAGCAAACAAACTTTGATGAAATAACTGAGGCAGAATCTGAAGTAATTGAACTAAAAGATAACTTTCTGCCCATAGGCTTAACTCCTTTGGAGGACATATTTGATTCAAATGACATTACAAGAAAGCCAAAAATGCAACCACTGAATGCAGAAATTGAGGACTGCAACATTGAAACCACAGAAAATCCCAAAATGGTAAAACTCTCCAAAGCATTGCCTGTTGATCGGAAGTTAAAATACATTGACTTGTTTAAGGAGTTCCAAGATGTATTTGCCTTGAGCTATGAGGACCTCAAATCCTATGATACTTCGATCATCCAACATACTATACCCTTGAAAGAGAATCAAAAACCTTTTAAACAAAAGCTTAGAAGGGTGAATCCTGTCCTCCTTCCCTTGATTGAAAAGGAAGTTAAACGAATGTATGAAGCTGGAATTGTTGCACCTATCAGGTTCCGAGAATGGATTTCAAATCTAGTGCCTACTAGGAAGAAAATGGGAGAGATAAGACTGTGTGTTGACTTGAGAAATTTGAACAAAGTCTCTCTCAAAAACCATTACCCCTTACCAAAAATGGACCATATCCTACAAAGGGTAGTGGGAGCCTCTATGATCTTATTTCTAGATGGATTCTCAGGATTCAATTAGATTTTAGTCCACCCGGATGATCAAGACAAAATTTCCTTAACAACACCTTGGGGAACCTTCAAATATGTCAAAATGCCTTTTGGACTCAAGAATGTAGGGGCCACTTTTCAAAGAGCAATGGACATAGCCTTTGCCAAAGAGATCCATGATTTCTTAGTCATATATCTTGATGATCTCACTGGGTTTTCAAAATCAGACCAAGAACATTTAGAACATTTAAGGCAAGTGTTCCTAATTTGCAGAAAATATGGCATATCATTGGAGCCAAAGAAATCACTGTTTGGCCTGGAAGAAGGCAAACTCCTAGGTCATATAATTTAAAAATATGGCATTAGAATTGACCCAGATAGAATTCAAGCTATTCTCCAAGTCCCTCATCCAAGAAACATCAAAGAACTGCAAGCGTTTCTAGGAAAGATCAATTTCCTAAGAAGGTTCATTCCCAATTTGGCTGAGCTGATAAGACTGTTGAACTATATGCTGAAGAAATATTCTAAAGTCAAATGGACAATGGAAGCTAAACAAGCCTTTGAGGACATCAAAACAACCCTAACAAAAACACCAGTCCTCACAAGTCCCAAGTTTGATAGAGATTTCATGATCTTTTCCTTTACATCTGAGCATACTATTGCTACTGTCTTATTGCAAAAAGATGATCAAGGGTGTGAGAAGCCCATTGCTTTCTTCAGAAAAGCCCTCAGAGATGCTCCCTTAAAATATCAGATCATGGAAAAGCAATCTTATGCCCTTGTAAAAGCCATCAAGGATTTCAGAGTTTATATCTTGTACTCACATGTGATAGCCTATGTTCCAAATGTTGTGGTTAAAGATATTTTAACTCAAGGAGGAATTGAAGGAAAGAGGGGCAAATGGATAGCCAACATTTTAGAGTATGACATTGAAATCAAGCCTGCAAAACTCATAAAAGGACAAGGATTAGCCAAGCTAATGACTGAAACCAATTTTCAAGCCCTTGACATCAATGAATTGGATAATGAACAGGAGATGACGACTCCACAGATAAATCAAGCCCTTTTACAATCACCTTGCTATGCTGACATATGTTTTGTATTATTAAACCTGCAAGCTTCTTCAGGGTTGTCCACGACTAAAAAGAGATTCCTGAAAATGAAGGCATCAAAGTTTTGTATTATAGACAATGTTTTATTTTGGAAAAATCATGAAGGTATTTCACTTAATTTCCTAAAATTGGATGAAATTGACAAAGTCCTCAAGGAATTTCATGCGGGAGACTGTGGAGGACACTTGTATTGGAAATCAACAGCTGATAAAATCCTAAGGGCTGGAGTTTAATGGTCCTCCCTGTCTGCTGATGTGAAAAAGTTTATAGTTTCATGCCATAAATGCCAGATCTTTGAAGGCAAGAGAAAGCTGTTACCTTTACCCCTCAAACCTATTTCAACTGAAAGACCATATAACAATGGGGATTAGACTTCATTGGTGAAATTCATCCTTTCTCTTCTGGCCAACACAGGTGGATCTCGATTGCCAGAGACTATTTTACCAAATGGATAGAAGCCATCCCTTGTAGGCAAGCCAATGACTCAATCATCATGCAATTCTTAGAAACCAACATCTTGTCTAGATTTGGCTGTCTAGAAAAGATTATTACAGACAATGCTGCTGCATTCAAATCCAAAAGAATGATCAACTTCTGTCATAAGTACCACATTACCTTGGCCCACTCCACAGCATATTACTCTCAAGGTAATGGCCTAGCCAAGTAGTCCAATAAAAGCCTCATCAACATCATCAAAAAGGTCTTTGAGGAGAATAAAAAGAATTGGCATAAAGAAATTGTGAATGCACTATGGGCAAACAGATTGACCACCAAAAGATCCATTGGAACAAGTCCATATGAATTGGTATACGGTCTAGAGGCTGTTTTCCCCTCCTCCTTAGGAATCCATGTGATCAAGTTGCTGCAAGAAATACAAGAAGAGCCTAATGATATTCAGAGAAGGATCAATCAAACTATTCACTTGCAGCAGACAAGAGAAGAAGTATATTAGAGAACCCAGGTTCTATAAGATAAACTCAAGAAGATATTTGACAAAAGAACAAAAGGTGAAGATTCCTTCATAGGAAACAAAGTGCTGAGATGGGACTCTAGGAGGGAAGATAAAGGGAAACATGGGAAATTTGATTTTCTTTGGAAAGGACCATTTCTTATTCAGGTTGTACAAGGTAACAACACCTATTTTTTGAAGAGTTTGGATGGCACAGATATTGGGGAAGGCCCAGTTAATGGGCTAATGCTCAAGCATTATTTTGATTCCCTTTGATCAAAACAACACAACTGTATATTGTAAATAAATAGTTGTATTTCCACCAGTTTTCATTTACAACAATTAGATAAGGAACAAGATGCAGCAGATTTTGAAGAAATAGTCAGGGAACTACATTACTTTTTGTGTAAGATTTTGAATTTACCACAAGACATCAAGAAGAAGACTTGGAAACTATAAAGATGATGACAAGCACTCAGAAAAACCAGCAAAAGACAGAGCTGTAATTTCACACAGATCAGCTCATAAGGAGTGCACACAGCCTACAAAGGTTCAGATCATTGGTTTCCAGGAGAAGGAAGTTTTGAATTACAACAGCCAACTGAGAATAAGACCACTTGACCTACTGTTCTTGGATTTTCACCACGAAAAGCCATCCCCAAGTGGAGCCACTGTTAGGTTCCTATACCAATAGGTTTCATTTTTCATGATTGACTATGGAAGTCCCAAATAAGATCATCCTTTCCATGTTGCAAAGGTTCCATATTTTGTATATAGATGAAGAAAATTAAAAAATGTAAAGAGGGTATGCCCTAAAAGAAAAATCAAAGGGCAAAAAGAGTAAATTGGTCAGAAAAAATAATATAAATGAACCCCAAACCAAAAGACCAGGAAAGTGGCCAGTCAAAATGCCATTGCTATCTTATTGTCAAGTTCACAATGTGTAAATATTGTTGTTTATCACACTTGATGGATGGCCCAAAAGTTCAATCTAGACCACTCCGTATTTAAATTTGCCATTGTAGAGTAGAGAAGGAGTATCTATCCAAACAGTTCAAGCTTGGCAGATGAGTAGACAGGTAGAGAAACAAAGGATCCCAACTACTTAATCTGGGCCCTTGGAAGAGATAAGGGTAGATTTAGATAGGAGGGCAGTCAAAAGAAAAGAGGAACTTCAGTGTTTGCTAGTTCAAGTGAACCCAATCAAAAGGAAGAAAAAATGGTAGGTGTGTTAGGTTGGGTAGGTAGTTTAAGGTTGTAGAAACAAGGTTGTGATCTTTTTGCCTTGTCAAGAAGGACTCATCTCATCAATAACACACGTACCAAGGCAGTTGTTTGGTTGGATGACAGTGGAAGCATGACTAATTCCCCTATCATTCCCCCAGAAATAATTTGCTAACATCCCCTAAAGGACCTTGGGATCTACACAATAGTCCTATTTCACTTCATTTTATGAGAAATGCCAAGATAAACTCTGAATTTACTTAGTGAAAAGAAGCCACATTTCTTGTGTAAAAAAGAAATCATCATTCCATACTCCCTCATTTCCCTTTTCCTAACTTTCACTCTATTAACTTGGCATTTACTCATGTAGTTTCATTCCATATATATTCATATTGACATTCTAACTTATTGTATAGCTCCTTTAATTATTCCCCCACCCCTATTTTACAAAAACTATATAAAAACCCAAAAAATCTAAATATCCCTACCCATTGGCAATTATAGCCATATAATATAGTTTTTTGGGAATATTAAGTCCATTTGGGACTTTAGTATTAACCCTTCTGAGTATAAACCTTTGGAGTTTACCTAACCTCTGGTTAAATAAATAACCACGCTCACACCACCCACCTAAACTTTATATTAAACCCTCCCATGCTTACCATACATTCAAATCTTGGTGCGCATATAAACCTTGGGGTTAGTTTAATATTTGGTTAAACTAATAACCATACCCGCCCGCGCAACCAGAAAACCGATAAACCCAAAGTCTTAAACCCTCGCGACATTATATAATATTAAAATATGGGTGGATCCCCACGTCGTATCGCACTAGCACCTACGCTTCCCATCAACCGTTGGATCGCACCCGCCAGATCCAACGGCCTGTATTAATATTGGAGCCGCCCCGCAATAAGAAAGTTACCTCCCGATAGAAATCGGTTTCGCCACTGTACGTAGGGACGTGTGGCCCGTTTCTATTGCATCGGGCCTGCTCTGACAGAAACCACCCCCGTACCAAAAGTGGTCTGATGCAAACCAGTTACCGCTTGTCCTCCTCGCCGCCCACGTCATACACCACGCTAATTCCCCCACTACTGTACAGTCTGCCGTGGCCACCCCATCACCCATCCACATCAACTGCCACGTTACCCTTCGTACCATGCTATAGGAAAAGGTGACTTCATGCTGACGTCAGCACAAAAAGCGCCAAAAAGTTCGAAAAACACAAAATTTTCGTTAAAAGCTCACGAAAGTGATGTTTTTGTTTATTTTTTATACAACCAATAGCGAAGTCTCTGCATGAGAAAATACGTCGAATCCACCATCAACGTCCCAATCCATCACCTAGGCGTGTTCATCCTGCAAACTCGACTCCCCAGCTCACTCTACAACTCCATTTGACTGCAAATTCATGAATAAACAGGTATTTATTCAATTGTCACCCGTAAAACCTATTTTATGAAGTTTCTCTGTTAAAACGATCTTCGAAAGAGCTAAGTGTGATTGAAATATGCTTTCACCTATAGACCTCCCCATTTCAACTCACTACTCACCATTGCCTCCAAAGAAAACATGTTTACTCTATAGCCCTCTGCAAATTGCCCCTGAAACTTGAAATTGAGCTCATTTCCGCCTGTAAAACCTTCAAGAATACACCTGCAGACGAAGCGATCTTTTCACCATTTTTTGAGCTTCCTAGCTAAACTTTGAAGACTTTGTTTCTCCTTTGAATCTTTCCCAGAGAGGCCATTTCCATATAAGCTTAAATTGCAGCATTCCTGTCAAAAAACCCACTGTCAGGACTCTGTTTCCTGTTGAGAGATAGACTCAAATCCGACTACAATCACAGTAAGTCATGGAGGCTCCAGTAGCCCTAAATATTACACCATTAAAGGCACCTCAAAAAGAGTTAGAGTGGCTACCTCTTGCTGATAGAGACTTTCAGATCGAGGATATGGAGGGAGACAAGCCTCACCTTCAGGGTTTCTGTGAAATAAGGAACAACTTCAGAAACAAAGCTGACCTATTTCTAATATGGGAGTCTAATATGCCTATATATTACCTGCCCTCAGTGAATGTCTACCCTGACCTCATCCATCAATGTTGTGCTAATTATGAGCCTTCTCAAAGGGCAGTGATGGACCCTTCGGGAAATGTCCTCTTTTACATTACCCCTCAGTCTATAAATGAGATGCTGCAATTCAAGCCAACTCAGCCTTTGGTCCCCCTTTCCATGAAACAATTGTTGGATCAAGCCTCAACGTTGTCCTCTGTAGAAATTAACCGAATTTCCAAGATGTTTATGCCTCCAGAATGCCACTCCAAATACAAAATTCCCTATCACCATGCCCGGTTTAATGAGGCTGGAAAAATGCTCATAGACATCATTTCTTATATCCTGGGATTCAGAACAAGTGAGATTGTGGATGAAATTGTATTTTATTTGATCTCCATATTTACCCCAGGAAAGCCCCCTGCTATCAAGTATGACTATGTTACCTACATATCCAACAAAATTCATGAGGAGTTCATGAATTTGGAGAGAGAAAGAGTGTTCAAATACACTTCATATATATATCATTTGTTGTTGTACTATCAGTCCGATAGTTTCCTGGTCTTCCTTAAAAAATTGGATGTTAGGGGGGAGCGAAGGTCTGTAATATTTTTGTCCTCAGTGTTCCATCATGTTAATTTCTCACCATACACATACTGTGAGTTCATTGACCTTTTTATCTATCCAGCTACTTGCTTATTGTCAACAGATTCTCCTCCCAGGCTCACTATTGAAATGCAGAGAATCCTACATCTCTCAAAGGGATACAACATTTGTGACTGGTACTACTACCAAAGACACACTGTAATAAAGATTTATGGCTGTGAATTAGCCCCCTACAGACTACCAAAATATTTCCCCATGAGACTCTTTGCTTTGGAGTACTATCGACAATTCAACAATGCAGATTTAGCTCACTTCTATGGTGCTAGGAAAAAAGCACAGCTTAAAATAAGACATCAATTGGGCCCCTTCATCTTTAATAAAAGGGACGAAGCATGGAAGGATGCTGACACTATTCCGAGAGAGAAACTTAAGCTCAAACGAAGTTTCCATTGGTCACCATATGACCCTGAACATTTCATAAGCTTTAGAAGAGTTAAAAACAAGCTCACAGGGTATGTGCACCACAGAATCCTTGAAATTGAACAATATGCCAATCAACAAGAATGGGTAGAGGGCACACTAGTGGAAGAGCTTATTGAAGAAGAGATAACAAGAAAAGCAATCAAAGACCTTGAAAAATCAATTGACCTGTAATCTTTTGGACAGGTGTTCTGCACATTGCCTCGATACCTTGGAGCGGGAACATCATCTGCCACAACTTCACAACAACCTACCCATGAAAGTGCTACCCCAGTAGACACATCTAAAGGAAAAGAAGAACAACATTTCGAGCAGCAAGAAACAATGGCAGACCGGTCAGTTTCAGCAGATGAACAAAGTCAAGGGCAAGACCCTTCAACACAAGAAAAGGTGACTAAAATCCGGGTGTTACAGAGTCCTCTTAATGAGGAAAGGGCCAAGAAAAGGGATAGGCAGGAAGAGACACCCACAGGGGCATCTATAGATCAGCAAGGTGAAAAGAGACAAAGATTAAATCCTTATTCAGAGGAAGAATTACCAGAGGGGCCAGATGGATAGCAGGTTCCCCCAAGCATGGAAACATCAGCTAGCGCCTTTTAGCCAGAGCAAGAGAGACAACATGGTGTGGAGGTTACATCCACCAGGAAACAAAGCAGATAGGGCTCTGACATCAAGAAGGCATTCACTGATATCAAGGCCAAAAATGAGCCAGTAAGGTTCCAGCTCTACAACCAGTTGCCGAGAATTTCTCCCACTAATCAACAAAGGCTAATGGCAGCCTATGATATCTAGGAAGGGAAAATGACCCTCAGTCATTTCAGACCTACAACGCAGCAACCACAACCAGCTGCTGACTATATCAGAACCAATCTAGAAGTTCTCTCCAAAGACATCCATCCAATGGACCAGATTGAATTACACAAACAAAATAGCGAAATGGTATATTCTACCTTGGCAGACAAAACATTATTGGCTCATAGATTGCAAAATTCATTGCACAACACTTCTGCCCAAATAGAATTAGAGAAGGCCTCCTCAATGGCTAAGGATAATAGAATCAAATCCTTGGAGGAGATTATTTTAGAGTTGGGACATGATCCCAAGGATCCTAAGGGCATTTAGGCCTTCATCAAAAAGAAAGAAGAAGACATAGCATCCCTCAGAAGACAACTCAGGCTGCCAGCTACAATACATACTCAAACTACAGAGGTAGCACAACAAAAAGAAGAGGTGGATGCAGTAAGCTTGCTCATGAGGATGCATAAAATACTGATAGAAACAGAGTGTGCCTTCGAGGCATCACTACAAGGAAGATAGGGAGAGTTGGCCTCTCAGCCAGTTCAAACAACTCATAGTCTTATAGCTTCTCCTCCTATAGTCACCGCAACAGTCCCCCCTACTGATCCAACATCAATAGCAGGTACCTCAACTTTAGAAACAACTACAGCAGCAAAAGAGCAAGAGGCCAGCCTGAGTATGGAGGGGATGATGAAAGAAATAAAGGCTCTGGAAGTACAGATGGCAGAACTAAAAGAGGCCAAAGAAAAGCTATCCAAAATGGAGGTAAGATATGACAAATCAAAGATGGATGTAGCCGAGGAGACGAGGGAAGTAAAAACAATGGAGAAAAGGATAAAGGAGCTGGAGAAGGAGCTTACTCTTGATAAGACTCTAGCTAAAGTCAAGAAAATTTTGTGGGTCAAAATTGGCCAATCCATTACTGGCCAATGGCAATCAATTGAAACTATACATGAGCAAATGGAATTGATATGCTTAGCTCAATTTGAAAATCGAAAGGCTAGAGCATCATTAGGAAATATGCCTGAGCAAGCCAATAGAATGATTCAATTTCTGAACACTCAAACCAAAGAGCAGCTGGTAGCAATAGGTATCAGGAACAGGAAAGATACCATCTTACTAGTGAAAAGGGTGCTGACCGTAAGGAATTTTGTGCAAACTCTGGAAAGAAAATGCCAAGAAATGCAGGCAGAAATAAATGACTTCAAAATAAAGTTTGCAGCGTTACAGAGCAGAGGGCTACCCAATTTATTAACCAGCGTCGGAAGACTGCTATCACATGAGCAATATGCCCACAGGGTAAATAACTATGCCTCCAATCAAATTACAGCATCCTCAAGCACCCCAGAAGAAACAGGGCCTCCATCTGGACAAAGTCTCTATGAAAAACTGGAAAATCTATTCTACATTGAACATGAGATAAACCACCTTTTCCAAGTCCAGCCCAAATTTTATAGATACACTGAAGCTGATGAAACACTGATAAAGATACAAAGACATCAGTTGCCTACATAAGATTGGTGGAAAGGAATGCTGGAGATATTGCTCAGGTAATTTTGTTTATTTTCCTTTTGATCAGCTACAGGTCAGTAGATACAGAGGCACGACCCACCTGTCAAAGGATAGAAACAACAAAAAGAAGAAATTGAATGGTGACTATAGCTCGTTAATAAAAACCGAACACTAATGACGAGGCCAAGACAGCAAGACAACAACATAGCAACATCAAGGCAGAAAACGCAGAATGAATGCACAGCAACCAGCCGACTCACTCAGCCCAGAAAGTCGAAATACCTCTGAAAAATTGGACATCGAGCACATTCATATTTTCTGCAACATTTATTTCCCTCATTTACTTCTTCTTAAGAGTTAGTAAAGGAAGTTATGACTTCAGAACTTATCTTCATGATATTTTTTATCTCACTGTTTGTATAAATACCTCCCCATAATATGTATTTGGGGTTGGTGATTTTCTCTCTGGACTGAGCTGTAAATTCTGAGACTGTTTTAATACAAAATCTATTGAAGTTCACTATTGTTGACCATCTGGATGTGGATTTGATGTTCTGGGACCTGCTACAGAATTCCTGTGTCATTCTATGGATCAATAAGTTATTCTAAACTGTGTTATATGTTTTCTATGTTTGTAAATTTCATATATGTCTCATAATCCTGGTAACAGAGAAGAAGAATAGCTCAGGATTTGTTTAAATGCACCCTGAGTTCAATCTCTGCTGTTAATTATGTTTTCTTCAGAATTAGTCATAAATATTAATTCTTGGTTGCTCATATTTGCATTGATTCTTTCACTTTGAATATTACCTAGGAATTCTTTATTTCTCCTTGATAATATTCATGCACTTTCCCTCTACCAGCATAATGAAAGATTCTTGATTGCCTTTCATTCCCTGACTTCATTCCATCAATTTCCAGATTTGAAAATTGTTCCAAGGCCGCCTAAGCATTACCATTTACCCAAGAAACACTTTTGGCAGTACACCATCATTGACTCCATTGCCCAATAGTATAAACTGTTTTTGATTTGCACCCTAGTCCTATTTGATATCACCAACCAACAAACTAAAAACCAAACTCTGTGCATTATAACTAGCCTAAAATACTCCAAAACAAAGCTAAATTACAAAGAGAGAGCCCTCTCTGGTTGCAAATTGGCTAGAATCTGCAGCTAAAAGATTGGTTAGTGGTTACCTCGGCCATATTCCCTTCAGGAGGCAAGGAAAAACCTGAGTGATAATGTCATTGGCGACTCCACTGGGGAATCTGAATGACTATTTGTAACTATTGTCTATTTTCTAAAGCTACAGATGGAGCCTAAAGCTAGCCAGGTAGCCATTGAAACTGTCTTTGCTTTGCATTTGCAGGAGTAAATAAAAGTTGCTTCAGTAAATCTCCAGTATAGTTTTAGGCTTTAAACAACTGTCCAAAGATTTGATCAGTTTCCCTACTTTAACATATTCAAAGGAAAGCCAAAAGCCTCCTATATTTCGAAGAAAATCTTGTAGAATATTGTAAAAAACTGTGATCATAAAACATTCCCAGAAAATACCAAAAAATAAGTTTAGAAGCTAGCTCCAAAGAAGAAAACTCGTTACACCAGGTCAAATCCTGATCCAAATCCTCCAACTATTTTTGAAAATCCCAACTTGTTCCCTAAGACCCTTAGGAAACAAGGAACTCAAGAACATTCTGTTGATTCAAACCTTCAAACAGTTCAGCCGAACTATATCCAAACTCCTGCTAAAGCGTCAGTCTATCCTCACATTACTGCTGCTTGTCCAAGTTCTTCATCCACCTCTCAAAGCACCTTCTCCACACCACCATCCAATGCACATACTTCTACCGCTGCCCTTGCTGTTCCATCTGTCCTATTTCTTCCTGTTGCTCCATTTATCCTTGTAAATATGGCAAACCTTTATGCTCCTTTACAGTTACCTGGAAATCCAAGGGCTATGCCTCAGGATTATCAGAGTAAAATCACATATTTTGATGGTACTGGCTCCTATATAGTCCAACAACACACTAAGAAAATGCAAGATTATTTTGAGAATATGAAATAGATGATGATGATGTGAGAATGAAGATTTTTGTCCAAAGTCTAACTGGTGATGTGAGGATTTAGTTTAGAGCACTTGCTACAAATTCAATAGCTGATTCAAAAGTTATTTATCAGTCCTTCCCAAACAGATGGGAAAAGAGGAAAGACCCTTTACACATCCTGACAGAATATGAAAATTTGAAAAGAGGCCCATGGGAAACTATCCAAGACTATTGTGCCAAGTTCAACAATGTTTATAATGCTATTCCTCAAAACCTTAGACCTCCACCTGATTTAGCCTTGATCAAATTCCCTGATTGATTTGATTCTGACATGGCATACCAACTGATGGAAAGAGCCCCTCCAAGCTTAGCAGACATGTAGAATATAGCTGTTAGTGTGGAGGCAAACTTGATTGCTAAACGAAATAGGCCAAGAGCTGAAAGAAGGACAACTTTCAAAGAAGAACCTTCAACATTTGAACAAAAACTTGATGCAATCATCAAAGGTATGGACAGACTTGGGGATAGGGTAGAAACTATTGAAAGGAAATCATCATGGGAAGGTCAACCAAGTAACACTGCAAGAAACCCAAACTTTAGAAAAATCAAAATCCAAATGTTGGAAGGGTTGGCCCTGACGAGAACATCAGACCTCCATTTCAAGAGAACTATGTCGAGGCGTCAACCTCTAGTGAGCCAGTAGAGGACACCCAAATCAACCTAATGGGGTTAAACAGTGAACAACAAATCTTCTTAACCCAAGATGACCAAGAAGCTCATAATTTTAACCAATTTCAAACCAAATCAGGAGAGTCATTTGATTTCAGGGAAGGCTATGATGCAGTGGTCTATGAGGTTCATAAACAGTACAAATTAAGAAGTAGAACCATTGATGTGACTGAACCTGCCAAGATGAAGGATACCAAGCATCCAAGGAAAACAAAAGATAAAGATGTCCTCATAGAACCCTCTACTAAAACAGACCCAGACCCAAAGGAAGTCACTGTGGAAGATATATCAGACTTACAACCTTCAAAGAACCAGTCATTCACATCCCACTCTTCAAAAGAAAATTTGAATCACCCTCTTGAAAATAATTTCAAATCAGATGTACCTCAAAACAACACTCATAATCA
Source organism: Pinus tabuliformis (assembly GCA_031772625.1). Taxonomy (NCBI): domain Eukaryota; kingdom Viridiplantae; phylum Streptophyta; class Pinopsida; order Pinales; family Pinaceae; genus Pinus; species Pinus tabuliformis. The sequence goes on along the minus strand of CM062819.1, from coordinate 86,797,818 downwards.
AGAGAAGGTCAATGAAAATTCAGCTGAAAAGGAAAATCCTGTTGTCCATAATGAAAAAATTCAGATAGAGAAACCTTTTAACTTAGAAACAGAAATAGGCAAGCTGAAAATTGTTATTCCTCTCTCTGAATTGGCTAAACATGAAGTGTACAAACATCAAATCAATAGGTCACTACAGATACCAGAGACTGGGGATGCAGTCAATGTTCTTGATGATCAACCAGAGTTAATTTTCGGTCCTGAAGTCAATGGTAAAACAGTATATGGAGGGGTTCCTCCATTCTATGTGAGTTTAAACATTTTTGAAAAAGTGTTGCATAATGCAATGTTTGATTTGGGAGCTTCCCATAACCTAATGCCTAAATCTATGATGGAGAGACTAGACCTGGACATCACAACACCCTACAAAGACTTGTTTTCATTTGATTCCATCCAGGTCAGGTGTCTAGGCCTAATTAAAGACCTTTTTGTATCTTTAGTTCAATATCCAGCCAAAACAATCTTGATGGATGTGGTGGTAGCTGATATCCCACCTAAGTATGGTATGCTTTTGTCCAGATTTTGGGGTGCAAAACTCCAAGGATCTTTGCAACTAGACATGTCCTATGCCACTATTTTCGTCTTTTGGTAGCCAAAGAGATTATACTGGGAAACATTAATGAAATATGTGGTTAGCAGTCAAGAAAAACCCCAAAACTTCCCCATCTATTCTATGCATTCTGATATGGATTCATTCATCTTATATAATGCTGAGATGTGTCCCAAAATTGATGTCAAACTCCTAGAAATAGCACAAACAGAAATCATGAATGAACAATCTAGTGCCCAAGATCAAAAAATTGTTGATGTGATCGATGCAAGAAGGGAAAATGACATATCATATGAGTTACAAGAGCCAAATCTGCCCACTGAACAAGCTTCTAAAACTCTTAAAGATAATCATAACCAAGAAACCATATGGTACTTAGAGTTTGATGGCTCTGTGAACAAATTAGGAGCAGGGGCAGGGGTTTAGATACACAACATGCAAAATGACCATGCTGAAGGTCACGCATATAGGTTAAATTTCAGATCCACAAACAATATGGCCGAGTATGAAGCGATGTTGTTAGGACTCAAACTGATCAGAGGTCTAGGGGCAACCAAGGTTTCAGTTCTAGGGGATTCAGATTTGATTATACAACAGATGAAGGGAAACTTTGTTACAAATGATCTTAGCTGGAGAGCTTATAGAGGGGCAACCATTGAAATACTTAACACCTTCTCAAAATCTCAACTCACCAAAATTCCTAGAAAGCACAATTTACATGCACACAACTTGGCAACTTTTTCTAGCACTTGCAATATACCATTTGTGCCCAACCACCATTTCACTGCTGAAATCAAACACAGACTTGATGTCCCAGATAATGTCAAAAATTGGCAGGTCTTTGAAAGTGATACACAAATAAATAATTTCCTGACTCTGAAAGAGGAATTCTCGAGTATAAACATTGATACAAGCACCATTGATGAACAACAAAAAATAGACAAAAGTGAGAAAAGCATATCAGCTGAAATAGCAAATGTGATTTTGCATCCAACAACTTTTGATGACAAAAATTTACAAGAGTTGAAGCAAACAGACTTTGATTAAATAACTGAGGCAGAATCTGAAGTAATTGAACTAAAGGTTAACTTTTTTCCCACGGGCTTAACTCCTTTGGAGGACATATTTGATTCAAATGACATTCCACAAAAGCCAAAAATGCAACCACTGAATGCAGAAATTGAGGACTGCAACATGGGAACCACAGAAAATCCCAAAATGGTAAAACTCTCCAAAGCATTGCCTGCTAATCAGAAGTTAAAATACATTGACTTGTTTAAGGAGTTCCAAGATGTCATTTCCTGGAGCTATGAGGACCTCAAATCCTATGATACTTCGGTCATCCAACATACTATACCCTTGAAAGAGAATCAAAAACCTTTTGAAAAAAAGCTTAGAAGGGTTAATCCTATCCTCCTTCCCCTGATTGAAAAGGAAGTTAAACGAATGTATGAAGCTGGAATCATTGCACCTATCAGGTTCTCAGAATGGATTTCAAATCTAGTGCCTACTAGGAAGAAAACGGGAGAGATAAGACTGTGTGTTGACTTGAGAAATTTGAACAAAGTCTCTCTCAAAGACCATTACTCCTTACCAAAAATGGACCATATCCTACAAAGGGTAGTGGGAGCCTCTAGGATTTCATTGCTAGATGGATTCTCAGGATTTAATCAGAGTATTCCACCTGGATGATCAAGACAAAATTGCCTTTACAACACCTTGGGAAACCTTCAAATATGTCAAAATGCCTTTTGGACTCAAGAATGTAGGGGCCACTTTTCAAAGAGCAATGGACATAGCCTTTGCCAAAGAGATCCATGATTTCTTAGTCATATATCTTGATGATCTCACTATGTTTTCAAAATCAGACCAAGAACATTTAGAACATTTAAGGCAAGTGTTCCTAATTTGCAAAAAATATGGCATATCATTGAAGCCAAAGAAATCAATGTTTGGCCTGGAAGAAGGCAAACTCCTAGGTCATATAATTTCAAAAGATGGCATTAGAATTGACCCGGATAGAATTCAAGCTATTCTCCAAGTCCCTCATCCAAGAAACATCAAAGAATTGCAAGCGTTATTAGGAAAGGTCAATTTCCTAAGAAGGTTCATTCCCAATTTGGCTGAGCTGATAAGACTATTGAACTATATGCTGAAGAAATATTCTAAATTCAAATGGACAATGGAAGCTAAACAAGCCTTTTAGGACATCAAAACAGCCCTAACAAAAACACCAGTCCTCACAAGTCCCAAGTTTGATAGAGATTTCATGATCTTTTCCTTTGCATCTGAGCATACTATTGCTACTGTCTTATTGCAAAAAGATGATCAAGGGTGTGAGAAGCCCATTGCTTTCTTCAGCAAAGCCCTCAGAGATGCTCCCTTAAAATATCAGATCATGGAAATGTAAGCTTATGCCCTTGTAAAAGCCATCAAGGATTTCAGAGTTTATATCTTGTACTCACATGTGATAGCCTATGTTCCAAATGCTGTGGTTAAATATATTTTAACTCAAGAAGGAATTGAAGGAAAGAGGGGCAAATGGATAACCAAAATTTTAGAGTATGACATTGAAATCAAGCCTACAAAACTCATAAAAGGACAAGGATTAGCCAAGCTAATGACTGAAACCAATTTTCAAGCCCTTGACATCAATGAACTGGATAACAAACAGGAGATGGCGACTCCACAGATAAATCAAGCCCTTTTACAATCACCTTGCTATGCTGACATATGTTTTGTATTATTAAACCTGCAAGCTCCTTCAGGGTTGTCCAGGACTAAAAAGAGATTCCTGAAAATGAAGGCATCAAAGTTTTGTATTATAGACAATGTTTTATTTTGGAAAAATCATGAAGGTATTTTGCTTAATTGCCTAACATTAGATGAAACTGACAAAGTCCTCAAGGAATTTCATGCTGGAGACTATGGAGGACACTTGTATTGGAAATAAACAGTTGATAAAATCTTAAGGGCTGGATTTAATTTGCCCTCCCTATTTCCTGATGTGAAAAAGTTTGTAGTTTCATGCCATAAATGCCAGATCTTTGAAGGCAAGAGAAAGTTGTTACCATTACCCCTCAAACCTATTTTAACTGAAAGACTGTTTCAACAATGTGGATTAGACTTCATTAGTGAAATTCATCCTTCCTCTTCTGGCCAACACAAGTGGATTTTGACTACCATAGACTATTTTACCAAATGGATAGAAGCCATCCCTTGTAGGAAAGCCAATGACTCAATCATCATGCAATTCTTAGAAACCAACATCTTGTCTAGATTTGGCTGTCTAGAAAATATTATTACAAACAATGCTACTGCATTCAAATCCAGAAGAATGATCAACTTCTGTCATAAGTACCACATTACCTTGGACCACTCCACTGCCTCTTACTCTCAAGGTAATGGCCTAGCCGAGTCGTCCAATAAAAGCCTCATCAACATCATCAAAAAGGTCTTGGAGGAGAATAAAAGGAATTGGCATAAAAAACGTGTGAATGCACTATGGGCAGGCATATTGACCACCAAAAGATCCATTGGAACAAGTCCATATGAATTGGTATATGGTCTAGAGGTTGTTTTCCCCTCCTCCTTAGGAATCCGTGTTATCAAGTTGCTGCAAGAAATACAGGCAGAGCCTAATGATATTTAGAGAAAGACCAATCAAACTATTCACTTGCAGCAGACAATAGAAGGTATATCAGAGAACCCAGGTTCTACAAGATAAACTCAAGAAGATCTTTGACAAAAGAAAAAAAGTTGAAGATTTATTCATAGGAAACAAAGTGCTGAGATAGGACTCTAGGAGGGAAGATAAAGGAAAACATGGGAAATTTGATTTTCTTTGGAAAGGACCATTTATTATTCAGGCTGTACAAGGTAACAACACCTATTTTTTGAAGAGTTTGGATGGCACAGATACTGGGGAAGGCCCAGTCAATGGGTGAATTCTCAAGCATTATTTTGATTCCCTTTGATCAACATAACACAACTGTATATTGTAAATAAATAGTTGTATTTCCACCAGTTTTCATTTACAGCAATTAGATAAGGAACAAGATGCAACAGATTTTGAGGAAATAGTCAGAGAACTACATTACTTTTTGTGTAAGATTTTGAATTTACCACAAGACATCAAGAATAATACTTGGCAACTATAAAGATGATGACAAGCACTCAAAAAAACCAGCAAAAGGCAGAGTTGTAATTTCACACAGATCAGCTGATAAGGAGTGCACACAGCCTACAAAGGTTCAGATCATTGGTTTCTAGGAGAAGGAAGTTTTGAATTACAACAGCCAACTGAGAATAAGGCCATCTGACCTGCTGTTCTTAGCTTTTCACCACGAAAATCCATCCCCAAGTGGAGCCACTGTTAGGTTCCTATACCAATAGGTTTCATTTTTCATGATTGACTGTGGAAGTGCCAAATATGATCATCCTTTCCATGTTGCAAAGGTTCCATATTTTGTATATAGAAGAAGAAAATTAAAAAATGTAAAGAGGGTATGCCCTAAAAGAAAAATCAAAGGGAAAAAAGAGTAAATTGGTGAGAAAAAATAATAGAAATGAACCCCAAACCAAAAGACCAGGAAACTGGCCAGTCAAAATGCCACTGCTATCTTATGTGCAAGTTCACAATGTGCAAATATTGTTGTTTATCACACTTGATGGATGGCCCTACAGTTCAATCTGGACTGCTCCATATTTAAATTTGTTGTTGTAGAGTAGAGAAGGAGTATCTGTCCAAATAGTTCAAGCTTGGCAGATGAGTAGACAGGTAGAGAAACAAAGGATCCCAATTGCTTAATCTGGGCCCTTGGAAGAGATAAGGGTAATTTTAGATAGGAGGGCAGTCAAAAGAAAAGAGGAACTTCAGGGTTTGCTAGTTCAAGTGCACCCAATCAAAAGGAAGAAAAAATGCTAGGTGTGTTAGGCTGGGTAGGTAGTTTGAGGTTGCAGAAACAAGGTTTTGATCTTTTTGCCGTGTCAAGAAGGACTCATCTCATCAATAACAAAAGTACCAAGGCAGTTGTTTGGTTGGATGACAGTGGAAGCATGACTAATTCCCCTATCGTTCCCCCAGAAATCATTTGCTAACATCCCCTCAAGGACCTTGGGATCTGCCCAATAGTCCTATTTCACTTCATTTTATGAGAAATGCTAAGATAAAATTTGAATTTACTTAGTGAAAAGAAGCCACATTTCTTGTGTAAAAAAAAAATCATCATTCCATACTCCCTCATTTCCCTTTGCCTAAGTTTTCACTCTATTAACTTGGCATTTACTCATGCAGTTTCATTCCATATATATCTTGTTTTTAGAGCAGAGAAAGAAAGAACGCACAACAAGAATGAGAAAGAGAAGACCAAGAAATAGAAACGAAACTGAAATGTATATCTGTGTATTCCATTGATTAATTTCCTCCATGACATTCGATATATTCATGTCACTACCGTTACATAACTAAAAAACTTTATTCGTTACAAAGCAAAACTGTTTAACTACATTTGATAACCGAAGTTCGTTGTCAAACTAACAAACTCCACCTTGACAACAACTTTCCCATTCATCATCTTTCCTGCAAGCCAAGAGAAGCTAAACACCACCGCAACTTCTCTACTGTAACTGGCTTTGTGAATATGTCTGCACAATTTTCTCGTGTGTGGACCTTTTTAAGAGCTACTTTTCCACCATCGATCACATGTCTCAGAAAATGATATCTCACATCAATGTGCTTGGTTCTGCTGTGATAGGCAGGATTTGTGGCCAAGTGAATAGCACTTTGACTGTCACAAAGTACACTCACTTTCTCCTGCGTCCTTCCGATTTCATCGAGCAAACCCTTTAACCAGATTGCTTCTTTACTGGCATCTGAAGCAGCTATATATTCAGCTTCGGTAGTGGACAATGCAACCGTGTCTTGAAGCTTTGACATCCAACTAATTGCTCCACCTGCAAGAGTAAAGACGTAACCTGTAGTAGATCTTCTTTTGTCCAAATCACCTGCATAATCAGCATCTACATATCCGCAGACTGATCCTTCACTACCACCAAAGACGATGCAATGATCTCTTGTGCCTCTTAGATATCGAAGCACCCATTTCACTGCTTGCCAATGTTCTTTACCTGGATTTGCCATGAATCTGCTGACAACTCCAACTGCATGTGAAATGTCAGGTCTTGTAGATACCATCGCATACATTAAGTTGCCTACTGCATTTGCATATGGTACATGAGACATATACTGCTTTTCTTCATCATCTCTAGGACTCAAAACCGAAGAAAGCTTAAAATGGGAAGCTAAAGGAACATTAACAGGTTTCACATTATTCATAGAGAACTTTTCAAGTACCTTCTCCACATACTTCTGCTGTGATAACCAAAGCTTACCATTTTTCCTGTCTCTGTGTATCTCCATGCCCAAGATATGTTTTGCTGCTCCAAGATCCTTCATATCAAACGCCCTAGAGAGTTGAGCCTTTAACCTGTTGATCTCTTCCATGCTTTTGCTTGCAATAAGCATATCATCAACATACAAAGCTAAGATAATGAATATGCCATTGAAACTTTTGAAGTACACACAATGATCATACTCACTTCTTATAAAGTTCTGGCTCACCATAAAGGAATCAAACTTCTTGTACCATTGTCTGGGAGACTGCCTCAGACCATACAATGATTTCCTGAGCTTGCAAACTAATCTTCTGCTGCGACCTCGTACAAAACCTTCTGGTTGTTCCATATATATCTCTTCGTTCAAATCACCATGTAGAAAAGCTGTTTTAACATCTAACTGTTCTAACTCAAGATTAAGCAACGCAGTTAGTGCCAACACAGTACGTATAGAAACAAGTTTTACAACTGGAGAAAAAATCTCATGAAAGTCTATACCTTCAACCTGAGAATACCCTTTTGCTACCAGTCTCGCCTTATACCTCTCGATACTACCATCAACTTTTCGTTTCAGCTTGAAGACCCATTTACACCCAACAACACTTCTCCCTTCAGGAAGCTCTACAAGATCCCAGGTATTGTTCTTGGCTAGGGAGTCCATTTCTTCTTCCATAGCCTTTTTCCATTTCTCGCTATCTGTATCATCTATCGCTTCCTGATAACAAGACGGTTCCCCATCTTCAGTAACCAAAGCAAAAGATGAAGTAGCAGAATCTTCATACCTTTTGGGAGTTTTCTTCGCCCTTGTAGACCTTCTCAGAGCGACTGGTTGCTGAACTGGTTCAGAAACTTGCTCTGGTTCAGAAGCTTCAACGGCTTCCTTTGTGTCTTCAACACCTTTGTCTCCAGAAGTCTCTCCTTCCTTTCGACTGTCACCGAAAGATCTAGCCTCCAACTGAACTCGTTGACTCGGCGATACCTGTTCCTGTTCAATTCTTTCAACATTTGATTTTAACAAAGAGGATTCATCAAATGTTACATCTCTACTGATAACTATCTTCCGCAATGTAGGATCCCACAACCTATATCCTTTCACTGCATAGTCATACCCAACAAAGACATAACATTTCGACTTTGGATCTAACTTTGAACGCTGATTTTTAGGAATAAGAGAATAAGCATCACAGCCAAATATCCTCAAATAAGAATAGTCACAAGACTGACCTGTCCAGACTTCTTCAGGAATTTTACAATCAATTGCTACTGAAGGTGATCTGTTTACCAAATAACAAGCAGTAGATACTGCTTCTGCCCACAACTCCTTTTGCAAGTTAGCATTGCTGATCATGCTTCTGGCTCTTTCCATAAGAGTCCGATTCATACGCTCAGCAACACCATTTTGCTGAGGAGTATAAACAGCAGTTTTGTGTCTAACAATGCCCTCATCCTTACAGTATTGTTCAAATTCAACAGAAGTGTTCTTAGATATTTAATAGATTTGCCTGTTCTTTTCTCTACCATTACTTTAAATTGTTTAAACACATTGAATACATCAGCTTTCCTTTTTAGCAGATAGACCCAAACTTTACGAGAATAATCATCAATGAACGTTACAAAATACAAAGCACCTCCATATGACATAACAGGGGAAGGCCCCCACACATCAGAATGAATGTAGTCTAAAACATCTTTACTATTATGATTACCAACTTTAAATCTCTGTTTACACTGCTTCCCATACACACAATGTTTACAGAAATCTAAATTCAAGGATTTCAGACCGGGAAGAGATTTACGTTTCATCAGTATGTGAAGACCTTTCTCGCTCATATGACCCAAACGCTGATGCCACAGACGAGTACCTGCTTCTTCCTTTTCCGACGCAACCGCTGCTTCACCGACCTGAGTACTTCCTTTTAACCTGTAAAGATTCCCGACCTTCTCTGCCTTCATAACCACAAGGGCACCTTTGAAGACTTTCAAAACGCCATTCTGACCTGTAAACTTATAACCATCTGAATCCAACACTCCCAAAGAGATTAAATTTTTCTTCAAATCAGGCACATGTCTAACACTAGTTAATGTCCTAACTGTGTTATCATACATCTTAATCCTGATATCTCCCATCCCAACAGTCTGACATGACATATTGTTACCCATAAACACAGAACTACCGTTTACATTTTCATACGAAGTAAACCAGTTTCTATGTGGGCACATATGATGCGAAGCACCAGAGTCTAACAGCCAGCTATCAAAACTATGAGAGACATTACATTCAGGTGAAGTTTCATCTATCGTACACAAATCTTCAGCAGATAAAACTTCGTCTACAATACCTGAATCAGCCTGATTCGCTTCGTTCTTCAGGTTTTCGGATTCCTTCCGTTTCCAACAGTCCTTCCTCAAGTGTCCAACTTTACCGCAGCTCCAACATTTTGCCTTACACTTTTTGCCCTTCGATTTCGACCTGGAAGTTCCCCTTGGTTTGTCTCCTCTTTCCTTTGAGCGTCCTCTAGCAACCATGGCTTCTGATGCAGTTGTATCAGTGTTGGATTTCCTTCGTACCTCTTCAGACAGAAGAGCTCCCACGACTGATTCAAACTTCAAAGAATCAACAGAGCTAAAGCTGATCGAGGTTACGAAGTGATCCCATGATTCAGGCAGAGAACACAGCAAGGTTATGGCTTTATCTTCTTCCTGTATTTTTACTTCCATATCTGTTAATTGACAAATTAGTGTATTAAAGACATTCAAATGTTCTGCAACGCTTGAACCTTCTTTCATTCGAAGACTGTATAATTGTCGTTTCAGATAAATTCTGTTAGTTAATGATTTTGTCATATAAAGGGTTTCAAGTTTTCCCCACAAACCTGACGCCGTGGTTTCTTCAACGATGTTGAAGAGAACTTCATCCGCTAGACATAGCCGGATGGTACTGAGAGCACGGGCATCCAAGTCCTCCCACTCTGTAGTAGTCATGGTTGTGGGTTTCTTAGTAACCCCATCCAATGCCTTGTGCAACCCTTGTTGCACAAGCAGATCCTTGACCTTCAGTTTCCAAAGAGCAAAATTGCTCTTTCCGGTGAATTTCTCCACCTCGAATCTAGCATTCGACATCTTGGCCATTTTCCTCCTTCCTAGGGTTTCAGTCTTTTTAAAAAAAAAAAAAACTAATAACTTCCCCAATTCAAACAGAAAGACAAGTTTCAAATCTTTTGTTCTCTTGCAAACTTTTCCTTCTACAGTATTTGTAAAAAACAACACTCTTCTCTGCTGTAAAATTAAAAAAAAAAAAAATTCTGAACCAATCTTTTCAATCTGCTGCTGTCTTTTTTTTTTTTTTTTAAATAATTCTGTAAACCCTTCCTTCAAAAAATTCTGCTGCTGTCTTTTTAAAAAAAAATAATTCTGCAACCTGCTATCTTTAAAAAATCTGCAATCTGCTAATTTTTTTAAAAAAACTGCAAAACCCTTTTTTCTTTAAAAAAAAAATTCTGTGTAAAAACGATACTCGGAGTGCAGCCTCACAACACCGACAGATTCAGGGAAAAAAAAATTTTCAGCCTCACAACACCGACAGATTCAGGGAAACAAAAATTTTGCGTAAAACGATACCCGAATTTGCTGCAACGCCGCTGTCCACAGGGCCATTCAGGGAAACAATATTCAAGCCCGTCCACAGGTCACGCTCTCAACAACGCTGTCCACAGGACCTCACAACGCGTCCACTGCCTTCAGGAAGTCTGCAAGCTCTCAACAACACCGTCCCTCACAACGCGTCCACTGCCTTCAGGAAGTCTGCAAGCTCTCAACAACACCGTCCCTCACAACGCGTCCACTGCCCTCAGGAAGTCTGCCGCTCAGCACCTGCCGCTCAGCACGATTCTTCAGGTCTCAGGATTCGACTCAGCTCTGATACCACTTCTTGTTTTTAGAGCAGAGAAAGAAAGAATGCACAGCAAGAATGAGAAAGAGAAGACCAAGAAATAGAAACGAAACTGAAATGTATATCTGTGTATTCCATTGATTAATTTCCTCCATGACATTCGATATATTCATGTCACTACCGTTACACAACTAAAAAACTTTATTCGTTACAAAGCAAAACTGTTTAACTACATTTGATAACCGAAGTTCGTTGTCAAACTAACAATATATTCGTATTGACATTCTAACTTATTGTATAGCTCCTTTAATTATTTCCCCACCCCTATTTTACAAAAACTATATAAAAACCCAAAAAATCTAAATATCCCTACCCATTGGCAATTATAGCCATATAATACAGTTTTTGGGGAATATTAAGTCCATTTGGGACTTTAGTATTAACCCTTCCAAATATAAACCTTTGGAGTTTATCTAACCTATGGTTAAAAAAATAACCACGCTCACACCACCCACCTAAACTTTATATTAAACCATCCCATGCTTACCATACATTCAAATCTTGGTGCGCATATAAACCTTGGGGTTAGTTTAATATTTGGTTAAACTAATAACCATAACCGCCCGCGCAACCACAAAACCCATAAACCCAAAGTCTTAAACCCCCACGACACTATATAATATTAAAATATGGGCAGGTCCCCGCACCGTATCGCACTGGCACCTACGCTTCCCGTCAACGGTTGCATCGCGCCTGCCAGATCCAACGGCTTGCATTAACATTGGAGCTGTCCCGTAGTACGAAAGTTACCTCCTGATAGAAAGTGTTTTTGCCGTCGTACGCAGGGACGCGTGGCCTATTTCTATTGCATCAGGCCCGCTCTGACAAAAGCCACCCTCGTACCAAAAGCAGTCCATTTCAAACCAGTTACTGCTTGTCATCCCCGCCGCCCACATCATACACCACGCCATCACCCCCGCTACTGTACAGTCCGTTGTGGCCACCCCGTCACGCATCCACATTAGCTACCACGTTACCCTCCGTACCATGCTATAGGACAAGGTGATGTCATGCTGACGTTAGCACAAAAAGGACCAAAAACTCCGAAAAACACAAAATTTTTGTTAAAAACTCACGAAAGTGATGTTTTTGTTTATTTTTTATACAACCATTAGCGAAGTCTGTGCACGAGAAAATACATCGAATCCGACATCAACGTCCCAATCCATCACCTAGGCATGTTCAACCTGCAAACCCGACTCCCCAGCTCACTTTGCAACTCCATTTCACCGCAAAGTCACGAATAAACAGGTATTTATTCAATTGTCACCCGTAAACCCTGTTTTATGAAGTTTCTATGTTAAAAAGATCTCCGAAAGAGTTAAATGTGATTGAAATATGCTTTCACCTCTAGACCTCTCCGTTTCAACTCACTACTCACCATTGCCTCCAAAGAAAACCTGTTTACTCTATAGCCCTCTGTAAATTGCCCTTGAAACTTGAAATTGAGCTCATTTCTGCCTGTAAAACCTTCAAGAAGACACCTGCAGATGAAGCCATCTTTTCACCATTTCCTGAGCTTCCTAGCTAAACTTTGAAGACTTTGTTTCTCCTTTGAATCTTGCCCAGAGAGGCCATTTCCATATAAGCTCAAATTGCAGCATTCCTGTCAAAAAACCCACTGTCAGGACTTTGTTTCCTGTTGATACATAGACTCAAATCCGACTACAATCACAGTAAATCATGGAGGCTCCAGTAGCCCTAAATATTGCACCATTAAATGCACCTCATAAAGAGTTAGAGTGGCTACCTCTTGCTGACAGAGACTTTCAGATCGAGGATATGGAGGGAGACAAGCCTCACCTTCAGGCTTTCTGTGAAATAAGGAATAACTTCAGAAGCAAAGCTGACCTATTTGAAATATGGGAGTCTAATATGCCTATATATTACCTGCCCTCAGTTAATGTCTTCCCTGACCTCATCCATCAATGTTGTGCTAATTATGAGCCTTCTCAAAGGGCAGTGATGGACCCTTCCAGAAATGTCCTCTTTTACATTACCCCTCAGCCTATAAATGAGATGCTGCAATTCAAGCGAACTCCGCCTTTGGTCCCCCTTTCCATGAAACAATTGCTGGATCAAGCCTCAAATTTGTCGTCTATAGAAATTGACCGAATTGCCAAGATGTTTATGCCTCCAGAATGCCACTCCAAATACAAAATTCCCTATCACCATGCCTGGTTTAATGAGGCTGGAAAAATGCTCATAGACATGATTTATTATATCCTGGGATTGAGAACAAGTGAGATTGTGGATGAAACTACATTTGCTTTGATGTCCATATTTACCCCAGGACAGCCCCCTGCTGTCAAGTATGACTATGATACGTACATAGCCAACAAAATTCATGAGAAGTTCATGAATTTGGAGAGAGAAAGAGTGTTCAAATACACTTCATATATATATATATCATTTGTTGTTGTACTATCAGTCTGATAGTTTCTCGGTCTTCCTTAAAAAATTGGATGCTAGGGGGGAGAAAAGGTCTGTAATATTTTGGTCCTCAGTGTTCCGTCATGTTAATTTCTCCCCATACACATACTGTGAGTTCATTGTCCTTTTTATCTATCCAGCTACTTGCTTATTGTCAACAGATCCTCCTCCCAGCCTCACTGCTGAAATGTAGAGAATCCTACATCTCTCAAAGGGATACAACATTGGTGACTGGTACAACTACCAAAACCACACTGTAATAAGGACATATGGCTATGAATTATCCCCTACAGATTTCGAAAATATGTCCCCATGAGACTCTTTGCTTTGGAGTACTATCGGAAATTCAATAGTGGAGATTTAACTCACTTCTATGGTGCTAGGAAAAAAGCACAGCTTAAAATAAGACATCAATTGGGCCCCTTCATCTTTAATAAAAGGGAAGAAGCATGGAAGGATGCTGACACTATTCTGAGAGAGAAACTTAAGCTCAAACTAAGTTTCCATTGGTCACCATATGACCCTGAACATTTCATAAGCTTTAGAAGAGCTAAAAACAAGCTCACAGGGTATGTGCACCACAGAATCCTTGAAATTGAACAATATGCCAATCAACAAGAATGGGTAGAGGGCACACTAGTGAAAGAGCTTACTGAAGAAGAGATAACAGAAAAAGCAATCAAAGACCTTGAAAAATCAGTTGACCTGGAATCTTTTGGACTGGTGTTCTGCACATTGCCTCGATACCTTGGAGTGGGCACATCATCTGCCACAACTTCACAACAGCCTGACCAAGAAAGTGCTCCAGCATCAGACACATCTAAAGGAAAAGAAGTACAACATTTCGAGCAGCAAGAGGCAATGGCAGACCAGCCAGTTTCAACAGATGAACAAAGTCAAGGGAAAGACCATTCAACACAAGCAAAGGTGACTGAAATCCTGGTGTTACAGAGTCCTCTTAATGAGGAAAGGGCCAAGAAAAGGGATAGGCAGGAAGAGACACCCACAAGGGCATCTATAGATCAACAAGGTGAAAATAGACAAATATTAAGTCCTTATTCAGAAGAAGAATTACCAGAGGGGCCAGATGGACAGCAGCTTCCGCCAAGTATGGAAACATCAGCTAGCTGCTTTCAGGCAGAGAAAGAGACACAACACGGTGTGGAGGTTACATCCACCAAGCAACAGAGTAGACAGGGCTCTGACATCAAGAAGGCATTCATGATATCAAGGCTAGAAATGAGCCAGTAAGGTTCCAACTCTACAACCAGTTGCTGAGAATGGCTCCCACTAATCAACAAAGGCTAATGGCAGCCTATGATATCCAGGAAGGGAAAATGACCCTCAATCATGTCAAACCTACAACGCAGCAACCACAATCACCTGCTGACTATATCAGAACCAATCAGGAAGTTCTCTCCAAAGACATCCATCCAATGGACCAGATTGAATTACACAAACAAACCGGTGAAATGGTATATTCTACCTTGGCAGACAAAACATTATTGGCTCATAGATTGCAAAATTCATTGCACAATACTTCTGCCCAACTAGAATTAGAGAAGGTCTCCTCAATGGCTAAGGATAATAGAATAAAATCCTTGGAGGAAATTATTATAGAGTTGGGACATGATCCCAAGGATCCTAAGGGCATTCAGGCCTTGATCAAAAATAAAGAAGAAGACATAGCAGCCCTCAGAAGACAACTCAGGCTGCCAGCTACAATACATCCTCAAACTACAGAGGTAGCACAACAAAAAGAAGAGGAGGATGTAGTAATCTTGCTCATGAGGATGCATAAAAGACTGATAGAAACAAAGAGCGCATTGGAGGCATCACTGAAAGGAAGACAGGGAGATTTGGCCTCTCAGCCAGTTCAAACAACTCAGAGTCTTATGGTTGCTCCTCCTACGATCACCGCAATAGTCCCCCCTACTGTCTAACACCAATAGCAGGTACCTGAACTTCAACAACATTTTCAGCAACAACTACAGCAGCAGCAGAGCAAGAGGCCATCCTGGGCATGGAGGAGATGATGAAAGAAATAAAGGCTCTGGAAGTACAAATGGTAGAATTAAAACAGGCCAAAGAAAAGTTGGCCAAAATTGAGGTAATATATGACAAATCAAAGATGGATGTAGCTGAGAAGATGAGGGAAGTAAAAACCCTGGAGAAAAGGATAAAGGAGCTGGAGAAGGAGCTTACTCTTGATAAGACTCTAACTGAAGTCAAGAAAATTTTGTGGGCCAAAATTGGCCAATCCATTACTGACCAATGGCAATCAATTGAAACTATACATGAGCAAATGGAATTGATAGGCTTAGCTCAATTTGAAAATCAAAAGGCTAGAGCATCATTGGGAAATATGCCTGAGCAAGCCAATAGAATGATTCAATTTCTGAAAACTCATACCAAAGAGTAGTTTGCAACAATAGGTATCAGGAACACGATAGATACCATCTTACTAGTGAAAACGGTGCTGACCGTAAGGAATTTTGTGCAAACTCTAGAAAGAAAATGCCAAGAAATGCAGGCAGAAATAAATGACTTCAAAATAAAGTTTGCAGCATTACAGAGCATAGGGCTACCCAGTTTATTAACCAGTGCTGGAAGATTACTATCACATGAGCAATATGCCCACAGGGTAAATAACTATGCCTCCAATCAAATTACAACATCCTCAAGCACCCCAAAAGAAACAGGGCCTCCATCTGGACAAAGTCTCTATGACAAACTAGAAAATATGTTCTACATTGAACATGAGATAAACCACCTTTTCGAAGTCCAGCCCAACTTTTATAGATACACTGAAGCTGATGAAACACTGATAAAGATACAAAGGCATCAGTTGCCTATAGAAGATTGGTGGAAAGGAATGCTGGAGATATTGCTCAGGTAATTTTGTTTATTTTCCTTTTGATCAGCTACAAGTCAGCAGATACAGAGGCACGGTACACCTGTCAAAGGGTAGAAACAACAAAAAGCAGAAATTGAACGGTGACTATAGCTCGTTAATAGAAGCTAAACACTGATGATGAGGCCAGGACAACAATACAGAAACATAGCAAGATCAAGGCAGCAAACTCAGAATGAATGTACAACAACCAGCTGACTCACTCAGCCCAGAAAGTCAAAATACCTCTGACAAATTGGACAGCTAGCACATTCATATTTACTGCAGCATTTATTTCCCTCATTTACTTCTTCTTAAGAGTTGGTAAAGGAAGTTATGACTTTAGAACTTATCTTCATGATATTTGTATCTCCCTGTTTATATCAATACCTCCCCATAATATGTATTTGGGGTTGGTGATTTTCTCTTTGGACTGAGTTGTAAATTCGGAGACTATTTTAATACAAAAGCTATTGAAGTTCACTATTGCTGACCGTCTGGATGTGGATTTGATGTTCTGGGACCTGCTACAGAATTCCTGTGTCATTCTATGGATCAATAAGTTGTTCTAAACTGTGTTATATGTTTTCTATGTTTGCAAATTTCATATATGTCTCATAATCCTGGTAACAGAGAAGAAGAATAGCTCAGGATTTGTTTAAATGCACCCTGAGTTCAATCTCTGTTATTAATTATGTTTTCATCAGAATTAGTCATAAATATGAATTCATGGTTGCTCATATTTGCACTGATTCTTTCACTTTGAATATTACCTAGGAATTATTTATTGCTCCTTGATAATATTCATGCACTTTCCCTCTACCAGCATAATGAAATATTCTTGATTTCCTTTCATTCCCTGACTTCATTCTATCAATTTCCATATTTGAAAATTGTTCCAAGACCGCCCATCTTGCTCTGTAGCATTACCATTTACCCAAGAAACACTTTTGGCAGTACACCATCATTGACTCCATTGCCCAATAGTGTAAATTGTTTTTGATTTGCACCCTAGTCCTATTTGATATCACCAACCAACAAACTAAAAACCAAACTCTGTGCATTATAACTATCCTAAAATACTCCAAAACAAAGCTAAATTACAAAGAGAGAGCCCTCTCTGGTTGCAGATTAGCTAGAATCTATAGCTAAAAGATTGGTTAGTGGTTACCTCGGTCGTATTCCCTTCAAGAGACAGGGAACAACCTGAGTGATAACAGAAACAATTGAATCTTCACACCCCTCTCTTTCCAAAAATATAATTGTGCTTAGGGCCCATGGTTTGGTTTTGGGTTTCCTTTTGTGGAACATATGGAAATAAAATAATAGAATCATATTCAAGAATCTAAATAACAAAAAGGATTCCATATGGAAATACACGAAGCTTAATATGAAAGAAATGATACTGACTAAGAAGTAGGCAGAAGACGATTGGAATGTGGAAGGCAAGGAAGCACAAATTTTATGAGACTTAGAAATCTTGCAAACTATGGTGCCATTGTATGACTCTCAACGACTTAGTGGTATTGGCTTGTCTACAACAACATTTACCTTTCCTCCATAAGTATTTATCAAGCTTAATTTTGATGGGGCCTCTAAAGAAAATCATGGGCCTGCTAGATATGGGGGAATATTTCGTGATGATCGCAACCATCCTTCTAGGTTTTATGTTGGATACTATGGGTATACTAGTAATAACATGGCAGAATTAAAAGCTCTTGAAATAGGTCTATTGTTGGCTCATGAAGCAACATATACCAGGTAACAGGCTAATGGAGATTCATAATTGGTTGTGAATGTGATTCAAAAAATAATCATTGGATCTCTTGTTCAAAAGGTCAATAAGAGTTGACACCTTGATGTTTTGGTGAATAGAATTCAAAACCTAGTGCTCGCCTTTCCTTGTGTCATCACAACGCATTCAAAATGAATGGGGAACAAAGTTGCATATTTGTTTTCAAATTAGGGAAGCCAAGATTCTAGCCTAGAGCTCACTGAGAATTGGCTACCCCAAAATTTCAATATTTGAACCGAGTAGTTGAGTAGTATCCTAGAGAGTGACACCAATTCCCCAATGGAGGTGGATGATCAAGGTCATATGGGGGATGCAGGAGGGGCTCATTCCCCTCCCATTATTTGAACTAGGGTACATGTGGTGTATGGGCAACATGCATAACATAATGTTGAGTCTTGAAAATGTCATTCATTTGCATTATACTCTCATTATTATGTCCATTATATCACCTCCATTTCACTACTATGTCACCACATTCATCCCACTTTCATTATCATTGGGCCACCTTTATGTTTTTCCAATCTTTATTATTTCTAAGCCTTTTAAGTGAATTTGTGGTTAAACATTAGAAAATAATGTGCATATGCTTATACCTAACAAATGGGTTGAGATTGTTGACATGTGTAGGTTGAAAGGAGGCTTCTAGAAGACCCTTATGTGGCACTCTAAGGCCAAATTCGAATTTGGTTGGAAAGAATCATGGGATCATGAGGATATGTGTCACATCTCCTAATTGTATTGTAACTCTAAAAAAACATGTGTCTTATCAGTTCCTATTTTGATTAGGACTCTAGAGGTAGAGGGAGAGATTCATGGACTCTCATTAATGAGATGGCTCTCATATTTTTGTATAAATAGGAGATCTCTCTCCTTCATTTGCTAGTCTTTTCCTTTAGTCTTTTCTTAGTCCTTTTAGCTTGTTAGTCCCATGGCTTTTGAAAGCTTTTGTACTTTGTACTTTTGAAGAAATTGAATAAAGCTTTGATGTTCTCAACATGGAAGGAGATGTGAAGTAGATGTCATGGAGCATATTAGGATGTAAGTAGAGTAGATTTCATTTTGTAAATATTGCTTTGTAGGATGTAAGGTAGATTAGATTTTTCTTTCATGCAATTTCAATTCATGCAAGTGTGTTTAATTTTACTTTGATTTCATGACTAGTGGCATGTGTGATCATCTTGTCTATGTTGCTGACCTTTATTTTTCTGTAGTTTGATTTTCATTAGTATCATTTCTTTAATTTGCACTTTACTTTCTGCTCTTAGATATCAAGTTGTTCATCTATTGATGGTTCTTTTTCCATAATCAAATAACTTTATTGGAGCCAAAATATCACTTAATACAGCTTGGTTTAGTTTGCTTTAAGACTCACATTGCTGACTTGTTCATAACTGTTATCACATGATAAATCTAGCTGAAAGGCAAAAAGGTTAAGAAAAGATTAAAGTAGTGTGATTTTTCTCCTTTATGTAGTGTCACTTAGATTTCACATTTCATTTTCATTTTAAATCAGCAGCAGAGATACTGGGCCAATGTCATTAGTCCTTTATTTGATGTCTTTATTTTCCTTTAAGCATTTGATTTCATAGGTGGTAGGGGGCCCCTGCCTTGTATAGTTGTCACTTTAATTTCTTGTATTTCTTTTTCTGATTTTCATGTATATTAATGTACAGTTTGAATTACTGCATTTTATTTTCTTTTTAACATGTATATTATTGTACATAAATTGCTTTCAAGTTGATTGTAGATTAGTGATGCACATAGCCTTTTAATGAACTAATGACGTGATAGAATCATCTTGTCCTTTTGCTGAAGCAGCAAGGATACTGGGTCTCATAGTCATTCTCTCATTATTTGATTATTGCATTTTATTTTGATTGAACTAGTTGCATTAAACACTTTAGAAAACCAACAAGAACAAAACCCCAAAAACAACATAAACTATAAAACAACGAAGTAAGAGAAAGGTTAACTAAGCACATATAGTGCACCACACTTCATCAGTTTACGATACCCGGATTGATAATTTATGTAGAGCAATTTAAGACGTTAAATTGACTAGACATTTTGGCGCCGTTGCCGGGGAAGTGTAATTAGGAGACCTTATTTCTTACATCTTAAAAAAATTAACACTTCTTAGTATGCTCTCCTCCTGCACTTTGTGTGATCTAGAGGATCAGAAAAAGGATTGTTAAGTAAAAAAAAAAAAGAAAAATAATAATTCTTGAGTATGCTCTCCTCTTGCACTTTGTGTGATCTGGAGGATCAGAAAAAGAATTGTTAAGAAAAAATAGGAGACAAAATAAACTTCATCACTTCAATTGATTCAAGAAAAAAAAAGAGAAGAGAAAAAATAAACTTCATTTCATTTCATTTTTCACTCCATGCCATCCATTTCATCAATAAAAGTTATTTCCCCATGATCATTTCCATTAAGATTGCCTAACTATCTCTATTTAGCTAAGTGGTTGCTGTGATACCGGTTTCCGCAGCTGATACCACTCTGTTTTTCAAACTTACAGTCAAGATGTTAGTGCAATAAAATGAAAATGCAGGAATGACTAAGCAATACAAAAATTCACAATTTCAGAGGAAAAAACAATCTATGGCTATCTCCATTCCTAGCTTTTCATTGTGGCTTCAACAAGAAAAATCTGCATATTGATTTGATGTTTTGGCCTCTTCATGATTTCGTTTCAGTGCATTCTCATCCCTTTGTAAGCATTTGATTTGCATTCATTTGAACTGTGCATCTTATTTATATAGGAAGCCTTTGGTTTTGGAACGTTTTTGGAAAGTCAACATAGGAAATTTCTCAATCATAGCAAAATCTGAAACCTATGGAGGCCTACATAAACTGTGCAAATAGATTGAAAATAGAAGCTTAAGGCATGCTGCAGTCACCAACACTTAGAGAAAATGCTGAGTTCATGATCTCCATTGTAAGCTTCACAAACTTCTTTGGATTCTTGATTCGCTCATTCCCCATATTTGCTGTTGACTGTACCTGAAAACAATCTTTCTTTGAAATCTATTTTACAGAGTATTTCACTTCACGGATTTCATTTGAATACCTGAGGCTAAAACCAAATTATGTGTTTTAACATGGTGCATACTACCGCTGGCAAATCGTCCTACCTCTGATTCAAACATTTTTAGAGCCAAATGCAACAAATTCATAAAGTGCAGAACAAAAAAAAAAATTAACTCAGAGAAAAAACGTAAATAGCAGAAAAACGTCAAACGTTACACACTCGATTTTCCCAAATGGTAGCGAATTTGAAGAAAATAAAACATGGGTTTTTTTTCCAGGTGGGTCAATTATATAACCCAGAAACCGTTTGAGGAAATTTGTAGCGGTCTGGGAGAAATCTGCGGTTCTTGGGAGTGTATTTTTGAGTGCCGCGTGAAAAAAAAAACAGAGTTTTAATTAAATGAACAACAGTAATTTAATGCAGCGTGCATGAAGAAGATAAATCAAATTAGGAGTCAAATATGTGCTGGACATCAATCAAATTACACATCTCTTGTTTTAAAACATTCATCCAACACCTGTTTAACAAACAGTTTGAATTGAACACGGCACTGTAAATGATTTCAAGAATTTAAATGCACGGGAGTTGTAGATTATGTAAAATTATGTTGATGCAAGAGCGAGAGTCTGCAGGTAGCTTAAAGCCGTTACGACTCATGGAAAGAAGTGTTTTTAGTGATCAGATGGTGTTTGTGCGAGCTGTTCATGAGGCAAAGTGGATAAATGGGATGGAGCTTAGCATCTATGGTTCATGGTTTGATCCAGTTGTTTCTGTTTTACCTGGGCTTGTTCCCGATGGATTTATTTACTTGAGGGCCAGTCCAGACACATGCCATAGACGTTTCCAGTTACAAAAGAGAGAAGAAGAAAATAGTGTGTCTTCCCTGCTGAATGTGGTAGTCATGGGTTGTTGTCGGTGAGCCAATTACCTCTTGATTTTACTGAGATTTAGGGCGTCTGTTGTTTGGTCCTTTTTTTTAAATGATCAGAGAGAGGCGGCCATTCTTTTATCATTTATTTTTTTATGGATATGACATTATGGTATGGATTTTGTTGCAGTTAATCTTTCGTGGATGAGAGAGAGTCTTTTGGATCAGGGGCTCGCATTTATTCATAACCATTTAGAAATAAAGGGATTTCTTCACTCCTCCACATTTTTTTTCCTCTTCCATGCACACAGCCACTCCATTTCACAGTACTTTCTACACTCTGCACTTTTCGTAGCCAATACAGCGTTTCCGCAGCTCACACAGCGTTTCCACAACCAATCCCAGAATTCCGCAGCTGTTTTGTTAAACTCTAGGTTGCAGGTGTCATCAGGCAAAACAAGTCACATGGGTAGCTGGGGGAATGTTGGTACATGGATGGTGTCCTATTCATTCGACCAAATTTGATGAAAAAGACCCCGGTCAAAGGGAAGTCAAATTGTGTGTTATCACAAAGTCGCCACACTGAGTCGCTGCATGTCAAAAAAAAAAAAAAAAATTGAATCAATGAAATGAACAAGTTATTTTCTCACTTTTCTGAAGGTATTGATTAATTTTGGACTGATAATGAAAGATGAATGGCTAACTTTTTATTCAAGATTTTTAGCTACAGAACTGTGCACATTCCGCAGCTAAAGTCCAATTCCATAGCCAGAAAAACCTCATTGTTCAAATCAGCCTATCTTTCTCATACAAAATCAGATTTTGATGATTTAAGTACCATTGGAAAGATCTCAACAAGATCTATACAATGAGAAATATATCACTAGAGTTTGAAATGGAAAATAATGAAATAAATTGCTCAAAAGGAGCAACATCAACTTGAGGCACTAATTCCAAAGCAGGTATAAATTCTTTTGATTTTTCCTTTGAAGAACTTGTTTCATTAATACAAATTCTTAGTTTTGTGTGTAAATATCATAACTAGAGAGATTGATCACCTCTCTCCTTTGATAATCTTACATTCCATTGCAGAAGAAGTATTAGTTTTTTTACAGGTTCCAGGAGGAAGGACAAATGACTACAAGAGAATGGTATCTCTCTAAGAGACCAATTTGTTTCATAAGAGGATGATCAGCAACAAAGAGGAAATATGCTGATGTAAAATCAGATCCAAACACTTGAAAAACTTTCAGATATTATTGTCTCCATCACATCCATCCATCACATCCATACTTCATAATAAACCATTCACCTCATTCCACTCCATATTTTCCATTTACATTCACATACACTTTCCATCTCTTTTTGTCCATTCATAACCCACAAATAAAAGCAAGAGGCTCATTCACATGCTTATTGCCATTGCCATTTCTATTCTCCATTGCCATTTTCCATTTTCATTTTCCATTCCTTGTCATTTTCATTCCGCAAATAAGCCCTGCTTCAATGCAAATTATTGAGTCCATAGTCCTTTGAGTCTAAGTTCTTTGTAAAAACACCTTGAGGCTTACATGCCTTAATGGCAAGTCCTCATGCTGACAAAAAATGGGAATACATTAATGTCCCTTGTTCGTTAGATCTTCTAGGTGACTCGACATCAGCAAATTCATTCGTACCTAGCAAGATGTGTTTGGGCATCTTGACTATCATTGTCATCAATGGTGAGAGTTCTCGTGTTGACTAGTGGCATCCATTAATGGCCACTAAGCCAACAATTTCCTACTATGTTCGACATCAGAACATCTTTTCACATAGTAGGAATTGTGCCAATGAGTTTTGAAGACATGAAGACTATTATTTTCAGTATTTTGGAGGAGATTCAGCAAGTTTTAGTAGAAGCAATAAAAAGTCATCCTATCTCTCTATCCATGACTCCTCTTGTTCAGCCACTTGAAGAAGAATATGATCAGAAGTTTTCAGCCACCACACATACAACTCATCCATTCCAAAGGGTAAGTGAAGGTACGACATTTTCTAACTTTTAACCATAGAATTCCATAAAAAGCTAGAATGATAATTGTTGGAAAAACATTTCTCTTCCTCATTTCATAAAATTGCCAATACCATCAGTTGGGGGGGGGAATACATTCATATTCATATCTTTCCATTTCCATATCATATTCAAGAGCTCACATACTTCCAACATATATTAATTATTACATTGCTATTATGAGCATAAAATGGCTTTTGAAAAAGTGCTTAAAGGATAAATTGGATACAAACAAAATCATGGTTGTCACACAAGAACCAACCGTCATGCAATCCAATAAAGATATACTTTGCAACAATAATCAAAATATCATTATGCAAAGTTCAAAGATCAAAATAGAAGGCAACAAAAAAATGGTTGTAACACAAGAACCAACCATGTTGCAATTCAAGTGAAACACTTTGCAGAAATATGAAGTTATCAAATGATATCATGCAAAGTTAAGCCAAAGCTCAAGGATCAAAAGAGTTAATGTAATATATATTGCATGAGGACATGCAATAGCTTCAGTTGGGGGGTATGTTGAGTCTTGAAAATGTCATTCATTTGCATTATACTCTCACTATTATGTCCATTATATCACCTCCATTTCACCTCCATTTCACTACTATGTCACCACATTCATCCCACTTTCATTATCATTGGGCCACCTTTATGTTTTTCCAATCTTTATTATTTCTAAGCCTTTTAAGTGAATTTGTGGTTAAACATTAGAAAATAATGTGAATATGCTTATACCTAACAAATGGGTTGAGATTGTTGACATGTGTAGGTTGAAAGGAGGCTTCTAGAAGACCCTTATGTGGCACTCTAAGGCCAAATTCGAATTTGGTTGGAAAGAATCATGGGATCATGAGGATATGTGTCACATCTCCTAATTGTATTGTAACTCTAAAAAGACATGTGTCTTATCAGTTCCTATTTTGATTAGGACTCTAGAGGTAGAGGGAGAGATTCATGGACTCTCATTAATGAGATGGCTCTCATCTTTTTGTATAAATAGGAGATCTCTCTCCTTCATTTGCTAGTTTTTTCCTTTAGTCTTTTCTTAGTCCTTTTAGCTTGTTAGTCCCATGGCTTTTGAAAGCTTTTGTACTTTGTACTTTTGAAGAAATTGAATAAAGCTTTGATGTTCTCAACATGGAAGGAGATGTGAAGTAGATGTCATGGAGCATATTAGGATGTAAGTAGAGTAGATTTCATTTTGTAAATATTGCTTTGTAGGATGTAAGGTAGATTAGATTTTTCTTTCATGCAATTTTAATTCATGCAAGTGTGTTTAATTTTACTTTTATTTCATGACTAGTGGCATGTGTGATCATCTTGTATATGTTGCTGACCTTTATTTTTCTGTAGTTTGATTTTCATTAGTATCATTTCTTTAATTTGCACTTTACTTTCTGCTCTTAGATATCAAGTTGTTCATCTATTGATGGTTCTTTTTCCATAATCAAATAACTTTATTGGAGCCAAAATATCACTTAATACAGCTTGGTTTAGTTTGTTTAAGACTCACATTGCTGACTTGTTCATAACTGTTATCACATGATAAATCTAGCTGAAAGGCAAAAAGGTTAAGAAAAGGTTATAGTAGTGTGATTTGTCTCCTTTATGTAGTGTCACTTAGATTTCACATTTCATTTTCATTTTAAATCAGCAGCAGAGATACTGGGCCGATGTCATTAGTCCTTTATTTGATGTCTTTATTTTCCTTTAAGCATTTGATTTCATAGGTGGTAGGGGGCCCCTGCCTTGTATAGTTGTCACTTTAATTTCTTGTATTTATTTTTCTGATTTTCATGTATATGAATGTACAGTTTGAATTACTGCATTTTATTTTCTTTTTAACATGTATATTATTGTACATAAGTTGATTTCAAGTTGATTGTAGATTAGTGATGCACATAGCCTTTTAATGAACTAATGACGTGATAGAATCATCTTGTCCTTTTGCTGAAGCAGCAAGGATACTGGGTCTCATAGTCATTCTCTCATTATTTGATTATTGCATTTTATTTCGATTGAACTAGTTGCATTAAACACTTTAGAAAACCAACAAGAACAAAACCCCAAAAACAACATAAACTATAAAACAATGAAGTAAGAGAAAGGTTAACTAAGCACATATAGTGCACCACACTTCATCAGTTTACGATACCCGGATTGATAATTTATGTAGAGCAATTTAAGACGTTAAATTGACTAGACACATAACACATGGAAATTTCAAGATCTTGGGTGGTAGGATTATATCTGAGACAATGAGACTAAACTTGGTGTTTGCAAGCTTGGGTATGGATGGTTGTGATGGTGGCAAAAGATGTGAAGAGTTTGTGTAGGTCACCAACTTGTGCATGCTCCTTAGATTATGGTACTCGGTAATAAAGGGTTTTGTATGAAAGCGGGGATTTCCCTATGGTATAGTTGAAGACCAGTCGTACCAAGTTTGGGACCTTAATAAGGATAATAGATGGGGCTCATGTTTCCATAAGAAAATTTTAGAGAGAGGAAAACACACTCTAAATTCGACAACTGGTGGGGCATTTCTAAGTTGGTGTTCTGTATCAATCAATCTGGTAAGCTTCCTTGGTTTTTCCTTTGGCCTTCATAGTGCAGTTATTTTCTTTAGTGAGGGGGTGGAGTCATTTAGCTATGTTTTCATCTTGCACTCCCATTTTCTCTTGAGGGAAGCTTGGTCTTTGGAGACAAAAAGGTCAATTGCGGTTGCAATTGAGGGCCAAAAGCATATGCTTCATCCTTGAGGTTTGATTTGGTTACATGGGAGTTTGGTTTGGCTTCAAGGCCCTCCATTTGAGGGCGGCTATAGGGTTTGACGTGGTAGTATGCGTAGGGAGCCCAATGTTCTTTTCCAAATGTATTTATGCTTATGAAATTATCCTGCGAGTGAGACTCCCCATCCTAGTGTTGATGGTTGTAGACCCCCTCATCTAGTTTGTATTCATAGCTTCTGGATCAACACTTCTATTCTAGGGGTTGTTTTATTAATTTGGTTGGTGATGAAGTCATTGGGGGGAAGAGGACATTGCCATCCTGTGAAAGAAATTCAACAAAGAAAGGTAATAACTCTTGTTGGGGGTTGCCTTTCTTAAGAGAGGTATGGAATTGGATTTTCCAAAACTTTACTGTCGGGTACTGGGGTTTGGAGGTATTGTCGGATCTTCGTGTAACACTAGAGGTAAGGTGTTGGTATCAATAGGATGGGGTTGGTTTGAAAATGTACAAGCAATGTGATAGAGTGCGGAAAGGGATAGGACCAAGAGGGCAGAGAGTTGAGCACACTGTGGGAAGCTATGGAGATGGAGGGAGAAGGAGGAATGGAAGCAGAGTTAGAGGAGGAGGTGGCCCATAATCTGACCCTTCTCTTGGTCATGTAGTTCTTCCTTCACCTTTTGGCACCTTGAAGTACCAGTTGTGGCATGTCACCCTTCTCCTGGAACAACTGGGGAAAAACTATCATGATGATCGTAATTAAGTCATAAGTTTCATGAATGATTTGTAGCACAATCAATGAAATATGTAGGATTGTTTGGCTTCACTTTGGTGGGCCAGAGGAGACTATTTAAGATAATTGAACACATGGATGGGAGATTGGCTCATTTAGAATTCCATGTCCATGGGGAACCCAGGAATCCAAATTCACTGGGTAACCATCTAGTTAATCCTCCTACGCCTTGATTTATGTGGGTTGTCTTTATCTTAGGGGTCTTTTGGACATTATGGTATTTATATTTTTGGGTTCTTACTGAATTCTGACAATTTTTAATTAGTTTGTATGCTTCTCTTCTGGCCAACAAATTAGGTAGGAGAGAGGCCGAAATAATAGTAAATATTGGACATCCATGGTTTAATCTTTGGATGAATTCATAGAAGAATTTATTTGAATATATATATACTGACAACACATCGATATCAATATGTCAATACATCAATTTATAACAATATATTAGTTTATACATGTGCTCAATTTAATGCGGCCTAATATAATAGGTCATTGTCTAGTGAAGTTTGTTTAGTGGTCATGTATTTTGGTGGATAGTGTGGCTAGAATCATTGAAAGTGGGTCTTTAAAGGCTCTAATATATGACTACATACATGATGGTATGGATATACATTTTTCTCTAGTTGGTATATATACTTGTATATATAACATACATATGCCTAGTGTATACATCAACATAAAATCTCAACATATATATACTGATATCTCAAAAAATGGTCATTTCATCTATTAGTTAGACTATGTTGTTTATTTATGGTTGAGAGTGATAGTGAAATACTCTTACCACATCTTCTTTGTTGTAATGTCAATAAAAAATCCAGTAAACACAATGAAAGTGAGATTATTGATATTTTATAATGTATTTAATTAAGAAAAACACAAACCAAATAAATATGTTTATTTTTCTTTTTAATTATGATCAACATTATTTTTTATTTAGAAAAATTAAAAAGAAATCAAAATTTATATTATAAAAATGATATTCATATACTGTGACTCTTTTAAATTGAAAAGTTTTATTAATTTTAAAATATAAAATTATTTAAATACAATTTTTAAATTAATTATTAATAATTATTTCTCTAATATTAATAATTATAATTTTATTTTTAAATCTAACATTACCCTAAATCAACACAAATCATTCCTATAAAATTCTAATAATTATAAATAAATTGACTTACCACGAGTGTTAAAGCCAACTACTCTATGCAATACGATAACTATTTTTTCACCTAAATTACAATGCATTAACTATTTGAGTGTGCATTTATTTCTTTGGACAGGTATTATTTGTGGGTCAGTGTAGCCTGGTAGGTTGAATTGATTTCCATGCCTCAAGCTCCCAATAGACGGTGTGAAGACAATTACATATTTTAGAGGTAAACTTCCAGCTATAAGAAATAGTTTAAACGATAAGAAATTCCAATAATGAATCTCAATGAATGGAGACGGAGAGGTGGGCCCAAATAACCATGTAAGTATGTAATGAGAATCTGTAATCGAGATAAGGGTTGTTGTTTAGATATATCATATTAAAAAATATGAAAGCTAATAGAGCATAGAAAGCATAGTATAGGTACAATATATTTTAAAACATTAGTTTGAGACTAAATAAAGATTTTGTCTAAAGAGTCAACTTTTAATTTTTTCTACTTTTTATTAATTTTAATCTATGTTGCAAGGATTCATGAACCCAAGGTGGGGTTCTTGAACCTGTCTCGGGTTCTCGTCCCAAAGAACTGGGTGTTGGAGCGGGGATGTCCCAAACGAACCCTTAAGAACCAGGTTCTTCTCATCAGAACTCGGTACTCCCTTGCATGATGGGTTCTTTCGTTGCAATGGGTGTGTTGAACCTCGCGTTTGGGTGTGTGGCAGCACAGGTTTTGGTGATTCGCACAAGTCTCTAGTGACGAGGCATATCTTGGTGATTGCACAAGTCTCTCACTTGGTCCTTATTCCTGGTGTTGACTCTAGAGCTAGTAGAGAATCATTTCTATTCAAGAAGCATCTTAATATATTGAGTTAGGTCCATAATCCAATGTAACTGAAGTTCGCTGTTATGAACTCATTCAATTGAATTGGTAGATATTATGGGCAAGTTGGTATCAATTCAACATGTTTTTTAGTAGTGAGGGAATTGATCTGTTTATGTTTTAATTTTTAGTTCAATCAAGTTACCAGAATCAATAATAAAAGAAAATTAAAAAGAAAAAGAAAAAAACCATTGTTGCACAATGGTATTTTCATCAATTTCTTATTGGTGGGCAATTTTATGCCTATATTTTAATGACTATTAGTGTTATTTTTGTGCACAATTTTTGCAACATTGGTTGAAACTTGAATGCTTTCAGTAAAGAAAGGTCGGGAAATAGTAGAAAGTATAACTATTGAACCTATTGGGAATTAGGACCATATTATGCCCTTATTATCACTGCTAGGGAAAATTTGCAAACTCCAATTCTCACTTGATAGAAAACTAGAAATTTGAAATTTCAATGTGAATGTTTAATGATGTGCATGTTTAAATCTTTAAAAGTTTAAAGTTTAAATCACAAATATTTTATTTTTCTTGTATAAGTTGGAAAATACAAAAATTCATATATATATATATATATATATATATATATATATATATATATAGGCTTTGCTAATTTCTTTTAGGTTTTGGGTATAAATCAATTTCTACCCGAAGAACCCAACACATGTTGGCCATGGATTCCTTATGATGTTTGCAGCAAGCATCGTGTAGCCAACCATTTCAGTCATTTTTCATTTGTCAGTCCTATGTCAACACAATGGGAACAACTTCGAACATGAGAATAAGTTTCCATACATGATCTACTTTGTGGTCTATCGATTGAAAGGAAGTAGGTTTTCATATGCTTTTAGGAAAATGGAATAATAGGTCGAGGTAAAAACTAATTTATGAGATCTATGTAGTACCAATACATGGCTATGATATTGATGCCATATATTGTTACACCCTCATGCCTGCTACATTCATGTGTTGATTCAACTTTCTCCATTGGGAAGATAATCCAATCATGTTACCTTGGAGATTGGGAGTGCATGCCCTTCGATTCATACCTATGTCTCCCCGCATCCGAGTACGTTGGAAGGGTGAGAGGCGAGAAGTAAAAAATTTAGGCACCTTCCAACCTTATTTTAGACTATAGTGACACGAAAACGAAACTAATGACATTGACAAATATCTCAGGTACTAGTTGCAATCTTTTTATTTCTATGTTTCATTTTAGGGATTGAGATTAGCACAAAATCTAGATTTTTGCAAAATTTCTTGTGATTCCTCGCAAGATTTTTCTAGTGAATTTCTACTGGCTGATATAAAATCATATTTGCATCTATATTTGAAGTGTTCTAGCTTTTGTAATTAGTGGTTTGACTAGGACCCCCAATCTCATGGCATCCAGAGTGGAGTTCCACCTACAATGGCTCATGAAAGTAGTTGTTGATGGCTAAGGGAACACCTCTAAATAAAAGTACCAATCCACCACCAAACCCAACCTTTCATTTCTTCCATGAGGCTCACTAGAAAATATTCCCTAATATCTAAAAGCTAGACGACACATAAGAAATTTTTCCAACTAATCTGAATCCTAAGTGGTAGCTCATAGATTTGTTACATGGTAACTATTGATAAATCTAGGGCATTAGGATTATGATAGTTCTCTTTTATGAAAATTTCTTGTGAATGCTTTGTACTTATTCTTTATATTGGGATATTCTCTTCAGTTAGATTATTATAGTGTTCTTCTTCATCAAATAGCTACCAAAGTATAAACAATAAAGAGACAAGAGACACAGAAGGTAGGTGATCAGCCAAGGCCAAAACCTCCCCAACTTGAGAGGAAAACCAAAATGAATTCTTCTTCTTATAGATACTTCAATTGATGAATACCAAGACCATAAAATAGACCCTTGACATAATTACCTCTCCAATACAAAGTCACAAACCTTCTAGATTCAACTTCCTTTTGAGTAAATGATGATCAAGGTTCTTCCTTCAATAACTTGGCTATCATTCACATTTTGGTTCCCTGGATCAAATCTACAGTTCTCAACCCTATTACAAAAACATTAGCATGTGTGGTTGATCAACCTTTCGAAACTTTATGTTCTTCACTTCAATGTTATGGCCACTTATTACAATTCAACTTGTAATCTTTTTTATCTTCTTCATTGATTCGACTTCTTAGACAATGACAAGACTTTCAACCTTTTTTTTTAGTAGATAGTTCTTCGCTTCTTCTCACTTGTGAAGGTAATAGCCCTAAAATATATCGGTAAGAAACAACAATATATTCTCTCTTCCTTTCCTTCTCTTCATTGGTTATGAGGCTCCTTTCCTAGTGATCTTTGCACTTCTTATTGCAGATTTACTTGACTGAATTTTGTGTTCATAAATGAAGGCTGGGCTACTTATTTATAGTGATTTGTGCATCAAAATAGGTTGACTTGTGTTGTAGGTGATCTGAATTCTCATTCTAGAAGCATCCTTAGGCTGACAGGAAGAGCAGCTTGTGACAAGCTCTTGGAGGGCTAATAAATTTTCTTTAACAATGTATTACATGCCCAAAATGGGTCTTCAAGCTTTGACATTGACTCTCTGAACTTTATGACTTGATGACCAAACCTAATAACTCACAATGGGAGATTTCTCTAAAAATAAAATTCTTGATCATGAAACCCATGATTCAAGTATTACAAAAATAATTTTATTTTTCTTCTTTACATCAACTACATAAAATTACATATGTCATTATGAAGACCGAACCTAGTTAAACTTTTCAATAGTAACTACAGTTATGCTTCCAAATAAAATGTATATATTGAAGTCCATTTTTCTATAATATAAATCTCTTCTTATTTTTATATATTATGGGAAATACCAATAATTTATGGTCCATATCACAATTACTCCATTCTCTAGGGAGAGGAATTCAAGAACTACATCTCCACTACAAAACTATGAACTCAATTGCATTGAGATGAACCCCGACTCTCTCTTGGTCCCTCATTATATAATTTTCGATATGTACATGTATGCATATGAAGGTTTATTATAGAGAACTTTATTTAAAGGGAGCTATGGATTGTCAATAGTTTGATTGCATTTTATATTTTTTGTAGTTATGTAATTTCTTGGACTTGTAATATAGGAAAAGTCTTTCAATAAAAGTAAAAGCATGTTTGCAACAGTCATGAACTAGATTTAATGATGGATAAGAGTCTTTATATCTTTCAATGAACATGGCATGAAAATCCTTTAAATAGTAAATACAAGCAGGCGGAAAACTTTCATACCAAAATTGGGCTTCACCTTCTAGAGTGGCCATGAATATTGTGGAGCGATAAAAAGGTGTCTTGTGAACTGCTAATTGCCTCACATTAATTATCAACCCAGGGACGACTTTTTATTTCAAGAGTGTACTCTGTCTGAGGCGGCTATTTACTTAAGAGTAATGTTTTGCAGTATAGTGCTTAAAACCCACAAGTAAATGAATGCTTGAAACAAAATCTAATTGGAATAGCAAGAAACTAAATCATTCATTCAAACAACCATCAATCGAGGATATGGTAGCAATGACTCAATCCTCTAGAAATTGATGAAGGAAAAGGAATTAGAGTATGGATCATGGATCTGGGAGAATAATAGCGTCTGCTGTGTCTCACGACAGCCTTGATCCTCCTCTCACACCAAAGCAATACATGCAAGTAAATAAATCAGCAGAAAGTAAAACGGGACAGCGAAATGGAAATGGGACAGCAATAAATGAAACAACAATCAAAAGAACTAAATCTCGCGAGTCAAAAGTAAACTTGAACCAAACTCACATTTTGCAATGAAATAACAATCTTCAAAAGCAACTTACTTTATGAGGCGATATTCACAAATGAATTATGGAACAACAGTTATCATATATACAAAGCACACTAATAGAACAACAATCATATATACATTCAACACACTAAGATAGTAATCTGAGATGAGAACTACGTTTCCAAATACAACATTACTTCTGGATTCCAATAATCATAACTTCAAATAAATCTTGTGATGGTAACGTTTAATACAAAAGCTCTGTAATAGAAATACCCGATTCAGATTGGTACCATGAAATCAATTCTGGAAAAGACTTAATAATATAATGCAGAATCGCCACAAGGAATTCGGAAAGAAACATTAATGAATTAATGATCACATAGCATTTGTGCATTAGATTACCGAACAATAAAGATAGCAAACCACGCAAATCACCGTATGATACAATACAACGGCAAGTGTCCGTTGGAGCCGGGCCCGTAGCTTCCAATGGCACCGCCGTAACTTACTTCAGATGCAGGGAAGAACTGAACACCAAATCCTTTATATTGATTGCATTACATAAGTATACAAAATCAGATCTCAGCTAGACTCCATGATCACCATTGGTTCTGAAACTTAGAATTATAAAAACAGTCGTTCTCCCCCCTCGTCTCTGATCTTGGGTTTCATTTAAATAAAGAAGATCATAGCATAGATAATTACAATCATGATTTCTCTTACAAATTTAGGTTGATTCTAACCCATTGATCAACAAGAACAAGGCGGATTTGGGTTTGCAGCTAAGATTTGGAGGGCGGCCGCAACAGCAAATCTCAGAAAATCGTGTTCAAAGAACCCTGCGTTTCTCCCTGTACAAGCCGAATTTGGGAAAACTGTTCTACTTGAAGATAATTGGGCCCGTTCTGGACAAAACCCATGTTCCGGATTTTCCAAATTCGTCTTCATTTGCTCAGAATCTTAACCGCAAAACTGTCACTCCTTAAACCAGCGAATTTCTGAGTTGGCTGATTTAAAAATCAAATCTTCAATCTGGAAGTTACTTTGGAGGCTAAAAATGGCGAATGATGTTACAACCAACTTATTAGAACTATCATTGATAAATTAATGCATAATAATCAATTTATTAAAAATAAAAGAGAATAAATAATATTCATCCATGAGAGCATAAATTATTTATAAAATGGATTTAAATGATAAATTATAATAAATGTCATGATGAAGAATGGTGGAAATGGGTGGAATAAACGTTCACAAGTGACAATAATCATGGCATATTAACGACCCTACAAATATCTTCATTAAGAAATCTTCAGGAAAATCAACCTTCAACTTGCGAATATGCATGTGAAATCGAACTAGATGTAAAGTAGTGTCCTTCTTACCATCATCTTTAAACGTAGGCAAATTCCTTGACCAATCTACTTTCAGAATCTTATTTGGAAAGCTTGGAATGTGATCTTGGCTCATGGGAGCGTATCTTCTTGCAACCCGATCCATCCTGAAAATCTCAAAGCTACTGACCTCTCTGCAATGCAGTCACCATGAAGCACTGATTGTTGGATTCTTCAGTGAATGGAGTTGCCAGGTGAATGATTTCAGTTGTCTTCTTATGTCTAATCGTTTTTCACCATCAACCATCAGATTTGAGCTTTATAGATGTATTGGGGCAAAACAATCTTCAAGAAAACCATTTTGTTCCCCAGTATGGTCGCCACTATGTTAGCACCTAAATCTGCCCTAGGTTGAAGGAAGGAAAAATTCAGGGTAACCAAAAACCATGCTCAGTCTGGTAGCTAGCCCTACCAGAACAGGAGAGGGATCTCTCTGAGTCACGCTCAGTGAATAGATAAGCAAAAACGGTATGAGATGACTTACAATGGAATATTGATCTTAGGATAGTAAGTGAATATGGATACAAGAAACAATTTTTATGAATGACCGAGCTTCTGGTATGGTATGGGACCAACGGTTAGCAAAGAACAGAGAATTTAATATAAAGGCACAGATTACTTCGTGAGGCAAGGCAGGTGGAAGGTGTAGCAATTTAGTTTGGAATAACGTGGAATGGAGAGATTGCTGAAGAGTGTGAAAAGGGCATAGGAACATGAATCCTTTTCAAGAGAAGAAGAACACTGAACATGAAATTTTCCCACAGGCAGAGCAATAAAATTGAATTCTACCTAATCTCACTCAGAAAATTTCACTGGAAATGAACATGAATTGAATTATGAAACATAACAAAACACATATGAAAACATAAGAGACACATTTGCTACACTCATAACCACAAGAATCTCATGAAATAGAGCCGCTGCCTTTCATTAATTCTCTGTCAAAAATACACAGGGAAGAAACAGAGTTTCTTTCCCACAGTCTCCTAGAAGTTACAAACTAACTAACCCTTTGCAAATAACTTGCATAAAATATATAGAATGTTCCATGAAGAGATAGAATGCCCAAGGGTTGGGGAGTTACTCGAATCATTACAAAATGGAGATGAAGAGCCAACCATCAGCTACAAGTGCAATGTTACAAACATGAAAAATGGCTTGGGTGACCATTTTCCTTCCTTTGCCACTTGGATAGAAGCCAATCTGGAGAAAAAATACTTCAAATGCTTTCTTTGGTGCCAAAAAACTGAAGTGTAGATGAGCGGGCCCACTTGGAGAAGTCCCGAAACAGAAGAAAATTGGGCAATTTTTCCTCTGTGCGCCCGCCATTTTCTTTGTGTGCCGTGCTACTTTGGGGCCTATTTTTGAGAAATTTTAGGTGTCCAAAATGTTCCCAAGTGGGCTTGTTGGAACGCCTGTCTTGTCTACTTTCTAACCCCACTGAAATTTTTGAATTTGGTGCTCATTTGCCCCTCCAAATCTTCATTCTACCAAGAGTTCTTCCTGTGTGTCAAAAAAGTGGCAGAGAGGCCATTTTTGGGTGTTTTTTGACCTTTTGGAGACTCATCTCTTGCCAAAATTTCTTGTCCAGGCACCAGTAGTTGTGATTTTCCATGTTGAATCCAAAAATGCAAACCATTCCTCATTTGGAGCTCTAGAATTTTAGTGTCGCGCCACTGGGAGGAAAACCCTGTTTTTTGCCCAAAAATTTGTCATGTGACCAAAAATTCCCCAAATTTCTTGAAATTTGGGCTGGAGGTTCCCTATGGGGTGTTATGATGGGCCAAGGAGGCCTCAGCCAATATTCAAAGCTGATCTTGCTCTTTCGCCTCTTTTTCATTTCTTGTTGCTTTCCTCAATCTCGCCTTCAAGCTCCTTATCTGGGCCCTTGCACTCATGTTTTGTGTGCTGTAACGATAAGCCATGTGTCTTAGTAAGGCAAGGTCTTCATTGGCCTTGTCCATTAGCCTCTCCAGGTGGATGTTGATCCACTCTAGCCAGGACTCATGGTCATTGTTGATTTCTTGCTCCAAGGTAGTGAGCTTGATCCTCCTTTGTTGGGCAGCTTGTCGATTCTCACGGATGTTTTGCAGCTCCATGATCTGATGCTGGTCCTCAAGCTGCTTGTTTCTCTGCTCCAAATACTTGATGATCCATTTGGCCCTCTCCACATTGAGTGACAAGTCTTGTATCTCCATGTTATGCTCTTGAATAGTCATCCTAAGTTGGGCGCTCTCCACATCTTCATCATCATCCTGAATGAGGATGAAATCAGCCTCCTGTTTCACCTGATGGCCTCTCATCATGCATAGGCTTTCTTGTCCTTGTCCTGTATTGCTCCGAGGGAAGCATCAGCACGAAAATCCAACTTAACCTTCTCTTTTTTCCTGATTAGGGTTTCCTGGAGTATTTTCTTCAATTG
Source organism: Pinus tabuliformis (assembly GCA_031772625.1). Classification (NCBI taxonomy): domain Eukaryota; kingdom Viridiplantae; phylum Streptophyta; class Pinopsida; order Pinales; family Pinaceae; genus Pinus; species Pinus tabuliformis. The sequence goes on along the minus strand of CM062819.1, from coordinate 86,760,626 downwards.
TTTGATTTTGACATTGGACACCTGATTCCTTGTGTAGCAATGAGTAGCCATATGTCCTTGAAATGTTTTGTCTCTTTTGGCCCTCTTAAGAAGATTTTTTAAATGGAAATTTACTTTTTCAAGCCAAAACTCCCTATTTTCACTGATTTCTCCTACAATTAGGTCAACTGAAGACATCTGCTCCCTTTGTTGCTGAAGTTCCCTTTTAAGTCCTCTAGTCTTTGAAATCTTCCCTGTCACTTGCTCTTGATGCTCATATGAATCATCTGTGTCAACTAATTATTTTCCCTTTACATCTTCTTTGCTAACATCAACCTTATGCTTGTTCAAGAGTAGTTGATTTACCTTCAATTTCTCATTATCCTCCTCTAGGAATCAAACCATGAAATTGGCCTTAGAAAAATTGTCCCTAAGCTCTTTGATCTTAGCATCTTTCTCCATGATGACCTAATCTACTATCTTATGCTATTCATTAACATTCAAGTTTACTATATCAATGTAAAGATGGAATTGCTCCTCATCCTACAAAGGTGCCTTATGTTGTGATGGTGATCCCTGTTCTGCTGATGTAGGCTTGGACCCTTCCACAATGTTTGGAGAAAACAATGAGTTTTTAAACCTTGGCAGCAATTGGCTTGAGGATATTTAGAAGTAGGTTTTGAGAATTTTTGTTGCAACCACTATCACCCATAAAACATCATCTCTTATCATAAAATTTGATGCAACAGCAAGATAGCAAGCCTACCTAGAAAATCTACGCAAAGTATGAGAAATTTGGTGAATTTTCCAGCAATTTTCGGGCTTGATGCTCTATGCGCCACGCTAAGAACCCAATGTGCCGCGCTCTCCATGTGCGTCGCGCCAGTTCAAAATAACACTGGGAAATTCCTCCCAGTGTGTCGCGCTCTCTATGTGCGTCGTGCTCCTCCTCCTGTGCATCGCACTTTTTTCGGAAGTCTTTTGGAGGCCTTCCTGGTGTCCAAATTGGGTGCAGGATAGCGCGTTGGAAATTTCTTTGAGTCTAATTTCCAACCCAACTGGAACTTCGCAATTTGGAGTTCATTTGCACTATCAAAATTCAGCTCTCCCAAGACTGGTCAAGATGTACCAAATGAGGCTACCTAAAGGCAGAGTGCTGTTACAGTCAACTTTTGAATGACTTTCTCAACTCCAAATTGAGATCATGGTAGCTCATTGGAAATATACTTGTGTCTATTTATTATTTGACTCATCACGCAAGTCATTTGGCCAACTGAGCTAGGAGAAAATTTGATTTTCCCAAGGTCACTCCAGAGGTGCATCAATTCTCCCGAGGCAACTATATGTTTGAGATTTCTCCAAAACCATGAAAGTTTTGTAAAAAGGGAAGGAGGTTTTTCTTCCTTGGCATGTTTTGGACAAAAACCTCTCTCAGTGTTTCCAAAATAATCTTTTATTGCTCAGAAACCTCATTTGAGTGAAACCTATCCCGATGTGTGGAACAAGGGATTTGTCGAAATGAAGGGAAATGAAGGGGATAGGGAGTTTCTAAATTCTTGAGGAAATTTTAGGAAGTAGGGAGGGATGTTAGGAAGTAGGGGAAAGTGTAACTCAGAGATTGAGTGAGGGGAAGGTGTCCAAAAAGGCAAAACATAGGTCCAACCTAGAAAATTGCCAGGTTATAGCAAGAAACTAGGGTTTGTGAGAAAATGAGGAATTTGGGGGATCTCAATGATGGGAAGTGTTTGATAAGGTACTTTAAGGATAGGGGAAGGTGTATGAACATCAGGATAGAATTTTTGCTGATGATTTGTCCGTCCAAGAGAAATTTCCTTCAAAACCCTAGGAGAGGGAAATGACCTTACCTAGGCGCAACTGAAGCATGAACAAGGTGTAAAATGGCTCAGTGGGACTTGACATGATAATGAAAACTCTCTGAATGATGGTACACTCAACTGAATGGTGACATGGACCGACATTTGGACAACTTTGACAAGGGTAAAATCAAACCCTAAACCTAATGCATAGTGACCAAATTTTGCTTGAAGACTCACTGAAATGACAAAATTTGACCTTGACACCTTAAAATCACTTTGTAAGAGCATGTTTGATCACTGGAGGAAGGCTACAAAGACTGAAACTAACAGAAGTCACCTTGAGGTGTAGAGTACTTCATATTGTTTATTGAAAACTTTTCAAGGATGTGTTGGTTAGGACTCATGAAGTATAAAGATGAATCTTTCGAAAAGTTCAAATCATTCAAAGCCTTGGTTGAAAATGAATCAGATCGACGAATCAAGTGTCCTAGATCTAATCAAGGAGGAGAATTTAAATCAGATGAATTTTTCGATTTTTGTGAAGAACATGGCATAAGAAGGGAATTTTCTGCTGCAAGAACACCTCAACAAAATGGAGTAGTGGAAAGGATGAACAGAATGGTTCAACAAATGGTTCGTGCTATGCTCGATGAATCTGGAACTCCCGCAACTTTCTAGGGTGAAGCCGCATTTGCTGCAGTAACTATTCTTAACAGGAAAAATGTCCGGGTAAACGGCACTCAAACTCCTCATGAACTTTGGTATGGTAAGACTCCCACAGTGAAATACTTCAAAATTTTTGGAAGCAAATGTTACATTAAAAGGATTGATGAAGATCTTGGCAAGTTTGAACCTAGAGCAGATGAAGGAATTCTCCTTGGTTACTCTTCCCATAGCAAAGCATATAAGTGTTACAATAAAAGACTTGGAAAAATTATTGAGAGTATTGATGTAGTGATTGATGAAGAAGGAAATACCCCTAGGCAGTAAATATTTGAAGTTTTCGAAGATGATGAGGACTATCCCTCAACGTCAAATCAATGAAGAAACCCATGAGGCACCTGAATAACAAATAAGAATAGAAGAAAAGACTCAATCTAGATATGTTTAGAAGAATCATCCAGAATCTCAAATTTTGGGGCAGAAAGAGGCAGGTGTACAAACAAGGAGAACCATTTTAGAAGCTTCAAGCTATCTAGAATTACTCTCCTCCACCAAACCAAAAAATGTAAGAGAAGCATGCAAAGATGAATGCTGGGTCAAGGCAATGAATGAAGAACTTGAGCAGATTGAAAGAAATAACACTTGGGAGTTGGTTCCTAGACCAAAAGATAAGAATGTCATAGGGACAAAGTGGATTTTCAAAAATAAGCTGAATGAAAATGGAGTTGTGGTTAGAAACAAGGCAAGACTTGTTTGTAAAGGATATGCGCAACAAGAAGGCATAGACTTTGAAGAAACCTTTGCACCAGTGGCTAGACTTGAGGCTATAAGAATGTTCCTTGCTCTCTCTAGCTTTCAAAAGTTCAAAGTATTTCAGATGGATGTAAAATTTGCCTTTCTAAATGAAGACTTGAATGAAGAAGTGTACATTGAACAACCAGATGGGTTCATCCTTGGAAATGATCCAAATATTGTATGCAGACTCAAAAAGACTCTCTATGGTCTTAAACATGCTCCAAGGGCTTGGTATTTTTGGTTGGATGAGTACCTTCATCAACAAGGCTTTCCAAAAGGATCAAAAGACAACAATCTGTATATAAAGGTGGATAATGAAAGGTTGTTAATACTTGTTGTGTATGTTGATGATATCATCTTTGGCAGCAATGAAGAAGACATGAGTCAAAAATTTTCCTTGGTAATGCAAAAGGAGTTTGAAATGTCTATGCTTGGTGAGCTCGCATATTTTCTTGGTTTACAAGTCCAACAAAATAGAGACGGAATTTTTCTATCACAAACCAAGTATCTCAAGCAAATCCTGAAGAAATATGGAATGGAGGATTCGAAACCAGTATGTACTCCTATGGTTATAGAATGTAGTCTCAACACAAATGATGAATTAGTAACTGTACATCAACCTACCTATAGATCCATGGTTGGTAGTCTGCTCTATCCAACATGTACCCGACCAGACATTATGCATGCAGTGGGGATAGTTGGAAGGTTTCAGGAAAATCCAAAGGAAAATCATCTTCAGGCAATCAAGGGAATTTTCAAATACCTTCAAGGGACTCAAAACTATGGTTTATGGTATCCTAGAGATACAGATATCACAACACTTCATGCATATACAGATGCAGATTGGGCAGGTAGCGTGGATGACAGGAAAAGCACTAGTGGTGGTGCATTCTTCATGGGTCCTAGATTAGTATCATGGTTCAGCAAGAAACAAAGTTCCATTGCATTATCTACAGCTGAAGCAGAGTATGTAGCCGCTGCATCTTGCTGCACACAACTCCTTTGGATGATGCAAACTTTGCAAGATCTTCAAATCACTTGTACTCCACCTATTTCCATTTTTTGTGATAATACAAGTGCAATCATCATTTCAAATAATCTTGTCATGCATTCAAAGACCAAGCACATACCTATCAAATACCATTTTCTTCGGGAACAAGTGCTTGAACAAAAGGTCAATTTGGAGTATGTTCCCTCTAAGGAACAAGTTGTTGATATTCTTACCAAACCACTACCCAAGGAGACATTTGAATACCTCAAACATAAGCTGGGGGTAGTTGATGCATCATCTTGTTTTTGAACCTGTCTGTTTTAGAGAAATGTGGTTGTACGCGAGTTGCATGAGGAGGATCCGCATACATACGCCGATTTATGTAGATACAGTCGCGTATATGGTGGTTTGAAGGAAATCAGTGGGGAGAGACCAGGGAAAATTTTAAGAACCCCCCCTAAATTTATAAATATAATAAATGGGCGAATCTCCATGGTATATAGGAAAAATGGAAGGCGATTTTATCAATAATATAATATGTATATATAATTTTTTGGCGAATCTCTCACCAGGCATGACGAATATTTTACTCAATTATAAAATCTTGTAAGATCTTCGCGAGTCTTTCACTAAATAATAAAACTTTGTAAAGTCCTAGTGAATCTTAGCATAGGCTACATGCAGGTTTAATTCCCCCATTTAAATAGGCTACATTCCAGGTGAATACCATGGGTCAATACCATGTGCCATTTTGGTGAATACCATGGGTCAATACCATGTGCCATTTTTATTTTTATTAATTCTAATATTAGGGTTAATAATGTTTTTTTGCATGGTATTAATAACAATCTAGTCCATGGTATTTGTCCCATAGTATTTTGGCCATTGGTTTCACCTAAATATAACCCATTTTTTGAGTGTTCGTAAATATAAGGTGACTTATTGGAGTAAATATAAAAAAATGTTTTATTTGTTTACCATACCTCTCGTTTATTTATATTTTTATTAATTTACCATACCTCTTTTACAAATATGGTATTTGGCCCATAGGATTCACTTAAATAAAACCTCTTTCTTGAGCCTTCATAAATAGAAATAGGGTTATGGACTAAATATAAAAAGAGATTTTATTTATTTACGATAGGTCTAGTTTATTTATATTTTTATTTATTTACCATACCTTTTGAGTAAGTATAAAAAGACGTTTTATTTATTTACCATACCTCCACTTTACTTATATTTTTATTTGTTTACACCCTTACATGTATATAAGGTGACTTATGGAGTAAATATAAAAATGTTATATTTATTTACCATACCTCTCATTTATTTATATTTTTATTAATTTACCATACATCTTTTATAAATATGGTATTTGGCCCATAGGATTCACTTAAATAAAACCTATTCTTGAAAATGGGCGAATGGAAGGTTGTAATTCCTAATTTCAAGGGCTAAATTTACCTTTTTTACCCTCTCCCTTAAAATAAGGTGGGCTATTTGAGGTGATTTGTAAAAATGTACTATGATACAAAATATTCGCCCACTAAAAATTTAAAACCCCTTAATTTCGCCAAAGGGCGAACATTCGCCCCTAAAATTATCCTTGGGATAGACTATGGTTGAAGAGAGTCTGATATGGGTCTGACGAGAGACCATCTGGCTTAGGTTCGGGGGGAGTAGATAATATTCTTATAATGCATTGTTGGCATTACATTAGAAGCTCTTGGTTCGAGTACACAAGTTGTTTTGGGTTCAAGTGGATCAGCTACAGAAGGGGTGCAGAAGGAGAACATGGTTGCTGATCTGAATAATGATGTTGCTGATATTTGTTATTGGTGACTTTCATAGTCTTGCTCTAAATTTTTCGTTTCTATGTCATGTATGTCTTTTATTGTCAAGGTCATGTAACGACCTATTTTGGTTTCCCCACTATGCCTGGGATGAATGTTGTAATGTTCTTGGTTGTCATATGTAAACTTATAATGTATCCCCACTTTTTTGGGTGGATGATCCCCACTTGGTTGGGTGATGGATGTTGTATAGAGTCTTTTAGTGATAGGAAGGTCTTTTATGATGTATAAATCATTGTTCTTTGTGAAGAACATCTTTTTGCAGATCTTACCTAAGTTAGGGGGAGCATGGCCAGCACAACAGAGATGAGATTTCAGCATGTACTCAGGGGGAGCATAACCCTTTGCCCTTGATGACAAAGGGGGAGAATGAATTTGAGGATCTTGGGGTTGCCATCAAGTCCAAAGGGGGAGATTGTTGGCATTATGACATAGGATTGGCGATATGGCACTAGTGTGGCATAGGTGTTGTCCTTGATGGAAACTCACTCTGGTAACAGATCTCAGTTCAGGCTCTTAGAATGAAGGAAAAATATATATACGCAGGTTCATCGTGATCAAGCCGCGTATGCACATGGGTTAGACGTTCCAAAATCACGTATGCGTATACACGCACTTTAACGCAAGGAAAAGCGCGTACATGTGGGAGAACTTATGTTTGGTCCATGGTATTTAGTCCTTGGCATTTGATCCTATGGTTTTATACCATAGTATCTCATCATATGTGTTGATCCCAAGTATTGGGTCCATGATATTGGTTTGTTATGGTTTTGGACCGTGGTATTGAGAAAGTCCTAAGACTATAAAAGAGAAAGGAGATCATTAAGCAAGGATCATCTGATGTATTGAATATCTGAAGACGTGCAAGTGATTGGTTTGTGTGGCTAGATCTAAATCAAGGATGAACCTGAGCATTACAAGATAGATAAGTTATATTAATGGGCCGAGATCTCAAGGCTTGAATAGTAATATCTTTTTGTGATTTGATCTGTTAAAATCGGCGCATAATTAGATCTATAAATCTGATAATCTGAGTACAACTGAAGTCTGTTTAAGTGTAAATGGTGAATTGTCTTTTATAGATCTATACGCAGGTTCGGCTCTGCAAAGGCGCGTATACATGCAGGTTCAGTGAGAGAAGAAAGCGTATACGCTGGTTGACCTTGATTCAACTGCGTATGTACATAGGTTTATACATAGTGAAGTAGTGTACGTTTCTTGAAATATGTTCTAGTTGCTTTTATGGATTACTGTAGTGTTCTAGGTTCAGCATTGGTGTCTAGTTACTAGTATTGTTTTTCTGGTTACAACATTCTGAGCAGTTATTGGTGATTCAGTAGTTGTTTGTGGAAAGGAGATTGGTTGATGCACATATACTTGATGTTTGTTTGATATTCATGGATCCAGTCTGAAAATTGATGAAACGTGGTCCCTGGAAGAGAAGAGAAGGTTGTATCCTTTTGTAGATCAACATCTACGTACTAGTATCTCAGTTAGTGCAAGAGCTAAGGGGGTTGTAGCTCCCTTCATGAAGAAGCTGGAGAACGAGAGACAGTTGTAGCTCTCTACAAGTTGCAGCCTGCATACTGGTATAAGTCTGCACCAATAAAAAATCATTGTAAAAAGAAGTTGCTAAATAAAAGAAGATAGAGACGAATTGTAGCAGGTGGTTTTCACCCACATTGGGTTTCCACCTTATATCCTGTGTTCTTGTGTGTGATTGTCTTCTACTTTGTTCTTACTATTCCTGGTTACTGTTTATATGATTCTAATGCACATATTAATGATCAACATCTATAAAATATATTAAATTATAAGTCTGCATGGTATACGCTGGTTTCCTTATTTGAAGTTGCATATATACGCGGTTTTCTCTAACTGAAGTAGCGTATATGATCTGGGTGTGAAATAAATAAATAAAAATCTGAATTAATAATACTGATTCACCCCCCCTCTCAATATTATTTCCAACACAACTCATTTTCGAGTTGATGGACTTTAATTTCATTTTTAATTCCAAAAACATTAGTGAGTTAGTTCATTACTTCATTAGGGGTATCAAGTTCGGCGATATGGAATCGAAGGTCTGGAGAAATAGACATCCCTATCAACCCACGTGCTTGATATTTCCTATTTTCCCATTTTTCTGTCTTATCTTCATATTTATGTTTAGATTCTTGGCCTAAGGCTATTCTGTAAATACCTTTACTTCTAAGTAAATCTACAATGTAGGACCACCATTGGAAGTAGTTGGTGCTGTCAAAATTAACTTGGCATGGAATTTCCGTTTTAACATAAACTGAAGCTATAAATGTTGAAATTAAGCATTAAAATGGAAATATGTCAAAAAAATAGGCTGATTAAAAAAAAAATGGCTCTGAAAATGGCTTCCGGATGAAGAAGTTATGGCTTTTTGAAGAAAAATGGTTGAAGATGCCGACGAAGTGCGTGAATGTACAGAAGTGAATGATAATGCTATATTTAAGAAAAAATCCCCCCTTTCCAAACTTAATCTAATTAGCTCACTTTAAAAAAATATTTTATGTGACCCACTTTTATAAATAAGTGAAAGTCACTTTTACAATGGTACTTTATGAGCTACTCATTACATTGTAACTTAAATAAAAGATAAAGAGACTTTAGAATTATAAGTGAATCGCTTTTTATAATGGTTGAGAATAGCTTTACATAAAGTAATATTAAAACATAAGTTAATGTGATTTTTGAAAAAGTAACTCAACAAAAATAAATACTTCAATCCAAGACCTCTATTCTCATAAAGTAACTTTGGACCAAGTAGGCTAGCTTAAAAGTTTAGTAATTTTTGAAAAAGAGGAAGGGGTTTTTTTTGTTTTTTGTTTGTTTCCTTTTTTTTAGTCAATGAAGCTTTGGGGTGTGTGATTACTTCAAAAATATTTTTTTTCCTACAAAACAAAAAACCACAGAACACAACACAAACATGAAAAAAAAAAAAAAAAACCTTATGGCTTGAAGTTAGCTTTCGCTGGAAGCTAAATATTTTCCTCAATGTTTCTGATCTTCCGAGATCACACTAAGGCACAGTGGAAAATAGTATACACATGAGAAAAATCCTTCCTTTCTGATTCTAATTTGCCTATATTGCACAGAGTCATAGGGAAAATAGCATACACAGAAATAAAAGGTATAGATCCAGTAATAAAAAAAAAGAGACCTAAATTAATGAAATAAACTGAGAGATGAATAACTAGAATTGCAAAAAACATTGTATACCTCTAGATCTTAAAAATGACGTAGCTAGGGCTACCAGAAACCTTTTCACATGAAATGAAAGGTGTTACTCACTGGACCAGATGATCCTAACACAATAGAGCAGTCCTCTTGGCCCGAAACCAGTCAGAAATAGTAGATCTAGGAAACAACAATCGGATGTAGTTGTACCAGCTTTGGATATCGATCACCAATGGATGCAACCCTCAAATAGCCTTGATACCATGTAGGAATTTACTGCGTAAATTCCTTAGATAGAAAACCAAAGGACGCCGCTCACAAACAGATCACAAATCAATACACCAATATTCTTGACATGGTTAAAACCCTCAAAGAGGGAAACAATACATGACCTGAGCCAACACAGCCACTCCAGGCAATTTATTAATAAAAGAAAGAAAGTTTACATAAGCTTCTCTCATGAACGGTCACCCTACAAATGACCCTCCATGCTCTTTAAATAGAGATCATGGACCAATCGGATGTTAAGCCACAGATCAAGTGTCGGTTATACCGATGACCATTGGATCACTTCATGTTTAGAACATATCATGATCGTCAGATTGTAAGTTACAAATGTACATAGTAAAGAAACACACTTTACCTAACTCTACATTAGACCAAGTTATAACTGACTATTTCCTATGTGTCGAAATATCCTAACAATTGATAATATTTTTGCTAACAATAACAAAAAACTTTTATAATAGAATATTTTTGTGTGTTTTATCATTAGGAAAAACAAAGTTGATCATATTTCTATTCGATTTGAAAAATGTACACATAATATATGCTTATAACATTCACAAGGAATTGAGGTCATTATATTCTCGTCACAACTTTCTATCTCAATATTTAAAATTCCAGCAAAAAAATTAAGAAGCCCATAACCCTTAATAACTTGATTATAAACATGTAGTATTTTAAATATTTATACTTAAATTATACCATGATAAAAATTTAACTACTTTGAATAAGGAAATGATGTACTCTATCGTTACCTAGAATAGAATACTCTCACAAAGGTCTATGTAGATATGACATTCTATTCACTTACGGTTGATTATTGCAAAAAATATTTGGAGTTCTACTTTTGACCTAGCCATAGACCTTATTGTTCCAGATATTTCAAAAACAATTCACGTGTGAGCCATCAATCCATTGCTATGTTGTCTCTTCTTAGCCTTGTCCTCAATTACACAAGCAAAAGTGATGCCATCTTCTCCTTCTTCCCCTTCCTTATATAGAATACATCGATGGTAAGTAAACCAGCTCCTATGGTCCACCTATCATTATATAATTATTCCTTTGTCTTAAGATTTTCCATTCACATAAACATACATTATATAGTATTCTTCCTTTTTCTTCAATTTTGTGATAATCAGAATAATAATTACTTAGTAAAATCTATACTTGTTACAAATTTCAAATTTATGAATGGAATGCCAAGAAAATGTATCATGTAGATATTGAACATTACATATCTTAAATAAATATAGAATTTGCATATATTTAAAAGTTGCACCACTAAAAGCTACACCAATGCTCGTTTTTGACATACCAAACAAGATTTTAAAAGGAGACCAAAATGCCAGATGAACACCACCAATGTAGAAATTTAATTTGAAAATCCCAAAAGCCAAACTTTCCCATTCAATAAGAAAACAATAGATAGGAATTGTAGGTGAAAATGTTGAAAAGCGTAACCACATTGTTCTTTCTCATATAACTTTTCTTGATGAATGAAAATAGTATATTCCTTTGTAAAAAAGTATGAGTTTTGAAATGATCCATGATAATTGCATATTCTTGGGGCTTAGTTTTCAAGGCAAAGTCCAACGTTCACTCTAAACTAAATATGATCATCAATAACCACTTGGTGAATGCTAGTAGCCAACCAGTAAAACAACCACACTAGAATTTGAAACCAAATAGGTCAAAATGAAAATAAAGTATGTTAACACAAGAGTTCAATAAGAACTTGAATTTGGTTACTCATGCCACTAGGGATATATTTCTATTAAAGGAAATCTTAACACAAGAAACAATACAACAAAGTATAAGTGGTCTGAATGATGATGTTACCAAAGATGTAAGTGAAGGTCTGGGAAATTTATGGTGATCATGGGAATGATAGATCTCAAAGACAACATGATGATGTTGTTGGAGAGGGACATGCTTTTTTGGAGGGATGGATTTAGCTTCTAAAAGTGTCTCAACTCAATCTACACACTTGGATGGGTTGTTTATCTTAGATACAATGAGATTGGTTAAATTCCGCTTATCAGGTTCATGAGGGTAGGAGAGGGAGGCAAAATAGGGATGAGAAGCTTAATAGTCATCCACAAGGAAAATATATGCTTTCATGTAAAGGTTAAGGGGATTATAGGGTGGTAATTTGATGCAAAAGAAATGATGAATTATTCCTCCTTGAATGCACATTATGAGAATGTGATTAAGATTTTCCATTCTAAAGCTATGAGAAGACTAGAGTGTAATCACAAGAGAGAAGCTAAACATATCATGGGTTGAGAAGAGGGCCAAGAAGGCCCTTTTTGGTTCTCCCTCTTTTAGATTAGAGACACAAGATTTAACAATATTTATCAGGTAGCAATAAAGATGAGATGGATTGTCAAGCATATGCTGGCAGGGGTGTTTTTGGACTGTCACAATGGAAAAAATAATCTAATGGATAAAATGAATGCCTGTAGGAATTTACAGGGTAATTTCCTCAGATAGAACAACAAAGGACACCGCTCACAAACATATCACAGATAAATACACGAGTATTCTTGATGTGGTTAAAACCCTCAAAGAGGGAAATAGTCCACATCCTAAGCCAATGCAGCCACTTTAGGAAATTTATTAATAAAAGAAATAAAATTTACATAAGCTTCTCTCATGGACGGTCACCCTACAAATGACTCTCCATGCTCTTTAAATAGAGATCATGGACCAATCCGGTGTTAAACCATAGATCAAGTGTCGGTAATATCAAGGAGAGAATGAACTGTCAGATCAATTCATGTATACAACATATCATGACCATCGGATTGTAAGTTACAAATGTACATAGTAAAGAAACACACTTTACCTAACTCTACACTAGACTAAGTTATACTTAACTATTTCCTATGTGTCGGAATATCCTAAAACCCCCCCTTAAGAACAACTTGGGATAGGATTGAAGGATGTAAAAATATGACACAATAGGAGAAGGAAGGAGGAATTAGAGCCTAACCCCACTTAGTGACAACTTCCTGAACTCCAACGATAAATCAAAGTTTAGTAAACTTCACCTTTGTGAAAGCCTTTGTAAAGATATCTTCAACTTGATCATCTGTTGAACAATATTGCAACTTTCAAGAACATGATAATGAATGAGATTTATGTTGAAGTGCATGTGTAGTTCAATTTGTTTGTCGCGCTGATGTTGGACTGTATCTTTGAATATTTGAATGGCACTTTGGTTATCACACCAAAGTGTAGTCGGATGTTGCTGCTGAAAGCCAAACTCTGACAAGAGCTGACGAAGCCATAAGGCTTCCTTACTAGATTCTGTGGTGCCACGATACTCTACTTCTATTGGAGAAAGAGAAATGGCACTTTTTTTCTTGCAAGCCCATGTAATAGGTCCAGAATCAAGAGTGAAGCCATAACCTGCAGTAGACTTCTGATCATCAGGGTCACCAGCTGAATTGGAATCAATGAAACCAACCAATAGAGGAGATGCTTCTGCACTGTTATGAATCCCAAACTAAATTGTACCTCAAACATAATGAAGTGTTATTTTAGCTACTTTCCAATGACTTTCATGTGGGTTTTGCATAAACCGAGAAATAAGGCCAACAACAAAGGAAAGGTCAGGATGAGTATGGGTTAGATAAAAAAGTTTTCCTACAAGCTGACGGTATAAGGTAGCATCAACTTTAGGGGAAGTACAAGAGACTGGAAGTTTGGCTCTAGAATGAAAGGGAGAAGGGGCTGTGTTACAATCTTCCATGCGAAAGTGGCGTAGAATATCACAAGCATACTTGGACTGGGAAAGGGAAATACCTCCCTTGGCTTGCAAGACTTGAAGAGCAAGAAAATAATGCAAGTGTCCTAAGTTTGTCATTTCAAACTGCCTTTTAAGGCTGGAATTCACATGGTTTATAGGGTTGGGATCACTACGAGTAAAGATAATATCATCAACATAAAGAAAAATAATGATAAGAGACTTACCCACTTTCTTGGTGTAGACAGTATTGTCACAATGACACCTAGAAAAGATAGTGTCTAAAAGAAAGCAATCTATTTTCACATACCAAGCCCGAGGGGCTTGTTTGAGACCTTAAAGGGATTTCTTAAGCCGACATACAAGACTAGAGTCTATTTGTATAAAGCAATGAGATTGTTCCATATAGATTTCTTCATGCAAGTCCCCATGCAAGAATGTAGATTTAACATCCATATGATGGAATTCTTATTTGAAAGAGGTAGCAAGGGGAACAACAAGGAAAATAAAGTTCATTTTGGCAACACGTGAGAAGGTTTCAGTATAGTCAATGCCTTCAACTTGTGAAAATCCCTTAGCAACAAGACAAGCTTTATGTTTATCAACTTTTCCATCTAGTCCAAACTTGGTTTTATAAGCCCATTTGCATATAACAAGTTTTCGTCCCTTTGGAAGAGGAACAAGATCCCATGTATCATTTTCCAATAATGAATGATATTCTTCATTCATAGTTGTGTCCCAATCTAGATGGCCTGAAGGTTCTGCAAAGGTGCCAGGATCATAATTCGCTGAAGCTTAAGCTAGTAAAGGAGAGGCTCTATCGAACTGAGAACGTGTACGTCGCTAATATGTAGGATCACTTGCAAGAGCACCTGCTGCATCCCGAGTAGCACAGACCCATTTTGGAAGCTGAGGAGCTGAAGGGGGATCCTGACAAGGTGGGGGAGGATTTTCGTCCTCGTTGTCATCATCTGAAGAAGAAATAGTTTAAGAAGTAGAAGGGATAGAAAGAGGTCGCACATCAACCGAACTAGGCTTGTAGGCTGATATAGTTTCAACAAAATTTACATCTCTTCTAATGATAACATTTTTGGACTTAAGTGGAATAAGTCTATATCATTTGACATCTTCAGAATATCCAGCAAAAATACATTTCTCACTCTTCAGTTCTAAATATTTATGTTTCTCATCTGGAATATGGGCCCATGCTTCACTTCCAAAAACACAAAAGTGACTTAAATCTGGTTTAATTGATCTCCATTCTTCTTCTGGAGTGAAGTTCTCCAAAATCTTAGTAGGAGTACGATTTACTATGTAATTTGCACAGTTAATTGCTTCTGCCTAAAAATGAAGACTAAGTCATTTAGATTGAAGCATATAATTAGCCATTTCATTTAAGGTGTGATTCTTCCTTTCAGATACACCATTCTGTTATGGATTTTATGGAACAATATGTTGCCATTGAATTCCATGCTCAGTGCAAAAGTTGATTAATTTGTTGTTAACATATTCGTTGCCATTATCAGATCTTAGCTTAAGTATTTGATGTCTAGACTATTTCTCAACAAAGCCCTCAAAGGCCAAGAAAGTGTTAAATACTTCACTCTTGAGTTTTAATAAGTATACCAAAGTGCGTCTGGAGAAATCATCAATAAAAGTTAAGAAATACTTGTAGTGAGAGAATGAAACAATTGGAAGTGGACCACATAAATCACTATGCACAAGTTTTAAAGGGGTTGAGGCATGCTAAGAGGAAAGCTTTTCAAAACTATCTCGACGTTGTTTTTTGAGTACACATCCAGAAAAAACACCATCTCTGCAAGATACCATAGGAAGGCCTATCACCATATTTTATTTACATAGATTTTTAAGGGAGCGAAATTTTAAGTGACCAAATCGCTCATGCCAAAGTTTGCTCACTTTATCATTATGAGCAACAAATACCGAGGGAAGATTTGATGACCCAAAGTTGTTAAAATTATACAAACTTGTAGAATCATCAACAATGGCAGTAGCTAAAATTTGTCTAGGATCTCTTAGGTACTTAATTACAACATCATGAGGTGAAAATTCAATAGTTTCTTGACCTAAATCAGTTATCCAATATACAGATAGAAGGTTGCAGGATAAGATTGGAACACATAATACATCATTAGATTGACCATTGTCTAACTGAACAGTTCCAGTCCCTACAACACTAAGAGATCAATCATCACCAACATATATATTTTTGTTGTTACAATCATTTAAAGAAGAAAACATGGCTTTGTTTTTGGCCATGTGATAAGAATCTCCAAAATCAATGAGCCACTCATGAGAATGAGAAGAATAATATACATTTAGTGCATAACCAGACCAAGATGCTTGACAACCACATGCAAAAAGTGTTATTCCTGAAGATGAAGTTGAAGAGTGCTCCAAATGGATGTTATGCTTCTTCGTTCCTTCTTCCAAGGCTTCCATCTTCTTAAAGCATTTGGATTCTAAGAAGCCATCTCAATTACAAAATTTGCAATGTCTATCAATCTTCTTCCCTTTGTTTTTATTTGCCTTATCACTTTGTTGAATTGATTTTTTATTTTCAGATTGAAATTTCTTAGGACCCTTGTTTGGTTTAGGAGCATTCTTTTTAGGGTACTGCTTCTTAGGATTCTTTGGATTTGGTTGATGTTGGGTGGCTAATGCTTTCCTAGAAGAGATTCCAAGGTTAAGAAGAACAAGATGTAAGATTTTTTCTTGTTCTCTTATTAAAGAATCACGAAATGCATCAAAAGAGGGGCACTTGTAGTCTTGTCCTTGAGAAATGAAAGCTTCTCTAGAAAATGGAAGGTGAAAACAAACACAGGGTATGATGGTCCCAACTTAGTATGAATTGAATAGATAAGGCTACCATCTTATTTCTTAACCTTAACAACTTCCAAGAGAATTCTAAGGGTCTTGAAGTTGGAAAAAAAATCTTCAATAAAAGAAAAAATATTTGGGTCCAACGTAAGCAATTCATTTTCAAGTTGATGTACTCTAATTTAATTTTTAATTCCAAAAAATTTAGTGAGTTGTTTCATTGCTTCATTAGGGGTATCAAGTTCTACGATATGGAATCGGAGAAATAAACATCCTTATCAACCCACGTGCTTGATCTTACCTATTTTTCCATTTGGTTGCCTTCTCTTTATCTTTAGGTTAAGTTTCTTGGCCTGAGGCTATTATGTAAAGAACTTTACTTCTAAGAAAATCCACAATGTAGCACCACCATTGGAAGTAGTTGGTGCTGTCAAGAATAACTTGGCATGAAATTTCCATTTTAATAGAAAGTGATGTTGTAGATTCTGAAACTAAGTGCTGCAATGGAAATATCTCGAAAAATTAGTCCGATTAAAAAACAAAGGCTCTGAAAACAACTTCTGGATGAAGAAGTTATGGCTTTTTTAAGAAACATTGTTGATGATGCCAGTGAAGCGTGTGAATGTGTAGAAGTGAACGATAATGTTATATTTAAAAAAAAATTTGCCCCCTTCCCAACTTAATCTAATTAGCTCAGTTTAAAAAAAATTATGTGACCCACTTTTATAGATAAGTGAAAGTCACTTTTATAATGGTACTTTATGAGAAACCCACTAAATTGTAACTTAAATAAAAGATAAAGAGACTTTAGAATTATAAGTGACTCACTTTTTATAATGGGTGAGAACACTTCTACACAATGTAACTTTAAAACATAAGATACATGTGCTTTTTGAAAAAGTAACTCAATAAAAAGAAAGACTTGAACCAAGACCTCTATTCTCATAAATTAACTTTGGACCAAGTGAGCTAGTTTAAAAGGTTAGTAATTTTTTGAAAAGAGGAAGGCCTTTTTTTTTTGGTCACTGAACCTTTGGGGTGCGTGCTTACTTGAAAAAACTATTTTTTCTTACAAAACAAAAAACCATGGAACCTAACATGGACCTACAAAAAAAACCAAACCTTATGGCTTGAAGTTAGCTTTCTCGAGAAACTAAATATATTCCTTAATGTTTTTGATTTTTCAAGATCACACTAAGGCATGGTAGAAAAGAGCATACACATGAGAAAAATCATTCCTTTATGTTTCTCATTTTCCCAACTTGCATAGAGTCGCAGGGAAAAGAGCATACACATAAATGAAAGGTATAGATCCGGCAATAAAAACAAGAGTTCTAAATAAAACAAAATAAACAGAGAGATGAATAACTAAAACTACAAACAAAGACTTTGTACCTCAAGATCTTGAAAATGACATAGCTAGGGCTACTCGAAACATTTTCGCGTGAAACAAAAGGGGTTCCTCACTGGAACAGATGCTCCTAACAAAATAGAGTAGTCCTCTCAGCCCAAAAGCAATCAGAAATAGTAGATCTAAGAAGCAAGATTCGCATGCACTTATACCATATTCGGGTTTGGATCACCAACGGGTGTGGCCCTCAAATAGCTCTAATACCATGTAGGAATTTATAGGGTAAGTTACTTAGATAGAACACCAAAGAACAACTCTCACAAAGAGATCATAGATCAATACACTAATATTCTTAACGTGGTTAAAACCCTCAAAGAGGGAAATAGTTCTTGGCCTCAGCCAACACAGCCACTTCAGGAAATTTATTAATAAACGAAATACAATTTACATAAGATTCTCTCATGAATGATCACCCTACAAATGACCCTCCATGCTCTTTAAATAGAGATCATGGACCAATCGGGTGTTAAGCCACGAATGAGGTGTCATAATATCGAGGAGAGAATGAACCGTTAGATCACTTGATGTCTAGAACATATCGTCACTGTCGAATTGTAAGCTACAAATGTACATAGTAAAGAAACACACTTTACCTAACTCTACACTAGACCAAGTTATACTTAACTATTTCCTATGTGTCGGAATATCCTAACAATGCCTTCTTCCAAAGAAAATTTCAATGTTGAGGAGCAACTTGGGAGGGGTAGCTGAAGGTTCCCTAAGCTAAGTCAAGTGCTTGCAATGGATTAAAGATCCACTTTTGCTACAAATTCTGACAAGGAAGATAATTATGCAATAAGTTCACATGAAAAATTGGAAGCCAAATCTAGGACTCATTGCAAAGAAGTAGTTCAAAGGGTCACCACTAAGTTTTGAATGTTATCTAAAATTCGCCTTTCTCAAAATTGAATGAAGTTGGAACCATTGTGAAACAACTCGAAACAATTAATGTTAATATTAAAAATTTAAGTAAAAGTTGAAATTATCCTTATCTTTCCTTTTCAAAAAGGAAAGATAAGGAGAATGTCAACTTTTACTTTAACTTTAAAACTTAAGTGTTACCATTAATTACTAGGGTTAGGTTTGTAGGGCCCTAAGGTTAAGATATTTTATTCCTTTTAATTATTTTTTATTAAAAAAATAATTTTTGGTGGTCATTAGCTATGTTGCACTACATTCTTCATAATTGGTCAGTTTAGTAGTGAACTATTCACTTTGGTGTTTTAAGGTCAGTTCAATACAAGACCAACCTTAGCCAATTTGAACCACCAAATTAGACTAGTACAACTCTAAAACCATTTGGACCATCCAATTCGACTAGTTCTAGGCTAGTTCCAATAAGAGTGTGCCCTTCTCATCTCCCTCTCAAGTCATTTTGTTTGATCCTTTTAGGAATGGTGATTTGGAGAGTGCCATAAACTGTCGGACTTTTGTGAGCATAAGATCATAACTAGTTATGCCTTGACAAATAGAAATTTGCAAGGAACTAGTATAGACATCCCCAAACATATTTAGTGAGGAAATGCATGCAAGGAACTATTACAGACCTCCCAAGATTGTTAGTGAGGACGTGCATGACCAAAAAGCATCAAAAAAAATTATCCACCCTCAAAAACCCTGCCCAAAACATTGCAGTGTGGTGCAAAAAAAATTGTTGGTAGGCTATTAATGCTACCAAAAATCATTCCCTCTCCAATTTCACAAGAAGCTCCTACTCAAGCTACCTTCTCCACTATGGTTATAGTAAGTTCTTACAACTGTGTGAGCTACAAGAAAATAAATCTGCCTTGGAATCTACATTAATCTTAGGAAACTTGAATTCTTTGCATGCCCTAACTATTTTAGGTTGATTGATCAATTAACTCGATGATCACTGAGTTTGACTGAAGTCCCACTGCTTAAATGACCTTCCACTAGTTCCTCCAAATGTTAGAACTAGTTTAACTCTCAACAACCTGAGATAATTGACCTTTATTGCTACAAATTAGAAATCACTTATGCAAAACTGAAATCTAACTCCTCCAACTCAAATTTACTGAGTAAAATAGGTGACACAAGCCATGTCACACAATTTAACATCATCTAAGTTGTCTGTTGATGTGGAAATTCAAAACTTTTCAATTTAATCAAAGAAAAATCAAATTGAGAATTTCTTGCTGCATTTTTCAACACATAGTTCACTACAATGTATTACTCTCACTATGAGCTTGGCATAGTTCACAGGTTAATTTCATAAATTTTTGGGCTGATGTGGTTCTATGTGTTGTGTATATAAATAATAGGTGTCCATCTCATGCTATCATAAACAAGACTCCCTATGAAATGTGGTATGACCACATTCCTTCGATGAGGCATCTCAAGGTTTTTGGTTCCTCCTGTTATGCCTTCATACCTAAGGAACATATTGAAAAGCTCAGTGCAAGGAGTCAAAAATGTATCTTATTTGGCTACTCATACCTCCAAAGAATACCATCTTTATGATGAAGTGAATAAGAAGTTTATAATATCTATAGATGTTATCTTTCTTGAGTCTTCCAAGATTGACAATGTTGTTGAGTGGCAACTTAATCATTTGGATAGATTTGAACATGCAAAGTATTTTCAATGGTTTGATAGTGAGATTCCAAATCTCCTTCTCTTAGCTCTATACATTCTATGAAGATCCTTGAAGAAATCAGGTTGAAGGAAATTCCTTCCCCTTCCTTGTCAGGAAAGAGCTAAGAGACTACTAGCAGCAGGTAGCCAAATCTCACAAGCAGTGAGGGTACATGCAAGATACAAAGAAATAATTAATGCAAAGGAGTAATGCAAAGAAGTGTACTGACTATATACATATCATCAAACATCTTTCATCCAACTTAGGATGCCTTGCATCGTGCCTGGTTAGTCATAAGATCATGTTGGTCACAACCTTTATAGCTTAAATAAACAATTGGTAGTACTCTTCATCTTCTAAGCTATGTAATAAACAAGTGAAAGGGATAAAGAAACATAGAGGAAACACATGGAATGAATTTCAATTCTTGCAACCATGCATGTCATTGAAGATAAAATAATACGACAATGATATGTAATATTTTAATCTACACTAAGAGGTATATTTCAAAACATGTTCTTTGTTTTCCATATCTAGCCTCCAAAGGGTTATGCATCAAAGCGAGTCTTAATCTGGTATTGATAGTATATCATACCTTCGGTTCCTTGGTCTGCTTATTTTTCTCCTCGTCTCCTTTAGAGTCATCTATCACCTCGTCCTTCTTTGTGACCCCTAAGAGACATAATTTTGTAGTTTTAGCCGGCAATGACTATTGTGGGATGAGGCCCTGGGAGGACACATTTAGATAGTTTTAGGATGCAAGTCACTGCTATAAGATGAGGCCCTGGGAGGAAACATCTACACAGTTTCAGGATGCAAGGCAGACTAGGTAGTCACGGGACAAAATTGCACAATTTCTGGGGACAGTGGGTTTCGTTGGAGGGAAGGAGATTGGCAAAAACCACTATGCAGTTTTGAATGTTAAGGGAAGTTATAATTTCTACGCATTCCATAGTTTCAATAGGAAAGGGAAAATATTGAGGGTTACATATGTCAAGTGCGCAGTTCAAGAATGTTAGATGAGGCTAGGTTGCTAAGGAAACTCCGAAATTTGGCTAAGTGTGGGATCAGTGGAATTGATGTGAACAGTGATAAAAATTGACTATGATCACACACTTGGAAAATTAGTGATACAACATAGACCATCTAGAACATATAAAACATATTTCGCTTAATGCAACAACCTTTGTGGCAGCTTACGACAAGTGTGGCTCCGATGATAGTCGTTGAGAGGATAAAGGTGAGAATTGTGTAAGATTGTGTGAAATGAATGTGAAACATGTATATTTGGTGAGGACAACCCACTCATAAATATTTCCCCTTGAAGAGAAAAAAAAAACCTCCCTTTGCATGAAAAGTAATAACCCCCATACCAAGATTACACATTCTATGTAAATATAAAAGCATGAACGACTCTTAAGATTGAAAAGGGGAGCTCGAGATCATCAACTTACCAATAAGTGACTAAGGAATGATCGATCAAAATATCCATATTAGGCTCTGAAGTTTAAGTGCAGGGCAAAATCTTGGAGGGTGTTGTAGCCGCTACAACAAAGCTTTCACCTTCTTTCTAGCTTCTTTTTCAACCAGTGCCTTGAATTCTATGAACTTGAAGAATGTCTCATATTTCTTCCACTTGACGAAGATCCATCACTTCAGTGAAAAGTCATCAATAAAAATGAAAAAATATTTGTGTCTGGCAGTGGAGGTTGTCGAGAAAGTTCCATAAACATGATAGTGGATCCTTTCTAGGACTGCATGTGCTTTGTTGTCCCGATCATGGAATGTGGATTTTATGTACTTCTGCAGCGTCATCCTTTGCATACATCCTACTTCTTAAGTGCTCCTTTATGGATGACAGTGATTATTTGTTGTATAATATTTGAGGTATCATGATGCAAATGGCTAAGTATTTTATGCCAAAGTTAATTGACATCGCGACCTGCACTTTCTTCACCTTATTTCTTAATGCAACGCAATCTTTCACATCTAGCTTATATAGGCTCTTCACATGAACCCCGATCTACCTCACCTATCCTGTGGCTATGTGTCTTACGAACACTTTTCCTCTGATGAATATCACTTCACAACCATGGTCTTCCAAAACTGCAACAAAGATGAGATTTTTCTTTAGGCCTAGAACAAACATGACATCCTTGAGCCTGAGAGGGGAGCCTGACTCCCTCTGAAAGGTGATTGTACCAATACTAGTCACATTGTACCCTTTTTCATCCCCTAGCTTAATGTGCATCTAGAGATCTTTCTCCTCCAAGTCATCGAAAAAAATTTACACCTTCTCATGTGGAAAGATGCACTTGAATCCAAGTACCACATGCTCCCCATCATTGTGTTGTACATGCATACGATAAGGGTAAAGTCAAGCTCGAACTATGAAGCCAAGGTTTAACATGCTACTCCTCCTAAGGTCTTCTTGCTTTCATTTTTGTGTGGACACTTCATGGCATAGTACCTGCATTCATGACAATGGAAGCATCTAATTTTTGACAGATCTTTCTTCTTTCCCCCATGACTAGATTCTTGTTTCGTTTGAGATTTATTCCCTTTTCCCTTTTTTCCGTTTCAAACCAATCCAAAGTTTTCTTTATCCTCGGCAATGGATGAGGTCCCATCTCTGGTAATCTGTCTTATTTCCTCCTGTACCAAATTAGACCATAAGTGTTCCCAATTCAGTAGTTTCTCCATTCCATTCAATGAATCTTGATAGTTATACCAGCTCTTGGGAAGGCCCAGAAGGGATAGGCTTACCAAGTCATCCTTTGAAACAATAACACCAACTATTGCAAGCTCACAACAAACTTGTGTGAACCTACTCAGATACTACGGGATAGTGTTGTTCTTCTACATCTTGATATTTCAAAGTTTCTCCTTGAGCTCTAGCTTCTTGTGGTCACTACTATTCTAGAATATATTTGTCAGTGTATACCACATTGCATAAGTATTTTCTTTCCCATGGAGATTGGTGACAATGTTGTCTCGTACTCCCTCCAATAGGTCTCATACGTACTCCTTCCAATATTATTCTCCTCACCTTGGTTACATATTTCTTCCACTGAGCAATGCTTTCAGCATCATATTTCATTGGTTTTGCAACATCTCCCTTGATGTATTCTATAAATCCATTTTCATCGAATACATCCTCCATGCGATCCTTCCATGTGATGAAATTAGAGTTGCATTCCAAGGCAAACTCTAGCCTCAATTCATTGAAGGTCATATTCTAAGCTCTAAAGAGATCCTACTACAATGAACTACAAATTTGAACCTTCTAAGAAACAACTTTGAAATTCCTGCTCTAATGTGAATCTTGCTCTAATACCATGTAGAAATTATGGTGTATATTTTCAACTTCTCATGAAGTTTTAATCAAAATTACAAGACAAAAACCTAGTCTACTACACTATGGAAGTTAATTCCCAACTTAGAACAAAAATTTCAGACATGCAATAAGAAATAACACACATGAAAATAGTATCTTTCTTGGGGAAAGAAATCTAGTAAAAACCCCAATGTATGCTTGCGTTAATATTATTAACAATTTTGTATTACAATTGCTTTGCTCAACTAATACAACCTGCAAGTGAATAACCTCTCTCTCTACTCATTGAGAAGCTCTGACCCAAACTTGGTCAATTTATGCTTTTTTTGAGCCCCTATTTCCTTGTGCAATTCCTCATGAAATTATTCCCCTATTATTTAGGAAATTTTCCAAAATGGATTGTCCAATTCCCAAGGTTGATATTTTGATTGCATGCAACACTTGTACACTGAAGACTAGTCTACAACTAATGTTACACTACCTTGGAATCTCCACCACAGTTGGAGAACTCGAATTGTTTTCATGCACTAGTTATTTTGGGATGATTGATCAGTTAACTAGATGATCACTGAGTTTGAATAAATCCCCATTGCACAACTGACCTTCCATAAGTTCCTCCAAAAAATAGAACTAGTTTACTTGAATACAACTCGAGATAACTGACTTTGATTGATACAAATTAGCAATCACAAATGCTTAACTAAACTCTAACTCCTCTAACTCGAATTTACTCAGTAAACTAGGTGACACAAGGCATATCACATAAGTTAATTACATCCAAGTTGTATGCTGATATGAAACAATTTATTGAATGAAAAATCAAATTAAGAATTTATTTCTACATTTTTCAACATCCTTTAGGTGAATCTAATCCATGTTTTCGATGACAATTAAGAGTTCCAGCACAATAATGTGGTGATAATAGCAACCAACAGATAGAAGTAGCATTCAAAATAAATGATACATTCAAAAAACACATATTAAAACAAAATTGATGGACACACCAAAAAGTACTCCAACTATGATACTGCTTATCCACGTTTAGCAAAAGTTCCTCCATCACTCCTCTCATGAAGCACACCTCTATTGTCGGCCTCCATCGCCCTATATCCCATCAGTTTTTGTCGACCTCCATCACTCCACTTCCTGAAGAACCCATCAACAACGTAAAGGAAGACCCCTAATCCTTTAGCTTAACCTTTTCTTACTAGTGCCTCGTATTGAAAATTTGAAGACAAAATATTTCTTTTCTCATAAAAAATTGTCTTAAAATCCCTCTCCGTGTAGTAGTGTCGAATGCAACAATAGACACGTTTTCTCTAATCGTATCAGTAGATATGAAAGGGAGAAAAGAGCAATTGATGTCTGATAAACCTTATCAGTAAAGGTTGTCACTTTCTTCATAGTTGACTACCCGCACAAAATAAAGAGCCCAACAAATTGTTGTCTTTATATAAGATAACGTGAATGGTAAGTAAAATAACAACCTCGGTATAGGCACAAGACAATAGTTTCATGCAAGCTGGTGGACTTATGGCACACTGTTAGAGTCAATTTTGCAGTTGTTAGATAATATTTTCTTAAACTAATATGTTTTCATCTTAATTGTTAATTGTATTAAATAGGTTTCATCTAAAGTGGCCATTATCTTAAATATAAATTTTTGTCTTAAAATATTTTTTTCTCAAACTTTTTTTGTCTTAAATATAAATTTTTGTACTGAAATAATTTTGTCTTAAATATAAAGTTTTGTCTTAAAATATTTTTGTTTCAAACTGCTTTTGTCTTAAAATATTTTTGTTTTAAACTAATTTTGTCTTCAAATATTTTTGTCTCAAACTGTGTTTGTCTTAAATTTTATATTTAAGAAAATTCAATTGATATTAAATTTTAATGTAAAATAACTAAAATAAAAAGTGATTTTTTAAGACAAAAGATTTCTTTTGTCTTAAAAGTGCATGTTATGAAACCAGCTCAAGAAAATATAGAAAAGATAGATCAACGCCTTAGAATTCAGCCTCTTCGAGGGGGCAACCTCCTTTACATTACATAAATGAACAATTCTTGGATGATACAAATGATGAAACCTCATTTATATATATAGGAGTCTAAGGAGTCACAATATAATCCAGCCGACCAAACAATAATAATATAAAGCCACAAAAATAAAAATAGAGGGATTCTATGGGGCACAGAAATAACAATATGGGGATAATAGGGGCACAACAATATAAATAAGGGCATAACTACAATAGTAATGGGGTAATCACTAGTATTATAGGGACCCAACATGCCCCTCTCCTTCAAAAAAGTGTTGTCCTCAACGCTTGAGCAATTCTGGATACTTCTGCATAAAATTCTCATCCTCCCATGTGGAATCTTCAGCGGATAAGTTCTTCCACTTGATAAGATACTATGAAATTGATCGATTTCATAGCTCTCGAGTTCTTGTTTCTATCACTGATTCCGGTTCCAATATAATTTTTCCTTCCTCGTCAAGTTCTGGCAATATTGTTTGAACTGGAATCTTGTAGCCTATAACCTTCTTTAAACATGAAACATGGAAAACTAGGTGCAATCGAGAAGCTGCAGGAAGCTCCAATTTGTATGCCATAGTACCAATTTTTTCCAACACCTTGTATGGACCATAATACTTTGGTGATAATTTATTATCCTTCTTAGCTTGCTTTAGGGACATTTTCTTATATGGTTGTAGCCATAGGAATACCCAATCACCTACATCAAAACTTCTTTCACTGCGATGTTGATCTGCCTGTTGTTTCATTCTATTTTGTGCCAACACGAGGTTATCCTTTAAGAGTTGGAGGACTTGTTGTTGATGTTCGATGTGATGTTCCACTGCCTGAACCTTAGAATTTTCTCTTAAATATGATGTGATTGATGGTGGTTGGTACCCATAAAGTGCCATAAATGGGGTCATTTTTGTTGCTGTATGGAAGGAAGTGTTATACCACCATTCAACCAAAGGCAACCATTTGACCCATTTTGTCTGTTTATCAGATACAAAGCAACGAAGATATCCTTCCAAACATTTGTTTACTATCTCAGTTTGCCCATCAGATTGAGGATGATAAGATGAGATATGAGCTAACTGAGTACCAAGACAAGAAAATAATTCTGTCCAAAAATTTCCAGTGAAAATGGGATCTCTGTCACTTACAATAATCTTTGGGTTTCCATGTAGCTTTTGAACTGTTTCCATAAATGAAGTAGAAACTGTACTGGCTTTAAATGGATGTGATAATGCACAAAAGTGTGCATACTTGGTAAGTCTGTCAACTACCACCATGATGACACTCTTTCCCTCAGACTTGGGTAAACCTGTGATAAAATCCATTGAAACCTCCTCCCAACGTTGGCTTGGAATGGATAAAGGTTGTAATAGACCCGGTGTCTTAATTGTTTCAACTTTATTTTGTTGGAAAACCAAACATTCCGCCACAAAATTTTGAATATATGATTTAAGGCCATCCCAAAAAAATTCCTTCTTAACCCTGTGGTAAGTTTTTAAAAATCCTGAGTGCCCTCCTAAGGGAGAAGTGTGCAATTCCATAAGAATCTTTTGTTTTAGCTTGGAATTCTTACAGAGGTATAAGCGATCTTTGTACCATAATGAATCATTTTGCCAGCTAAATGTATCAGAAGTACTGGAATCTTGTTGTAGCTTTCGAATAAGTTCCCACACTTCTTCGTCATTCTTCCATTCCTCCTTTGCTTCGTTTATCCAATCTGGTTGGATAATAGAAATGGCACACAACAATGCTTCCATATCCTCATCCTTTCTTGAGAGTGCATCTGCCACCACATTTTGCTTCCCTTTTTTGTAGATGATTTCAAAGTCATAACCCAACATCTTTGTGACCCACTTTTGTTGCTCTTCAGAGGATAATCTTTGTTCTAAAAAGTATTTAAGGCTATCATGATCTGTTTTTACCTTGAAGTGTCTTCCCATTAGGTAGGGTCGCCATTTCTTAAGTGCATGGAGTATTGCCAACATTTCCTTCTCATAAATAGCTTTGCTTAAAAACTTTCCCTTGATTGGACGACTTTCAAAAGCAATGGGTCTTTCATCTTGCATTAGAACAGAACCAATTCCATTTCCTGAAGCATCACATTCCACAATAAAGGTTTTTGTGAAGTCCGGTGTAGCTAAGACCGGTGCTTGGCACATTGCCTCTTTAAGATGTTTAAAGGCCTTTGTTGCTTCCGGAGTCCATGAAAATGAATCTTTCTTCAATAATGTTGTTAGAGGTGCTGCTATTCTCCCATAATTCTTAACAAACTTGCGATAATACCCTGTCAACCAAAGAAATCCTCGCAGATGCTTTATGGATGTGGGGATTTTCCATTCCTTAATGGCTTTAATTTTGCTAGGGTCTACCTTAACTCCTTCATGAGATACAATATGACCCAAATATTCCACCTCCTGGACTCCAAAGAAACATTTGGATCTTTTTGCATATAATTGTTTCTCCTCCAATAGTTGTAGCACCTTGTCAACATGTTCAACATGATCCTTCCAAGACTTGCTGTAGATTAGTATATCATCAAAAAATACTAACACAAATTTTCTAAGGAATGGTTTGAAAATTGAATTCATCAAACCTTGAAATGTTGAAGGTGCATTGGTAAGGCCAAAAGGCATGACCAAAAATTCATAATGACCCTCATGAGTTCTAAATGCCGTTTTCGGAATGTCTTCAATCTTCATTCTGATTTGATGATATCCCGAACGAAGATCCAACTTGGTGAAGTAAATTGATCCATGCAATTCATCCAGTAATTCATCAATGACAGGAATGGGGAACTTATCTTTAATAGTGAGCTTGTTGAGCTCCCTATAATCTGGACACATGCGCCATGATCCATCCTTCTTGTGCACCAATACTACTGGAGCTGAGAAAGAACTTTGACTCGGTTGAATTATACCAGCCTCTAGCATTTCTGCAACCATACATTCAATTTCACTTTTTTGGACATATGGATATCTGTACGGCCTGATGTTTGGAGGAACACTTCCTGGAATCAGATGAATAGCATGATCATGATCACGCATAGGTGGGAGACCTTTGGGAGTCTCAAATACCTTGGAATGATTGTCCAGGACTTTTTGGAGATCTGGAGAAATAGATGATTCCAATGTGGAAACATCTAGCGAACATAATTGTGCAATTACACCTCTTTGCTCCTTTTTTAGAAGCTTTGTCATGCCATTAGAGCTGATTATCTTTCTTGGTTTCCCTGCAATACCCCTTAATTCAACTTCCTTTCCTTCCAGAGAAAATTTCATGAAAAGTTCTTGAAAATTAAAAGCTATTGTACCCAAGGATTGTAGCCATTGGACTCCTAGTACAACATCAGCACCTCCCATTGGAATGGAAAGCATTGGGCTAGTCAATACATATTCTCCCATGGATAGCTTGATATTATGGCACTTTCCAGAACAATTTATTGTTCCTCCATTTGCAATCATCACTTGACACTCTGGTGCTGGATATAGGAAGCAATTCAATTCTTTTGCTACCCTACAATGAATAAAATTGTGGGTGCTTCCTGAATCAATCAACACTATTACCTTTTTCTTCTTGATTTGTCCTTCTATCTTGATGGTTTGAGGAGTGGTAATTCCCGCCAATGCATTACAAGATATGGTCGGATTTATTTGTTCTTCATCTAGGCTTTGTTCCTGGAATATATCCTCTTCTTTTGACCTTTCTTGCTCTTTTTCTTCTTCCTCTTCACAATCTATGTAGAATAATTTCTTCTCAGCACACTTATGACCTTTTGTGTATTTTCTATCACAATTGTAACAAAGCCCTTTTGCTCTTTTTTCTTCCAATTGTTGTGGTGTCAACCTTGTAGGTTGTGGAAGACTATGGGCAACAACACTTCCATCTTTATAGTTGTGAATGGTATGCTTCCTAGTTGCCATAATTTTGCTTTCCATTTTTCTTGCTAACCTGAATGCCTTCTCTAATGAATCAGGTTCCCAAAGGCGCACATCATGTTGGATATTATCCTTTAAAGACCCTATGAACACATCAATCCTATGCTCCTCTGGAATATCTTTTACCCTTATGTTCAATTTTTGGAACTCCTCAATGTGCTCCATTATTGAACCCTTTTGTTTGAGACTTATCAATTGGCTAAAAAAAGTGTTGCTTTTTGTATCCTCATAATGTGCTATCAATTCTTCCGTAAAAATTTCCCAAGTGATAAATTGTTTACGAGAACAAAGCCATTGATACCATACAAACTGATTTGGTTCCAAATATAAAGTTGCCATACGTACCTTTTGTGTGTTTTGCACATTATTGAGATCGAAGAATTGCTCCATCTGTAATATCCATGTGGCGGGATCCTTGCCATCAAACTTCCTCATATCAATTTTTGGAACATGGTGAGTCTTCGATCCAACATTAGCATCTATGGTATCATGATTAACATTTCTTTTGTTCTCATCATGAGTTTCCTTTACTACCTTTTCACCATTAGTGACCCTTTCTTGTAGCAACTTCTTCAATTCTTCCATATCTGTCTTCAAATATGCCATGTCTCTCTTCAAATCTATCTTCGAATCATCCATCTTAGCTTCCATGCCCTTTATCTTAGATTCCACGCCACTTATCTTAGCTTCTGTTAGCTTTTGTGAGGGTGACATTTGTTGCACTTGTTCTTGTAATTTTGATATATCATGTAGCATTTCTTCTTCTTCTTCATGAGTCATGCTAGAGCTTTCAGGTTCCTTACTAGGTGTTTGCATTTTCTTTCCTCAGGGCATCAGTTACCGATAATAATGCTTTACTATGCCCTTTGAATTCCGTTAAACCAAGCTTACACAAAAATTAGAAAAAAAACTACACACCGTTTTTCACTTTATAGAAGCCTGATATTGAATCTGATGTATCTCTGTAATTTCGGATCATCCCGTTCTGAAATTTCTACCTACAGTATCCTTCTGCGTCCTCTTTCCAATGCCACAAGTATGAGCCAAATTGGATTCTCCAAGGAAGAGTTATGTGAAATCTCCCACAGTGACTTGCTTTTAGACTGGTTCAGTAGAGCGAACTTGTACGACGTTCCACGAGTCACTGTTTCAACCTTTGAATCTGAAACACACATACACGAAACTACAGTCCGGTCTCTTTCTGTACCTTTTTACGAAATTTCAATCCGATCCTCATAGAGAGAGTTATGACGATTTTCCCCAGGTCACCTGTTTTGAATGTAATTTAGGAGTCTGCAAAAAGGCCCACTTCCTCAGATCGTATCTCCAAAAATATTGCGCGCAAATCTCTGAAATTCGGACCCAAGGTTCAGCGCGAATTCTTCTCAAATGGGTTTTGTTTTCGACTTCTGAAGCATCATAGAAGAAAAGTTATAGTGAAAAGGCAACGATGACCTGTTTGGAGTAGCGAAACCCTAGAATCCAAAGCTCTGATAGCAAATGTTATGGAACCAGCTCAAGAAAAGATAGAAAAGATAGATCAACGCCTTAGAATTCAGCCTCTTCGAGGGGGCAACCTCCTTTATATTACATAAATGAACAATTCTTGGATGATACAAATGATAAAACCTCCTTTCTATATATAGGAGTCTAAGGAGTCACAATATAATCCAGCCGACCTAACAATAATAATATAAAGCCACAAAAATACCAATAGAGGGATTCTATGGGGCACAGAAATAACAATATGGGGGTAATAGGGGCACAACAATATAAATAAGGGTATAACTACAATATTAATGGGGTAAGCACTAGTATTATAGGGACCCAACAGTGCACTTGGTGTAGTAGTGTAAGTACAATACGAGATTAAACAAAATATTAGGTAGATATGTTTTAAAATTGACTGTACTAATGCTCTGGTTGGATCTTACTACCCGAGGCTTGCATACAAATGTACGAGCTCTCCTGATGCCACTTGGATGTTATCCCACTATGGAAATTCCAGGCGATGATCTGACGATCGACGTTCTTCAGAAAAGGGTAAGTGTAACTAACGACCGTAACATTGCCGAAGATCCTCATTCTTCATTCATATCAGTGTTGTGAACAGCTCTGCTAGGTTTGTTGGTTCTTTGAACCCTTACTAGTTTTCCATGTGGTTATCTCTATCGTGGCACAATTAACCATAATCTCTGTTGGTTTTCTGGTTCTTACAACCCTTACCGATTTTACTTGTTTTTATCTCTGTCGTACCACAGTTAACCAATATTCCCCTCTGACTATGCCAAGGTTAAAGGTTTAACCGTGGAGAAAAAAACCTTCCCATTCTTTTGAGGCAAACAGAGTTCGACTAACTGGTATTTCCACTCGTAACGCAGGTATTATAGGTAATTTCTCATGTTTATTTGTGTCTTCCTGAAACATTTCACAGTTTAGAACTTCATTTGTTTAATTCTTCTCCTTTTGTAAGTGAGTGTGAGGTTCCAAGGTTGCCCCTGATGATTCAGTCGCTCGAGGAAATCCTCTGTCTTTCTTTTGCTTATTTTCTAGGTTGGAATACTGAATGTTTCTAATCTTCCTTGTCTAATGGGTTTTTCTATTTCCAGTTAGCTGGGTTGTTTAGGAAGGAAGAAAATTCTTCCACTGCGTACTATTTTATTTTTTTGCTAATAAAGCAATGCATGACTATTCAGGTTTCTCTAGAGGTTCGAGGCCCTTGCCCTGTTTTACTATATGCAAGATTAATATTGTATAACCCTGTGTGGTTATCTCTCTGAGAACCGATCTTCTCGGTGGTTAACGTTATAGTTTAATAGTTCATGTTTTGGACTTATTTTGAGGATTCGGCCCTGCTATGACCAATTTAAATCAATCTTCTTAGTCTTTTCACAGTTCTTATCACAGATACCATGAATACTTGTGTTATTAATTCTATGAAGTTATAATTTTTTTAAACTTTTTCCTCTTCATAGTTAATAACAAGACTTTTCCCTTAACAAAAAGACTCATTCCTCCTGATATTTACTTCGAAATGATAGAAAAATATGTATTCTATTAAGTTATAATTTACTAATTGTTTTATGTGGGTTTCAACCCTCGCCAAGGGTTTATTGAACTATTTTCCACAAGGTTTTTCCTCCTTATTTTCTGTGTAAAATGTATGACAATTTCTATTCTTTGCATTAATTATGATAGTGTTGTATGCACAATTTGATTAGTATATGCTCTAAATCCGAACAGATTGTTGTTATTTCTCCAAAGTTTACAGTCCAAGTTTCTTTCGACTGATGTGGTTAAGGGTTTGTTTGACATCTCAACTCACGTGCTTAAGGGTTTGTTTGAAAACCCACGTCTGAGGGTTATCAAAGCACCTTGGCCCTCGGATCACTAAGTTCTCCATAGTGGACAACCCTGGTAACCAAGATACTTAAATAAAGAAATATTGTTCTATATTTGTGATTTCACAGCAGCACCTAATATCTAATGTTACACGCAGTGAAATAACACAATATTAGAAGACTAAACCAGTAGACCTCTATTTCTACATTTTGACCAATCTCGGTCCACTTTTGACCAATCTCGGTCCATAGGAAACTAATTTATGCTCTTTTAAGAATTATACTTTTATGCTACTCTACAAATTTAAGTCATTCATCGGACCATTACTAGAACATAACATCAATTATAGGAAATAAAATTCTCAACAAGGATTTAATACTTGTCTAATCCATAAAACAGGTTTAGAAAACAAGGATGAGACTAGTCTTACCTACCAATGGAAATGGCTATTACATCTAGATTTCCCCATTCTTCCACTTCCAATACGATCAGTATATTGCAACCTTCACCAGTTAACTTTGTTTTAGACCTCAAGACCCTCTTGGTCTAGTCTATAATACCAGAATTATTTTCCAAACTAAGATTCTCCACTAGTTCAAAACCAGCTCAAGACAACCTCTCTTAGCAACTTCGTTTTAGACCTCAAAATCCTCTTGGTCCAGTCTAGAATACCAGAATTATTTTACAAACTGAGAGTCTCCAAGGGTTCAAAACCAGCTCAAGACAACCTCTCCTAGTAGTTGGCTAACCCCTTATAGTCCCTACTGAGATCCTTTATCTCTGGGGTTCAGATGAGAAGAGATATATCTCGGGTTCAAATCATGAGAGATAATTGCCTCCCCAACTATAGTGGAAGTTTCAAAATGGCTATTGAGTCCAGTGAAAATTTTAAGAACCCCCCCCAAATTTACATGTATAATAAATGGGCGAATCTCCATGGTATATAGGAAAAATGGAAGGCGATTTTATCAATAATATGATATGTATATAAAAAATTTGGCAAATCTCTCACCAGGCATGGCGAATATTTTACTCAATTATAAAATCTTTTGTTTATTGAATACA
This sequence comes from Pinus tabuliformis, assembly GCA_031772625.1. NCBI lineage: Eukaryota > Viridiplantae > Streptophyta > Pinopsida > Pinales > Pinaceae > Pinus > Pinus tabuliformis. Next base: position 86,726,722 of record CM062819.1, on the reverse strand, counting down.
CAAATGAAATCATTACATTTCTTTAAAATATCTTTTGAAATCAAAATTACCGAAATTACATATCGATAACCTAGTGGGTGTAGGATAAAATTCACCCGTGCCATTCACAGAAAGCATGAGAAAAAACCTAATACTATATATAAAACCAAGAAAAATTCAAATTCATCACTTCTAGGGACTGTTATAGACATTTTTGTGCCTTACAGCATTGAGCATGAAATGTCCATAATCTAAGGGATCCAAAGTCCCTAAACATGTTGTTCCTACCCCTAGAGGAACAATGCTAACAAACCACAGCAATTCACAAAAGTTCTCCACCAGAAACTGCTCAGAAACAAGTCAATTCAGGATCATTTCAGTGGCTACACTAGCTGTTTGCGCTGAATGTCAAAGCCAACACTGGCTACCTGCGTTGAATGTCATATGGAACAAAGGCTACCTACGCTGAACAAGAGTGGACAAGTGGCAGGCTCATTTCTCAAGGTCTCAAGACCGAGGAAGCTTCCAAAATGACACTTGCCTAAGGGAATTCGACTGGTGATGAGTAAGAGGTTCCAAATCTCCAAGTGGAAGCAAGAACCTCCAAGTGGACTCAAGAACTGATAGAGGCAGAGGACACTAGTAAGATCTCAAGCTGACTCGTCCTCTCTCCAAACATCTATATATGGATCTCTCCTCCATGAGATCTGGGGGCTGGAATTTTGTTATTGCAAAGAATTGCTGTTGGTTTGAGACTGGAATCATTGGGTGCTTAATGCTTTGAAAGGGGTGAAGATAGGAATTCCATTTGCTAAGAAGGAGATGCTGGATTGGAGCCCTCTAGGTTGTATCTCTTCCTGAACCTTGTTATTCATCAATAAAGCTATCTTGGTTTCTCCTATATTCTGATGTATTCTTGATGTATGATTGCATTAGTGTATTTGGTTTATTTCTAATCCTAAAACTAGTTATGAATGTGAACATCTGTCTTTGGGTAGTGTTCTTCTCTTGTCGCAAGTAGCTGTTCTCTTGTGATCTTGCAGGAAGTTGAAGCTGGATAAGCAAGAAGGCAAGTAGCTGTGAACACCCAAGGAGAAGAGAGATCGGATCAAGGGACAAAAGGAAGACACTGGTAAGTCTATTGATCTCTCTTCCTTCATATTTCATAAAGGAAGAAACCAGAATAGCTGTATTCGTTTGTTGCTAAGGCACTGTCACACCTTAGGTGGATAGGATCGTCCTGCATAGGCATTTTTCCCCACAAAAAATTGGCGACTCCACTGGGGAGATTTGTTTATTCATTTTATTTGTGTTTCTATCATTGTTTCTTTCATAGACTTGACAGCAACAATTGAACTGCATCTTTCCCGGATGCAAAGTAGAAAGTTGCTGCTTTGATCCAATTACTGGACTTGTATATGATCTGAGCAATGGATTCACAAATGATTTGATGATCCTTGTGATAGATCTTAGTAGCCTCTCAAAGAATCCCTTTGATTACACCTTTCTTGTTGTTTTTATTTGGCCTGAAACAGTTGATTGAGTAGCAATCTGTGACCCAAAACCTGAGGGAAACGAGAGTTTCTCCTTCAGCGCAGACCCAGTGAAGGGATTCTGCATTTCAACGCAGGTCCCGTGAAGGCTACCTGCGCTGAATGTCAAAACCCCTGTGTTGAGGTTGCGCTGAACCAGTTTGCTCTTGTGCAGCTGGGGTTCTCTGCTCTGTTTTGCCTTGTTTTGATCTCTGTTTTTTGCAGCCTGTAACCAGCATAGGTACCTGTCTAATAACCCCTTTTCTCTGCTTACATTCCACCTCCTTTTGTACAAAAAGACTGTGACTGTTTTTATGTGTTTGTGGCGTCATTTACAGTTTTCCTTTGCATGAGTGAAATAGTCATCCTGTAGCCCTTGATTCAGATCTGTTGATTGTGATCTTAGAAGAGAGTTCATTGGCTGTTTGCATATTGATTATACATTTACTTTTTCTTATTGGTTTGAATTTGTCTCTTTTAAGTGTCGAAACAAGTCTTTATTTCGAAAATCGTTAAGTGTTGTAATCTCTTCTATCTTCTCTGATTTCGAAAAGTAAACTTGTTTGTACTGATCATTTAAAAGAAAATTCAAAGTTGTACAAAAAGCTTTCTTTGTAGGCATCAATACTAAGAAAGTGGAAAACAAACACCTGCATTGTGCATTTGCATTTGATAGTTTGCATGTTGGATTTAGGAAAAGTGCATTAGAGTGTGCTAATTTCTCTTTGAGAAAAGATGGTGTCTTTCTTTTCCCTTAGTAGCTAGGATTTTCAAAGTTGAAAAGATATAAAGCTTGCTTATCATCTTTAGACTGCATTTAGGAATTTGTATCATACATCTCGTGGTGAACCTTGAAAGGCAAACTTTAAAAAGATCAACCTAAAATAAATTGAATGAACTTAACAACGCTTTGCAACATAACGCACAACATAGAGGTCTAGGCTAGAGACGTGTTCCAGCGTCGTTAAGCCTGGTGACTGTCGATCTCGTGGATGGTGGGTGATTCCTCCTGAGGGACGATAGTGCCAATACGGATTGTGCTCCCACGTACCGTCGCGTATGTATTGGGAGACCCTTATAGGCATAAAACTTTTATCCTTAGGAAGCCGTGTCGGCCACCCTACTGATCGCAATGAACTGAACACAGCATTCAGGAAGATCGACCGCCCGTACCCTAAAAAGTATTCTGCGGTTTTGCGAAAAGTTTGGCACACCCTCTGCCTAGAACTCCAGAGCAGTTCCTTTTGGCCTTTTTCAGACTCTATAACAGAAAAAGTCCATCCGAGCATTTGTCACTTCGGGCTCGTTAAAACATCGAAGGAGACTAGAGTCATCTTTAGCTTTTTCTCGACTCTTTAAAATTGAAAAAGCAAGTTGTGTCTAAAGCGTCGTTAAAATTTATTTTAAACGGAACAATCACCCTTTAATTCCTGCATTGATCTTTAGGTTGAAAAAAATGGAGCACACCAACCAAGGAATTCCCCTTGGTGGAAATCCTAGTCCCTTCTCCTCTTGGGGAGATGTTGGTGCACCCCACATGGCCACATTGTCGCTTCCAGGACTGACAATTGGCCTACCAGTCTGGCTCTTTTCAACCAATGTCGTTCAGAACACCACCATTCCTGAACAGTCGAGTCAACAGTTAGACCAGACCAGAGTTTCCAACCATCCTTCTACTTCATCTAACTCTTCCTCTCCTCCTTCCTCTTCGCTTGACGGAACTGGTAAAACGAAAAACCAGGTTCCTAAGGAGAAGAAGGAAAAGAAGAAGAAAGAGAAGAAGAAGAAGGAGCCAAAGGCGATTGGGGGCAAACAAGTGTCGTCTAACAAAAATCCACACACAACACTAACAAGGCCTAAATCGCCATGTGTCATATGCAAGGGAGACCATTTCCACAGAGATCGTCCCTGTATCCCTCAAATACTAAGGGACTGGTCTCCCCGTTTGCACAATTCGGTAGCATCAACCTCTGATAGCCATGTTGACTGCTCACCATCGACTAGTGAAAGTGAAGTCCTAGGACAGAGAGGGAAATCTAGATTTCCCTGCAAACTGTGTGAAGGCGATCACGCCATCCACCGTTGTCCCTTCTTAGACGAGGCTAAAAGAGTTCTGGAAGATCGCCCGATTCTACGAGCACAACTTCCTCCTGGATATCAAAAACTCCTGCCAAGTCCTTCACTAGTTGAGAACCAGGCTGGCCCACCCAGGTGGTCAGCCGAAGCACCTATCATTGAAGACGAACCGTCTGGATCCATGCCTGACGAAAGTCAAAAGGTTGATACGGCAGTTGACCCGGTTTTGCCTTCAGAGGCTCTATCTTCGAATGATACCATCACAGAGGAGAATAAAGACGACACCGTCCAAATTCTCTTCATCAACACTGACTCTGATGAACAAGGGGGCAACGCCCCCATTCCTTTATCGCATGAAGGAATTTCGTCAGAGCGATATCCGGCCATTTAATCGGTCCCACCACCAAGCAACCTGGTTGTGTCCTTTGACTGGAACCAACTAGGCAGACCCCGGTTGCTATAGTCTCCTCACTCTTTAGAGTAATGTGTTTTCCGAATGAAGGAAGAGTGTTCAAGCTCGTGGACCAACTTTCATTTCTCGGATCACGCATCGCAAATAGTCACATACCATCCCTAAATAGTCTATTCAAGCAAGAAGTGTCTCAACCCACGGTCCGTCCTCCTGATGAGCGCGAGTAATCCAGGAGGACATGACTGGAACCCGCGGGGCATGCGTCCTGGTCTGCTTCGGCAAGGAAACTTTGGGTATAGAGTAGGCTTCCGCGGGAGAATATGACTAGTCCGTACCCCGTCCGTAGAGGAAGAGGGGTTGTTCTAGAATAAGATTCTCTTGTCAAAGTTATGTGAGAGGGCGGGCATCGTCACTCACCCTTGTCTATTTCAGTAGACATTGTTGAAGAAGTGTTTTGTTTGAAAGAATAACGAGACAATCTTTGGGTAACCTGAAAGAGGTGAAGTCTCTCTCTTTAAAACAATTGTTTTGAAGGAAGAGAAGTAGAGGTAACCTTGAAATCGTACTTTATACTTGGGGGCATGCAAACCTTTTGGAGTGCTAGCAAGGGGCGGCTATTTATTTTTTAAATTTTGAGGACCTCTAACCCTTTAAACTCGTAGGATTAGTCGTTTCCGAACTTGCATAAAGAAAGGATCCGGAGCAAATCTTAGTGAGATGAAGCTCCATAAAAAATAGAATCTTGATGAGACACTCTTATCATGTGACTGGGTAATCGAGCAGTTTTAACACAAAGTTCATGCTCGTTAAAAAATAAACACAAGATTCGAGCAGTTTTAGCGCATAGTTCATGCTCGTTAAAAAATAAACATAAGATCGAGCAAATGTTTCCACCCGCGTTTAAGCTCATTAAAAAATGAACTATCCCGGTAAATAACCACTGTGAATGTAATATCATCAGCCATTAAAGCCTTGGTCGTGTTTGCACCGTCACCTCCACTTTTCATTTGGCCGATCGTTCACCTCCATATGATTGTTTACCCATTTTGAGGAACAGCTGTGAAGAGTGATTTCACCTAGCCATCCTTGTGACACTGTCATGATTGGAAGATTCCAACCTGTACCTAGAATCAGCTGCTATCCCTGTTTATCACTCGTTCCTCAAAAGACGAGTCTTCTTTAAGCTCTTTTCAACTGACTCGTAAAATATGAAAAGATTGCCGAGTTTTGTCCTTCCAGCTCGTTAAAGTGACCGGAAGAGCTATCCCTCCTCTAGATTTTAATCTTTTTGGACCCGAGGGATTATTGCACAAAAAGATCGAGTGCTTGTTTTATTCGGCTCGTTAAAACTATCGAAAACCCATCCCTTCTGTATTGTTTTATACCTTTTCGGACTTAAGGGATTAGATGACAAAAAAGGACTTTTGGAGTTAACTTTATGTATCTTTTCAGACTCTCTAAAAATGAAAAGAACCGAGTTATCCTTGTCGTTAGACTTGTTAAAATCATTAAATAGCGACAAACTTGTCTTTAGACGAGAACGAGTTTCACTATCGCTAGGCTCGTTAAAACATAGCGATGGGCTTGCCCGAAGGGCAGGTTATAGAACAAGCATATGTTATCCTCCTCAAGCTTGAAAAAAAGAAAGAGGTACTGGTCAGCAATGACTGGGGAAAAATTGGGAGAAACTAAAGAAAACTTTGATGGTAGCAAGTCGCTCTTGAACATGACACGTTTCCTCCATACCACAATCGGGTTGGGTTGTTTTATTCACCGGTCACATCCATGGTCTCGCCATACCATCCATATTTGGGGTAATGCTACCGATCCATCGTATCAGTGTCGCCATATGTTCAAGATAAGTCGTTCAGAAGAGTCAACCGTGTCCCATCCACTGCCATACATTATCCTTCATCCTTTCATGACCACCACCCTGAATCATATGTCACAGATCGTTTTCACCTCCATTAAAATCATTAGCTCCATTCCATGTCACTGATGTGGGATTCATCAAGGCCCTCCTTTGACGGATCACTTCTTGTCGACATCAGCTCATTATCCGAGAAGTTGATCTAGGAACAACCCCTTCAGTACTTTGAAGCTTGCATGCCACAATGGCAAGTTTCTCACTTCCGGCGACAGGTATACATCAATGACCTTCGACTGAAAGATTTTGCGTGGTGTTCGACGCCAAGTCCTTTATTCACACCACGTGAATTGTACTGCAGTACCTTGAGGGTCATTATCATTATCGGTGATTCCTCTCGCGCTTGTTAACGGTTTACATCATTGACCGGTAATCAAGCGATGTCTTTCCATGTTCGACTTCAGAACATTTCTCACATGGATCGACTTGTACTTAGAGTGAAGATCGAGCGAGTTTGAAGACCCCGGATCTATTTTCATCCATCCGGGCTGCGATATATATTCAGGAAAGATAAAGACATTGACATGTGCATCATTGCAGCAGATAATCATCCTACTCAAAGGATGATAATTTCATCAAAATTATCAGTATACCATCAGACGATTGTCTGTTCTATGTACAGAAAAATGAATTTATAAATCTGAGCATGGGAATGCCTGCCTCAGCTAGATCATGAAAGCAGTATGAAAAATAATGTATTGTATTGTATCTCATTACAGGTCTCCCCCCTGCATTGGATGAACTTTGGATCCCCCTGATAAAGCATTTCGCCCGATAAACAGCCTCATACTTTAGGGGGCAACTATTATAGACATTTTTGTGCCTTACAGCATTGAGCATGAAATGTCCATAATCTAAGGGATCCAAAGTCCCTAAACATGTTGTTCCTACCCCTAGAGGGACAAGGCTAACAAACCACAGCAATTCACAGAAGTTCTCCACCAGAAACTGCTCAGAAACAAGTCAATTCAGGATCATTTCAGTGGCTACACTAGCTATTTTTGCTGAATGTCAAAGCCAACACTGGCTACCTATGTTGAATGTCATCTGGAACAAAGGCTACCTGCGCTGAACGAGAGTGGACAAGTGGCAGGCTCATTTCTCAAGGTCTCAAGACCCAGGAAGCTTCCAAAATGACACTTGCCTCAGGGAATTTGACTGGTGATGAGTAAGAGGTTCCAAATATCCAAGTGGAAGCAAGAACCTCCAAGTGGACTCAAGAACTGATAGAGGGAGAGGACACTAGTCAAATCTCAAGCTGACTCATCCTCTCTCCAAACATCTATATATGGATCTCTCCTCCATGAGATCTGAGGGCTGGAATTTTGTTATTGCAAAGAATTGCTGTTGGTTTGAGACTGGAATCATTGAGTGCTTAATGCTTTGAAATGGGTGAAGATAGGAATTCCATTTGCTGGGAAGCAGATGCTGGATTGGAGCCCTCTGGGTTGTATCTCTTCCTGAACCTTGTTATTCATCAATAAAGCTATCCTGGTTTCTCCTATATTCTGATGTATTCTTGATGTATGATTGCATTAGTGTATTTGGTTTATTTCTAATCCTAAAACTAGTTATGAATGTGAACATCTGTCTTTGTGTAGTGTTCTTCTCTTGTCGCAAGTAGCTGTTCTCTTGTGATCTTGCAGGAAGTTGAAGCTGGATAAGCAAGAAGTCAAGTAGCTGTGAACACCCAAGGAGAAGAGAGACCGGATCGAGGGACAAACGAAAGACATCGGTAAGTCTATTGATCTCTCTTCTTCATATTTCATAAAGGAAGAAACCAGAATAGTTGTATTCGTTTGTTGCTAAGGCACTGTCACACCTTAGGTGGATAGGATCGTCCTGCATAGGCATTTTTCCCCACAACAGGGACCTCGTAACCACCCTGCCAATACACAAGTATGTTCCTGTTTGCAATTAGAAAAATTACCCAAATTACAATCTGTTTACTCCAACATATGTTGGAAAGTTATATAAGGATGACTAGTGCAATCAATCCATTCCTTTTAGCCCTGGATTTGTTTCAGTTTACAACACGAGTATACAAACATACTTGTCCAATGTCTATGCTATAACCATTCACCTTAAGATGTTTTTACAATATAATTTCCTAAGTCTATTTAATATCTTCATTTTCATAAAAACCAACCTATATCCATCTTAACTCCACATCTACCACTCTTAGGGGGATGAAATCTATTTATCCCTCTGAGCACTTGGTAGACCCAGAATTAAGATGGATCTAAGATGATAGAATTTCCCCTTCAAAAAGTCTATGCTCACATGAATACCATGGTATTACCATGGGTCAATACCATGGGTTATCATAAACCTGGAGCTTGAAAATTACTATTAGTAATTTATAAAAATTAATAGTTGATTTTTATTTTAACCAAGCTAAAATGTTTAACATACATTAAATTACAACATCCATTTTTACTCTTGATTGGATCAAATATTTTTTCACTCTATGCTATTTTGCATATCATGATATTTGAGTTAGTAGATCCAGAGTAAAGATGGATCTATGCTGGTTTAATTCCCCCATTTAAATAGGCTACATTCCAAGTGAATACCATGGGTCAATACCATGTGGCATTTTTATTTTTATTAATACTAACATTAGGGTTAATAATTTTTTTTTCATGGTATTAGTAACAATTTAGTTCGTGTTATTTGTCCCATAGTATTTTGCCCATAGGTTTCACCTAAATATAACGCAAATATAAGGTGACTTATGGAGTAAATATAAAAAAATGTTTTATTTCTTTACCATACTTCTCTCGTTTATTTATATTTTTATTAATTTACCATACCTCTTTTACAAATATGGTATTTGGCCCATAGGATTCACTTAAATAAAACCTCTTTCTTAAGCCTTCATTAATAGAATGAGGGTTATGGACTAAATATAAAAAGAGGTTTTATTTATTTACCATGCGTCTAGTTTATTTATTTATTTACCATACCTTCTAAGTATAAAAAGACGTTTTATTTATTTACCATACCTCCACTTTACATATATTTTTATTTGTTTACACCCTTGCATGTATATAAGGTGACTTATGGAGTAAATATAAAAAATGTTTTATTTATTTACCATACCTCTCATTTATTTATATTTTTATTAATTTACCATACCTCTTTTATAAATATGGTATTTGGGCCTTTGGCCCATAGGATTCACTTAAATAAAACTTATTCTTGAAAATGGGCGAATGGATTCACTTAAATAAAACCTATTCTTGAAAATGGGCGAATAGAAGGTTGTAACTCCTAATTTCAAGGGCTAAATTTACCTTTTTTACCCTGTCCCTTAGAATAAGGTGGGCTATTTGAGGTGATTTGTAAAAATGTACTATGATACAAAATATTCGCCCACTAAAAATTTAAAACCCCTTAATTTCGCCAAAAAGGTGAACATTCGCCCCTAAAATTTTCTATGATTGAGTCTGCATCCATAACCTATTCCTAAAAATTCTTTTAAAATTTATTAAACAATAAACATACTTGTTATCAACCTTCGTATGAGCCCCATACCAAACGAAATTGTTGGGTTGTGTTATATTCTTTCCACGACTAACCAGGAAATTTTTTTTGGACCCTATATTAAGTTGGGCGAACCTATCTATGGTTTTGTGCATGATTTTCGCACATGGTATTGGACGCGATGGTTTTTCGGTCCATGGTATTGGATGCTTCGGCATGTATAAATATGTATTGTAACATTGAAAGGAACATAATGAAAAATCAAGCTGGTAGTTCCGGTTTTGGGATCCAGGGAAAAATCTCTGTGCATATGTGTTTTATGGGTTATGCTCTCGCATTGTTTATTTTCTTTGTTTAAGAATTCGTATGCAGGTAATTTCTATACAGGGTTAAAACCTACATTTGGTATCAGAGCTATTTTGGCTTCAAGGGGACGCCTTTGTTGCTGAGGGGTTTCGCTCGGGCCTGTGGTAGACCCTGTTTAGTGGGAGATCTGCGAGATCGATTCTGGTGGTGAAAGAAGATGGCGAGCAGTGGAAAGATCGAGATTGAGAAGTTCAATGGTCAGAGTTTTGAGTTGTGGAAACTCAAGAAGGAGGATCTGTTGGTCGATAAAGATCAGTGGATCGCGGTAGATCCGGGTACTAAACCATCGGGAGTGACTGATGAAGAATGGAAGAAATTGGATCGGAAGGCAAAGAGCACAATACGATTGTGTGTCTTAGATTTAGTATTGTTGAATGTATCAGGGGAAGCTATGGCAAAGGCTTTGTGGGTCAAGTTAGGGACTTTGTACCAATCTAAGTCTCTGGTGAATAAACTGTTCCTACGAAAAAAGCTGTATAACCTGAGGATGAAGATGGAGACTCGGGGACAGAGCATCTGAATGCGTTTAATACTGTGGTAAGTCAATTATTATTTGTTGATATTAAAATTTCAGATGAAGATAAGTGCATCAGTCTATTGTGTTCTCTACCATATTCGTGGGATAGTCTGGTTATTGCAATAGGTAGCAATGCAACTGCTTTGCAGTTTGATGAAATAGTCTCAGCCTTGCTGACGGAGGAGATGAGACAGAAGAATATGGACAACCAGAATGGTGATGCCTTGTCTGTACGAGGACGGTCCCAGAACAGAAACAAAAATAAGTCATCGAGTGGGAGATCTAAATCTCTAGGAAAACCTACAAAGGTGGTGTGCTGGAAATGCGGAAAGGAAGGGCACTTTAGAAGGGATTGTAAATCTAAAGCTCCTCATAAAGGAAAGGGATCTGATGATGCTCCTTCTGCAGAGGTGAAAACCACCTCAAATGAAGGTGGGGATGTGTACTTGGCTTCTTCAAGTACACATGTAGATCATGAGGCATCGTTGATTGACTCAGGTGCATCCTTTCACTTCACTCCCCATAGAGAGTGGTTCTGTGAGTATGAGAAATGCGATGGTGGTGATGTCTTCTTAGGAGATGATATGAAGGCTAGAATCATTGGTCGGGGAAAAGTAAAGTTGAAGTTGCAAGGTGGAAGGGTTAGAACACTTCCGGGTGTTCTACATATTCCTGCATTGGCCAGAAATTTGATTTCTGTAAGCAAGTTGGATGATGCAGGTGTAAAGACGGTGTTCGAGAAAGATACTTGCAAGATGGTTCGAGGAGCACTAATATTGATGCAGGGAGTTCGGATTGGAACTATGTACAAGCTGCAAGGTAGGACTGTTGTTGATGGGTGCAATAGTTCTATGGTTCCTGAAAATGGAGTAGAAAATCTAGTGGTCTCTGGAGAGAAGACCATGTTGTGGCATCAAAGGCTTGGACATATTGGAGAGAAGGGCCTTCGAATACTTCATGGTAAAGGTATGGTAGAAGGTATGAATGATAGCTCTCTGGATTTTGATTTCTGTGAAAATTGTGTGTATGGGAAGCAGAATCGAGTGAGTTTCCCCTCTGGTGGTAAGAGGACGAAACAGATATTAGAGCTTGTGCACAGTGATGTGTTTGGACCTGTGAAGGTTCCATCACTGGGTAAGTCTGTGTACTATGTATCATTCATAGATGACTTCTCAAGGAATACATGGATATATTTCCTTAAGAAGAAATCTGAAGTCTTTGACAGGTTTAAAGAATTTAAGGCTCTGGTGGAAAATCAGACAGAGAAGAAGATAAAGGTGCTGAGGATAGATAATGGTGGAGAATTTTGCAGCAAGGAATTTGAAGAATTTTGTAAGAAGTGTGGTATAGCACGGCAGAAGACTACTCCATATACACCTCAGCAAAATGGAGTCGCAGAAAGAATGAACAAGACGTTGATGGAAAGGGCAAGAAGCATGCTCAGTGGTGCCGGGTTAGGACAAGAATTCTGGGCAGAGGCGGTGGATACTGCACGTTACCTGATCAACAGATCACCCTCATCAGCGTTGGAGGATAAGACTCCACAAGAAGTATGGACTGGTAAGAAACCCTCTCTTTCACATCTGAGGGTATTTGGATGTGATGCATATGTACATGTTCCAAAGGAGAAACGAACCAAGTTGGATAGTAAATCTGAAAAGTGCATCTTTATTGGGTATAAGGATGGTTTAAAGGGTTATAAGCTTTGGAACCCAGTCACGCCGAAGGTTGTGTACAGTCGAGATGTGGTGTTCAGAGAGGTAAAAGATGTTATTTAATCTGAAGTCCAACCAAAGGAACCTGAGAAGATAGAGTTTGAGCCAAAGGAGGAAGAATCAGACTCTGCAGCAGAGGAGGAATCAGAAGTTCAAGAGCCACAAACTCCGGTTGTGAGAAGATCTGGTCGAGAAAGAAGGCAGCCAGAAAGGTATAGTCCATCTGCTTTCAGTTCAAATTTTGCTTTGTCTGTCACTGATGATGATCCCAGAACTATGAAGCAAGCAGTGGATTCAGAGGATGGAAAACTCTGGAAAGAGGCCATGGTTGATGAAATGGCATCTTTGCACAAAAATGAGGCTTGGGATCTGGTAGAGTTGCCGGATGGAAGGAAACCCATTGGCAGAAAATGGGTGTTCAAGAAGAAGACTAATGCAGAAGGAAAGGTGGAGAAATACAAAGCTCAGTTGGTAGCAAAAGGTTATTCCCAGGTGTCGGGAATTGATTTTGGTGATATTTTTTCTCCTGTTGCCAAGGTAGCTTCTATTAGATTACTTTTATCTGTTGCTGCTGCTTTTGATTTTGAGGTAGAACAGATGGATGTGAAGACATCATTTCTTCATGGGGATTTGGAAGAGGAAATCTACATGAGGCAACCTGAAGGCTTTGCGGTGAAGGGTAAGAAAGAACTGGTATGCAAGTTAAAGAAGTCTCTGTATGGGTTAAAACAGTCACCAAGGATGTGGTATCGGAAATTTGATACATTTATACGGGGACTTGGCTTCACCAGAAGCAAAGCAGATCATTGTGTGTATTTTAAATTAATTGGTGACTGTGTTATTTATCTGGTCTTGTATGTGGATGATATGTTGCTGGTTGGAAACGACAAAGAAATTATCCAGGATTTGAAGACCCAATTGTCCTCCAATTTTGACATGAAAGATCTTGGTGCTGCAAACTATATTTTGGGCATGGAAATTAAAAGAGACCGGGCAAAGAGGAAGCTCTGGTTAAACCAGAGGAACTATGTCGAGACAATACTGCAGAGGTTTAATATGCAGGATAGTAAACCGGTGAAGGTTCCTATTCCTGTAGGTGTGAGGTTATCTGCTGAACAGTGTCCCAAGACACAAGAAGAGGAAGAGGACATGTCCCGTGTTCCATATGCAAGTGCAGTCGGTAGTCTGATGTATGCAATGGTCTGTACTAGACCAGACATTGCACATGCAGTGGGAGTATTGAGCAGGTTTATGTCAAAACCTGGGAAGGAGCACTGGATAGCAGTGAAGCGGGTTTTCAAGTATTTGCGTGGCACTAGTGATTATGGTTTGTGCTACCAAGTAAGACCAGGATTGGACAGGGTGTTGGATATTTATGGTTTTGTTGATGCAGACTAGGCTGGAGATCTGGATCAGAGAAGATCTACAAGTGGGTATGTGTTTAACCTATTTGTAGGTGCAGTCAGTTGGATGAGTAAGAAACAATTTGTAGTGGCATTATCAACTACAGAGGCATAATACATGGCAGCCACTCATGCAAGCAAGGAAGCAATTTGGTTGCAGAGATTGTGTTCAAGTATGGGGTTAGTACAGGGAGCTATAAGAATAGACTGTGACAGCCAAAGTGCAATTTTTTTGGCAAAGAACCCTGCTTATCATTCAAAGACAAAGCACATTGATGTTCAGTATCACTTTGTGAGGGATATGATAGAAGACAAAAAGGTGTTACTAGTAAAGGTGGACACTTTGAAGAATACTGCAGATGCATTGACAAAATCTGTGAGCTCTGAGAAGTTCTCTTGGTGTAGAGAAACAATGGGTGTTTCAGGGCTGGAAAAATGACTAAGCTCTCCTGTGGCCCCCTGTGGAAAGAAAACAACAAGTGGGAGATCGTTGGGTTGTGTTATATTGTGTTATTTTGGACCCTATATTAGGTTGGGCGAACCTACCTATGGTTTTGTGCATGATTTTCGCACATGGTATTGGACGCGATGGTTTTTCGGTCCATGGTATTGGATGCTTCGGCATGTATAAATATGTATTGTAACATTGAAAGGGACATAATGAAAAATCAAGCTAGTAGTCCCGGTTTTGGGATCCAGGGAAAAATCTCTGTGCATATGTGTTTTATGGGTTATGCTCTCGCATTGTTTATTTTCTTTGTTTAAGAATTCGTATGCAGGTAATTTCTGTACAGGGTTAAAACCTACAGAAATCATATTATATTAATATCTATCGCTTACCAAAAGAAATCAAATTATATTATCTATTTTTTTGGTATGTTTATGATTACAATTAAAAAAACTGTTACTACATGCATGCTTGTTTGTGAATAAATTTATTTTCAGATAATAACTAGTGAAAAGAAACTTGAAATATAAAATCAGCCTAAATAATTGTGATATATAATATAAGTTACAATGGAAAAAAAACTAGAATCAAAATAATTAATTGTGATACCTAATAAGTTATATTAATATGATGATAAAAGATATCCATCAGTGAATAAATATTTGAAAACAAGTATGATACTTAAATTATACTAGCCATGACCAAAACAACAACAAAGGCAAACAGCAACACCATCAGCAAGGATATTTCCTTTGGGTTTGTCAATAATTTGAGAGGTCAGCGCATGAACTAGAATTTGACAGGTCAATGCATGAATTGACAGAAAAATTTAACTATGGTGTGTCTATAGCATGTCATTAAAGATATAATAGACAAAAGTCCAAATAGCCACATGTTCCTCTACATGTGAAGGAATATGGAAGAGACCATATAGGGATTACATTGAAATTTGTTATCAACAACTTATAGGAGCTAAATTTCCCATAGAAGTTAGCCATGTATGGATGCCAAAGTTTTATTTTCTAAGCTCAAGGGAATGTATGGATGGATGGATGGATGGATGATGGATATTTATTTCAATGAAGGTAGATTCTCTTAAATTTAACTTATCACATATGCAGAGAGAGATTTGAACATGCCTAATTTTCTTAATTCTTACGGAGAAGATTTACACACACTTTTTTTTAGGAGTTAATAAATAGGAAGGAGGTCACAAAACAAGAAATAAATGAAATCGACAACAACCATACAAGTAATAACTCAACATTTACATGGTAAACCCTGACAGAGTGTCAAGGAAACATCCATGGGGGAAGGAATTGGAATCTCCATTCAGTCAATAAATGATTCTCCTTTACAATAGTTCGGGCATCCATCAGTTTTATATATGAGCCTTTGTTACATAACTGCTGATTCGGTATGAAACTAACTTGTCAATAACTAATACAATTTACCCAAATTTACATTAATTAGTTGTCAACTACCAACAAACTCCACCTTGACAACAATTTTCCTAATCCCTTGCCCATGCCAATTCATCATCTTTTCTACAATCCAAGAGAAGCTAAACACCATCACAACTTCTCTACTATAACTAGATTTGTGAATATGTCTGCACAATTCTCTCTTGTATTGACCTTTTGAAGAGCTACTTTTCTGCCATCGATCACATGTCTTAGAAAATGATACCTTACATCAATGTGCTTGGTTCTACTATGATAAGCAGGATTTGTAGCCAAGTGAATATCACTTTGACTGTCATAAAGTACATTCATTCACTTTCTCCTGTGTCCTTCCAATCTCATAAAGTAGACCCTTTAACCAAATTGTTTCTTTACTAGCATCTGAAGCAGCTATATATTATGCTTCGGTAGTGGACAATGCAACTGTTTCTGAAAGCTTTGACATCCAACTAATTGCTCCACCTGCAAGAGTAAAGAAATAACCTATAGTAGATATTCTTTTGTCTAAATCACCTACATAATCAACATCTACATATCCGCAGTCTGATCCTTCATTACCTCTAAAGATGATGCAATGGTCACTAGTGCCTCTTAGATATCTAAGCACCCATTTCACTGCTCACCAATGTTCTTCACCTCGATTTGTCATGAGCATGCTCACAACTCCAACTGCATGTGAAATGTTAGGTCTTGTAGATACCATCTCATATGTTAAGTTTCCTACAAAATTTGCATATGGTACATGAGACATATACTGCTTTTCTTCATCATTTCTATGACTCAAAGCCAAAGAAATATTAAAATGGGAAGCTAATGGAACATTAACAGGTTTCACATTGTTCATATATAACTTTTCAAGTACTTTTTCCACATACTTCTGCTGTGATAACCAAATCTTACCATTTTTCTTGTCTCTGTGTATCTCCATGCCCAAGATATGTTTCACTGCTCGAATATCCTTCATATCAGACATCATAGAGATTTGAGCCTTTAACCTGCTGATCTCTTCCATGATTTTGCTTGCAATAAGCATATCATCAACATACAAAGCTAAGATAATGAATATTCCATTGAAACTTTTGAAGTATACACAATGACCATACTCACTTCTAATAAATTTCTGGCTCACCATGAAGGAGTCAAACTTCTTGTACCATTGTCTGGGAGACTGCCTCAAACCATACAATGATTTCCTGAGCTTGCAAACTAATCTTCTACTGCGACCTTATACAAAACCTTCTATTTGTTCCATATATAACTCTTCATTCAAATCACCATGTGGAAAAGCTGTTTTAACATCTAACTGTTTCTAACTCAAGATTAGTAATGCAATTAGTGCCAACATAGTACGAATAGAAATACGTTTTACAATTGGTGAAAATTTTTCATGAAAGTCGATACCTTCAACCTAAGAATACCCTTCTGCTACCAGTCTCACCTTATACCTTTCGGTACTTCCATCAACTTTCTGTTTCAGTTTGAAGACCCATTTGCATCCAACAACACTTCTCCCTTCAAGAAGTTCTACAAGATCCTAGGTATTGTTCTTGGCTAAGGAATCCATTTCTTCTTCCATAGCCATTTTCCACTTTTCGCTATCTATATCATCTATTGCTTCCTGATAACAAGAAGGTTCCCCATCTTCTGTAATAAAAAAAAATATGAAGAAGAACCTTCATACCTTTCTGGAGTTTTCCTTTCCCTTGCAGACCTTCTTAGAGTGACTGGTTGCTGAACTGGTTCAGAAACTTGAACTGGTTAGAAACTTCAACAACTTCCTTTGTATCTTCAAAACCTTTTTCTCGAGAATCCTCTTCTTCCTTTTGACTATAATAAAAAAATCTAGCCTCCAACTAAACTTGTTGATTTGGTGATACTTGTTCCTATTCAATTCTTTCAACATTTGATTTTAAAAGAGAAGATTCATCAAATGTTACATCTCTACTAATGACTATCTTCCGCGATTTAGAATCCCACAACCTGTACCCTTTCACTACATAGTCATACCCAACAAAGACATAACATTTCGATTTTGGATCTATTTTGAACATTGAATTTTAGGAATAAGAGAATAAGCATCACAACCAAATATCCTTAAATGTGAATAATCACAAGACCGACCTGTCCAAACTTCTTCAGAAATTTTACGATTAATTGCTACTGAAGGTGATCTATTAACTAAATAACAAGCAGTGGATACTGCTTCTGCCCACAACTCCTTTTGCAAGTTATCATTGCTAATCATGCTTCTGGCACATTCCATAAGAGTCTCATTCATACATTCAGCAACACCATTTTGCTGAGGTGTATAAACAAAAGTTTTGTGTCTAACAATTCCTTCATCCTTACAATATTGTTCAAATTCTATTAAAGTGAATTCGCCACCATTGTCAATTCTTAAACATAATTTATTTGCCTGTTCTTTTGTCTACAATTGCTTTAAATTGTCTAAACATATTGAATACATCAACTTTCTTTTTCAGCATAAAGACCCAAACTTTTCGGGAGAAATCATCAATAAATGTTAAAAAATATAGAGAACCTCCATATGGTACAACAAGAGATGGTACCCACAGATCTGAATGAATATAGTCTAAAATATATTTAATATTATGATTTCCATTTTTAAATCTCTGTTTACAATGTTTTCCATACACACAATGTTTACAGAAATCCAACTTCAAAGATTTCAGATCAGGAAGAGATTTATGTTTCATCAGTATTTGAAGACCTTTCTTACTCATGTGACCCAATCGCTGATCCCATAGGCGAGTACCTGATTCTTCTTTTTCTGACACAATCGATGCTTCACTGATCTGAGTACTTCCTTTGAGTCTATAAGGATTTCTGACCTTTTATGCTTTCATAACAACTAGGGCACCTTTAAAGACTTTGAACACTCCATTATGACCTATAAACTTATAACCATTCGAATCCAACACTCCCAAAGAAATCAATTTTTTCTTCGAATCAGGTACATGTCTAACACTAGTTAATGTTCTAACTATGTTATCATACATTTTAATCCTGAGATTTCCCATCCAACAGTCTGACATGATACATTATTACCCATAAACACAAAAACTACCATTTACATTTTCATATGAATTAAACCAATTTCTGTGTGGACACATGTGATGAGAAGTACCAGAGTCTAACAGCCAGATTTCAACACCCTGAGAGACATTACATGAAGTTTCATCTATCATACATAATTCTTCAATAGATAAAAATTCATCTATCATAGCTGAATCAACCTAATTTGCTTCCTTCTTCGGGTTATCAGACTCTTGTCGTTTCCAACAGTCTTTCTCCAAGTGTCCAATTTTATTACAGTGCCAACATTTTGCCTTACACTTCTTTCCCTTTGATTTAGATCTGGAAGACCCCCTTATTTTTTCTCCTCTTTCCTTTGACCTTCCTTTAGCTATCATAGCTTCTGATGCAACTGTTTCATTACTAGATTTCCTTTGTACTTCTTTAGACAAGAGAGCTCCCACAACTGATTCAAATTTCAAAGAATAAGTCGTGCTCAAACTAATTGAAGTTACGAAGTGATCCCATGATTAGGGCAGAGATCACAACAAGGTTATAGCTTTGTATTCTTCCTAAATTTTAACATCCATATCTGCTAGTTGGCATATAAGTGAATTAAAAACATTCAAATTTTCTACAACTTTTGAACCCTCCTTCATTCGAAGACTATATAGTTGTCTTTTCAAATAAATTCTATCAGTTAATGACTTTGTCATATATAGTTTTTCCAGTTTTTCCCATAAACCTAAAGCTATACTCTCTTCAACAATGTTGAAGAGAACTTCATCTGTCACGCATAACCTAATGGTACTGAGAGCTCGGGCATCCAAGTCCTCACAGTTCAAATCATTCATGCTTGCAAGTTTCTTATTTGCCCTATCCAATGCCTTGTGCAACCCTTGTTGCACCAACAAATCCCTAACTTTCAATTTCAAAAGAGAAAAATTTCTCTTGCCGGTGAATTTCTCCACCTCGAATTTTGCATTCGACATCTTGGCCATTTCTTTCCTCCTAGGGTTTCAGTCTTTCAACTACGGTTTATTTTAGGTTTCCCTTTCTTTAAAAAACTTTCTGGATTCCAAAAATTCCCTTTTTTCAAACAAAGAAACCCTTCAACAATTTTATTTTTTTAAATTTGTTTTTCTTTCCTTCAAATTAATGAAAATCCTTTGTATTTCTTTCCTTCAAATTTTAATGAAAAACCCTTTGTTCTTCTTTCCTCCAAATTTGAACAAATCCCTTTGTTTTTCTTTCCTCCAAATTTAAACAAATTTCTAGAAATATTTCCTCGGAAAAATTTCTTTCAAATTATTTTAAAAAATTACTCAGATCTATTTCTAGTGACAAGGAAGCTAGGCTCTGGAGCCCCTCCTCGACTACTCTGCCAGCACGTAGAGGCAGCATGCTTCCTTGTAGAATCTCTAACAATCCATGCAGAGACAACACACTTCCGCACACTTCCTGGTAGCACACACTAGACTAGTCACAATTTCAATGGCTCTTCCTCTCTACTACAACACGCATAGGTCAAGGATCTCCTTGACGCACGCATGCAGACTTGATAGAGCCTCCTCGCTCCTCCTTGTAAACAGTGGTTCACCTCTGGTTTTTAACATGCAACAATTTACATGTAGAGCAGTGATTGGTCTTAACGCAGAGGGTAGAAATCTGGTGGTAGGCTCTCTGAGCTCCAGTCTATGCTCACACAGAGATACTCTGGTCCAACACTTGAGCATACAGAGGCAACTAGCACACTCCTCTGATCAGTATGCAACAGATCTCAATGAAAACTCCCTCTGTTAATCTGTAATCCAAAGATGACCATGCATGCTCAACTCACTCTGGTAATCTGAAATTGCCTCCAAAAAATGACCACGCAGGCTCTTATGCAACCTTTTCTTTCACACACATTTCACTCAATTCAACTAGAAGGTACTTGTATCCAAAAAACTCAACTCAACTGGACTCTGATACCATTTGTAGGAGTTAATAAACAAGAAGGAGGTTACAAAACAAGAAAGAAATGAAACTGATAACAACCATACAAGTAATAACTCAGGATTTACGTGGTAAAACCTTGACAGAGTGTTAAGGAAACGTCCACGGGGAAAAGGATTGGAATCTCTATTCAATCAATAAATGATTCTCCTTTACAATAGTTCTGGCATTCATCAGTTCTATATATGAGCCTCCGTTACATAACCGCTGATTCGGTATGAAACTAACTTGTCAATAACTAATACAATCTACCCAAATTTACATTAATTAGTTGTCAACTACCAACATTTTTTTTCTCCATAAAATTAACCCATGGTTTTCATCCAAACTCATTTCTCTCACTACACTATGCCATGAAAAATCCAAGCCTCCAGTTACACACTATGCTATCAAAAGTATGCTCTCAAAAGCCAATCCTCCAGCCATTTATTCTTATGTTGTTGAAACAGTTCATGAGAATTAAATGGTTGAAGAAAATAAGATTAAATGGCTGACGAAATGAACAAAAGTGTAAGGAAAATTAAAGTTAGTTGACTGCATATTTGAAAAGCAAAAACTACAAATAAATATGGAAATATTGATACATTGAAAAGACAAAAATTGAGATTATTATATAAATGTTTAATTTATTTTCCATTAAGAACATTATTTTTTTTTCTAAAGAAAGAGTCAGACCTTCTATTAACTTGTGACTAAAAAATATGTTACAAAAGTTACAACAGGCGTTAAGAGTAAGCAATTCCTCCAACAAAGGGAAGATGTTTAGCAGCACTTAGTACCCGTACAAAAAGAGATGTCGTGACAAAACATTTAGTGGACGTAAAAAGGGGAATATATAATGCATCCAAGATATTTCAGGTCTGCTGACTTTATCCCGGACCCACTAACCTGCTCGATAACCTATATTCATCGATCTACTCCCTCAAGATCTAACAGTCAATGGCCATATCAGGCGAAACATAAGCCCGAGGAATTCCCGCCCGATGAGGTCTATATTCTCTCACCTCTCAAAGCCACATGTAGACTGTTGAGTGGTATCACATGCAATTCGTAGAAACCACTTTTGGTTTTGAGGGCACCCGATATGGGTGGAAAACCGGAAG
This sequence comes from Pinus tabuliformis, assembly GCA_031772625.1. NCBI lineage: Eukaryota > Viridiplantae > Streptophyta > Pinopsida > Pinales > Pinaceae > Pinus > Pinus tabuliformis. The sequence goes on along the minus strand of CM062819.1, from coordinate 86,705,258 downwards.
TTGTTTTGACTCCCGTTGGCTCTCTCCTGGACCCACTAACCTGCTCAATAGCCGATAGCCATCGATCTGCTCCTGCATGATCAAACAACCAATGGCCATATCGGGCTGAGCAGAAGCTCAAGCAATACCCGCCTGATGATGGTGGTATTCTCTCTCCTCCAAAAGCCACATATAGGCTGTTGTGTTGGGTCCCTATAATACTAGTGATTACCCCATTACTATTGTAGTTATACCCCTTATTTATATCGATGTACCCATGTAGTGCCCATATTGTTACTATTGTGCCACATATAAGCCCACTATTGTTGTGCCCTACAATATTATTGTTATGTAGGCTTTGATTGTATTGGGACCACTTAGACTCCTATATATAGAAAGGAGGTATTTTCATTTGTATTATCCAAGAATTGTTCATTTATGTAATGTAAAGGAGGTTGCCCCCTCGAAGAGGCTGAATTCTAAGGCGTGGATCTCTCTTTTCTATCTTTTTGTGAGCTGGTTTCATAACATTTGGTATCAGAGCTTTGGATTCTAGGGTTTCGCTGCTCCAAACAGGTCATCGTGGCATTTTCGCTATAACTTTTTTTCTGTAACGTCTTAGACGTCTCAAAAAAAACCCATTTGAGAAGAATTGGCGCTGAACCTGGGGTCCGAAGTTCAGAGCTTTTCGCACGATAGTTGCGGAGAGATGATCTAAGGAAGTTGGCCTTGTTGCAGACTCCTGAATTACATTCAAAACAGGTGACCTGGGGAAAATCGTCATAATTCTCTCTCTGAGGATCGGATTGAAATTTCGTAAAAAGGTACAGAAAGAGGATGGACTGTAGTTTCTTGTATGTGTGTTTTAGATTCAAAGGTTGAAACAGTGGCTCGTGGCACATCGTACAAGTTCGCTCTACTGAACCAGTCTAAAAGCAAGTCACTGTGGGAGATTTCACACAACTCTTCCTTGGAGAATCCAATTTGGCGCAGACTTGTGGCATTGGAAAGAGGACACAGAAGGCTACTGCAGTTAGAAATTTCAAAACTGGATGATTCGAAATTACAGAGACACATCAGATTCAATATCAGGCTTCTATAAAGTGAAAAAAAGGTGTGTAGTTTTTTTGTTTAAATTTTTGTGTAAGCTTGGTTTAACGGAATTCAAAGGGCATAGTAAAGAATTATTATCAGTAACTGATGCCCCGAGGAAAGAAAATGCAAACACCTAGTAAGGAACCTGAAAGCTCTAGCATGACTCATGAAGAAGAAGAAGAAATGCTACGTGATATATCAAAATTACAAGAACAAGTGCAACAAATGTCACGCTCACAAAAACTAACAGAAGCTAAGATAAGTGGCGTGGAATCTAAGATAAAGGGCATGGAAGCTAATATGGATGATTCAAAGACAGATTTGAAGAGAGACATGGCAGGTTTGAAGATAGATTTGAAGACAGATTTGAAGAGAGACATGGCAGATTTGAAGATAGATTTGAAGACAGATATAGAAGAATTGAAGAAGTTGCTACAAGAAAGTGTCACTAATGGTGAAAAGGTAGTAAATGGAACTCATGATGAGAACAAAAGAAATGTTAATCATGATACCATAGACGCTAATGTTGGATCAAAGACTCATCATGTTCCAAAATTCGATATGAGGAAGTTTGATGGCAAGGATCCCGCCACATGGATATTACATATGGAGCAATTCTTCGATCTCAATAATGTGCAAAACACACAAAAGGTACGTATGGCAACTTTATATTTGGAACCAAATCAGTTTGTATGGTATCAATGGCTTTGTTCTCGTAAACAATTTATCACTTGGGCAATTTTTACGGAAGAATTGATAGCACATTATGAGGATACAAAAAGCAACACTTTTTTTAGCCAATTGATGAGTCTCAAACAAAAGGGTTCAATAATGGAGCACATTGAGGAGTTCCAAAAATTGAACATAAAGGATAAAAGATATTCCAGAGGAGCATAGGATTGATGTGTTCATAGGGTCTTTAAAGGATAATATCCAACATGATGTGCGCCTTTGGGAACCTGATTCATTAGAGAAGGCATTCAGGTTAGCAAGAAAAATGGAAAGCAAAATTATGGCAACTAGGAGGCATACCATTCACAACTATAAAGATGGAAGTGTTGTTGCCCATAGTCTTCCACAACCTACAAGGTTGACACTGCAACAATTGGAAGAAAAAAGAGCAGAAGGGCTTTGTTACAATTGTGATAGCAAATACACAACAGGTCATAAGTGTGCTGAGAAGAAATTATTCTACATAGATTGTGAAGAGGAAGAAGAAAAGGAGCAAGAAAGGTCAAAAGAAGAGGATATATTCCAGGAACAAAGCCTATATGAAGAACAAATAAATCCGACCATATCTTGTAATGCATTGGCGGGAATTACCACTCCTCAAACCATCAAGATAGAAGGACAAATCAAGAAGAAAAAGGTGATAGTGTTGATTGATTCAGGAAGCACCCACAATTTTATTCATTGTAGGGTAGCAAAAGAATTGAATTGCTTCCTATATCCAGCACCAGAGTGTCAAGTGATGATTGCAAATGGAGGAACAATAAATTTCTCTGGAAAGTGCCATAATATCAAGCTATCCATGGGAGAATATGTATTGACTAGCCCAATGCTTTCCATTCCAATGGGAGGTGCTGATGTTGTACTAGGAGTCCAATGGCTACAATCCTTGGGTACAATAGCTTTTAATTTTCAAGAACTTTTCATGAAATTTTCTGTGGAAGGAAAGGAAGTTGAATTAAGGGGTATTGCAGGGAAACCAGGAAAGATAATCAGCTCTAATGGTATGACAAAGCTTCTAAAAAAGGAGCAAAGGGGTGTAATTGCACAATTATGTTCGCTAGATGTTTCCACATTAGAATCATCTATTTCTCCAGATCTCCAAAAAGTCCTGGACAATCATTCCAAGGTATTTGAGACTCCCAAAGGTCTCCCAACTATGCGTGATCATGATCATGCTATTCATCTGATTCCAGGAAGTGTTCCTCCAAACATCAGGCCGTACAGATATCCCTATGTCCAAAAACGTGAAATTGAACGTATGGTTGCAGAAATGCTAGAGGCTGGTATAATTCAACCGAGTCAAAGTTCTTTCTCTGCTCCAGTAGTATTGGTGCAAAAGAAGGATGGATCATGGCGCATGTGTCCGGATTATAGGGAGCTCAACAAGCTCACTATTAAAGATAAGTTCCCCATTCCTGTCATTGATGAATTATTGGATGAATTGCATGGATCAATTTACTTCACCAAGTTGGATCTTCGTTCAGGATATCATCAAATCAGAATGAAGATTGAAGACATTCCGAAAACGGCATTTAGAACTCATGAGGGTCATTATGAATTTTTGGTCATGCCTTTTGGCCTTACCAATGCACCTTCAACATTTCAAGGTTTGATGAATTCAATTTTCAAACCATTCCTTAGAAAATTTGTGTTAGTATTTTTTGATGATATACTTATCTACAGCAAGTCTTGGAAGGATCATGTTGAACATGTCGACAGGGTGCTACAACTATTGGAAGAGAAACAATTATATGCCAAAAGATCCAAATGTTTCTTTGGAGTCCAGGAGGTGGAATATTTGGGTCATATTGTATCTCATGAAGGAGTTAAGGTAGACCCTACCAAAATTAAAGCCATTAAGGAATGGAAAATCCCCACATCCATAAAGCATTTGCGCGGATTTCTTGGGTTGACAGGGTATTATCGCAAGTTTGTTAAGAATTATGGGAGAATAGCAGCACCTCTAACGACATTATTGAAGAAAGATGCATTTTCATGGACTCCGGAAGCAACAAAGGCCTTTGAACATCTTAAAGAGGCAATGTGCCAAGCACCGGTCTTAGCTACACCGGACTTCACAAAAACCTTTACTGTGGAATGTGATGCTTCAGGAAATGGAATTGGTGCTGTTCTAATGCAAGATGAAAGACCCATTGCCTTTGAAAGTCGTCCAATCAAGGGAAAGTTTCTAAGAAAAGCTATTTATGAGAAGGAAATGTTGGCAATACTCCATGCACTTAAGAAATGGCGACCCTACCTAATGGGAAGACACTTCAAGGTAAAAACAGATCATGATAGCCTTAAATACTTTTTAGAACAAAGATTATCCTCTGAAGAGCAACAAAAGTGGGTCACAAAGATGTTGGGTTATGACTTTGAAATCATCTACAAAAAGGGGAAGCAAAATGTGGTGGCAGATGCACTCTCAAGGAAGGATGAGGATGTGGAAGCATTGTTGTGCGCTATTTCTATCATCCAACCAGATTGGATAAATGAAGCAAGGGAGGAATGGAAGAATGACGAAGAAGTGTGGGCACTTATTCGAAAGCTACAACAAGATTCCAGTACGTCTGATACATTTAGCTGGAAAAATGATTCGTTATGGTACAAAGATCGTTTATACCTCTGTAAGAATTCCCAGCTAAAACAAAAGATTCTTATGGAATTGCACACTTCTCCCTTAGGAGGGCACTCAGGATTTTTAAAAACTTACCACAGGGTTAAGAAGGAATTTTTTTGGGATGGCCTTAAATCAGATATTCATAAGTTTGTGGCAGAATGTTTGGTTTGCCAGCAAAATAAAGTTGAAACAATTAAGACACCGGGTCTATTACAACCTTTACCCATTCCAAGCCAACGTTGGGAGGAGGTATCAATGGATTTTATCACAGGTTTACCAAAGTCTGAGGGAAAGAGTGTCATCATGGTGGTAGTTGACAGACTTACCAAGTATGCACACTTTTGTGCATTATCACATCCATTTAAAGCCAGTACAGTTTCTACTGCATTTATGGAAACAATTCAAAAGCTACATGGAAACCCAAAGATTATTGTAAGTGACAGAGATCCCATTTTCACTGGAAATTTTTGGACAGAATTATTTTCTTGTCTTGGTACTCAGTTAGCTCATAGCTCATCTTATCATCCTCAATCTGATGGGCAAACTGAGATAGTAAACAAATGTTTGGAAGGATACCTTCATTGCTTTGTATCTGATAAACAGACACAATGGGTCAAATGGTTGCCTCTGGCTGAATGGTGGTATAACACTTCCTTTCATACAGCAACAAAAATGACCCCATTTATGGCACTTTATGGGTATCAACCACCATCCATCACATCATATTTAAGAGAAAATTCTAAGGTTCAGGCAGTGGAACATCACATCGAACATCAACAACAAGTCCTCCAACTCTTAAAGGATAACCTTGTGTTGGCACAGAATAGAATGAAACAACAGGCAGATCAGCATCGCAATGAAAGAAGTTTTGATGTAGGTGATTGGGTATTCCTACGGCTACAACCATATAAGCAAATTTCCCTCAAGCAAGCTAAGAAGAATAATAAATTATCACCAAAGTATTATGGTCCGTACAAGGTGTTGCAAAAGATTGGTACTATGGCATACAAATTGGAGCTTCCTGCAGCTTCTCGATTGCACCCAGTTTTCCATGTTTCATGCTTAAAGAAGGTTATAGGCGACAAGCTCCCAGTTCAAACAATATTGCCAGAACTTGACGAAGAAGGAAAAATTATATTGGAACCGGAAGCAGTTATAGAAACAAGAACTCGACAGCTACGAAATCGATCAATTTCAGAGTACCTTATCAAGTGGAAGAACTTATCCGCTGAAGATTCCACATGGGAGGATGAGAATTTTATGCAGAAGTATCCTGAACTACTCAAGCGTTGAGGACAACACTTTTTTGAAGGAGAGGGGCATGTTGGGTCCCTATAATACTAGTGATTACCCCATTACTATTGTAGTTACACCCCTTATTTATATTGATGTACCCATGTAGTGCCCATATTGTTACTATTGTGCCACATAGAAGCCCACTATTGTTATTGTTGTGCCCTACAATATTATTGTTATGTAGGCTTTGATTGTATTAGGACCACTTAGACTCCTATATATAGAAAGGAGGTATTTTCATTTGTATTATCCAAGAATTGTTCATTTATGTAATGTAAAGGAGGTTGCCCCCTCGAAGAGGCTGAATTCTAAGGCGTGGATCTCTCTTTTCTATCTTTTTGTGAGCTGGTTTCATAACATGTTGAGTGGCATCGCATGCAATTTGTAGAAACCACTTTTGGTTTTGAGGGTGCCCGATATGGGTGGAAAACCAGAAGCTATTTTGACTCTTGTTGGCTTTCTTTCAGACCCACGAACCTGCTCGATAGTTGATAGCCATCGATTTGCTCCCCCATGATCAAACGGTCAATGGCCATATCGAGCAAAGCAGAAGATCAAAGAATACCCACCCGATGAGGGTGGTATTCTCTCTCCTCCCAAAGCCATGTGTTGACAGTTGAGTGGCATCGCATGCAATTCGTATAAACCACTTTTGGTTTTGAGGGCACCCGATAACGATGGTAAACAGGAAGTTGTTTTGACTCCCACTGACTAACTGCTGAACCCACCAACCTGCTCGTTGGCCTGTAGGCTTTGCTCTTCCGCTCAATGTTCTCCTTTGAGACCAACAAGTTTCCAAACTCTGTGTATCTTCCTAACATAACCCTATTCATCATTGATGAAAGGTGACAGTCAGTTGCCCTGTCTCTTCTAGTATTTCTCCATATCTGTGAGGGCCCTAAAAGAATAGCCTTCACGCATTTGGCTGTCTGGTACCTCCTCCCACCTGCAGCACATGTTATCTCGAGTGCATCTTACCCCTTCATTGGCTAGCCAGTCTGCTACATTGTTGGCTTCTCTTCTTACATGAATGAAACTTAGAGTTCTTAGAATTCTAAGGTGAGATTGAATTCTGTGATAGACCTATAGAAGTCTCCAGTGGATCGAGACTTTATCTGGTGAAGTGCCTGTGCCTAGCCATTTGACTAAATTGATGATTAATTCAGAGTCAGCCTTGATAATGGCATTGTGAATGTTGTACTCTATTAGAATCTCCAAGCAAAGCTCCATAGCCATAATTTCAGCCATATTATTGGTGGCCCTTCCTAGGTAGCTGTGGAAGATGACTTTTAAGTTGCCCTCCTCATATCTAATAACTCCACCATAACCAGCATCCCCAAGGTTACCTTTTGAGTCTCCATCTATGTTGAATTTTAAAAAACCATGTGGAGGAGGTTTCCAGAAATCTTTTCCTTCTGAGGTATGCTTCACAGTTCCATTAGGAATCTGTGGGTTATGTGACTGAAGTCCCAGCAGTTTTAGAATGCAGGCTTCTCTGTTTCCCGGGGGCTTTCCTAGAGAATTCCCCCCCAGGGCATTGACTGTTTCCTTAAGCTGCTTTAGGATTACTGCTACGATATTTTGAGCTAGGCCAATCTTGTCTTTGAAGATTCTGTTGTTGCGTTCTTTCCATACATTCCAAATCAAGAAAACTGGAGTCAGAGCCAAGGCTGTATTTACTGTCTCATTGTCGGAGAAGTCTCTTCTCCAGTTTTTCAATGTAACAATAATGTCATTTTTGTTCTTGTCTGTCTGCCCAAAGACATAGGCTACCCAATTCCATAAGGTTGAGGTGTAGGAGTAGAGGTTGAGAAGATAATTCATGGTTTCTTCCTACTGGCCACATAAATGACATCTTGAAGGACTAGCAAACCCTCTCTTTCTTACACTCTCCCACATTAGAATCTTTTCATGTTGAACCAAACACCTGAACAGTTTGATCTTCTTCCAGTGTGGGTTGTTCCATATATCTTTCCATGTCTTGTCAGTGCTTGGTAAGTTAAGTCCCATATCTATTCTTTTGGCTTCTTCGAGGTTGAAGACCTCCTCATTATTTCTACCCCATCTTAGTAGGTCATCCGAAGTTGAGGTCTAAATTTATCTCTTTTCCAGGATGATCTCTAGAGCTTTAGCTTGATGTTTCAGTAGGGTTGCCTCATTGTAGTCTGGTAGCTTCCAAATTCTCCATTTGCTATTCTCCCTTGACTATTCCCATTAGTCACTTACTTTTTTCAGTCCTTTGTTTATTGTATCAGTCTGAATGCGATTTAGTTCCTCTCTGCTAAGGTTACCTTCCTGCTGCCTATTTTACTCCTAGAACCAAGCAATGTTTCCATTTCTCATCTCCCAGAAAGTGTGTTTTTGTACTAAAGCTTTGTTCTCCCAGGCCTTGTTCCAAATATGGGAACCTTATATGTGTCTTGGCATTATTATGTGGTCCTTTTCTTTCCAATCCATTGCATATTTTTGTTTCTAGAGTTTCTCCCAGGGGTTTTGAATTTCCTTTAGCCATCTCCACTATAGTTTTGCTTCGAAGACTTTGTTTAGAATCACTGGGTCATGTAGACCTAAAACACCATGGGATTTGGGTTTGCAGATCTTGTCCCAAGCTACCAGAGCCCATTTCTTTTTCTCTTCTCCTTTTCGCCAAAGAAAGTCTCTTCGAATATTTCTAATTTTATGAAGGATTCCTGATGGTGTCAGAAGGGCTAAAAACATGAATATTGGGATGGGTTGAAGTATCGCCTTGGTGAGGACTAACCTCCCCGCTAAATTCAAGAATCTTCTAGTCCACTTATTGACCTTGTCCTTCAGTTTATTTGTTACAGCCTTCCAGATGTCCTCTCTGAGCGATTTGTCTGTGAGGGGTACTCTCAAATATTTAGAGGGCAGTTAATCTCTTTGAAAGCCTAGAATTCTGGAGAGACTCCTTTGAATAGAGATATCAGTGTTGAAAAAGAAGACCTTTGATTTTTCAAGGTTAACTTCAGTACCAGCAGCCAAAGAAAACTCATATAGAATTGGTTTGAATGCTTTGGCTTCCTTGACTATGGTTATGTCTTGTAGCATAGTGTCATCCACAAATTGTTGATGGGTCAAAGTGTTTCCATCCTGAGTGAGTCTCAGTCCTTGTATTCTTCCTTCCTCCCTGGCAGCCGTGATCACTCTGCCCAATCCTTCCATCATGAGAATGAAAGGGAATGGAGAAAGAGGATCACCTTGTCTAAGGCCTCTTAAAGGCTTGAATGTTCAAGATGGAGAGCCATTAAGGATAATTGAGCAACTGACAGTAGTGACAAGAGCCATGACCCACCTCATCCAATTGTGGTTAAATCCATAAGCTTTGAGAACATCCCTGATGTAAGACAAGCTTAGTTTATCATAAGATTTTTCTATATCCAGCTGTATTAACATGCCTCCTTGCTTATTGGTTTTGAAGGAGTGCACCACTTCATGAGCTTGAATGATATTATTGAGAATTTGCCTCCCTTCCACCTATCCAGTTTGCTCCTCCGACACAAGTGTTGGAAGAAGGGGTTTGAGTCTATTGGCAATGACTTTGGAAATGATTTTGTACACCACATTGCATAAAGCTATGGGTCAAAATCTGTTAAGAGTGGTGGCTTTTTCTTATTTGGGGATTAAGGCAATGAAGGATTCATTAATGGCTCTCAAAATTGATTTAGAGTTTCTCGAGTCCTCCACTACTTCCATAATGTCATGTTTGAATATCTTCCAACATGATTTGAAGAAGTCTACATTGAAACCATCTAATCTTGGAGCTTTCCCATTATGCATTTCTTTGATGACCTCATTGATCTCTTCCTTCGTCACTGGCCTGTTGAGATTATGATTGTCTTCCCTGGTTACCAGCTTTGGAATGTGCTGGGTAAATTGTTTAGTGAATTGTGATCTGTCTACCATGTTCTCCTCGACAATACTTTGAAAGCGTTGGACCAGAACATCTTCCATATTCTCATGAGTATTTTTCTCTGTTCCTTGGGGATCTGTAAGTTTTGTTATCCTGTTGTTAGCCTTGTGTGCAATTGTAGACTTGTGAAAGAACTTAGTGTTTCTCTCCCCTTCCTTAATCCATTGCACTCTATATTTTTGTCTCCAGAATATTTCCTCCTGATGACATTTGTTATCCCATTATTGTTGAAGCGAGTCTGCTAGCTCTTTTCTTTCCTCTGTGAAGCGTTCTGATATGAGAATTTGGTTAATCTCATGTAATTTCTTTTTGTTGGAAATAATACTAAGAGGGGGGGTGAATCAGTATTATCGGAAAAACTTTTTCAATTTCATACTCAGAAACATATACGCTACTTCAGTTAAGTGAACCAGCGGGTACACGCTACTGTGTCTAAAGTAACCAGCGTATAACCAGAAATCTTAAGATTCAGTTAGTTTATCTTCAGTAAATGCATAAGGACATTATTAACCATATTAATAGTAAACAGGTGCAGTATAACAGAACAGATCATCACACAAAAGCCACACACATGAACACCATGATATAAGGTGGAAACCCAATGTGGGTGAAAACCACCTGCTGCAAGTTGTCTCTATCTTTCTTTAATAAGAAACTTCAGTTTACAATCTTTTGTACTGGTGCAGCCTTATACCAGTACGCAGGCTACAACCTGCAGAAGGCTACAACGTTCTCTCATTTTCCAGACTCTCCTGGAAGGGAGCTCCAACCCCCTTTGCTCTTCTACTAGCTAAGATACTAGTACGTAGGTGCTGGCCTACAATCTTCTTTCCTTCAGGTACCACTTTGCATACATTTTCAGACTGGATATTCCTGAAGCACAACATTGCAATCTGAAGACCACAATTCATCAATTTTCATAACAGATCATTGAAGCACAAAACAACCAATACTAGCATCATCAATCTTTGAATCACTGAACCACTGAAACCCTGTCAACACCCAGTCACCAGAACACAGAGCAAACTACAGAACTCTGCAATAACAGTCAGACCCAACTGCAACCCCAAAAATTAAACTTCAAAAGATATATGCTACTTCAATGAGACCAACCCACGTATACACGTGCTTTTACCAAAGACAACCTGCGTACAGATCTAAAAATAATTTCTCATAACTTGCAGCTGTACCAGACATCAGTAATACCCAGAACATAACATTGTGTTAGTATGCAGATCTAAAAATATGCATAATCAACCACATAACAATAGTTAATTTCAAACCATTTGATCCTGATATATCCTTAGATCTAGTCTTCCATCAACCGGTGTGATCTCTCCTTATCTTAGATCAAGCAACCCAGAACCTACATACTAGATCTCTTTCTTTATCAGATATTCAAGACTTTTTCGACACACTTGCCTAATGATCTTCTTCTCCTTTTATAGTCTTAGGCCTTGCTCAATACCACGGGCCAAAACCATAGTAATCCATTACCATCAACTTCAAAACTAGGGATCAACACGTCTGTCGAGATACCTTGGTCAAAAACACAGGCTCAAGTACCGAGGACTAACTACCACGGACCAAAATAAAGCTTCTCGACATGTACGCTCTTTTCTGTTCATGAAACTGCGTGTATACGCGACTTCGTATATAGCGAGCCTGCGTATCCGCGACTTAGTATATAGCGTACCAGCGTGTATACGCAACTTGGGCTTAATGAACCTGCGTATATGAAATTTCTCTTCATTCTTGTAGTCTGGACTGAGATCTGTCATCAAAGAGAGTTGCCATCAAGGACAACACCTGTACCGTAGCGCCACACCTGTGCCAAAATGCCAACAATCTCCCCCTTTGGACTTGATGGCAACCCCAAGATCCAAGATCCTTAGAATCATTCTCCCCCTTTGTCATCAAGGGCAAAGGGCTGTGCTCCCCCTGAGTACACGCTGATATTTCTGCTCTGCTGTGCTAAACATGCTCCCCCCGACTGTAGGCAAGATCTGCAAAAGATGTTCTTCAAAGAGAACCAAGACTTATACATCATAAAGGACCTTCCTATCACCAAAAGACTCAATACATACATCCATACTCCCAACCAAGAGGGTATACATCAGAAATTTACATATAACAACCAAATACATTACATCATTCATCCCAGGCATAGTGGGGAAACCAACAAAGGCCGTTACATGACCTTCACACCATAAAAGAAATATCACAAAAAGAGATACATGACATAGAGACGAAAAATCTAGACCAAGGCTTATGAAAGTCACCAGCAGCATCTGATAATCATCTTTTAGATCAACAACCAAGATTTCCTTCTGTGCTCCTTCTCCTGAAACCAACAATAGTTGTGAACTAGAACCAAAAGCATCTAAATGCCAACAATGCTTTATTAGACTTTAAGCTGCTCCCCCTGAAACTGTGCCTGCTGCACCCCCTGAAACTGTGCCTGAAGGACTCTGGCATACCCATCTCAGACCTTCTCCAACCAGAGTCGGCCCTTGCTGTTCAGAACTCCATATACGCGACTTCACCTGCATAAATCAGCGTATGTACGCGGATATCCTTTATACAACACACATACACCAACTTTTCTTTAGAACAGACAAGCTTCAACAACAGGATGAAGCATCAACTACTCCCAGCTTTTGTCTGAGATATTCAAAAGTCTCCCTGGGCAGTGGTTTTGTGAGAATATCAGCAACTTGTTCTTTAGAAGGAACATACTCCAACTTGACCTTTTGTTCAAGCACTTTTTCCCGGAGGAAGTGATACTTGATTGGTATGTGCTTGGTCTTTGAATGCATGATTGGATTCTTTGAAATGCTGATTGCACTTGTATTATCACATAAGATAGAGACTGGTGGAGTGTAAGTGATTTAAAAATCTTGCAAGGTCTGCGTCATCCAAAGAAGTTGTGTGCAACAAGATGCCGCAGCCACATATTCTGCTTCAGTTGTAGATAAAGCAATCGAACTCTGTTTCTTGCTGAACCAAGATACTAATCTGGAACCCATTAAGAAAGCACCACCACTTGTGCTTTTCCTGTCATCCACACTTCCGGCCCAATCTGCATCGGTGTAAGCATGAAGAGTGAGATCTGTATCTCTAGGATACCATAAGCCATAGTTTTGAGTCCCTTGAAGATTCTTTTGACTGCCTGAAGATGAGTTTCCTTTGGGTTGGCTTGAAATATTCCAACAATTCCTACTGCATGCATAATATCTGGTCGGGTACCTGTCAAATAAAACAAACTCCCAATCATGGATCTATAAGTTGGTTGATGAACTGCTGCTGATTCATCATTTGTACTGAGGCTGCATCCTGTAACCATGGGGGTACATACAGGCTTTGAATCTTCCGTGCCATACTTCTTCAAGATCTGCTTGAGGTACTTGGTTTGAGACAAGAAAATACCTCCTTCATTTTGTTGGATTTGGAATCCAAGAAAGTATGTCAATTCTCCAAGTAATGACATTTCGAATTCTTTCTGCATAACCAAGGAAAAGTTTTGACTCATAGCCTCTTCATTGCTGCCAAAGATAATATCATCTACATACACAACAAGTATTAGCAATTTGTTATTTTCAACTTTTATATAGAGATTGCTATCTGCTGATCCTTTTGAAAAACCTTGTTGGTGAAGATATTTGTCCAAACGATAGTACCAAGCCCTTGGAGCTTGTTTGAGACCATAGAGAGCCTTTTTCAATCTGCATACAAGGTTTGGATCATTCCCAAGAATGAAACCATCTGGCTGCTCAATATATACTTCTTCTTCTAAGTCTCCATTCAGAAAGGTTGATTTCACGTCCATTTGGAATACCTTGAAGTTTTGAAAGCTTGAGAGAGCAAGGAACATTCGTATGGCCTCAAGTCTTGCAACAGGGGCAAATGTCTCTTCAAAATCTATTCCTTCTTGTTGCGCATACCCTTTACAAACAAGTCTAGCCTTGTTTCTGATTACTTCTCCATTTTCATTCAATTTATTTTTGAAGACCCATTTTGTCCCTATGAAATTCTTATCTTTTGGTCTAGGAACCAATTCCCAAGTGTTGTTCTTTTCGATCTGCTCAAGTTCTTCATCCATTTCTTTGACCCAACATTTATCTTTGCATGCCTCTTTCACATTTTGTGGTTCAGTGGAAGAGTGTAATGCCAAATAGCTTGAAGCTTCTGCAATTGTTCTTCTTGTTTGTAGTCCTGCTTCTTTCTGCCCCACAATCTGAGATTCTGGATGATTCTTCTGAACATATCTGGAGGGAGTCTTCTCTTCTATTCTTATCTGCTCCTCTGGTTCTTCTTGAGGTTCTTCTTCATCATTCTGTCTTTGAGGGTAGCCTTCATCTTCTTCGATGTCTTCATGATGAACATGCCTAGGAATGTATCCCTTCTCATCAACCACAACATCAATGCTGTCAACAATTCTGCCAAGTCTTTTATTGTAGCACTTGTATGCTTTGCTATGTGGAGAATAACCAAGAAGAATGCCTTCATTTGCTCTTGGTTCAAGCTTGCCAAGTTGCTCATCAGTATTCTTAATATAACATTTGCTCCCAAAGATTTTGAAGTGCTTTACCGAAGGAGTCTTACCACACCAGAGCTCATGAGGAGTTTGAGTGTTGTTTACTCGGACATTTGTTTTGTTGAGAATAATAACCACAGCATGTGCAGCTTCACCCTAGAAGGTTGCAGGAGTACCTGATTCATCAAGCATAGCACGAGCCATTTTTTGGACTGTTCTGTTCATTCTTTCCACAACTTCATTTTGCTGAGGAGTTCTAGCTGTAGAGAATTCTCTTCTTATCCCATGTTCTTCACAGAAATCGAAAAATTCATTCGAGGTAAACTCCCCACCTCTGTCAGATCTGAGGCACTTAATTTTGTGTCCTAATTCATTTTCAGCCAAGGCTTTGAAGGATTTGAATTTTTCGAAAGCTTCATCTTTGTGCTTCATAAGTCCTAACCAGACAAACCTGGAGAAATCGTCAATGAATAATATCAAATATTCTTCTCCTCGAGGTGTTCTTTTTCTGAATGGGCCACATGTATCTGTATGAACTAGCTCAAGAGGCATGCTAGCTGATCCTTCCTTCTCAGGAAAATTAGTTCTGGTTTGCTTTCCAAACTGACATGATTTGCATATGGTGCTGTCTGGAATTTTGATATCTGGAAGATCACGAACTGCCTGATATTTGCATGCAACAATGTAAACTTTGAAACGGGAACTATAAACTCAAAACGGGAACTCTGGCCCAAAAACCACAAAAACAGTGCTCAAAATGAAAAGTGTGTATACTGGAACGATGTTTTTTTTTTTTAGGTGTCAATTTTGCGGGTGTTTTAAAAATGGCAGTGACTACGAAATTTTCTACGAAATTTTCCTGCAAAATATAGCTGCAGAACGAAAGTGTTGATACTGGAATAATGATTTTTTTTTAGGGTCAATTTTCATAGTTTTTAAAAAATGCTAATAAAACCAATTTTTTATGTCTCAAACAAAGTTAAATTTTAAGGAAAAAACACATTAATGTTTCTGGTAGAATATCATCTTTCTTTCCTAAGTATAAATTTAACATGTTTTCAACCACAACATGCTAGATACAAAAGAAATTGAAATGTTTTCAACTATAAAACTAAAAAAACATGACATTATGAACAAATTATATCACTGAATTTTTCCTCCTAAGAACATGACATTATGAACAAATTATATCACTGATTCATTTTTCCTCCTAAAAAGGTATTAGTATACCTTCATGTTCTAAGTCTCCAACTTTGTAATTGATTAATCTATGTTCATCATCATATATATAAGTATATATCTAATGTTGTGTATGAGCTTATTACCACCACATATGGTTATTCGTTATGAGGCCTTTACAACACTTTGAGCTTACATGTTGTATATTATCATGGTGACCTTCGAGATTGTTTGGAAACTTGGCAAATAAATAAAACTCCACGTGTTGACTTGTTAAGGGTTTTGAACAAACCCTATAATCAACAATTATTGGTGTTTTGTAAGTGATTGACAATGTTTATTTTTTTAATATTTTTACTCATATCAAAGACTATCCCATCCATCTGACATGTGAACTCATTTGCTCACTTGTGTTTGGAAAATGTTCTGCCTTATTTGTGACAGGTGTATACTATTACTCTTTTAAGTTTTCAGTTATTAGATATGGTTAAACTCCTCTACCACTAGCTAAGGTTTCTCATAACCATAGTTTGTGTTGATTCTAAAGTTATATTCATTTATTTACAAAAAAATTACGGTGATTTACTCCGCTGACGTTTTCTTCTATATTCTAATATAGCATTTGTTCCTAGCAATTGCACGCAGGTATTTATAGTGCTATGAAAAGTTTTGGAATTTTTTATCTCATTAAGAAAATTTAAAGTCTTCTTCTCACTTGTGGAATTTTCGACTGTCGATTACCAGGTTAGGTGGCCCAGACACATGGTTTTCTCTTCTACTTGGGCACCATTTTCTCGAAAGATCCATGGTTTTAAGTCTTAGATTGTATATGAGTTAAACTTGTTTTATTTTTCAAAAATTTAGTTTTGGTCAAGAAGTAAGTTATTTAAAGGCTTAAAGCCTGTGATGTAATAAGATTATGGGAAAACTATGTCCCTTGTTTTTCGAAAAAACATATATATTTCTGGTTGATTATTATTTTATGGTCATCTATGACCTCTATTGTATTCTCTTCACAATTATGTTTAAATCATTGAACTTTGACATACAATTATATTTAAATCATTGAACTTTGACATATTTTGATATGTATATATGAAATTATGTTTCAAGCAAATTATTTATGGTTACTCGTAGGGAAAGCTCTCTTATGGTCACTGTGTGGGGAAAGCTCTCCATAGGGCTAGGGCTAAGTTGAAGGTAACAAAAAAACTTATTTTTCAATAATATATAAATGAAATGTTTACTAATTATGTGTACAGCACATACATAAACATTATAATTTCTATTAAACATCTAAATCAAATTAGAATGACCTTTTTTTTAAACCTATTAAATAATTATGTTGAAGTGGTATTCCCAATTAAGTTGCAATTGAGATTAAATCCTTTTAAAAATCATTAAAAAGGCATTTTCCTTTTTCAAGAGTGCTAGTACATATTGCTTGCTGAGAGGTGAAGGGCATTTTCCTTTTTTAAGAGTGCTAGTAGTCTTAACTTCTTAACCATTTCCAAACGCTAGATTGTAGAAGGGCTGGCCAGAGGAAAGGCTTCCACGAATGCTTTCCCCACAAATGAATTGTTCCTTCCAAACTTTTAGCGAGAGTGGGACCATTTTTCAACTGAAAGTCCCCCAAGATACTTCGAGGCCATCACCCTTCCCAAAAAAATCTGATGTAAGTGAGGAGGCTTCAAAGACTTTTAGCAAGCCAAGGCATCACTTAAAAGAAAAATAATCTTTGATGCCCCAACTCTCAAACTTTTGGTCTAGGTAATCCTAGGCCATGTGACAAATTTATTTAACATATTTTTAAGCTAATAATCTTTTATTTTATTTTTTAAAACGAAATTGACCGGCTATGGTATAATTGGAACCCGTCAGCGAGAAATCGCTCCTCAACTCATCCCGTCGTCGCATCTTGAACTTCAACGGTGCTCACCCGTAGCTGCAGAACTTCCCCATCGCCTTTTGAAACAACGTTACTGCCAAATATAAATGTTTTTAAATCCAAATTTGTCAGAAATTTATAATACAAAATTTTATTAGAATAACTCGTCTAAAAACGAAAAATTGATGAGGACAACTGTGTAACAAGGTGATGAACTTTAGTGTTCACTCTCATGATCTACAATGCTTTTAAATGTATATTTAATTAAATGATAATGTTGTGGATACAGGTTATTTGTCAGCATCACAGCCGCCGCAATCGCAGGCACAGGCACCAGTTATAATATATGCGCAGAACGTTTTTCTCCCCGCAGGTGCAGTCCCTCACTACAAAGAAAATGCATGCATATGGATTGCCAAATTATTGAATTAATTTTTATAATTTTAAGTTTCTCTACTAGTAAGTTATTTTATTCCATAAAAAATAAACACAGAGGTGATTTTATGGCTTTTGATCCTTAAAGTTGCTGCTACTATTGTTAAAACACTGCTCTAACGTTCTTAATATTGTTGAAACAGGAGGGATTTTGCCAATGGGATCTCAAGAAGCAGAGGAAAAGAGAAAGGGAGAGGAGGAAACACAAAGGGCAGAGGAAAAGAGAAAGGCAGAGGAAGATAAGAGGAAGGCAGAGGAGGAAGCGAGGGCGTAGGAAAAGAGAAAGGTAGAGCAAGATAAGAGGAAGGCAGAGGAGGATGCAAAGAGAGCAGAGGAAAAGAGAAATGTAGAGCAAGATAAGTCGCCACCGCCCCCTCCCCCGCCCACCCCTCCACCGCCACCACCCCCTCCCCGCCCACCCCTCCCCCTCCCCCGCCCCCTCCGCGGCAGCGGCACCCCCGGGCCGCCCCGCCCCGCCCGACCGGCGGCGGGCCGGAATCGACCCGCCGCCGGTCGGGTGGGGCGGGGCAGCCCGGGGGTGCCGCTGCCCCGGAGGGGGCGTGCAGATAATGTCCAATTCCGATTCTGGAATTTCGATTCCGCTTGAGCCGCCGCTGATGAAAACATGGCGACCTTTAATTGGAATTTTGACTGGTCTAGGTTGCACAATCCACCATAAAAATGCGATAAAGAATACAATCCACAATAAAGTTGCACCAAAATGAGTTTGGTGGCCTTTCAATTTCGGAATAGCCCAGGTTTTTACCGTGCCCCCGCACTCTGGCCCCAGATTGCATGGTTGTCACAACTGAACTTTGTATGGTGAAGTGAAGGGGGCAATTTTAAGAGTAGTTCTTTTGTATCCAATCCTTTATTTCTTGATAACTGAACTGTAAAGAATGGCTTATGTCGTCACAGTTCAAATGTCTATTTAGCTAGATGTGAGAATATATGTATATGCGTTCTATTATGTACAAGGAAAAATTCCGCTCTGTTAGGTGTGAGAACATATGTGTCTGTATTAGATTACATGCAACACCAAATGCCGTGAACGAAATTTGCGGCAGCATGAGAAAGAGGAAGAGGAAAAAGATAAAGAATGTATTACGTTCATATGGAACGTTTATAGTAATAGAAAATTCTGTGTTCATTCATAAAAGCAAGCTCTCCTAGTCACATAGGTGTTTTAAATTAATAAAGGAGATACATATGTTTTATTTTTTCAAACTCTTGCCCACTTTACTTTTGTGAGGGTTATTTTTTCAAACTTTTGCCCACTTTATTTTTGTGAGCAGAACAGTCATTACCAACCTAATCGTCAGAGATTTCAATTTGAAACCTATCATATAATATTCCAGTTGCTATTTATATTTTTAGGCAAAGTTTAATTAATTGAAAGTCCGCATTAACACATTACTAATATCCTGCCCTGCGGCAGGAATAATAATAATAAAACTGTTGATAAAGATGAATTAATACAGGGATAGAGATGAATTATTATAGGAATAAAAAATCCCGTGTTGTCCCTACCTATGAAAAAAATAAAAAAATAAAACGAGTAATTTACTGATAGGTTGCTTTTTCTGCCCAAAAATCTGTACATCACCTTTCACTCGGCGCGCATGCCTACCTTCTTCGGGTTTGACATTCCGAAGTGTGCCCCTCCATTCACCCAGATTAGCAACCGCCTCGCCTTTGTCTTTCGTGTACATCGGGTAATACGCAGAGAATATTTGGTATTGTGTCAAATAACAATTGCAAATGTGACATTTAGTGAACTAATTACATTGAATTTTATAGTTTATTTGTATAGAGACTCTTTGATCTATAGTTGTATAATAGTTCATGTGTTGCAATGTAGTGTTTATATTTTTATTTAATAATTTAATTTATTTTAACAATGTATTTATTAAGTAGGCAGAAGGGTTAAATCTTTTTAGATGTAAATTTTTAAGTAAAAAGAAATTTGATATTTTCTGATAGGTAGATTTGGAGTTAAAATAGATTTAAACTATATTTTTAGACCAATATTATAAGTGTTGTATAACAATTTATATATGGTTCTTAAAAATAAAGCAATAGTTGCAGAATCCCTGCTTATCTAGCTCTCAATTGAGTAGGAAGGAAATATTCAAAAATAAGTCTGGATATGGATGGTATTGTTGAATAGCTTTTTGTTTTAGTCGAATCGGGTGAATAACTAAATTGGAAATAGGAAAATTGTTAAAAATTAATTAAATTAGAAGTAGAATTTTTTTTAATATTAAATATAGACAAATGTATTTCATTTTGAGCATTATGTAATGTATTATTTTTATAATTTGAGCATTATGTAATGTATTATTTTCATTATAAAAAGAAGTATAAGAGTGTTTTAATATAATTGAAGGTTTTTTTTCTTTTTCTTTTCTAATGTCTATAATACTAAATTATAAATTTCTCCCTCCTATGGAGACTTATCAATATGTATGTATGTGTACCTGTCATCATCAGGTAATTTAGGATGCTTTCCTTTTTTCATTGAATCTGTCAGTCTTTATGTCATACTGGTTTTATTTTAAGGACTACTATGCTACTATTTGATGGTCCATATCATGTTGATTTTTTTTTATATTTCTATTCTATAGGTAATCCACCATATTACTTGTGTTTTTGTTTATGCTTGTATACCACTGTCTATTTTTCTTGTTGCCTAACAAAAATTTTCATGTTGTCATTCAGATAAACCCTTCCAATTCATTCTCATTTAAATGATACATTAATTCCTATTCTATGGTTTTTCAATTAAACACTAACCATTACCATGATCATGATTTTTAGCAATGATCTACTTTAATTACCAAATTGTGTTCGTAGATTCAAACTAACATGGCCATTTGATTTCATGAATCAGTCATTCTCTATGTTAGTAGTGCCACGTCCACTACATTGTTATTTACTGAACATATGTCATAGTATTCCCTTTAAAGTTTTAGGACAACACACCTTGTTCTTCTTTGAATATATGTATATTACAATTGTGAGGTCAACCAAAAATTAAGAGAATTTGGGTATGATCTAAAGTATTAAAAATGTAATGCATATACTAATGCTTGGCTCCTTTTCCCTCGTGTGGCTAAATAAATATGATTCTTTGCAATGAATTTGCTTTGAATTCTACATTGGAATTATTGGATCAAGGAATATAGGTGCCTTAGTTTTATGTTGCTTATTTTTCTTTTTGACTAATCCAATTAGTAACCTTTTCAGTTTCTGGTTATAATTTTATGTTTATTTCATGAAATCGTATAAACTCCACCTTGAAATTCCTTCTTGTTTTTTAAGCCACCAACTTCAACTAAACCTCTATATATATGATACGCAGGTATTTCCGATAGTTATCTATGGTTACCGAAATAAGAATACACTTTTTAAATGAGACATATTTCATCCTACTACTTGCCGGGATGGGGCGCCGGAGTGTGGGGAGACGGTAGGGGGTAGGGTGAGGGAAGGGGAGGGGGGCCGGGGAGGAGGGGAAGCTTAGGAAGCTTCGTTCAAACAGAAAATTCAGCTGAAAACAAACATCTAGCGTGGCATGCAAAGGATGGACCATGAAGAAATACAGAGTTGGCGAGCGAAACAAAGAGAAAACACAGATTTGATGGATGCAGGGAGTACAATAACTTGGTAATCATATCGAGGGATTTGTCATCATCATCATTTTCGGAGATTGGATCAGGCGTGTTACTTTAATTATTAATGTGTAGTGAATCCAGACAAGAGATCTCTCGTGAGAGGAATAAGTTAATGGGTCCGGGACTTCAATGTAGTCGTCAGGGGGTTGTGGGGGGCGCATGGGTAGGGGCTCGCCCATACTTGCCTAATTTTCCACTTAGCCTCATTATCCCTCACCTGACCTTCCGCTCGCCCATCGACCCGCCTGCCCATTAGAGGTGGTTGGGCAATTCTGATTATACAAATAAAAAATTTATGGTATATTTTTGTTGTTAATTTAAGTTAATATGTTTTTTTATTTACTAATTTATGTGTTTTTCTTAGGAAAATGGCATCAAGGAAAATTTCTGTGAATATTTCTGGACCAAAGAGTCTTAAAGGTGTATCTTCAAAAAACATTGGTGAACGAACTCCACCTGAGCTCATGCCTACAAATATTTCAAGTGCTTTAAGTGATAAGAAGCTAATCTCAGATTGGAAAAGTTCAAAAGAGGTGAAATTTCCATCAAGAGACTGGTATGTGAAAGAAAGAGAGAGCACAACTGTGATTTTCGCATTGATTTTTAAGTTAATTATTATTTTTTGAAAAAAAAAGTTGTTATTATTATTTTTTTGACATGAAATTCATAAAAAAAACTATTGTTTGACCATTTTTAGTTAATATTTTTGTATAAAAATTGTGATTTTGACATGTTAATTCTAGCAAAAAATTATCAAAACGTTTAGTTTTTTTGTTATATTTATGTTAAAAATGGTTATTTTTTATGTCCATTGTTAAAAAATGTTGTTTTTTAGAAACAATTATTTCATGTGGATTGAAAATTTAATTAAGGATGTCTAAATATGTAGATTATCTAAAATTCAAACTATCGACTTTCTAATTTAAAAACACAGAACAATAAAAACTCCACTAAAAAAAAAATAAAAAAATTAAGATAGAGAACAAGAAAATATGAATACAATGACGACTTCAAAAACTATCAAATTTAAAAAATAATTTTTTACATTTCACACACTAGAAAATTTAAAGTCAAAAAATAGGTCTTTTAAAAAAAGGGTGTGATGCTGAATACTCACTTTTTAAAATCAGGATGAAAATCACTACCATTCACTACCATTCTAAAACTTAATGCACATGAAAAAAAATAAAGTTCCAAAAACCATGTTCTAAAAAAAACATGTGTATTCTGCATCAACACTTTTGAAAATCGGGTCATTTTTTTGCCACCTCTACAAAACGGGTAACAGTATCAGTTCCCGTTTCAAAGTTTACATTGTTATGCTTTCCTTATTTGTGGAAAGCTTAGATGCCCCAACCTCCGATGCCATAGCCAGTGTTCATCATCCTTGCTCAAATATCATTGTTGTTATCTTTCTTCAAATATGTATAGATTATTTGGAGTCCTTCTTCCTTTGATCACTGTTTCACCTGTAACAAGATCACGAACACAACATCCATTTGATCTAAATATTACCTCTGTTCCTTGATCACACATCTGACTGACGCTCAGAAGATTATGCTTCAATCCATCGACATACAAAACATTTACAGCTTTGACCTTCTCTTTCAATGGAGCAACGCCTTTTCCTTTTATGGCTGCAGAGATATCGTTTCCAAAAGAAACTTTCTTTCCCTTTTCTAATGCAGTATATGATTCAAGTTTTTCTTTGTCCCCTGTCATATGCTTTGAACATCCGCTGTCAATGTACCATAGACTTTCTTGACCTTTTGCATAAAAGGCTATCCCACATCTTTCTGGTTGCGGTTCCTTTATTCTCCATGTTCTGATATTTGAGGTTTGTTCCTTCTGAGTTGTCTTCCAGAACCTGCTCCTGCATTCAGAGTCTTCATGACCAAAGTTATTACAAATAGAGCATTCAACTTCATTTTCAAGAATCGAAAAGTTGTTATAAGTCATTTTCATGGTTCCAGTCACACTTCTTTGCTTTTGAGCTTCTCTAGTCATGATTGTCTTGTAGGCAACACATTGAGCTGCTTTGTGACCGAAGTTATGGCAAGAAAAACATTGGCCATTAAAGAAATTTCTGCGATAATCAGATCTATCATCCAACTGATTGTAGCTTCTATTGACATCCATTCTTGGGGCAAATTGTGAAGATTTTACCTGTGGCTGATTGTAGCTTCTATTTGTCCTTAAGACAGCTTGTCCCCTAGTTTCTTGATAGTCTTTATTTGTTCTTGAGGTAAACTGTCCCTAATTCACCTGATGACTTTTATTTGGTCTTTGCTTGCTCCTCCTTGCTGCATCAAGATAACTTTTAGAGGTAGAAGCTTGAGATGTTTCTCCATTATATCCCAGACCTGTCTTGATCAGAGGAGAACGCTGCACATTGATAATCTCATCCAAGGTTTCAGATCCTTTAACAAATTTAAGATTAATCGCTTTTGTTTTCTCAATCTCCTTTCTAAGACAAACAATCTCACATTCCAAATTTTCAAGATGTTTTTCCTTTTCAGCCAGTTGACATTGTAGAGAATCAATAATAGCACTTTTCTCTTCTAAGCAAACTTTGAGATTATTCATTTCTTCACAAAAGCCTTCTACATCTATAGCATCCATGTAGTCATCATCTTCAAAAGCCATTAAAAGTTTATATCTATTACCCTGTTCATCTTCGTCACTATTTGAAAGACCATCACTATCTTCATGAGTGTAATAGCTTTTCTTCTTTTCATTCTGTTTCTTGTTCCATTTAATAGGTTCCTTTCCCTTGTCATTCTTATCTTTGTGAGGACATTTGGCAGCATAATGACCTACTCTTCCACAAGCAAAGCATTTAAAAGGTAACTTACCTCTGAACCTTCCAGAACCCCTTTGAAGATTTCTGACAAAATTTGATTCTTCTTCTTCATCTTCTGGCACGTGACTTGCTTCATAATAATCTTCTTTGCCTGAAGCCTTGAAAGCAGCTTCTCTTCTGTCTGATGGACCTCCCTTTTTAATTTCATAAGCAGTTAGAATTCCGTGAAGGTGAGACATAGTAAGAGTTCGAAGATTTTCCTTTTCTTCTATTGCAGACACTTTAGATTCAAATTTGGGGGAAAATGATCTTAGAACCTTTTCAACCACAATAGCCTCTTTTATTTCTTCACCCAAGTTTTTCATGCAATTAACAATCTCATCTACCCTAAGGAAATAGTTAGCCACACTTTCATCATTATACATTCTGAGAGTCTCATACTTAATCCTAAGAGTTTGAAGTTTAGCACGCTTTACCTGTTCGTCTCCTTCATAGCTCATGACAATTTTGTCCCATATTTCTTTTGCGGATTTATAATGCATCACCTTCATGAATTCCGATTGGGATATACATCCCAATAGAGTACTGAATGCTTTCCCATTTGTTTCATATTTCTTTTTCTCGGCTGAATCTGTACGAGTAGCTGAAGGAAAAGTGTAGCCTGTCTCTACGATGTCCCAAACTTCTGTACCAAGAGATTGAAGATAGGCAGTAACTCTTACCTTCCAATAATTGAAGTTTGTCCCATCAAAAACTGGTGGCCTAATTGATGCTTCTCTCTCGTAGTTGCTCATGATGAACGATCTACCTTCAAGCGATCAAGCTTCTCTGAAGGACCTGCTCTGATACCAATTGTTGGAAATAATACTGAGAGGGGGGGTGAATCAGTATTATCAGAAAAACTTTTTCAATTTCATACTCAGAAACATATACGCTACTTCAGTTAAGTGAACCAGCGTGTACACGCTACTGTGTCTAAAGCAACCAGCGTATAACCAGAAATCTTAAGATTCAGTTAGTTTATCTTCAGTAAATGCATCAGGACATTATTAACCATATTAATAGTAAACAGGTGCAGTATAACAGAACAGATCATCACACAAAAGCCACACACATGAACACCATGATATAAGGTGGAAACCCAATGTGGGTGAAAACCACCTGCTGCAAGTCATCTCTATCTTTCTTTAATAAGAAACTTCAGTTTACAATCTTTTGTACTGGTGCAGCCTTATACCAGTACGCAGGCTACAACCTACGAAAGGCTACAACCTTCTCTCGTTTTCCAGACTCTCCTGGAAGGGAGCTCCAACCCCCTTTGCTCTTGTACTAGCTAAGATACTAGTACGTAGGTGCTGGCCTACAA
The DNA here is from genome assembly GCA_031772625.1 of Pinus tabuliformis. Taxonomy (NCBI): domain Eukaryota; kingdom Viridiplantae; phylum Streptophyta; class Pinopsida; order Pinales; family Pinaceae; genus Pinus; species Pinus tabuliformis. The sequence goes on along the minus strand of CM062819.1, from coordinate 86,679,720 downwards.
TCTTCTTTCCTTCAAGTACCACTTTGCATACATTTTCAGACTGGATATTCCTGAAGCACAACATTGCAATCTGAAGACCACAATTCATCAATTTTCATAACATATCATTGAAGCACAAAACAACCAATACTAGCATCATCAATCTTTGAATCACTGAACCACTGAAACCTTGTCAACACCCAGTCACCAGAACACAGAGCAGACTACAGAACTCTGCAATAACAGTCAGACCCAACTGCAAACCCAAAAATTAAACTTTAAAAGATATACTCTACTTCAATGAAACCAACCCGCGTATAAACGCGCTTTTACCAAATACAACCTGCGTACAGATCTAAAAATAATTTCTCATAACTTGCAGCTGTACCAGACATCAGTAATACCCAGAACATAACATTGCGTCAGTATGCAGATCTAAAAATACGCATAATCAACCATATAACAATAGTTCATTTCAAACCATTTGATCCCGATCTATCCTTAGATCTAGTCTTCCATCAACCGATGTGATCTCTCCTTAGCTTAGATCAAGCAACCCAGAACCTGCATACTAGATCTCTTTCTTTATCAGATATTCAAGACTTTTTCGACACACTTGCCTAATGATCTTCTTCTCCTTTTATAGTCTTAGGCCTTGCTCAATACCACGGGCTAAAACCATAGTAATCCAATACCATCAACTTCAAAACTAGGGATCAACACGTCTGTCGAGATACCTTGGTCAAAAACATAGGCTCAAGTACCGAGGACTAACTACCACGGACGAAAAGAAAGCTTCTCGACATGTACACTCTTTTCTGTTCATGAAACTGCGTGTATACGCGACTTCGTATATAGCGAGCCTACGTATCCGTGACTTAGTATATAGCGTACCAGCGTGTATACGCAACTTGGGCTTAATGAACCTGCGTATATGAAATTTCTCTTCATTCTTGTAGTCTGGACTGAGATCTGTCATCAAAGAGAGTTGCCATCAAGGACAACACCTGTACCGTAGCGCCACACCTGTGCCAAAATGCCAACACTTTTCCACTTTTTCTTTAGCTTTGAAGATGTTTCCAAACTCTTTTTGTTCCATTCTTTGAGCTTTCTCTTGATGTGTTTGAGTCTAAGATGAAGGATGAACATTTTCATTCCATGGGTGTGTAACTCTTCAGCCCACCACCTCTCAATGTTTGTGATGAAATCACAGTGTGTGAGCCAGACATTCTCAAACCGGAAGGGCCTATTTCTCGCAATTCCTATCATGGATGCTTCCAGATGTATGGGCTAGTGGTTTGATCCCCCAAAAGGGAGGATGCAAGTTGTCAAGTTGTTCCCTGTGAGCAATAGTTCCTTAGAGACTAAGAATCTATCTAGTCTTGATGCTACTTGTGCTATACCCCCTCTCTTGTTATTCCACGTGAAAGTGCCATTTTCAGTATCCATGTCTTCAACTCTCATATTAGTGAGGAAGTTCTGAAATGTTGTTGAGTCTCTGCCCATAATTCTAGTTCCCCATTTTTTCGTGAGAGATTTAATCATATTAAAATCTCCTCCCAGGATCTAGGGTAATTCTGGGTGCCTTTCTTTCAGTTCCTCCAGAGAGGCGAGGAGCCTGAGTTTTTCTTCCAAAAGTTGAGGGCCACAAACATTGGTAATCATGTAGCACTCCTTGTCCCTCACAGGTTGAATAATCAGAGAGAGGTGATGCCTGGATGCCTCCGCATCAAGAATACCAAATTTCCGTGGATTCCATAGAGTGAGAATTCCCCCTACTACATTAGTTTCCTTGCCTTCAAGATACTCATACTTACTTAGCCACTTGCTTTGCTTTTCTCCATTTTTCTCTACTGAGCATTTTGTTTCCTATATGAACACCATATCTAGTTTTTCTTCCTTGATTCTGTTACTTAAATTTCTTTGTTTTCTTTTACTCGCCAGTCCTCTAATGTTCAATGTTGTGAGTTTCATAATGTGGGGATTTTAAAGGAGTAGTTGGAGAGATCTTTCATCTTGCCTGAGTTAATCATGAGTTTTCCACATTCTAACAATAGTTCTTTTTGTCTCTTCCTTCCTCTTTTTTTTAGGGTTTCTGATAGATTTTCCTGATACTAATCTCATTGATTTAACTCCTTTATTCTCCTGGTTGTCATGGCCTCTTTTTACTCCAATAGCCTTTTGATTAGACCTATTTAGGAAAAGCTACTGCACTCTATCAAGATCCTCTTGTGCTAGAGAGTTGATTCCTTTGTTGCTTCCTTGCTCTAGAAATCTTTCTAGTTCAAGGTTCTCCCTCTCAAGGATATCCTGTAGATCTTGGTCCTCCGTGTCGCTTTCACTTGGGGTCATCTCATGGTCCCTATATAATTCCATGGATTTTTGAGGATCCATTCTGTGTTCATTTTTCTCCTGTATGATTTCCATGTTGGCCTCTTTTCCTTTCTCTCTTTAGTGGTTTTCTGGTGTCTTTTGTGTTCCTTCTTCTTCCTCTTCGTCTTCTTCTAAAATTTCAAAACCGTTATGACTCGATGATTTACTATCACTGGGTTTCTTTTGGGTCTTCTTTACTCCTCCTTTCCCCCTTCCTCCCACTTTGGTAAAACCTTCAGGGTCTTTTCCTTTGTTGTTTTCTGGTTTTCCTCCCTTTTATTAAGTGGGCAGTCCCTGAAGAGGTGTTGATGTTCATGACACTTGCGGCATCTAAATGGTATGTGTTCATAGTCAATTTTCTGAACCCATTCCTCATCATGAACTTCTAGGATGACCTCATCTAGAAGTGCTCTTGATAAGTCCATTTTTACACATATGCGAGCAAAGGAGGTATATTTTCCTCGCGGATTTGCCTCTGATATCTTTAAGAAATGTCCTAATCTATTGCCTATAGCTTTTAAAGATTCTGACATCCAATAATCTAAAGGCAAGCAGTATAGTCTTATCCATACTAGGATTGATGTGAACATTTCATGCTCTGGAACAAAGTTCATTGTCTAAGGTCGAATGTAGAGACTAGCAGCCGCATAGAAGTATGGTCCTCCTTCAAAAATTTTGTCCTTTTCCTCCAGATTCGAGAATACCACAGTAAAAAAACCCTTAGATCCAAGATGGATATTTAGTTCTCCTTTTGGTTTCTAGGTGTTTTTTATCCAAGTGTATAGTGCCTTCTTCGTGGGCTAGATACCCATAAACTTGCATATGATGGCATAGGTTGTCATGTGATCCTTGTGCTCCTGCAGAGCTAGATCGTTTAGGAATACCTGTGGTTTAATGTTATACTTGGGTTTGTAGGGCCCCATTTTTTTCCTATTGACAATTCTCTGACCATTGTTTTCAGCTTTCTCCTCCTATCGAACCTCCTCATGGGTCCCTTCCTTTTCATGGGGTTTGTTGCCTTCCACCTTTGGGTGTCAGTAATTTTTGACTCATTCTCCTTAGAGTTTTGAGGGTTGTTTCAATTTTCTCCACTGCTTCTATTCAAAACCATGTTACAATAGGAGGGAGTGGAGCTCCCTCCTCCTTGCCCCTCTATGGTTACCAACTTGTTCTTGTCATCTTCTGTATCAAACCCTAGTTCTTTGGTGTGTTCCTCGAAATGTCAATCCCATTAAGAACATTATTATTAACTAGTATATCTAAAATAAATCTACATCAAACACTTCTATTATATAAAACATAAATGTGATTAAAACATAAAAGTTGTACCTCCATGGGGTATTTATGTTCAAAGGGGATCGTAGTGTACTTCCAATTTACACTCTAAAAAAATGTTACTTTTACATAATCCAATATAGGCATGATCTCATTGGCATAATGTGGTGAAGTTGATATTTAATCAAAATTATTCTACTAAGTTATATGTTGTTTCAGGCCTTTCTCCTCCATGATGTTAAATGTTACTTTTTAATTAATAAAATATAGACATGATCTCATTGGCATAATGTGGTGAAGTTGATATTTAATTAAAGTTCTTCTACTATGTTATTTTTTGTTTCATGGCTTTCTCCTCCATGATTTTACTCCCATTAGGTGCCCTGGCATTGCCCAACCTACTTATGTGATGCTTGTTGAGGCTCCTCTCTTTGGCTTCTATTTTTCATTTTTTGCTTCAGAATTAGCATATCTCCACTCTCCAACTGTTTGTAAATTTTCCCTCGTTTTCTTCCTTCAATGGGTTTCTTCCTTTCAAGCCCTAGAGAATACCCATAGTTTTGTATATTGTTGTGAATAATTGGATAACATATTCTTTGATGCCAACATTTTCAGATGTTTTCTCTATCCTAAAATAATTTGTGAGGCCTTCAAGCACAGACTAAGTGCTTATAAATAGCCATGATTTGCAGTGCAACTCCTCTTTCTTTATTGGTTTTGACATCATGTTACCAAATGGTAAGTTTATTCAACACTCGAGGCACACCCATTAAATCATTTCAACAATCCTATTTTGGAGAACACTTTTTTTTAGTAAATATTTTGGTTTATTTCTTTTGAGGCATATGGCTCACTCCACTAGTATCCCTTATATCCATTCAACTTCCTACATGGTTTTATGGTTTTGTTGAGGACAACCCCTTTATTAAAATCATGCATATTGATTTTTCATTGGAAATTTTGGTTGGGACAATGCAAGTTTTTGTTATATTCAGTCACCATTTTGATAAAAATGGCAATGTTTGTATTAATGAAAATAAAACCCACTAGTCAGCTCTACGAAAGAGAGTCTAAACCAGGAGAGTCTGGCTCTGTATAACGCTCTACATTGTTCATCAACAATACACATTAAATAGAATACATGGTTTTAGGGAAGTTAGAACAACATCCTAAGAAATAGAAACTAATTCTTATCCTAAGGCTACGTGAACCAACTCTACCTATTCTAGGATATTCTCCATTATCTTCAACACTCCCCCTTAATGGAGAATGGGTTCACATATATGCCTAACATCTCCTTAAACATTTGAAATTCTACTTTTCCAAGGGGCTTAGTGAAAATGTTTGCAACATTATCACATGTATTACAATATTCCAGATGAATCTCTTTAGATTGCACTTTCTCCCTTACAAAATGGGATTGAGTATCAATACGTTTTGTGTTTTTGTGAAACACTGGATTGTTGGCCAACTTGATTGAACTTTTACTGTTGCATCTTATTGTTGTTGTGACTGTCTGTTCTTCCCCAACATCTTGGAGAAGTCTCTACAACCAAACTGCCTCACACGTTGTTGCACACATGGCTTGATACTCTGCTTCTGTTGAGGACAAGAAGACTGTGTTCTACTTCTTGCTGCTCCAAGTTATCACCTCGGATCCAAGATTGAATGGATAACTTGTTATAGATCTGTGATCATCTACATTTCCTGCCCAATCTGAATCTGCAAATCCTACCAATCTAGCATTAGAAGATTCCGTGTAAATAATTCCATAATCTACAGTACCTTGTAGATACCTTAAAACATTCTTCGCTACATTCTAGTGGCTTAGACATAAATTGGCTTAACACACAGACTTCATAAGCCAAATCAGGTCTAGTGGTGGTTAGGTAGATCAAACTCCCAACCAACTGTCTATAAAGTGTTTCATCAGCCGCTTTTGAGCCATCCTCGCACTGCAATTTGATATTCTACTGCAATGGTACTGGTGCAAACTTGCACTAATCCATTCTAAACTTATCTAACAGGCCTTTGACATAGTTGCTTGAGGCATAAACGTTTGACCTGAATCTCTCCAGATCTCGAGACCTAAACAATATCTGAGTCCATCGAGATGCATCATCTCAAACATCTGTGACATCTTCTACTTGATTTCATCAATTAGATATATATCATCACATATAATTATCAAATCATCTGCATATAGTGAAATCAGCACTACGCACCCTTGTTCATCTTTCATGGTGTAAATATTAGGGTCATTCTTACTTCTATTATAGCTAGCTTGCAAAAAAAATGAATCAATTTTCTCATACCATGACCTAAGAGCTTGTTTTAGTCCATAGAGTGCTTTCTTCAACCTACAGAGTAAATTTTCTTTTCCCTTCTGGATAAACCCTTCTGGTTGCTCTAAATAAACCTCTTCTTTCAGTTCTCCATTCAAAAATGCGGACCTTACATCTAGTTGGTGCATTATCCAATGTTTCTTAGTAGCTAAAGAAATTAACATTCTGATAGTGCTCAATTCAGCTATAGGGGCGAAGGTTTCCTCATAATCTATCCCTTTGTTTTGTGTGTACCCCTTTGCAACCAACCTAGGTTTCAGTTTTTCTATAGTTCCATCTGCATTAATTTTCGGTTTATATAACCATTTGCAACCTATGACCTATTTTCCTCTAGGGAGTTCTACCAATTCCCAAGTGTTGTTTCTGATTATCGAATCATATTCCTATTCCATGGCTATTTTCCATTCATTACTTTCATTTGCTTCTTTATAACTAGACGGTTCAACAACATTCACCATACTAGTTATAAATGCATTTTTCCTATATGTTGCAAGAATTTGAGCTTTCCTACATGTTCTGCTGAGTGGTTGGGTGGTGGTTTCAAACCTTATTTCTTCCTGTTGTTGCTGCTATTGTTGTTGCTGCTATTTCTATTGTGTTGTTGTTGTTGTTGCTGCGATTGCTTTTTTTGCTATTCATCCTCTACCTTTGTTTGTTGCTGATCCTGATTGTTCTCCGCATCTTCTTCTTCAAAGTACGGGATGTCCCATCCATCATAGAGCTCATCAGTTTCTTCACTATCTTGCTCATGGAATTTAACATATCTACTAACAAAGATCTAGTGAGTAGAGGGATTAAATAATCTGTATGCTTTATATGACGAACAATACCCTATAAATGTGCATCTGATGGATTTTGAGTGTAATTTATTTCTATCTTCCTTGGGTATGTGGGAAAATTCTTTACATCCAAATATTCTTAAGTGTTTTACTGTAGGTTTATATCCATACAAATCTTCAAAAGGATTTTTAAACTCAAGACTTCTTGTAGGACTCCTATTTTTTAAATAAACTGCAGTACTCACTCCTTCAACCCAAAACCGATTTGAAAGATTCTTACCTTTTAGCATACTTCTCGCACATTCCACTAGGAATTTGTTCTTCCTTTTTTTTACTCCATTCTACTGTGGAGTATGGGGTGCTGTAAACTACTTCAAAATTCCATGATCTTTACAATATCTGATCAATTCATCTTTCCTATATTCTCCCCCTTGATCAAAATGAAGAATTTTTATCTGTTTCCATGTTTGTCTTTCAATCATATGTTTAAACTGCTTAAAGTATTCAAATGTATGACTCTTCTTACTTAATAAATACACCCAAGAAAACTTCGTACAGTCATAAATAAACAGTAGGAAATACACTGCACCTCCTAATGATTTTGTCTACATGGGACAACAAAGGTGTGCGTGCACTAACTCTATTATACCCCTCTATTTCTTTTCTACTCTAATAGGGAATTCTTCTCTATGCATTTTTCCTAAAGTACAAGCATCGCAATCATTATGTACTTGATTTAGCATAGGAAGATATCTTACCATTTCTTTCCTCTGTAATAACAACAAATCATTGTAATTGATGTGGCCGAATCTCTGGTGCCAAAGCTCTTCTGTAGTCTGGCTCACTGTTGTCAATGCTCAAACAGGTTTAGGTCTCACATCCAAATTTTGCAGTCCTCCTATTCGGATTCCTGTAGCAATTGTCCTCATTCCATATAGCAGATCCTTAATGTAATAGTTAGATTTTAAAAATTCAACTTTCAAATCTTGATCTGTAATCATTGATACTGAAATCAAGTTCTTTGATATGTTAGGCACATACATTACATTGTAAATTTGTTTAATATTACCATTAGGTAGAATGAAAAAAAAAATTCCCACATGCTTTGATTTGATGAATTCTATCATCTCCTAGGTAAGTTTGTGCACCTTCGTTGATCTCTTTAAAATCCTCTAGCCAGTGCTTGTTCCCTGTCATGTGTGTTGACACTCCTGAATCTACATACCAGATGTCTGCATCAACATTTTCGTCACGATCTGCCATGAACAACCTTAAATTCTACACCTGATCACTGTTAGCAAGATGACCTGCATGTCTCTTTATCTTCTCTTGTTCTTCATGATACTTCTTTTTCCTACATTCCCTGGCAATATGACCCAATTTTGCGCAATAAAAACATTTAGTTTGAGAGTAGTTTTTATTCAGGTGCATACCTTGAGTTAGATTTGGCCGTTTATGTGAACTTGCTCCGTTTTGTTGTTGTGGACCTCCTTTCCCTTTGTAGAAGTTCTTCTTCACCATCAATGCAAGATTGGCACTCTGGGGCTTCAGAGTCGATCTCCTCTCTTCTTCCTGCATCAGTATAGTTGGCATCTCTTCAAAATGTAGGATCTTTTCTCTCGCATTGATCACAGTAATGAACATTTGATAATCATCAGTGACACCATTCATTGTAATGGTGACAAGATCTATATCATCCATTGTATGACCAATATATGATAATTTGGTTTTTAGATCCTTGATCCTTGCTACGAATGAAGCAATTTTTTCATTCTCCTCCATCTTCATGGACAAAATCTTACTCTTGAGGAACAAAAGACAATTTGAATTTCTGATCTCATACAATTCCTTTAGAATTCACCAGATCTCGTTAGCTGACTTACCTTCTCTGATGTGTGGTATAATGCAATCTTTCACTGACATCTTTAACATTTCCCTTGCTCTGCTTTCTCATTTCTCCCAACCTGGGACCGATGTTGATCCAGCCCTAGGCCTCGGCTCATCCCCATTCACAATTTTCCAAGCACTCTGCGCTTCTAGCAGAGTCTGCATCTTAAACTTCCAATTTTCATATTGGAACCATCGAGATTCTTATGATCATTCATGCATGCTTCAAATATGTTGTTATTCAGCTTGGCGATTTAGAAAAAAACAAAATTCGACAGGTAAAAGATGTTAAATTTACCACAGATCTGTGACAGAGACAGATCACTATTGTTAGATCTTGCAACACACACATAGATCACCGTGGCTTTCATCTCAGCCTCTAGACAACCTCCAGTTGTTAGCTACAGCCTTGTTCTTGGCTTCCCCACTCAGCCTCTCTGACAACTCCATCATTGTTCTTGGCTCCCTTTTCAATTTATTTTATTTACATGATCATCACAGATCTATATATATATATATATATATATATATATATATATATATCTATTTAAACCAACAAATTCCCTTTCTCATCAGACTTTTAAGTATAGGGAATCTTCATGACAAACCTTAACAACAATATATTAGATGCTTGCTCCAAGGGAGGATGCCATACATTGTTTCTACTTCAAACTATTTTTGAAAAAGTAGTTTAACTGATAATAGGCCAGAAATTTTACTGTCACACTCCCTTGATTATGACTTTTATCTTCCACAGTAGGTGATGATGCTTGATAAAAACTCTTGATAATTGTATATCAAAACAATGGACTACTACTGATCTCCAAAAAAAAAAGAGAATTCTTTGTATGGTGGTAGTTTTCTTGCAGGATGATACACCTTGGATCAAGTCGGCTCCAAAAGAGGACATACATATATGAATATGTATAGTGTTATCATTGTTTGATGCTTGAAACAGATACACCAAAACCAAACCTCAATAGTTATCATTTTTCTTCTTGAAGACTGATTATGGATTGATCACATTCAGGTCCGTAATAATTCATAGGGGTTCCATAACTTTATTGGATATACAAAAATGAGATGAATATGCCACAAATGTAACCACTTCAGAATAGGTTCTTACTCTAGCAACCATATTGACATTTTCTTGTGATGAGATGCCCTAGAGGGTGAAGGGGCACAAGTACCTTTGTTATTCACAAGTATTTTGATGTTGGAACAGGTGCTTTGGATAAGGGCTAAGAGTCTGTAAATGAGGAGCTTGTACTTGGTATTCTTGATATTCCACAAACAAGGCTTCATTGAATCTTTGCTTTCCTTACAAAGAAGGTTGATAAATGAACCATCCAAAAACAAACCTTTTCTCTTCCTATGATTCCTATGCACAAGGTTATAGAGACATGTTGAGATCACTTAGGTTGTAGATATAACGCATTTCTTCTCAAACCTAAAAGAGGATCAATACTATTGCAAAATGTAATTGGTGCTTGAGGATTATTTTAGTAAGAGAATGTTCATAAGATGATAAGAGCAAGAGATGTCAGAAGACTGATGCTATAGAATATCATCGATACTGATTTCCCAACTGGGCCATTGACGTTAAATTTGGTAGATGGCTTACAAGAATTTGATTTTTGAAGTGGCCACACATGCCAACCATCACATTCATTTTTGAGAATCTAACGGTTGAGAATTCTCTGAAAAATAAATCCATTGTTGTATAAATGTCATCTTATCCACCCTCTGTTTCTGAAAAGCATCAACCTTCCTCTCATTTCTTCCATGACATTACCGAAAGTTAGCAGGTTTATCATTACATTTTAGGATTCCCTAGTTTCCACTAAAAAAAAAAAAACAATTTTCATGATGCTGAATCAATGTGAGTTCATGGTGGGTGTAGAAGCATATTCATATTTAAAATCAAGTACCTTTACATATATTCAATTATCTAGTTATGATGGGTTAATATTAGCTAAGGTTTTGAAAGCTGATTGGACTTGTATTGAAGTTTTGAATTATTGTGAATTATAGATCCAAGGCCAGATTTCTCAGATCTTTTTTTCTTCAAATTTTTTCTATTTGAGATGCAGTTTGTGTTGATTATGATTCTCTTTCTTCTTTTGCAGTTTGAAAACTTGTATGGATGTAGGCACTCTCTCCCAGATGGTCTTATGAGAGCCACATATGTCATGATTGTTGGTAAGGTTGCTATTGTTTGTGGGTTTGGAGATGTCGGCAAGGGTTGTGCTCCAGCCTTGAAAGTCGTTGGAGCTAGGTTCATTGTTACAAATATTGATCCTATCTGCACTCTGCAAGCACTTATGGAAGGCCTTCTTGTTCTCACCCTTGAGGATGTAGTTAGCACTGTTGATATATTTGTGAAAACCACTCACAAGAAGGACATCATTATTGTAGATCATATGAGGAAAATGAAGAACAATGCCATTGTTTGTAACATCGGTCACTTTGACAAAAAGATTGATATGAAAGGCCTTGAAACTTTCCCTGGCGTTAAGAAAATTACCATCAATCCTTTGAATGATAGGTGTGTGTTCCCTGACACCAACAGTGGCATAATTGTTCTTGCAGAGGGGCTTCTGATGAACTTGGATTGTGGAAGTGGCCACCAAAATTTTGTCATGTCTTGCTCCTTTACAAACTAGGTAAATATTTCTAATGCTTTGCAATCATTTCTTGTACATACTAGACTTCTCAGGCATACCATTCCCTTGATTATATTGATGTGTATGATCCATTGCGACATAGGTGGATGTTCCATAGATGGTGCATAATCTCTACTTTTTGTTGCGAGTCATTGCTTAGTTAGAGCTTTGGAATGAGAAGAAATCATGGAAGTATGAGAAGAAGGTTTATGTGGTGTTTAAGCATCTAGATGAGAAGGTGGTTGTTCTACACTTGCCCAAGTTGGGTGCCAAGCTAACAAATCTTTCTCCTAATGAGGTAGAGTATATCAATGTGCCTTTTGAGGGACCTTACAAGCCTTCTCACTACCAATACTGAAAAGATATGAAATTTGGGATGGCTTGTTGGACGAGGAGAAAATGTCCTTGTTGTTTGCAAATAAAATAAACTCTAGCATTTATTTGTGGCAGCTATGTTGTTTCAAGTGACCTTACAAGCCTCCTCACTACATACTACAGAGATGAAATTTTGGGTGAGACCTTCTTGGTGAGTATCAAGTAGCAATCCTCCTCGACATATAAAGATTTGGTCTCTCTTTGTCATCATCTCCATTATTTGGGTAGAATTATAATACAATTTTTCTATAGCTTGTATGTGTGGCTGTTGAATTTCTTGCAGCATCACATCAAACATCTCGTTTTAAGGAAGCATGGGCTTGCAACACCCAAACATCAAAAACCCATGCACCTTTCTCGGGACCTACTTGTATGCTAGATCTTATAGTGATGTTTTTAATAGATCATTTTACATACTCTTGTTTTTTTTTGCCCAGTTAAAATCCTACTCCTTGTCTTAAAAGTTACCATGATATTGAGCTAATATTAGGCATGGATTTGCTTCTCCAAAATTCATATCATACTCTTGATTTATCTATCATGTACCTTATGGTCAGAATTTTGTGTATTGTATTTTGAGAGACACACTATCTTTCCAGTTTTCATACAAGGAATTAACTTTTTTTAACTCTATTTCCTAATTTCCATAGGAGGATGGTTTATCTTTAGATGGTGGCAAATGGCATTGGGTGGTTGGGATTATGGTTTGAGTTACATTTGTGAAGTTGTTCCTCGTAATGTATTTTCAAAGTTTTACCAATGAGATTGTGAATGGATATGCATATGCTCAAGATCATTTCTTTGATGTGATCACCAGCACAATTGGTCTAATTGCTGCTATTCTTGCAAGTACTTTGTACTAGTGGATAGATCCCGCAGGAGAAATTGTGGTAAGTAGTTCTTTGAACTTTTTCTTTACAGTTCATAGTTTGCAGCTTTTCACATGTTATGCTTATCTATTTTGTTGAGTGTGCGCCATGGTTTCTTCACATTGACTAATGAAGAGTAGTTTGTTTTCCATTATGTCATCCTCTCCATTTTATAATCAACGTCCACTTATTTAATAAAAAACTTGCTATTGATTTTTCATTATCATGATATTCCTTTACATTTAGTAGCAACATAGATGGAATTTTTAGCACATGTTTTCGGTCATCAGTACTCTTCACAGTCATAAACAATGGCTGGTGTGGAACTCCCAAGCCATATAGGACCCAATAATTGTGGAGCTAGGATGGAGCCATGAATCTATCCAACTTAAAATTCAAAGGAAAAACATACTACGGGTTTATTAACTTTTAAGTAGGGAAAACTGATTGCAAAGGTGCAAGAGAATATATCCACTCCATTTCATATATTTTGCTTTGATAACGACTTAATCGTAGATTGTGGATTCAAAAATCATTATTCTATTTGTTTTACGTTTGGAAATCAAGACATTTCGTTATAGAATTTTATATGGGTGCATATACACAATAATAGACACATACATGTGTGGAGAAGAAGATGAAGAAAAAGATTTATAAACGTGGAATGAAATCTCAACACAGGGATATGCTACTATAGCAAGATAGCTTGCATACATGAACATTTAACTCTATATTAATAGAAGATTTTGAATTTTTTTGCTAGAGATATAATTCGCCTCTCTTTGCACCTTTTGGGGCAATTTCTAGTTTTAGTAAGTTTAAAATATGGTCTACATGATTATAGTTTTTATAAAGATTATAGATCATGTCTCAATTTTTTTTTTGTTTTTTTTTTTTTTTTTTTTTTAAATCAATGGCTATAAATGTAGTTTTCAGGATTGCCATAACTCTTCACGTAATTATTTAAAGTATGCTAGCTCAGTGGAAGGGAACCTGCCTTAAAAGCAGGAGGTTGGTGGTTCGATTCCACTGTGCACTAACATGAATTAATCAACGATTTTGTAGTTTATTTTAATTAAATGTTTTTTATATCAAATTATTTCAATGGTGATATATTTCTGGATTCATTGTTTTATATTATCTCTAGAGAGACAAAAGAGATCTTTAAATAAAAAAATTATTTTCTCTAGAGAGACAAAAGTGAAATTGTCTCAAGAGAGACAAAAATGAAATTGTGTCCTAAGAGACAATAATGCTTGTGTTATATATTTTCTTTAAAGAGGCATTTTTTTAAGACAATAATTTTTTAGACACCCACTTAAAGACAATATTTAAGACAATACACAAGTTTGTTTTTCGTCTCAAGTTAAGACAATTTACCCAAATATTGTCTTAAAACCCCCCTTTATGTAGTAGTGTTAGGATCAAAATATCATAGATGTTATTATTATACAGGAGCTCAACAAGATATCATGGAGGACATTTACAGGTAGTGCATACTTTTATCTCGTACTGTAATCATGGAGGACATTTTATTTAATCTCTTACTGTACTTAGGATTAAAAGATGATAGATGTCATTATTATATATGAGATAAACAAGATTATCATGGAGGACATTTACTGGTAGTGAGTCAAGGTCACCTAGGTCAATCGTCCAAGAGGGTTGCGCCCAAAGATGGTTTTCTAATATGAGTACTTGGAGTTGAGAGAGGTGCTCATTGTTCGACCCAATATAAGTTTCACCACTAGATGCATGCTCTTTGCATTCCTCTAGGCCAGTTCGGAGTAGGTTCTCATAGACTTTGGGTAGAGACAGACAACTATATGGATAGACTAGACAGCCTTTGTCAGTTATGTCATTTATAGGAAGTGGAGACCAGGGTGTACTTCGTTCTTGGATGTCGTGTCTACTACGTGATTAGATGAAGGTTAGATTGCTTGTTCGGAGATTCTCGGACTCTCATGGACTTTTTCTGGTATCCCAATGAGAGATGTTTGGCCTTATATATGCAGTAGGCTCCTAGGTTCTAAGCACATATTCTTCAGCCTCAAACCAGACCCCACACAGAGGATCACCACATTTTTCAGGGAACTACCTTCAGACACGGGCACCAAGAGATTGAATGATACCATTACGTATCGAGACTCTAGATCAGTGAGGATCCATGGGACCTCACCCTACCACACGAGATCTCAATGCAGTTCCGTATCAGATCCGTTTGTGGGAGCCAAACTAAGTCCTCAAGCATTCAACACCATGCTACCCCTAGGAAAATATTTAGTCGAAACTCTTCACTTGCCATCGACTCTTCATCGAGCCAACAAAGTTTCTTGAGTGTTGTTCATTCAACCTCAGATATTAGGAGAGATGGGTCTAATCTTGAGACCTATTAGCTCCTGGATCTTCTGTGCTAGGGCCACATGTTAATTTACTTTATGCATTGTAACTTTTATAAGAGACACTTTGGCTCTCCCGCATTGACCTACTTTGTGGTCATTAGTTGGACATAAATAGAATCATCTTATCTTATCTTATCTATCATTCAAAGTTCAACATTATATTTCGTAATGTTATCATAGTTAGAATAATCAATGTATGTTGCATCATTTATGATTTGGAAAATCATGTTATCATGGTTAGAATAATGAATGTATGTTGCACCATTTATGATTTTGAAAATCATGTTATCATGGTTATGTGGAAAATAAATTGAATATGAGATAACAATAAAAATTATATTGATGTGATAAGTTATGTGTTACCATTGTATTCATAATTTCAATAAAAAATGACTTTTTGGAATTTCATTAAAAGAATTGGATTTAGTGTATTTATGTTATATGAATAGGAGATAATAATAAAAATTCTATTGATGTGATAGGATATGTGTTAGAATTGTATTTATAATTTGAAGGAAAAATGACTTTTTGGAATTTCATTAAAAGAATTTAATTTAATATATTTATGTTAGATGGGATTGTGTATTTGAGTGTATATAATTTATATAAAATTATAAATTATAAAATCAATTGAATTTGTTTATTATAATCTACATAAAACCAATTTTATAGTAAATGTATTTTGTAATCTCATTTTCTTAATTTATTTTATTCTCTTTCATATTTCAAATTTAATAAGTGTAATAAAGATAATTTTTCAAAATTTATAATTTCATACATATGAACATAAGGAACTTTGAATTTATATATTAATATTTTTTTTGTTTTTTCCATACTTAAAAAAATGTTTAATAAATATGATTTTTTTTAATTACATTTGAGGATGTACTCTACATTTATAATTGAATTTATAATCTATTCTTCTAATTATATTCATCATCTATTTCAATTTTTTTTTTTTATAATCTACTTCATATTTTGATTAATTTTTTTTTGTGTTGACAACACAAAATTTAGAATTGCATTTCAAAAATTACTATTTTACAAATATATTTCAAAGTTCACTTGTTCACAAGTATTCATGTCTATAATTTCAGTTATGTGCCCAATTTTGAGTTTAAACATAACTATTTAATTGCATATTTAATCAAATTTTCAAATTACATTTGTTATCTTCAAAAAATATTCTCTTCATATTTTAAATTTTAAAATTACATTTCAAAATTTAATATTTCACAAACACATTTCAAAGTTCATTGTTTCACCATTATGGACATTATAATTTGAGTTATATGTACAATTTTATGTTTATATATTTATATTGTGTTGTTATTTTTGGCACTAACGGAATTTTAGAATTGTATTCCAAAATTTATTTTTTAACTAGATATCTATAATTGAATGCGCAATCAAATTTTCAAATTAATTTTATCATCCACTTTACATTTTAAGATTCCACTCTTCAACAAAGATAAATTTTAGAATTATATTTCAATATTTATTATTTTTCAAATATAGATATCTCTAATTTAAACTAAATGTATCACTTCTAATTTATAAATGGTTGTTTTGTTGTTATTTTCCACTTGACATTTTAAAATTTCTATGGTTAATAAAAATAAATTTTACAATTACATTTCAAAATTTGTTTTCACAATGATGATAGATAATTTGATGCATATCCATTTTTTTTCTAATTAATTTTTTGAGGCACTTCATATTTTAAAATTTATATGTTTAATAAATACAAAGTTAATATAATATTTCAAAAGTTAAATTGAGTTATAAGTATAACTTGGAATCTATATATTTATGATCATGTTATTTTCTAATCTACATTAAAAAAATTAATGTTTCTCTACTCTTCCAAAGTAGTGTATATTTATAATGGTTTACATGTGTAATTTAGAATTTATACTCTATACTCAAAACCATGTATATTTATAATGGTTTACATGTGTAATTTAGAATGTATACCCTACTCGACGTATATTTATAATGGTTTACATGTGTAACTTAGAATTTATACCTTTATACTATTATGTTGTGATGTTCTTTCTCACTTTACATTCTAAAATTTACCTTTAGTGAAATTACACATTTTAAAATTAAGCTTCAAAATTTATTATTTCAAGAATATGGACATGTATAGTTTAGTATATATACAATTTTTTTATGTATAATTTAGTATATATACAATTTTTTAAATTAATTGTATATTCTGTCTCATATTTTCAATCATTTTTGTTTAAGAATATAAATTTCATAATTATATTTCCAAATTATTATTAAAACAAATTAAGCATTTATAATTAATTTTCTTAATTAATTTTATTTTGCATTTTGCTTTTGAAGGCTTTTATGTTTAAATCAAATGAATTTTAGAATTACGTTTCAATATTTACTATTTAACAAAATATAAAAGTTATTTATATATAAATTTTGAATTTATCTATTTATGTTATGTTCTTATTTTCCCTTTTACATTTTAGATTTTTTATGTCTAATAAAAATGTATTTTATAGTTATATTTTAAAAATCATTGGCTTAATAACCATAACTTTTGAAAATTCATTTCCAATTTTCCTATTTCAAAAATATGGATGCATGTAATTTAATGCACATACATTTTTCTTTAAGTTCATTTTACTATCTACTTTATATTTCAAAAAAAATAACTATGAAAGCTTATTTATATTATATTATTGATATTATTTAATAAATATTATATTATTTATATTATTTAATAAATATGGACATAAAAAACTTTGAGTTTATATATTAATTTTCATTTCTATATTAAATTTATTAAAATAATTGAATGCATAATTTTTTTTAAAATGACCTACGTGTCAATAAACTTTAGGGAGCTAGCCACCGAGTGGATTCACTCCCTTATGGGCCCCAGGACCTCAACAATTTCATTAAAATAACATATGGGCTAAAGTCAAAGTTATTAGAGATTTTCTTTGTAAGCTCGTCTTGTCGTCAACTAACATTCTATGAACTAGAGGGCACAGTTTAAATGTTATATACCTAGGGGGGATAATAAGGGGTACAAAGGGAGGGACCCAAGGGAATAATGTAATAATTTGATGGGCCATAGTAATAAATAAGGTGGTTAACCTGTATCATGTACGGGACCACAAGTAGTTAGTAATAATGTAATGGGCCTGTGGTATTAGATAGATGGTATTGAGGAAACCATGGTAATGACCCATGGTATTGTATGTATGAGACCTATATAGAGGCTCGAGACTCCACATTGAGAGTTTTCAAGGATTATTGTATGAACAGGCGTATGGTTTGTGGAGTGTTTTCCTTCCTTAAGGAGTGAATGTATGGCGTTGCTCTACCTTAAGGGTTTTAATCAATAGAGAAGCATTTCTATCCATTTCTATCTTATTATTTCTGAGTATATTTCTATTTTCATATATTTCTGAGTTTAGAGCTATAACAAGTGGTATCAGAGCACTTTCTTGGGAAAAGGTGGAGAAATGTTATATACCTAGGGGAGATAATACGGCGTACAAAGGTAGGTACCCAAGGGAATAATGTAATAATGGGATGGGCCATAGTAATAAATAAGGTGGTTAACCTGTATCATGTAAGGAACCACAAGTAGTTAGTAATAATGTAATGGGCCCATGGTATTAGATATATGATATTGAGGGAACCATAGTAATGGCCCATGGTATTGTATCTATGAGGCCTATATAGAGACTAGAGACTTCACATTGAGAGGTGTCAAGAATTATTGTATGAGTAGGGCTATGGCTTGTGGAGTTTTCTCCTTCCTTAAAGAGTGAATGTATGGTGTTTCCCTACCTTAAGGGTTTTAACCAATAAAGAATCATTTCTATCCATTTCTATCTTACTATTTCTGGGTATATTTCTATTATCATATATTTCTGGGTTTAGAGCTATAACAAGCGGTATCAGAGCACTTTCTTGGGCCAAAGTGGAGAATTTTTTTTTTAATTGTATGTAGGAACTTTCTAGGGCAGCAATTTTTCAGATCCGATCTGGATTTTTTTGGAAACAATACCCGATTTCAAAAAAAAATCGGCCAAATCGGAGTCCGGATGAAGGAGATATCGCTGATCTAAAAATCAGTGGCGTTGTAGATAATTTTTCGGGGCATCGAGTTTGCAGCGCATATTTGGACATCCTAGTGCAAGATCTGTAGAATATAATTAAAGATCTGGATTTTTTTTGAAATTTTACCCAATTTCAATAAACAAATCAGTCAAATCGGAGTCCGGATGAGGGAGATGTCTCTGATTTAAAATCAGCTATTTTTCAACCATTTTTTGTGACAATGGGAGAGTTGCACCGCAAATCTGAAATTCCAATGCTTGGATCAGGATTTCTATCACATTAGAAGATGCAGAATGGTTGTTCCATTTCCGAAAACAGGTCATAATAGGGATTCTTAGCAATATTGACTAAATTGTGACAATTTCAAATTTTCACCAAGTAAGTGAATTTTTTTCAAACCTTCATTGCTTCTAGCAAGGAATTTTTTACAGGGAATGATAAGGGTCCTACTATTGAAGAATTCATACAGAGTCTAAAGTTCAAATATGGAAATTTTTGGAGGGATATATTACCAGTTAGTTTCAAAGATGAGGCTGCCAAATGGTGGCGATCATTTGACATCGACCAGTTGCTCAAACTCTCAGATGCCGAATATGACAGATTCATTTTAGACAAATGGTCTCATACTAGAAAAAAGGAAAATGAGACATGTAAGAGGTTATTTTCTACTGTTTTCTCCTTGTTGCAGGTTCGTGATTTGATTCAGAAGGAGAAAATCATTATGACTATAAATCCAAGTTGCAAGAAAAATCTCATAAATGTCAACTTGGTAAAAAAACTACAAGTGCCAGCGAGACACATGGAGCACACACAGGTTAATAATGAGTAGGTGCAAGTTTATAAAGATTTGAAGATTTCTATGGACAAGTATGTATTGCAATCTGATTTTTATGCTTCAGATATGGCTAATGAGGATGTTGTTTTGAGATACGTATGGATGGAATCGGTGGGTACTTTAAATATTAATGTACAGAAGAAATTCCTGAAGCTCTAGGATTAAAAGAAGAAAATTACATTACAAGATATTTCCATCAATAAATAGGTAGAGTACACAAAGGTTGAAGTAGAAGATGTTCTAGGGACTAACATATCATATGATGAACTAATGATGATCGACAATCAAACACAAACAGAGGCTGAAGCAGAAAAGGTTACAGGGGCTGATACATTAGATGAGGGCTCGGTGGTTGAGGTATATTGGAAGATAAGACACCACAACAGGCACCACAATATTCACAAGATAACAGTCAGGCTCCAGTAAGGGGTGAATTAAGGAAAAGGACACCGTGGGTTAAACTTCAACGTATCATCACCCACATCACCCCACAAGACAACAACCAACAAGATGGCAACCAATTAGCCACAAGGACAACAACCCCTGCATGACAGATAGAGAGGAGTGACAATCCACCTACTACACATCAACACAAAAGAGCTGCCATGGTCAACTTCCATCTCAAGCGAGTGAGGCACCAGCTAGATCGAGGGTTCACCTTTCTCTTGGATGGCTAGATGCACGTGCATGGTACCAGTGGACTACTCTTTTGAGTAGATCTTATTATTTGTGTTCTTCCCATGTTTCAGGGACGAAACATGCTAAGGGGGGTGGAATGTTATATACCTAGGGGGGATAATATGGGGTACAAAGGGAGGTACCTAAGGGAATAATGTAATAATGGGATGGGCCATAGTAATAAATAAGGTGGTTAGCCCGTATCATGTAAGGGACCACAAGTAGTTAGTAATAATGTAATGGGCCCACGGTATTAGATAGATGGTGTTGAGGGAACCATGGTAATGACCCATGGTATTGTATGTATGAGACCTATATAGAGGCTAGAGACTCCACATTGAGAGGTGTCAAGGATTATTGTATGAACAGGAGTATGGCTTGTGGAGTGTTCTCCTTCCTTAAGGAGTGAATGTATGGTGTTGCCCTACCTTAAGGATTTTAATCAATAAAGAAGCATTTCTATCCATTTCTTTCTTATTATTTCTAGGTATTTTTCTATTATCATATATTTCTGGGTTTAGAGCTATAACATTAAATATGTTACAGGAATGAGGATATTCGGGCTAAACCACCTCTCGTCTACGCAAATTTAAAAAACTTGATAGATCCGACCCTTCTCAGACTTTCGACCACTTCAGAGTGAGTGAAGTCAACCCAACTCGTGAACAAGGGAATCTCACTTTCTCAGAGTAGGTAAACCCCCAACTTTTGTCACGGTGATTCTATCTCTCTCTCGTTACCGCATTGTTTTGTAGGGTGATTTTCCCAACTTCCCACCACATCAAGGTCGACATCAATCTTTGATTGTGATTAGCATAGTAGCAACATATGAGACCGATGTTGAGCATTTCAAATAACCTTGCAAGGTCCTCCTTCCAAGATCTGATAAGGTAATCATCATTAGTTGAAATCAAATCAACAACATTTAAGACAATAATAATAAATTAACCTTCTACAAAGATGTGCTTGAGGTTTGCATCCACTTCAATTTTGGTGAAGCCAAACGAGTGATATTTTTGGAATTAATGGAGAAAGTTACAATTAGTTGTTTCAAGGATAGGATTGAGACTCTAAGATTAGGTCTCAGATCCTACTATCTAGGGAGTGGTTGAAACCACGTTGTTAGTGTGAAAGCCTATATGTATTAGGTTCTCCTGATTAAAGGGTAGTGTGTATTGTGTGAAGTGCTTGGGCACTCTCTAGGTATCTCACCTAGAGAGCCACTTAATTAATAGAGTGCGCATATTTTATCATGGTATCAGAGCTTTAGGTTGCCAATCATGTACGCTGATTGAAGGGTGCAACTGAGGTGAAAGCATCACATGTTTTAGGTGCACAGATGTAACGATCCCATTGTGACTAGAATGTCATGAATTCGTGCTGTATATGGGCGATGAACTTCACAAGTCCGCAATGGTAAATCACACCGATCATGGAAACTTAAAAAAATTACTGCATGTTTTTGTTTATTGGAAAGCCTGTGGCATGGAAAAAGAGGCACATTCAACCTCCGTGCCAAAGACCATATTTGTGGGGAGCACGTGGAGAAATAAAGTTGTGTGTGACTGCCATTGATTTGTGTAGAGCGGTGACGACTGGCATGCAAAGCATTTTCTGGCTGGACTGCTGTCTAGCTGGAGCGCTGAGGTAACATGGTTCCTCATAGGACGTGGTGGAGGCCAGAGATCAGCCAGTGTTGGAGGTTGCATGAGCATGGACACACAGAGGAGCTCGCGCAGTGCATCAAAATCTCACACCAACTCTTTTTTCGTGGTGATTGTGGTGGCTGCGTAGAGTGGAAAACAAGCTACAAATTGCAGTAGTCGTGTGAGTAGCCACAAGAAAATTGAAGGTCATATTCATCATTTCTTGCTGCATTCTGCATTCTAGAAAGATCTGTGCAGAACATCATAGTCGCTATCTGCATGGATTAGAGTGGATCCGCTACAAGTTGGCTGTCATAAACCAAATCATCAAGGGTATTACACACAACACGGGATCGTCCTTTCCACTAACAGTTACTGCCTGCATTGGCTTGAATCACAACAACGATTGGGAACATTGTATTTGACATAGATCTAGGGTAGATGTATTTTTTTCGCATGTTACTTCTTCAATCATGGAAGAGGCAGAAGATCCGAGGAGTTCGGCCAGACTGGTGGATTTGTGAGGAGATCATCATGTCATTTTGTCTGGGAATCTAAAGCCCACTTGCATCCCATCATAAATTTTTGGGGATCTCCCATCGGTGGTGTGGCAATCCATAATCACCGCATAGTAGTGGCCGCGAAGGAGATCGTTTGGAGAAAGCTGTGTGGAGAAGGCCAGAAGGATGCCAAGGTTGTTGCGAAGTAACATTCATGGATGGCAGGATTGGAGCTCACTAATAAAATGCGTGAATTTCGAGGGTTGTTGATCAAGGTGAATCAACGATTCATCTGCTGGTAGAAATGATCCTTAGACCCACAAAGAATTGCATTTGCATCCTCATCATCTAGACTCGGTTACATGCCTAGAAGCAGAGTTTGATGATAGTGATAGCAACAACACTACCATTGTACTGACAGTAGCAACATTGAGCAATTGACTAGTGGTGGAGATATCTGAGTGTTGGTGGAGAATTTGATTGTGGTGGATCAATTTCTAGATGCAAAATTGATAAGGGAGAAAATGGGTCTTCAAAGTAAACTAAAAGAGTCTCATAGAAAACTAAGGAGAAAAAATCAAAGAAGAAATGAAAAATATTGTTTTGTTGAATTTAATGATGTGTTTCAAGTTGACATTGATAGACCAGCAGCTGATCAAGATACATATTTGGAATTTGCTAAGATTATTAAATGGTTAAATTCACCGTCCTTTTCAGGTATGAATTATGAAATATGGGCAAATGAAATGAAAATGATATTATGGAAGGTAAATTTACTCGATTATGTTGAAGATGTTATTAATGATAGTGGAGATGCATCAGAATTAAGTCTTATAACATCTGCATTAGATGATAACATCATACTCAGCATAATATATGAATATGGAGAGACTCTTAGTACAAAATTCATATGGGATGTTTTAGAATGAAATACTGTTTGAATGAGGACAATGATGCTAAAGATATTTCTCTTGAAAATGATCCCATATTTGATTGTGAAGTTGAAGATACAATGATGGGTGATGAATCTATGTCTATAACGGAAACTTGTGATGATGAAAACACATCCATTATTGTACAACTTGAAATTTTTCCAGATGCAGAAATCAAGTTTAATTAGACTTATATACCTCATGATGTGTGGATAAATTTGATGCTTGAAAAACATCTTATTCATGAATTACTATTTTGTGAGAAGGAAGGCCTATCTTCAGATATAGATCAAATGCAAAACATTCTTGCAACAATGGAACTAAGTGAAGAGGTTGAAGGCATAACTATGTTAGTAGAGAGGGATGGAGTAGGGAGAGATGAAAAATGAAAGCTCTCCTAAAGGAGAAGGAAGACAAAAGCAAATGTGGTCCTCTTTATAAATCTAACATTGGTTTTTCTGTAGATATTGGGAGACAAGAAGAAGCAATTAAAGAATACCAAGAACCTACAACACCAAATGAAAAGAATGTTAGTATATACTCGAAGAGGAGGATAAGAGTTCATGTGTTCCTCGAGAGGGGGAGAAAATATAAAAAAGAGGTAAATCTCCATCATTTTCTTATGGAAAAGAAAGTGAAGATGAAGCTTCATCCACAAATGAACAAGCATGGGCTCTGATGCAAGAAGACAGAAAGAAAGCTCTACTTTTTGCCATTGTAAGCCTAGTTTAGACTAGACCAGCAAGCATATGTTGTTTTTTTAGTACCCTTTCTCCATTGATGATGATGATGATGGTTAACGTCCTCTGAGACCAAATAATGATCTATCGGACCTAAAAAGACAAATTATTTATTTTGATTTAAGATTTTATTCCTATGCTCAAAAAGCTTGGAGAGAAGCCTCCTGAGTTCACTATAATTTTGGCATTGTAAAAGGCTAGGAAGGTCAGTATTGTAACAAAGGTTGTGAAATTGAGATCTAATGTGGTTGTATGCAGGGAATTCTAAGAGGAAGTGTTTTTCATCCTCGATGCTCCTATTCTCACAAATATGGCAGATCCTTTCCATCCATTGCGTTTTAGGAACTGCCCAGCGGCCAATTTCACTATGGAGCTCATGAGGATTCGTTCTAATCTTTGCTATATTAATTTTCTTCTTTGAGCTAGTTAGAATAGAGAGATACTTTTGACCTTCAAGGGTGGGGTTGATGACCTTCTTATAATAACTTAATTTTCTTTTAGACGCTAAATCTTTCTCACACCACAATTTTTCTTTGAACTTAGAAGTAACAATATCTTTAATGTTATTTATGTTTTGCAAAGCATCATTCTCATTGATCTCCCAATAGTTTAACCAGGCCCTTGTGTCCTTATGCCATCCTCGGTTAAGCCTTAGGTGGTTTTGGCTGGAATTTAAAGCTAGCTTAGGAAGTCTATGATTGTCTATGTTATTGAGCTTGTGCTTGTACAACAGAAGCCTGAGCATAGCTAGACTCTCAATAGGAGAAAGACCTGCTTCTATAAGGAGAATAGGATAGGGTGTATTACTTTTAATTTTCAGGTTATAAGTTATAAAACGCTTCTGGATTTGCTCAATCTTCCTCCATGATTCTCTGGAGATGCTGCAGCCCCAAACCTCACAGCCATATAAGATAACAGGAGTGACTAAAGTTTCAAAGAGGAACTTCTTTTTATCCCACATTACGAGGTTTGTTGTTTTACAATTATTTTCAAGACCAAAATAAGCTTTCCATCCCCCATTGATCCTTTTCTCAATGCTATGGTTCCAGTTGAGCTTGTGATGGATATCAATTCCTAGGTACTTGTAAGAATACACTTCCTCCAAGTTATTATTGTCATACATAAAATTAGCGCAAGTGTCCTTCTTGGATTTGATAATCATAACTTTTGTTTTGTCAGTGTTAACAGTCAAACCCATGGTAGAGCAGAAATCCTTAAGAAGCTTGAGTTGCTTGTCAAGATCAGAAGGGCACCTTGCCAAAAGAAAAATATCGTCAGCATAGAGAAGAAGGATAATGACTATCCCAGCTAAGATTGTGCCACCACATCCTACTTCTTCTAAATAACCTTCGAGCTTATCGATGTAAATGCCAAATAGAGTAGGGGAGAGGGGGCAACCTTGTTCAACTCCGATGTTACACTTAATATCTTTTGACCACCCCTCATTGTTCTTTAGCTTGGCAATTACATTCTCGTATAGCCTTATAGCAGCAGCTCTTAACTCAAGAGGAACCTTTAGCTCTTCTAACCTATTCCAAAGGTTGTATCTAGGAACCGTATCGAAAGCCTTTCTAAAGTCTACAAAGCAGCAACATAAATTGGATTTATCATTACGACATTCCTCCGCAATGATCCTTAGTGTAACAAGGTGGTCTGTTGTTGAGTGATGCCTTCTGAAACCTGCTTGGCCTTTAGCTCGCTTACCTTCACTTTCAAGCCATATGCTTAACTTTTTTTCCAGAATACTACCATATAACTTGGCTAAGAGAGGGCTGATCATAATTGTCCGATAATTAGAGGGGTTATTTGTATCTCCACTTTTAAAAATAGGGATAATGAGGCTCTCAGTCCAAGGTTTAGGGAACCCTTGCTTAACAGCCTGATTGAAAAGCTTGTGGATGTGGGGGATGAGGACAGGGCCTCCAATTTTTAAGATTTATGCCTGGTAACCTTCAATGTCCTTAGCTTTCCCATTCGCAAGGCGATTAACCCCAAACTTAATGTGTTCTAAAGAGAAGAATTCTTTCCTTTTGAGCAGGGTTTCCAAATTATCCATGACATTAGGAGATTCATAAAGCTTTTTAAGATAAGAATTCCAATCGTGAAGAGCAATTTTATTATTATCCTTAATCTTCCTAGTCAGAATCTGCCTCCAAAATTTCTTAGGAGATACCTTAGAGAGGTGTAAGAGATTCTCCTGTCTATGACGAATGTACTGCCTCTTTTTCCTATTAATTAGGGCTTTGTATATTCTTATCTTGTCCATTTTAAGAGAATCATCAACAGCTTCCTTAATTGCTCTCCTCGCATTTTTACAATCTTTGTCATACCAAGGATTGGTTTTTCTATTTCTTTTATTATTTGAGACTTCAATTGAGAACTTTTTAATAGAATATGAGAAGGTTGTAGTAAAATTATGATATAGGTCTTCTATGTTGTCTATACTAGATAAAGGAGGCAAATTAGTTTTTAATTCAGTTAGAAAGAAGTCCTTTTTATTTTTATCAAATATTAAGTTCTTTTGGTTGTAAGTATTATTTTCTATGGGAACTCTATGCATGACGAAATTGAGGGTTATAAGTAAAGGCCTATGATCAGAGTCAGGCTCGTGGTCGTTTAAGATGTCAAAGTTTATCATTTCGTTGTATAATGGAAGATCGGAAATGACGTAGTCTACCACACTGCTACCAAGTCCATGGATGAAGGTCATCTTGCTGGAATTGGGCCACTTTTTTAGACCTTTGCAAATTATGAGATCCTGAGCACTACAGAGCTTGACAAGCTCTGACCCAAACAAATTTTCCCCGAGGTCTTCAGAGCTCCTTTTGTACCTACTAGCCAGGGTAGGGTCTTCGTCTAACCAAAGAGGATTAGGGTTGGAACGATTGCTTAAAATAATAGCTTGGTTGTTTGAAGTTCGAGCATTGAAGTCACCTATTAAAAGGATATTACCATCATTCCTTAGGCTAGAAATATCGTTCTCTAAACTATTGTAAGGGTTAGTTTTATCTAGATTCTTCTTCTTATAGAAGTTAGAATTAATGGGGGGGAAATAACATATTGCTATGTAGGACTTTTTATTATTAATGTCTCTGATCTCTATCCAACTAAATTGGTTGTAAGGGTCGTTTTTATAAAGCCTAACATAGGGGGAGATGTTCTTCTTAATGTAACAAGCTATTCCCCCAATGCCTCTGCGGGAGGATCGCTTGTTCCACGTAGACCATAGCGTAAAGCCATCTATGTTAGGGACCTTAGATTCTTCGTGCTCCCAAGTTTCAACAAGCAAAATAATATCAACATCATTTAAAATCCAACTTAGCTTGGGGCCTTTGTTCCATGGGAAGCCCCGACAGTTCCAAGAAAGGATCCGGAGCATGTTTAATTGCTATTGATTACTATCTTTTTGGTTTTTGTCTCGAATAAAGGCTTTTCTATTTCTGATTATCGCCCATTTTCCTTCCTTTCTAGCTTCTTTTACCTTTTGAACCTCCTTTCTTAATTCTGCTTGATCTTCTGGAATGAGATCTTCATTTATGAATATTCCCATTCCTTTTAGACTTGAGGTTTTACTAAGTATGTTGTGCTTATGATCAGTAGAGCTCACCTTTATGCGGATTAATCTTCCTTTATTCTCGGTTAATTTCCCCAACCTTGTTGCTTCTGTGAGACACACTATTTCAATTTGTAATCTATTATGTAATTCTGTCTGGACTAAGGCTAAAGTATCCTCATATTCTTCCTCTTTTAAACCGAAGATTATAAGGTTTAAGGTCCTTTGGTTACGTTCGTGGTCTAATTCTATTAATTTTTTCATTTCGTCTTTAATTGGTTTAATATATAATTTATCTACCACACTATTTAGGGTGAGGGGGCTATTAACTTTTTCTTCTAATTCTTTAATCATGTCTTTCATTTTAAGACCCTCTAAGGTCTCCATTGCCTCCATTTTATTCTCCAGTAGTTCTATTTTATTTTCTATTTGTTTTTGGATAGTGTTTCCAAGAGATGCAAATTTGTTTTCCAGCACAGCTTCTAGCTCTTTTTGTAACTTGGCTTATCTTTCTTCTCTACGTTTCTCTAAAGACTCTATATACTCATAGAGGCCTTGTAGAGTAACTGTGATAGGTCTGCCCTTGGTAATCTTTGGTAACTGTGGTGAAATATTCATACTTGAAATTATATGAGCAAATATGTATTAGAGAAGAAAAAGAAAAAGATAAGGAATGTGTGCACCTGATATCCGAACGTGATGTGCGAGCCAAGATCTCCAAGCTTTGGATTTATGTATGCGAGCTTTAAATCAAGATCACGGAATGCGTTTATAAATGCGAGCCCCAGAACCAAGAATTAATGGAGAAAGTTATAGTTAATTATTGTAAAGATAGGATTGAGACTCTAGGATTAGGTCTCAGATACTTCAATTAAAGCTTGGATATGAGCACACCTACCACCTTCATACATACCCAGTGGCTGATTCCACAACTTGAAGTCACTAGGGAACAAAGGGGTATGCATGCCTCTCTAGGTCTTACAAGCATATGCCCTTTTAACATACTTCAAGATTAAGAAGATACTAGTTACATAAATCATTGTAGGGACCAAAAGTGACCAAAAACAAATTATGAAATGTATATTTGCTATGATTACAATGTGTGACTCACACTTTATCACAATCATGAGTCTATTCTACAAACTCAAACAAACTACTCAAGCTAATTTGGCTGTCCATCATCCTTTAATTTCTTCTTACTCCTACATCTCATATTTTGATCACATCTTGGGCATTTTTGTCTTTGTCAATTAAATATTGGAACTCCATGCTTAACCTGTAATTTTTTAGAGTCTTGAATTCTAACAAAATAACCTTACCTAAACTGAACTAACTAACCTCAATAAGGTGAAATAATTTAACTCATGATTCCAATGACAAAATAAAATAAAATACTTTTTTACTCTCATATCAGCATATTGTCATAGCTCGAATAGGTTGGCCATACCTATTAAGCTATGCACAAAATCACCCCTTTGAAATAAATTCCAAGACGGTCTTCTTCCCATAGATGGAGACATGATTTGAACTTACTAGAAGAAGCTTGCGCATGTTTAACATGCCCTCATGCAAGAATTTGATGTGGTTCCCAATAAGATCCCACGTTCCCCAAAAATATCACTCCTGTACTCATCCTCAATGGTTGCAAATTTTAATATGCTTGCCCCGCACATTCAGGCGCCTAACAGACGACAACATGTCCTTCGGACACACGGCTATCACACTCATGTCCTTCAAGAAGTCATCCCCACACGACCGCAAATGTCCCAGTGGAAAACCATGATAAAGACCGAAAATGTTGTTTGGTTTCATGGAAGAAAATATTTTTTTGGTAATTGTCTGCCTGTGCAGCATCAGATATGAGGAGTAATACATGGTCACTACTAGACACAGTTTCTATAATTTCACGAAGAGTTCCATTTTCTTCTGAAAATCCTGCTGCACGTGCCTCAGCAAAGGATTTGGAGCCTTTACTCAAGTCAATCTTCACTACAATGTTTGGTTTTTCTTCTACCAAAGAATCCCTCAAATTTGGAGCTTGGGCTAGTCATAGCTACAATCTATTTGGTGTGCATTTGTATTGAGTTTTAAAGTGCACAAGGTTTAGATAAATGACAACGTGATTTGGATCTCGATGTTCGCAACTTTTGTATGGTTAGAATGGAATTTGGGTTGAATTCTTCTTTGTCTTGTGGAGCGATTCTTTCCCACAGGAAAGTTTTATTCTTTGGGCAATTTTTGTGGAGAAGTCTCATCTAGATTTTTGTGGATAAGAAAAAAAAAATTATATTCAACAAATTAAATTAATGGCATATATCATGTTCTACTAAGGTCAAGCTCATGTGAAAATTCTTTAAAAAATTAAAAAAGATCTTGGTCTCCTTAAAAAGACTATATACAAAAATTACATGCAAACAAATTCTTAAAACAAAAAAATATACAATGAAACAAACATAAAATAAAGATTTTATCCTAGAACTCAAAACTCGGAAAACCAAATTTATTTTTCAGTATAATATTCCAATGTTACAATACATTATATACATGTGGAAGCATTCATAAACTTCAATCTGTTAACCCTGGATTAGAACATAATGGCCATTTTCTTTGACCAAATCTACAAAATACCATGGGAAAAAACCATCCTACCCAAAACCATGCACAAAAACTATGTTCAAAACCATGGGTACGTTTTCCCACCATCCTTGGGTCTACCCAACTATTATTGGATCCCCATAAAAAAATTCCAAGGGTGCCCCCGAGATCTCATGTAAGGGGGCTACCCCCCTACTACAATTCCCTCACTACACACTACTAGTTGTGGAAAGAATATGGCACCCACCGATACAATCATTATGCCCACTAGACTAAAAGAAATCTAGTCTACTAGGAAGAGACACAACCCTAGCTTAGAGGGAATCCAATCCCTAGCACACACAAAGAAAAACATGACCTTCAAGATATTGGTAAAAACAACATCACATAGATACATACTAATCTAGAAGGTCCACGAGTCAATGGAAAGTCTCAAATCCACAATTCAGCAACATTAGGGGTTCCTAATAACCTAGCAAAATATTAGTTACAATATTATAATATTCTCAAATATTATAGGATACCCTAAGGCTCCAACAAGACATCTGCAAGGTAACTACTCTCTAACCAAAAAAACTACCACATAAAAAGAAATGGTCCCACACTAAAACAAAGATCTGGCATCCCTAAAAGCCCTTTTTTCCAAATAATAAAGAAGTGGAGGATCAAAATGACCCTCCCCAAACCCAACAAAGGTAATGAGGAAATGCCATGAACTAACACACAATTAGAGTTTCCTCCACAAACCATAAATCTCAATCAAAACATAGAGATGGCATTCACTCCAAATCTTTAAGTCATGGAAGTAGCAGCAACAAAGAACAAAACAATGCCAAGAACTAAAAGATCCCTTGAAACATAGAGCTGTAAACCTTAAAAGGAGCTCCAAAGTACTATAAACTCAATGAATACAACATTGGTTGTTATCAAAGCTGCCCTAGGAGTAAGGAAGCGTGTAAAAAAAAGAAAGAGAAGAAAGGCAAAGTGAATTATTTATACAGTTATAAATGATGTTAAGCTTACTCTCTAACTAGTTTTTTCTCTTCTTTGCTCTATTACTAGGGCTCTATGTCATTATTGTCACCATTCTAAGTAATCATTTATCTTGGAATACATACTAATGAAGTGTTTACAAAATATAATTTTATTTCATTTGATAATAAAACTGCCCTTTTTGGTAACCATTACAAAATTTATATATATATATATATATAAAATAAGTAATAAGCATTAAATAATATTTATAACATAATAAAATAATAATAAATAATAAAAATTGGATAATAATTTTTTAAAAAATTGTAAGCTTGACACATATATCACTACAAGGGAATTCAACCAGTGATTTTCCATGAAAGTGTGTCTTAACAAATGACCCTATCACCATCTATAAAATGAAACATCTTAACACTAATATTTATAATTATAATAAATTTTAACTCTTTATTATTTTTTACCCTAAAAAAATATCTGCTAATTACTTAATAATTAAATTAAAATTTTAAAAACTTATGCCAGATACAGCTATTTACCTAATAGATATACCATACAACATATAGACTGTGAAATAAAAGTAACAAACAGTTCATGGTCACGGTTGTGGAGCAAGTGACTCGCTTCTGCATGTGGGACAGGAGATTTTGTGAGTAAACCACTGGAGAATGCAATGCGAATGATAAATATGGTTGCAAGGCAATTGTTTTGCACTCTCACCGTTTGCAAAATCGTCGTGACAAATTGGGCACATCATGTCATCTCCGTTTGTACTGTCGTTCTGCCCAATTATAACGTCCGGCAACCCATCCACGACTTCTGCAGGACTGGTAGTTTCAACAAACTCCTCTCTAAAATAATTCATGGCAATACTGATCATTTCATGTTCAAAATTGAAACTATATGTATTCTCCTCTAGATGTTGCATGATCTGCCGTCGACTGAACCTGGAATTCCATATAATTTGGGTGGAGTACTGGACTACTCCATTGTCCGGGTTGCGAAAATCCATAAGGTATCGAATTATAATCAAATTTTCAGCGAATCTAAATGTTGTGACATAGTCGTCACTCACATTTTCTTTACCTACAATAATTCTATGGCGCCGTACGGTCTCTCCTTGCCATTGATTACCCAATTCACGTACGTCAATATTCTCTGCTAAATTCTCTAATTCCCGACGGCCCACCGGAATTGACTGATAAAATACGGCTCTAGTCACATTCCTCACAGTCACAGTCGACACCAAGTGTTGCGCAACGTTTTCCCCTTCAATTCTGTTGGTTTGGGTTGTTGTCATGTCCTCCGTTGAATTTTGTAAAGCATTAGAAACAATACCTGCGTTTAGCTCGGCTTCCACGTACCTCATAATACTGAGAACATATTCTCTCTCCCCTATCATATATAATCGGCGTTGTTGCGCGTACATTTGGGCATCTCCAACCCTTTCATATGTTTCTTCCATTATTTCTAAATGCCCAAATTCAAATCTACATGTAAAATTTCTCGCATTCGATGAAAAATATGAAGATGCATATAACCTTCGGTGTTGAGGAACCTTAATTTAAGGTGGCGTTATATACGCTATTTTAAGGTGGTTGCGAAGCCGACATTCATTGATTAAGTGTAAATTCAAATCACTTCTAACATAACAACACCGACAAGTTTTTATTATTTGGATTTGAAGTTTGTGGCGATGGAGAATACATGGGCTTACCTATGAGCTTTGGCTTGTATTCATTCTCTTTTAACTTTTCATAATCATATCATTGGATAATTTTATTCTTGTGTACTTTGAGAGATATTTGATTGCAACATATATATTTTTTTATGGTGGGTTTTTGTGTGACAACCAAAATTTTATGATTATTGGTTCTTGTGTAATAATAACTTTGTTATCTTTATTGCATCAAAACAATTGAAAACATTGAGAAATCCCATGGTTTTTGTTAGTCATTTAACGTGCTCATCAATTGATCTTCGCAACACATATAAAAGTTTGGAATCAAAATGCAATAATAGTTGATTAGGAAAAATATGTTGGCTAGGGTGTAATGAAATGTGACATGTGACATGAAATGTGAATACCACTTCCCCAATACTCGGCTCATTCACCCTCTCATAATCTCCGACAAGTGTTGGCTGTTTAACAATCCCAAAAATCTCAAACAAATCTCCAAACTCACACCGCCTTGGTTCTTTACCCAGTACAGTCAATTCCTTTGTTTAATAAACCCGCAAAGTGGCCTCTATTTACACAGAACAATGTTAAATATCCCAACACCATAGTCAATGGACAAATATAAACAAATACATATACTCTTTATTTCCTCGGCCTAGGAGGGGCCAGGCCCTCAAGGCTTTGATACCATGATAAAATATGATAGATAGATTATTTTACTAATCAAATGAAATTACATATATAAGAAGTGTTATCTCAAGATAGGTACACTATCTTGGACACACAATTTGTTGGTTGAGAGAATATCTCAACCACACACCAATGTAGGAAATAGATCGTAACTACTAGGAACAAACTCATTTACATAGTAAGAATCACAATTGAGACAAGCAGGAATTACATATTCCAACAGTGGATCCAAGTTTGTGATCTATTTTTGTTGTTTCCAATGTGAAATATGTTTCGAAAAAGAGAAGGCCACCACATTTTTGTTGTTGTCATCGGATATAGATCTATGTAGAGACATATTCTAACAGGGGAGAGATTCATTGTTATTTTTTGTTTTGGTGTTACAACTCTTCTCATTCCACTTCCAATCAATAGTGTCTCAGTAATTGTCGAAGGTCGACAGTTCAAAAGAAACAAACTTTGTTGATGTGGGAGATTAAATAATCAGCAAACGAATTTACAATAAGGAGGTGGAGGTGGCTCATTGTATATGGAAACTTGCATGCCTTCAAACCAAGAAATATTCATTTAGGAAGATTGTCATTGGTACTTATCAAAACTCAAAACTCATTGACAATATTCAAGACTATTATACATTTGCTGAAAAAATTCATCAGCTTGTTTTTCAAATGGAGGGAGTTAATGCACTTAATTGATTATGCAAGGTACGTTCAATGGACTGTATCAAGGGAAGTCATACCTACAAGCTATTTGGTGTGCATTTGTATTTAGTTTTAAAGTGTACAAGGTTTAGATAAATGACAACGTGATTTGGATCTCCATGTTCGCAACTCTTGTATGGTTAGAATGGAATTTTGGTTGAATTTTTCTTTGTCTTGTGGAGCGATTCTTTCCAACCTGAAAGTTTTATTCTTTGGGCAATTTATGTGGAGAAGTCTTATTTAGATTTTTGTGGATAAGTCTCATTTAAATTTTAAGATGTGCTTTGAAGATGGTGTCCTAGTTATATTATTTAAAAAAAAAATTGTTGTTTTGGGTGGTAGTTATATTTATGATTTTACTTATAAAAATCAAATGATCCAAAACCACAAAGAACATGCTAACTATTCAAAAAACTAATGTCACATATCATGTTCTGGGAACATTAGTCATAGGAATTTCTTAATAAGGTCAAGCTTGTGTGAAAATTCTTAAAAAACATAAAAATAGAAAAGATCTTAGTCTCCTTAAAAAGACTTTATAAAAAAACTACCTACAAACAAATTCTTAAAACAAAAAAATATATAGTGAAAAGAACATAAAACAAAGATTTTATCCTAGAACTCAAAACTTGAAAACCAAATTTATTTTTCATTATAATATTCCAATGTTACAATACATTATATGCATGTGGAAGCATTCATAAACATCAATCCATTAACCCTGGATTAGAACATAATGACCATTCTCTTTGACCAAATCTACAAAATACCATGGTAAAAAACCATCCTACCCAAAACCATGCACAAAAACTATGTTCAAAACCATGGGTATGTTTTCCCACCATCCTTGGGTCAACCCCCCATCCTTAGGTCTACCCAACTACCGAGATCTCATGTAAGGGGGCTACCCCCCTACTACAACTCCCCCACTACACACAATACTAGTTGTTGAAAGAATATCACACCCACCGATACAATCATTATGCCCACTAGACTAAAAAAAATCTAGTCTACCAAGAAGAGACACAACCCTAGCTTAGAGGCAATCCAATCCCTAGCACACACAAAGAAAAACATGACCTTCAAGATATTGGTAAAAACAACATCTCATAGATATATACTAATCTAGAAGGACCACGAGTCAATGGAAAGACTCAAATCCACAATTCAGCAACATTAGGGGTTCCCAATAACGTAGCAAAATATTAGTTACAATATTATAATATTCTCAAATATTATAGGATACCCTAAGGCTCCAACAAGACATCTGCAAGGTAACTACTCTCTAACCAAAAAAACTACCACATAAAAAGAAATGGTCACACACTAAAACAAAGATCTGGCAGCCCTAAAAGCCCTTTTTTCCAAATAATAAAGAAGTGGAGGATCAAAATGACCCTCCCCAAACTCAACAAAGATAATGAGGAAATGCCATGAACTAACACACAATTAGAATTCCCTCCACAAACCATAAATCCCAATAAAAACATAGAGATGGCATTCACCCCAAATCTTGAAGTCATGGAAGTAGCAGCAACAAAGAACAAAATAATGTCAAGAACTAAAAGATCCCTTGAAACATAGAATTGTAAACCTTAAAAGGAGCTCCCAAGTACTATAAACTCAATGAATACAACATTGGTTGTTATCAAAGCTGCCCTAGGAGTAAGGAAGGGTGTAAAAAAAAGAAAGAGAAGAAAGACAAAGTGAATTATTATAAAGTTATAAAGGATGTTAAGATTACTCTTTAACTAGTTTTTTCTCTTCTTTGCTCTATTACTAGGGCTCTATGTCATTATTGTGACCATTCTAAGTAATCATTATAGGAAGATGCATATAACCTTCGGTGTTGAGAAACCTTGATTTAAAGTGAAGTTATATACACTATTTTAAGGCGGTTGCAAAGCTGACATTCATTGATTAATTGTAAATTCAAATCACTTCTACCATAAAAACACCGACAAGTTTTTATTATTTGGAGTTGAAGTTTGTGGCCATGGAGACTTCATGGGCTTTTATTCTCTTCCAAAATATGAGAAGATATGTTTTGAAAATTTAAAAGTAATTTATATTCATTTGAAATGGATTTGAATATTGTGTAAATGGAGAATTCATGACTTTTAACTATTCCCTAGGGAAGAAATGTTTACTCTTTTCTAAAGATATGGGCAGTTTTATGTTTTTTTTTTAACTTCATACATTTATTTTAGTTAAGATCAATTATCCATATTTAAGTTTTAAATTTTAAATTATTTTTAAAATTTACAATGTTTTTTTGTGTGTATAGAATAAGAAGTGATGGGTGTACTGATTTGAAGGTTAGCAACGGGTGTGATTCTGAAAGGATGATTTAGATGTTTCTGAGTTTTCTCAAAAACTTCAATAATTGGACAAACAAACAAAAAAAATTATAATATTTTATTGATTTATATATTAAATTTTATTATTTTTTTATTAAAAATGAATAGAATTTTTATCAAATATTTTAACATGGTGATATAACAATTCATCATTGTGTTTCCAAGTTATATAAAAAAAATACTTTGATTTTATATTTATTTGGAATGTGATTTTAAAGATTTATTAGTGGTTAATTTCATTTTAGTTTTTCAATATAAGATGCATTAATAAAATGTTCTAGAAAATTAATTTAACTCATTAATAAAGCATCCTCTTTATCCTTATTAAATGAGCTATATTCTAGCCAATTGTATGTTACCAAGTCATCTCCCTTTTTGGGGACTTTGAACACAAGATTGGGAAATATTTTTAATTCTGCATTACTTAGCCTAGTGGCCTACCACACATCCATAGAATCAATAGGACAAGGAGAATCATTTAATGGTCTTGGAGCTAAGCAAAGTGATCTTCTTACCCAAATTTCTTGTGATCTTCTTACCCAAATTTCTTGTTAACAACCATTCAACAGTGAGACTTGTTCACTATGCAGCTTTCACACTCATTCTCGCATAATAAATTGAAGAAACCAGCTTCCTCACACTCATTCTCTCATAATAAATTGAAAAACCAACTTCCTCTAGAAACCAATAGACCTAGGAAGCACTCATTCTCTTATACTAAATTGAAAAAACCAACTTCCTCTAGGAAACTCGTAGACATAAGAAGACCAACGTGGGGTTTAATGGTAGATACTCCTCCATCACTATAGTTGGTTAGAAATTTTGATAAAAAAAGTTATATACGTTTAAAGGAAATTTTTGAATGTTTTGTACCCTATATTATTATAATTTTATTTATATAAATAAAATATATATATATATATATATATATATATATATATATATATATATATTTGTAAATAAGTGTTTTTTACAATCCAATATGAAATTGTACCAAGTATGTCTAATTAAGCACCCCAAAAGTTGCGTTAACCACAAGCTTCACTAATTAAATTAACACTTGCAAACTATTACAAATATACCATATATATATATATATATATATATATATATATATATATATAGACTCATATTCCTAAATGATGAAACAAATTTATCATAATTTTTTTATTTGATTTGTTACTCAAAATAATGTTGAATTTTTAAATTCATTGACATCATAAAAGTTTTAATTAGAAAAAAATGAAGTATTAGGTGAAAGTAATATCTATTAACTATTACATTGTAGCGATATGAACTCAAAAACATTCTTGATTCAAACATGTCGTGGTGTGAAAAGGTAACCATATAAACTCATCAACATTTGTTGTTCAAACAAGTGTTTGTATAAAAATTTTGTATATGTTCAAAAGCCATAAAAAAAAATCATTATCCATGAAATTTATAGGTAAGGGTAAAGTCACTTATCATGATAGGCATAGGCAAAGGTGAGCTACAAAAATAATTAATAGTGCACAATCATGTCGATAGTTAATAGTACACTGTCATGGCAATGACTAGATGACCCCCTTGCAATAGGCCTAATAGCCACAAAATTTATTTTATAACTTTAAATATTAAACATTATCGTTGAACTATTAATAGTTTAGAATTTTGAACCAGATCATTGTCACTATATCTTTTTATGATTTCTACAAATTACAATGAAGACTCGAATACGTTCACATCCAACTTTGGATAATACATATTCATAAAATAAAATAAGAAAAAAAAATCATTCTAAATTAATTATTTCCTTAAAAAAATTTCCAAAAGCTATTTTAAATGATTGTTCAAAAACTAGATCATCAAGCTACTTGTTCCACAAACAATATAATCATTAATCTTGTGAGCCAAATAATTCCAACTATTCCATCTAAGCACAAAACACACCCGGTCTATATATAAACATAATTACATAATAATATGAAAATTGCCAAGATCATATTACTCAGAGGACATCACTCTCCATCTAAGGCACTCCAACTATTCCATCTAATCACAAAACACACCCGGTCTATATATAAACATAATTACATAATAATATAAAAATTGCCAAGATCATATTACTCACAGGACATTATGCTCCATCTAAGGTGCCTTGCCAAACCCATTAAACTATAACTACCTATGAATTGATCTCACAAGCCATAGTAAATTCGTTGTTATGAATTGGAGGATTCGTTGTTATGAATTGGAGGTTTAACTGCCCATATATATATATATATATATATATATATATATATATATATTATATATATATATATATATATATATATATCATTTCTTTTCTTTTTTTTTTTCTGTGAGTACCGCCATCAATTTCCATTTTATCTTCCACATTAAATAAAATTAACCAAGTATATTTATCCTCACTATATTTATATTTTTTAGCATTAATAGTTTTAAATACACTAATCATATTTGTTAATGTTAAAACAACATGGCTAGTGAGGATAAATATAATCTGTAAGTTTATTTAATGGTGGAAGATAAAATGGAAATTGACTTCAATACTCGAACATCAAAATATCTATAAAACTAAGGTAGGCATATCATAGCAATAGCTAAGTATTTAACTTTATCTTTTAACTATGTATATATTTTTCTCATGGTTCCTTTACACACAAGATTTTTCATTTAAAATCTAGTTGAATAAACTCAAAAAACTGCATAGCTTGTATGATTGTCAATATTCACTAGAATGGTCCCTCTCAATTTGTTGCATAACCTAGCACGTTACTACTTAACAGAGATCAAAATCAAAGTAGCTGACTATAAACATTTGAACTACCATGACGATTTCTTTAAGTAAATTTCCTTAATGCATTGAAATTGTTGCATGGAGATACATTAATTTATTGATAAATGCCCTATAACTTGAAAGACTCAAAGCACACAGCTAAAGACACAAAAAAAATAGCAAGCAACTCTTTAACTCCTAGACATAAGTTTACAAAACATCAAATTCTAAACCTTGAAGGACAATTGCAATAGTCCTCTACTACTACCACAAAACTATCACTACAAGAGTACGCAGCTACAACAGTGGCTATGCATATTTCTTATATCCCAGATCAACTACATTTATACAAAAATTAAGTAGGTTGTTTTCCATTCTAAGAGCTATATTGATGGTGGCGCACCTTCGAAGCTTATCAGATCATGGCCTTGGAACCTGTTAGAATGTGAGCAAGCTAAGTAATCATCTCTAACACTCCCTATGACCCACAACTTAACCTTGACACAAATTAAAAATGTGTGCTAGTTTAAATATAACTAGGCTTAAAATGACTCAAAAACTATGACTTGACATTTTTTAGCTAGATTTATTTTTCTTTTTCTTCTTGCTCTTAATTGTTTGATTTTTGTCTTTTTGTTGTAGGCTCCAAATTTCAGTTTCTTATAAAATCATTTCATTGTGTCAATGCATGTCCTTTACTTCTTAAAAATATGTGTGTATGTTGACTCTTGCAACTTGTCATCTTTATCTTTTATAGTTTTCTTTTCATTGTGTCAATGGATGTCCTTTACTTCTTCAAAAATATGTTTGTATGTTGACCTTTGCCACTTGTCATCTTCTATAGTTTTCTCATCATTATCAATCTTCTGATTATCAATTTGTTGCAACATAAGTTCATAATATAATTTTATCTCTTGAGTACTCAAATACATGAAAATTTGATTGACAATTTTAGTTTACTTAGTTCATGCTATTTTCATCACTCATTGTTGCAGTTTCAATGATGACTTCATCAATACATGGTATTTCAACCCATGCTTCAAGGAACTTTAATTCTTATTCAAATTTTGTTATTTGATCTCTTTTGCTTCTAATATCTACACACAAAATCAATGTTAAGTTTATATGAAAAAACATCTTCAAAACAATATTGGTTGTGTTCATTATGCTCTAAAATGATAGCTTTCTTCTATTCTTCCTTCTTTAACTCTTTAGATGCCTCATAATTTTGATTTTGATTCTCCACCTCTGCTTATGCAAACATGTCTTCTTATGTTTATTTTCTAAACACGAGTGGGTTTCTTTTGCCAAATAACAACATATCAATAAGATGTTTTTGTTGCATCAACAGTTAATTCTTCTTCATCATAGTTGGTTGTGTTCATTATGCTCTAAAATGATAGATTTTTTCTCTTCTTCCTTCTTTGACTCTTTAGATGCCTCATAAGTTTGATTCTTCCAAATAACAACATATCAATAAGACTTTTTTGTTCCATCATCAGTTAATTCTTCTTCATCATAGTTAACATCAACAATTTCAATTGTTCGATACATTAAATTAGTTTCTTCTCCATTAGTAGCATTATCTATGCCAAATTCAACACCTTCTCATAACAGACCATCAACTACAAATCCACGTTCATTTTCACCTTCAAACACTGCTACAATAGGTTGCACAACATTAGTATCTTTGACTTCATTACCCACCTTACACAAAATTCTACTTCCAAGATCTTCCATGCTTCCTTGGAAGTTGTAGTTTTTATTACCTTGCACAAAAATTTATCTTCCAATCCATGTTTTATAAAATTTAATGCTAAAGCTTCACATACTTCATCAAATAGGTTATTAGAATGGTACTCAATTAACTCTTTAGCTCCAAGAAAATTTAGCATTTTGATAAACCAAAAATCAAAATATTTAATAGTAATTAAATAGAGGAGTTTGTAGAAGATCAAAGCTACACCAATCACCATCCATCTCTTCTCCGTCTTTTGCTAGAATACTCAATTCATTGGCTCTGCTTGAACTTCTCTAAATATGGCAACGAGAACCCTTAGTTCCTGGCTCTTCCTGAACTTCTCTAAACATGTTAATGAGAATCCTGAGTTCTTCGGCTCTAGTCTCAGCTTCTCTAAACATGACAACTATCTTTTCTTTTTTATTCATTTCTTAATGTGGAGTAGCCTTTTTCAACCCATGATTGTTGTCTTTCATCTTTCTTATAGTTGCTTTAGTGAGCTTTAGTGATTGCATGAGGCTATCTTCCATATCTCCACAAAAAAATATCATACTTAACCAAACACCAAAAAAACCATACCAAAACAATTTGTAGGCAAAAACACCAAAAACAATTCGGAGGCAAACAAACTTTTGCAAAACTTATATCTCTCTTCAAATAAAATCCTCTACCTTTCTCTTTTAACTCCAATAGTCTCCAACGACGGCCTTTTCCAACATCTCCAACATTTCGAACAAGAGCGCAATCTCGTTAGAGATCATGGATAAAAACATTAACACAATCTCCAATATATCGAAAACTAACACAGTTTGAGTCAATCTCAAAAGTGTCGATTCCATATGATTAAACAAAACACCATCCTCTAAAAAAAACTCTACAAATATTAATATCCTAGTCCTCCTCATATCTTTAACGAAGCGTATGAACATGCACTCAATGAATTTTAATTTTAATTTATAAAGATATTGTTGAGGAGATTAGATACCATGATAACGTCTCGGCAAATTAAAGTGACCACACAGCGAAGAAATCCACACTTAAACAATCAGAAATAAAAGGATCACTTGATATTCAAGTCGTCTCTGTATCGAGAACAAGATTTGTTGGCTTGACCGAATGCACTGCAACTTACATGATCTCATATATCAGGACTCATGCTCACACACAAGGCGTTTTACTCCAACCTCCTGATACTCCAACAGCTACACATAGCTTGGTGATGATATGGCTCCCTTGGAATAATGCCTCCAAAATTTGAAAAATCCACCTCACAATAGATAGGAATATGTGATCCCCTTAGCCACATAGCTTTCACGAGATTTCCACACTAAGCGCAATTTACTTCCGCACTTCAAACCAAAGTCTCATTGTTGGATTCTTCCTCTCACACTACACCAAGCTCTAATACCAATTGAAAGATGCGTAGCACAAAGTGAAAGACACAAAGAAAAACACAACTATGACTGTTAAATTATAGAAAAACTAGACATGTATTAAAATAAAACTGAATTTTTGACATAAAACAAAACATAGCTACTACTGTTAAATTAAAGAAATCCTAGACATGAATTAACATAAAACTGAAATGTCAAAGCAACTACAATTGTATAAAACACTAACCGTTCCCAATTGAGCTACATTTATACAAAAATTTTATTGTCCCTTCAGGTTGAAAGAGCTATGGTAGTGGCCGCTTCAAAGCTGAACACGTCATGGCGCTGGCGCCCCTTTGAATCTGAGAAATATGTTCCGGTGAGACAATGTGCGTTGAGGCAGTGATGACACGTTGGTAAACAGGCGTAATTATCTCCAACATTATTGTCTAAAAAATCTCTAAAAAATTTGCATCCACTCCATAGGATGAAGTATGTGACTTACTAGAACCACAATCCTGCCAATTGACAAATGTCAAGGGAAATAATTATAACTACACAGGTGTTGCACTGTGCCCCAAATTTAGTTTGCAAACCAAAGAAAAACATTATTGTTAGCACAAAAGTTACTTCCAAAACTAAACAGGAATGCAATAACATTTTCATTTTGCTTAAAGAGCAAATAATAACGTTGAGAAAATTCATAAAGAACCCAAATTTTACGAATTTTGTAAAACATCATTCCATTAACTTTGATTGTCTGTAAAATCCCAAAAAATGAAAAAGCATTGTTAAATGATACACTTCAGAATCTAGAGTTTAGACATCCTATGTAGTTCTTGGCCAAATAAAGAGCAACAAAAAGAGTAGAATTTAAACTATATTTTCAATTTACAATTTCTTCAAATTTGCAATCTAAGACAATATTCAAGGGATGGTCCATGTCAGACCACGCAGTAACTCTTCAAATCAATTCATTGATATTCATTTAGGTTGGTGTTTATTATATACATGAGGGAGAGACTATTCATTTCATCTCCTACTCGCCATTCATATTTCTTATTATTTATTTATATCAATTACAGTTATTCACCCAATCTTGATGATTAGGTGTAAGAATTCCCCCCCTTAATCTGAAGGGATGTTGGTGAGTCCAAGCATCATTCCCGATCTTTCAAGCTTTTCTCTTCGAAGCGCTTTGGTGAAGATGTCTACAATTTGCCCATTAGTGGAACAATGGCGGAGATGGATTGTTTTGGCCTCAATATGATGTCAAATGAGATGATATTTAGTATTGATGTGCTTTGTTCCATCATGGAACTTTGGGTTCTAGGCCAAATTTATTGCCGAGGTATTGTCAATCATGAGTGGAGTTGATTGTACTTGTTTTACCTGCAAATCTTCACAAATTTTCTTGAGCCACACAATTTCTTTTGTTGCCTTAGCTGCTGCCACATATTCTGCTTCTGTTGTGGAATCTGATGGAACTGATTGTTTGCGTGATCTATAAGAGACAACTCCTGATCCAAGACTCATAGCATAACCTGAAGTAGATACCCCAGTTTCTTTGTCTCCATTGAAGTCTAAATCAGAGTATCCAATCAAGCTGAAGTCATCCACCTGTGTATACTTGATTCCAAAGTCTTGAGTTCCCTTCAAGTACCTTAGAACTCTTTTTGAAGCAGACCAATGTCCCTCACAAGGCTTTTGAATAAATCTGGAGAGGATTCCAACAGCAAATGAAATGTTTGGTCTAGTAGTAGTTAGGTAGTTGAGACTTCCTACAAGATGTATATACTTTGTTGCATCCTCAAATTCCTTTCATTCAATGCATGTGAGCTTTATGTTTTGTTCCATTGGAGTAGTAAGAGGATTGCATTCCGTTATGCCAAACCTATTCAACAAATCTCCAATGTACTTCTTTTGAGAAAGGAATATGGACTTCG
Source organism: Pinus tabuliformis (assembly GCA_031772625.1). Lineage (NCBI taxonomy): Eukaryota > Viridiplantae > Streptophyta > Pinopsida > Pinales > Pinaceae > Pinus > Pinus tabuliformis. The sequence goes on along the minus strand of CM062819.1, from coordinate 86,634,923 downwards.
AATGTTAAGTTACTTCAATACCAACATAGTAATGAACATAGCCCAAATCAGTGATTTGAAAACCTTTCCCCAAATCCTTATTTATGGGTGCAATGTAGATTTCATTGTTCCCTGTCATCAAAAGGTCATCTACATATACCACAAGATATATAACTATTTTTCCAACTTTCCTGACAAATAAAGCTGCATCATCAAGATCATAATGTTTGAAATTAAGTTTTAGAAGATGCTTAGTTAGTTTTTCATACCAAGCTCGCGGTGCTTGTTTGGGGCCATACAAGGATTTCACAATTTTTCATACTTTATGTTCATGTCCTTTTACAACAAATCCTTTAGGTTGGGACATAAAAAAATTCTCTTTTAGATCTCCATTCAAGAAAGCAGTTTTTACATCCATTTGATGGACTTTCCAACCATTCTGCATTGCTAGGACAAAGAGTGTCTGGATGGTAGCCCATTTTGCTGTGGGGGAAAAAGTCTCCTCATAATCGACCCCTTCCTTCTGTGCAAAACCTTTTGCCACAAGCCTGGCTTTGTGCTTGTCAAGTGAGCCATCAACTCTATACTTGTTTTCGTAGACCCACTTGTAGCAAATTTTTTCACAAGAGAGTCAAAGGTAATATCTCTGAGATTTCCATTTGGTTGCAATGACTCAAGATAATTGGAGTAAGTAGGACAAAGTGCCTTGAGAAAAGCGATAAGAGGAATATCCAATTCAAGCTTAGTGGCTTTGATATCATGCATTATAGATTTTACTTCGATGCAAGAGCAAGAGGATCATTATTTTGTAATTCAAGAGTGAAGAGTTTAATCATGAGTTGAACAACTTCAAGTGCAAAATGTGAGTCATAGAGTTCTTTTAGCTTTTGTAAGACTGTGAAAGAAATTGAAAATTAAGAAATATGGCGACTCACCTCTTCACTTACAGATGCTGCAATTAATGCATAGGCTTTGCTGTTCTTATTTTCCCAAATGGTGAACTCTTTGTCTGAGGTAGGCTGTTGTGTCTCTTTGTCTCCATCTCCAACACATACTCCTTTCCACAGCTCATTGAAAATGAGGGTGTGTTGTATCTTCCGGGACCACTCAAGATAGTTCTCCTTGCCAGTGAGAACTACTCGCACAATAGATATGATTGAATGCGTTGTAAAATCTGAGTGCTGTAAAAATACTTATGCTGTCAAGAAATGAACTTTGGTGGTAATTTTGCAAAGAAAAATTACAATTCAAAGGGGCATTGATATGATAGTACTATATTGAAACATAGTACTATAATGAAAAACATAGAGTATTCAAACTAGGCCTAATGCACCAAGATTCATTCAGCTACAAGTCACAATCCAAGTCAATGACTAAGTGCTAAGCATCGAGCTCCAAACCACTATAGATAGAATAGGTAGCACAGTATTACACAAAAGAGGCAACGCGGATGTATTAAAATGATGTATTCAAAAAAAAGTAGTGTATTAAAACCATCCAAAAACCGGAGCAGGCTTACAACAGTGGTATTATCCAAAACTGGAGCAAGCTTCCAATATGCCTAACCTTCATGGTTAGGGAAATCTCAGGCAAAATTACCAAAGTCACCTCACTGATAACAGTTCCCCCCTCCAACACGGTCGTCGCCACCAGCACGAGCACCACCACCATTGGTGCAGTCTCTAGCAAAGTGGCCAGAATCTCCACACTTGTAACAACTTCCACCATTCACCAGAACGAGCGGCACCATCAAACGAATTTCAAATGACCATCACCAGAATGACCTTATTGTTCAATGCAACATATATACCATGGCCTTTGCATAGGTCAATGCAGCATGGGTTGGTTTGCTATGCATTCACGCACCAACAATCAATAGTCATCAATGCAGATTTCAATATATTTTGATAGCAGCCCGTTTGCATCAAACAACTTCTACAATTCCGATAGTTCTTCCACTGATTTTTTGTTTTTTGAAAATATTCAATGCATAATTAAAGGCATATGCACTTATGCAGCAAGTAATTGATGTATAGAGAGTAGCGACAAGAGCAGCATTTTGTATGCAGGTGAATAATAGTGAATAGTAGCGAGTAATTGATGTACAAAGAGCAGCTACAGGAGCAACGTTTTGTATGCAGGTGAATGAAAGAGAATAGTAGGTGGAGCAACAATAGGAGCAGTGTAGCAGGGAATAATAGAGAATAATGCATTCGGGCCAGTGGAAGCATCAGATCTGCCAGGCTAGCAATCTGCATATGATTCAGAATATCATAGGCAAAATAGGGAGTTACAAAGCAGAGGGAAGCCAAAATTGGTATTGGCTCTGATACCTTGTCAGACAAGGCAGCAACTCCTCAAATCAATTCATTGATATTCATTTAGGTTGTTCTTTATTATATACATGAGGAAGATACTGTTCATTTCATCTCCCAATGACTATTCATATTTCTTATTATTTATTTACATCAATTTCAGTTATTCACCCAATCCCGATTATTAGGTGTCAACAACCCATTAACTAGTTTTTCTTCACAATTAATTTTATAAATTTGGTCAATATGTCAAAAATATATTTTATTCCTTTCAAAGACTGGGAAAGTATACAAAAGCATCTCCAAATTAAGCTAAATCCTTTACAATGGCTAGCAACTGCAGAGTTAGCATACTTATAATTTTTCTAGTTATTTGAACTTTGATATTGAAAAAGGAATGTCTCCGTATAAATAAATTAAAGAGATATCTCCACAGCGACATTGAAGATATAATCAAGTCCGAGCATCTAATGAAATATAAACCTTGAGAATGATGACTACCAGATTTGACTAGAGGGATGTTTAAGGGGCACAACATCTCGGCTTGGCATCACATATCTCCTTAAAAGTTTTGAAGATAATGGAGAATATCCTAGAATAGGTAGAGTTGGTTCACGTAACCTCAGGATAGGAATTAGTTTATATTTCTTAAGATGTTGTTCTAACTTCCCTAAAACCATGTTTTCTATTTAATGTGTAATGTGCATGAACAATGTAGAGTGCTCTGCAGAGCTAGACTCTCCTAGTTCAGACTCTCTTTCATAGAGCTGACTAGTGGGTTTTATTTTATTAATATAAACATTCTCATTTTTATCATGGTATCAGAGCGTCAAGGGTGAGTAACCTATACGCTGGCTAGCTGGTGGGTGGTTCTTTGAACTTGGATCATCGCAGTTGTGAGGAGGATAATTGTGACGAATTTGAAATCATCTTTGATTGTGAGTGCACCTCTGCACGAGTGCACCATAGCTCCTTCACACATATTTTAACCTTTTTCATCGCAGGTACTTCGTGTACAGCTGTGACGGTGTCACAGAAAAGACAGGCATATCTGCGACGATCGTGTAAATCGTAGAAGCAGTGTGGGGAAGCCAAGAACAAGGTGGTAGCTGTCAAAGAAGTTGCGTGGGGAAGCCAAGAACAAGGCATCAGCTGACAACAAAAGGTTTTCTGGAGGCTGAGAAGAAAGCCACGGTGATCAACAGGTGTGCTGCGAGATAAAACAACATTGAAGAATAGTGATTGGTCTCTCTCACACATCTGGGGTAAATTTAACATCTTTTACCTATCGAATAATTTTCTTTTAAATTGTCAAGATGAATAACAATATGTTTGAAGCATGCTTGAATGAGCATAACAAGCTCGATGGTTCCAATTATGCAAATTGGAAATTCAAGATGCAAACTCTGCTAGAAGTGCAGAGTGCTTGGACGATTACGAGTGGGGATGAGCGAGGCCCACGGCTGGATCAAAATCACTCCTAGATTGGGAGAAGCGAGAAGGTAGAGCAAGGACACTTTTGAAGATGTAAGTGAAAGACTCCATCGTACCTCACATTAGAGAATGTAAGACAGCTAACGAGTTTTGGGGAATTCTGAAGGAGTTGTATGAGATCAGGAATTCAAATCGTCTTCTGTTCCTCAAGAGTAAGATCCTATCCTTGAAGATGAAGGAAAGTGAAACAATTTCTTCATTCGTAGCAAGGATCAAGGATATGAAGAAAAATTAGCAGACATTGGTCATACAATTGACGATACAGATCTTGTAACCATTACAATGAATGGTGTCACTGATGATTACCAAATGTTCATCACTAGGATAAATGCCAGAGAGAAGATCCCAAAGTTTGAAGAGCTGACAGGAATACTGATCCACAAAGAAGAAAGAATATCGACTCTGAAGCCCTAGAGTGTCAATCTTGCATTGATGGTGAAGAAAAACTTCTTCAAAGGGAAAGGAAGTTCACAACAGCAAAATGGAGCAAGTTCACAAAAACAACCAAATCAAACCCAAGGTATGCATCCCAATAGAAGCTACATTGAAACTAAATGTTTTTTATTGTGGAAAATTGGGTCATATTTCCAGGGAGTGTAGGAAAAAGAAATATCATGAAGAACAACAGAAGTAGAAAAGACATGCAGGTCATCTCGCGAATGGTGATAAGGTGCAGAATTCAGATTTCTCATGGTAGATCGTGATGAAAATGTTGGTGAAAAGATCTGGTATGTAGATTCAGGAGCGTCAACACACATGACAGGGAATAAGAACTGGCTGGAATATTTTAAAGAAATCAACAAAGGCGCGCAAATTTACCTAGGTGATGACAAAAGTCATCAAATCAAAGGATGTGGGAAAGTTTCTGTCATTCTACCTAATGGTAATATCAAACAAATTTATAATGTTATGTATGTGCCTAGTATAACAAAGAACTTGATTTTTGTATCCATGATTATAGATCAAGATTTTAAAGTTGAATTTTTAAAATCTAACTATTATATTAAATATATGCTAGATGGCATGAAGACAATTGCTATAGGAATCCAAACAGGAGGTTTGTACAAGTTGGATGTGATACCTGCACCAGTTTGAGCATTGATAGCAGCGAGCCTGACTACAGAGGAGCTTTGGCATCAGAGATTTGGCCACATCAACTACAATGATTTGTTGTTACTACAAAAGAAGGAAATGGTAAGAGATCTTCCTATGCTAAAGCAAGTTCATAATGATTGTGATTCCTGTACATTATGAAAAATGCATAGAGAAGAATTCCCTGTTCAAGTAGAAAATAAATAGAGGGATATACTAGAATTAGTGCACACATACCTTTGTGGACCCATGCAAATAAAATCATTAGGAGCTGCATTGTATTTCCTATTGTTTATTGATGACTGTACGAAGTTTACTTGGGTGTATTTCTTGAGTAAGAAGAGTCATACATTCGAATACTTTAAGAATTTTAAAAATATGATTGAAAGACAAATAGGGAAATAGATAAAAAATCTATGTCCTGATCAAGGGGGGGAATATAGGAAGGATGAGCTTATTAGATATTGTAAAGATCATGGAATTTTGCAGTAGTTCACAGTACCCCATACTCCACAACATAATGGAGTAACAGAAAGAAATAACAGAACACTGGTGGAATGTGCTAGAAGTATGCTGAAAGGTGAGATTCTTTCGGATGGTTTTTAGGTTGAAGCAGTGAATATTGTAGTTTATTTGAAAAATAGGAGTCCTACAAAAAGTCTTGAGTCTAAAATTCATTTTGAAGCATTATATGGATATAAGCCTGCAGTAAAACACTTAAGAATATTTGGATCTAAAGAATTTTCCCACATTCCAAAGGAAGATAGAAGAAAATTAGATTCAAAAGCCATCAGATGTACTTTTATAGGGTATTGTTCGTCATATAAAGCATACAGATTATTTAATCCCTCTACTCACAAGATTTTTGTTAGTAGAGATGTCAAATTCCATGAGCAGGATCATGAAGAACCTGATGAGCACTATGAGGAATGGGACATTCCATACTTTGTGGAAGAAGAAGCAAACAACAATCAGGGTTGGTAGCAGACAAAGGTAGAGGATGAACAACAACAACAACAATAGGAAGAAATAAATGATGATCAAATAAGGTTTGAAACCACCACCCCACCCTGATGAGCCCCAATTTTTGGTACAATTTGGGCTCATTTGGCCTACTTGCTCTGCTCAAACCATTCATTTTTTATTGCTTATGCATTCATTTCTTGGTTTATTCGTGTTGTTTGTAGGAAGAAGGGTAGACATTCTATCTACGTGACTAATGCATGATGTTTTCAGGTTTTTGGCATTAAAAGGGAGAAAAAACCACGAGAAAGGAGACAAGGAGACAATGAGGTGGCACTGCTGGTTTTTAGGAGAGGATGTCCACGGTCTTGGGGACCTTCCTCGTGATTCCCACCATAGCTCCGAGCTCCAATCCATCTCCCCACCGAGCCTAGAAGCAGCCAGCTGTTCTACAGGAACAACAATTATAACTGTTCTACAGGAACAACAGTTATGACTGTCCTACAAGATCAGCAGTTTAAGGTTCAGTTGCACAGCCAAGCTCCTAAAATCAAGGACACCTATTGGATGATCATTTTGCATAAATACTGAGGCCGTAGCCTTGGATAGAAGCTTTTTGAACCTTGGCATTACTCTTGTAATTTGGAAGTACGAGCTACAGCTCGGTTTTTTGTTCCTTTTGTAAGCCAATTTTGGCATGTCATCAGACTTTCGTTTATGAATAAAGGCAGTCAGATTTTGATCTCATTCTGAGTTTCTAAGGGAGCTATAGCTCTCAGGTTAGGGCCCAACCTGAGAGCAATAGAACTCCTTGGTGTTGTAATGTGTTTGCATTTCGTTCCAACACTTTGAGTTTTTACTTTCACATGCAATTCGAATTTACAGTTTGTTAATTTAGTCTTTTTCATGAGCTTAGATAGGATTAGTTTATGGTGAATTTGTTTCAGTTGCTTAGATTCGATAGGAGGATAGTTATAAATTATTGGAGCTCCAGCAAAAAGGTTGTAAAGGCTCACTGCCATCTCTGTTAGGGATTGGGGTGCAGTCCATAACCAACCACCAAAAAGAAACGCAGTTCTTCTCATTTCCATGCAAGCTGCAACATAGACATTCTCGTTGAAGATCCATCCATGCACTGTTGACATTGAACCATACTCCTACATTTCACTTCCATGCACGAGTTTCATTTCTTGGTTTTCCATTGCTGTTCATAGGTTTCATGGCACAATTATCATAGGTTAATGAATTTCTCGTTTTTGGTGCATAAGTCATTTGTTTCATTTACGCTGCTCCTTATCATTCCACCTTCTTCTTCTTCTTAATCTCTCCTCAAGCCCTACTCGGCCTCTGTCCAGCTCATTTACCCTCCAACTCATCCATTATTCAATTAGCTCCATTTACTTCAACTTTCGTTGATCCCATCCTTCCAACCATCAAACCACTGCATACACTCTTCCTCCATCTGATTCCTCTGCTCCTGAGCCATCACCAGCTCCATCTCCATCTCACCTATCCTTCCACACCACTCCAACACTCCTCCATCTCCCAAAACCTCCACGGCCAAACATCCTGTAGAATTGCACAGACTTCCTGTAGAAACCCCTGAGTTTCCTGTACGATCCCCTGCAGACTTCCTGTAGAAACCTGCAAACTCGATTTCTGAGCATCCGAACGTGGTAGGCTTCTGTCGACTGATGCTGGAGACCCTTTGGGACCTCCCTTAGCCATCCTGACCTTTCCCATGCTTTCCTTCCATTCCAACCGCTCCTGCACAACCAAACCCTAGTCAAAAGCATCATCACAATAAATCCAACCACTTAATGAAAAAATACAAAAACATGTCTTTTCAGATGCAAGTAGCTTAGATGCATGTATTTCAGTTCACTGCAAGTAATGGCATTATTGGTAGTTGTTTCATTCACAGTTTTGCATAGTTAGGGTCTAGCTAGTCAAACTAGGGTTTACTAGGGTTTTCATGCTTCATTGGTTTCCAGTTACTTTCTGCAATTAGACTAGTCTCCTTTGAGTTAGCTTTCGTCCATCATTCATAAAGCTTCTTCTGTGAGCCTATAGAAGTTGGCTTGAGCCCTAGCAGACTTGTGCCAGCTGACCAAGTGACAGCTGCGACAAGAGCTAGTACTTGTGCATACAGCACCGTCGCTTCCAAGTTTGTACGAACTACCAGGTTGATAAAATTAAGAGACAGGAAGCTCCAGGAGTTGTAGCATTATTGCTACAATACTGGAGCTCACCATCTTTTTGGTGTCGTTGCCGGGGAAGCGTCAGAGCATTAGTAATTTTTGCTTTTCTTCTACTTCCTTACTCTTGCCTTCTGCTAAGTAGTTTACTTCATTTCCATTCTGCAAAAATAGATTAGCATTTCCTGCTTTCCTAGATTAACATTTCCTTTCTGCAAGCGTAGACTAGCATTTCGATTCTTGCAATTTCCTTTGAGCAACGTAGATTAGTTCTTTCCTGCTTTCACTTAATTTTGCATCTTTCATAAGTTAGTTGTAGATCAATCTCTCTCAGTTTTGCAGGTACCAAAAGAATAGCAAAGCAAAAGCAATCAAAAAGAAAAAGAAAGTCTTTTCCATTTCATGCCTCGTAGGAACCGAGATAGATCAGGAAAATTCCTACCAAACACCCCCACCACATCACTGAGTCACCCTTCTCTCTTCTTTGGTGACAGTGACCCAGAATAACCTATAGGTGAACAACCTGAGATATCCAAAGACCCTATAGTAGAAGAAGAGTTAGAGACCAATCCATCTAAAGCTATGGCTGACAATAGAAGAGAAGATGAGAGAATAGAAGGTGCCTTCCCCATCCGAGAGACTAATGGAGAGATGAAAATGAAGAACATTAGCCCCTCCTCCTTACCTCACTTCCATGGGCTGACCACTGAAGATCCAGACACCTTCTTGTTTGAGTTTGTTGTCCTTTGTAGAACCTATGACTATACTGAAGATGAAAGTTGAAACTTTTCCCTTCCACTCTCAAGGATGCAACACTACGCTGGTTTATGTGCTTACCTGGGAATAGTATCACCACTTGGGCTCAGATGCAGCAAGCTTTCAACACCAAGTACCGGGATTACTGTAGGTCCAAGGAAACAAAGGGGGAAATCTTTCGGATGTCCATGGGAAATGATGAGTCCTTAGAGGATTATGAGGAGAGGTTCCAACTAAGCTATAAGCGGGTCAGGTGCACACTTGACCCTGAATCCCTCAAGTTGGTCCTGCTCCGAGGAGTCCCTGAAGACCTATTAGATACCCTTCACATGTTAGCTGGGGGGGACATTTACCAACTGCCTTATGAGGACATCAAGATAGTGTTTAGAAACCACTCCAGGGCAGCTCGGAAACGAGGTAGAGGAAACCACCTCGCAACTAGTGTCCCTTTCTCCAAACATGAGCTTGCAAATCAATTAGAAGATCTTAAGAGTGAGGTGAGACAAACCATTGCCATGCAGCTTGACACATTCAGGATTCAACAAAAGAAAGAAGAGGCTGAGAGAGCCTTGGCTGTCTTCTGCCCTAGGTGCACAAGGAGGCACCCTAAGAACGAATGTCCATTGCATTCGGTTGAAGTGTGTTTCGTTTGTGAGGAGGACCATCCCACAAATCAGTGTCCAACCTTACCTGGGTTCAAAGCCATGTACCAAGGGACAGAAGCTCCCACAGAGCCTCTCTATTACCTCAACCAAAGGAGGCCACAGGGATCTAGACCTTATCAGCAGGGGATGCAAGGGGCATCTCAAGCTTATTACAGCCCCAACCAATCGACTCCTATGCCTTCCTAGGGTCCCCCTGCTCATCCTTCATGGTCCATGCCTCCTCCATGGTCTTATCCACCTCAGTACCCCACTCAACCTATTTCTCATTCATATCACTCACATGCCCAGCCACAGCCTCAATGGAATGCACCTCAGTCGGGGTGGAGGCCCCAATACAACACTCCTCTTGCCATCTTGCCTCCACCACCAGTTCAACCTCAGCCATTACCTCCTGCTCCTCCAAGGCAACCTCAAATGCCTGCTCAACCGAACCCGAACCCCAACAATAGACAGGTCCAGCAGGTATACACTGGGGAAACCTCATGCCCTACCTATGCTGTGGAGATCCAGGAGATCAATCTTCGATCTGGAAAGACTCTACCAGATTGCCAACCTCCTCCCCCAGAGGATGAGGAAGATAAACACGAAAGTGAACCAAAGGCTATTCCACCCTTTCCTGAGAGACTAACAGCCACCACACAACCCAACCCAGAGGAGGAAGAGCTTTTGGGTGAGCTCAAGCAGTTGTGTGTAAAAATACCACTTCTCCAAGCCATCAAGGATGTGCCAATATACAACAAGCTGGTTAAGGAGAAGTGTTTCAAACACCCAGGCAGACGGAAGAAAGATGCCTCAACTATCAATGTCATAGGACAACTGTCTGACCTTATGTTAGGACAAGTCATCATCCCAAAGTACCTAGATCCTGGAAGTCCTGTAGTAGATGTTCACATCAATGGCACCATTATACCTCACACCTTGATTGATCTGGGGGTCTCCATTAATGTGATGACCAGGGATACCATGCTTAAGCTTAATCTTCAGGGTTCCTTGAGGAAGAACTCGACAGTACTGCAATTAGCAGATCGCTCCACCGTGACTCCCGAAGGGATTGTGGAGGATGTCTTGGTCTCTATTGACTCTTGGGAATACCCTACAGACTTCCTGGTTCTGCAACCAAAGGCCAAGGTTACTGGATATCCTCTCATTTTGGGAAGGCCTTGGTTAGCTACTGCAGATGCTTACATAAGTTGTCGTGCAGGAAACATGACCATAAAAAATGGTCCCATGTCCAAGCAGCTAGTCCTATACCCTCCTGCCCAACCCTCCTTAGAGCATGACTTACCACTCTGGTTGGAAGAAGGAGAGGAAGACGAGGTGTACTCAGCACCTCTGTGCACCTTAGATACCACTAGAAGAGACCCCCCAACCGAGGATGACTTGATCGAGACCTTGATCCAGAATCCACCTTCCAGTGCACTACCCTTAGAGAAGTTGGTGGAGGATGCCCAAGCTAGCACCCTAGTGGATCTTTGTACAACCAACCCTGTTACTCCCAGAGTCAAGAATGTGGAGTTCGGCCCTGAGAAAGCATTAAAGATCAGCTCCTCCCTATCTCCTTCCCAGGAAAAAGAGCTGTGTAGTCTGTTGGCCAACCACCTTGATGCTTTCGCTTGGAGCTATAAGGAAATGAAAGGAGTCCATCCTTCGGTCTGTACCCATCATATATACATCAAAGAGGATTGTAAACCAGTTAGGCAACCTTAGAGGAGAATGAATCCAGCCCTTAAGGACATTGTCAAGGAAGAATTGCAAAAAATGTTGGATGCCGGATTCATCTACCCCATCTCAGATAGTGAATGGGTGTCCCCTCTAGTGTTGGTTCCCAAGAAAAATGGGAAATGGAGAATCTGTGTGGACTACCGAGAACTGAACAAAGCTACCAAGAAGGACCATTTCCCTCTACCTTTCATAGATCAAGTGTTGGATGGACTGGCAGGAAAGAAGTTCTTCTCTTTCTTGGATGGGTTTAGCGGGTACAATCAAATCCAAATCAGCCCGGAAGACCAAGATAAGACCACCTTCACTTGTCCTTGGGGTACCTTTGCCTATCGAGTCCTTCCCTTTGGGCTATGCAATGCTCCTGCTACCTTTTAGAGGGCTGTCTTGAGCATCTTCTCGGAGCTGGTCCATGATGCAGTAGAAATCTATATGGATGACTTTACTCCTTATGGGGCCAACTTCCAGGAAGCATTGTCCAACCTGGGAAAAGTCCTAACCAAATGCACTGAGATGAACTTGTCCCTTAGTCCTGAAAAATGTGAATTCCTAATGACTGAAGGGACCGTGCTAGGCCATACCATTTCTTGCCAAGGATTGCAGGTGGATCCTAACAAAATTGCTCTCATCAAAAGGGTTCCACCTCCTCAAAAGGTCAGGGATGTCCGGAGTTTCTTGGGATTAGCAGGATACTACCGAAGATTCATTAAAGATTTCAGCAAGCTAGCCTCGCCATTGTTTGGCCTGTTGGCAAAAGATGTGGAGCTTAATTGGACTGACGATTGTCAGAGGGCTTTAAATGAATTAAAGGACAAGTTGGTGTCGGCCCCAATCCTGAGAGGTCCAAACTGGGCCCTACCTTTCCACATCCACACTGATGCCTCGAACAAAGCCATAGGTGCATCTTTAGGACAAGTCGAGCAGAAACTTCCATATGCCATTTACTTTTTTAGCAAAAACTTGTCCAAATCTGAGCTGAGTTACACTGTAACCGAGAAAGAATTCTTGGCTGTGGTCCATGCATTGAACAAGTTCCGACATTATATTACTGGTTACCAGACCTTTGTACATACTGACCATGTTGCTATTAGATATTTAATGAATAAATCAGATGTGAATGCTCGTATTATTAGATGGTTACTTTTATTGCAGCAGTTTGATTTGACCATTGTTGACAAACCAGGTAGAGAAAATGTAGTTGCTGACTTTTTATCTAGATTGGATTTTTCTGCAGATGAGGATGGAACAGTGGACGACCAGATGCCTGATGAACATCTGTTTGCTATTTTAGTACTCTCTCCATGGTTTGCTGATATAGTAAACTATCTTGTTTCAGCACAGTTCCCTCCACACCTATCTTCCAGAGAGAAGAGCAGAATCATCAGAAAAAGTGCCTCATTCACTTGGATCGGGGGCAATCTGTTCAAGCTTGGCCCCGATCAGATCTTAAGGCGTTGTGTAAGGGAGGAGGAAGTCTTTGATATCCTCCTCACTTGTCATGATGGGCCTTGTGGAGGACATTTTGCAGCAAAGAGAACTGCCTTCAAGATCCTGCAAGCAGGCTACTATTGGCCCACACTTCATCAAGATGTCAGAAGATATGTCAGTTAGTGTGACCAATGCCAAAGAATGGGGAAACCGACCCAAAGGGATGAGATGCCTCTCCAACCTCAAGTGACTCTTGAGCCATTTGAGAAGTGGGGCATGGACTTTGTGGGCTCAATCAACCCCTCTTCGAGGCAAAGGACTTACATCATTGTGTGTACTGACTATTTGACAAAGTGGGCAGAAACCAAAGCAATCAAAGAAGCAACAGAAGAAAAGGTGGCCGAGTTCCTAAGAGAGAACATCTTCTATAAGTTTGGCTATTCAAGAGAGCTGGTCACCGATCAAGGGAGCCAGTTCACCTCCAACCTGGTTGAAGATCTCCTAGCTCATCACAAGATCAAGCATAGGACTTCCACCCCTTATCACCCTCAAGCAAATGGGCAGGTGGAAGTCACCAATAGAGCATTAGAAGGGATCTTGACTAAAGTGGTGAGCAGTAGCAGAAACGACTGGGCAGATCGCCTGGTTGAAGCCACATGGGCTTACAACACCACTTGGAAGACCACCACCGACTTCACACCGTATGAGCTGGTCTATGGGAAGAGAGCTTTGCTGTCCATTGAGTTTGAATACAACACTTTGAGGATGGCAGCTCAGCTGGATCTAGATCTCAGCCATGCACAACAAGAAAGGCTGCTGCAGCTGAATGGCCTGGATGAGCACCGAATGCAGGCCCTCCTTCACTCAGAAGTGGTTCAACTTCAGAGAAAGGTGTGGCATGACCAACATCTCCATGACAAGCAATTTCAGCCGGGAGATTGGGTTTTGTTGTATGACTCAAGATACAAAGATTTCAAGGGGAAGCTGAGAACCAGATGGCTAGGACCATATGCAGTGGAGAAATGCCATGACAATGGATCTGTCCTCATTCGAACCATTGATGAGGAAGCCATTCCCATGCTTGTCAATGGGCATCGTTTGAAGATCTACAGGAGACCTCTCTCAAGACAAGAGTTCATCAAAACTATGGAGAAATCTGTATTGATAATAGAGAAGGGTTCTGCCTCTGCCTCTGGCATACCCTGAAGAAAAAATATTTGAAAAAAAAAAGAAAAAAAAAATAAAGATCCTTGGGTGAAAACCTCTCTGAGGTGCCCAAGGCAGGTAGTAGGGGTGAAAACCTCATTGAGGCGACCCTATTGTCTTTCAAAAAAAAAAAAAAAAGGAGAAAAGGTGAAAATATCCTTGAGTGAAAACCTCTCTAAGGCGCTCAGGGCAGATGGCACGGGTAAAAACCTCTTTGAGGCGCCCCTGTTATCTTTCAAAAAAAAAAACACAATAAGCAAAATATGGTAAAATTGCATGCAGGTTGCAGATGCTCTATGGAGAAGAGGAAGCCCTTCAACTCATAGCCAAGGGTCCTTATCATACTGTCAAGGAACCTCACCAGCACCTCCTCCAAGAGTACCCATGTTTTTTTCAAGGTATGTGCAATTTTATCATGGTTTGAATCTTCTACAGGAAGATGCTGTCTTTCTGCAGGAAGATGCAGTCTTTCTACAGGAAGGCGCGGATTTTCTACAGGAAAGTACAGACTTTCTACAGGAAGGCCGAAATTTCTACAGGAAGCTCTGTGTTCTACAGGAAACTTCCTGTAGGAGTTTTGGATGGCCATAATTCATCTGAAAAAGAGATTTCGCGACTATGGATTGGTTTGGATGCATGCAAGCCTCTGTTGGCAACCTTGCACATTGCTGTCACCTTGCTCCACCATCCTTGTCGACATGCGGCCAAGTTCCCTGCACCAACAAAGAAGATTGATGAGTTCTCGCGGGAAAAGCCATTTTCAAAGATAAACAAATGCTGGATCTCATACCACAGGCATCAAAGAGCTCTAGGAATGTGATTGAAACGCCAGAACCTCCGTCATGCAGCATGCACCCAAGGAGAAAGGATTGTTACGAGACACCTCGCGGGAATCCTGTAACAGTGCAACCTGCTCCAATGGATACCATTCACAACACCACCATCTAAAATGAAACGCGGGCGCATGCAAGCAAAACATCCACTCCATCGTTGGCAGCCTGTAACCACGAGCCTCCGGGTCTGTGTAAGTCGCATGCAGCAGGTAGATCCACTCACCATCGTCCAAGAACTGGAAAAAACGTGTGCAACCACGCAGGTAAGTGTCTCAACCCTTGTTTCCATCAAATCGCATGAATCTTACTTTGAAATTGTTTGCATGGCGTAAAATTGAATGGTTGAGCGGCTGTATGGCCAGTCGATTGGCCACGTCGGCTAGTTAAAGTGTAATTGGATATGTGGGTGGCGGCCACGACAGAGAGAATGAACTGCACGCACGTGAGAACACTCTCGTCAGAAGCATGAGTTTAACAAGAAAAGGCGGCGACAAATCTGTGGGAATGAATGCAGCAGCAAGTGAATACGCAGGCGAATGATGGATGATGTCGCCCAACGGTCCGGCGGGGACAGCTCATCCCCCGCGCCACAGATTGCGTCGATTCAAAATCTAATCGGCTAGATCATGCGCATGCATTTATAATCCAACACTTCAAACTCGGGTGGCTATTATGATCTCCTCTGCACTTTGATACGCCGAGCTGTTGGCTATCAGAACGCCGGTAAAGCACACCTCAAGCGCGGGCCAACTAAAGTCCTCCCCAAGAATTGCGCACTGCTTCTACAGGAACGCAGTTCTACAGGAACGCAGTTCTACAGGAATACAGTCATCTACAGGAAAGCGGGTGCCTCACGAAAAAGGTGGCAAATTAAAGAGGTAACCTTGAACTCTTCCTGTAACTGGTTAGTAGAAGTGGCAAGACCATCGTCCACAGTTGGGTCATAAAGATATTGGTGGAATTGTTGTTTGCTGTGCCTATGCTACCATTCTACAGGATGTTGGTATAAGTAGACTGTGTTGAATTTTGTATGTGCATGCTCTGTCTTAATAGACCAAATCTCTTTTGCATTTGCCACCTTTAATTAAAACAACCGTGTTCATCATGCCGGGTGGGTTTATAAGACGGGAGCCCACTGATTCAACTAAACTAAGGGAAAACCCAGCAGTGGTAGAGCTCTTCACCAGAGCACAATGGATGCCTTTTTGTGATAAGCTGCAGGGCTACGATGATGAAGTGGCCGAAGAATTCTTGCAGGCTCTAAAGCCTAAATCTCAGACACTGGCCACAGTGAACTTCAGAGGCCTAAGCCTCAAGCTCACCCCAGAACATATCAGTAGGATCACAGAACTTCCTATGGGTCTGTCGTGGGATAAAGAGGAGAGAAAGCTGAGTCAGGAGGCAAAGAAAGAATTCTTTCCACCTGAGGAAGAATTCTCGGAGGACAAAAACGGGGTGCGAAGAACGAGCCTGTCACCACCTTAGAACGAAGTCAGTTTGCAAATCATGAAATATATTACTTGTGAAGGTCGTTTCAGCATCGTGTATGCATATCACTTTCGGCTGCTCACTGAGTTGAGGCACCGAATTGACCTTCCTGTAGAACAAAAACTGAGCATCCCTTATTACCTCCTGCAGTCTCTAATGGAGTGTGCTACAAAGCTGAAAGAGGGTATACCAGATCAGATAGCCCACCATGGGTTGATCAAGCTTCTTGTGGAAGATGCATTGCACTCATATAAGGTCCCCCTCTCATGGGAATCCTTCCGGAATTTAACAAAAGATGGGGACATTAAAATGTTAATCGAAGAAACGGGTTCCTCCAGCAGTGAGGAACACGAAGCAGTGGCCGAGGAACAGAGAGAAGAAGGCCAAGAAACCCCGACAACAGTACAGAGGAAAGAACAAAGGAAGAAGCATGAGGAAAAGGAGGACAAATAAAAAGGTGGCACACCTATCCTCTCAGCAAGAGAAAAGAGGATGAAGAGCAGAATGGACAAAGCAGCGGTGGTCCACGTCAGCCCAAGTACCTCAACAGCACCAGCAACCAAAGTAAAAAGCAAAACCTAGGCAGGCAAGCAAGCAGAGGTGGAGACACCTGTGTCTACAGGAAAGCAAAAGAAGGCTTCTACAGGAAGCCCGAAAACACAAACACAGGCTTCTACAGGAAGCCCGAAAATCATTGAAAAACAGGCTTCTACAGGAAGCCCAAAAACAAAAACAAAGGCTTCTACAGGAAGCCCGAAGATCAGTGAGAAGCAGACTTCTACAGGAAGCCCAAAAGCAAAGACCAAGGCTTCTACAGGAAGCCTGAAAATCGTTGGAGAATAGGCTTCTACTGGAAGCCCAAAAACGGAGACAAAGGCTTCTACAGGAAGCCCGAAAGTGCAAAAAAAGGCTTCTACAGGAAGCCCGAAGACAGAGACAAGGGCTTCTACAGGAAGCCCAAAATTGGAAAAAGGGGCTTCTACAAGAAGCCTGAAAGTCATTGAGACACAGCCTCCTACAGGAGGTCTGAAGACAGAGAGAGGGACTTCTACAGGAAGCCCGGGAGTGGCTAAAGCCAGATCTTCTACAAGAGGCCCAGAAGTGGGCAAAGCAGGGTCCTCTACAGGAAGCCCGAAATCTGAAAAGGCGGGGCCCTCTACAAGGAGCTCTGAGAGAGCAAAACGCAAGAAAGAGAAGGTTGGCATTCTCGAAAAGGAGGCAGCAGCGGCGCTGGCTGCCCTCAGTACACCTCCAAAACCGAAGGAGAAAAGGGAGAGGGAGACCCCTCTACCATCTGAAGCCAGGAGAAGCAAGAGGATGACCACGGGCAAGCCACAGCCTCCACCCAGCAGCCAAACCATTTCAGGGGATGTCCCTACTTCACCCAGTGCAAGAACCCCCTCTAAAACATCAGCCACCCCCGAAAAGGGGAGCCCAAAAATAACTTCCTGGACACGAAAAATAGGCCAGTCGCCTTCCGAAGCCTGGCTCAAGGAAATATGAAAGGGGAAGAAGCATCACCTGCGCCACCACCAGAGGCAGCAAAGGCAGGGCCGCCAAAAACGGGAAAGGAAGAAGCACCACCCTCGGTAGAAAAGGAAGGACCACCAAAAACAGGGAAGGAAAAGCATGCTCCGGGCTCTAGTTCTCGGCCAAAGACGAGGAGCCAGGGCAAAGTTGCTCAAGGATGAGCAAATAGTTTAGCTGGGGGGTGATGATGAGCCCCAATTTTTGGTACAATTTGGGCTCATTTGGCCTACTTGCTCTGCTCAAACCATTCATTTTTTATTGCTTATGCATTCATTTCTTGGTTTATTCGTGTTGTTTGTAGGAAGAAGGGTAGACATTCTATCTACGTGACTAATGCATGATGCTTTCAGGTTTTTGGCATTAAAAGGGAGAAAAAACCACGAGAAAGGAGACAAGGAGACAATGAGGTGGCACTGATGGTTTTTAGGAGAGGATGTCCACAGTCTTGGGGGCCTTCCTCGTGATTCCCACCATAGCTCCGAGCTCCAATCCATCTCCCCACCGAGCTTAGAAGCAACCAACTGTTCTACAGGAACAACAGTTATAACTGTTCTACAGGAATAGCAGTTATGACTGTCCTACATGATCAGCAGTTTAAGCTTCAGTTGGACAGCCGAGCTCCTAAAATCAAGGACACCTGTTGGATGATCATTTTGCATAAATACTGAGGCTGTAGCCTTGGATAGAAGCTTTTTGAACCTTGGCATTACTCTTGTAATTTGGAAGTACGAGCTACAGCTCGGTTTTTTGTTCCTTTTGTAAGCCAATTTTGGCATGTCATCAGACTTTCGTTTATGAATAAAGGTAGTCAGATTTTGATCTCATTCTGAGTTTCTAAGGGAGCTATAGCTCTCAAGTTAGGGCCCAACCTGAGAGCAATAGATCTCCTCGGTGTTGTAATGTGTTTGCATTTCGTTCCAGCACTTTGAGTTTTTACTTTCACATGCAATTCGAATTTACAGTTTGTTAATTTAGACTTTTTCATGAGCTTAGATAGGATTAGTTTATGGTGAATTTGTTTCAGTTGCTTAGATTCGATAGGAGGATAGTTATAAATTATTTGAGCTCCAGCAAAAAGGTTGTAAAGGCTCACTGCCATCTCTGTTAGGGATTGGGGTGCAGTCCATAACCAACCACCAAAAAGAAACGCAGTTCTTCTCATTTCCATGCAAGCTGCAACATAGACATTCTCGTTGAAGATCCATCCATGCACTGTTGACATTGAACCATACTCCTACATTTCACTTCCATGCACGAGTTTCATTTCTTGGTTTTCCATTGCTGTTCATAGGTTTCATGGCACAGTTATCATAGGTTAATGAATTTCTCGTTTTTGGTGCATAAGTCATTTGTTTCATTTACGCTGCTCCTTATCATTCCACCTTCTTCTTCTTCTTGATCTCTCCTCAAGCCCTACTCGGCCTCTGTCTAGCTCATTTACCCTCGAACTCATCCATTATTCACTTAGCTCCATTTACTTCAACTTTCGTTGATCCCATCCTTCCAACCATCAAACCACTGCATACACTCTTCCTCCATCTGATTCCTCTACTCCTGAGCCATCACCAGCTCCATCTCCATCTCACCTATCCTTCCACACCACTCCAACACTCCTCCATCTCCCAAAAACTCCACGGCCAAACATCCTGTAGAATTGCACAGATTTCCTGTAGAAACCCCTGAGTTTCCTGTAGGATCCCCTGCAGACTTCCTGTAGAAACCTGCAAACTCGGTTGCTGAGCATCCGAACGTGGTAGGCTTCTGTGGACTGATGCTGGAGACCCTCTGGGACCTCCCTTAGCCATCCTGACCCTGCCCATGCTTTTCCTTCCATTCCAACTGCTCCTGCACAACCAAACCCTAATCAAAAGCATCATCACAATAAATCCAACCACTTAATGAAAAAATACAAAAACATGTCTTTTCATATGCAAGTAGCTTAGATGCATGTATTTCAGTTCACTGCAAGTAATGGCATTATTGGTAGTTGTTTCATTCATAGTTTTGCATAGTTAGGGTCTAGCTAGTCAAACTAGGGTTTACTAGGGTTTTCATGCTTTATTGGTTTCCAGTTACTTTCTGCAATTAGACTAGTCTCCTTTGAGTTAGCTTTCGTCCATCATTCATAAAGCTTCTTCTGTGAGCCTATAGAAGTTGGCTTGAGCCCTAGCGGACTTGTGCCAGCTGACCAAGTGACAGCTGCGACAAGAGCTAGTACTTGTGCATACAGCACCGTCGCTTCCAAGTTTGTACGAACTACCGGGTTGATAAAATTAAGAGACAGGAAGCTCGAGGAGTTGTAGCATTATTGCTACAATACTGGAGCTCACCACACCCCTCAGGAGATTAGGTAGGAAAGTTAAAATGCCTACAATATATAGGGAAAATGCTTTTATAACTAGTATGATGAATGTCGTTGAAGTGTCTAGTTATAAAGAAGCAAATGAATGTAGTGAATGGAAAACAACCATGGAACAGGAATATGATTCAATAATCAGAAATAACACTTGGGATTTGGTTGAACTTCCTAGAGGAAAATAGACCATAGGTTGTAAATGGTTATATAAATCAAATATTAATGCAGATGGAACCATAGAAAAACTAAAATCTAGGTTGGTAGCAAAGGGGTACTCACAAAAGGAAGGGATAGACTATGAAGAAACCTCCAACCCTGTAGCCAAATTGAACACTATCAAAATGTTAATCGCTTTAGCTACTAAGAAACATTGGATGATGCACCAACTAGATGTAAAATCTGCATTTTTCAATGGAGAACTAAAAGAATAGGTTTATCTATAACAACCGGAAGGGTTTGTTTAGAAAGGAAAAGAACATTTACTCTGTAGATTGAAGAAGGCACTTTTTGGACTGAAACAAGCTCCCAGGTCGTGGTATGAAAAGATTGATTCATTTTTTCTGCAAGCTAGCTATAATAGAAGTAAGAATGACCCTAATCTTTACACCATGAAAGATGAACAAGGGCGCGTATTGTTGATTTCATTTATATGTAGATGATTTGATAACTACAGGTGATGCTATATATCTAATCAATGAAATCAAGCAACAGATGTCACAGGTGTTTGAAATGAAGCACCTCGGTGAACTCAAGTATTGTTTAAGTATGGAGATCTAGAGAGATTCATGTCAAAAATTTATGTCCCAAGAAAAGTATGTCAAATGCCTATTAGAAAAGTTCATGATGGATCTGTGTAAGCCTGCAACAGAACAATAAATTATAGTGTGAGGATGGCTCAAAAGCGGCAGATGCAACACTTTACAGATAGCTGATTGGGAGTCTAATCTACCTAACCAACACCAGACATGATTTGGCTTATGCAGTCAGTGTGCTAAGTCAATTTATGTCTAAGCCACTTGAAAGCCATTGGAATGCAACAAAAAGTGTTTTGAGGTATCTACAAGGTATTGTGTATTACAATATTATTTACATTGACTCCTCTCATGTTAGATTGGTAGGATTTGCAGATTTAGATTGGGCTGGAAACATAGATGATCACAAATATATAATAGGTTATGCATTCAACCTTCGATCTGGGGTGGTCACATGGAGCAGAAAGAAGAAAAACACAGTCTCCTTGTCCTCAGTGGAAGCAGATTATCAAGCCATGCGTGCAGCAACATGTGAGGCAGTTTGGTTGCAGAGACTTCCCCAGGATGTTGGGGAAGAACAGACAGATGCAACAATAATCAGATGCAACAATCAGAGTTCAAGCAAACTTGCCAATATTTTGGTGTTCCAAAAAAACACTAAACATATTGATACACAACTCCACTTTGTCAAGGAGAAAGTGCAATCTAAAGAAATCCATTTGGAATATTGTAATACATGTGATAATGTTGCAGACATTTTCACTAAGCCTCTTGGAAAAGTTAAGTTTCAAACGTTTAGGGAGATGTTAGGAATATTTGTGACCCCATTCTCCATTAAGGGGGAGTGTTGAAGATAATGGAGAATATCCTAGAATAGGTAGAGTTGGTTCACATAACCTCGGGATAGGAATTAGTTTCTATTTCTTAGGACGCTGTTCTAACTTCCCTAAAACCATGTTTTCTATTTAATGTGTAACGTGCATGAACAATGTAGAGTTTTCTACAGAGCCAAACTCTCCAGGTTCAGACTCTCTTTCATAGAGCTTACTAGAGGGTTTTATTTTATTAATACAAACATTGTCATTCCTATGAAAAAGACTCTATTGTTCTCATCATAATATTTAACTTTTATATATAATAAAGTAATAGATTTAGCTTGAACTAGACTCCAAATGTTGGCATATGGTAAGACGTGTTTGAACTAACTTGTAGTTGACTAGTAATATTTGTTTAGACAAATAAATGCTTGAAAAGAAACTTCACTAGATGGGTGGGGTGAATATTTCTTGTAAGGGATTTTCAAGGGTTCTTCATGTGCTATGTTGTATGGACATGGCCTTCTTTAATCAAACTAGCCTTGCAAGCTTAGGGAGAAGAACTCATGAGATTTTCAATGTGGAGAAGTCTCCATTCTCGTCGAGAATTTGGATTGAGATACCAATTTTGACCTACTTTAAGCACGCTAGTCTACAAGATTAGGAGAATTCACAACATTTTTAATGCGGAGAAATCTCTAATATCGTGAGGAATTTGGCTGAAGATAAAATTTCATAAGGTCACCACATAGAAAAAATAACATTTTATATGCAATGAATCGGAAGTGGTTAAAATTAATATATAGTGAACCTTTTGATTCCCATACATCGACTCTGAGCTTTTCAGATTTCCAATTAGTGGGGGAATTTTTACTCTTACAAAAGACAAACGAGAACAAATAAAAACATATGAAGTTTGAAGCAATCATAGAATCAAAACTCAAAAACCCCATAACTCCAACATTCTTATTGATTCCTAATCTATCATTTTGGGAGTATACGCTATGTTTTACATGAATTCCAATGGAAAATTAAGATATCAACTTTTTTTTCAAAAAAATGACAACTTCTATTATGAATAAAAGTAGTTACATTGTTGGTAAGATTTGTAAACTTAATTTGTTGCTTAATTTTTCTGAAATCATAACACTAAATGTCATAGAGTTAAGATTCAATCACAATTTATTTCTTGCTCAAAACTACAAAAACACCAAGGAAAATTTTTGGGTAATTTAATTTCGAGTTAAATCCCTCTCTTTAATAGCAACCCAAGGTTCGTAGAAGTTACGAGGTATACCTGTACTATATGTACTAGGTGGTTATCTTCGAGATTATATTAATCTAATGCAATTTAAAACCAATTACCAGAAATATTAAATCAACCTAATCCAAACCAAACATAAATAAATTGAAATCACACTTGCATAAAGGAAATAGCACTTGCATAAATGAAATCACACCACACTTGCATAAATAAAATCACTCTCGCTGAATTGAATCACACTCACACCCGATGAAATGAAATTACACTCACGCTTGCTGAAACTAAATCACACTTACTCAAAGGAAAAGAAGGTTTGCATAAAATGAAAACACACCTGCTAAAAATAAATGAAATAACATAAATATACAATGTTGCCAATATGTACAAAGGTATGCAAATAGTGGTTGATAGGGGGCCTCCATTCCTTAGTAAGCACATCAAACAAACTATCAAATATTGGAGATCAAAGTGGTAGTATGTATTTCATAAAATGATTTACAAGATATTACAACAATTCTCTCTCCTCACTTTACAAACCACATGGATGGAACTTGGAACCTCCAACTAGCAACTAACACTAACACTAACAAGAACAATAACTAGTCACTTACTATTGACAACCCTTTTTATGAAGGGTGCACTCTTATTTATACAAAAATTAAGGATAACTATACAATAAATATAGATCCTCAGATCTCTCCTAAATCCACATTTATCCCTTTGTAGTTACAACCAATCACATAAAATGTAACATATAAATCCTCTTATCCAAGATTCTTATCCTTTGAATGTGCATAGTTAATGATCCACATCTTCTATAATTATTCCACAAATCCTCATGAGTTCGAATCTGAAATTCGAATTTGTGGTTGGGTGGCCAAGTAGGACCCTTATAGAATCTCCAAGTAGGCCTACAATATGACAGAACTCATAACACATTTAGATATATATGAAAATATATTATTTTCCTAAAATTTAATCACAAATTCACTTATAATACTTAAATCAATGACTTGGAAAATAATAATGATAAATTCATGTAATGATGAAAATGGGCACTTAATGTAAGGTTATGGGGCTATAGAGTTACAGAATGAGGGTAAAATGATGGAAATGAAGGTTAAAGTGGATGACATTTTGAAGACCCAACATACCCCCCAACTAAAGATGTTGCACGTCCTGTTGGAAATAATACTGAGAGGGGGGGGTGACTCAGTATTATCAAGTCAAATATTCCTTTTTTAAAATCAAATGATATACACTACTTCAGTTAATTAAACCCGTGTATAAATGCAACTATGCAGAAGAAAACCCGCGTATACAATGCAAAATTTTAATTTACTTTATCTTTCTGATGTTGATTGTTAATTTGTATTTGAGAATCAAATAACCAGTAACCAGAAATAGTAAAGCAGAGCAGAAAGACAATCACACACAAGAACACAAGATATAAGGTGGAAACCCAATGTGGGTGAAAACCACCTGCTGCAATTCGTCTCTATCTTCTCTTTAATTAGAAACTTCTTTTTACAATTGTACTGGTGCAGTCCTTTACCAGTACGCAAGCTGCAACATACAGAGAGCTACAACCCTCTCTCATTTTCCAGCTTCTCCTGGAAGGGAGCTAAACCCCCTTAGCTCTTGCACTAGCCAAGATACTATTACGTAGGTGCTTGTAATAGTATGGATGAACATGGAAAACAATAAAGACACACTCTAAAACTAGGCAACTTTACCAATCAAGGGTTCGACCGCAATAGCCCATCCCTTTAGAAACTGATGGAAAGGAAATTAGAGCATGGACCACGGGTCTGGGAGCTAGGCAATAAATGCCGAGGCTCACTACAGCCACAGATCGTCTCTCACACCAAAATAACAAATGTGAGTAAATGAAACGGCAGGTAGAAAATTGGAACAACAAATAAGAAATTGAACAACAAATCTGGAATGGAACAACAATGCTAAAATGGAACAAAAATTCTAAAATGGAACAACAATCAAACAACTAAATCTTGCGAGCAGTAATCAAGCTTTATCCTACCAACTCAAATGCACTCGTTGTAATCAAACATCAATCTTTCATTCTCCAGGCAAATCAAGCAGCACGCACTAATGGAACAACATTAATTACTAATAAGTTATGGAACAGCGTTTGGAAATCATACACACACACAACACACTTGAAGAGTAATATGATGTAGCACCAATCGTCATCAATAGGAATACAACTGAATTTAAAAATGGAACAGCATTACTCCTGAATCGTAAAGAACACAACTTTCAGATAAATTCCATAACATGAATATACAACATAAGAGCTCTGTAACAAAATATAACAATGTTCAGTTAACTCTAATAATATTCAATCAACTCTGAAATGATTATTGACATAATGCAGAGTCAATCCAACAGTTATTGTCTGTGAACACCTTAATGAACGAATCTTAACAGAGCATATGATGTTACTTATAAAGCATATCAGATTACCAAATAATGACGATAAGCAAATCACGCAGAAATCAAATCGTAGTGATACAGAAGCAAGTGTCCTTCGGGGCCAAGCCCTTAGCCTCACGGGTACACTGCTTTAAGTTAATCCAGACACAGAGATAAGATAATCACCAAGTTTATATTAATGCATAAAACAAAAAGTACAATGATCCAAGTTCAACGAGACTCGATGATCAAAGTTCGATCTTTAACAGAAAGTTACATAAAAACATAATCCTCCAAAGCTAACAATGTCATCCTTTTATATAAGGGTGATAGCGGAGATGTCTAAGAAATAAGATAAATAAAGCAGCGATCCCTCAAGATCGAAGATCCTGAGGGATTCGCCAAACTGTTAATCCTTAATCACTTCTTTTCTCCTCCGCCGAGCTGGTGTCTTCTCCTCCTTTTCCGGACCGGTTTGCCTCAACCTGCTTAGCCTCGTTTGCACTCTGTCCTTCGTCAAAGGGACAACAGTTACCCCGTTCTTGTCTTTTTATTTGGAACAGAAGCTCCTCGTTTTTACTGCTTCCTGCACAGGAGAATGAAAACTATGAGCGGTTAAGTCTTGCATACTAATCCCACTTGTTTTGTTATAATTCTTTATTGTTTTCCACGTTCATGATGCAAAAAGGTTCACAAGTTCCACTGAAAAGCCATTGAAATGATCATCAAAAACATACCTTTTTAGTACTCCACACACCCCCCTGCTTACCCTGTTTCATGCCCTCATGAAAACGTTGTAGTTGACATGAAAAGCAGTGAGAGAATAGGCTGGAGAAGGAATCTCATGTGGAGGCCTACAGCCATGGTGAGTGACTAGGTAGTCAAAGAACTGGCCTGTTTGACCCTCAGGCATCTCATATAGGGCTTGATATCCGGGTGCAGGGTGCCAGATAATTGGACTGAAAAATCTATATCCTAACCAGGATGGCCTTGCCCTCAAAATGCTTTCGCCATAGAGGTTCAAATGGTTGGCAGCATGCGCTGGATGTTTGGATTAGAGATTCGGTACCGAAACTTGGCTGCATCAATGGCGAGGTCTTTGATAGAAATAAAATATTATAAACTTTGTCGAATGAGTGCCTCATTCATGGGTCCTAACGTTTCGATGACACCCGGAGTTCTCATGAGGTTTCTATGTGCTTTCCGCAACTGCACTGGGTCCCTAGGCTCAGCCCTTACCCACAAGTCTAGGCCATTTTCCTGCCTCTGGAAAGTATTATAGGCTTTGAGCCATTTAATATGATTAACCCCGAATGAGATGGCTGCATGCAATTGGATGTCTCCAACAAAAGGGCCAGGGTTCAGTTCAGTCTCCTAATCTAGCACGAGGTTATGCAAATAGAATTGACACAGCAATCTCTGGACCTTCACCCCATAATGTTTACAATAGTCTATAAAGTCATTGACAATGTTAATTTGTATCGGGGCGCCTGCTTT
Organism: Pinus tabuliformis; assembly: GCA_031772625.1. NCBI lineage: Eukaryota > Viridiplantae > Streptophyta > Pinopsida > Pinales > Pinaceae > Pinus > Pinus tabuliformis. The sequence continues at coordinate 86,608,137 of CM062819.1, read as the reverse complement.
AACAACTTTTATTATTTAATTGTAAGTACCGTTCCAGTAAAAACAGAGCATAGTTTTTGGTAGGGGCCCTACATGCTAAAACGTCATTGTATAAAGAACACAAGGTATCCATTTACTTGATAACAGTATCTAGCCTACGAGTTACCTCTGCAACTTTCTCTTGTTCCTTTCGCCACCCTTCAAAGGCCTCGCTTTCGGATTGATTGACGTTCCTTAGTTGTTGTTGTAGTTCTTCATACTTCTCGCGAGGGACCGTTTGCTCTCTAAGCCTTTCTGCTTCTTGTTGAGCTTGTTTTAATCTCTTGCGCAAGGTCACTGTCTTTGGATCTCTTCTCCATGCAGCAGTGGAGGCCGGGAGTTTTACCTGAACTTTCTTGTTGTGTTGTTTCGAGTTCAGAACCTTTATCATTCCTGAGGGTGGTGCCTCTGTCTAAATTTTCTTGTTGTCCATTTCTTTTTTAACACGAATATCAGCTTGCTGCTATTCCTTTTCAAATGGAACACAGTCTGTTCCTCAGCATCATTTGGAACAGCAACTGGATCTTCAGCAAGGTTTTGAGCAGCAGGGCGATTTTTGGTCCTCCACCTTTTTATCTTACGGATTTTTACTACAGTGGTCATCTTTTTCTTCCCTACGGTCTTCCTTACCCTCTGCCTCGCTTTCAGGATCCTGACTGCTGGTGGAGTTGGGCTATTATGCTCAATAATCTCCGTTGTTCCTTTCGTAATTCCATAATTTCCCATGTTTTATCAGAAGGAACAGTAGGCTTTCTGGTGCGTTTTGGGCTGTGACTAGTCCATGGATCTTTCTCCTGGGGTGCTTCTTCACTGTTTTGTGCTGGCTGTTCTGGGGTAGGAACCCTAACTGGTTCCATCACTTCTTGGGCGACTTCTTTTTCTATTCCTACTTCCTCCGGAATTTCCTCTGGTGCCTTGGGAACAGATTGTTCCCATTCAGTGTCTCTTATCTCCTCCTCATCATGAACACGCAGATTTCCTTCTTCTGCCTCTTCTGCATGTGGTTTTTCAGATGCATCTTCTTCCTAGGGTTTGCCGTGGAGGTCTGATGGAGGGGAAGGTTGGCCATACTCACCCATATTGGCCAAGACTGCGGCCAATTCATCTTCCCCCACTGGGTCCTATGGTGGGCTACCTACCTGCTGTCTCATTTCCTCCTCCTGCTTGGATTGTCCAGCTTCTGCCTCAAAATGTTTAGCTTTTGTTTCAGGATGCTCAACTTCTGTTTCAGAATGCTCAATTTCTTCCTCATTTTCCTCTTTATATTGCTCGGCCTCCTTGGCCTCTCCTTTCTTTTCTCCTTCAGCTTGTTCTTCTTCTACTTCTGGCTGTGAGGATTGCTCGTCCTCAATTATCACTAGATGGCTGGTGCTTTCCTGGAGCTTTTCCAGCCTTTCTCTTATCCGGGCTAGCCGGACTGATTTTCTGCGTTTCTCTGGTTTTTCAGGTGTACCGGTGTCATGCTTACGCTTTGCTGATTCCTCGCGTGTTTCTAGTCGTTCAGATGTGCTCGCAACATGTTTTTGTTTTACTAATTCTCTGCGTTTTTCTGGACGTTCTGGTGTGCTTGTAGTATGTTTACGTTTTGGGGATGGTGTTGTCGCCTTCCCCTCAATTATTGCAATTATCTCTGCCCAGCTGCTTTGCTGCTGGGTGAAGCTATGACTAACTATTAATCGAATTAACCCATGGTGGCTGACAACTAACTCTACATGCTGTGCCTTTTTTAGGCTTCGTGCAATGTCATGAAGTAATGAATTCAAAAGTGCAGGCAGATTTACAGAGCATTTCTGCTTTAGAACAACTAAGAGTTTAAGATGTCATGGTCTTACCACGTCTTTTCTCCCCTCGCAGATGATGTAGTTTTGCACTGTTCTTGCTAATTCTGCCCAGGGTTCTCCTAGCATTGCTGGCAGAACTCCCTTCCCCTTAATCGTCAAGCTTTGGCCTTCGTCCTGGAAAATTTCCATGATCGTCTGTAATCTTTCCTTCTTTAGTGTCCATACAGGTCCGGTGGCTAGTAGTCCCGAGAATTCTGTGATTATATCGTCGGTGACCGCTATCTACTTCCCCCTTACTATGGAGTGATCCTCCTGTAGGTTCTACAGGAATTCAATCGCCACTGTTTCATTAGACTCCTACAAGCGACTGAGATAAGTCAGCCACCCTGCTCTTTCCATGATCTCCCGGGCAGCAGCGGAGACTGTCAACTCCTGAGGTTCCCTACAAATTGCCTTGCCTCCCATGGTTTCACTATGGATTCTCAATGGAACAACAACTGCTTGTGCTGTTTAAAACACAGAGGGGGTAATAATCGCAAGATTTTGAAAAAAACACAGAGTATGCAATAGAAAATGGCTTATGAATAGCAACTTGTGTAAAAAATAGAAATATCATGTCGTTAAGCTGTGTCATTCCCTAGTATACTATCTTTCCTGAATAGTGAGCTGACACATAACCTGGGGAATAATGAGGTTAACCTCCCCCCCCACAATGTGATAGGCTGTCCCAGCCGTCAAAGAAAGGAGCAGCACCCGATCTGCAACAAAGTCATAAAGGAACATCGTATGAAAATATGCCATGTTTAGAAAAACAACGAATTACCGAAATCGAGGCATAAAGTTGGATCGCGTATTACATAAGAGGCTGCTGTGATATGATGCGAGGTTGGGGGATAGGACGTCTGTCGTACTTTCCAAATCTCAAGTGGTCATTGTCACCTCCTTTGCCATGATTGAAGGTAATAAATGTTCATGCGATATATAAGTCGGGAAATAACGTATGATTAGTGCCTAGGATATAAGAAACAAAAGAGTATTAGTATCCTACCTATTGGTGTAATCAATGTGACTTCGATACCATTAACAGTGCTCTGCTGCCAACAGGTGTCCATAACCTTGGCAGAGTTGTTTATTTCACCCCTAGAACCATGATCCTTTACGTGCATATTAAGGAATGTAATGTCAAAGTGTAGGCCATTATGCTGGCTTGGTAACCAGTTAGCCATAATGCCATTCACGAGGACGGAGCGAAGAGTGGGCAGGCTGGCTCATGATGAGACCTCCTGTTCCAAGGTTTGTTTATCTGATATACCTTTTGGACCATATCCTTAATTTGGTGGCCATAGTGGGAATGCCACTTCACTTCCATCCTCATGATCATGGTAGGCTGGCTCTTGATGAGACCCCCTATCCTGCATCTGACAACTTATAATTCATTTTTTTACTTTCTTTTTTCATAAAGCACTTTTCCTTATTTATACACAAAGGGTGGTTCAAAACTCCTTAAGAGTAGGAATGGTGGAAGAAGTCTTATCATCTCAATAGGAAGATATAAACCCTTTGCTCTTATTCCTAAACAATAATCAAGGAGGATTAAGGAGAATGTCATGATAAAGATAACAAATCAAGGAAAAATTAGTAAGACAATGACAACAAAAGATGATGAATAAGTATGTCCTTCCTTCTCTCCTCTTACCGATACAGAGCCTTATAAAGATAGCGATTTATAATTTTTTGATTTCAGTATGTTGTGATTTAGTGTTCATTGCATAAGTGCATAGCTGTCTCTAAAAGACTTTGAAATAACAGGAGCAAGAAGCATCCTCAATTTAGATCAGAAAAAGGGGTAAGCTGTTTCACAAGGAGAGAAAAAGTATGTTAGGAGTGTTCCTTTCGGGAAGAGGAACAACAAAGGAGCATAGGTCTCAAAAGTGCAAATTCCGTTCCTTTTGAAAAAGGGACATTAGAACACACCAATTCCATTCCTTTTGAAAAAGGAACAGCAACCATGAAAAATGTTGTTCCTTTGAAAAAGGAACAGTAAAAGACGGAAAAGTTCCGTTCCTTTGAAAAAGGAACAACAAAAATCAAAAATATGTTGCACCTTTGGAAAAGGGACAGCAAACACACCGCAGTGCCATTCCTTTTGAAAAAGGAACAGCAAAAATCAAAATGTTGTTCGTTTTAGAAAAGGAACGGAAAAACAAGAAAATGTCGTTCCTTTGAAAAAGGAACAACAAAAATCAAGAGTGTTGTTCCTTTTGAAAAGGAACAACAGAAAGATCAAGAATGTTGTTCCTTTTGAAAAGGAACAACAGAAAGATCAAGAGTGTTGTTCCTTTTGAAAAATGAACAACAGAAAAATCAAGAGTGTTGTTCCTTTTGAAAAGGAACAACAGAAAAATCAAGAGTGTTGTTCCTTTTGAAAAGGAATAGCAGAAAAATCAAGAATGTTGTTCCTTTTGAAAAGTAATAGCAGAAAAATCGAGAATGATGTTCCTTTTGAAAAGGAAGAACATAAACACGCAAATGCCATTCGTTTAGAAACATAATGACAAAAATCGAAATCTTTGAGCAAAAATGACAAGAACACATTTAGTTCAAGCATATGTACACGAACGACTTGAACAAAAGAACTTATGTACAAAATTGTAAAAAGAAATGAATTACAGGTGAGGAAGACTTCTCTTCCTTTCCTAAAATCTCCATATCAGTGTCTCTGCATAGCTACTGGCAGAAGGATTCCCAAGTGAGTGGTTTATAATAGAGACAAACTCGGTGGCCATTTACTTTGAAGGCATATCTAGAACCGTCAATGGTGATTAAAGTGATGGTCCCATTGTCATGTACCTTCTGGATTTTGTATGGTCCCAACCAACGAGTCTAGAGTTTCCCAGGGAAGTCGTGAAACCGAGAGTCATATAATAGAACCCAGTCTCCCTCGTGGAAGACTTTGTTTTTGATGAGCGCATCATGCCATTTATCTCGCTGTTGTTGAATCAGTGTTGTATTTTGTAGTACAGAGAGCCTAATTTCGTCCAATTCATTGATCTGCTGTAGTCGATTAATCTGTGCCTCGGTTAGATCTAAGCCAACTTCCTGTGTTGTTTGTAATGTTTGGATTTCAAATTCTATAGGAAAAATGGGTTGTTTTCCAAACACTAATTGATAAGGTGAGTAACTAGTGGTGCCTCTCCATGTTGTTCTATAGGCCCAGAGTGCTTCAGGTAGTCGGGCAGCCCAATCACGCCTATGTGACGCAACAGTTTTCGTTAGGATTGATTCTATTACCTTATTGCTACTTTCTACTTGTCCATTCGCCTGTGGGTGATATGGAGTAGTGATTTTATGCTGGACATGATAATTATTAAGTGTTGCAGCTAATCTATTGCCAACAAATTATGGTCCTCCGTCTGTAATTATTTCCCTTGGAAGGCCATAACGTACAAATAGATGGAAGAGGAACTGTATGACAAAGTCCTCTGTGGCTCTTGGCAATGCTTCTGCTTCAACCCATTCGGTGACATATTTTGTTGCCACCAAGATATATGTTTTCCGATTTGATGAGGGGTTGATGGGTCCAACGAAATCAAGAGCCCATCGCTCAAATAGTTCGATGACTAACTGTGGTTTCAGAGGCATCTCATCAGCTTGACCAGGACGTCCTGCTCGCTGGCAGCTATCACAGGCTTGGACAAATTTCTTTGCATCTCTGAAAATCGTGGGCCAATAATATCATGTCTGTAATACTTTATGTCGAGTTCTACACTCAGCGAAGTGTCCCCCACATGGTCCGTCATGACAGGCTTTTAGGATGTCAAAGATTTCATCTTCTCAAACACATCTCCTGATATGCATGTCTGCCCTTGTATGAAACAAATAGCCCCCAATCCAGGAGAATCGAGTACTCTTCTGAACAATCTATTTTCGTTCATTAGGGGTTAGGTGTTTTGGTAGTTTACCTACTGCAAGGTAATTGGCAACATCAACATACCAAGGTGTTTTGAACAGCAACAACAAACAGATGGTCGTTTGAAAAATGATCTTCAACTATTGCTGCATCAATTGGCTTTGGCATTCTTGAGAGAAAATTGGCTACAGGGTTTTCTTTGCGAGGCCGATCCTTGATTGTGATATCGAATTCCTGCAATAAGATCAATCATATAGTTATTCTGGCATTTGTGACAAGATTATTTTCTAAATATTTTATCGCAGAATGATCCATATACAAGATAATAGGATAGCCTGTAATATAATAGCTAAACTTACTGACAGCATGTATTACAGCTAGGAATTCTTTTTCAGTAACAGTGTAATTTAATTCAGAAGGGGATACATTTTTGCTAATGAAATAGATAGTGTATGGTTTTGTATCCTCTTCCTACCCAAGGACTGCGCCAATGGCTGTATCTGAGGCATCATATGATATTTGAAATGGAAAATCCCAGTTTTGTCCTCGAAGGACTGGGGCTGTGGACATGAGCTTCTTTAAATCCTTGAAAGCATGTTCACATTTTTCTGTCCAAAGAAAATCAACGTTACCAGTTAGTGCATATAAAGGTGCAACAATGTGTGAATAGTGTTCTATAATCGTCTATAATAACCAGAAAATCCAAGAAAGCTGCGTACCTCTGTTTTGAGTAGTAGGAGTGGGAATAAGCAAAAGTATTTGGATTTTGGCCGAGTCTACCTGAATGCCGGCTGCTGAAACATAGTGTCCTAGAATAAGTCCTTCAGTCATCATCATGTAACATTTTTCGTGGCTTAAGCAAAGCCTGGTAGCTATGCAGCGTTGTAGGACCTTTTCTAGGGTGTTTAGTGTTGGATCAAAATCATCTCCATATGGTGTAAAGTCATCCATATATACTTCAAGTCCATCATTTATTAAATCTGCAAAAATTCTAACGATAGCCCTTTGGAATGTGGTAGGAGCATTACATAGGCCAAAGGTAGAACTCGGTAGGCAAATGTTCCCCAAGGACAAGTAAAAGTAGTTTTGTCCTAGTCTTCAGGGGCAATCTGAATCTGATTGTATCCACTGAAGCCATCTAGGAAAGAAAAGAATTTCTTTCCTGCCAAAGTATCTAGGACTTGGTCTATGAATGGGAGAGGAAAGTGGTTTTTTTGTGTTTCTTTATTGAGTTCCCTGTAATCCACACAAATTCTCCATTTCCCATTCTTTTTTGTTACCACCACAAGCGGAGAGATGCATTTACTGTCAAAAATAGGATAAATAAAATTGACATCTAAAAGTTTCTGAAGTTCAGCTTTTACCACATCCTTTAGATGAGGATTAAGTCTTCTTTGCGGTTGATGGACAGGTCTCGCATCTTTTTCTATATAAATGTGGTGTGTACACAATTGTGGATCGATTCCTTTCATATCAGGGTAATCCCATGCAAATTCTTCTTGATATTTTCTTAGCAGATGGATGAGCTTCATTTCTTGTTCAGGTGTGAGGTTGGCATTGATATTTAAAGTTTTTCCCGGTTCAATTTCCACAATTTTACTATTTGCGACAGAAGTAACAGGTATTGTTTGATCATGTGTATCTTTCAGAGGATATTCTTCTAATTCATTATCAAATGCTGCTTCTATCATGTGACATTGTGTGTAGGATTTGGATTCAGTTTGACTAATGAAATTGTTAATGGTATCATCTTCTGTTTGATCTTTAAAATGAAGTGCCTCTTGTATAGTCAATGGAGATCTAATGTTATCAATAAGGTATGATACAGGATGCTTGTTAGTTTTAATTATTGTGACACTTGGCTGTGCTGGAGGGTATATAACTAAATTCTTGATATCAGGTCCTTTGGTTATGGTCATATTTCCTTGCCGGCAACCAATGTAAGCATCGGCAGTGGCAAGCCAAGGTCTACCTAAGATTAGCAGGTGTCCATCAAGTCAGGTTTTTGGATTAATTATCAGGAAATCGGTTGGATATTCCAAGGAATCTACAGAGACCATGACATCATGTAGAGTACCCTCTGGTCTAACCACAAATCGGTCAGCCAATTCTAACAGAGTAGAGGTGGGTTCTATAGATGTAATGCTGAGCTTTTGACAGGTAGTGGTTGTTAAAATATTGATTGCAGCTCCTATATCAACTAAGGCATTAGACAGGGTCACCATAAATTTGAACAGTTACAATTGGATTTCTTGGGTCTTCATATTTAATGGATGTTTCTTTCCTGGATAATAAATAAGATAAAGTACCGACTACTTGGACTCTTAGATTAGTTGTTATATTCCTCCTTGGTTTCTTTATGCACAATTCTTTTATAGTTTTTGCGTATATAGGAATGTCTTAAATGGCTTGGAGGAATGGGATTTTTATGTACAAATTTTGTAATTCTCCCAGAATGTCAAAGTCAGGATACTGTAAAGGTCGAGGTATGACTAATCGTTCTGGGAACGGAGGAGAGGATGTGGTTGCTTGATTATGAGTCTGCTGCTTATTTACATCCTCTTGTTGCAACTAATGTTCTCTTGATAATTGATCTTCAATATGAACTGTTTTATCTCCCTCAGTTTCAATGATACGTCCAGATCGTAACTGAAGATCGTTACACTCCCGCAGGTCGGGTCCTATTTCTGGTGATTCTATGATTTGAAGAGATTGGACCGGTCTGTTATTTGGATTGGGGTTGGGTTGGGCTAGGAGTTGTGGTATCAGATTAGACTGGGGATTTTGTTGTAAAGCTGGCAGAGTAGGTCGAGGGAGCGGAATAGTTCCTACTGGCTAGTGCATCGGTCTTTGCCAGTTTGTCTGCCAGGGTGAACTTTGTGAAGTAGGGGGAGTCCATTGTGGAGGATATGGGCTATTATGCCAATATGGTGGAGTGTAAGGGAAATTCGGCCAACCAGATTGGCTTGCCTGATTCAGCCACGGGTTTGAAGAAGGAAATGACGGTGGTGACCAGTTTGAAAATGAGGGTTGGGACTGACTTTGCCACATACTATATTGTTAAGCATTATATTTTGGAGGCTGAAAAGAAGAAGTTGGGTCTGGAAATATACCAGATTGTCTCGGCTGCCACTGGCGGCGCTGGTTGATCAAGTACACTGATTTTGGTTCTTCCTCTGCTTCCTTATATACTACTTTTAATCGAGGAAGTGAGAGGCAGCTTTCCGTAATATGATCTTTTGTACAGATGGCACATGTTTGGACTGTATCCAATGGACACTCCTTGTGACTATGCTTTTTCCTGCATCAAGGGCAGAAGATTGCCAAATTTTGTTCTGCCTCCATCTACTTCTGTTTGGCCTGCAGAATATCAAGTTGTGTAGTTAGTGTCCCTAGAATATCAGTTTTGAAATTTTCTAATAAATTTCCAATCTCCACACGTGTTACTCCTTCTATTGATATTTTGTTATCTCTTGCAAACCGATCATATTCTGTCGGTTTTACTCTTGTGCTCCCTCTCGAACTCCTGATACATAAATTAATGATGTCAGCAAAATTCTCTTTATAAATATCCCCTTTTCCCATGATGTTTAATGTTTCAATCCACTGTTGCTTCATGCCCCTTATCAATGCAGTTTTTAACACATTATCAGGTAAAGGTAGTGATGCATAAGGAGATCCTTGTAAATTGTACTGAAAACGTTCCACATATTCTTATAATGTTTCATTCGGTTTGGCTGTCATTTGGAATATTTCGTCTTTCAATTCTCGAGACCTACAATAATCCTGATATTTTTTTAAGAAGGATTCTTTCATTTGATCCCAATTGTTGATGACCCCACCACCTAGTCTCATAAACCATCTTAAAGCAGCCCCCTTTAATGTAGAGGGGAATAATTTCAATTTCTGGGGATCGGTGGTGTAATCATATCCCCTGCACAACACATAGAATTCGAATAAAAATGCATCCGGATCTTCTGATGTGAGACCGGGAAATGTAGGGATATGTTGAAGAGGGATAACTTTCATGGGCACATTTGCTGCAGAATCCACTATAGGATATTGTAATGTAGAGGTTTGAGTATTTGCCTGGTTCTGAGCCATAGGATCGAATATATGCCAATAACCTTCTGGGATATCTAGGAGGGTATTCCTAGGTTGAGAGAGAACGGTTTTGGCAGGGATAGTTTTAATGGCACTTCCTTTATCTCGGATAAGGGGAATACCTGATGTCTGAGGAGATTGGACTCCTTCAACAATGATTTTCACAGCGCTCCCCTTATCTGGGTTGTTTAATGGTTGATTAGTTCCAATGGGAGATTTTGTTTCCTCGGTTTCCACTGTTTCTCCTTCTCCTTCACAAAAGTTGCTGAAATTCCCTTCCTGCAATAGTTCTGGAGTAGAATTTTCAATTTCTTGAAAGTCCTTCTCTTCAGTTTGACTATGCACCTCAGCAAAGGCTACAGATGGTGATCCTGTGGCTTGAAGGGAACTAGTAGGTTGTTTAGAAATGATTTTCTTGGGGCCTACTGATGGCTGAGATTCTATTTTCTTATAGATTTTGTCTATGAAGGTTGTTCGTCCAAGGGTCATCGGCCCCTTAGATTTTTTGGGTTTGGATGGAAGCTTAATATTAAGAAAAAACCAGAAGAGTAATCTGATCTAGCACCAATCATCGTCAACAGGAATACAACTGCATTTCAAAATGGAACAGCATTACTCCTGAATCGTAAAGAACACAACTTTCAGATAAATTCCATAACACGAATATACAACATAAGAGCTATGTAACAAAATAGTAACAATGTTCAGTTAAGTCTAATAATATTCAATCAACTCTGAAAGGATTAGTGACATAATGCAGAGTCAATACAACAGTTATTGTCTATAAAAACCTTAATGAATGAATCTTCACAGAGCATATGGTGTAACTTATAAAGCATATCGGATTACCAAATAATGTCGATAAGAAAACCACGCAGAAATCAAATCGTAGTGATACAGAAGCAAGTGTCCTCCGGGGCCAGGCCCTTAGCCTCACGGCTACACCGCTTTAAGTTAATCCAGATGCAGAGATAATATAATCACCAAGTTTATATTAATGCATAAAACAAAAAGTACAATGATCCAAGTTCAACGAGACTCGATGATCAAAGTTCGATCTTTAACAGAAAGTTACATAAAAACATAATCCCCCAAAGCTAACAGTGTCGTCCCTTTATATAAGGGTGATGGCAAAGATGTCTAAGCAATAAGATAAATAAAGCAGCGATCCCTCAGGATCGAAGATCCTGAGAGATTTGCCAAACTATTAATCCTTAATCACTTCTTTTCTCCTCCGCCGAGCTGGTGTCTTCTCCTCCTTTTCCGGACTAGTTTGCTTCAACCTGCTTAGCCTCGTTTGCACTCGGTCCTTTGTCAAAGGGACAACAGTTACCCTGTTCTTGTCTTTTTCTTTGGAACAACAGCTCCTCGTTTTTACCCCTTCCTGCAAAGGAGAATGACAACTATCAGTAGTTAAGTCTTGCATACTAATCCCACATGTTTTGTTATAATTCTTTATTCTTTTCCACGTTCATGATGCAAAAAGGTTCACAAGTTCCACTGAAAAGCCATTGAAATGATCATCAAAAACATATCTTTTTAGTACTCCACAGTACCATAGTCCAAAACCATAGGTTCAAGTACCAAGGACTAACTACCACGGACCAAAGGTAAGTTCTCCAACATATACGCGCTTTTCCTTGCATGAAAGTGCGTGTATACGCATACGCGCCTTTGAAATGTCTAACCCGCGTGTATACACATATTGGTCTAGATGAACCTGCGTATATGTCATTTCCTTCATTCTGAAAACCTGAACTGGGATCTGTTACCAAAGAGAGTTGCCATCAAGGACAACACCTGTGCCATAGCTCCAAGCATGTGCCATAATGCCAAAAATCTCCCCCTTTGGACTTGATGGCAACCCAAAATCCTCAAAGTCATTCACCCCCTTTGGCATCAAGGGAAAAGGGATGTTCTCCCCCTGAATACATGCTAAAATTTCTGCCCTGCTGTGCTGACCATGCTCCTCCTGACTGTAGGCAAGATCTGCAAAAGATGTTCTTCAAGAAGACCCATGACTTATACATCATAAAAGACCTTCCTATCACCAAAAGACTCAATACATACATCCATCACCCAACCAAGTGGGGATACATCAGAAATTTACATATGACAACCAAGTTAATTACATGTTCATCCCAGGCATAGTGGGGAAAGTCATCAATAACTGATAGCAGCAGCATCTGTCAATCACCACCAAGATTTCCTTCTGTTCCACCTGAAACCAACAACAACTGTGAACTAGAACCAAAAGCTTCTAAGATAATGCCAACAATGCATTATTAGAAGATTATCTGCTCCCCCTGGACCTGTGCTGGATGGTCTCTGTCATACCCATATCAGAATATCTTCAACCAGAGCCTCTCACTATTTATTTCCAACAAGCCTCCATATACATGATTGTCTCTGCACAAACCGACGTATGTACGCAGACGCACCTTAGGAAATTCGCGTACACCCATTTTTCTCTGAAACAGATAAGGTTTAACAACAAGATGATGCATCAACTACTCCCAGCTTCTGTCTGAGTTATTCAAATGTCTCCCTGGGCAGTGGTTTGGTGAGAATATCAACAACTTGTTCCTTAGAAGGAACATACTCCAATTTGACCTTTTGTTACAACACTTGTTCCCGGAGAAAGTGATACTTGATCGGTATGTGCTTGGTATTTGAATGCATGACTGGGTTCTTTGAAATGCTGATTGCACTTGTATTATCACATAAGATGGAGATAGGTGGTGTACTAGTGATTTGAAAGTCCTGCAAGGTTTGCATCATCCAAAGAACTTGAGTGCAACAAGATGCAACAGCCACATATTCCGCTTCAACTATAGATAAAGCAATCAAACTCTGTTTCTTGTTGAACCAAGATACTAATCTGGAACCCATAAAGAATGCACCACCACTTGTGCTCTTCCTGTCATCCACGCTTCCAACCTAATCTACATCTCTATAAGCATGAAGAGTGAGATCTGTATCTCTAGGATACCATAACCCATAGTTTTGAGTTCCTTGAAGATACTTGAAAATTCTCTTCACTACCTGAAGATGAGTTTCCTTTGGATTTGCCTGAAATCTTCCAACTATTCCCACTGCATGCATGATGTCTGGTCGGGTACCTGTCAAATAAATTAGACTTCCAATCATAGATCTATAGGTTGGTTGATGTACTACTACTGATTCATCATTTGCACTGAGACTGCATCCTGTAACCATAGGGGTACATATTGGTTTCGAATCTTCCATGCCATACTTCTTCAGAATCTGCTTGAGGTACTTGGTTTGAGACAAGAAGATACCGCATTCATTTTGTTGGATTTGCAATCCAAGAAAGTATGTCAGTTATCCAAGCAAGGACATTTCGAATTCTTTCGGCATCACCAAGGCAAAGCTTTGACTCATAGCTTCTTCATTGATGCCAAAGGTAATATCATCTACATACACAACAAGTATTAGCAATTTGTCATTTTCAATTTTTATATAGAGATTGCTATCCGCTGATCCCTTTGAAAAACCTTGTTGATGAAGATATTTGTCCAAACGGTAGTACCAAGCCCTTGGAGCCTGTTTAAGACCATAGAGAGCCTTTTTTAGTCTGCATACAAGATTTGGATCATTCCCAAGAATGAAACCATCTGGTTGCTCAATGTACACTTCTTCTTCTAAGTCTCCATTCAGAAAGGTTGATTTCACGTCCATTTGAAATACTTTGAACTTCTGAAAGCTTGAGAGAGCAAGGAACATTCGGATGGCCTCAAGTCTAGCAACGGGAGAAAAAGTTTCTTCAAAGTCTATTCCTTCTTGTTGAGCATACCGTTTACACACAAGTCTGGCCTTGTTTCTGATTACTTCTCCATTTTCATTCAACTTATTTTTAAAGATCCATTTTCTCCCTATGGCATTCTTATCTTTTGGTCTAGGAATCAACTCCCAAGTGTTGTTCTTTTCGATCTACTCAAGTTCTTCATCCATTGCCTTGACCCAGCATTCATCTTTGCATGCCTCTTTTACATTTTGTGGCTCAGTGGAGGAGAGCAAAGCCAAATAGCTTGAGCCTTCTGCAATTGTTCTTCTTGTTTGTATACCTACCTCCTTCTGCCCAAAAATTTGAGATTCTAGATGATTCTTCTAAATATACCTGGATGGAGTCTTCTCTTCTATCCTTATTTGTTCCTCTGGTGCCTCTTGAGGTTCTTCTTCATCATCAGTCTGATTTGGAGAGTAGTCTTCATCCTCTTCGATATTTTCATCATTTACTTCCCTAGGAATGTATCCTATTTCATCAACCACTACATCAATGCTGTCAACAATTCTTCCAAGTCTTTTATTGTAACACTTATATGCTTTGCTGTGGGGAGAATAACCAAGGAGAATGCCTTCATCTGCTCTAGGTTCAAGTTTACCAAGCTGTTCATCATTATTCTTAATATAGAATTTTCTTCCAAAAATTTTGAAATTCTTTACTGAAGGAGTCTCACCATACCAGAGCTCATGAGGAGTTTGAGTGCTATTCACTCGAACATTTGTTTTGTTGAGAATAACAGCCGCAGCAAATGCAGCTTCACCCCAGAAGGTTGCAGGAGTTCCAAACTCATCAAGCATAGCACGAGCCATTTGTTGGACTGTTCTATTCATCCTTTCCACCACTCCATTTTGCTAAGGAGTCCTAGCTGTAGAGAATTCCCTTCTTATTCCATGTTCTTCACAGAAATCGAAAAAATCATTTGAGGTAAACTCCCCACCTCTGTCGGACCTGAGGCACTTAATTTTGTGATCAGATTCATTTTCAGCCAAGCCTTTGAAGGATTTGAATTTTTCGAATGCTTCGTCTTTGTGCTTCATAAGTCCTAACCAAACCATCCTGGAGAAGTTGTCAATGAATAATATAAAGTATTCTTCTCCTCGAGGTGACCTTGTCCTAAATGGACCACATACATCTGTATGGACTAGCTCAAGAGGTCTGCTAGCTGATCCTTCCTTCTCAGGGAAGTTAGTTCTGGTTTATTTACCAAACTGACATGATTTGCATATTGTATTGCCTGGAATTTTGATATCTGGAAGACCACGAACTACCTGGTATTTGCGTGCTTTCCTTATTTGTGAAAAGCTTAGATGCCCCAACCTCTGGTTCCATAACCAGTGTTCATCATCCTTGCTCAAATAGCATTGTTGTTGTCCTTCTTCAAATATTTATAGATTATTTGGAGTTCTTCTACCTTTGATCATCGTTTTTCCTATATCAAGATCACGAACACTACATCCATTTGATCGAAATATTACCTCGGTTCCTTGATCGCACATCTGACCGACACTTAGTAGATTATGTTTCAAGCCATCAACATACAAAACATTTCTAGCTTTGACCTTTTCTTTCAACTGAGCAGTGCCTCTTCCTTTTATGACTGCAGGGGTATCATTTCCAAAAGAAAATTTCTTTCCCTTTTCTAAAACACTATATGATTCAAGTTTTTCTTTATCACCTGTCATATGCTTCAAACATCCAATGTCGATGTACAATAGATTTTCCTGTCCTTCTGCATAAAAAGCTATCTCACATCTTTCTAGTTGTGGTTCCTTCATTCTCCATGTTCTAGCACTTGGGGTTTGTTCCTTCTGAGTTGTCTTCCAAAACCTACTCCTGCATTCAGAATCTTCATGACCGAAGATATTACAAATAGAACATTTAATTTCATTTTCAAGGGCAGAAAAGTTGTTATAGGTCCTTTTTGTGATTCCAATCATACTTCTTTGTTTTTGAGCTTCTTTAGTCATGATTGTCTTATAGGCAACACATTGAGCTACTTTGTGACCAAAGTTATGGCAATAGAAACATTGGCCATTGAAGAAACTTTTGCAATTATCAAATCTACCATCCAAATGATTGTAGTTTCAATTTTCATCCATTCTTGAAGCAAATTGAGAAGTTTTTACTTGTGGCTGGTTGTAGCTTTTGTTCACCCTTAAGATGCATTGCCCCTGATTTACCTGGTGGTTTTTGTTTATTCTTGATGTACTTCGTCCCTGTTTTACCTAGTGATCTCCATTGGGATTTTGCTCATTCCTCCTTGCTGCATCAAGATAACTCTTTGAGGTGGATGCTTGATATGCTTCTCCATTATACCCCAGACCTGTCTTGATTAGTGGAGAACGTTGTATATTGATTATCTCATCCAGAGTTTCAGATCCTTTAACAAATTTAAGATTAAGAGCCCTTGTTTTCTCAATTTCGTTTCTAAGGCCAACAGTTTCACATTCTAATTTCTTAAGAAATTTTTCTTTTTCATCAAGTTGGAATTGCAGAGTATCAATGATCATATTCTTTTCTTCTAAACATGTTTTGAGTCTAGAAATATCTTCATAAAAACCATCTACATCTATAGCATCCATGTAATCATCATCTTCAAAAGCCATTAAAAGTTTAAAATCCTTACCTCGTTCATCTTCGTCACTATTTGATAGGCCATCACTGTCTTCATGAGTGTAGTAACTTTTCTTAGTTGCATTCTGTTTCTTGTTCCATCTAACAAGTTCCTTCCCTTTGTCAACATTATCCTTATGAGGACATTTGGCAGCATAGTGACTGACTCTTCCACAAGCAAAGCATTGTAAAGGTAACTTACCTCGGAATCTTCTGGCCCCCCGTTGAAGGTTTTTGACAAAATTTGATTCTTCTTCCTCTTTTGATGCATGTCCTAGCTCATATTAGTCTCCTTTGCCTGAAGCCTTGAAAGCTGCTTCTCTCCTGTCTGATGGTCCTCCTTTCCTCATTTCATAAGCAGTTAGAATCCCATGTAGCTATGACATGGTAAGGTTTCGAAGATTCTCCTTTTCTTCTATTGTAGAAACTTTAGATTCAAACCTAGGGGACAAAGATCTTAGAACTTTTTCAACCACAATAGCCTCTTTTATTTCTTCACCCAAGTTTTTCATACAATTAACAATCTCATCTACACGAAGGAAATAGTTAGCCACACTTTCATCATTGTGCATTCTAAGATTTTCATACTGAATCCTGAGGGTTTGAAGTTTTGCTCGTTTTACCTGTTCATCTCCTTCATAGCTCAGAACAATCTTGTCCCATATCTCTTTTGCGGATTTAAACTGCATTACCTTGACAAATTCTGATTGAGATAGGCATCCTAATAGAGTATTGACCGCCTTTACATTTGTTTCATATT
Organism: Pinus tabuliformis; assembly: GCA_031772625.1. Taxonomy (NCBI): domain Eukaryota; kingdom Viridiplantae; phylum Streptophyta; class Pinopsida; order Pinales; family Pinaceae; genus Pinus; species Pinus tabuliformis. The sequence continues at coordinate 86,591,143 of CM062819.1, read as the reverse complement.
TCTTCTTCTCAGCCAGATCTGTAGGAGTTGCTGATGGAAAAGTATACCCTGTATCTATGATATCCCAGACTTCTGTACCAAGAGATTGAAGATAGGCAATAAATCTTACCTTCCAATATACGAAGTTTGTCCCATCAAAAATCGGTGGCCTGATTGATTCTTCCCTCTCATAGTTGCTCATAGAACCTGCTCTGATTCCAATTATTGGAAATAATACTGAGAGGGGGGGTGACTCAGTATTATCAAGACAAATATTCCTTTTTCAAAATCAAATGATATACGCTATGTAGAAATTTTGAATAATTTAACACATATTCAATAGAGATTATCCTGATCATGTACTATTGCGGAATACATACACAATACATAAGCTCCTCTACGTTGATCATCAATATAGCAACATCAATAACAATAAAACATCAAGAGCATTCACACATTAACACAGTATGTAACCTGGGGAAAGCATCTCGCTAAAAACCCCACACTATCTGTATATTAATGATTGAGACCATGTAACATTACAAAGTACAATGCTTATCACAAGCAATCCAGTACCAGCTCCACCTGTTACACACAATACAGCTAAGATCTGATCTCCAAATCTATTCCACTACTTGCCTGCCTCCACTGCTCAATACGTGCTCAAGAATGAATGAGAATGGTCTACCAAACTCTTATTTCACCTCCAAAGAATCACTCAAAATGTGTAAGACGTGAGCAGAAGCTAAAAACTAGGCAAATACATGAGCAAACTCATTGGCATACTCAATCCCTTGATTTTGCAAGATCTGATGCACAACTATAGTCACAACTGATAGAAATCTGATTCTCTAACACCTGTCCCTGCTGAACTGAACATGCACTGACATGTAACTAAGTTAACTGATGTATTCTATAGTTTTATTATGAGTTAATAATTAGTTTAACAACTCATCATTAGTCTATCTGCAGTTAGACTAACTACAACTAGTTTAACCAAGTCAAACTGAACACAACTCCATCAACTCCACAATCAACTCCACCAAACTCAACTTATTGAATTCTAACTGAAGTCATCCATGCAACAACTCAACTGACTCATAAGAAAAGTGTACTTCCTTCTGACAGCTGCATGGGCCACATCTGCAGCTCAAACTGAAGTGCTCCAAGAGAATAAGATCCAGTTTATAGTCCAAATATTATTATGAAACAATAATATTTAACTTTTCTATTTTTGACAGCCAGTCTAAAAATAGACTTTGATCACCCACACTGTGGTCACCCACACTTTGGTCACCCACATTGTGATCACTCACACTGTGATCACTGACACTGTGGTCACCCACACTGTGGTCATCCACACTGTGATCAAAAATAGAACTTGCGCCATAATTTTCCTGCGGGCCCACTTAGTGAAGGCGACTCTTTTCACTAAGCTCCATCATCTTGTTGCAATCTCAACACTCCCTCTCGACAAGATATGGATTATCAACAACCCCTATCCTACCTCGGTGGTACTCGAATTTGCTCCTGGTGAGAGCCTTTGTCAGAATATCAGCATCCTGATCCTTCGTTGGGATGTATGAAAGCAACATGATCCTCCGCTGCACACAATCTCTGATATGATGGTACCTGGTGTCAATATGCTTAGATCTATCATGAAATACAAGATTAGCCGAGAGTTTAATGCAACTTTGGTTATCACAGTAAATCACAGTAGGATCCAAATGAGAACGGAACAAACCAACCAGGATCTTCCTCATCCATATAGCCTCGCATGCAGCCAAACTTGCTGCCATATACTCGGCCTCCGCTAAACTGAGTGCCATGGATATCTACTTCCTAATGTACCAAGAAACTGTTGTCGATCCAATACTGAAGACCCCTCCTAATGTGCTCTTTCTGTCCGTTGGGATCCCTGCCCAATCTGCATCCGTGAAGCCACATAGCTTCACCTCATCCTCCTGTCTGTACCACAAACCATATCTTGATGTGCCTCTCAAGTAGCGCAATACATGCTTGCCTGCCTTCCAGAAGTTGGTAGGCTTAACCATAGCTTGTGAAAGCTGGTTAACTGCATAGCATATATTAGGTCGTGTATTGACCAAATACATCAGCGAGCCCACCAACTGTCGATAAAGAGTGGCATCCACTTCTTCTCTCGAAGTGGCATCCTCCTTCCTCCAACCTCCAGGAAGAGGAGTATCAATAGGCTTGCAGCCATGCATGTTGAACTTCTCCAGTATCTCTCGAGCATACTTGCCCTGAGAAACAAACAGTCCACCACTGCGCTGCCATATTTCCAATCCTAGGAAATAGTGAAGGAGGCCCAAGTCCTTCATCTCAAACTCTGTAGCAAGATCCTTCTTGCATGACAGTATCAACATCTCATCACCCGTTAGAATCAAATCATCAACATATACTACAATGATAAGCAACTTACCCTCCACCACAATCTGGTATAGGTTAGGATCCGCCTCGCTGTTGGACAATCCAAGTCCTGTGAAATAGTTGTCTATCCGTGTGTACCAAGCACATGGTGCTTGCTTCAACCCATACAGCACTCTCTTGAGCCTGCACACATGCGACTCGCTGCTGAAGACCTTAAAGCCTTCGGGCTGCTCTATGTACACCTCCTCCTCAATGACTCCATTGAGGAACGCAGTCTTCACATCCATCTGATGAATGTGCCATCCCATCTACGCTGAGAGAGCAAGAATCGTCTGTATGGAAGAATACCTTGCGACAGGTGCAAAGGTCTCCTCATAATCGATCCCCTCTATCTGTGAAAAGCCTCGGGCAACAAATCTTGCCTTGTAATTCTCCACACTCCCGTCAACTACCTGCTTGACCTTGTAGATCCATCTCGAACCCACCACTGATTTCCCTTCCGGTCTAGGAAAAATCTCCCATGCACTGTTTCTGACAATAGAATCATACTCTTCCACCATGGCATCTACCCATGCGGGATCCTCCATAGCTTCCTAGATAGAGTATGGCTTAGTCACAACACACTTGCTCATTAGAGCCATGTATCCAGCGTACCGATCAAGTGACTGTCTCTGCCTGCGTTGGGTTATAGGTGCTCCTACAACTTTCTCTGCATCTTGAGCTAGTCGCTCAGCTTCTGTCAAGCGCTTTCGCCCTCTGATGGTTGGCGCTGCATGAGTGGTCTCTTCCACTCCATGAACCTCGTCCTGTGGCTGATCCACGTCGTGAAGCTCATCCTTAGGAACTAATAGCTCCTCATCTGCATGCAAGTGTAGCTCCCTCTGAAGCGAACACTTCATGGCTTTCTCCTCCTGAAATTTTATATCCCGTCGCACAACAGTTTTACCACTGTCTGGAAAATACACACGATAGTTGTGGGGCGTATCAGTGTACCCCAAAAATATCCCAACCTCTGTGGTTGGCTCCAAATTCTTCCTGGAATCCTTATTCACATGCATGTAAACGTTAGCACCAAAAATCCTCAAATGAGAAAGATCAGGCTTCTTACCAAAATAAGTCTCCTCAGGTTTACTCATGCCAAGTATCCTATGAGGAAAACGGTTCTGCACATAAACTGTTGTATTGCATGCTTCCGCCCACAAGTGAAGGGGTAGGCCCTGATCATGCAACATTACCCGTGCAGCACCCACAATCGTTCTGTTCTTCCGCTCAGCTACCCCGTTCTGCTATGGGTTATGGGGAGCTATGAGCTCTCTATGAACCCCTTCTATCTTGCAGAAATCCTTGAACTCGTCTGAGATGTATTCACCACCATTATCTCTCCTAAGAGCCTTCACCTTCTTCCCTGACTCCTTCTCAACTAGTGCTTTGAATTCACAGAACTTTGAATATGTCTTGCTCTTCTTCTGCATGAAGAAGATCCAGCACTTACGAGAGAAATCATCAACAAAAATCACATAATACTTGTGTTTTGCTGTCGAAGCAACTGAGAAAGGTCCACACACGTCTGTGTGAATTCTCTCAAGGATCGTCGTGGCGCGACTATCCTTCTCGTGAAAGGTGGCTTTCACAAACTTCCCCAAAGTACACCCCTTGCACTAATCTGACTGCGCAAGTGTGCCTTTAGGAAGCCCTGTAGTGATCTGCTGCAGTATCTTCAAGGCTCCATGGTGAAGGTTACCCAATCTCCTCTGCTACAACTCGCCATCATCCCGACTCACCAATCCTTCTGCCTTGCCCGCCATTACTGTGCATCCTTCTACATGCAACTGATAAAGGTTCCTCACTTGAACCCCTATCTTCCGGGTCTCACCAGTTGTCTTACTGCGCAGGAAAGCCTTTCCCTTGCTGAAAACAACATCATACCCCTTGTCTTCTAACATCGCCACTTTGATGAGATTCTTCATCAATCCAGGAACATGCATGACTTCCTTCAATACGAAGGGTTTACCAGACTCCCTCTCAAAGGAAATGGTACTGATACCGGTCGCACTGTATCTACCATCATCGCCCATCTCGATGTACACTCCAAGATCTTTGTCCTCCAGATCAGAGAACAAATCTCTATCTCCCGTCATGTGAAAAGATGCACCACTATCCAAGAACCACACTGATCCCATCACACTTGAAACCAAGCATGCGATCAATGAAAAATCAAGCTCAAACTGTCAGGCTAGAACCTCTCCTGCTGAAGATCCAGCAGCCTGCTTGTTCTTCTTCTTCTACGGACAATTAGTGGCATAGTGTCTGTGCTGGTGACAGTGAAAACACTTCACCTTGGACATATCCTGCTTCTTGCCTTTCCCACCAGACTGAGAAGCTTTCTTGCTCTTCCCTTTCTTTGCTTTGGCAGCCAAAGCACAATTCTCTTCATCAGCTCCCTTTGACGAAGATCCATCCCTGGTACTCCGCCTGATCTCCTCCTGCACAAGATCTGACCATAGTCTTTCCCATCCTGGAAATTTCTCCCGACCATTGACAGGGTCCTGATAGGAATTCCAACTCTTCAGAATACCAAGGAGAGCCAAGCTCACCAAGTCCTCATCATCGACAGTAACCCCCACACTTCCCAGCTCATCTCGACACTGAGTGAACTTTGTGAGATACTTGGGAATACTGTCACCCTTCTCGCATTTGATGTTTCTGAGTTTATCTTTGAGCGCCAGCTTCCTTTGAACGCTCTTGCTTTGGAATAATTCTGTTAATGATTTCCACATCAAATATGGAGTAGCCTTTCCATGGAGGTTGGACACAATGTGAACCTTCACGCCCTCCAACAGAATCCTTCAACATTTTGCGGTCTTCTTTTGCCAAACTTCCGCCTCAGCAGCATCAGTAGGGTTTGGGATATCCGTATCTATGAACTCCTTCAGCCCATTATCATCCAATACTGCCTCCATCCTATCCTTCCATGCAATATAGTTTGAGCTGCCCTCAAGAGCATACTCCAATCGCAATCCGTTGAAAGACATTGTTGCGTTGTCACCAAGAAAACACTGCTGCAAATTCGAATTCCACCAGAAACCAACTCAACCGCCTCCGATCTAAAATTCGTGAGAACACAATATTTCTCGTATAGAGATTGACTGTATGGGCATTCACCAGATATCTCACCTTCCAAAGGAAGGATGAATCCAGAGGCTACCTAGCCCGATTACAGACTCTGCCTGAAGAAATAGAATGTAAACACTTCCTAAATAGTAGATCTGATGATCAATAGCTCTGATACCATGTAGAAACTTTTTCTACAATTATCTAGCTCGCTCTGATACAATGTAGAAATTTTGAATAATTTAACACATATTCAATAGAGATTATCCTGATCATGTACTATTGCGGAATACATACACAATACATAAGCTCCTCTACATTGATCATCAATATAGCAGCATTAATAACAATAAAACATCAAGAGCATTCAAACATTAACACAGTATGTAACCCGGGGAAAGCATCTCGCTAAAAACCCCACACTATTTGTACATTAATGATTGAGACCATGTAACATTACAAAGTACAATGCTTATCACAAGCAATCCAGTACCAGCTCCACCTGTTACACACAATACAGCTAAGATCTGATCTCCAAATCTATTCCACTGCTTGCCTGCCTCCACTGTGCAATACCTGCTCAAGAATGAATGAGAATGGTCTACCAAACTCGTATTTCACCTCCAAAGAATCACTCACAATGTGTAAGACGTGAGCAGAAGCTACAAAATGGGAAAATACATGAGTAAACTCATTGGCATACTCAATCCCTTGATTATGCAAGATCTGATGCACAACTATAGTCACAACTGATAGCAATCTGATTCTCTAACACCTGTCCCTGCTGAACTAAACATGCACTGACATTCAACTGAGTTAACTGATGTATTCTATAGTTGTATTATGAGTTAATAATTATTTTAACAACTCATCATTAGTCTATCTGCAGTTAGACTAACTACGACTAGTTTAACCAAGTCAAACTGAACACAACTCCATCAACTCCACAATCAACTCCACCAAACTCAACTGATTGAGTTCTAACTGAAGTCATGCATGCAACAACTCAACTGACTCATAAGAAAAGCGTACTTCCTTCTGACAGTTGCGTGGGCCACATCTGTACCTCAAACTGAAGTGCTCCAAGAGAATAAGATCCAGTTTATAGTCCAAATATTATTATGAGACAATAATATTTGACTTTTCTATTTTTGACAGCCAGTCTAAAAATAGACTTTGAACACCCACACTTTGGTCACACACATTGTGATCACTCACACTGTGGTCACCCACACTGTGATCATCCACACTGTGATAAAAAATAGAACTTGCGCCATAATTTGCCTGCGGGCCCACTTAGTGAAGGTGACTCTTTTCACTAAGCTCCATCATCTTGTTGCAATCTCAACACGCTACTTCAGTTAATTAAACCCGCGTATAAACGCAACTATGCAGAAGGAAACCCGCGTATACAATGCAAACTTTTAATTTACTTTATCTTTCTGATCTTGATTGTTAATCTGTTTTTGAGAATGAAATAACCAGTAACCAGAAATAGTAAAGTAGAGCAGAAAGACAATCACACACAAGGCCACAAGATATAAGGTGGAAACCCAATGTGGGTGAAAACCACCTGCTGCAATTCGTCTCTATCTTCTCTTTAATTAGAAACTTATTTTTACAAACGTCGTTTACTAGTACGCAGGCTGCAACTTGTAGAGAGCTACAACCCTCTCTCGTTTTCCAGCTTCTCCTGGAAGGGAGCTACAACCCTCTCTCGTTTTCCAGCTTCTCCTGGAAAGGAGCTACAACCCCCTTAGCTCTTGCACTAGCCAAGATACTAGTACGTAGGTGCTGGCCTACAGAAGGCTACAACCTTCTCTTTCTTTCAGGGACCACGTTTCATAAATTTTCAGACTGGATCCACAAATAACATCAATCAAACATCAAGAATTTCTGCATCAACCAATCACCTTTTCACCCATCAAAACTGAATGAAAATAAACACTTCTATGACGACTGTACCCAGATCACAGTAACAGTAACCACACACCAAATCTGAACCCAGAACACTGCAGCAATAAACAGAAGTAGCTAGATCACAGCTCAAAATATATAGGCTACTTCAATAACTTGAAACTTGCGTGCATACGCTTCTGCGTATGGAACAACCTGCGTATACGTCGTTTTCATTCACTGAACTAGCGTGTATACGCGCCTTCGCTTCACTGAACCTATGTACAGATCTATAAAGGATAATTCGCTATTTCAGATGTTCAAACATTAATTAACCCAGATTATGAGACTTATCGATCAAGCAAGCGCCACATATAGAAGATCAGAATCATACAAAGATACTATCATTAAAGCTTAAAGATTATGATCCATCAATAGAACTTATCCTTCTCTTTGCGCTAAGGTTCCTCCTTCATTCAAATCCAGATCTGCACCATAACCCAAATACCAGTATTCCAGATCTAGCACTTTATCAGATATTCAATAATAATTCAGATGATCTTTTGCCACATGATCTCCTTCCTCTTTTATAGTTTTAGGCCTTCCACAATACCACGGACCTAATACTTGGGATCAACACTTTTGACGAGGTACCATGGTCCAAAACCATAGGTTCAAGTACCAAGGACTAACTACCACGGACCAAAGGTAAGTTCTCCAACATATACACACTTTTCCTTGCATGAAAGTGCGTGTATATGCATACACGCCTTTGAAACGTCTAACCCACGTGTATATGCGTCTTCGTCTAGATGAACCTGCATATATGTCATTTCCTTCATTCTGAAAGCCTGAACTGGGATCTATTACCAAAGAGAGTTGCCATCAAGGACAACACCTATGCCATAGCTCCAAACCTGTGCCATAATGCCAACATGTCCTCATGCAACTATTGCATTGATTCCCTTAATCATAAGTTAATCTTCTTGAAGTTGTTTTCTTCCATATGAGCTTTGGCTTGTATTCATTCTCTTTTAACTTTTCATAATCATATCATTTTTCAATTTTATTCTTTTTGCAAAGTGTAATTTGAGAGATATTTGATTGCAACATATATATTTTTTATGGTGGGTTCTTGTGTGACAACCAAAATTTTATGAGTATTGGTTCTTGTGTAACAATACCTTTCTTATCTTTATTGCATCAAAATACTTGAAAACATTGAGAAATCCCATAGTTTTTGTTAGTCATTTAACGTGCTCATCAATTGATCTACGCAAAACATATAAAAGTTTGGAATCAAAATGCAATAATAGTTGATTGGGAAAAATATGTTGGCTAGGGTGAAATGAAATGTGACATGTGACATGAAATGTCAATATCATCTCCCCCCAACCTAAGGTGTTTTCAGTTTTCCTGCAAATGATAAAGGGAATATGAATGTGATGAGGGATTTTCAAGAATCACAAATTTTAGCATTTAAGGAATTACATGATTAAAAATTAGAAAATTACATACCTTCACCTACCTAAAAAGTGGATGAGGTATGTATATCAAAGAGTGTGGTTGCTTCTGCTGGATCATGGAATATGAAGTAAAATAATCTGATCTACTGCTTCTTTCCATTAGTTGTATGAATTGAGGATGAGATTGGAATTTTTATTGCTTTGGCTATTAAACTAAGTACTACTGTAAAGTGATGAAATCATGTAATCTTCATTCGTTCCCACTCCATGGCATAATTCTTATCTATGTGAATAGATGCGTTGATGTCAAACATAGCAAATAAATTGTTGGATTATTGGGAATTAATGAATGCCATTAACCAACATGAGACTATTTACCATTGATGTCAATGAGAGTCAAGATGCCTAAGTACATCTTACTACGTACGAATAGATGTGTCATAGTTGAGTCACCTAGAAGATCCAACAAATAGGTGACATTGATGTATTCCCATTGTTTATTGACGAGAGAACTTTACATTAAGGCATGTGTCAGAGTGTCATGTATTCATCCGAGATGATGTGTCAGAGTCTATGGGTCAAGACTTGTTAGAATGGTGGCCTTAAGGAATCCCCCATCATCTAACTCGAGTATGAATTAATAATTTGAAGAACTATAGATGGAAAATTTGCATTGAAGCAACGTTTATTTGACAAAAAGGAAATGGAAAATTGGGTGACTTAGATTTGTAAGGGAATTAAATGACTTTATTTTTTGGTTAAGGCTGAGTGAAAATTAGGGAAGGCAGTATGGAGTTTGCAAAGGGAATTTTTTTTTTGGTAGTAGGAAGATGGACAATTATGGATCGACTTTAGGCTTAAAATGTGTAGCAATAGTAAAATTATTATGTGTTTAGTAGCAATGGTGTAGTGGATCTGATTTGACATGAAATGATCATGCTCTTCTGAAAGAAACTTGGTCTTTAAAATGTACTCGTGCATTTCGTTTCATCTTCCTTCATCATCTTGCAACCTTTAAAAACTTAGCAATTTTTGAAATAAAATGTAGTACTATCAAAAGAAAGAGGTGATTAGTCCCTCTTCATTTGATATATACACAAAAAATTAGAAATAAACTAATAAAACAAATTCAACGACCAAAAATTAAATGCACTTATACCTTATTAGTACCATGGATCAGTCGTTATTGTTTTGTTGGTGACTTGTTCATTGCGTTTGTAACCAGCTTTGAGCTTGAGACCTATTCTACATACACTTAATGTCTCATTAATAGACGATAACCAAAATTTGCATAAACTATTGAATTGTGTCGATTCTACAGTTACAAAAAACACAGATCGTTGCACTACCTTGCCACTTTACAACTTGTAATTAGACTCGAATGGTGGCTTTTCAATTATTGCGCTTAGATTGTTGAATATTTGTAGGTTTTTATGAAATTCTTAGTCTATAACTACGTTTGTCCTTTTTCTCTAGTGCTCCACCCTTTTTAGTGATCTCGTGGATCAAGAAAATGCTTAAAACCAAAAATTCTTAGATTAGCTTGAAACCAATACCAAAGCATAGATTTCGTCGCCTTGACTTCAACACACTTTATTTCACTAAAATTTGACTTCGGATTCTCTTGGAATCGTGTTGTGATTGTTTTTTCTAACAATTAAAAAAATGAATTTTTGAGTTGCAAGAATGCTCAGTCAACCCTTTGTACGCTGAATGGGTCATGATGTTGCAAACTTGACTAGATATTCATTGGCCAATGAGAGGTTGACACTTCGCATGAGTTTATTGGTTGACATGTGCTAATTTTTCATTGATTATGGTTTTGTTTGGTGGCCCAACGAGCAAGTGACATGTGGACCAACCATTGGTTGCCTCTTGGAACCCTCGTGGTGGACAAAATTTCATTAAGGGTTGAAATTGCCCTCCATAGCAATTGAAACTGCAACCTCTTATTTAGCAACGAAGTGAATTTACCAATTCACCCATGTTGATTCTTGTTAACAATAACACCTGAATATGTATTTAAGTTTAACATGCGCAAATTTGGAGAAAGGGGCTGGGGCTAAGCCCTATCCCTTCGTCCTCCAGTGCCATAGGACCATGGGTGGGGGGCAAGGGCTAGGCCTTATCCTAGCCCATGGTCTCATGCATACTGCCATATGACCAACACTCAAACTTAAAGGTGCCATGAGAGAATGGGGCTAGCCCCTAATTTTCGGCACCCAACGTCGTCGCATGGCGCCATGTGACCAATATTTTCGGACCTAGGGGCTAACTTTAACTGTCCTACATTTTAAAATACCAGTCAGGAAGGCCAAATTCCTGTGTCGTTCCTGTTTTCTGGGAGCACAAGTTGGCTTTGGGTCGAATTGTAGGCCTATTAATAGCACAATTGGGCAAAACATTAAAACAATTATATCTTTCTCAAATTTTTGCCAAATGAGGTGAAAAATGAATCAAAATAGGGGTTTTCAACAGTGTTGGATCCATTGGAGGTATTATTTTTTCTATTTTAGCGTACTAAAATACTGTAATTATACTCTTGATTATGAATTTAGATTTCTTATCTAATTTTTATTGCAAAATTTTTAAACTAACTTTGTTCAATTTTCTTTTCTCATCTTCCAAATTTCAAATTGTGCTAGAAGAGAGCATACTCAATAATATTGAAACTCTTTATTCATTTGCAATGTGAAATTCAAAAGATAAAGTGAAAGGATTTAATCTTTAACTTCAAATTCTGGCTCTCAAAACTCTATGTGTCTCCTTCTTCTCAAATATTTTTTCTCTTTCTATATATTCCTGCAATTGATTAGTGAGTTGGGTGGCTCTTACTGCACCACCAAAAAAAATTGCAAATAAAATAAAATCTAACATAAAAACTTTAAAAAAAATCTTCAAACTTTATTTTATTCATTAATTCTATCCTACTCTACTCTATTGGAAATAGAAGAATTGATCAAGTGAATGCATATTCCTTGTGTGTAAGAGGAGTAAACAAATATTCATGTTGAGCTTTGAGAAATATGCATTAAAATACATCAAATCATGAAAAACAAATTATTTTCATAATGCAATCAAGAAATAAGGTGATTTCATCCTTGATTGGAACCATCTTTTGATAAGGTCATGAAATTATTGATTCCTATCTTGGTTTAGATCACATTGAATATTGTCCTTTATTATGCATTCCTCAATCTTAGATTCTACTGGTTTCTCCCCATTAGAAGAGTTTGTAGGATTTTTTAATATCTTCAAGAGATTAACAAGAGGAATCAGAAGAGACTTAATATCTTCTTGTGGAGGTGGAGAGATAGACAAGTTTATGCATGCAATTAAAATATACTCTTCGTGAGAGGTAGATATCCTAGTTGTTACTAAGATCCAGGAAATTTCTTTGAATAGCATTCTTCAAATTCATAATTGTCTGTGAATTACTCCAATTGGTCGATAATTCCCATCATGCACACAGATTAGTACAAAGTTTTGAAATTTTATTAAAATCTAAAATACAAAATGATTTTAACATGATTTTAACCATGCATCTAAAAATGAATGAAACTATAATGAGTTCTCTAAAGTTCAAAACAAACACCTATGTATACCTCCCTGGAAACAACGTGAAAATGTTGGGTGATTTAATTGTGAGTTAAATCCTTGTCAGTAATTGTCAACCCGAGGTTCGTAGAACTAATGAGGTATACTTGTACTATATGTGCTAGATAATTATCTTTCATATTATTTTAATCTAATGCAATTTAAAACTAATCATAAAATATACTAAATCAACCTGATCAAAGACAAATATAAAGAAATTGAAATCACACTTGCATAAATGAAATATCTCTCATTGAATTGAAATCCCACTCACACCTCATGAAATGAAATCACACACACACACTTGCTGAAATGAAATCATACTTACCGAAAGGAAAATCGCGCTTGCGTAAAATGAAAACACACTTTCTCAAAAGAAATGAAATAACATAAATATACAATGTTACCAATCTGTACAAAGGTATCCAAATTGTTTTTGATGGGGGCCCTCCATTCCTCAGCAAGCACACTAAACAAACTATCACATCTTGGAGATCAAAGTGGCAGTATGTATTTCATAAAATGAGTTACAAGATATTACAACAATTCTCTCTCCTCACTTTACAAACCACATGGATGGAACTTGGAACCTCCAACTAGCAACTAACACTAACACTAACAACAACACTAACTAGTTACTTACAATTGGCAACCCTTTGTATGAAGGGTGCACTCTTATTTATACAAAAATTAAGGATAAATATACAATAAATATAGATCCTTAGGTCTCTCCTAAATCCACATTTATCTCTTTGTGGTTACAACTAATCAGCTAAAAATGTAAGATACAAATCCTCTTATCCATGATCCTTCTCCTTCTAATGTGCATAGTTAATGATCCACATCTTCTATAATTATTCCACATATGCTCATGAGTTTGAATTCGAAATTTGAATTTGTGGTTGGGTGGCCAAGTAGGACACTTCTAAAATCTCCAAGTAGGCCTACAATATCACAAAATTTATAACACTTTTAGATATATATGAGAAAATGTTAATTTCCTAACATTTAATCACAAACTAACTTATAATACTTAAAATCAATGGATTGGAAAATAATAATGATAAACCCATGTAATGACGAAAATGGTTACTTAATGTAAGGTTATGGGGCTATATCATTATGGAAAGAGGGTAAAATGATGGAAATGAAGGTCAAAGTGGATGACATTTTGGAGACCCAACACAAATACTTGCACAAAACAAGGCCAAAGGAGACAAAAAAAAGGCATTGTAAGATACCAACTTACAATGCAACCACAATGAAGGAAACATTATCGCAAGTGACACCCTCTAGTAGTGATAACTCGAAGAAAAATCAATCTAGTTGTGCAAAATGTCATCACTATCATGAAACAACTTCTTAATTTCCAAGAGAGTTTCTCCAATACAACCCGAAAAAGAGGCTTGTAAATAAAACATTGAGCAATCTCGGCCTCTCAACTACATTACCCAACACAAAAATCAAACTCAAAAACATAATGGATTATGTTTCATAGCAATGTAGAAACAGGTAATAACATTTTCTTGATGGGTTTATTTTGGTCTTTTCGGTATGAGTACCCAAATATATCAAGAAGAGTAATGGGTCAATAATGGGTTTACTTACCAAGCTGAAAAACATAATGCATTATGTTTCATAGCAACACAGTAATAAATAATGGAATTTACTTGGTGGTTTTACTATTATAATAACTCAAGCATTTATTAAGAAGTGTAAGGGATCAATAATGGATTTTCCGATCATCATTAGAAATAACAAAAAAAGGTGGTTTAGCCCAATCTCACCCTTTTTAAAAACTGGGTTATCTCTGTAGCTTCTACCACACATGAACCTTTATCATGTTATCGTTGTCTTGTTATATCTCTCAAAATTCATTTTTTCGATCCTAACCTACCCCTTACATTAATATCTACCTTAATCTTGTAAAATTATTGATCAAAATTACACCCATTTTGGAACATTTGAATACAAAAATGATAAAAACTAACCACATTTGAATCATTTAAAGGTTACTAATGCTTAGAGAACAATGGACCATATTAATTGTATAAAAGACCATATTAAATGTATTAAATAATGTCACATATCAATAAAAATGTATATACATATTATTATATACTTGTTTCATTATATAACAATATTATCAATCACATATTATATATTAACAAGTATGTTTAATATTAGACTAAGCAATGATCAATTTATTAACACTATTAAATATCATCATAATACATATCAATAACTAATGATTCCTATAGAAAGGGGAAATGGTCTATAAAAAAGAGAAACTATAAAATCAGGTATATATTTAATAAAACGCATTTAGTGCATGTGCCTTTCTTTAAAATTAAATAATATAATATAATTCTTTGTAATATGAATATAACTTTACAAAGGTTAATTTACGTTAAAGAACAATATAAGACATATGAGTGAATATTTAAAAGACACTAGGTAAAACTTAAATGTTAAAATTCTCACTATTTTTCACCCAATATGACTTTTCACCGTGCATCTAAATAATATTTTACTTTTGGATTTCATTAAAGATAATTTTCCAAAATTTAAGCCGTCACTTCAAATATCTTGATACAAATAATATTGGCGCATAATATAAATTTCAAAAATTATTTATGTGGAATTTTATTAAAAAATTTAAAATATTGTTTTAAAACATCAAAATGTAATGTTTTAAAGACATCGTAAATACACATAAAAAACCCCTACTTCATATAAAACTGTAGTTATTAAAACCTTATAAAAATATTATTTAATAAATATACATGAGACCCCACTTCATATTCACGTGTGAGGTATCATTAGGTGAGAACAAGGGATTAAAGAATAGAAAAATTTCTAACCCGATGTAAATTCCAACTCTCTATCAAAATTAAAATGAGTCATCCAATCTCATTGGTTTTCACATTTCTTCTCAAAATTTCTCTCCTCACATTTTTATGGGCTTAATATTTCGTTTATAAAAAACATGTATCGTAAAGTTTAAAACCACATATACGAAACTTTATGAAACTCCCACTAAAATTCACTGATTAAAATCCTATTAAATATTGTACATGAGAAGGTTTGTTTCATACATGCATATAAATTCATCAGATCTAAGGGATGGACTTGGAACTAATGTTTCCATGTGAATTTCAAGTTTTAATTATGAGTCCCAAAGTGTTAATATAGAAGTTGTTGTTTTCTATGTGTATGAGTTGTTGTGTCATGTCTCAGCCATAGATCCACTTTATTAGGATCTAGATTTGTCAAAATAAGTAATATATATAATATATATGTAGCCATTGTGATCAATAAAAAAAATTAAATGATTTTTGTGTAAAAAATTGTTCTCTATCTCATTTTTCTAAGTGATATTGACAAGGTAAGAAAACTATATTTACTGCAAATTTGTTTATAAAGCATTATGTGATTTATATAAAAACTTGATGCAGGGGCATCTAGCTGACGGGTCATCATGACGAAAGGCTGTTTGGTCTCCGAGAGGACTGAAAAGGAAATTGCTAGGTGAACACTGTAGTTGTTTTTGTTTATGTTGTTTTAATTTTGTAAAGAACAATATGTAGGAAGGTAGAGGATTAATTAAGTAAACTGTTACGAGTAATTAATTTTATTTTCATGTCAATTTTTACAAGATTGTAACGTAGGACAATAAACAGATTTGGAACTAAAAAAAATGTGTAACCAACAGAATGTCACCAGCAGCAGTTAGGAGAAAACAGTTCCAGACCATTATTGAAAAAGAACAGAATGCAATTGTAAGAGGTTCGACTTTTGGTAGAGAGAGTAAAATCTAATAAAATATCTCTAAGCACACAACCTATTTTCCAATATCTTGTAACTGTCTATCTATCTGTCATTTTGTTAAATTTCCAGAAACAGTGAAAGTCCATGCTTTGTTTTGTTCCACAAGCATGTACACACATATGTGTTTCTATTTGCATTGATTCAAGTAGGCCTACAAATCAAAACAAGTTTGCACACATAATTAAAGAATATGTTGCAGAAACGAGGGCATACAGTCCCTGAATTTATCAATCAAGCAAGCGCAGAGGAATCCTAGACGAGTATACATAATTCAAGCATCAAAGGTAGAGAAAAGATGAAAGCATTTCTGAACAGAGAAATCAAACAAATCATATAGGTACTTCTGAAGAACAAACCCTCTTGTTTCATTTATAGAATAAGCACAAGAATCTCTATTCAAATATATACAGTTACAAAACCTCATTTAAATATACATACAATTTATATAATAACATTGTACAAGGTTCAAAGGGTATCATAACATACGGGTTTAGAAACCCTAATCGTAAACCAAACCCTACAACAACTACCCACAAGAGGAACAGAGCAAGTCTAATGGCCTACGGATACATACTGACGGCAGCCTCAAATCATTACAATAAATGTTTGCAACCCTAGCCTATGATGAGAAAGAAACAAGTTACAAGATGATAGGGAACGACCCGACCCAGGTCTAGCCAGAGCATCGAGAAGCCGAAATCCAAAACCCTTCAGGACTAACATACCTACAACGACCAGACATTAACCAAAGTTTGTGAGCGATATGTGGTAGAGAAAGTAAAGACCAGGAGAAAACAACGAAACCAGGGTTCGAAATTACCTTGCAGAGACAGGATGCTGACATTGTAGTCACCTAGGGCCACTTTGCTCATGAAGGAGAAAGTGCGTCAGTTTAACAATGGAAAAGAAGAAAATACCGATAGCAAAGAACAAAAAATTTACCTTAACATTGCGAAGGAAACCGAAGCCGAGACCTTGTGACTGCAACCTGTCCACGAAACAGAGGAACACAACCAAAGCACTCAACGAACAGTCGCATAGAAGGATTCAAGACCAAAATGAGTCACACAATCTAGCTAAATAACCAACATTGACTTGTACACAGAGAAATCTCAGTTTCCACTAGCAGACTATAATCCATAATTCGACAGAAAGATTAAGTGAAGACAGAGAAACAAATAACGGAATAACCATGTTCAAACAAGAGCTCACTACCAAATGGAGAAGCCAACAAGTTTCTAGGTCAAGAGCCGAGCTAGAGTACCAGAGGCAGCTAAATCGTGCAGCATAATCACATTGCAGAGCCCTCAAACCTCAACAGTTCACAAGCGAAAGGAAATTACTCATATTCCGTGAATGTGTAACTTATGTAATTTTGATATATAGTATTTTCTTTTAGCAATTATTATGTTTATTTTTATATTTTTATATTCTGGTAATATAGAATGATTTAAATAGGTTGACATGATTAGATGGTAAATCATTCTAAAATTACTTGATTTGTTCTCCCTTATAGATATATATTATCTCAAGCATATGACTCATGATACATAACTAATTGATTGCAGGTTGAATTTATAAATGCACGTCATTGATGATTCAATTGCAGCTTTCATGGGAGATATAATGATATACTAGTGATATGTGTTTATTTCATTTTTGTGTGTTCATATCATTATATCTTTGTGCTTGTTAATGATTTGATAGTTAACACAAACATCATTATGCAGCTATTACTTGAATTATTTACCTTCAGATATATACTATCTAAGGCGTTTAATTCAACGTATTAACTTATTTTGTTGTAGGTTGAAATATATTCATACATGATATTGATTTATTTGAGTACACTTAATATGGTAAATATAATTTCTTACCAATGACATATGTGTCATTTTAAATTTATTGCTATCTTTCATTTATTTCGTATATATGTTATGGTCTTTTTGTTAGTTTTTTGGAATACTATTTACCTTTATTGTGTTCCTTGAGTTTAATTTAGATTCATGGATTATATATTTTACATAATTTTCTTTCACTTTAAAGGTTAACCACTCATTTAAAAGAAAAAATATACTTTTATGTATAATCTAGCTATATGTTTTTGCTAATATAGAAAAACTATATAAATAATATTGAATACAAAGAATACCCCCTGTGGTTGGAGAAGGTTAGTCTCCAACCTCATGCATGAGTATCATTAGATCCTCAATGGATGCCTTTAGGGTTGTTTCTTGTCACCAGGAACAATCTGAGAGCCAACAAAAGGCCAAAAATGAAGAAATATGACTATGAAGGACATACACACATTAAGTTTTCTCCAACACCAAATGTAATAAATGGGAGAAATGGTTGAAAATATGCATAGTTGCAATGGGAAAAACAAAATTTCAGAGTATTTTGAAATTGGAACAACAAAATTTAATTTATAACTTTAAATATTAAACATTATCATTAAACTATTAATAGTTTAGAATTTTGAACCAGATCATTGTCACTATATCCTTTTATGATTTCTACAAATTACAAAAAATACTAGAATACATTCACATCCAACATTGGATAATACATATTCATAAAATAAAATAAGAAAAAAAAATCATTCTAAATTAATTATTTCTTTAAAAAAATTGCCAAAAGCTATTTTAAATGATTGTTCAAAAACTAGATCATCAAGCTACTTGTTCCACAAACAATATAATCATTAATCTTGCAAGCCAAATAATTCCAACTATTCCATCTAAGCACAAAACACACCCGGTCTATATATAAACATAATTACATAATAATATCAAAATTGCAAAAATCATATTACTCTGAGGACATTAATCTCCATCTAAGGTGCCTTGCCAAACCCATTAAACTATAACTACCTATGAATTGATCCCACAAGCCATTGACATAATTATAGTAAATTTGTTGCTATGAATTGGAGGTTTAACTGCCCATATATATATATATATATATATATATATATATATATATATATATATATATATATATATATATATTCTGAGTACTGCCATCAATTTCCATTTTATCTTCCACATTAAATAAACTTAACCAAATATATTTATCGTCGTCGTTCACTATATTTATATTTTTTAGCATTAATAGTTTTAAATACACTAATCATATTTGTTAATGCTAAAACAACATGGATGATGAGGATAAATATAATCCATAAATTTATTTAATGGTGGAAGATAAAATGGAAATTGACTTCAATACTCAAACACCAAAATATCTATAAAACCAATCAGATCGCCAGCTCACAGCAATAGCTAAGTATTTAACTTTATTTTTTAAATATGTATATATTTTTCTCATGGTTCCTTTACACACAAGTTTTTTCATTTAAAATCCAATTGAATAAACTCAGAAAATTGCATAGCTTGTATGGTTGTCAATATTCACTGGAATGGTCCCTCTCAATTTGTTGCCTAACCTAGCACGTTACTACTTAACAGAGATCAAAGTAGCTTATTATAAAAATTTGAACTACCACGACGATTTCTTTAAGTAAATTTCATTAATACATTGAAATTGTTGCATGGAGATACATTAATTTATTGATAAATGCCCTATAATTTGAAAGACTCAAAGCACACAGCTAAAGACACAAAAAGAAATAGCAAGCAACTCTTTAACTGCTAGACATAAGTTCACAGAACATCAAAATTCCAAATCTTGAAGTACAATTACAATAGTCCTCTACTACTACCACAAAACTATCACAACAAGAGTATGCAGCTACAACAATGACTATGCATATTTCTTATATACCAGATCAACTACATTTATAAAAAAATTAAGTAGGTTATTTTCCCTTCTAAGAGCTATATTGATGGTGGCGAACCTTCGAAGATTAACAAGTC
Source organism: Pinus tabuliformis (assembly GCA_031772625.1). Classification (NCBI taxonomy): domain Eukaryota; kingdom Viridiplantae; phylum Streptophyta; class Pinopsida; order Pinales; family Pinaceae; genus Pinus; species Pinus tabuliformis. The sequence continues at coordinate 86,570,994 of CM062819.1, read as the reverse complement.
ATGGCCTTGGCACCCCTTAGAATGTGAGCAAGCTAAGTAATCATCTCTAACACTCCGTATGACCCATAACTTAACCTTGACACAAATTAAAAATGTGTGCTGGTTTAAATATAACTAGGCTTAAAATGACTCAAACACTATGACTTCACATTTTTTAGCTAGATTTCTTTTTCTTTTTCTTCATGCTCTGAATTGTTTGATTTTTGTCTTTTTGTTGTAGGGTCCAAATTTCAGTTTCTTATAAAATCATTTCAGTGTGTCAATGCATGTCCTTTACTTCTTCAAAAATATTTGAGTATGTTGATTGTTGCCACTTGTCATGTTTTATAGTTTTCTTTTCAACATGTCAATGGATGTCCTTTACTTCTTCAAAAATATGTTTGTATGTTGACTTTTGCCACTTTTCATCTTTTATAGTTTTCTCTTCAACTTCTGATTATCAATTTGTTGCAACATAAGTTCATAATAGAATTTTATCTCTTCAATACTCAAATACATGAAAAATTGATTGACAATTTTAGTTTACATAGTTCATGCTATTTTCATCACTCATTGTTGTAGCTTCAATGAGGACTTCATCAATACATGGCGTTTCAACCCATGCTTCAAGGAACTTTAATTCTTATTCAAATTTTTTTGTTTGATCTCTTTTCCTTCTAATATCTACACACAAAATCAATGTTAATTTTATATGAAAAAACATCTTCAAAACAATATTGGTTGTGTTCATTATGCTCTAAAATGATAGGTTTCTTCTATTCTTCCTTATTTAAATCTTTAGATGGGTCATAATTTTGATTTTGATTCTCCACCTCTGCTTATGCAAACATGTTTTCTTATGTTTATTTTCCAAACACAAGTGGGTTTCTTTTTCCAAATAACAACATATCAATAAGAAGTTTTTGTTGCATCAGCAGTTAATTCTTCTTCATCATAGTTGGTTGTGTTCATTATGCTCTAAAATGATAGATTTCTTCTGTTCTTCCTTCTTTGACTCTTTATATGCCACATAATTTTGATTCCTCAAAATAACAACATATCTTTTTTTTTGTAAATCAGAAGTTTATATTATAGCACAAAATATAGTACAAAAAATCTGCAAAGGCAGATCGAGAAGCACTGACAGACTACAAGCCAAAACGCATCAACTGCTCAGAGAGTACAAAAAGAACCGGCTCAGTGCACACCGCGCAGGGTGGCCCGAACTAGGAGCTGATGCCTGTTTACCCAACACTATCAAAACTTGACAATACATAACAACAACATTAAGAGACAAAGGCTGAAGCATGGAAAGAGAAGAGGAAAACAGTGAAGGGGACGACACTAAATGAACTTGCCCATGCGACTAATTGTATCCAGACCAACCTCCCGAACATGTTTGTCCACTTTGGCTTGCAGGGCTTCGATTGGCTCGTTCTCCTGCACTTCTGTCGTGGTCTGCTGCTGAGTCATGGGTACAGGGTTCACGGTGTCCCTCAGGATCCTGATAAGCAAAGTGGGCTTTTTGTTAACTGTTTCAACAGCCTCGTGCACAGTTTTGATTCTGCGGTCCAACGAACTGTTGTAATCGATGATTTTGGCCATTTGGGCCTCCGTTTGATTCACCTCATTCACTACTTGCTGTTTTTCTTTCTCGATGGACTCCAGGGCTTTAGCAATGAGAGTCTTGATGCACCAACTCTCTGCTTTCGTTCTGACAAACTGCGTTGCTCTCTTCGAAGGAGTGCCTGGGTCCTTCATCTAGTCAACCTCTTCCGCAATATCCTCCTCCGTTCGCCCAGCTTCCTCTTGTTTAGCCTTCGCTTCCAACTCGGCTACTTTGCGTTTGTTCTTGCTTGCCGTTCTGGTCTCATACCCTCTCTTCGCAGCTTGTATCTCCTGATTCGCAGCATAGCAACGACAACTCCCCGCGTCCATAGCTAACTCTCTATGCTCGTCCCAGCTGATGCAGTTGCCGATGAGGGAGACGTGCTCAGCTCTATTTTGAAACACTATGGAAAAAACAGGGTATCTATTCTCTGATATATAGTGCATTCCCTTGTAGTTCCTCATGAAGCCTGTCTTAATCCAGTGGGTAGATGGAGTATTGTTGTAATAAATTCGGTTGAACTACGTACAGGCCGAGCCGCTCCAAACCGAATGAACTTGATTGTAGCTGATCTTAATCCATATTGAGTTGTGCCATGTGTCCTGTACTTCTGAGCTGTTGATATGGTAATTTGTGTTGTTTGATCTTTCCTGATTACCAACAAATCTGGCCTCCTTGTGCCATGACTTGGGCCAACCCGCTCCTCCCGAAATCATCATAAATGTTGCTGATGCTTTCCCATATGGAACCGTCCCAGTTGTCCCATCTCCTAAACTACTGATGCGGTATACTCTGTGGCGTGATCTGTTATGATCATTCGTCTGGCTGGCCTGCCGCCGCCGAGAGTTCCACCGCCAAAATTGTCCTTTCATCCAACTCCCACGGATATTATTGCTGTCGTGGCCGATTTCTTCAAACCTCTGGTGCCGTGACCCGAAACCGTTAACGGCTAGGCTTGATCGGCTTCGGTTAAGTCCTTCTCTGCTAGCTGTGCGCATGTCGCTTTGAGAATTGGGCAATCCACCTCCTGCGAACAACTGTCCCAGACTTTGTCCTGGTTATCCACACCATGGTTTGCCAAGTGGTCTGCCAACCCGTTCACTTTCCTTCTGTCTATTCGGAACACTAAACCTCTCATTCCTGGTATCAGCTCCGCTAAGTTCTCAGTGACCTTAGCCAACCTCCAATGTTTGGTAGCTTTACTGGCCCTGGTACCTGCTTGTATGCGTTTAGCCGTCGTGATTGCCAAAGAGGAATCCCCTTCTACTATTACATTGCCTCTTCGAATTGTCCTTAGGATTCTTATACCTTGTTCGAGCGCAGCAAACTCCATTTCATTGTTTGTGCTTTCACCAAGCGCCCTACAGTAGATATGTAAAATTTCTCCGGCCTGATTTCGAATTACGCCTCCGATGCCTGCTGTGCCGGGGTTGCCCCTCGAGGCCCCGTCAAAATTCAATTTTAGGCCTCCCTCCGGCGGACATTGCCATCTGATGGTTTGCGAGGAAGGTTGTAACCTGTTTCCCAAGTTCGGTTGATTGTTGGATGCCTCCAAATGAAAGCTCTTCACGATGCGTAAGTCCTGAGCCGATGGTTTTTCATTCGGTTCTTCTTTGCATTTTGTTTGAATGAGCTGTTGGATGTTAATTAAAATTGAATCTTTGGCAAATTCTATATTTCTGATTTCCTCTTGAAATATCCTTCGATTATGCTCCTTCCATATCGTCCATAATATGAATCCTGGGACACATTTCCATATGCTGTCAACTCTACGAATGTGAGAAAAGTTTTTCCTCCAATTAATGATAGTTCCATGAATGGATTCTCTGTCACGGTCGGAGGTGCCTAGCAATCCTTCCATCCAGTGCCAAAGCTGGTTAGCCCACTCACAAGAATTGAAAAGGTGATTCATGGTTTCCGCTGCGTCCGTGCACATTGGGCACCTTGAGGGTCCCCTGAAGCCTTTTTTAAGTAGGTTTTCCCAGGTCAGTGTTTTCTTTTGCATAAGAAGCCATAAGAAGGTTCTGATTTTCGGCTAGGAAAGGCTGTCCCATACCTTGTCGGACCAGGGAACAATTTCAGGCTGCTCTTCCTTTTCTATGATACTCCTGGCTTCTTTCAGGGAAAAATCTCTGTTGCCATTCGGACCCCATCTCAGTTTATCATTCTCTCCGGCTATCCGAATTTTCCTTTTGAGAATTTTCTGATTTAGAATATGAATACTTTCCTGAGTGTGTTCGTTATTGCTTGAATTGAAAACTATCCACTCCCTCCATTCCGGGTTTCTACTGATTGGGTTCCAATATTAATTGACTCTGTATTTTCCCTCATTTTGATTTTTTTGCTTCAGGGGTAAAAGCTGTGGGGATTCCAGTTTAGGGGATTGCTGCCATGCATCCTCGCAGAAAAGAGCTTGAGTTCCATTTCGTATCTCCCAGAAATTGTGTTCATGAACTATGCTTCTGTTGTTTTTAGCATGATTCCATATTGGCGAGCCGTCAGGAGCGTCCTATATTATGATAAGGTCTAGATTGTTACAATTCGGCATATACTTTTCCTTCCAATGATTGGCCCAAGGTAGGCTTGTATCAGTGATCCATTTCCACCAGATTTTGGCACCACAGATTTTGTTGACCACTGAGGGATCAACCAGATTTAGTCCCCCCCTATCCTTTGGTTTACATAATTTCTGCCAAGCAACCAGAGACCATTTTTTCTTGTCTCCGTTTCCACTCCATAAAAAGGATCGTTGGATAATTCTCATTTGATTCAAGATTCCTTTTGGAGCTGGAAGAATCGATAACAGATATTGCGGAATAGCCTGTAGGACAACTTTGGTTAATATGAGTCTGCCTGCGAAATTTAGAGCTCTGTTTGTCCAATGCTTGCATTTCCTCTCCATAATGGCCAGAACTTTCTCCCAATGAGCCTTTTGCCATGGTTTGAGTGTGAGAGAGGCTCCAAGATATCTCGATGTCAAGGTTCCAATTTTAAATCCCAGAAGCCGAGACAGATGAGACTGGATAGCCCGATGAGTATTGAAAAAGAAAATTGTAGACTTGGAGAAATTGATCTCCATGCCCGAGGCTATGTTAAACAAGTTGAGAATGTCCCTATAAGCTAATGCTTATTTCACTGTTGGAACACCATGTAGCATGGTATCATCCACAAACTGTTGATGAGTTGTGGCTGGAATCGACCTAATAGGTTGCAGACCTTTAATTTGACCCTCTGCTTTTTTCTTGGCTATTATTCTGCTTAGGCCTTCCATGAGAATGACAAATAAGAAAGGGGAGAGGGGATCACCCTGTCTAATGCCTCTTGAGGGACTAAAGGGGGCTGAGGGGGCGCCATTCACAAGGATAGATAGTCTAGGAGATTTTATGAGGGCTAAAACCCATTTTATCCATTGCCTACTGAATCCAAATGCTTCTAAAACTGCTTCCAGGTAGGTCCAGCTTACTTTTTCATAAGCTTTAGATAGATCTAATTGCATAAGCATTCCAGCTTCTTTCCTCGATTGAAGTGAATGAATCATCTCCTGTGCGAGTAGAATGTTATCTAAAATTTTCCTGCCTTCAACGTAGCCAGATTGCTCCTGCGATATTATGCCTAGTAGGATCGACTTTAGCCTGTTGGCTATGACCTTGGAGATGATTTTGTAGATGACATTAAATAGAGATATGGGCGTAAAATTCTCCGGTTTATTTGCTTCTTCAACTTTGGGAATGAGAGCAATGAAGGTTGAATTCAGATATTTTAGGATGGTTTTGGAACGTCTTGAATCTTCCACAACTTCCCATATTTCTTGCTTAACAATGTGCCAGCAGGCTTTGTAGAAGTTGATGGTGAATCCATCCGGTTCTGGTGCTTTGTCACTAGGCATGCTCCGTACTGCCTCCTCCACTTCTTCCAAAGCAATTTCTCTTCTTAGGGCCCAATTCTGATCCTCTGTAATAGATTTAGGGATGGCATTAGTGATTTCCTTGATGGCTTCCTCTTTGTTGATCCCCGGTTCTTTTGCTATAAAGCTGAAGTGATCCGATAATGAGGCAGATATTTCGTTATGATTCTTAAGGATTTCTCCTTCACTGTTTTTTAATTCTAAGATCTTGTTGGCACTTCTATAATCCATGGCTGACCTATGGAAGAACTTAGTATTTTGCTCCCCTTCCTTCAACCATTGAATTCTCGACTTCTGCCTCCATAAGGACTCTTCCTGCTTGCATCTGTTATGCCATTGTTGAGTGAGCTCTTTTTCTTGCTCAGAGGTCTCCTCATTTCTGCATCCTGCCGCACCATCCTTTTGAATTTGTTCCAGCTTGTTTTCTAGGATGATTTTCTCCTGAAAGATGTTTCCAAAAACTGTTTTATTCCAATCTTTTATCATTATTTTGATGTTTTTTAGTTTCTTTTGAATATTGAACATTTTGGATCTCGTTTCATCCAAAGGTTCTGACCACCATTTTTCAACCATCGAGAGAAAGTTGGGGTGTTCTATCCAGAACTTTTCGAATCTAAAGGGTTTGTTCCTGGGGGTGCCCTGAAGCTCGACAATGAGTGAGATCGGCCAGTGATCCGACCCTCCACTTGGGAGGATGTTCGATTCAACTGTTGTTCCATCCATAATTATGCTTTCCGAGACTAAGAAACGATCCAGTCTGGATGCTATTAATCTTTCGCCCCCCCTTCTGTTGTTCCAGGTAAATTTACCACTCTTAGGGAATACATCTACCATTCTGGCATTTTCAATGAAACTTATAAAAGCCTCTGCATCCCTGTTTAGTTTTCTAAGGCCTCCTTTTTTTTCCAGGAGGGAGGTGATCATGTTAAAATCTCCCCCCAATATATAATTAGAGTCTGGGTGCCTTTCTATGAGTTTGGATAACGAAGCTAGGAAACTTATTTTATCTTCTAACTTCTGAGGGCTGTATATATTGATACATAAGAAAGATCTGGAGTTACCTGTAGGTTGAGCTTCCAGCGCTATGTAGTGTTTGCTTGCCTCAGCTGTTAGAATCTGGATTTCCCTTATATCCCAAAACGTAGCTAGGCCTCCTTCTCGCCCTTGGCTCTCGATCTCCAGGACTTCAAAGTTTCTCCCCAACTTGTTGCGTAGGTGATCTATGTTGACTCTATTACATTTGGTTTCTTGTAGGAACAATATTTCCGGGTTGTATTTCTGCATCTGCCGCTTCACAATTCTCTGCTTAGCCTGGATGTTAAGCCCCCTTGCGTTCCATGAGACAATCTTCATAATTAAACAATTGGTTGGAAGGACAGGAAAGCACTTAGCATCTTTATCTTACCTGAGTTAAACAACATCTCACCTAGCTCCTGCAGAACCTCTCCGCTTGTTTTGCGGCCTCTACATCGTTTCTGCCTCGAGCCAGAAGTTTTTCCCAGGAGTTCTTTATAATGTAGGCTGCTGCCTTTGACTATACCTAACTTTATGTTTTGTTTTTCTAGTTCGTCTTTCTGCCTTGCTATGAATAACTCATTGATCTTCTTGATTTCTTCCTCCGGTGCTGCCTCGATTCCTCTGGCTTTCCAGCTCTCAACAATCGCTGGTAGGTCTATTCCTTCCATAGCTAGGGTTTCTTCCAGCTCCAGATCCTCACTCCCCACTTCACTGGTTAGAATTTCTGTTTCTTCTTCCATTTCTACTGTTCTTTCCTGCATTTGGACTTCATTGTTAAAGTCTCCTTCCTCAGTCCCTTTCCTGGTTGGTTCTTCCTGTCCTTCTTGCCCTGCCTCCACATTAGGTATATTCTGCTTGTCCTCCGCGTCAGTCTCAAGATCTAGGATCTCAAAGGGGTTGCTGAAGTGATTTCTTTCTGTATTTCCTTTGTTATCTCTTCTTCTGTTGGCTCTCTGCCTGTTCTTTGGTTTAATGAAATTGTTCTTGTCTTTGTTGTTCTGTATTGTTTCATCTTCGACCTCCTTTCTATTCAATGGATAGTCCCTTATCAGATGCCCATGCTCGTGGCATTTACGACACCTAAAGGGTATTTTCTCATAGTCTAAGGCCTAGGGTATTCCTCATCCCTGTACTCGAGCCATAAGCCTTCATGCAATGCGCCAGAGACATCCAGTTCCACACAAATTCTAGCGTATGATGTGTATCTTTTCTGCATAGTAGCCTCCGAAGCTTTAACAAAGGTGCCCAGCTTATCACCAATTTGTTTTAAGGCGTTCAAGCCCCAATAGTCTATTGGGAGAGAGAACAGTCTGATCCATACCGGGACTTGAGTAAACGATTCCTTTTCTGGGACGAAGTTTGGCTTCCAAGGTCTCATGTAGAAGCCCAGATGCTAGAAAGTAGGGACCACCTCCGAAAACTCTGTCTTTATCTTCTAGATTTGAAAAGACTACTGTAAAAAATCCTTTAGCACCCAGATGAAGCTGCACATCCCCTTTCGGCTTCCACTGCTGTCTTATCCATTGGCACAGAGTCCTTTCAGATGGCCAGACTCCCATGAATTTACAAATGATGGCATGTTCCACCATATGCTCTCTCTAAGCCTAGATTTTAGGGTCATTGATTATTACCCTAAGGTTGTCTGTTTTTTTGGGCTTGTAGGCATTGTTATTCGTTGAGGTCTTGTTGGGGTTCGCGCTGGTCTCCCCCTCATTCTCCGGTTGACCCTCGTTATTGCTTTTTGGCTCTTTGTCTTCTTCTGGTTGTTCCTCCTCGTTTCCTGAGGGTTTGGGCTTTGCGGCTATTTTGTCTTTAGTGTTTGCTCTGTTCTGCTTCTCTTTATTCCTGACTTCTGAGGTGTTGTCTGTCTTGTCAGGTATCATTGGTATCTTCTCCTTGTTGTTTCCGCTATTCTGCATCTTGCTGTCCATTCCACCTATTCTAACTCCCTCTTTCAGGTCCTGTCGCTGCTTCTGCATAACAATCTGCTTATAAGTTGGGGTCCCACTGGACCCCTCTGCTCCCATCCAGTCCGACAGCGCATGCCCCTTTAGAAACAGTGCTGCCAATCTGAATCTTCAAAATAACAACATATCAATAAGATGTTTTTGTTCCATTATCTGCAATTAATTCTTCTTCTTCCTATGCTAAAGCAAGTTGATAATGATTGTGATGCCTGTACATTAGGAAAAATGCATAGAGAATAATTACATATTAGAGTAGAAAAGAAATAGAGGGATATACTAGAATTAGTACACACAGACCTTTGTGGACCCATGCAAACAAAATCATTAGGAGGTGCACTGTATTTCCTATTGTTTATTAATGACTATACAAAGTTTTCTTGGGTGTATTTCTTGAGTAAGAAGAGTCATACATTCGAATACTTTAAGAAATTTAAAAATATGATTGAAAGACAAACAGGGAAACAGATAAAAAATCTCTATTCTGATCAAGGGGGAGAATATAGGAAGGATGAGCTTATTAGATATTGTAAAGATCATGGAATTTTGCAGTAGTTCACAGTACCCCATACTCCACAACATAATGGAGTAATAGAAAGAAATAACAGAACATTGGTGGAATGTGATAGAAGTATGTTGAAAGGTGAGAATATTTCGAATGGTTTTTAGGTTGAAGCAGTGAATATTGTAGTTTATTTGAAAATTAGGATTCCTACAAAAAGTCTTGAGTGTAAAACTCATTTTGAAGCATTATATGGATATAAGCCTGCAGTAAAACACTTAAGAATATTTGGATCTAAAGCATTTTCTCACATTCCAAAGGAAGATAGAAGAAAATTAGATTCAAAAGCCATCAGATGTACTTTTATAGGGTATTGTTCATCATATAAAGCATACAGATTATTTAATCCTTCTACTCACAATATTTTTGTTAGTAGAGATGTTAAATTCCCTGAGCAGGATCATGAAGACCCTGATGAGCACTATGAGGAATGGGACAAGTAAAAAACAATTAGGGTTGATAGCAGACAAAGGCAGAGGATGAACAACAACAACAACAACAAGAAGAAATAAATGATGATCAAATAAGGCTTGAAACCACCACCCTACCCCTCAGGAGATTAGGTAGGAAAGTTCAAATGCCTACAATATATAGGGAAAATTCTTTTATAACTAGTATGATGAATGTCGTTGAAAAGTCTAGTTATAAAGAAGCAAATGAATGTAGTGAATGGAAAACAACCATGGAACAGGAATATGATTCAATAATCAGAAATAACACTTGGGAATTGGTTGAACTTCCTAGAGGAAAATAGACCATAGGTTGTAAATTATTATATAAATCAAGTATTAATGCAGATGGAACCATAGAAAAACTAAAAGTTAGGTTGGTAGCAAAGGGGTACTCAAAAAAAGAAGGGATAGGCTATGAATAAACCTCCACCCCTGTAGCTAAATTGAACACTATTAAAATGTTAATCACTTTAGCTACTAAGAAACATTGGATGATGCACCAACTATATGTGAAATCTGCATTTTTCAATGGAGAACTAAGAGAATAGGTTTATCTATAGCAACCAGAAGGGTTTGTTTAGAAAGGAAAAGAACATTTACTATGTAGATTGAAGAAAGCACTTTATGGACTGAAACAAGCTCCCAGGTCATGGTATGAAAAGATTGATTCATTTTTTTTTCTACAAGCTAGCTATAATAGAAGTAAGAATGACCCTAATCTTTACACCATGAAAGATGAACAAGGGCACGTAGTGTTGATTTCATTGATATGTAGATTATTTGATAACTACAGGTGATGCTATATATCTAATTGATAAAATCAAGCAACAGATGTCACAAGTGTTTGAAATGAAGCACCTCGATGAACTCAAGTATTGCTTAGGTCTTGAGATCTGGAGAGATTCATGTCAAAAATTTATGTCCCAAGAAAAGTATGTCAAAGGCCTGTTAGAAAAGTTAATGATGGATCCGTGTAAGCCTGCAGTGGTACCATTGCAACAGAACATTAAATTACGGTGTGAGGATGGCTCAAAAGCAGCGGATGCAACACTTTACAGACATGATTTGGCTTATGCAGTCAGTGTGCTAAGTGAATTTATGTCTAAGCCACTTGAAAGCCATTGAAATGCAACAAAAAGTGTTTTGAGGTATCTACAAGGTACTATATATTACGGTATTATTTACACTGACTCCTTTGATGTTAGATTGACAGGATTTGCAAATTCAGGTTGGGCTAGAAAGGTAGATGATTGCAAATATATAATAGGTTATACATTCAACCTTCGATCCAGGGTGATCACGTGGAGCAGAAAGAAGCAAAACACAGTCTCCTTGCGCTCAGCGGAAGCAGATTATCAAGCCATGTGTGCAGCAACGTGTGAGGCATTTTGGTTGCAGAGACTTCCCCACGATGTTGGGGAAGAACAGACAGATGCAACAATATTCAGATGCGACAATCAGAGTTCAAGCAAACTTGCCAATAATCTGGTGTTTCACAAAAACACTAAACATATTGATACACAACTCCACTTTGTCAAGGAGAAAGTGCAATCTAAAGCAATCCATTTGGAATATTGTAATACATGTGATAATGTTGTAGACATTTTCACTAAGCCTCTCGGAAAAGTTAAGTTTCAAATGTTTAGGGAGATGTTAGGAATATTTGTGAACCCATTCTCCATTAAGGGGGACTGTTGAAGATAATGGAGAATATCCTAGAATAGGTAGAGTTGGTTCACATAACCTCAGGATAGGAATTAGTTTCCATTTCTTAGGATGCTATTCTAACTTCCCTAAAATCATGTTTTCTATTTAATGTGTAATGTGCATGAACAATGTAGAGTGTTCTGTAGAGCCAAACTCTCCATGTTCAGACTCTCTTTCGTGGAGCTTACTAGTGGGTTTTATTTTATTAATAAAAAATTGTCATTTTTATGAAAAGAATCTATTGTTCTCATCATAATATTTAACTTTTACATATAATGAAGTAATAGATTTAGCTTGAACTAGACTCCAAATGTTGGGATATGGTAAAACCTGTTTGAACTAACTTGTAGTTGACTAGTAATCTTTGTTTAGACAAATAAATGCTTGAAAAGAAACTTCACTAGATGGGTGGGGTGAATATTTCTTGTAAGGGATTTTCAAGGGTTCTTCATGTGCTATGTTGTATGGACATGGACTTCTTTAATCAAACTAGCCTTACAAGCTTAGGGAGAAAAACTCATGAGATTTTCAATGTGGAGTAGTCTCCATTCTCGTCGAGAATTTGGATTGAGATACCAGTTTTGACCTACTTTAAGCATGCTAGTCTACAAGATTACGAGAATTCACAAGATTTTTAATGTGGAGAAATCTCTAATATCGTGAGGAATTTGGCCGGAGATAAAATTTTATAAGATCACGGCATAGAAAAAAATAACATTTTATATGCGATGAATCGGAAGTGGTTAAAATTAATATATAATGAACCTTTGGATTCCCATACATTGACTCTGAGCTTTTCCGATTTCCAATTAGTGAGGAAATTTTTATTCTTACAAAAGACAAACGAGAACAAACAAAAACATGTGAAGTTTGAAGCAATCATAGAATCAAAACTCAAAAACCCCATAACTCCAACATTCTTATTGATTCCTAATCTATCATTTTGGGAGTATAAGCTATGTTTTACATGAATTCCAATGGAAAATTAAGATATCAACTTTTTTTTTTCAAAAAAATGACAACTTCTATTATGAATAAAAGTAGTTACATTGTTGGTAAGATTTGTAAACTTAATTTGTTGCTTAATGTTTCTGAAATCATAACACTAAATGTATTAGAGTTAAGATTCAATCACAATTTATTTCTTGCTCAGAATTACAAAAACACCAAGGAATATTGTTGGGTGATTTAATTTTGTGTTAAATCCCTCTCTTTAATAATCAACCCAAGTTTTGTAGAACTTACGAGGTATACATGTACTATATGTACTAGGTGGTTATCTTCGAGATTATATTAATCTAATGCAATTTAAAACCAATTACAAAAAATATTAAATCAACCTAATCCAAACCAAACATAAATAAATTGAAATCACACTTGCATAAAGGAAATAGCACTTGCATAAATGAAATCACACCACACTTGCATAAATAAAATCACTCTCGCTAAATTGAAATCACACTCACACCCAATGAAATGAAATTACACTCACACTTGCTGAAACTAAATCACACTTACTGAAAGGAAACGCAGGTTTGCCTAAAATGAAAACACACTTGCTAAAAACAAATGAGATAGCATAAAAATACAATGTTACCAATATGTAGAAAGGTACGCAAATAGTGGTTGATGGGGGGCCTCCATTCCTTAGTAAGCACACCGAAAAAACTATCACATATTGGAGATCAAAGGGGTAGTATTTATTTCATAAAACGATTTACAAGATACTACAACATTTCTCTCTCCTCACTTTACAAACCAAATGGATGGAACTTGGAACCTCTAACTAACAACTAACACTAACAAGAACACTAACTAGTCACTTACTATTGACAACCCTTTTTATGAAGGGTGCACTCTTATTTATACAAAAATTAAGGATAATTATACAATAAATATAGATCCACATCTTCTATAATTATTCCACAAATCCTCATGAGTTTGAATATGAAATTCGAATTTGTGGTTGGGTGGCCAAGTAGGACCCTTATAGAATCTCCAAGTAGGCCTACAATATGACAAAACTCATAACACATTTAGATATATATGAAAATATATTATTTTCCTAACATTTAATCACAAATTCACTTATAATACTTAAATCAATGACTTGGAAAATAATTTTGATAAACTCATGTAATGATGAAAATGGGCACTTAATGTAAGGTTATGGGGCTATAGAGTTACAGAATGAGGGTAAAATGATGGAAATGAAGGTTAAAGTGGATGACATTTTGAAGACCCAGCATACCCCCCAACTGAAGATGTTGCATGTCCTCATGCAACTATTGCATTGATTCCCTTAAGCATAAGTTAATATTCTTGAAATTTTTTGCTTCCATATGAGCTTTGGCTTGTATTCATTCTATTTTAACTTTTCATAATCATATCATTTGATAATTTTATTCTTTTTGCAAAGTGTACTTTGAGAGATATTTGATTGCAACATATATATTTTTTTATGGTGGGTTCTTGTGTGATAACCAAAATCTTATGAGTATTGGTTCTTGTGTAACAATAACTTTGTTATCTTTATTGCATCAAAATAATTGAAAACATTGAGAAATCCCATGGTTTTTGTTAGTCATTTAACGTGCTCATCAATTGATCTTCGCAACACATATAAAAGTTTGGAATCAAAATGCAATAATAGTTGATTAGGAAAAATATGTTGGCTAGGGTGTAATGAAATCTGACATGTGACATGAAATGTGAATACCACTTCCCCAATACTCGGCTCATTCACCCTCTCATAATCTTCGACAAGTGTTGGCTCTTTAACAATCGCCAAAAGATCTCAAACAAATCTCCAAACTCACACCGCCTTGGTTCTTTACGCAGTACAGTCAATTCCTTGGTTTAATAAACCCGCAAAGTGGCCTCTATTTACACAGAACAATGTTAAATATCGTAGCACCATAGTCAATGGACAAATATAAACAAATACATATACTCTTTATTTCCTCGGCCTAGGAGGGGCCAGGCCCTCAGGGCTCTGATACCATGATAAAATATGATAGATAGATTATTTTACTAATCAAATGAAATTACATATATAAGAAGTGTTATCTCAAGATAGGTACACTATCTTGGACACACAATTTGTTGGTTGAGAGAATATCTCAACCACACACCAATGTAGGAAATAGATCGTAACTACTAGGAACAAACTCCTTCACATAGTAAGAATCACAATTGAGACAAGCAGGAATTACATATTTCAACAGTGGATCCAAGTCTGTGATCTATTTTTGTTGTTTCCATTGTGAAATATGTTTCGAAAAAGAGAAGGCCACCACATTTTTGTTGTTGTCATCGGATATAGATCTATGTAGAGACATATTCTAACAGGGGAGAGATTCATTGTTATTTTTTGTTTTGGTGTTACAAGTCTTCTCATTCCACTTCCAATCAATAGTGTCTCAGTAATTGTCGAAGGTCGACAGTTCAAAAGAAACAAACTTTGTTGATGTGGGAGATTAAATAATCAGCAAACGAATTTACAATAAGGAGGTGGCTCATTGTATATGGAAACTTGCATGCCTTCAAACCAAGAAATATTCATTTAGGAAGATTGTCATTGGTACTTGTCAAAACTCAAAACTCATTGACAATATTCAAGACTATTATACATTTGCTGAAAAAAATCATCAACTTGTTTTTCAAATGGAGGGAGTTGATGCACTTAATTGATGATGCAAGGTACGTTCAATGGACTGTATCAAGGGAAGTCACAGCTACAAGCTATTTGGTGTGCATTTGTATTTAGTTTTAAAGTGTACAAGGTTTAGATAAATGACAACGTGATTTGGATCTCCATGTTCGCAACTCTTGTATGGTTAGAATGGAATTTTGGTTGAATTCTTCTTTGTCTTGTGGAGGGATTCTTTCCAACCTGAAAGTTTTATTCTTTGGGCAATTTCTGTGGAGAAGTCTTATTTTGATTTTTGTGGATAAGTCTCATTTAAATTTTAAGATGTGCTTTGAAGATGGTGTCCTAGTTATATTATTTAAAAAAAAAAAAAAATGTTTTGGGTGGTAGTTATATTTATGATTTTACTTATACAAACCAAATGATCCAAAACCACAAAGAACATGCTAACTATTCAACAAACTAATGTCACATATCATGTTCTCGGAACATTAGTCATAGGAATTTCTTAATAAGGTCAAGCTTGTGTGAAAATTCTTAAAAAACATAAAAATAGAAAAGATCTTAGTCTCCTTAAAAAGACTATACAAAAACTACCTGCAAACAAATTCTTAAAACAAAAAAATATATAGTGAAAAGAACATAAAACAAAGATTTTATCCTGGAACTCAAAACTCGAAAACCAAATTTATTTTTCATTATAATATTCCAATGTTACAATACATTATATGCATGTGGAAGCATTCATAAACATCAATCCATTAACCCTGGATTAGAACATAATGACCATTCTCTTTGACCAAATCTACAAAATACCATGGTAGAAAACCATCCTACCCAAAACCATGCACAAAAACTATGTTCAAAACCATGGGTATGTTTTCCCACCATCCTTGGGTCAACCCCCCATCCTTAGGTCTACCCAACTATCGAGATCTCATGTAAGGGGGCTACCCCCCTACTACAACTCCCCCACTACACACAATACTAGTTGTTAAAAGAATATCACACCCACCAATACAATCATTATGCCCACTAGACTAAAAAAAATCTAGTCTACCAAGAAGAGACACAACCCTAGCTTAGAGGCAATCCAATCCCTAGCACACACAAAGAAAAACATGACCTTCAAGATATTGGTAAAAACAACATCACATAGATATATACTAATCTAGAAGGACCACGAGTCAATTGAAAGACTCAAAACCACAATTCAGCGACATTAGGGGTTCCCAATAACGTAGCAAAATATTAGTTACAATATTATAATATTCTCAAATATTATAGGATACCCTAAGGCTCCAACAAGACATCTGCAAGGTAACTACTCTCTAACCAAAAAAACTACCACATAAAAAGAAATGGTCACACACTAAAACAAAGATCTGGCAGCCCTAAAAGCCCTTTTTTCCAAATAATAAAGAAGTGGAGGATCAAAATGATCCTCCCCAAACCCAACAAAGATAATGAGGAAATGCCATGAACTAACACACAATTAGAGTTCCCTCCACAAACCATAAATCCCAATAAAAACATAGAGATGGCATTCACCCCAAATCTTGAAGTCATGGAAGTAGCAGCAACAAAGAACAAAACAATGTCAAGAACTAAAAGATCCCTTGAAACATAGAGCTGTAAACCTTAAAAGGAGCTCCCAAGTACTATAAACTCAATGAATACAACATTGGTTGTTATCAAAGCTGCCCTAGGAGTAAGGAAGGGTGTAAAAAAAAGAAAGAGAAGAAAGGCAAAGTGAATTATTTATACAGTTATAAATGATGTTAAGCTTACTCTCTAACTAGTTTTTTCTCTTCTTTGCTCTATTACTAGGGCTCTATGTCATTATTGTCACCATTCTAAGTAATCATTTATCTTGGAATACATACTAATGAAGTGTTTACAAAATATAATTTTATTTCATTTGATAATAAAACTGCCCTTTTTGGTAACCATTACAAAATTTATATATATATATATATATATATAAAATAAGTAATAAGCATTAAATAATATTTATAACATAATAAAATAATAATAAATAATAAAAATTGGATAATAATTTTTTAAAAAATTGTAAGCTTGACACATATATCACTCCAAGGGAATTCAACCAGTGATTTTCCATGAAAGTGTGTCTTAACAAATGACCCTATCACCATCTATAAAATGAAACATCTTAACACTAATATTTATAATTATAATAAATTTTAACTCTTTATTATTTTTTACCCTAAAAAAATATCTGCTAATTACTTAATAATTAAATTAAAATTTTAAAAACTTATGCCAGATACAGCTATTTACCTAATAGATATACCATACAACATATAGACTGTGAAATAAAAGTAACAAACAGTTCATGGTCACGGTTGTGGAGCAAGTGACTCGCTTCTGCATGTGGGACAGGAGATTTTGTGAGTAAACCACTGGAGAATGCAATGCGAATGATAAATATGGTTGCAAGGCAATTGTTTTGCACTCTCATCGTTTGCAAAATCGTCGTGACAAATTGGGCACATCATGTCATCTCCGTTTGTACTGTCGTTCTGCCCAATTATAACGTCCGGCAACCCATCCACGACTTCTTCAGGACTGGTAGTTTCAACAAACTCCTCTCTAAAATAATTCATGGCAATACTGATCAGTTCATGTTCAAAATTGAAATTATATGTATTCTCCTCTAGATGTTGCATGATCTGGCGTCGACTGAACCTGGAATTCCATATAATTTGGGTGGAGTACTGGACTACTCCATTGTCCGGGTTGCGAAAATCCATAAGGTATCGAATTATAATCAACTTTTCAGCGAATCTAAATGTTGTGACATAGTCGTCACTCACATTTTCATTACCTACAATAATTCTATGGCGCCGTACGGTCTCTCCTTGCCATTGATTACCCAATTCACGTACGTCAATATTCTCTGCTAAATTCTCTAATTCCCGACGGCCCACCGGAATTAACTGATAAAATACGGCTCTAGTCACATTCCTCACAGTCACAGTCGACACCAAGTGTTGCGCAACGTTTTCCCCTTCAATTCTGTTGGTCTGGGTTGTTGTCATGTCCTCCGTTGAATTTTGTAAAGCATTAGAAACAATACCTGCGTTTAGCTCGGCTTCCACGTTGTTGGGCATTTTTCAATGGGAAATACCAAAACCAATCATGCAAATACCACAGAGCCAATGCTCTGTTTCATTTCTTCCAGGACCTTTGCACAGCGAAGCTAATAAAACCAAATGACTCACAACAGTCCATTACACAGCATAAAAACATTTCTATTGCTTAAAATATGAAGCCTCATACAAACATTCAGCAAAACCTTTGCACAGCGAAGCTAATAAAACCAAATGACTCACAACAGTCCATTACACAGCATAAAAACATTTCTATTGCTTAAAATATGAAGCCTCATACAAACATTCATCCTCTTTGCTGAGAGGAATTCACCAAAAACAATATTAAACAAAAACTTTGTTTTCACCCTGAGAAATTACTGAGCTGGGTTTACTGCTGTAAATCCCCTTTTACATTCACTGCAGTGAAAAACACTTTACTGCTGTAAAATAAAATTTACATATGCATACAAATGCGCTCTACCATTTTCCTTATACACTTCTGTACAAAACCACACATGGTTTTTGCTATTTCTCTGTTTTGCAATACATCACAAAAACATTACAACTCTGTTCTTCCTATATTTTCTCGCACTGCTGTGCATACATCCTCTGGTTCTTCTTTTTCTTTTACCGCACCATCATCATTTTTCACTGCCGTGAATACACACCTCATTCATATCTCGCACTGCTGTGCGTTAACAAAAATTTGCTCCACCGAGCGCAGCCACAACATAATACAATTACATAAAAATTGTGCGCAGGCACAATACACCTCTCCTAAAAGAAACACGCACAACACTATATGCTCCCGCAGCCACTCTACACTAAAAACTACTACACACATAGCCATATATGAAAACATAATAAAAAAAAACTAACGTGGCCCATAACCATATTAAATGGCCTACACCTAAACTTACGTAAATGCATATATAAAAAAATATAAATGGGACGTATGCCCATAACCATTTAAAACAGGCCTCCACCAAACAATACGAACAGCATTAAAAGCCATGACTTTTCTTACACGGCGGTCAAACCATATTCTTCCACTCCACGCAAAATTAAATTGACTTGACGCGGACGGGCTGCAACTTCGGAGATCGACGGTGGAGAACACACAACCAGATCGCACGATGGAGAGGATATCGGAAGGCACTTAACTGCTGAGCTTTACCTCCCGATGGGTCAAAGTTGCCTACGTCAGGCGAGAGCCACGTGCCTGCACCAAAACGCATCGGAGCAACGAATACGGAAACTGCTTTTCGTTTGATAGCGGTGCGATATGCTTCTGGGCGGTTTTGTGGTTTCACTGCAGTGGTTTTGGATGCAGCGTGCTGACTGAGTTGGCTGCCATCGCTGTCCCTGTCCGCCTGCAGTTAAAATTAACATTCCAACACTCCCCTTTAATTTCAACTGCTGTCCATAACTTCTTGCTGCTGTATTGTCTCTGCAATTTGCACTGTCGCTGCCTTTTGTTTCATCATACTGCTGTGCCCATACT
The DNA here is from genome assembly GCA_031772625.1 of Pinus tabuliformis. Taxonomy (NCBI): domain Eukaryota; kingdom Viridiplantae; phylum Streptophyta; class Pinopsida; order Pinales; family Pinaceae; genus Pinus; species Pinus tabuliformis. Next base: position 86,551,525 of record CM062819.1, on the reverse strand, counting down.
CTTGGCACTTCGTTCTCCACAAAAAATAACACAGGCTGCTACCTTTTCTTATGCACCCTTGCTTCACACAATCTTAGTCTTCATTTTTTTACACAATACACTACTGTGCAATTCCTTTGCCTTTCTGCTGCCACACACATTCTTATACATCCAGTGTGCATTAAAAATCTGTTGTCATTGTTTTTCTTTATGCATATCTTTGCATGCTGCATTGCATAAAAAAAATTACATTTTTTTTACTACTGTGTGAAAGAATTTCATTGCATTCTCAGCCACTGGGCATTTACGTTTTGTTGCGTTTTGCCTTCTTCTCATTTTCTTCTCACTGCTTTGCATTTTCATTCCCAATACAAAACATTTCATCTGCTGTGCATTACACTCATTCTGCTGTGAGTGTATTCTCTCACTTTACATAAAAGGAAACTACATTCCATTGCTATGCATTTCAATGCATGTGCATCACAAAAAAATTCCAAACTGCTGTTCATTCTAATCCATGTGCTCCATAAAAAAATTCCAAACTGCTGTTTTGTGTTCTATCTTCCCACTGCTGTGAGGGTTTCCATGCTTTGCATTTTTCTCTTATCTCGCTGCTGCTCTTTACATTTCAGCGCTGCCATCTTTTCTTCTTTATGCATTTCTGTGCATATTGCATAAACACAAAGCAAAAAAAAACATTGCTGATTTCATCACTGCTGCATATTACCTTTTAGAGGGATTAACAAAGATTTCATTTGCAACTGCTGCGCTGCAATACATCCTCCATCAACAAATGACTGTTAATACAGTCCAGCAACAAAAATTACAAGCTCCCCTTTAATGTATGCTTGTCTTCTTTTAACAAGTTTTCTCAAAACAAACTTAGATCAGCTGCGTTGCTTAAGGGGCTTTCACACTGTATTTCTTTTCTTCTCCATACTTGTGTAACTTTCTTCTTTTGTGTGGGTCTAGCTTGCATAGGAGCCCATCTTAAGTTACAGTCTCGTGCCATATGCCCTATGTTATGACACTTAAAGCATTCAACTTTATTCATGAATAAGAATTCATGATTTCTTCTTGTGAAATTATTTCTTGGAGATTGTCGAGGACCACAACATCTATCTCCATGAAATGCTCTACAATCTTTTGCCATATGACCAAAGTTTGAGCAAGCATAACAATAACCATAAAATGAACTTTGGTACCTGGGAGATGGAGGTTTCCTTGATGTACTTCTGAAGCCTTGCTGCCTTGAGATCCTTTGATGATCACCATTGCCTCTTGCTTCTTTGACATCAGCTACATTTCTTCTTGGAGCTGATTTTCTACTTGGAGTAGGATTTCTTCTATTGCTGCCTTCATTTTTCTCCTTGCCTTTGCTGGAACTAGAAGCATCACCATTTCTTTCTGGCTTCTTCACATCTCCTTTGCTTAAAACATCCTCATCCTTGTTTGAGGGTTCACCTACATACCCAAGTCCTGATTTATCAAATGGAGATCTGTGATAGCTGAGCATATCATCCAAGGCTTGAGAACTTTTCATGATCTTGTTCATCCCTTCAACCTTCTTCCTGAGGAGGACAATCTCTTCTTCTAACTTTTCACATACATTGTTTTTCTTTGCTAGTTGTCCCTCAGTTTCTTCCTTGCTACGAGTAGCTTCAGCTGCTACTATTTTGAAGGAGATAATCTCAGTCTTCATTTTGGAGATTTCTTCATCTTTTGCTTGACTGCTCTTCATTTTCTTTTCAACTCCTTGTGCTTGCTTCCTAGCTTCTTGTAGTTCGGACTTAAGGGAGGAGACCTCTACCTTGTACTGTCCAATCTCTTCCACAAACTTATTCACTCTCTTGTGTCTTTGTTCAAGTTGACTTGTCAAGGCATCTGCCTGCTTTTTTGCACTATTCAGCTGATTTGTCATAGACATGACTTCTTCATGATGCTTCCTCTTGCATTGATCCAGCTCCTTCTTCAGCTTGGTAAGCTCTTCATCCCTTTCTTTTACTTGAAGCTTGATGAGGTCAAGCTTTTCATTCTCAGCTTCTATGATGGGTTCTTCTTGACTCATTGTCATGGTCAGTGCTCCCTTTGCATGAAGGTCATGCAGTCTGTCCCATATATCCTTTGCTGATGAATATTTTCCTAGATTCTTCTTCACAGAATCAGGGAGTCCATCCAAGATTAGTTTTACTGCTTGTGCATCATACTCCATGGATTCTTCATCCATCTTGCTGTCATCAATCACTGACTCCCAGACTTCAATCCCCTCAGACATTAGGAAAGCCCTCATCTTTATTTCCCATACATCAAAGTTTCCATCAAACTTTGGGGTTTCAAACAAAATGTATTCAAATAAATTGTCTTCTATTTTAATAGAGGAGGGAGACACATTTTTAGCAGGCTTGGAGGCTTTCTTCTTTGACCTTGTCATTCTTATCTAGGCTTCAAATACTTGACTGTGTTTTTTAAATCACTGACTGTTCCTTCAACAATAACTCAAAAACTTGAGAAATACCTGAATCCCTTTGGCTGAAACTTCACACTGCTGGAGAAGCTTTCTGTGCTGCAACCACACCTTCCTTCAGCTTCTTTGAATCTTCAAAGAGCCTGGACTAGCTCTGATACCACTGTTGGGCATTTTTCAATGGGAAATACCAAAACCAATCATGCAAATACCACAGAGCCAATGCTCTGTTTCATTTCTTCCAGGACCTTTGCACAGCGAAGCTAATAAAACCAAATGACTCACAACAGTCCATTACACAGCATAAAAACATTTCTATTGCTTAAAATATGAAGCCTCATACAAACATTCATCCTCTTTGCTGAGAGGAATTCACCAAAAACAATATTAAACAAAAAATCTGTTTTCACCCTGAGAAATAACTGAGCTGGGTTTACTGCTGTAAATCCCCTTTTACATTCACTGCAGTGAAAAACACTTTACTGCTGTAAAATAAAATTTACATATGCATACAAATGCGCTCCACCATTTTCCTTATACACTTCTGTACAAAACCACACATGGTTTTTGCTATTTCTCTGTTTTGCAATACATCACAAAAACATTACAACTCTGTTCTTCCTATATTTTCTCGCACTGCTGTGCATACATCCTCTGGTTCTTCTTTTTCTTTTACCGCACCATCATCATTTTTCACTGCCGTGAATACACACCTCATTCATATCTCGCACTGCTGTGCGTTAACAAAAATTTGCTCCTTCGAGCGCAGCCACAACATAATACAATTACATAAAAATTGTGCGCAGGCACAATACACCTCTCCTAAAAGAAACACACACAACACTATATGCTCCCGCAGCCACTCTACACTAAAAACTACTACACACATAGCCATATATGAAAACATAATAAAAAAAAAACTAACGTGGCCCATAACCATATTAAATGGCCTACACCTAAACTTACGTAAATGCATATATAAAAAAATATAAATGGGACGTATGCCCATAACCATTTAAAACAGGCCTCCACCAAACAATACGAACAGCATTAAAAGCCATGACTTTTCTTACACGGCGGTCAAACCATATTCTTCCACTCCACGCAAAATTAAATTGACTTGACGCGGACGGGCTGCAACTTCGGAGATCGACGGTGGAGAACACACAACCAGATCGGACGATGGAGAGGATATCGGAAGGCACTTAACTGCTGAGCTTTACCTCCCGATGGGTCAAAGTTGCCTACGTCAGGCGAGAGCCACATGCCTGCACCAAAACGCATCGGAGCAACGAATACGGAAACTGCTTTTCGTTTGACAGCGGTGCGATATGCTTCTGGGCGGTTTTGTGGTTTCACTGCAGTGGTTTTGGATGCAGCGTGCTGACTGAGTTGGCTGCCATCGCTGTCCCTGTCCGCCTGCAGTTAAAATTAACATTCCAACACACGTACCTCATAATATTGAGAACATATTCTCTCTCCCCTATCATATATAATCGGCGTTGTTGCGCGTACATTTGGGCATCTCCAACCCTTTCATAGGTTTCTTCCATTATTTCTAAATGACCAAATTCAAATCTCCATGTAAAATTTCTCGCATTCCATGAAAAATATGAAGATGCATATAACCTTCGGTGTTGAGGAACCTTAATTTAAGGTGGCGTTATATACGCTATTTTAAGGTGGTTGCGAAGCCGACATTCATTGATTAAGTGTAAATTCAAATCACTTCTACCATAACAACACCGACAAGTTTTTATTATTTGGATTTGAAGTTTGTGGCGATGGAGAATTCATGGGCTTCCATATGAGCTTTGGCTTGTATTCATTCTCTTTTAACTTTTCATAATCATATCATTTGATAATTTTATTCTTGTGTACTTCGAGAGATATTTGATTGCAACATATATATATATATTTTATGGTGGGTTCTTGTGTTACAACCAAAATTTTTTTGAGTATTGATTCTTGTGTAACAATAACTTTGTAATTTTTATTGCATCAAAACAATTGAAAACATTGAGAAATCCCATGGTTTTTGTTAGTCATTTAACGTGCTCATCAATTGATCTTCGCAACACATATAAAAGTTTGGAATCAAAATGCAATAATAGTTGATTAGGAAAAATATGTTGACTAGGCTGTAATGAAATGTGACATGTGACATGAAATGTGAATACCACTTCCCCAATACTCGTCTCATTCACCCTCTCATAATCTCGGACAAGTGTTGGCTCTTTAACAATCCCCAAAAGATCTCAAACAAATCTCCAAACTCACACCGCCTTGGTTCTTTACGCAGTACAGTCAATTCCTTTGTTTAATAAACCCGCAAAGTGGCCTCTATTTACACATAACAATGTTAAATATCGCAACACCATAGTCAATGGACAAATATAAACAAATACATATACTCTTTATTTCCTCGGCCAGGCCCTCACGGCTTTGATACCATGATAAAATATGATAGATAGATTATTTTACTAAGCAAATGAAATTACATATATAAGAAGTGTTATGTCAAGATAGGTACACTATCTTGGACACACAATTTGTTGGTTGAGAGAATATCTCAACCACACACCAATGTAGGAAATAGATCGTAACTACTAGGAACAAACTCCTTTACATAGTAAGAATGACAATTGAGACAAGCAGGAATTACATATTCCAACAGTGGATCCAAGTTTGTGATCTATTTTTGTTGTTTCCATTGTGAAATATGTTTCGAAAAAGAGAAGGCCACCACATTTTTGTTGTTGTCATCGGATATAGATCTATGTAGAGACATATTCTAACAGGGGAGAGATTCATTGTTATTTTTTGTTTTGGTGTTACAAGTCTTCTCATTCCACTTCCAATCAATAGTGTCTCAGTAATTGTCGAAGGTCGACAGTTCAAAAGAAACAAACTTTGTTGATGTGGGAGATTAAATAATCAGCAAACGAATTTACAATAAGGAGATGGCTCATTGTATATGGAAACTTGCATGCCTTCAAACCAAGAAATATTCATTTAGGAAGATTTTCATTGGTACTTATCAAAACTCAAAACTCATTGACAATATTCAAGACTATTATACATTTGCTGAAAAAATTCATCAGCTTGTTTTTCAAATGGAGGGAGTTGATGTACTTAATTGATGATGCAAGGTACGTTCAATGGACTGTATCAAGGGAAGTCATAGCTACAAGCTATTTGGTGTGAATTTGTATTTAGTTTTAAAGTGTACAAGGTTTAGATAAATGACAACGTGATTTGGATCTCCATGTTCGCAACTCTTGTATGGTTAGAATGGAATTTTGGTTGAATTCTTCTTTGTCGTGTGGAGGGATTCTTTCCAACCTGAAAGTTTTATTCTTTGGGCAATTTCTGTGGAGAAGTTTTATTTTGATTTTTGTGGATAAGTCTCATTTAAATTTTAAGATGTGCTTTGAAGATGGTGTCCTAGTTATATTATTTAAAAGAAAAAAAAAAATGTTGTTTTGGGTGGTAGTTATATTTATGATTTTACTTATAAAAATCAAATGATCCAAAACTACAAAGAACATGCTAACTATTCAAAAAACTAATGTCACATATCATGTTTGGGAACATTAGTCATAGGAATTTCTTAATAAGGTCAAGCTTGTGTGAAAATTATTAAAACACATAAAAATAGAAAAGATGTTCGTCTCCTTAAAAAGACTTTATACAAAAACTACCTACAAACAAATTCTTAAAACAAAAAAATATATAGTGAAAAGAACATAAAACAAAGATTTTATCCTGGAACTCAAAACTCGAAAACCAAATTTATTTTTCATTATAATATTCCAATGTTACAATACATTATATGCATGTGGAAGCATTCATAAACATCAATCCATTAACCCTGGATTAGAACATAATGACCATTCTCTTTGACCAAATCTACAAAATACCATGGTAAAAAACCATCCTACCCAAAACCATGCACAAAAATTATGTTCAAAACCATGGGTATGTTTTCCCACCATCCTTGGGTCAACCCCCCATCCTTAGGTCTTCCCAACTACCGAGATCTCATGTAAGGGGGCTACCCCCCTACTACAACTCCCCCACTACACACAATACTAGTTGTTGAAAGAATATCACACCCACCGATACAATCATTATGCCCACTAGACTAAAAAAAATCTAGTCTACCAAGAAGAGACACAACCATAGCTTAGAGGCAATCCAATCCCTAGCACACACAAAGAAAAACATGACCTTCAAGATATTGGTAAAAACAACATCTCATAGATATATACTAATCTAGAAGGACCACCAGTCAATGGAAAGACTCAAAACCACAATTCAGCAACATTAGGGGTTCCCAATAACGTAGCAAAATATTAGTTACAATATTATAATATTCTCAAATATTATAGGATACCCTAAGGCTCCAACAAGACATCTGCAAGGTAACTACTCTCTAACCAAAAAAACTACCACATAAAAAGAAATGGTCACACACTAAAACAAAGATCTGGCAGCCCTAAAAGCCCTTTTTTCCAAATAATAAAGAAGTGGAGGATCAAAATGACCCTCCCCAAACCCAACAAAGATAATGAGGAAATGCCATGAACTAACACACAATTAGAGTTCCCTCCACAAACCATAAATCCCAATAAAAACATAGAGATGGCATTCACCCCAAATCTTGAAGTCATGGAAGTAGCAGCAACAAAGAACAAAACAATGTCAAGAACTAAACCTTAAAAGGAGCTCCCAAGTACTATAAACTCAATGAATACAACATTGGTTGTTATCAAAGCTGCCCTAGGAGTAAGGAAGGGTGTAAAAAAAAGAAAGAGAAGAAAGGCAAAGTGAATTATTTATACAGTTATAAAGGATGTTAAGCTTACTCTTTAACTAGTTTTTTCTCTTCTTTGCTCTATTACTAGGGCTCTATGTCATTATTGTGACCATTCTAAGTAATCATTTATCTTGGAATACATACTAATGAAGTGTTTACAAAATATAATTTTATTTCATTTGATAATAAAACTTCCCCTTTTTGGTAACCATTACAAAATATATATATATATATAATAAAATAAATAATAAGCATTAAATAATATTTATAACATAATAAAATAATAATAAATAATAAAAATTGGATAATAATTTTTTAAACAATGTTAAGCTTGACACATACATCACTACAAGGGAATTCAACCAGTGATTTTCCATGAAAGTGTGTCTTAACAAATGACCCTATCACCATCTATAAAATGAAACATCTTAACAATAATATTTATAATTATAATATATTTTAACTCTTTATTATTTTTTACATTAAGAAAATATCTGCTAATTACTTACTAATTAAATTAAAATTTTAAAAACTTATCCGAGATACAGCTATTTACCTAATAGATATACCATACAACATATAGACTGTGAAATAAAATTAACAAACAGTTCATCGTCACGGTTGTGGAGCAAGTGACTCGCTTCTGCATGTGGGACAGGAGATTTTGTGAGTAAACCACTGGAGAATGCAATGCGAATGATAAATATGGTTGCAAGGCAATTGTTTTGCACTCTCACCGTTTGCAAAATCGTCGTGACAAATTGGGCACATCATGTCATCTCCGTTTGCACTGTCGTTCTGCCCAATTATAACGTCCGGCAACCCATCCACGACTTCTACAGGACTGGTAGTTTCAACAAACTCCTCTCTAAAATAATTCCTGGCAATACTGATCAGTTCATGTTCAAAATTGAAATTATATGTATTCTCCTCTAGATGTTGCATGATCTGGCGTCGACTGAACCTGGAATTCCATATAATTTGGGTGGAGTACTGGACTACTCCATTGTCCGGGTTGCGAAAATCCATAAGGTATCGAATTATAATCGAATTTTCAGCGAATCTAAATGTTGTGACATAGTCGTCACTCACATTTTCATTACCTACAATAATTCTATGGCGCCGTACGGTCTCTCCTAGCCATCGATTACCTAATTCACGTACGTCAATATTCTCTGCTAAATTCTCTAATTCCCGACGGCCCACCGGAATTGACTGATCAAATGCAGCTCTACTCACAGTCACAGTCGACACCAAGTGTTGCCCAACGTTTTCCCCTTCAATTCTGTTGGTTTGGGTTGTTGTCATGTCCTCCGTTGAATTTTGTAAAGCATTAGAAACAATACCTGCGTTTAGCTCGCCTTCCACGTACCTCATAATACTGAGAACATATTCTCTGTCCCGTATCTCATATAATCGGCGTCGTTGCGCGTACATTTGGGCATCTCCAACCCTTTCATATGTTTCTTCCATTATTTCTAAATGACCAAATTCAAATCTCCGTGTAAAATTTCTCGCATTCGATGAAAAATATGAAGATGCATATAACCTTCGGTGTTGAGAAACCTTGATTTAAGGTGGCGTTATATACGCTATTTTAAGGCGGTTGCAAAGCCGACATTCAGTGATTAATTGTAAATTCAAATCACTTCTACCATAAAAATACCGACAAGTTTTTATTATTTGGAATTGAAGTTTGTGGCCATGGAGAATTCATGGGCTTTTATTCTCTTCCAAAATATGAGAAGATATGTTTTGAAAACTTAAAAGTAATTTATATTCATTTGAAATGGATTTGAGTATTGTGTAAATGGAGAATTCATGACTTTTAACTATTCGCCCGGGAAGAAATGTTTACTCTTTTCTGAAGATATGGGCAGTTTTGTTTTTTTTTTAAAGCCAATAAATTTATTTTGGTATAGAATAAGAGGTGATGGGGTTCACTGATTTGAAGGTTAGTCATGGTTGTGATTCTCAAAGGATGATTTAGATGTTTCTGAGTTTTCTCAAAAATTTCAATAATTTGATAAACAGACAAAAAAAAAATATAATATTTTATTGATTTATATATTAAATTTTATTATTTTTTAATTAAAAATGAATAGAATTTTTATCAAATATTTTAAAATAGTGATATAACAATTTATTCATTTTAAAATGTGTTTCCAAGTTATATAAAAAATTTAATGTGATTTTATTATTTATTTATTTGAAAAGTGATTTTAGAGATTTATTAGTGATTAATTTCATTTTAGTTTTTCAATATAAGATGCATTAATAAAATGTTCTAGAAAAATAATTTAACTCATTAATAAAGCATCCTATTTATCCTTATGAAATGAGCTATATTCTAGCCAATTGTATGTTACCAAGTCATCTCCCTTTTTGGGGACTTTCAACATAAGATTGGGAAACATCTTTAATTCTGCATTACTTTAGCCTAGGGGCCTACCACACATCCATAGAATCAATAGGACAAGGAGAATCATTTAATGGTCTTGGAGCCAAGCAATGTGATCTTCTTACCCAAATTTCTTGTTAAAAACCATTCAACAATGAGACATGTTCACTATGCAACTTTCACACTCATTCTCTCATAATAAATTGAAGAAACCAACTTCCTCACACTCATTCTCTCATAATAAATTGAAAAACCAACTTCCTCTAGAAACCAATAGACCTATGAAGCACTCATTCTCTTATAATAAATTGAAAAAACCAACTTCCTCTAGGAAACTGGTAGACATAGGAAGACCAATCATGGGGTTTAATGGTAGATACTCCTCCATCACTATAGTTGGTTAGAAATTTTGATAAAAAAACGTTATATACCTTTAAAGGAAATTTTTGAATGTTTTGTACCCTATATTATTATAATTTTATTTATATAAATAAAATTACAAAGTTATAGATTATATTTTGTAAATAAGTGTTTTTAACAATCCAATAGTGAACGAGCTACCTTTTAATAGCAAATTTACTTTAACCACAAGCTCCACTAATTAAATTAACACTTGCAAACTATTACAAATATACCATCCATATATATATATATAGAGGTCAAAAGACTCATATTCCTAAATGATGAAACAAATTTATCATAATTTTTTATTTGATTTGTGACTCAAAATAATGTTGAATTTTTAAATTCAATGACATCATAAAAGTTTTAATTAGAAAAAAATGAAGTATTACGTGAAAGTAATATCTATTAACTATTACATTGTAGCGATATGAACTCAACAACATTCTTGATTCAAACATGTGGTGGTGTGAAAGTGTAACCATATAAACTCATCAACATTTGTTGTTCAAACAAGTGTTTGTATAAAAAATTGTATATGTTCAAAAGCCATAAAAAAAAAATCATGATCCATGAAATTTATAGGTAAGGCTAAAGTCACTTATCATGATAGGCATAGGCAAAGGTGAGCTACCAAAATAATTAATAGTGCACAGTCATGCCCATAGTTAATTGTACACTGTCATGGCAATGACTAGATGACCCCCTTGCAATAGGGCTAATAGCCACAAAATTTATTTTATAACGTTAAATATTAAACATTATCGTTGAACTATTAATAGTTTAGAATTTTGAGCGAGATCATTGTCACTATATTGTTTTATGATTTCTACAATTTACAATGAAGAGTGGAATACATTCACATCCAATACTGGATAATACATATTCATAAAATAAAATAAGAAAAAAAATATCATTCTAAATTAATTATTTCTTTTAAAAAATTTCCAAAAGCTATTTTAAATGATTGTTCAAAAACTACATCATCAAGCTACTTGTTCCACAAACAATATAATCATTAATATTGCGAGCCAAATAATTCCAACTATTCCATCTAATCACAAAACACACCCCGTCTATATATAAACATAATTACATAATAATATCAAAATTGCCAAGATCATATTACTTAGAGGACATTACTCTCCATTTGAGGTGCCTTGCCAAACCCATTAAACTATAACTACCTATGAATTGATCTCACAAGCCATTGACATAATTACATTAAATTTGTTGTTATGAATTGGAGGTTTAACTGCCCATATAGATATTTTTTTTTGTGTGAGAGTACTGCCATCAATTTCCATTTTATCTTCCACATTAAATAAAATTAACCAAGTATATTTATCCTCGTTCGTTATAAATATATTTTTTAGCATTAATAGTTTTAAATACACTAATCATATTTGTTAATGCTAAAACAACATGGCTGGTGAGGATAAATATAATCCGTAAATTTATTTAATGGTGGAAGATAAACTGGAAATTGACTTCAATACACGAACTCCAAAATATCTATAAAATTAAAATAGGCATCTCAGAGCTATATCTAACTATTTAACTTTATCCTTTAAATATGTATATATTTTTCTCATGGTTCCTTTACACACAAGATTGTTCATTTAAAATCCAGGGGAATAAACTCAAAAAACTGCATAGCTTGTATGGTTGTCAATATTGACTGGAATGGTCCCTCTCAATTTGTTGCCTAACCTAGCAGGGTTACTACTTAACAGAGATCCAAGTAACTGACTATAAAAATTTGAACTACCATGGCAATTTATTTAAGTAAATTTCCTTAATGCATTGAAAATGTTGCATGGAGATACATTAATTTATTGATAAATGCCCTATAATTTGAAAGACTCAAAGCACATAGCTAAATAGCAAGCAACTCTTTAACTCTTAGACATAAGTTTACAGGACATCAAAATTCTAAACCTTGAAGGACAATTACAATAGTCCTCTACTACTACCACAAAACTATCACTACATGAGTATGCAGCTACAACAGTGACTATATTTCTTATATCCCAGATCAACTACATTTATACAAAAATTAAGCAGGTTGTTTCCCCTTCTAAGAGCTATATTGATGGTGGCACACCTTCGAAGCTTAACAGGTCATGGCCTTGGCACCCCTTAAAATGTGAGCAAGCTAAGTAATCATCTATAACACTCCCTATGACCCACAACTTAACCTTGACACAAATTAAAAATGTGTGCTGGTTTAAATATAACTAGTCTTAAAATGACTCAAAAACTATGACTTGACATTTTTTAGCTAGATTTCTTTTTCTTTTTCTTCATGCTCTCAATTGTTTGATTTTTGTCTTTTGTTGTAGTCTCCAAATTTCAGTTTCTTAGAAAATCATTTCAGTGTGTCAATGCATGTCCTTTACTTCATAAAAAATATGTGTGTATGTTGACTGTTGCCACTTGTCATCTTTTATAGTTTTCTTTTCATTGTGTCAATGGATGTTCTTTACTTCTTCAAAAATATGTTTGTATGTTGACTTTTGCCACTTGTCATCTTCTATAGCTTTCTCATCATTATCAATCTTCTCATTATCAATTTGTTGCAACATAAGTTCATAATAGAATTTTATCTATTCAGTACTCAAATACATGAAAATTTGATAGACAATTTTAGTTTACTTAGTTCATGCTATTTTCATCACCCATTGTTGCAGCGTCAATGAGGACTTCATCAATACATGGTGTTTCAACCCATACTTCAAGGAACTTTAATTCTTATTCAAATTTTGTTGTTTGATCTCTTTTCCTTATAATATCTACACACAAAATCAATGTTAAGTTTATATGAAAAAACATCTTCAAAACATTATTGGTTGTGTTCATTATGCTCTAAAATGATAGCTTTCTTCTATTCTTCCTTCTTTAACATTTTAGATGCCTCATAATTTTGATTTTGATTCTCCACCTCCGCTTATGCAAACATGTTTTCTTATGTTTATTTTCCAAACACGAGTGGGTTTCTTTGTTGCATCAGCAGTTAGTTCTTCTTCATCATAGTTGGTTGTGTTCATTATGCTCTAAAATGATAGATTTCTTCTCTTCTTCCTTATTTGACTCTTTAGATGCCTCATAATTTTGATTCTTCCAAATAACAACATATCAACAAGACATTTTTGTTCCATCATCTACAGTTAATTCTTCTTCATCATCGTTAACATCAACAATTTCAATTATTCGATACATTAAATGAGTTTCTTCTCCATTAGTAGCATTATATGCCAAATTCAACACCTTCTCATAACAGACCATCAACTACAAATCCACCTTCATTTTCACCTTCAAACAGTGCTACAATAGGTTGCACAACATTAGTATCTTTGACTTCATTACCCCCCTTACACAAAATTCTACTTCCAAGATCTTCCGTGGTTCCTTGGAATTTGTAGTTTTTATTACCTTGCACAAAAATTTATCTTCCAATCCATGTTTTGTAAAATTTAATGCTAAAGCTTCACATACTTCATCAAATAGGTTATTAGAATGGTACTCAATTAACTCTTTAGCTCCAAGAAGATTTAGCATTTTGATAACCCAAAAATCAAAATATTTAATAGTAAGTAAATAGAGGAGTTTGTAGAAGATCAAAGCTACACCAATCAACATCCATCTCTTCTCTGTCTTTTGCTAGAATACTCAATTCCTTGGATCTGCCTGAACTTCTCTAAATATGGAAACGAGAATCCTCAGTTCCTGGGCTCTGCCTCAACTTATCTAAACATGGCAATGAGAATCCTCAGGTCCTCAGCTCTGGCCTGAGCTTCTCTCAACATGGCAACTATATTTTCTTTTTTATTCATTTTCTTAATGTGCAGTAGCCATTTGCCACCCATGATTGTTGTTTTTCATCTTTCTTATGGTTGCTTTAGTGAGCTTTAGTGATTGCATGAGGCTATCTTCCATATCTCCACCAAAAAAATATCATGCTTAACCAAACACCAAAAAAGCATGCTTAACCAAACACCAAAAACAATTTGTAGGCAAAAAACACCAAAAAAAAAATTTGCAGGAAAACAATCTTTTGCAAAACTTATATCTCTCTTCAAATAAAATCCTTTACTTTTCTCTTTTAACTCCAGTAGTCTCCAACGACGGCCTTCTCCAACATTTCAAACAAGAGCGCAATCTCGTTAGAGATCATGGATAACAAAATTAACATAGTCTCTAATAGATCAAAAACTAACATAGTTTGAGTCAATCTCAAAAGTGTCCATTCCATATCATTAAACAAAACACCATCCTTTGAAAAAAACTCTACAAATATTAAAATCCTAGTCCTCCTCATATCTTTAACAGAGCGTATGAACATGCACTTAACGAATTTTAATTTTCATTTATAAAGATATTGTTGAGGAGATTAGATACCATGATAACGTCTGGTCAAATTAAAGTGACCACACAACGAAGAAATCCACACTTAAACAATCAGAAACAAGGAAGGCTGCGAAGCAGCTAGTCCCTGCACATAGCTCAGAATGATCAACATTGCAAACGAAAGATTCTGCCGAAGACTCTATACGCTGATGTCTGTTGATTCCATGGGAGTGCCATCAACAATTTCGCATATACTAAAAGTACCAGCTGAGAGCTCCAGTGCTTCTTTACACAGTTTACTCCAGCACTTCTTAGATAGATGAACGAAGGCACAGTACATCAGCTGAACTTAGGGATACGATACAAGCTGTCAGAAACATACTCTTTATCATACCTGTATAGCTCGTATGTTAAGTGAAAATTTGCAGTTCAGGCATGCAGATATAAATTAGAACATTTCCAAGAACCAGATTCAAAACAGCATGAAGAATTAGAGACAGAAGAACCTTATGCATACATGGACAATAGAAACACAAAAAAGAATAAATGCTCCTTGCTTACCTACTGAGAAGCATCGCTTAGCTCATGTTCTAGATCCTGGAAAACCTTGTCTTCCTCAACATTTGAAGAAATCAGTGCTTATTAACAGGCATTTTATCAATTAGAAGGACAACTTTTATGAAAGCAGGCATTGGACTATGTGCTAGGAATTCAATTATGAAAACAGCACAAGGCATATAGGCACAAGCAGATTACAAATTATCGTACTAATCAATTGAAAAAAGATCTTGGAAAAGTACGAATCCCACAGAGCATCTTCAACCATATGCCATATGCGTTAATAAGGTACAAGGCACATGACCACAAACAGATTTTCTATTACCATACCAAGCAATTGAAGAGGTTGAAAAAGTACAAATCCAAAAGACCATTTATGTTCAACCATATGCTGGTTGAGCCCTGTGACGTGAGCTGTTTGTTTGTGTCTCTGCCCTTAGATTGACATTATCAATAGATGCAATGCAATTATATTCGTACTTAAACCTGCCCATTGTATTTACGTCAATTGAATTCCTCATGGCTTGCCAAATTTCTTGCCGGTCACAATACTGTAAACTCTTCATGAGATAAATGTTTGCATGAATACAGTCAAAGCACACTGCTTTCCTGTGCAACAGAGGTAAAGGCTCCACTAGAAGGCCGTGATCCATATGGTGTATGCTCTTTTAAGCAATTAAAATCAATGTCTGCACAAACCTTTTCATATTTTTGGACCATTAGTATCCAAAATATCCAAAAAAAAATGGCATCCCAACTCGCTATGTCATAACATCTAGCAGTGCCAATGTCATCATTCAGAGATATTGAGTTCACTAGAGACCCTAGTCTGGAGCACCACAAACACTGTTGAACCTTGAACATGGCTTCTCTAACTTTGAATTGCCTTGGAAAGACATGATCTGTAGATCTTTCCTGTACTCATCAAACTGCAAGTAAATAGTTACAGTTAGATTAGACGTCAAAGATAATTTGCAAGGCAACTACATGATATTGGAAGTGATAGTTTGGCACAGACCTTGTCCTCTGACATTTCTGTGAAGCCAAATTTGCTTATCCAGATGGACTCAGCTTCCTCCGCAGTAGGCAACACCAGCTTTTCAACATTCAAGAATCCAAGCAGCCTCTCAATACATGAAAATAATGACTGAAAATAACCCTGTAGAAAATTATCCCTTGTCATTCATACTGCTTTCTTTCTGTCCGTTACAAATTCTAATTCTTTCTAGCCAATGATGGTTTGCTAACAAAATAATTATTCAAACAGAATTGTATCAATGAAGTCACAAAAATTCAAAAAATTCGGACAGCATAACTAATTTCAATCATAGACAAACAAGCATCCCAAAAATTTCTTGGCTAAGTGGAAAACAGTGCAATAAGGACAGACAGGCAATGGAGAAAGTGAACTACGCTAAAATAGCAGGATAAGCTTCATGTCAAAACAAGTAGTAATTTTTAAAATCTTCATTATATATAAACAGGCAAACATACTTACAGCAAAGATAGCAGGAGCCTCTGAAAGTAGTACCCTACTGTCAGGGTCCCCTGTTTTGGCATGAAGAAGCTCGCTTCTTCATCAGCTCAGTGCAGAATGAATTTTTGTACAATCATTGGAGCAGAACCATTCACCCTCTGGCAATTCCTGTTGCACATAAAAATCCCTATCAGGATTAACACAATAAAGTAACAAAAACGCTACTCTGTCAGATACCTAAACTGCTCAGAATTCTTAATTAAAAACCAATCCTTTGCATCAAAGAAATAAAACAGAAAGTATTTACAATGAAAATATCCTTAAATTGGTTAAAAGAGTAGCATTTCTCATATGGAGTTCAGACATAAGGATTTGACCTACTTTTAAATCTGCCATGCCCCGTTCTCTTAAACAGCCAACGTGGAACTCCTTCTCACACTGACCATGCAACATATGATAATTAAGCATTCACTACTCAAAACGAGTAAAACAAACAATATGCAACAGCATGAAACAGGAAAGTATCTGTACTTGGTCACAGAGCATAACAGTGCGATCCCCAAATGCCCGTTTATCGAAATCATGAAGCCTGAATCCACATCACAAACATGCACGAATAGTGTTAGCTCATATTTGTCTGTTCCAAAGGCACTATACAGTATAACTATAATGAGAATGAGCATCCTCATCTATTTTGAATATATGCTTATACTGTAATGGAATCTGAGACCAAGTTGCTTAAACATCCATCCAGCCTATATACAAGAAGCTATGTTGTTAAGTTCCTCAAACACAGTAACCAAAAGTGAGGTTCGCAATTTGTTTAGGAAGCATAAGCATAGAGAAAGAAACTGTACCAGAGTCGAGTGACAGGACCTTCAGCTGCTGTGCAATAAGAATCCCTGGATACAGCCTGCACTGCTCCAATCTGCCATTAAAGTCACTTTCAGCTCTCCTGCAATTGCCAAGCATGGGTATGCCCTCGATTCTAGTCCTTACCTGTGTGAGCTAGCAGTCTCATTCTATCGCACTTTTGTTGAAAGGGTAAAGGCGAGAAGATAGGCGGTAGGCGGTGGTTTCAGGCGGCAAGAAGATAGGCGGTAGGCGATGGTTCATGACACGTCCCGCCATGCACGGACACCTGCACACCTGCAGCACCAACACCCGTTAACATCAAAGCTCAGCATACCTTGCAACCAAAACAAAGCACCCGTTACCCGTTAGCATATCCCGCAAACGAATTAATGTTAACATTAATGCCAAACCGTGACGGTTAACGATAATGAACAGGTCGCAAATTTCCGAAATAGCCTAAGTTTTGGCCTCTCCCGCCTCGGGAAGAGGCCAAATAAGATGGCAGTCCTTCGGCATCCTGGCGGGGAGGGCAGACAACCTTGAAACTTTGATATAAACTTGATCTAACCGCCGTATAACAGAGAATGAAAGGGGTGAAGTAATGTTAAGTAGGGGTCATATCGATTACTATAGTCCCTGCCGGATGCCAGATGGCAGGGACTAATAAAAGCATCACTTGATATTCAAGTCGTCTCTGTATCGAGAACAAGATTTGTTGGCTTGATCGAATGCACTACAACTCACACGATCTCATATGTCAGGACTCATGCTCACACACAAGGGGTTTTACTCTAGCCCCCTAATACTCCAACAGCTACACATAGCTTGGTGATGATATGGCTCCCTTGGAATAATGCCTCCAAAACTTGAAAAATCCACCTCACAAAAGATAGGAATATGTGATCCCATTAGCCACATAGCTTTCACGAGATTACCGCACTAAGCACAATTTACTTCCGCACTTCAAACCAAAGTCTCATTGTTGGATTCTTCCTCTCACACTACACCAAGCTCTAATATCAATTGAAAGATGGATAGCACAAAGTGAAAGACACAAAGAAAAACACAACTATGACTGTTAAATTATAGAAAAACTAGACATGAATTAAAATAAAACTGAAATTTTGACACAAAGAAAAACATAGCTACTACTGTTAAATTAAAGAAATCCTAGACATGAATTACATAAACCTGAAATGTCAAAGCAACTACAGTTGCATAAAACACTAACCGTTCCCAATTGAACTACATTTATACAAAAATTATGTCAGTTATTGTCCCTTCAGGTTGAAAGAGCTATGGTAGTGGCCGCTTCAAAGCTGAACACGTCATGGCGGTGGCACGCCTTTGAATCTAAGAAATATGTTGCGGTGCGACAGTGTGCATTGAGGCAGTGACGATACGTTGGTAAACAGGCGTAATTATCTCCAACATGACTATCTAAAAAATCTCTAAAAAATTTGCATCCACTCCATAAGATGAAGTATGTGACTTACTAGAACCACAATCCTACCAATTGACAAATGTCAAGGGAAATAATTATAACTACGTAGGTGTTGCACTGTGCCCCAAATTTACTTCCAAAACTAAACAGGAAAGGAATAACATTTTCTTTTTGCTTAAAGAGTGAATAATAACGTTGGGAAAACTCATAAAGAACCCAAATTTTTACGAATTTTGTAGAACATCATTCCATTAACTAAGCCTTGGATCTCCCCACTTGATTATCTGTAAAATCCCAAAAAATGAAAAAACATGGTTAAATGATACACTTCAGAATCTAGAGTTTAGACATCCTATGTAGTTCTTGTCCAAATAAAGAGCAACAAAGAAAGTAGAATTGAAACTATATTCCTAATTTACATTTTCTTCAATTTTGCAATCTAAGACAATATTCAAGGGACGGCCCATGTCAGACTAGGCAGTAACTCCTCAAATCAATTCATTGATATTCATTCAGGTTGGTGTTTATTATATACATGAGGGAGAGACTATTCATTTCATCTCCCGGTTGCTATTCATATTTCTTATTATTTATTTATATCAATTGCAGTTATTCACCCAATCCTGATGATTAGGTGTAAACATTCCCCCCCTTAATCTGAAGGGATGTTGGTGAGTCCAAGCATGGATCTTTCAAGCTTTTCTCTTCCAAGCGCTTTGGTGAAGATGTCTGCAATTTGCTCTTTAGTGGAACAATGGCAGAGATGGATTGTTTTGGCCTCAACATGATGTTGAATCAGATGATATTTAATATTGATGTGCTTTGTTTGATCATGGAACTTTGGGTTCTTGTCCAGCTTTATTGCCGAGGTATTGCCAATCATGAGTGGAGTTGATTGTACTTGTTTTACCTAAAAATCCTCAAGAATTTTCTTGAGCCACACAATTTCTTTTGTTGCCTTAGTTGCTGCCACATATTTTGTTTCTGTTGTGGAATCTGATGGAATTGATTGTTTGCGTGATATCCAAGAGACAGCTCGTGATCCAAGACTCATAGCATAACTTGAAGTAGATACCCCAGTTTCTTTTTCTCCATCAAAGTCTAAATCAGAGTATCCAATTAAGCTGAAGTTGTCCACCTGTGTATACTTGATTCCAAAGTCTTGGGTTCCCTTCAAGTACCTTAGAACACTTTTTGAAGTAGACCAATGTCCCTCACAAGGCTTTTGCATAAATCTGGAGAGGATTCCAATAGCAAACGAAATGTCTGGTCTAGTAGTAGTTAGGTAGTTGAGACTTCCTACAAGCTGTCTATACTTTGTTGCATCCTCAAATTCTTTTCCTTCAATGGATGTGAGCTTTATGTTTTGTTCCATTGGAGTAGTAAGAGGATTGCATTCTGTCATGCCAAACCTATTCAACAGATCTCCAATGTACATCTTTTGAGAAAGTAATATGGACTTCGAATGTTAAGTTACTTCAATACCAAAATAGTAATGAACATAGCCCAAATTAGTCATTTCAAAACCTTTCCTCAATTCCTTATTTATGGATGCAATGTAGCTTTCATTATTCCGTGTCATCAAAATGTCATCTACATATACCACAATATATACAGCTGTTTTTCCAACTTTCTTGACAAATAAAGCTACATCATCAAGATCATAATGTTTGAAATTGAGTTTCAGAAGATGCTTAGTTAGTTTTTCATACCAAGCTCGCGGTGCTTGTTTGGGGCCATACAAGGATTTCAGAAGTTTTCATACTTTATGTTCATGTCCTTTCACAACAAATCCTTCAAGTTGGGACATAAAAACATTCTATTTTAGATCTCCATTCAAGAAAGCCGTTTTTACATCCATTTGATGGACTTTCCAACCATTCTGAGCTGCTAGGACAAAGAGTGTCCGGATGGTAGCCCGTTTTGCTGTGGGGGAAAAAGTCTCCTCATAATCGACCCCTTCCTTCTGTGCAAAACCTTTTGCCACAAGCCTCGCTTTGTGCTTTTCAAGTGAGCCATCAGCTTTATACTTGTTTTTGTAGACCCACTTGTAGCAAAGTTTTTCACAGGAGAGTCAAAGGTCATATCTTTGAGATTTCCATTTGCTTGCAATGACTCAAGATAATTGGAGTAAGTAGGATAAATTGCCTTGAGAAAAGTGATAAGAGGAATATCCAATTCAAGCTTAGTGGCTTTGATATCATGCATTATAGATTTTAATTCGATGCAAGAGCAAGAGGATGATTATTTTCTAATTCAAGAGTTAAGAGTTTAATCATGAGTTGAACAACTTCAAGTGCAAAATGTGAGTCATAGAGTTCTTTTAGATTTTGTAAGGCTTCGAAAGCAATTGAAAATGATGAAATATGGCGACTCACCTCTTCACTTACAGATGCTGTAATTAATGCATAGGCTTTTCTGTTCTTATTTTCGCAAATGGTGAACTCTTTGTCTGAGGTAGGATATTCTGTCTCTTTGTCTCCGTCTCCAACACATACTCCTTTCCACAACTCATTGAAAATGAGGGTGTGTTGTATCTTCCGGGACCATTCAGGATAGTTCTCCTTGCCAGTGAGAACTACTCGCACAATAGATATGATTGAATGCGTTGTAAAATCTGAGTGCTGTAAAAATACTTATGCTGTCAAGAAATGCACTTCTGGTAGTAATTTTGCAAAAAAAATTACAATTCAAAGGGGCATTGGTAAGACAGTACTATATTGAAACATAGTACTATAATGAAAAACATAGAGTATTCAAACTAGGCCCAATGCAGCAAGATTCATTCAACTACAAGTCACAATCCAAGTTAATGACTAAGTGTCAAGCATCGAGCTCCAAACCACTATAGATAGAATAGGCAGCACAATATTACACAAAAGAGGCAACACGCATGTATTAAAATGATGTATTGAAAAAAAATCAGTGTATTAAAACCATCCAAAAACTGGAGCACGCTTACAACAATGGTACTATCCAAAACTGGAGCAAGCTTCCGATATGCCTAACCTTCATGGTTAGGGAAATCTCAGGCAAAATTACCGAAGTCACCTCACTGATAACAATTCCCCCCTCCAACACGGTCGTCGCCACCAGCGCCAGCACTGCCACCATTGGTGCAGTCTCTAGCAAAGTGGTCAGACTCTCCACACTTGTAACAGCTTCCACCATTCACCAGAACGAGCGGCACCATCAAACGACTTTCAAATGACCATCACCAGAACGACCTTGTTGTTCAATGCAACATATATACCATGGCCTTTGCACAGTTCAATGCAACATGGGTTGGTTTGAAAAGCCACAAATTCTTTGCCTAGTAGTCTAGTTCCCCACTTTTTTTCCATGAGTGATTTAATCATGTTGAAATCACCCCCCAAGATCTAGGGTATTCCTGCGTGTCTGTTTCTGAGAATCTCCAGAGAGTTTAGAAGCCTAATTTTAGCATCCAGTCTCTGTGGGCCATAGACATTTGTAACTAGATAGGTTTCCTTATCTCCGTCTGGTTGAATTACTACAAATAAATAATCCCTAGATGCCTCCGCATATATTAAGTCAATCTTTTGTGGATTCCACGGAGTGAGAATACCTCCTACTATATTCTCTGCCTTGACTTCTGGAAACTCAAATCTATTGAGCCATTTACTATGGATATCTCTTATCTTCTGAATGGAACACTTGGTCTCCTCTATGAAAATCACATCCAAAGATGCTTGTTTCATTCTGTTACTCAATAACCTTTGTTTCCTTTTACTATCTAGACCTATGATATTCCAAGAAGTGAACTTCATAATTAAAGATTAGTAAAGGAATAACTGGATAGGTCTTTCATCTTACCTGAATCTATCATTAGCTTTCCGCATTCCATCAATATCTCATTCTGCTTTTTTCTACCCCTCTTATTTCTTGGGATTCTGGGTGCTAGTCCTGCCATATTTTTCTTCGTCTTCACTCCTTCGTTGCCTTGTCAATCTTTGTGATTTAGTCTTTCCAAGCCTTTAGTTTGGTCCCTCCATAAAAACAGTTGTTGAACCCTATTGAACTCCTCTATAGGTAATGAGTCTAGCCCTTCTTTGGTTCCTTGATTCAAGAAACCTTCTAAATCTAGGTTCTCTTTGTCAAGAATTTCCTAGAGTTCATGGTCCTCCATATCTGTCTCACTTTGGGTCATGTCAAGATCCATCGCCTGTTTAGCATTACTCTTCATAAATTATTTCATTTTTTCGTTTTCTCGTGTTTCCTCATTTTCTTCTTCTTTCTCCTCCTCCTTTGGGTTTCCTCCTTTTGCTTTATCAGTATCTGTAGGACCTTCGTTTGCTTCGAGGGCTTGGAACATGTTTTAGTTAACATGCTGCACTGTAGCTTTGCTTGTTCTTAGTCCTATTTTGCCCCATTTTCCTTTGTGTACCACCTTGAAGAAGCTTTCTGGATCCTTCATTATATCAGCTTTGCTTTTGTTCTCTATCTTATTGAGATGGCAGTCTCTGACTAGATGTCCATGCTCGTGACATTTGCCACATCTGAATGGAATGTGTTCATAATCTATTGTTTGTAACCATTCCTCATCAAACACTTCTAGAATAACCTCATCTAGCAACTCTCTAGAGAGATCCATCTCCACACATAATCTAGCGAAGGAAGTGTACTTTCCCCTTCTAGTAGCCTCAGAAACTTTAACAAAACACCCTAACTTATTTCCTATGGCTGATAGAGATTCTGTTTGCCAGTAATCAAGAGGTAGAGAGTAAAGTCTTACCCAGACTAGGATTGAAGTAAAAGTTTCGTGTTCCAGAACAAAGTTCATGATCCAAGGTAACATATAGAGGCATGCAATAGCATAAAAGTAAGGCCCTCCTTCAAACACTCTATCTTTGTCTTCAATATTTACAAAAACTACAATGAAAAATCCCTTGGACCCAAGATGTAGGTCAATGCTACCTTTTGGTTTCTAGTGGTATTTAATCCACGTTTGTAAATCTTTTCCAGTGGGCCACAACCCCATAAATTTTCAAATGATTGCATATGTTTGCATGTGATCCCTGTGCACTTGCAGCGTTAGCTCATTTAAAATGACTCTGGGAATTACCGCCGCTTTGGGTTTGCATGGTCCCATGTATGCTTTGTCTTTAGTGCTTTGCTCCTTGATTTCTTCCACATTTTCCAATGCATCATTGTTCTCCCTTGACTTAGTTCCCTCCTGCTCTTCTTCATTGCTTCTATCTTTTCCTTCTAAAGTATCACTACCATTTTCCATTGGTTTTTTCCCCTGCTAACCATAGCTTTCTTGTAGGAGGGAGTGGAGCTCCCTCCTGTGCATCCTTTCATGGAGGACTACCTTTGTGATCGATTGAAACCCTAGTTATTTTCCTTCACACCATTCCGTCTCTTTGAGCCATGTCTTTTCCTCTCATTTTCTTCATTATCAGTAGATTGTGTAGAATTACTAGTAGATGCTTCAGAATTGTACCTTTTATACTTGTGGCTGCAATCGTCGTTTCATCGCCTGATTCTGACCCAAAATATTTTTGAATAGCTGCAGAAGTCTTCTTCTTTTTTCCATCGTACTTCTTGGGTTTCAACTCCGGATGCAGAATCTAATAGTGTTCATCAT
This sequence comes from Pinus tabuliformis, assembly GCA_031772625.1. Taxonomy (NCBI): domain Eukaryota; kingdom Viridiplantae; phylum Streptophyta; class Pinopsida; order Pinales; family Pinaceae; genus Pinus; species Pinus tabuliformis. The sequence continues at coordinate 86,527,165 of CM062819.1, read as the reverse complement.
CATGCCATCCTTCTTGTAATGAGTGCATGAATATTTGGTCTTTTGTACAGTATTTGTCTTCCTCTCTTTCCATTTCTATTTTCTCTTTTCCTTATTGTTTCTTGCAGTGGGTTTTGATGATCCTCCAACTTCTGGTTTCACATTCTTGCCTCTAGCCTCTAGATGTGTAGCCTGAACAGATACTTCATCTATGCTAGTGGGATTAAACATGAGAATGGTGTGCCTTAAATAGCTGTGTAGACCACCAATATACTTCAACAAACTTTCAGGTGAGTCTAAAGAAATTCCTAGAATCAAAGCTCTTTTCCTAAATTCTTGGGTGTAGCCATGTACACTTTGCCCTTTTAATTGTCAAAGAGTTTTCGAGCTCATCATGGCTTGCTGCATATAGGCTAGTGGATAGAATTTCCTTTTAATTGTAGAAACAAATTCACTCGAGACAGAAAGAATTTTTACCATGCTTCTTCATCTTAGCTTGTGTCCTACCTTCCCAGCATACCAAGGCAGTGCCTCCAAGGTGTAGGCTAGCCAGCTGAATCTTACTTTTGTCTGAATCGATGCTTTGCACTTTGCAATACACATCAATCTGTCTAATACAATTATCCAGCTTCTCTGTATTCAACTCTCCATCATATATCAGAAAATCAAATTTAACATCTAATTTAATCAAAGACGTTTTCTTTTTATTTTTAGGGCTATTAGGAGGTGTGGGAAGCTTTTCTTCTTTCCCTTTGACTTTAGAATGGTCATGGAGGAGAGATCCTTCTACTCCTTTATCTTGTTTGGAGTTTGATGAATCTTCATCTCTACCTTTCTTAAATTCTTTATACATTTCCTCTACCATGGCTCTCATGGTCATGAAACTATCCATGAATTGGGAGTCTGATTCCAAAGAACTTTCTTCTACCATTTTCCTCTTAGGATAGACTCTTCCAATTTCTGGGTTAGCTTCAACCAATTCTCCTTCTCCTAATTTAAGCTTTGATGTAGTTATCATTCAACAAAAATCCATGAAACTTATCCAACCTGAGTAACCTAGAGCTCTGATACCACTTGATCTACCATTGATCCAAGACAATTAATTAAGGTATTACAAACTCATGTGCATGGATGTGCCTATGTTATTTTATGCAATAGATCGATAAGATTGCGAAATACACAAGCACTGAAGCAGTTAGAGAAAATATAATAGGAAAACATGTAAACACAACAAGTTTAATAAGGAGTTTACCCAATACTCCTGGGCTACGTCTACCGGTCCAGCCTTCAGTGGTGGCCTCTCTATTATGTTTTCAAAGTAGTGTTTTTACAACAGCGAGCTCGATTTGATTCTCACTTAGCAGACATAAACCAGTAAGATTGTACTTGGATCCCCCAAGTCTCTTAAGTACATAGACTCTCCTTACTAAAACTCGACCTCTATTGGTCATAGTAGTATGAGCCCAATTTGAGACTCATGCATGACAGGCATATACAAAGGAGTTCGCTTGAACCTCTCAAGCCTTCTCTGGAGTACACAGACTCTCTCTAACTCTCTCTGGCTTTGTCTGGCTCGATGCTACCTTTTTGCTTCGGCAAGTCAGCTCGACTCTTTCTTTCTGCTCTTAGATTTCTGCATCTAACTAACTCTGCTTCTTTCTCTGTCAGTTTGTCGCTTTAAAGCCAATATGCTTTCCGACTATTCATTTCCACTTCCCAACATTCTGGTTCCCCTATCTCTATCCATCTGAATCCCTCTATTCTGCGTAATCATCACTGTATAATGCCTCATAGGAAGGTGGCCACCTATTTCGTAACAAACTGATTTCAGTTCTCTTGGATGTCTTTGAAGCGACCATTTTTACCATTAACTCCCAGAATGCCCTTGAAACATGACTCTTCGCCAATGCATCGTCCACGTAGACTTCAAATCTTATACAATTCTACCTGTTTAACCCATCGAATCTGTTCATCCATCGGATTGCATCTATTCCATCAATCTAGAGCCTCTAGATCCTACGGTCATCATCCATATCAGGCGGGTAAGTAACATGACGTTTACCCATCCGATGTGAGCGGTTTTCTCTATCTTCCGCCAGACGCGCGGCACCCATTGTGTGGCATCGGGTGGGACTCGGTTGAAACCGCTTACCGCTCGAAACCCTTCTGATATTCTGCCGGTTTTTGTGGGACCCCGCCTCAGACAGAATCGGTGCGATATCCATTACATTTTTATGACTTTTTGGGTCTGGGTCGCTCGGGGCTTTTCCTTCTTTGAGGGGTTTGCCCATTTCTCGAAAAGGCCTCCCATTTTCCTAATTCGTGTGAGTGTGTGTTACCATGGGTTGACGGTCTACGCGCTTGACCGAGGGTCCTCGTTGCTTCACGATGTTCACAAATTGCAACTGTTTTGGGGATATCTCTGATAAGCTTGATCTTTATAAGACTTTGAAACTTTGGCATGATTTTTAAAGAGTTCATGAAACTTAGAGAGTGTTCTAGGATCCAATTCGGATCAATTCTTCCCACAGTTACAGACTTGACCTGCCCTGCGCACTCAACTGCAAACTACTAGGCCTCTGCACACTTATCTGCAAAGCCCTCTCCTACTCTATGACCCAAATACACACTTTACACTTCGACTCAATCTCTTAAACTCATCATGCTTCTTTTTTATTAGTTATCTTCACTTCTACACATAGAGCCTCACTCTCTTTATACAATCTTATTGTCTGCAGGCCATGGGTAGGTCTATCAAGCGAACGTTACATTTCAAAAACAAAGGTAGACGACCCTGTGACTCTATTATGACTTCATGCTCTACGCCCACAATTCGCAGAGCTTTTCCAAGGATTTGGTCAAAAGTTTGTCTTTAAGCCCCAAAACATGTCTTAGGGGGACTCCATGCCCAACACTAATCCCCCTGAGTGACAAATTCCTAAACTCCAATGATAAATCGAAGTTTAGTAAACTTCACCTCTGTGAGAGCCTTTGTAAAGATGTCTGCAACTTGATCATCAGTTGAACAATATTGCACTTCAAGAACATTGTCATGAATGATCTTTCTGATGAAGTGCATGTGTAGTTCAATGTGCTTTCTATGCTCATGTTGGACTGGACCTTTGCATAGTTAAATGCCACTTTGATTATCACATCAAAGTGTAGTTGGATGCTACTGCTGAAGATCAAACTCTAGTAGGATCTGATGAAGCCATAGGGCTTCATTACTAGCTTCTATGGTGCCATGATACTCTGCTTCTATTGAAGAAAGAGAAATGACACTTTGTTTCTTGCAAGCCCGTGTAATAGGTCTAGAACTAAGAGTGAAGAAAAAACCTACAGTAGACTTCTGATCATCAGGGTCACAAGCCCAATCAGAATCAGTGAAACCAACCAATATAGAAGATGCTTCTACACTGTGATGAATCCAAAATTGAAATCTACCTCAAACATAATGAATTGTTCTTTTAGCTACTTTCCAATGACTTTCATGTGGGTTTTTCATAAACCAAGCAATAAGGCCAACAATAAAGGAAAGGTGACGACGGGTATGGGTCATATACAAATGTTTTCTTACAAGATGATGATATAAGGTAGCATCAAATTCATGGGAAGTATAGGTGACTGAAAGTTTGGCTCGAGACTGAAAGGGAGAAGGGGTTGGTTTACAGTACTCCATGTAAAAGTGGCATAGAAGATCAGAGGCATACTTGGACTGGGAAAGGGAAATAACTCCCTTGGATTGCAAGACTTGAAGACCAAGAAAATAATGCAAGTGTCCTAAGTCTATCATTTCAAACTTCTTTTGAAGGTTGGACTTGACATGATTTATAAGGTTGGATCACTACCAATAAGGATAAGATCATCAACATAAATAACAAGAATGATAAGAGAGTTACCCACTTTCTTGGTGTAGATAGTATTATCATAATGACACCTAGAAAATCCAGTATCTAAAAGAAATCTATCCATTTTTGCATACCAAGCTCAAGGGGCTTGCTTGAGATCATAAAGGGATTTCTTAAGCTGACATATAAGGCTAGAGTCTATTTGTATAAATCTAGTAGGTTGTTCCATATAGATTTCTTCATGAAAGTCCCCATTTAAGAAGGAAGATTTGACACCCATCTGATGGACTTCCCATTTGAAAGAGGAAGCAAGAGAAAGAACAAGGTGGATAGAGTTCATTTTGGCAACAAAGGAGAAGGTTTCAGTATAGTCAATGCCTTAAACTTCTGAAAAAACCTTAGCAACAAGATAAGCTTTAGGTTTATCAAATTTTCCATCTAGTGCATACTTGGTTCTATAAACCCATTTGCATCTAACAAGTTTTCATCCCTTTGGAAGAGGAACAAGATCCCATGTATCATTTTCTAATAATGAACGATATTCTTCATTCATAGTTGTGTCCCAATCTGGATGGCCTCGAGCTTATGCAAAGGTTTTAGGATCATAATTCGCTGAATCGTGAGCCAGTAAAGAAGAGGCTCTATCGATCTGAGAACGTGTACGTCATTGATCTAGAGTGTAGGTTTTAACCCCATACAGAAAGCACCTACATACGAATTCTAAAACAAATAAAATAAACAATGCGAGAGCATAACACATAAAACACATATACATAGAGATTTTCCCCTGGATTCCAAAACTGGGACTACCAGCTTGATTTTTCGTTATGTTCCTTTCAATGTTACAATACATATTTATACATGCCGAAGCATCCAATACCATGGACCAAAAACCATCGTGTCCAAAAACATGTGCGAAAATCATGCACAAAACCATAGGTGGGTCCGCCCAACCTAACATAGGGTCCAAATCCAAAATTTTTCAGGGCGCTGCCCTAGACCCCATAAAGTGGGGTTACGGGTACACGTCAAACCCCCTGTTAACTATGTGGAAAGAAAATAACACAACCCAACATTCTCCCACTTGTTGTTTTCTTTCCACATGGGGCCACAAGAGAGCTTAGTCATTTTTCCAGCCCTGAAACGCCCATTGTCTCTCTACACCAAGAGAACTTCTCAGTGCTCACAAATTTTGTCAATGCATCTGTAGTATTCTTCAAAGTGTCCATCTTTACCAACAACACCTTTTTGTCTTCTATCATATCCCTCACAAAGTGATATTGAACATCAATGTGCTTTGTCTTTGAATGATATGCAGGGTTCTTTGGCAAGAAAATTTCACTTTGATTGTCACAGTCTATACTTATAGCTTCCTGTACTAACCCCATACTTGAACACAATCTCTGCAACCAAACTGCTTCCTTACTTGCATGAGTGGCTGCCATGTATTCTATCTCTGTAGTTGATAGTGCCACTACAGATTGATTCTTACTCATCCAACTGATTGCACCTCCAAATAGGTTAAACACATACCCACTTGTAGATCTTCTCTGATCCAAATCTCCAGCCCAGTCTGCATCAACAAAGCCATGAATATCCAACACTCTATCCAATCCTGGTCTTCCTTCGTAGCACAAACCATAATCACTAGTGTCACGCAAATACTTGAAAACCCGCTTCACTACTGTCTAATGCTTCTTTGCTGGTTTTGACATAAACCTGCTCAATACTCCCACTACATGTGCAGTGTCTGGTCTAATACAGACCATTGCATACATCAAGCTACCGACTACACTTGCATATGGAACATGGGACATGTCCTCTTCCCCTTCTTGTGTCTTGGGACATTGTTCAGCAGATAACCTCACACCTACAGGAATAGGAACCTTCACCGGTTTACTATCCTGCATATTAAACCTATGCAGTATTGTCTCGACATACTTCTTTTGGTTTAAACAGAGCTTCCTCTTTATATGATCTCTTTTAATTTCCATGCCCAAAATATAGTTTGCAGCACCAAGATCTTTCATGTCGAATTTGGAAAACAATTGTGTCTTCAAATCCTGGATAATTTCTTTTTCATTTCCAACCAGTAACATGTCATCCGCATACAAGACTAGATAACTAACACGATCACCAATTAATTTAAAATACACATAGTGCTCTACTTTGCTTCTGGTGAAGCCAAGTCCCCATATAAATGTATCAAATTTCTGATACCACATCCTTGGTGATTGTTTTAGCCCATACAGAGACTTCTTTAACTTACATACCAGTTCTTTCTTACCCTTCACCGCAAAGCCTTCAGGTTGCTTCATGTAGATCTCCTCTTCGAGATCCCCATGAAGAATTGTTTTCTTCACATCCATTTGTTCTACCTCAAAATCAAAAGTAGCAGCAACAAATAAAAGTAATCTAATAGAAGTTACCTTAGCAACAGGAGAAAAAATATCACCAAAATAAATTCCTGGCACCTGGGAGTAACCTTTTGCTACCAACTAAGCTTTGTATTTCTCCACTTTTCCTTCTGCATTTGTCTTCTTTTTGAACACCCATTTTCTGCCAATGCATTTCCTTCTAGCCGGCAACTCCACCAGATCCCAAGCCTCATTTTTGTGCAAATATTCCATTTCATCAACCATGGCCTATTTCCAAAGTTTCCCATCCTCTAAATCCACTGCTTCCTTCACAGCTTTGGGATCATCATCAGTAACAGAAAAAGGAAAATTTGAACAAAAAGCAAATGGACTGTTATGAAACCAGCTCAAGAAAAGATAGAAAAGATAGATCAACGCCTTAGAATTCAGCCTCTTCGAGGGGGCAACCTCCTTTACATTACATAAATGAACAATTCTTGGATGATACAAATGAAAAGACCTCCTTTCTATATATAGGTGTCTAAGGAGTCATAACATAATCAGGACCGACATAACAATAATAATGTAAGGGCACAATAATAACAATAGCGGGCTTCTATGTGGCACAATAACAACAATATCGGCACTACATGGGTACATCAATATAATAAGCAGGTTGTACTAATAACAATAAGGGGTTACATTAGTAGTATAGGGGCCTAACATGCCCCTCTCCTTCAAAAAGTGTTGTCCTCAACGCTTGAGTAGTTCTTGATGCTTCTGTATAAAATTCTTGTCCTCCCATGTGGAATATTCAGCAGGTAAGTTCTTCCGCTTGATGAGATACTCTAAAATTGATCGATTTCGTAGCTGTCGGGTTCTTGTTTCTGTGACTTCTTCAAGTTCCAATATGATTTTTCCTTCCTCTTCAATTTCTGGCAATATTGTTTGAATTGGGATCTTTTGCAACTTTTGAATAAGTGGCCACACTTCTTCGTCCTTCTTCCATTCATCCCTTGCTTCATTTATCCAATCTGTTTGGATAATAGAAATAGCACAAAACAATGCTTCCACAGCCTCATCCTTGAAGAGTCTTCCCATTCGGTAAGGTCGCCATTTTTTAAGTGCATGTAGTATTTTCAACATTTCCTTCTCATAATTAGCTTGCTTGAGATGTAGCAGTAAAAATACCCAATCACCTGCATCAAAACATTTTTCACTATGATGTTGATATACCTGTTGTTTCATTTGATTTTGCACTGAAGTGGCGTTATCCTTTAAAAGTTGGAGAACTTGTTGTTGATGCTCGATGTGATCTTTCTCTGCTTGAAGCTTTTTCTTCTTGATATATCCTTCTACCTCTAGAGTTTGAGGAGTGGTAATTTCTTCCAATCCTTTACAAGATATGGTTAGATTCATTTCTTGATGCTCGATGTGATCTTTCACTTCTTGAACATTTTTCTTCTTGATATGTCCTTTTATCTTGATAGTTTGAGTGGTAATTTCGACCAATGAATTACAAGATATGGTTTTATTCATTTCTTCTTTCTCTGGGGTGGGGTCCTGACGTATATCATCTTCTTTTGATGTTTCATGATCCTTTTCTTCCTCCTCTTCATATTCTATGTAAAATAATTTCTTCTTAGCACACTTATGATCTTTAGTGCATTTGCTATCACAATTGTAACAAAACCCTTTTTCTCTTTTTTCTTCCAATTGTTGTGGTGTAACCCTTGTAGGTTGTGGAAGGTTGGGAGAAACAACACTTCCATCTTTATAGTTGTAAGGGGTATGCTTCCTGGTTTCCATAATTTTGCTTTCCAGTATGTCACAAAGCCCTTTTACTCTTTCCAATAGTTGTGGTGTTACTCTAAAGAAGGTGTTTCTCTTTGTATCCTCATAATGTGCTATCATTTCCTCCATGAAAATTGACCACGTAACAAGTTTTTTACGAGAACAAAGCCCTTCATACCATAAAAATTGATCTGGTTCTAAATATGAAGATGAAATACATACATTTTGTAACAGTGGTACACCATGTAGATCAAAATATTACTCCATCTGAAGTATCCAATTTACGGATCATTGCCATCAAACTTCCTTATCTTGCTTTTTCTTGATTTTAGAAGCTCGATCTTGAAACAACTGTAACTCTGTACCTTCAGATATTTAAGTTCTGAAATTGCGACCTGTAGTAGCCCTCTGCAACCTCTTTCCAATGCCACCAGTCTGATCCAAATTGGATTCTCCAAGAAAGAGTTATGCACAATCTCCCAAGATGACCTGATTATAGACTAGTTCAGTAGAGCGAAATTGTACAACGTGCCACGCGTCACTGTTTCAACCTTTGGATCTGAAAAATGCATACAAGAAACTACAGTCCATCCTCTTTCTGTACCTTCTTACAAAATTTGAATCCGATCCCCAGAGATAAAGTTATGACGATTTTCCCCAAGTCACCTTTTTGGAATGTAATTCAGAACTCTGCAAAAAGACCAACTTTCTCAGATCATATCTCTGCAAATATAGCGCGAAAAGCTCTGAAATTTGGACGTGACGTTTAGCGTGATTTCTTCTCAAAGGGGTTTTTTTGCAACTTCTGAAACGTCGCAGAAAAAAAAGTTATAGCGAAAATGCCACAATGACCTGTTTGGAGCAGCGAAACCCTAGAATCCAAAGCTCTGATACCAAATGTTATGACACCAGCTCAAGAAAAGATAGAAAAGATAGATCAACGCCTTAGAATTTAGCCTCTTCGAGGGGGCAACCTCCTTTACATTACATAAATGAACAATTCTTGGATGATGCAAATGAAAATACCTCCTTTCTATATATAGGTGTCTAAAGGGTCATAACATAATCAGAGCCGACATAACAATAATAATGTAAGGACATATAATATATATAAAATTTTAAATTATAAAATCAATTAAATTAGTTTATTATAATCTACATAAAACCAATTTTATAGTAAATGTATTTTGTTATCTCATTTTCTTAATTTATTTTATTCTCTTTCATATTTCAAATTTAATAAGTGTAATAAAGATAATTTTTCAAAATTTATAATTTCATAAATATGAACATAAGGAACTTTGAATTCATATATTAATATTTTTTTTTGTTTTTTACATACTTAAAAAAATGTTTAATAATTATTATTTTTTTGAATTACATTCGAGGATTTACTCTACATTTATAATTGAATTTATAATCTATTCTTCTAATTATATTCATCATCTATTTCAATTTTTTTTTTTTTATAATCTACTTTATATTTTGATTTTTTTTTGTGTTGACAATTCAAAATTTAGAATTGCATTTCAAAAATTACTATTTTACAAATACAAAGTTCACTTGTTCGCAAGTATTCATGTCTATAATTTCAGTTATGTGCCCAATTTTGAGTTTAAACATAACTATTTAATTGCATATTTAATCAAATTTTTAAATTAGATTTGTTATCTTCAAAAAAAATTCTCTTTCACATTCTAAATTTTAAAATTACATTTCAAAATTTAATATTTCACAAACACATTTCAAAGTTCATTGTTTCACCATTATGGACATTATAATTTGAGTTATATGTACAATTTTATGTTTATATATTTATATTGTGTGGTTATTTTTGGCACTAACGAAATTTTAGAATTGTATTCCAAAATTTATTTTTTAACTAGATATCTATAATTGAATGCACAATCAAATTTTCAAATTAATTTTATTATCCACTTTACATTTTAAGAATCCACTCTTCAACAAAGATAAATTTTAGAATTATATTTCAATATTTATTATTTTTCAAATATAGATATCTCTAATTTAAACTAAATGTATGACTTCTAATTTATAAATGGTTGTTTTGTTTTTATTTTCCACTTTGCATTTTAAAATTTCTATGGTTAATAAAAGTAATTTTACAATTACATTTCAAAATTTGTTTTCACAATGATGATGGATAATTTGATGCATATCCATTTTTTTTCTAATTAATTTTTGGATGCACTTCATATTTTAAAATTTGTATGTTTAATAAATACAAAGTTAATATAATATTTCAAAAATTAAATTGAGTTATAAGTATAACTTGGAATCTATATATTTATGATGATGTTATTTTCTAATCTACATCAAAAAATTTAATGTTTCTCTACTCTTTCAAAGCCATGTATATTTATAATAGTTTACATGTGTAATTTGGAATTTATACTCTACTCTTTCAAAACTATGTATATTTATAATGGTTTACATGTGTAATTTAGAATTTATACTCTACTCTTTCAAAACCATGTATATTTATAATGGTTTACATGTGTAATTTAGAGTGTATACCCTACTCTTCCAAAACGACATATATTTATAATGGTTTACATGTGTAACTTCGAATTTATACCTTTATATTATTATGTTGTGATGTTCTTTCTCACTCTACATTCTAAAATTTACCTTTAGTGAAACTATACATTTTAAAATTAAGCTTCAAAATTTAGTATTTCAAGAATATGGACATGTATAATTTAGTATATTTACAATTTTTAAATTAATTGTATATTCTATTTCATATTTTCAATTATTTTTGTTTAATAAATATAGATTTGAGAATTATATTTCCAAATTATTATTAAAACAAATTAAGCATTTATAATTAATTTTCTTAATTAATTTTATTTTGCATTTTACTTTTGAAGGCTTTTATGTTTAAATCAAATGAATTTTAGAATTGCATTTCAATATTTTCTATTTACCAAAATATAAAATTTATTTATATATAAATTTTGAATTTATATATTTATGTTGTGTTCTTATTTTCCATTTTACATTTTAGATTTTTTATATCTAATAAAAATGGATTTTATAGTTATATTTTAAAAATCATTTGCTTAATAATCCTAATTTTGAAAATTCATTTCAAATTTTGCTATTTAAAAAGTATGGACGCATGTAATTCAATGCACATACATTTTTCTTTAGGTTCATTTTACTATCTACTTTATATTTCAAAAAAAAAAAAACTATGAAAGCTTATTTATATTAAATTATTGATATTATTTAATAAATATAGACATAAAAAACTTTGAATTTATATATTAATATTCATTTCTATACTAAATTTATTAAAATAATTGAATGCATAAAATTTTATTAAAATAACCTACATGTCAATTAAACTTTAGGGAGCTAGCCACCCAGTGCATTCACTCCCTTATGGGCCCCAACACCTCGAAAAGTTTATTAAAATAACATATGGGCTAAAGTCAAAGTTATTAGATTTTCTTTGTAAGCCCGTCTTGCCATCAACTAACATTCTATGAACTAGAGGGCACAGTTTAAATGTTATATACCTAAGGGGGATAATATGGGGTACAAAGGGAGGTACCCAAGGGAATAATGTAATAATGTCATGGGCTATAGTAATAAATAAGGTGGTTAACCTGTATCATGTAAGGGACCACAAGTAGTTAGTAATAATGTAATGGGCCTATGGTATTAGATAGATGGTATTGAGGGAACCATGGTAATGACCCATGGTATTGTATGTATGAGGACTATATAGAGGCTAGAGACTCCACATTGAGAGGTGTCAAGGATTATTGTATAAATAGGCATATCGCTTGTGGAGTGTTCTCCTTCCTTAAGGAGTGAATGTATGGTGTTGCTCTACCTTAAAGGTTTTAATCAATAAAGAAGCATTTCTATCCACTTCTGTCTTATTATTTCTGGGTATATTTTTATTATCATATATTTCTGAGTTTAGAGCTATAACAAGTGGTATCGGAGCACTTTCTTAGGCAAAAGTGGAGAAATGTTATGTACCTAGACAGGATAATATGGTGTACAAAGGGAGGTATCCAAGGGAATAATGTAATAATGGGATGATCCATAGTAATAAATAAGGTGGTTAACCCGTGTCATGTAAGGAACCACAAGTAGTTAGTAATAATGTAATGGGCCCATGGTATTAGATAGATGGTATTGAGGGAACCATGGTAATGACCCGTGGTATTGTATGTATGAGGCCTATATAGAGGCTAGAGACTCCACATTGAGAGGTGTCAAGGATTATTGTATGAACAAGCATATGGCTTGTGGAGTGTTCTCCTTCCTTAAGAAGTGAATATATGGTGTTGCCCCACCTTAAGGGTTTTAATCAATAAAGAAGCATTTCTATCCATTTCTATCTTATTATTTCTGGGTATATTTCTATTATCATATATTTCTAGGTTTAGAGCTATAAAAAGTGGTATCAAATCACTTTCTTGGGCAAAAGTGGAGAATTATTTTTTAATTTTTTGCAGGAACTTTCTGGGGCAGCGATTTTGCAGATCAGATATGTATATTTTGGGGAAAATATATAGAATCTAATTGCAGATCTGGAATTTTTGGGAAAAAATACCCGATTTCAAAAAAAAATTTGGCCAAATCGGAGTCCAAATGAAAGAGATATCACTGATCTAAAAATCAGTGGTGTTGCAGATAATTTTTTGGGGTAGCGAGTTTGTGGTGCATATTTGGACATCCTAGTGCAATATCTGCAGAATATAATTGAAGATCTGTATTTTTTGTGAAAAATTACCTGATTTCAAAAAAAAATCAGTCGAATCGGAGCCCGGATGAGGGAGATATTGCTGATTTAAAATCATTTTTTTCAGCAATTTTTGGTGATGGCGGGAGAGTTGTAGCGCAGATCTGAAATTCCAATGCTCGGATCGGGATTTCTATTACATGAGTAGATGCAGAATGGTTGTTCCATTTCCGAAAACAGGTCATAATATGGATTCTAATCAATATTGACTAAACTGTGACAATTTCAAATTTTCGCCAAGTAAGTGAATTTTTTCCAAACCTTCATGGCTTCTAGCAAGGAATTTTTTACAGGGAATGATAAGGGTCCTACTATTGAAGAATTCATACAGAGTTTAAAGTTCAAATATGGAAAATTTTGGAGGGCTATATTACTGGTTAGTTTCAAAGATGAGGCTGCGAAATGGTGGCAATCATTTGACATCGACCAGTTGCTCAAACTCTTAGATGTCGAATATGAAAGATTCATTTTAGAAAAATGGTCTCATACTAGAAAAAAGGAGAATGAGACATCTCCTTATTGCAGGTTCATGGATTGATTTAGAAGGAGAAAATCATTGTGACTATAAATCCAAGTTGCAAGCAAAATCTCATAAATGTCAACTTGGTAAAAAAGTTACAAGTGCCAGCGAGACACATGGAGCACAAACAGGTTAGTAATGAGCAGGTGCAAGTTTATAAAGATTTGAAGATTTCTATGGACAAGATGTATTGCATTCTGACTTTTATGCTTCAGAGATGGCTAATGAGGATGTTGTTTTGGGATACCCATGGATGGAATCAGGGGGTAGTATAAATATTAATGTACAAAAGAAATTCCTGAAGCTATGGGATGAAAAGAATAAAATTACATTACACGATATTTCCATCAATAAATAGGTAGAGTACACGGAGACTGGAGTAGAAGATGTTCCAGGGACTGACATATCAGATGATGAGCCGGTGATGATCGACAATCAAACACAAATAGAGGCTGAAGCAAAAAATGTTACAGGGGCTGATACATTAGATGAGGGCTCCGTGGTTGAAGTAATATTGGAAAATAAGACACCACAGCAGGCACCACAACATGCACCAGATAATAGTCAGGCTCTAGTAAGGGGTGAATTAAGGAAAAAGACACCGTGGGTTAAAACTTCAAGATATCATCACCCACATCACCCCACAAGACAACAACCAACAAGATGGCAACCGATTAGCCACAAGGAAAAAAACCCCTGCATGACAGATAGAGAGGAGTGACGATCCACCTACTACACATCAACACAAAAGAGCTGCCACGGTCAACTTCCATCTCAAGCGAGCGAAGCACCAGCGGGATCGAGGGTTCACCTTTCTCTTGGATGGCTATATGCACGTGCATGGTACCAGTGGACTACTCTTTTGAGTAGATATTATTATTTGTGTTCTTCCTATGTTTCGAGGATGAAACATGCTAAGGGGGGTGGAATGTTATATACCTAGGGGGGATAATATGGGGTACAATTGGAGGTACCAGAGGGAATAATGTAATAATGGGATGGGCCATAGTAATAAATAAGGTGGTTAACTCGTATCATGTAAGGGACCACAAGTAGTTAGTAATAATGTAATGGGCCCATGGTATTAGATAGATGGTGTTGAGGGAACCATGGTAATGACCCATGGTATTGTATGTACAAGGCCTATATAGAGGCTAGAGACTCCACATTGAGAGGTGTCAAGGATTATTGTATGAACAGGAGTATGGCTTGTGGAGTGTTCTCCTTCGTTAAGGAGTGAATGTATGGTGTTGCCCTACCTTAAGGGTTTTAATCAATAAAGAAGTATTTCTATCTTATTATTTCTGGGTATATATCTATTATCATATATTTCTGGCTTTAGAGCTATAACGTTAAATATCTTACAGGAATGAGGATCTTCAGGCTAAACCACCTTTTGGCTACGCAAATTTAAAAAACTTGATAGATCCGACCCTTCTCAGACTTTCGACCACTTCAGAGTGAGTGAAGTCAACCCAACTCGTGAACGAGGGAATCTCACTTTCTCAGAGTAGGTCAACCCCTAACTTTTGTCACGGTGATTCTATCTCTCTCTCATTACTGCATTCTTTTGTAGGGTGCTTTTCCCAACTTCCCACCACATCAGGGTCGACATCAATCCTTGATTGTGATTACCATAGCAGCAACATATGAGACCGATGTTGAGAATTTCAAATAACCTTGCAAGTTCCTCCTTCCAAGATTTGATAAGCTAATCATCATTAGTTGAAATCAAATCAACAACATATAAGACAATAGTAATAAATCAACCTTCTACAAAGATGTGATAGAGTTTTGCATCCGATTCAATTTTGGTGAAGCCCAAACGAGTGATATTTTTGGAATTAATGGAGAAAGTTACAATTAGTTGTTTTAAGGATAGGATTGAGACTCTAAGATTAGGTCTCAGATCCTACTATCTAGGGAGTGGTTGAAACCACGCTATTAGTTTGAAAGCCTATATCTATTATGTTCTCCTGATTGAAGAGTAGTGTGTGTTGTGTGAAGTGCTTGAGCACTCTCTAGGTATCTCACCTAGAGAGCCACTTAATTAATAGAGTGCACATATTTAATCATGGTATGGGTGCTTCAGGTTGTCGATCATGTACACTGATTGAAGGGTGCGACTGAGGTGAAAGCATCACATGTTTTAGGTGCACAGATGTGATGATCCCACTGTGACTAGAACATCGTGAATCCTTGTTGTATATAGGCGACGAACTTCGCAAGTCCACGGTGGTAAATCGCACCGATTGTGGAAACTTAAAAAAATTACTTTGTCTTTTTGTTTATTGGAAAGCCTGTGGCATAGCAAAAGGGGCACATTCAACCTCCGTGCCGAAGACCAGATCTGTGGGGAGCACGTGGAGAAATAAAGTTGCGTGTGACTGCCATTGATCTATGCAGAGCGGTGAGGACTGGCATGCAAGGTGTTGTTTGGCTCGAGCGCTGAGGTAACGTGGTTCCTCACAGGACATGGTGGAGGCCAGAGATCAGCCAGTGTTGGAGGCTGCATGAGCATGGACACATAGAGGAGCTCACGTAGTGCATCAAAATCTCACACCGACTATTTTTTTCATGGTGATTGTGGTGGCTGCGTAGAGTGGAAAACAAGCTACAAATTGCAGTAGTCATTTGAGTAGCCACAAGCAACTTGAAGGTCGTATTCATTATTTCTTGTTGCATTCTGCATTCTGGAAAGATCTATGCAGAACATCATAGTCGATATCTGCATGGATTAGAGTGGATCCGCTGCAGGTTGGCTGTCATAAACCAAATCGTCAAGGGTATAACAGACAACACGGGATCATCCTTTCCACTAAAAATTACTGTGTGCATTGGCTTGAATCACAACAACGATTGGGAACATTGTCTTTGACATAGATCTGGGGTAGATCTATTTTTTTTTCTTGTAACTTCTTCAGTCGTGGAAGAGGCTGAAGATCCGAGGAGTTTTTCCAGACTGGTGCATCTGCGAGGAGATCATCATGTCATTTTATCTAGGAATCTAAAGCCCACCTGCATCCCATCATAAATTTCTGGGGATCTCCCATTGGTGGTGTGGCAATCCATAATCACCGCATAGTAGTGGCCATGGAGATCATTTGGAGAAAGCTGTGTGGAGAAGGCCGGAAGGATGCCAAGGTTGCTGCGAAGTAACATTCGTGGATGGCAAGATTGGAGCTCACTAATAAAATGTGTGAATCTCGAGGGTTGTTGATCAAGGTGAATCAACGATTCATCTGCTGGAAGAAATGATCCTTAGACCCACAAAGAATTGCATTTTCATCCTCATAATCTAGACTCGGTTACGTGCCTCGAAGCATAGTTTGATGATAGTGACAGCGGCAACACTACCCTTGTAGTGGCAGTGGCAACATTGAGCAGTTGACTAGTGGTGGAGATATTGGAGTGCTAGTGGAGAATTTGACTATGGTGGATCGATTTCCAGATCTGAAATTGATAAGGGAGAAAATGGGTCTTCAAAGTAAACTCAATCAAAGGAAACTAAGGAGAAAACATCAAAGGAGAAATGAAAAATATTGTTTTGTTGAATCTAATGATGTGTTTCAAGTTGATGTTGATGGACCAGTAGCTGATCAAGATACATATTTGGAATTTGCTCAGATTATTATGGTTAAATTTACTGTCTTTTTCAGGTATGAATTATGAAATATGGGCAAATGAAATGAAAACGGTATTATGGAAGATAAATTTACTGGATTATGTTGAAGATGTTATTAATGATAATGGAGATGCATCATAATTAAGTCTTACAACATCTGCATTAGATGATACTCAGCATAATATATGAATATTGAGAGATTCTTAGTACAAAATTCATATGGGATGTTTTAGAAATGAAATACTGTTTGAATGAGGAAAATTATGCTAAAGATATTTCTCTTGAAAATGATCCCATATTTGATTGTGAAGTTGAAGATGCAATGATGGGTGATGAATGTGTGTCTGTAACTAAAACTTGTGAAGTTAAACAGAAATCAAGTTTAATTAGACTTTTATACCTCATGATGAGTGGATAAATTTGATGATTGAAAAACAACTTATTCATGAATTACTATTTTGTGAGAAGGAAGGCCTATCTTCACATATAGATCAAATGCAAAACATTCTTGCAACAATGGAACTGAGTGAAGAGGTTGAAGGCATAACTATGTTAGTAGAGAGGGATGGAGTAGGGAGAGATGGAGAAATGAAAGCTCTCCTAAAGGAGAAGGAAGAAAAAAGAAAATGTGGTCCTCTTTATAAATCTAACATTGTTTTTTGTGTAGATATTGGGAGACAAGAAGAAGCAATTGAAGAATACCAAGAAACTACAACATCAAACACAAAGAATGTTAGTATATACTCGAAAAGGAGGATAATAGTTCATGTGTTCCTTCGAAGGGGGAGAAAATATAAAAAGGAGGCAAAGCTCCATCATTTTCTTATGGAAAAGAAAGTGAAGATGAAGCTTCATCCACAAATGAACAAGTATGGGCTTTGATGCAAGAAGAAAAATAGAAAGCTCTGTTTTTTACCATTGTAAGCCTAGTTGAGACTAGACCAGCACGCATATATTATCTTTTAAGTACCCTTTCTCCAGTAAGGAGAAGTGTTAGAATTAATGGAGAAAGTTACAGTTAATTGTTTTAAGGATAGGATTGAGACTCTAAGATTAGGTCTCAGATCCTACTATCTAGGGAGTGGTTGAAACCACCCCGTTAGTGTGAAAGCCTATATGTACTAGGTTCTTCTAATTGAAGAGTATTGTGTATTGTGTGAAGTGCTTGGGCACTGTCCAGGTATCTCACTTGGAGAGACACTTAATTAATAGAGTGCTCATATTTTATCAGACATAACTATCGATCTTCGTGGTGTACGAAGCACAGGGTCCTTGTTTGAAACCATAGAATGCTCGCTTGAGTCTGCACACATGAGATTCTAGTTAAAATGTCTCAAAATCTTCTAGTTACGCGATGTACACCTCCTTCTCAATAACCCTATTGAGAAATATTGTTTTTACATCCATCTGGTGGATCTTCCACTCCATTTTCATAGTGAGAGAAAGAATTGATCTAATAAAAAAGTAACTTACTACAGTAGCAAAGGTATCCTCATATTCAATTCTTAAATTGATATTTTTTTGCCTTAATTGTTAATTGTCTTAAATGGGTTTTGTCTTAAGTGGCAATTGTCTTAAATTATTTTTATCTCAAACTATTTTTGTCTCAAAATATTTTTGTGTCAAAGTGCTTTTGTCTTAAATATAAAACTTGTCTTAAAATATTTGTGTCTTAAACTATTTTTGTGTTGCCTTAAATATAAAGTTTTAACTTTAAATATTTTTGTCTCAAATTGTTTTTGTCTTAATTTTTTATATTTAAAACAATTCAATTGATATTAAATAAAATAATTAAAAGAAAAAGTCACTTTTTAAGACAAAATATTTCTTTTGTGTTAAAAAAACGTTTTAAAAGTGCCCTTGGTGTAGTAATGTTACATCAAACTAAAATGTATATTTGTATATTAAATAAGTTATTAGATTTTAAATACACTTAATTCAAAATACATCTCACATGAATACATAATATAAGTAATGTAGATTCTATTGGAAGTAATGCTTCCATGACTTCCAAGTTGTGGTGAGTTGTAATTGAGTGAGTTCCGAGGTTAATAGTTGTACTAACTATTTCTAGTCATTTAGATCCACCCTTCTTGGATGTAGAAATATCATGTATTGTAAGATCAATATAATTAGAGTGTCTTTGGTGTTGTGTGTGTAATCTCTCTCGCTCTATTCATATTTCTAACATGGTATCAGATCCAGTTTTGGAATACCACGAAGATGTGAGAGTAGTGAAAAAAAATGATTAGATTAGGGTAGCTTAAAAGTGTGCTCATATTTTGTATGGTTCGTGTTGTTGTACCCATGTTTTTGGTTTGTATTTGTGCAAACGGTAGAGGAGTATGCCATGGAGCTTTTGTGAGAGGCATAGATTCTTGTTATATGAAAAGTTGTGTTGTATTCTTGTTATATTAAATGATGTGTTGTGTCAAGAGTGGTGGTGCATACAATAAATATCTATGGTGGTTGTGTAGTGCGTGGATGATAAAATATGAGAATCCATATTACTTTATTAATCAAATGAAATTACATATATACAAGAAGTGTTGTACCAAGATAGGTATGCTATCTTGGACACATAATATATTGGTTGAGAGAATGTCTCAACCACACACCAATGTAGGAAATAGATCCTAAATACTATGAAAAAACTCCTTTACATAGTAAGAATCACAACTGAGACAAGTAGGAATTACATATTCCAACACTCCCCCTTAATGACTACTTGTCTCGATATCAGCTTACAAAGTCTTCATATGGTCCAATCTAGTAATCACACCTTATACCTTGTTCATGCAATTGTAGGTGTCCATATAAAGGAACAACCATCCACCAAATTGCATGGATTCTCCACCACTGCAACCGCCATTCTACTAGGAAGTCCTTCACATACATGGTTCATCCAACCTCTTAATGAACTTTCTTTGACTTGGTCCATTACACTATGAGATTTGTTCCATATCTCAATCCCCCCATTAATCGAAGATTCAATTCTTCAATTACATATCAAGCTTGGATACGAGTACACCTGCCACCCTCATACCTACCCAGTGGTTGATTCCACAACTTGATGTCACTAGGGAACAAAGGGGTATGCATGCCTCTCTAGGTCTTACAAGCATATGTCCTTTTAACATACTCCAAGATTAAGAAGATACTAGGTACCTAAATCATTGTAGGGACCACAAGTGACCAAAAACAAATTATGAAATGTAGATTTGCTATGATTACAATGTATGACTCACACTTTATTACAATCATCAGTCTATGTTACAAACTCAAACAAACTACTCAAGCTAATTTGGCTGTCCATCATCCTTTAATCTCTTCCTGCTCCTACACCTCATCTTTTGATCACATCTTGGGCATCTTTGTCTTTGTCAATTAAATATTGGAACTCCATGCTTAACCTGTCATTTGTTAGAGTCCCGAATTCTAACAAAATAACCTTACCTAAATTGAGCTAACTAGCCTCAATAAGGTGCAATGATTTAATTCATGATTCCAATGACAAAATAAAATAAAATAAATTTTTTACTCTCATATCAACATATTGTCATAGCTCCAATAGGTTGGCCATACCTATTAAGCTATGCACAAAATCACCTCTTTCAAAGAAATTCCAAGATGGTCTTCTTCCCATAGATGGAGACCTGATTCGAACTTACTAGAAGAGAGAGCAGCTTGAGCATGTTTACCACCCTCTCAGGCAAGAATTTGACACAGTTCCCAATAAGATCCCACGTTCCCCAAAAATATCACTCCTGTACTCATCCTCCAGAATGGTTGCAAATGTTAATATGCTTGCCCTGCACATACAGGCGCCTAACAGACGACCACATGTCCTTCCAGCACACGGCTATCACACTTATGTTCTTCAATAAGTCATCCCACAGGACCACAAATGTCCTAGTAGAAAACAATGATAAAGACCGAGAATTTTGTTTGGTTTCATGGAAGAAAATATTTTTTGGTAATTGTCTGCCTGTGTAGCATCAGATATGAGGAGTAATACATGGTCACTACTAGACACAGTCTCTATAATTTCACGAAGAGTTCCACTTTCTTCTGAAAATCATGCTGCACGTGCCTCAGCAAAAGATTGGATCCTTTACTCAAGTCAATCTTCACTACAATGTCTCGTTTTTCTTCTACCAAAGAATCCCTCAAATTTGGAGCGTGGGCTAGTCATAGCTACAATCTATTTGGTGTGCATTTGTATTGAGTTTTAAAGTGCACAAGGTTTAGATAAATGAAAACGTGATTTGGATCTCGATGTTCGCAACTTTTATATGGTTAGAATGGAATTTGGGTTGAATTCTTCTTTGTATTGTGGAGCGATTCTTTCCAACCTGAAAGTTTTATTCTTTGGGCAATTTTTGTGGAGAACTCTCATTTAGATTTTTGTGGATAAGTATCTTTGAGATTTTAAGATGCTTTGAAGATGGTGTTCTAGTTATATAGTTAAAAAAAAAATTATTGTTTTGGGTGATAGTTATATTTATAATCTTATTTATAAAAATCAAATGATCCAAAAACACAATGAACATGCTAACTATTCAATAAATTAATGTCACATATCATATTCTAGGAACATTAGTCACAGGAATTCTTACTAAGGTCAAGCTCATGTCAAAATTCTTAAAAAAATACAAAAATTACATGCAAACAAATTCTTAAAACAAAAAAATATACAATGAAACAAACATAAAACAAAGATTTTATCCCAGAACTCAAAACTCTGAAAACCAAATTTATTTTTCATTATAATATTCCAATGTTACAATACATTATATACATGTGGAATAATTCAGAAACATCAATCCATTAACCCTGGATTAGAACATAATAGCCATTTTCTTTGACCAAATCTACAAAATACCATGGGAAAAAACCATCCTACCCAAAACCATGCACAAAAACTATGTTCAAAACCATGGGTACGTTTTCCCACCATCCTTGGGTCAACCCCCCATCCTTGGGTCTACCCAACTATTATTGGATCCGCATAAAAAAATTCCATAGGTGCCACCGAGATCTCATGTAAGGGGGCTACCCCCCTACTACAACTCCCCCACTACACACAATACTAGTTGTGGAAAGAATATCACACCCATTGATACAATCATTATGCCCACTAGACTAAAAGAAATCTAGTCTACCAAGAAGAGACACAACCCTAGCTTAGAGGCAATCCAATCCCTAGCACACACAAAGAAAAACATGACCTTCAAGATATTGGTAAAAAGAGCATCACATAGATACATACTAATCTTGAAGGACCACGAGTCAATGGAAAGTCTCAAAACCACAATTCAAAAACATTAGGGTTCCCAATAAGGTAGCAAAATATTCGTTACAATATTATAATATTCTCAAATATTATAGGATGCCCTAAGGCTCCAACAAAACATCTGCAAGACAACTACTCTCTAACCAAAAAAACTACCACATAAAAAAAATGGTCACACACTAAAACAAAGATCTGGCAACCCTAAAAGCCCTTTTTTCCAAATAATAAAGACGTGGAGGATCAAAATGACCCTCCCCAACCCAAAATAGATAATGAGGAAATGCCATGAACTAACACACAGTTAGAGTTCCCTCCACA
Source organism: Pinus tabuliformis (assembly GCA_031772625.1). NCBI lineage: Eukaryota > Viridiplantae > Streptophyta > Pinopsida > Pinales > Pinaceae > Pinus > Pinus tabuliformis. Next base: position 86,504,639 of record CM062819.1, on the reverse strand, counting down.
AACCATAAATCCCAATCAAAACATAGAGATGGCATTCACGCTGAATCTTGAAGTCATGGAAGTAGAAGCAACAAAGAACAAAACAATGCCAAGAACTAAAAGATCCCTTGAAACATAGAGCTGTAAACCTTAAAAGGAGCTCCGAAGTACTATAAACTCAATGAATACAACAGTGGTTGTTATCAAGGCTGCCCTGGGAGTAAGGAAGGGTGTAAAAAAAGAAAGAGGAGAAAGACAAAGTGAATTATTTATACAGTTATAAAAGATGTTAAGCTTACTCTCTAACTAGTTTTTTCTCTTCTTTGCTCTATTACCAGGGCTCTATGTCATTATTGTGACCATTCTAAGTAATCATTTATCTTGGAATACATACTAATGAAGTGTTTACAAAATATAATTTTATTTCATTGATAATAAAACTGCTTCTTTTAGGTAACCATTATATATATATATATATATATATATATATATATATATATATATATATATACAATGTGGCTAACTACAGGGGAACTCAACCAGTGATTTTCCATGAAAGTGTGTCTTAACAAATGACCCTATCACCATCTATAAAATGAAGCATCTTAACAATAATATTTATAATTATAATAAATTTTAACTCTTTATTATTGTTGGACACCTAATCCTAAAGGGTTAGTGTGGAAGCTGAAAAGACTAAGCAGTCCAAGAGACCTTGGGATCTGAATCCCAAGAGTCACCTATTGTACTATAAATGTGTATCTTATGTTAATAAAAAAATGCACTCACTGATTTATCTTTCCTATTGTTTGTTGTCCATGTGTGTTCAACATGGTATCAGAGCGAGCAAATTCTGGCCCTGCTCATTTTTGAACCACTTGTTTTGTGGTCTCTACCTACATGTCAGTTATGTCTTTCTACTAATTAGAATTGATCAGAATTGCCACCTTATTGAGCGTTTTATTCCTCATTCTGCGCCATATTATTTCCTGCGCTCTGGGCCTGACACTGACACGGTATCTCTGCCCTTCCTGCGCTCTGGGCCTCACACTGACACGGTATCTCTGCCCTTGTCAGCTCATACTTGAGCGACTTGTTTTGTTTTGTGGCCTTTCTACATAAAACGCTTCTGCGCCACTGTGTATTCTCTTCGATTTTTTTGATAACGCTCAGAAAACGCTTCTGCCATGTGATGTGTTGCATCTGCTCTGCAATCACTGCACCCAATCCATACCACGAAATCGCCCCATCATTTTCATTCTGTTTCTCATCTGAATAATTAGGCTGTAAGCTAGCAGTCTCTGGCTTTTCAGTCGACAACTGTGCCGGCTTCGACTCCCCACCATCAGGAGAAAAGATGATTGAAATATCAACGGAAGTGGAGAGGTCTGGTTATGGAGGTGGTCTTCTGAGGAGATTTTGCGCCTAAATTTCCAAAATTTTGGCAAAAGGTCTGCGCAAGGCGACGTCTCCATCATATCTTTCTCGTCCGGGGCTTTTTCATGAATAATTTTTTTGTGATAGGAGCCACACTGTGAACCGAGATCGATTAGCATCAGGGTTCGGATGAAGGAACCAATTACAACAGGCGAGTAGGATTCTATAGCCTCGAGCAGGAAAATTCGTTCCAGATCAAGGTTGAAAACGGCGATTCAAGTGAAGAATTTCAAGAGGCGGGAGGGTTCAGTCTGTGGTGATTGCATGCGTGGATTATAAGAGCTTTAGGAGGCCTCAAGTCTGTTGCAAAGGTGAATGCTCTCACTGTTATTTCATACCTCCCTACCTTGGGACCGGCGATTGCAGAATGTCTGAGGGATGCAAGCACACCTGTTACGACTTGTTGAAGAACGCTGTGCTCTGCATGTTTTCCAGCTAACAAAAGGCATGGAAAATGTCCAAGCTGCGCAAAAGTATATCACTGGTCTTGATACTCGACGCAGAGCAAGCATACCAGCTTCTACACAAACAGCTTTTAACTGTGCACCATTAAAATCATCAGTGGAATGTGCAAGCTCTTCAAAGTTGACATCTGGATGAACAGTCATTTTTATTGAATGAATCTGTAAAATCCGTGCCCGTGCATCCTCTGTTGGGTGAGGGAATTCTATCTTCCTGTCTAGACGGCCTGAACGCATTAAAGCTGGATCTAAAATATCTGCACGATTTGTTGCTGCTATGACCTTTATACGTTCATCACTGCTGATTCAGTAACTCAAGCATCGTGTGTTGCACTTCTCTATCTCCACTTACTTCGTTGTCAAAACGCTTTGTTCCAATTGCATCAACTTCGTCTATAAAGATAATACATGGGGCTTTCTCCTTTGCAAGTTGAAAAGCATCGCGAACGAGTTTGGCACCATCTCCGATGAACATCTGGACTAATTGTGGACCAGCAAGTTTTAAAAATGTTGCATTTGATTGTGCAGCACATGCACGAGCGATGAGTGTTTTTCCTGTTCCTCGAGGCCCATAAAGTAGTATTTAGAAGGAAGAGAGTCACATCAAAACCAGTTCATGGTATCAGAGTCCCTCTACAGGGTCTGACATCCGGAGATAATTATTCCTCTGAGCAGGGAAGCATTATCGTTGTCATTTCTCTGAATTTGAGTTTTTTGGATGAAATTCTATCGCAGAATTCAATTTGGCTATCTACATGCATGTCTGTTTAATTTGATACTGTGCACAAGCTTTCGCTTATAGACAAATGGATGTGCCTCGTTGCAGTTGTATTGTTGAATGGTGAATGCAGTATAACTGGAGTTAACGCTCATAGATGATTTGTAAGTCAAATTTTTTATGACTTGGCACATGCTCAAGCAGATTTTAAGAGCAGTATTGAAGCCACCTCGAAGCAGATTTGGTGTTGTCTGTGGAACAATTTGAAACAACCTCTGAGTGAAGTGATTCGTGGAGAAGTGATAAGCATTGTGAAGTGAATTTGAAGCATTTTTGAAGACATTTTTAGAAGTCATTTTTTTGCAGTTTCTTGTAGAGATTTTGGAGCAGTTTCTTGTAGAGATTTTGCATGATTTCCATAGCAGCTAGATGCTCTGAAGTTTGAAGTTGAGGACAACGCTCATCTTCACATTTATATATTTTTTGCATTAGTGATGTTATGCTCCAGTTCATTCTTGAAACGAACTGTGGATTGTTGATTTACCATGTGCCCAATTGTACCAATGTTTATTGTAGCTTGACGAGAAATGTTTATTGTAGTTTAACTTGGTAACATCCAGCTTACTCAGGTCCTGCTCCATCAACCATTTTCGCGACATTGTTGCCACTTGATAAGCCCTTACAATATCTTGTAGTAAGAGTACAATATTATTTTTCTGTTGCTGTTGCCTCAGTTGTGTTTTTTAAGTGACATTGAAGAAAAATGGCCAGACTTGAAGATGCATTAAAGTTATTGAATATCCTAATTCATTCCACTGTTGATGAGATGGTCAAAGTTAACAAAGAAACTCTCTTTGACATCCAAACCTCTCTGAAAACTGCACGTGAGAATATTGAGTTTTTGCAGCTTGAAACAAAGCTACAACAGGAAGAATTACACCAGTGGAGTCATCATTCTGAACCTGTTTCTGTTCAGAACAATGTAGCAGACTCCCATAAACAGCAAGTCAATAATGTTACAGTTCATTCAGATAAAGCAGCAAAGTTACATGCAGATGCAAAGGTTCAGTCTACACTTCCCAAGCCCATCATCAGACCTTGGGAACAGCTTGTCCACAACAAGCACAGAACTGGTCTTGGATATGACAAGGACTTGTCCTTTCATATTCCAGACTATGCCAAGCCCATTCAATTTCAGAGTGCTGGATTCATTTATGACAGTTCAGGTGCTCCTCATGACAGTTCAGCTCCAGCTGTTCCAGATTCTGCCCCTCTTCCACAGCAACACCAGCAACAACAACAACAAAAACAACAGATCGTGAAATGCCAACACTGTGACCAAGTTGGCCATCTGAAAGATCACTGTTTTGATCTTCATCCATGTGAGCACTGTCATAAAACCAGCCATTCTTCACACAGGTGCTTCAAAAACAAACATCCTGCAAGAACAAAGATTCATCTAGGATGAATCGCTTCTTGGCAATGGGCATCAACAGCCAAGAAGATATTCCAAACACATATCAGAACTTGTTCCAAAGTATTGAACAGTCTTGAAGTTGAGTTTTCTCCATCTTCTCACCTTGTACCTGACAGGGGGGAGATGATGGTCATCTACAAGCTTCAAAGTCAAATCAAGCAAGCCTGAGCCACATCCTGCCACACCAGTTTCAGAGTTGTAGCCAGAGACAAGATGCCTGAACATGCCTTCAGTTGGCAATCTGGGACACTTCCTCTAGCAGAAGACTCCAGCTTCTTGCCAGTTTTGGAAGAATTTCAGGAATCACAGAGTTGTTGGTTATCCTTAAACCATCACACGTTGAGACTTCCCTTTTCAGGTTGAAGTTTTACCTTTTATGCGGGGTGAGACCTCCCTTTTATGGTTGAAGGTTTCCCTTTTTAAAACAATAGGATCACTTCCTCTAGCAGAAAACTTCAGTTTCTTCCCAGTTTTGGAAGAGTTCCGGGAACTGCACTAAGCGTTCCAGTGTTGGTGGTCATCCTTAAACCACTGCCCTTTATACCAAAATTTCATAGAGCACATTCAGCCTAGTGCTGCCATGCATTTTTGCACATTTTGTATTACAGCTCTCTTCTTGGACTCATACATAACCCTTCGGATTAAGGGGGGGAATGTTGGACACCTAATCCTAAAGGGTTAGTGTGGAAGATGAAAAGACTAAGCAGTCCAAGAGACCTTGGAATCTGAATCCCAAGAGTCACCTATTGTACTATAAATGTGTATCTTATGTTAATAAAAAAATGCACTCACTGATTTATCTTTCCTATTGTTTGCTGTCCATGTGTGTTCAACAATTATTTTTTTACTTTAAGAAAATATTTGCTAATTACTTAATAATTAAATTAAAATTTTAAAAACTTATGCCAGATACAGCTATTTACGTAATAGATATACCATACCACATATAGACTGTGAAATAAAAGTAACAAACAGTTCATGATCACGGTTGTGGAGCAAGTGACTCGCTTCTGCATGTGGGACAGGAGATTTTGTGAGTAAACCACTGGAGAATGCAATGCGAATGATAAATATGGTTGCAAGGCAATTGTTTTGCGCCCTCACCGTTTGCAAAATCGTCGTGACAAATTGGGCACATCATGTCATCTCCGTTTGCACTGTCGTTATGCCCAATTATAACGTCCGGCAACCCATCCACGACTTCTGCAGAACTTGTAGTCTCAACAAGCTCCTCTCTAAAATAATTCATGGCAATACTGATCAGTTCATGTTCAAAATTGAAATTATATGTATTCTCCTCTAGATGTTGCATGATCTGGCGTCGATTGAACCTGGAATTCCATATAATTTGGGTGGAGTACTGGACTACTCCATTGTCCGGGTTGCGAAAATCCATAAGGTATCGAATTATAATCGAATTTTCAGCGAATCTAAATGTTGTGACATAGTCGTCACTCACATTTTCATTACCTACAATAATTCTATGGCGCCGTACGGTCTCTCCTTCCCATCGATTACCTAATTCACGTACGTCAATATTCTCTGCTAAATTCTCTAATTCCCGACGGCCCCCCGGAATTGACTGATCAAATGCAGCTCTACTCACATTCCTCACAGTCACAGTCGACACCAAGTGTTGCCCAACGTTTTCCCCTTCAATTCTGTTGGTTTGGGTTGTTGTCATGTCCTCCGTTGAATTTTGTAAGGCATTAGAAACAATACCTGCGTTTAGCTCGCCTTCCACGTACCTCATAATACTGAGAACATATTCTCTCTCCCGTATCTCATATAATCCGCGTTGTTGCGCGTACATTTGGGCATCTCCAACCCTTTCATATGTTTCTTCCATTATTTCTAAATGACCAAATTCAAATCTCCGTGTAAAATTTCTCGCATTCGATGAAAAATATGAAGATGCGTATAACCTTCGGTGTTGAGAAACCTTGATTTAAAGTGGCGTTATATACGCTATTTTAAGGCGGTTGCAAAGCCGACATTCATTGATTAATTGTAAATTCAAATCACTTCTACCATAAAAACACCGGCAAGTTTTTATTATTTGGAGTTGAAGTTTGTGGCCATGGAGACTTCATGGGCTTTTATTCTCTTCCAAAATATGAGAAGATATGTTTTGAAAATTTAAAAGTAATTTATATTCATTTGAAATGGATTTGAATATTGTGTAAATGGAGAATTCATGACTTTTAACTATTCCCTAGGGAAGAAATGTTTACTCTTTTCTAAAGATATGGGCACTTTTGTTTTTTTAATCTAATAAATTTATTTTAGTTAAAATCAATTATCTATATTTAAGTTTTAAATTTTAAATTATTTTTAAAAGTTATAAATTTTTTTGTGTGTGTATAGAATAAGAGGTGATGGGGTGCACTGATTTGAAGATTAGCAGTGGGTGTGATTCTCAAGGGATGATTTAGATGTTTTTGAGTTTTCTCAAAAACTTCAATAATTTGACAAACAAACAAAAAAAATTATAATATTTTATTGATTTATATATTAAATTTTATTATTTTTTTTATTAAAAATGAATAGAATTTTTATCAAATATTTTAACATAGTGATATAACAATTCATTCCTTGTGTTTCCAAGTTATATAAAAAAAATACTTTGATTTTATATTTATTTGGAAAGTGATTTTAAAGATTTATTAGTGGTTAATTTCATTTTAGTTTTTCAATATAAGATGCATTAATAAAATGTTCTAGAAAATTAATTTAACTCATTAATAAAGCATCCTCTTTATCCTTATGAAATGAGCTATATTCTAGCCAATTGTATGTTACAAAGTCATTTCCCTTTTTGGGGACTTTGAACACAAGATTGGGAAATATCTTTAATTCTACATTACTTTAGCCTAGTGGCCTACCACACATCCATAGAATCAATAGGACAAGGAGAATCATTTAATGGTATTGGAGCCAAGCAAAGTGATCTTCTTACCCAAATTTCTTGTTAACAACCATTCAACAGTGAGACTTGTTCACTATGCAGCTTTCACACTCATTCTCGCATAATAAATTGAAGAAACCAGCTTCCTCACACTCATTCTCTCATAATAAATTGAAAAACCAACTTCCTCTAGAAACCAATAGACCTAGGAAGCACTCATTCTCTTATAATTAATTGAAAAAACCAACTTCCTCTAGGAAACTCGTAGACATAGGAAGACCAACGTGGGGTTTAATGGTAGATACTCCTCCATCACTACAGTTGGTTAGAAATTTTGATAAAAAAAGTTATATACGTTTAAAGGAAATTTTTGAATGTTTTGTACCCTATATTATTATAATTTTATTTATATAAATAATATTATATATATATATATATATATATATATATATATATATATATATATATATATAATTTTGTAAATAAGTGTTTTTTAGAATCCAATATGAAATTGTACCAAGTATGTCTAATTAAGCACCCCAAAAGTTGCTTTAACCACAAGCTCCACTAATTAAATTAACACTTGCAAACTATTACAAATATACCACAGATATATATATATATATATATATATATATATATATATATATATATATATATATATATATATATATATTCCTAAATGATGAAACAAATTTATCATAATTTTTTTATTTGATTTGTTACTCAAAATAATGTTGAATTTTTAAATTCATTGACATCATAAAAGTTTTAATTAGAAAAAAATGAAGTATTACGTGAAAGTAATATCTATTAACTATTACATTGTAGCGATATAAACTCAACAACATTCTTGATTCAAACATGTGGTGGTGTAACGATATGAACTCAACAACATTCTTGATTCAAACATGTGGTGGTGTGAAACTGTAACCATATAAACTCATCAACATTTGTTGTTCAAACAAGTGTTTGTATAAAAATTTTGTATATGTTCAAAAGCCATAAAAAAAAAATCATTATCCATGAAATTTATAGGTAAGGGTAAAGTCACTTATCATGATAGGCATAGGCAAAGGTGAGCTACAAAAATAATTAATAGTGCACAATCATGCCGATAGTTAATAGTACACTGTCATGGCAATGACTAGATGACCCCCTTGCAATAGGGCTAATAGCCACAAAATTTATTTTATAACTTTAAATATTAAACATTATCGTTGAACTATTAATAGTTTAGAATTTTGAACTAGATCATTGTCACTATATCTTTTTATGATTTCTACAAATTACAATGAAGACTGGAATACGTTCACATCCAACTTTGGATAATACATATTCATAAAATAAAATAAGAAAAAAAAATCATTCTAAAATAATTATTTCTTTAAAAAAATTTCCAAAAGCTATTTTAAATGATTGTTCAAAAACTAGATCATCAAGCTACTTGTTCCACAAACAATATAATCATTAATCTTGCGAGCCAAATAATTCCAACTATTCCATCTAAGCACAAAACACACCCGGTCTATATATAAACATAATTACATAATAATATAAAAATTGCCAAGATCATATTACTCAGAGGACATCACTCTCCATCTAAGGCACTCCAACTATTCCATCTAAGCACAAAACACACCCGTTCTATATATAAACGTAATTACATAATAATATAAAAATTGCCAAGATCATATTACTCAGAGGACATTATTCTCCATCCAAGGTGCCTTGCCAAACCCATTAAACTATAACTACCTATGAATTGATCTCATAAGCCATAGTAAATTCGTTGTTATGAATTGGAGGTTTAACTGCCCCCATATATATATATATATATATATACATTTCTTTTCTTTTTTCTTTTTTCTGTGAGTACTGCCATCAATTTCCATTTTATCTTCCACATTAAATAAAATTAACCAAGTATATTTATCCTCACTATATTTACATTTTTTAGCATTAATAGTTTTAAATACACTAATCATATTTGCTAATGTTAAAACAACATGGCTAGTGAGGATAAATATAATCCGTAAGTTTATTTAATGGTGGAAGATAAAATGAAAATTGACTTCAATACTCGAACACCAAAATATCTATAAAACTAAGGTAGGCATATCATAGCAATAGCTAAGTATTTAACTTTATCTTTTAACTATGTATATATTTTTCTCATGGTTCCTTTACACACAAGATTTTTCATTTAAAATCTAGTTGAATAAACTCAAAAAACTGCATAGCTTGTATGGTTGTCAATATTCACTAGAATGGTCCCTCTCAATTTGTTGCATAACCTAGCACGTTACTACTTAACAGAGATCAAAATCAAAGTAGCTGACTATAAACATTTGAACTACCATGACGATTTCTTTAAGTAAATTTCCTTAATGCATTGAAATTGTTGCATGGAGATACATTAATTTATTGATAAATGCCCTATAACTTGAAAGACTCAAAGCACACAGCTAAAGACAAAAAAAAAATAGCAAGCAACTCTTTAACTCCTAGACATAAGTTTACAAAACATCAAATTCTAAACCTTGAAGGACAATTGCAATAGTCCTCTACTACTACCACAAAACTATCACTACAAGAGTACGCAGCTACAACAGTGGCTATGCATATTTCTTATATCCCAGATCAACTACATTTAAACAAAAATTAAGTAGGTTGTTTTCCATTCTAAGAGCTATATTGATGGTGGCGCACCTTCGAAGCTTATCAGGTCATGGCGTTGGAACCTGTTAGAATGTGAGCAAGCTAAGTAATCATCTCTAACACTCCCTATGACCCACAACTTAACCTTGACACGAATTAAAAATGTGTGCTAGTTTAAATATAACTAGGCTTAAAATGACTCAAAAACTATGACTTGACATTTTTAGCTAGATTTATTTTTCTTTTTCTTCATGCTCTGAATTGTTTGATTTTTGTCTTTTTGTTGTAGGCTCCAAATTTCAGTTTCTTATAAAATCATTTCATTGTGTCAATGCATGTCCTTTACTTCTTAAAAATATGTGTGTATGTTGACTCTTGCCACTTGTCATCTTTCTCTTTTATAGTTTTCTTTTCATTGTGTCAATGGATGTCCTTTACTTCTTCAAAAATATGTTTGTATGTTGACCTTTGCCACTTGTCATCTTCTAAAGTTTTCTCATCATTATCAATCTTCTGATTATCAATTTGTTGCAACATAAGTTCATAATATAATTTTATCTCTTGAGTACTCAAATACATGAAAATTTGATTGACAATTTTAGTTTACTTAGTTCATGCTATTTTCATCACTCATTGTTGCAGTTTCAATGATGACTTCATCAATACATGGTATTTCAACCCATGCTTCAAGGAACTTTAATTCTTATTCAAATTTTGTTATTTGATCTCTTTTCCTTCTAATATCTACACACAAAATCAATGTTAAGTTTATATGAAAAAACATCTTCAAAACAATATTGGTTGTGTTCATTATGCTCTAAAATGATAGCTTTCTTCTATTCTTCCTTCTTTAACTCTTTAGATGCCTCATAATTTTGATTTTGATTCTCCACCTCTGCTTATGCAAACATGTTTTCTTATGTTTATTTTCTAAACACGAGTGGGTTTCTTTTGCCAAATAACAACATATCAATAAGATGTTTTTGTTGCATCAACAGTTAATTCTTCTTCATCATAGTTGGTTGTGTTCATTATGCTCTAAAATGATAGATTTTTTTTCTTCTTCCTTCTTTGACTCTTTAGATGCCTCATAAGTTTGATTCTTCCAAATAACAACATATCAATAAGACTTTTTTGTTCCATCATCTGCAGTTAATTCTTCTTCATCATAGTTAACATCAACAATTTCAATTGTTCGATACATTAAATTAGTTTCTTCTCCATTAGTAGCATTATCTATGCCAAATTCAACACCTTCTCATAACAGACCATCAACTACAAATCCACCTTCATTTTCACCTTCAAACACTGCTACAATAGGTTGCACAACATTAGTATCTTTGACTTCATTACCCACCTTACACAAAATTCTACTTCCAAGATCTTCGATGCTTCCTTGGAAGTTGTAGTTTTTATTACCTTGCACAAAAATTTATCTTCCAATCCATGTTTTATAAAATTTAATGCTAAAGCTTCACATACTTCATCAAATAGGTTATTAGAATGGTACTCAATTAACTCTTTAGCTCCAAGAAAATTTAGCATTTTGATAAACCAAAAATCAAAATATTTAATAGTAATTAAATAGAGGAGTTTGTAGAAGATCAAAGCTACACCAATCACCATCCATCTCTTCTCCGTCTTTTGCTAGAATACTCAATTCATTGGCTCTGCCTGAACTTCTCTAAATATGGCAACGAGAATCCTCAGTTCCTGGGCTCTTCCTGAACTTCTCTAAACATGGTAATGAGAATCCTCAGTTCCTCAGCTCTCGTCTGAGCTTCTCTAAACATGACAACTATCTTTTCTTTTTTATTCATTTCTTAATGTGGAGTAGCCTTTTTCAACCCATGATTGTTGTCTTTCATCTTTCTTATAGTTGCTTTAGTGAGCTTTAGTGAATGCATGAGGCTATCTTCCATATCTCCACAAAAAAATATCATACTTAACCAAACACCAAAAAAACATACTTAACCAAGAACCAAAAACAATTTGTAGGCAAAAACACCAAAAACAATTCGCAGGCAAACAAACTTTTGCAAAACTTACATCTCTCTTCAAATAAAATCCTCTACCTTTCTCTTTTAACTCCAATAGTCTCCAACGACGGCCTTTTCCAACATCTCCAACATTTCGAACAAGAGCGCAATCTCGTTAGAGATCATGGATAAAAACATTAACACAATCTCCAATATATCGAAAACTAACACAGTTTGAGTCAATCTCAAAAGTGTCGATTCCATATCATTAAACAAAACACCATCCTCTAAAAAAACTCTACAAATATTAAAATCCTAGTCCTCCTCATATCTTTAACGAAGCGTATGAACATGCACTTAATGAATTTTAATTTTAATTTATAAAGATATTGTTGAGGAGATTAGATACCATGATAACGTCTGGGCAAATTAAAGTGACCACACAGCGAAGAAATCCACACTTAAACAATCAGAAATAAAAGGATCACTTGATATTCAAGTCGTCTCTGTATCGAGAACAAGATTTGTTGGCTTGACCGAATGCACTGCAACTTACATGATCTCATATATCAGGACTCATGCTCACACACAAGGGGTTTTACTCCAACCTCCTGATACTCCAACAGCTACACATAGCTTGGTGATGATATGGCTCCCTTGGAATAATGCCTCCAAAATTTGAAAAATCCACCTCACAAAAGATAGGAATATGTGATCCCCTTAGCCACATAGCTTTCACGAGATTTCCACACTAAGCGCAATTTACTTCCGCACTTCAAACCAAACCAAAGTCTCATTGTTGGATTCTTCTTCTCACACTACACCAAGCTCTAATACCAATTGAAAGATGCGTAGCACAAAGTGAAAGACCCAAAGAAAAACACAACTATGACTGTTAAATTATAGAAAAACTAGACATGTATTAAAATAAAACTGAAATTTTGACACAAAACAAAACATAGCTACTACTGTTAAATTAAAGAAATCCTAGACATGAATTAACATAAAACTGAAATGTCAAAGCAACTACAATTGTATAAAACACTAACCGTTCCCAATTGAGCTACATTTATACAAAAATTTTATTGTCCCTTCAGGTTGAAAGAGCTATGGTAGTGGCCGCTTCAAAGCTGAACACGTCATGGCGGTGGCGCCCCTTTGAATCTGAGAAATATGTTCCGGTGAGACAATGTGCGTTGAGGCAGTGATGACACGTTGGTAAACAGGCGTAATTATCTCCAACATGATTGTCTAAACAATCTCTAAAAAATTTGCATCCACTCCATAGGATGAAGTATGTGACTTACTAGAACCACAATCCTGCCAATTGACAAATGTCAATGGAAATAATTATAACTACATAGGTGTTGCACTGTGCCCCAAATTTAGTTTGCAAACCAAAGAAAAACATTATTGTTCGCACAAAAGTTACTTCCAAAACTAAACAGGAATGCAATAACATTTTCATTTTGATTAAAGAGCAAATAATAACGTTGAGAAAATTCATAAAGAACCCAAATTTTACGAATTTTGTAAAACATCATTCCATTAACTAAGCCTCAGATCTCTCCCCATTTGATTGTCTGTAAAATCCCAAAAAATGAAAAAGCATTGTTAAATGATACACTTCAGAATCTAGAGTTTAGACATCCTATGTAGTTCTTGGCCAAATAAAGAGCAACAAAAAGAGTAGAATTTAAACTATATTCCCAATTTACAATTTCTTCAAATTTGTAATCTAAGACAATATTCAAGGGATGGCTCATGTCAGACCAGGCAGTAACTCCTCAAATCAATTCATTGATATTCATTTAGGTTGGTGTTTATTATATACATGAGGGAGAGACTATTCATTTCATCTCCTACTCGCCATTCAAATTTCTTATTATTTATTTATATCAATTACACTTATTCACCCAATCTTGATGATTAGGTGTAAGAATTCCCCCCCTTAATCTGAAGGGATGTTGGTGAGTCCAAGCATCGTTCCCAATCTTTCAAGCTTTTCTCTTCGAAGCGCTTTGGTGAAGATGTCTGCAATTTGCCCATTAGTGGAACAATGGCGGAGATGGATTGTTTTGGCCTCAATATGATGTCAAATGAGATGATATTTAGTATTGATGTGATTTGTTCCATCATGGAACTTTGGGTTCTAGGCCAAATTTATTACCGAGGTATTGTCAATCATGAGTGGAGTTGATTGTACTTGTTTTACCTGCAAATCTTCACGAATTTTCTTGAGCCACACAATTTCTTTTGTTGCCTTAGCTGCTGCCACATATTCTACTTCTGTTGTGGAATCTGATGGAACTGATTGTTTGCGTGATCTATAAGAGGCAGCTCTTGATCCAAGACTCATAGCATAACCTGAAGTAGATACCCCAGTTTCTTTGTCTCCATTGAAGTCTAAATCAAAGTATCCAATCAAGCTGAAGTCGTCCACCTGTGTATACTTGATTCCAAAGTCTTGAGTTCCCTTCAAGTACCTTAGAACTCTTTTTGAAGCAGACCAATGTCCCTCACAAGGCTTTTGAATAAATCTGGAGAGGATTCCAACAGCAAATGAAATGTTTGGTATAGTAGTAGTTAGGTAGTTGAGACTTCCTACAAGATGTATATACTTTGTTGCATCCTCAAATTCCTTTCCTTCAATGGATGTGAGCTTTATGTTTTGTTCCATTGGAGTAGTAAGAGGATTGCATTCCGTCATGCCAAACCTATTCAACAAATCTCCAATGTACTTCTTTTGAGAAAGGAATATGGACTTCGAATGTTAAGTTACTTCAATACCAACATAGTAATGAACATAGCCCAAATCAGTGATTTGAAAACCTTTCCCCAAATCCTTATTTATGGGTGCAATGTAGATTTCATTGTTCCCTGTCATCAAAAGGTCATCTACATATACCACAAGATATACAACTGTTTTTCCAACTTTCCTGACAAATAAAGCTGCATCATCAAGATCATAATGTTTGAAATTAAGTTTTAGAAGATGCTTAGTTAGTTTTTCATACCAAGCTCGCGGTGCTTGTTTGGGGCCATACAAGGATTTCACAAGTTTTCATACTTTATGTTCATGTCCTTTTACAGCAAATCCTTTAGGTTGGGACATAAAAAAATTCTCTTTTAGATCTCCATTCAAGAAAGCAGTTTTTACATCCATTTGATGGACTTTCCAACCATTCTGCACTGCTAGGACAAAGAGTGTCCGGATGGTAGCCCATTTTGCTGTGGGGGAAAAAGTCTCCTCATAATCGACCCCTTCCTTCTGTGCAAAACCTTTTGCCACAAGCCTGGCTTTGTGCTTGTCAAGTGAGCCATCAACTCTATACTTGTTTTTGTAGACCCACTTGTAGCAAATTTTTTCACAAGAGAGTCAATGTTAATATCTCTGAGATTTCCATTTGGTTGCAATGACTCAAGATAATTGGAGTAAGTAGGATAAAGTGCCTTGAGAAAAGCGATAAGAGGAATATCCAATTCAAGCCTAGTGGCTTTGATATCATGCATTATAGATTTTACTTCGATGGAAGAGCAAGAGGATCATTATTTTGTAATTCAAGAGTGAAGAGTTTAATCATGAGTTGAACAACTTCAAGTGCAAAGTGTGAGTCATAGAGTTCTTTTATCTTTTGTAAGGCTGTGAAAGAAATTGAAAATGAAGAAATATGGCGACTCACCTCTTCACTTACAGATGCTGCAATTAATGCATAGGCTTTGCTGTTCTTATTTTCCCAAATGGTGAACTCTTTGTCTGAGGTAGGCTGTTGTGTCTCTTGGTCTCCGTCTCCAACACATACTCCTTTCCACAGCTCATTGAAAATGAGGGTGTGTTGTATCTTCTGGGACCACTCAGGATAGTTCTCCTTGCCAGTGAGAACTACTCGCACAATAGATATGATTGAATGCGTTGTAAAATCTGAGTGCTGTAAAAATACTTATGCTGTCAAAAAATGAACTTTGGTGGTAATTTTGCAAAGAAAAATTACAATTCAAAGGGGCATTGATATGATAGTACTATATTGAAACATAGTACTATAATGAAAAACATAGAGTATTCAAACTAGGCCCAATGCACCAAGATTCATTCAGTTACAAGTCACAATCCAAGTCAATGACTAAGTGCTAAGCATTGAGCTCCAAACCACTATAGATAGAATAGGCAGCACAATATTACACAAAAGAGGCAACGCGCATGTATTAAAATGATGTATTGAAAAAAAAGTAGTGTATTAAAACCATCCAAAAACCGGAGCAGGCTTACAACAGTGGTACTATCCAAAACTGGAGCAAGCTTCCAATATGCCTAACCTTCATGGTTAGGGAAATCTCAGGCAAAATTACCAAAGTCACCTCACTGATAACAGTTCCCCCCTCCAACACGGTCGTTGCCACCAGCACGAGCACCACCACCATTGGTGCAGTCTCTAGCAAAGTGGCCAGACTCTCCACACTTGTAACAACTTCCACCATTCACCAGAACGAGCGGCACCATCAAACGAATTTCAAATGACCATCACCAGAATGAGCTTATTGTTCAATGCAACATATATACCATGGCCTTTGCATAGGTCAATGCAGCATGGGTTGGTTTGCTATGCATTCACGCACCAACAATCAATAGTCATCAATGCAGATTTCAATATATTTTGATAGCAGCCCATTTGCATCAAACAACTTCTACAATTCCGATAGTTCTTCCACTGATTTTTTGTTTTTTGAAAATATTCAATGCATAATTAAAGGCATATGCACTTATGCAGCAAGTAATTGATGTATAGAGAGTAGCGACAAGAGCAACATTTTGTATGCAGGTGAATAATAGTGAATAGTAGCGAGTAATTGATGTACAAAGAGCAGCGACAGGAGCAACATTTTGTATGCGGGTGAATGAAAGAGAATAGTAGGTGGAGCAACAATAGGAGCAGTGTAGTAGGGAATAATAGAGAATAATGCATTCGGGTCAGTGGAAGCATCAGATCTGCCAGGCTAGCAATCTGCATATGATTCAGAATATCATAGGAAAAATAGGGAGTTACAAAGCAGAGGGAAGCCAAAATTGGTGTTGGCTCTGATACCTTGTCAGACAAGGCAGCAACTCCTCAAATCAATTCATTGATATTCATTTAGGTTGTTCTTTATTATATACATGAGGAAGACACTGTTCATTTCATCTCCCAGTGACTATTCATATTTCTTATTATTTATTTACATCAATTTCAGTTATTCACCCAATCCCGATTATTAGGTGTCAACAACCCATTAACTAGTTTTTCTTCACAATTAATTTTATAAATTTGGTCAATATGTCAAAAAGATATTTTATTCCTTTCAAAGACAGGGAAAATATACAAAAGCATCTCCAAATTAAGTTAAATCCTTTACAATGGCTAGCAACTGCAGAGTTAGCATACTTATAATTTTTCTAGTTATTTGAACTTTGATATTGAAAAAGGAATGTCTTCGTATAAATAAATTAAAGAGATATTTCCACAACGACATTGAAGATATAATCAAGTCCGAACATCTAATGAAATATAAACCTTGAGAATGATGACTACCAGATTTGACTAGAGGGATGTTTAAGGGGCATAACATCTCGGCTTGGCATCACATATCTCCTCAAAAGTTTTGAAGATAATGGAGAATATCCTAGAATAGGTAGAGTTGGTTCACGTAACCTCAGGATAGGAATTAGTTTATATTTCTTAAGATGTTGTTCTAACTTCCCTAAAACCATGTTTTCTATTTAATGTGTAATGTGCATGAACAATGTAGAGTGCTCTGCAAAGCTAGACTCTCTTAGTTCAGACTCTCTTTCATACAGCTGACTAGTGGGTTTTATTTTATTAATATAAACATTATCATTTTTATCATGGTATCAGAGCGTCAAGGGTGAGTAACCTATACGCTGGCTAGCTGGTGGGTGGTTCTTTGAACTTGGATCATCGCAGTTGTGAGGAGGATAATTGTGACGAATTTGAAATCATTGTTGATTGTGAGTGCACCTCTGCACGAGTGCACCATAGCTCCTTCACACATATTTTAACCTTTTTCATCGCAAGTACTTCGTGTACAGCTGTGACGGTGTCACAGAAAAGACAGGCATATCTGCGATGATCGTGTAAATCATAGAAGCAGTGTGGGGAAGCCAAGAACAAGGTGGTAGCTGTCAAAGAAGTTGCGTGGGGAAGCCAAGAACAAGGATCCAGCTGACAACAAAAGGTTTTCTAGAGGCTGAGAAGAAAGCCATGGTGATCAACAGGTGTGCTGCGAGATAAAACAACATTGAAGAATAGTGATTTGTCTCTCTCACACATCTGGGGTAAATTTAACATCCTTTACCTATCGAATATTTTTCTTTTAAATTGTCAAGATGAATAACAATATGTTTGAAGCATGCTTGAATGATCATAACAAGCTCGATGGTTCCAATTATGCAAATTGGAAATTCAAGATGCAGACTCTGCTAGAAGTGCAGAGTGCTTGGACGATTACGAGTGGGGATGAGCGAGGCCCACGGCTGGATCAAAATCACTCCTAGATTGGGAGAAGCGAGAAGGTAGAGCAAGGACACTTTTGAAGATGTAAGTGAAAGACTGCATCGTACCTCACATTAGAGAATGTAAGACAGCTAACGAGTTTTGGGAAATTCTGAAGGAGTTGTATGAGATCAGGAATTCAAATCGTCTTCTGTTCCTCAAGAGTAAGATCCTATCCTTGAAGATGAAGGAAAGTGAAACAATTTCTTCATTCGTAGCAAGGATCAAGGATATGCAGAAAAATTAGCAGACATTGGTCATACAATTGACGATACAGATCTTGTAACCATTACAATGAATGGTGTCGCTGATGATTACCAAATGTTCATCACTAGGATAAATGCCAGAGAGAAGATCCCAAAGTTTGAAGAGCTGACAGGAATACTGATGCATAAAGAAGAAAGAATATAGACTCTGAAGCCCTAGAGTGTCAATCTTGCATTGATGGTGAAGAAAAACTTCTTCAAAGGGAAAGGAAGTTCACAACAGCAAAATGGAGCAAGTTCACAAAAACAGCCAAATCAAACCTAAGGTATGCATCCCAATAGAAGCTACATTGAAACTAAATGTTTTTTATTGTGGAAAATTGGGTCATATTTCCAGGGAGTGTAGGAAAAAGAAATATCATGAAGAACAACAGAAGTAGAAAAGACATGTAGGTCATCTCGCGAATGGTGATAAGGTGCAGAATTCAGATTTCTCATGGTAGATCGTGATGAAAATGTTGGTGAAAAGATTTGGTATGTAGATTCAGGAGCGTCAACACACATGACAGGGAATAAGAACTGGCTGGAATATTTTAAAGAAATCAACAAAGGCACGCAAATTTACCTAGGTGATGACAAAAGTCATCAAATCAAAGGATGTGGGAAAGTTTCTGTCATTCTACCTAATGGTAATATCAAACAAATTTATAATGTTATGTATGTGCCTAGTATAACAAAGAACTTGATTTTTGTATCCATGATTATAGATCAAGATTTTAAAGTTGAATTTTTAAAATCTAACTATTATATTAAATATATGCTAGATGGCATGAAGACAATTGCTATAGGAATCCAAACAGGAGGTTTGTACAAGTTGGATTTGATACCTGCACCAGTTTGAGCATTGATAGCAGCGAGCCTGACTACAGAGGAGCTTTGGCATCAGAGATTTGGCCACATCAACTACAATGATTTGTTGTTACTACAAAAGAAGGAAATGGTAAGAGATCTTCCTATGCTAAAGCAAGTTCATAATGATTGTGATTCCTGTACATTATGAAAAATGCATAGAGAAGAATTCCCTGTTCAAGTAGAAAAGAAATAGAGGGATATACTAGAATTAGTGCACACAGAACTTTGTGGACCCATGCAAACAAAATCATTAGGAGGTGCATTGTATTTCCTATTGTTTATTGATGACTGTACGAAGTTTACTTGGGTGTATTTCTTGAGCAAGAAGAGTCATACATTCGAATACTTTAAGCATTTTAAAAATATGATTGAAAGACAAATAGGGAAATAGATAAAAAAATCTCTGTTCTGATCAAGGGGGGGAATATAGGAAGGATGAGCTTATTAGATATTGTAAAGATCATGGAATTTTGCAGTAGTTCACAGTACCCCATACTCCACAACATAATGGAGTAACAGAAAGAAATAACAGAACACTGGTGGAATGTGCTAGAAGTATGTTGAAAGGTGAGAATCTTTCGAATGGTTTTTAGGTTGAAGCAGTGAATATTGTAGTTTATTTGAAAAATAGGAGTCCTACAAAAAGTCTTGAGTCTAAAATTCATTTTGAAGCATTATATGGATATAAGCCTGCAGTAAAACACTTAAGAATATTTGGATCTAAAGCATTTTCCCACATTCCAAAGGAGGACAGAAGAAAATTAGATTCAAAAGCCATCAGATGTACTTTTATAGGGTATTGTTCGTCATATAAAGCATACAGATTATTTAATCCCTCTACTCACAAGATTTTTGTTAGTAGAGATGTCAAATTCCATGAGCAGGATCATGAAGAACCTGATGAGCACTATGAGGAATGGGACATTCCATACTTTGTGGAAGAAGAAGCAAAAAACAATCAGGGTCGGTAGCAGACAAAGGTAGAGGATGAACAACAACAGCAGCAATGATCCGGATTTAAACAGGAACGCAAAAAATTACAGAGATAACCATATACACAAAGATGCAGCGGAAATAATACTTCATTTCATTAATGGAAAATACTGAAATATGCTTACAAACAGAAATGGAAATAAACTAGCTAGGGCGATGGTAGCTTATCTCTGAGAAGAGATGTGATGGCTACATGCCTCTGAACTGTGTTACAATGAGGCTCAAAGGCCTATTTATTGTTGAGAAACAATGGAAAAACCCTTAACATTCCAAAACCTAACCCTAGGAGATGAAATGCCAAACTGTGGGCCCCGTTTTGGGGTAAGTTGGTACATCAACTTCCCGGGGTCGTAACTTTGGCATATGATCTCCATTTGACGTGTACAATAGCTCATTAGAAAGATCTATCCGAGCACTATCATTGTTGGAACGGGCAACACTAGTCCATTGCATGGACTCGTGTTGCCCCCGGATTCCCTAAAAAAACGTCGTTTAGGGCCTCAAAACGGCTTCGGAAGTTCAGGACCCGAAAAACTGCTAAAAATAGTAAGTTGTGCTACAATTAAGGAAACTGAAAATGCTGAGAAAGACAATGGTGGGGGTCCAGGTGGACTTGGCAGGTGGCCACCAATATCCACCTAGATCATTCCTCCCCCCTTAGGAAGCAATGGTCCCCATTGCGTTGAGCTCCTCCATGAGATGAGGAAACTTCTGCTGAACTTGTTCCCTGGTGAGCCACTTGCCCTGGTGAAGGAGTTGGCCCGCTTTGACAACTCGATACAGTTGGATATTCTGTTGGCGAGTGTTCTTGATCTGTGTGTCCATGATCCGATCAGTTGCAGCTTGTTCCATGCAATCTGGATTTAATTCTGTGGGTTTGAGTTGTTCTGCAATGTCGGATGTGTCTAGCAATGGTGGAAAGTATGGCCAAAGGCGGTCCACATTGAATACTGGGTGCAGGCCAAGGAATGGGGGAATGCTGAGCGCAAATGCATTGTCTCCCATAGCCTTAGTAATGGTGTAAGGACCATATCGGAGTGGTCTCAATTTCCGATAGGCTCCAGTAAGGCGTTCCTTTTGCAAATGCAACCAGACTTTGTCGCCCACCTGAAACTTGTGTGGCACCCGATGTTGATCATGTCGCTGCTTGTACTTGGCATTTGATTTCTCAAGAATGTCATGGACCTGCTGGCGAATATGTTGGATGCGCTCAATGAAGCTGGTGGCCTTATCTGTTTCGGACTGGACATGAGCTGAATTCATGTGAGTAGCTGCAAGTGGCATGGCCACATCAATGGGGCATAGTGGCTGGAATCCCAAACCCACCTGAAAAGGGCTATGGCCAGTGGAGCTGTGAAGAGCTCGGTTGTAGCTGTGCTGAACGTAGGGGAGGCTCTCGTCCCATGTGCGTGGATGCTTTGAGTTATACATGCGCAGAATGTGCACAATCATCCTATTGACAACCTCTGTCTGGCCATCAGTTTGAGGATGGAAGGCTGTGGACTTCGTGAGTTTGGTGTCCAGCATTGACCAGAGACTGGACCAAAAGGTGCTGAGAAACCGACTGTCCCGATCTGAGATGATAGACTGTGGGATCCCAAAGTGCACCCACACTCGTTCAAAGAAGAGTTTAGCAGTGGCTTCTGCTGTGATATTCTTCTTGCAGGCCATCATAATGGCCATCTTTGAGAACCTGTCGACGACCACAAAAACACAGTCATTTCCATGCTTAGTGGAAGGAAGGCCTGACATGTAATCCATGGAGATGGATTCCCAAGGTCGACTAGGGGTAGGCAACGGGGTATAGAGGCCTTGCTTCTTAATGGTCGGTTTGGCAATGGCACAGGCAGTACATGATCGGATGTACTTCCCAACATCCTGTCGAAGATTCGGCCAATAGAAATAGTTTTGCAGTACTGCCACTGTTTTCTCGACCCCGAAATGCCCAGCAGCCCGACTGTAGTGTGCTTCCCAAATCATCTTGGCACGCTCGCTTGAAGGAACACAAAGGTGACCGAGGTGGCATAATAGGGCATCCTGGAGGTGAAAATCTGCAACCTGCCGACCCTCCAAGAGTGTCTGGTATGTGTGGCCGAATTCTGGGTCGCTTTTGTAGAGAAGTGGCCAATCAGAAGTCTCGTGCCCGCAAGAGTTGAGCATGGTGGTTAGCGCCATGATCGGTGGTCGACTGAGGCAATCTGCAACATTATTGGTGCTGCCCTTTTTATACTTGATATTCAAGTGAAACTGTTGCAGGTATGTAGACCACTTCTGATGGCGATCATTCTGCAATTTCCCTTGGGTCTGTATGAACTGCAGAGGTCGGTGGTCTGTGTGGATGACCGTTTCCTTCCCCAAAATGTAATGCTTCCATTGTCGGCAGGCCTGTACAATGGAATACATCTCTTTATCATAAGTGGGGTACTTCCGGACTGTGTCTGAAAGTGTTTCACTGTGATATGCCACTGGATGTCCATGTTGAGTAAGGACTGCCCCAATAGCATAGTCAGAGGCATCTGTCTCGACCTCAAATGGTTGTTGTAAATCTGGTAACGCGAGCACTGGTGCCGTGCAGAGGCGATCCTTCAACTCCCTGAATGCCTTCTGTTGAGATTCAGACCAAAAGAATTTTGCTTTCGCCCCGCCCTTGGTGACTTGACTCAAGGGCCAAGAAATATGAGAAAATCCCAACACAAACCTGCGGTAGAAGTTGGCAAGACCTAGAAAGCTGCGAAGCTCTGTTAGAGTGGTTGGAGAGGGCCAATCCCGAATGACTTGGACCTTGGCTGGATCGACATGCACCCCCTGTTCATCAATGATGTATCCCAGATACTGAACCTCGGTCATGCCAAAAGTGCATTTCTCCAAATTGGCACATAGCTTGTGTTGCCGCAGTGTTTGGAGAACCTGTCGGATGTGGTGGAGGTGCTCTTCCCAACTCTGGCTGAAGATCAGAATGTCATCCAAGTATACTACTACAAAGGAGTTGGTGAATGGCGCAAGATGTCATCCATTAGCCTCATAAAGGTTGCAGGAGCATTCGTCAATCCGAAAGGCATGACCAACCATTCGAAGAGGCCCTCCTTGGATTTGAAGGTAGTCTTCCACACATCTGAGGGTTCAATTGGTACCTGGTGATATCCTGACTTCAGATCGATCTTGCTGAAATATTTCGCCCCCTTTAGTTGGTCTAGGAGGTCATCAATCCGCGGGATCGGGTACCTATTACGGACAGTGATCTTGTTCAGCGCCCGATAGTCAATACAGAGTCTCCACGTCCCATCCTTCTTCTGTACCAACACTATCGGGCTCCCACAGGGCGAAGAACTCGGACGGATGTGACCTTTCTGCAGGAGCTCCTGAATCTGCCTCTTGATTTCATTGTTCTCCAGAACAGAGCACCGATAAATTGGTCCATTGGGTAGCGGCGCACCTGGGGTCAGATCGATGGAGTGCTTGACTTGACAGTGCAGAGGAACCCCTGCCGGGGAGGTGAAGATGTCTTCGTACTCCTCCACAATCTTGTCCATCTGTAGCTGCCGTGCAGAGGGACCCCGTTTGGAGGCCGCGGCCACTGTCTTCTTCTTCCCTTGAGGGCGTATCATCAGGAAAACAAATTTCCTGGTTTTGGAAATGATCTTACTGCATTGTTTTGCAGTAATCAAAGAGATGGCGGCAGGTGGTGCTACCTCTGGTATCCTGAACAACTTATTTCCCAATGTAATAATAACAGCACGGGGCCTTGATTCATACACAGCATGTCGCTTCCACAAGTATGGTTGTCCTAGTAATACATCACAAACTTCAAGGGGAGCAATGTCACACAATACCTCATCCGTGAAGGGCTTGATGTTGTATGGAAGGCGACACTGCTGGCTCACGCGAAGATCTCGCCCTTGGTGAAGCCACCCAATGGTGTATGGTTGTGGATGTGCTGTGGTCGGTAAGCCCAACCGCTTCACGACCTCTGCCAAAATGAGGTTCTTTTGACTCCCGCTATCAACAATGAACTGTATCGGGGAGCCCTTTACTCACATCTAGGAGTGGAAGAGACACTCCTCCTCCTCTGGATCTTCGGGTTCATTTTTCTGGATCTTTGCGGTAGCAACAGTGGCGCTGGGATCCGCATCAATGATCTGCTTCCCTTTTTCATACCCCTTATCGGGTTCTGACTCAGAGTCGGAACATGCATCTGATTCTGAAACCTTTAGCTCAGCCACCAGTGACTGCTTGGCCCGACACTCACTTGTGTTGTGAGTGGAGCTCTTATGGAACTCGCACCATTTTCCAGTGTCCTTTCTCGGCTTCGCGGCATTGCTCTTTGCTTGCAGCTTCGGCTGGTTGTCTTGGGCTGTTCCGCCTTGGCTTTGTCCTTTGTTCTGTGGTTTAGGGGCACCTTTCCCCTGCTTTGGATTCGCAGATCCAAAGTCTCGCTTCTTTTGTTTAAACTTCTGCTCGACCTTGACGGCATGCCGGTATGCTGCGCCGAGCGAGGGGATGTTTAGGAACTGTATTTCTTCCTGGATGTACTTGTGCAGGCAGCCACGGTATTTGAGTATCAAATGTTGCTCCGAATCCTTGATACCCAACTTTGTGCGAAGGGTATGGAAAAGATTGGTGAACTCCGGCACGTCTTGGTCCCTTCCCTGCCGCAGCGTGGTCCACTTTATGTATTCATCCTCATAGCTTCCGACAGGGTAGTACTGCTCCTTGATGGCATCCCGGAACGAATCCCAGGTGGGTGCGGCTGAAAATAGTGAGCCAGTACTTTCATCCTTCTGCTTGCAGTAGGTTTTCCACCAGTCCTTGACGTGGGGGGCTGCTTTGAGAAGAGCAAAAACAATCTTTTCCCGACTCGAAAATTCATGAACAGAAAAATAACCCTCTAGCAGATTTAACCATTTATCTATGGCATCGGCGTCTATCTGACCCTCGAATATGGGGATTTCAAAATTAACTTGTACCTTAAAGGGTGTGGCGTTTCCAGAGGAGCTGCTGGAAGCCGATGCGCCGCTTCTGGGTAGCCGCTGAAGGATCTGCGCAAAGCTGTCCATCATCGCGTTCCGTTGTCGCTCGAGCGCTTCTTCGAGCAAGATTTTGATGGGATCTCCTGCCCCCTCGTCTTTCTTCTCATCCGCCATGGGAGGCCGTCGGGATTTGCGAGGCTGGTCTTGCAAAGGTTCAACCAGTTCAAGCCCTAACTCCTTATATCCCGACCTTGTTGGGGACATGCAAAGAAAAACAGAGAAAAAGAAGACCGCTCTGATACCACTGATCCAGATTTAAACAGGAACGCAACAAATTACAGAGATAACCATATACACAAAGATGCAGCGGAAATAATACTTCATTTCATTAATGGAAAATACTGAAATATGCTTACAAACAGAAATGGAAATAAACTAGCTAGGGCGATGGTAGCTTATCTCTGAGAAGAGATGTGATGGCTACATGCCTCTGAACTGTGTTACAATGAGGCTCGAAGGCCTATTTATTGTTGAGAAACAATGGAAAAACCCTTAACATTCCAAAACCTAACCCTAGGAGATGAAACGCCAAACTGTGGGCCCCGTTTGGGGGTAAGTTGGTACATCAACTTCCCGAGGTCGTAACTTTGGCATATGATCTCCGTTTGACGTGTACAATAGCTCATTAGAAAGGTCTATCCGAGCACTACCATTGTTGGAACGGGCAACACCAGTCCATTCCATGGACTCGTGTTGCCCTCGGATTCCCCAAAAAAACGTCGTTTAGGGCCTCAAAACGGCTTCGGAAGTTCAGGACCCGAAAAACTGCTAAAAATAGTAAGTTGTGCTACAATTAAGGAAACTGAAAAATGCTGAGAAAGACAATGGTGGGGGTCCAGGTCGACTTGGCAGGTGGCCACCAATA
The DNA here is from genome assembly GCA_031772625.1 of Pinus tabuliformis. Classification (NCBI taxonomy): domain Eukaryota; kingdom Viridiplantae; phylum Streptophyta; class Pinopsida; order Pinales; family Pinaceae; genus Pinus; species Pinus tabuliformis. The sequence goes on along the minus strand of CM062819.1, from coordinate 86,478,471 downwards.
TCCACCTGGATCAAGCAATAGGAAGAAATAAATGATGATCAAATAAGGTTTGAAACCACCACCCCACCCCTCAGGAGATTAGGTAGGAAAGTTCAAATGCCTACAATATATAGGGAAAATGCTTTTATAACTAGTATGATGAATGTCGTTGAAGTGTCTAGTTATAGAGAAGCAAATGAATGTAGTGAATGGAAAACAACGATGGAACAGGAATATGATTCAATAATCAGAACTAACACTTGGGATTTGGTTGAACTTCCTAGAGGAAAATAGACCATAGGTTGTAAATGGTTATATAAATCAAATATTAATGCAGATGGAACCATAGAAAAACTAAAATCTAGGTTGGTAGCAAAGGGGTACTCACAAAAAGAAGGGATAGACTATGAAGAAACCTCCACCCCTGTAGCCAAATTGAACACTATCAAAATGTTAATCGCTTTAGCTACTAAGAAACATTGGATGATGCACCAACTAGATGTAAAATCTGCATTTTTCAATGGAGAACTAAAAGAATAGGTTTATCTATAACAACCGGAAGGGTTTGTCTAGAAAGGAAAAGAACATTTACTCTGTAGATTGAAGAAAGCACTTTATGGACTGAAACAAGCTCCCAGGTCGTGGTATGAAAAGATTGATTCATTTTTTTCTGCAAGCTAGCTATAATAGAAGTAAGAATGACCCTAATCTTTACACCATGAAAGATGAACAAGGGCGCGTATTTTTGATTTCATTTATATGTAGATGATTTGATAACTACATGTGATGCTATATATCTAATCAATGAAATCAAGCAACAGATGTCACAGGTGTTTGAAATGAAGCACCTCGGTGAACTCAAGTATTGTTTAAGTCTGGAGATCTAGAGAGATTCATGTCAAAAATTTATGTCCCAAGCAAAGTATGTCAAAGGCCTATTAGAAAAGTTCATGATGGATATGTGTAAGCCTGCAGCAGAACAATAAATTATAGTGTGAGGATGGCTCAAAAGCGGCAGATGCAACACTTTACAGATAGCTGATTTGGAGTCTAATCTACCTAACCAACACCAGACATGATTTGGCTTATGCAGTCAGTGTGCTAAGTCAATTTATGTCTAAGCCACTTGAAAGCCATTGGAATGCAACAAAAAGTGTTTTGAGGTATCTACAAGGCACTGTGTATTACAGTATTATTTACATTGACTCCTCTCTTGTTAGATTGGTAGGATTTGCAGATTTAGATTGGGCTGGAAACGTAGATGATCACAAATATATAATAGGTTATGCATTCAACCTTCGATCTGGGGTGATCACATGGAGCAGAAAGAAGAAAAACACAGTCTCCTTGTCCTCAGTGGAAGCAGATTATCAAGCCATGCGTGCAGCAACATGTGAGGCAGTTTGGTTGCAGAGACTTCCCCAGGATGTTGGGGAAGAACAAACAGATGCAACAATAATTAGATGCAACAATCAGAGTTCAAGCAAACTAGCCAATATTTTGGTGTTTCAAAAAAACACTAAACATATTGATACACAACTCCACTTTGTCAAGGAGAAAGTGCAATCTAAAGAAATCCATTTGGAATATTGTAATACATGTGATACTGTTGCAGAAATTTTCACTAAGCCTCTTGGAAAATTTAAGTTTCAAATGTTTAGGGAGATGTTAGGAATATTTGTGAACCCATTCTCCATTAAGGGGGAGTGTTGAAGATAATGGAGAATATCCTAGAATAGGTAGAGTTGGTTCACATAACCTCGGGATAGGAATTAGTTTCTATTTCTTAGGACGCTGTTCTAACTTCCCTAAAACCATGTTTTCTATTTAATGTGTAATGTGCATGAACAATGTAGAGTTTTCTACAGAGCCAAACTCTCCAGGTTCAGACTCTCTTTCATAGAGCTTACTAGAGGGTTTTATTTTATTAATACAAACATTGTCATTTCTATGAAAAAGACTCTATTGTTCTCATCATAATATTTAACTTTTATATATAATAAAGTAATAGATTTAGCTTGAACTAGACTCCAAATGTTGGCATATGGTAAGACCTGTTTGAACTAACTTGTAGTTGACTAGTAATATTTGTTTAGACAAATAAATGCTTGAAAAGAAACTTCACTAGATGGGTGGGGTGAATATTTCTTGTAAGGGATTTTCAAGGGTTCTTCATGTGCTATGTTGTATGGACATGGCCTTCTTTAATCAAACTAGCCTTGCAAGCTTAGGGAGAAGAACTCATGAGATTTTCAATGTGGAGAAGTCTCCATTCTAGTCGAGAATTTGGATTGAGATACCAATTTTGACCTACTTTAAGCACGCTAGTCTACAAGATTAGGAGAATTCACAACATTTTTAAGGCAGAGAAATCTCTAATATCGTGAGGAATTTGGCTGAAGATAAAATTTCATAAGGTCACCACATAGAAAAAATAACATTTTATATGCAATGAATCGGAAGTGGTTAAAATTAATATATAGTGAACCTTTGGATTCCCATACATCGACTCTGAGCTTTTCAAATTTCCAATTAGTGGGGAAATTTTTACTCTTACAAAAGACAAACGAGAACAAATAAAAACATATGAAGTTTGAAGCAATCATAGAATCAAAACTCAAAAACCCCATAACTCCAACATTCTTATTGATTCCTAATCTATCATTTTGGGAGTATACGCTATGTTTTACATGAATTCCAATCGAAAATTAAGATATCAACTTTTTTTTCAAAAAAATGACAACTTCTATTATGAATAAAAGTAGTTACATTGTTGGTAAGATTTGTAAACTTAATTTGTTGCTTAATTTTTCTGAAATCATAACACTAAATGTCTTAGAGTTAAGATTCAATCACAATTTATTTCTTGCTCAAAACTACAAAAACACCAAGGAAAATTTTTGGGTAATTTAATTTCGAGTTAAATCCCTCTCTTTAATAGCCAACCCAAGGTTCGTAGAAGTTACGAGGTATACCTGTACTATATGTACTAGGTGGTTATCTTCGAGATTATATTAATCTAATGCAATTTAAAACCAATTACCAGAAATATTAAATCAACCTAATGCAAACCAAACATAAATAAATTGAAAGCACGCTTGCATAAAGGAAATAACACTTGCATAAATGAAATCACACCACACTTGCATAAATAAAATCACTCTTGTTGAATTGAATCACACTCACACCCGATGAAATGAAATTACACTCATGCTTGCTGAAACTAAATCACATTTACTCAAAGGAAAAGAAGTTTTGCATAAAATGAAAACACACTTGCTAAAAAGAAATGAAATAACATAAATATACAATGTTACCAATATGTACAAAGGTATGCAAATAGTGGTTGATAGGGGGCCTCCATTCCTTAGTAAGCACCTCAAACAAACTATCACATATTGGAGATCAAAGTGGTAGCATGTATTTCATAAAATGATTTACAAGATATTACAACAATTCTCTCTCCTCACTTTACAAACCACATGGATGGAACTTGGAACCTCCAACTAGCAACTAACACTAACACTAACAAGAACAATAACTAGTCACTTACTATTGACAACCCTTTTTATGAAGGGTGCACTCTTATTTATACAAAAATTAAGGATAACTATACAATAAATATAGATCCTCAGATCTCTCCTAAATCCACATTTATCCCTTTGTAGTTACAACCAATCACATAAAATGTAACATATAAATCCTCTTATCCAATATTCTTATCCTTTGAATGTGCATAGTTAATGATCCACATCTTCTATAATTATTCCACAAATCCTCATGAGTTCGAATCTGAAATTCGAATTTGTGGTTGGGTGGCCAAGTAGGACCCTTATAGAATCTCCAAGTAGGCCTACAATATGACAGAACTCATAACACATTTAGATATATATGAAAATATATTATTTTCCTAAAATTTAATCACAAATTCACTTATAATACTTAAATCAATGACTTGGAAAATAATAATGATAAATTCATGTAATGATGAAAATGGCCACTTAATGTAAGGTTATGGGGCTATAGAGTTACAAAATGAGGGTAAAATGATGGAAATGAAGGTTAAAGTGGATGACATTTTGAAGACCCAACATACCCCCCAACTGAAGATGTTGCATGTCCTGTTGGAAATAATACTGAGAGGGGGGGTGACTCAGTATTATCAAGTCAAATATTCCTTTTTCAAAATCAAATGATATACACTACTTCAGTTAATTAAACCCGTGTATAAACGCAACTATGCATAAGAAAACCCGCGTATACAATGCAAAATTTTAATTTACTTTATCTTTCTGATGTTGATTTTTAATTTGTATTTGAGAATCAAATAACCAGTAACCAGAAACAGTAAAGCAGAGCAGAAAGACAATCACACACAAGAACACAAGATATAAGGTGGAAAACCAATGTGGGTGAAAACCACCTGCTGCAATTTGTCTCTGTCTTCTCTTTAATTAGAAACTTCTTTTTACAATTGTACTGGTGCAGTCCTTTACCAGTCCGCAAGCTGCAACATACAGAGAGCTACAACCCTCTCTCATTTTCCAGCTTCTCCTGGAAGGGAGCTACAACCCCCTTAGCTCTTGCACTAGCCAAGATACTATTACGTAGGTTCTTGTAATAGTATGGATGAACATGGAAAACAATAAAGACACACTCTAAAACTAGGCAACTTTACCAATCAAGGGTTCGACCGCAATAGCCCATCCCTTTGGAAACTGATGGAAAGGAAATTAGAGCATGGACCATGGGTCTGGGAGCTAGGCAATAATGCCGAGGCTCACTACAGCCACAGATCGTCTCTCACACCAAAATAACAAATGTGATTAAATGAAACGGCAGGTAGAAAATTGGAACAGCAAATAAGAAATTGAACAACAAATCTGGAATGGAACAACAATGCTAAAATGGAACAACAATTCTAAAATGGAACAACAATCAAACAACTAAATCTTGCGAGCAGTAATCAAGCTTTATCCTACCAACTCAAATGCACTCGTTGTAATCAAACATCAATCTTTCATTCTCCAGGAAAATCAAGCAGCACGCACTTATGGAACAACATTAATTACTAATAAGTTATGGAACAGCGTTTGGAAATCATACACACACACAACACACTTGAAGAGTAATCTGATGTAGCACCAATCGTCATCAACAGGAATACAACTGAATTTAAAAATGGAACAGCATTACTCCTGAATCGTAAAGAACACAACTTTCAGATAAATTCCATAACACGAATATACAACATAAGAGCTCTGTAACAAAATAGTAACAATGTTCAGTTAAGTCTAATAATATTCAATCAACTCTGAAATGATTATTGAAATAATGCAGAGTGAATACAACAGTTATTGTCTGTGAACACCTTAATGAACGAATCTTAACAGAGCATATGATGTTACTTATAAAGCATATCAGATTACCAAATAATGACGATAAGAAAATCACACAGAAATCAAATCGTAGTGATACAGAAGCAAGTGTCCTTCGGGGCCAGGCCCTTAGCCTCACGGGTACACTGCTTTAAGTTAATCTAGACACAGAGATAAGATAATCACCAAGTTTATATTAATGCATAAAACAAAAGGTACAATGATCCAAGTTCAACGAGACTCGATGATCAAAGTTCGATCTTTAACAGAAAGTTACATAAAAACATAATCCCCCAAAGCTAACAGTGTCATCCTTTTATATAAGGGTGACAGCGGAGATGTCTAAGAAATAAGATATATAAAGCAGCGATCCCTCAAGATCGAAGATCCTGAGGGATTCGCCAAACTATTAATCCTTAATCACTTCTTTTCTCCTCCGCCGAGCTGGTGTCTTCTCCTCCTTTTCCGGACCGGTTTGCTTCAACCTGCTTAGCCTCGTTTGCACTCGGTCCTTCGTCAAAGGGACAACAGTTACCCTATTCTTGTCTTTTTCTTTGGAACAACAGCTCCTCGTTTTTACCCCTTCCTGCACAGGAGAATGACAACTATCAGCGGTTAAGTCTTGCATACTAATCCCACATGTTTTGTTATAATTCTTTATTGTTTTCCACGTTCATGATGCAAAAAGGTTCACAAGTTCCACTGAAAAGCCATTGAAATGATCATCAAAAACATACCTTTTTAGTACTCCACACACCCCCCTGCTTACCCTGTTTCATGCCCTCATGAAAACGTTGTAGTTGACATGAAAAGCAGTGAGAGAATAGGCTGGAGAAGGAATCTCATGTGGAGGCCTACAACCATGGTGAGTGACTAGGTAGTCAAAGAACTGGCCTGTTTGACCCTCAGGCATCTCATATAGGGCTTGATATCCGGGTGCAGGGTGCCAGATAATTGGACTGCAGAATCTATATCCTAACCAGGATGGCCCTGCCCTCAAAATGCTTTCGCCATAGAGGTTCAAACGGTTGGCAGCTAATTGAAAATTCTCATACTTAAATGGCTCCCTGAGTTGGATGTTTGGATTAGAGATTCGGTACTGAAATTTGGCTGCATCAATGGCGAGGTCTTTGATAGAAAGAAAATATTCTAAACTTTGTCGAATGAGTGCCTCATTCATGGGTCCTAACGTTTCGATGACACTCGGAGTTCTCATGAGGTTTCTATGTGCTTTCCACAACTGCACTGGGTCCCTAGGCTCAGCCCTTACCCACAAGTCTAGGCCATTTTCCTGCCTCTGGAAAGTATTATAGGCTTTGAGCCATTTAATCTGATTAACCCCGAATGAGATGAATGCTTGCAATTGGATGTCTCCAACAAAAGGGCCAGGGTTCAGTTCAGTCTCCTAATCTAGCACGAGGTTATGCAAATAGAATTCACACAGCAATCTCTGGACCTTCACCCCATAATGTTTACAATAGTCTATAAAGTCATTGACAATGTTAATTAGTATCGGGGCGCCTGCTTTAACAACTTTTATTTTTAATTGTAAGTACCCTTCCAGTAAAAACAGAGCATAGTTTTTGGTAGGGGCCCTACATGCTAAAACGTCATTGTATAAAGAACACAAGGTATCCATCTGCTTGATAACAGTATCTAGCCTACGAGTTACCTCTGCAACTTTCTCTTGTTCCTTTCGCCACCCTTCAAAGGCCTTGCTTTCGGATTGATTGACGTTCCTTAGTTGTTGTTGTAGTTCTTCATACTTCTCGCGAGGGACCGTTTGCTCTCTAAGCCTTTCTGCTTCTTGTTGAGCCTGTTTTAATCCCTTGCGCAAGGTCACTGTCTTTGGATCTCTTCTCCATGCAGTAGTGGAGGCCGGGAGTTTTACCTGAACTTTCTTGTTGTGTTGTTTCGAGTTCAGAACCTTTATCATTCCTGAGGGTGGTGCCTCTGTCTGAATTTTCTTGTTGTCCATTTCTTTTTTAACACGAATATCAGCTTGTTGTTGTTCCTTTTCAAATGGAACACAGTCTGTTCCTCAGCATCATTTGGAACAGTAACTGGATCTTCAGCAGGGTTTTGAGCAGCAGGGCGATTTTTGGTCCGCCGCCTTTTTATCTTGCGGATTTTTACTACAGTGGTCATCTTTTTCTTCCCTGCGGTCTTCCTTACCCTCTGCCTCGCTTTCAGGATCCTGATCTGCTGGTGGAGTTGGGATATTATGCTCAATAATCTCCGTTGTTCCTTTCGTAATTCCATAATTTCCCACGTTTTATCAGAAGGAACAGTAGGCTTTCTGGTGCGTTTTGGGCTGTGACTAGTCCATGGATCTTTCTCCTGGGGTGCTTCTTCGCTGTTTTGTGCTGGCTGTTCTGGGGTAGGAACCCTAACTGGTTCCATCACTTCTTGGGCGACTTCTTTTTCTATTCCTACTTCCTCCGGAATTTCCTCTGGTGCCTTGGGAACAGATTGTTCCCATTCAGTGTCTCTTATCTCCTCCTCATCATGAACACGCAGATTTCCTTCTTCTGCCTCTTCTGCATGTGGTTTTTCAGATGCATCTTCTTCCTAGGGTTTGCCGTGGAGGTCTGATGGAGGGGAAGGTTGGCCATACTCACCCATATTGGCCAAGACTACGGCCAATTCATCTTCCCCCACTGGGTCCTGTGGTGGGCTACCTACCTGCTGTCCCATTTCCTCCTCCTGCTTGGATTGTCCAGCTTCTGCCTCAAAATGCTTAGCTTCTGTTTCAGGATGCTCAACTTCTGTTTCAGAATGCTCAGCTTCTTCCTCATTTTCCTCTTCAGATTGCTTGGCCTCCTTGGCCTCTCCTTTCTTTTCTCCTTCAGCTTGTTCTTCTTCTACTTCTGGCTGTGAGGATTGCTCGTCCTCAATTATCACTAGCTGGCTGGTGCTTTCCTGGAGCTTTTCCAGCCTTTCTCTTATCCGGGCTAACCGGACTGATTTTTTGTGTTTCTCTGGTTGTTCAGGTGTACCGGTGTCATGCTTACGCTTTGCTGATTCCTGGCGTGTTTCTGGTCGTTCAGATGTGCTCGCAACATGTTTTTGTTTTACTAATTCTCTGCGTTTTTCCGGACGTTCTGGTGTGCTTGTAGTATGTTTACGTTTTGGGGATGGTGTTGTCGCCTTCCCCTAAATTATTGCAATTATCTCTTCCCAGCTGCTTTGCTGCTGGGTGAGGCTATGACTAACTATTAATTGAATTAACCCATGGTGGCTGACAACGACTCTACATGCTGTGCCTTTTTAAGGCTTCGTGCAATGTCATGAAGTAATGAATTCAAAAGTGCAGTCATATTTACAGAGCATTTCTGCTTTAGAACAACTAAGAGTTTAAGATGTCATGGTCCTACCACGTCTTTTCTCCCCTCGCAGGTGATGTAGCTTTGCATTGTTCTTGCTAATTCTGCCCAGGGTTCTCCTAGCGTTGCTGGCAGAACTCCCTTCCCCTTAATTGTCAAGCTCTGGCCTTCGTCCTGGAAAATTTCCATGATCGTCTGTAATCTTTCCTTCTTTAGTGTCCATACAGGTCCGGTGGCTAGTAGTCTCGAGAATTCTGCGATTATATCGTCGGTGACCGCTATCTCCTTCCCCCTTACTATGGAGTGATCCTCCTGTAGGTTCTACAGGAATTCAATCGCCACTGTTTCATTAGACTCCTGCAAGCGACTGTGATAAGTCAGCCACCCTGCTCTTTCCATGATCTCCCGGGCAGCAGCGGAGACTGTCAACTCCTGAGGTTCCCTTCAAATTGCCTTGCCTCCCATGGTTTCACTGTGGATTCTCAATGGAACAGCAACTGCTTGTGCTGTTGGAAACACAGAGGGGGTAATCATCGCAAGATTTTGAAAAAAACACAGAGTATGCAACAGAAAATGGCTTATGAACAGCAACTCGTGTAAAAAATAGAAATATCATGCTGTTAAGCCGTGTCATTCCCTAGTACACTATCTTTCCTGAATAGTGAGCTGACACATAACTCGGAGAATAATGAGGTTAACCTCCCCCCCACAATGTGATAGGCTGTCCCAGCCGTCAAAGAAAGGAGCAGCACCCGATCTGCAGCAAAGTCATAAAGGAACATCGTATGAAAATATGCCATGTTTAGAAAAACAACGAATTACCGAAATCGAGGCATAAAGTTGGATCGCGTATTACATAAGAGGCTGTTGTGATATGATGTGAGGTTGGGGGATAGGACGTCTGTCGTACTTGCCAAATCTCAAGTGGTCATTGTCACCTCCTTTGCCATGATTGAAGGTAATAAATGTTCATGCGATATATAAGTCGGGAAATAATGTATGATTAGTGCCTAGGATATAAGAAACAAAAGAGTATTAGTATCCTACCTATTGGTGTAATCAATGTGACTTCAATACCATTAACAGTGCTCTACTGCCAACAGGTGTCCATAACCTTGGCAAAGTTGTTTATTTCACCCCTAGAACCATGATCCTTTACGTGCATATTAAGGAATGTAATGTCAAAGTGTAGGCCATTATGCTGGCTTGGTAACCAGTTAGCCATAATGCCATTCACGAGGAGGGAGCGAAGAGTGGGCAGGCTGGCTCGTGATGAGACCTCCTGTTCCAAGGTTTGTTTATCTGATATACCTTTTGGACCATATCCCTAGTGTGGTGGCCATAGTGGGAATGCCACTTCACTTCCATCCTCATTATCATGGTAGGCTGGCTCTTGATGAGACCCCCTATCCTGCATCTGACAACTTATAATTCATTTTTTTACTTTATTTTTTCATAAAGCACTTTTCCCTATTTATACACAGAGGGTGGTTCAAAACTCCTTAAGAGTAGGAATGGTGGAAGAAGTCTTATCATCTCAATAGGAAGATATAAACCCTTTGCTCTTATTCCTAAACAATAATCAAGGAGGATTAAGGAGAATGTCATGATAAAGATAACCAATCAAGGAAAAATTAGTAAGACAATGAAAACAAAAGATGATGAATAAGTATGTCCTTCCTTCTGTCCTCTTACCGATAGAGAGCCTTATAAACATAGCGATTTATAATTTTCTGATTTCAGTATGTTGTGATTTTGTGTTCATTGCATAAGTGCATAGCTGTCTCTAAAAGACTTTGAAAGAACAGGAGCAAGAAGCATCCTCAATTTAGATCAGCAAAAGGGGTAAGCTGTTTCACAAGGAGAGAAAAAGTATGTTAGAAGTGTTCCTTTCGGGAAGAGGAACAACAAAGGAGCATAGGTCTCAAAAGTGCAAATGCCGTTCCTTTTGAAAAAGGGACAGTAGAACATGCCAATGCCATTCCTTTTGAAAAAGGAACAGCAACCATGAAAAATGTTGTTCCTTTGAAAAATGAACAGTAAAAGACGGAAAAGTGTCGTTCCTTTGAAAAAGGAACAACAGAAATCAAAAATATGTTGCGCCTTTGGAAAAGGGACAACAAACACACCGCAGTGCCATTCCTTTTGAAAAAGGAACAGCAAAAATCAAAATGTTGTTCCTTTTAGAAAAGGAACAGAAAAACAAGAAAATGTCGTTCCTTTGAAAAAGGAACAACAAAAATCAAGAGTGTTGTTCCTTTTGAAAAGGAACAGCAGAAAGATCAAGAATGTTGTTCCTTTTGAAAAGGAACAGCAGAAAGATCAAGAGTGCTGTTCCTTTTGAAAAATGAACAACAGAAAAATCAAGAGTGTTGTTCCTTTTGAAAAGGAACAACAGAAAAATCAAGAGTGTTGTTCCTTTTGAAAAGGCATAGCAGAAAAATCAAGAATGTTGTTCCTTTTGAAAAGGAATAGCAGAAAAATCAAGAATGATGTTCCTTTTGAAAAGGAACAGCATAAACACGCAAATGCCATTCGTTTAGAAACAGAACGGCAAAAATCGAAATTTTTGAGCAAAAATGACAATAACACATTTAGTTCAAGAATATGTACACGAACGACTTGAAGAAAAGAACTTATGTACAAAATTGTAAAAAGAAATGAATTCCTTAATGAATTATAGGTGAGGAAGACTTCTCTTCCTCTCCTAAAATCTCCATATCAGTGTCTCTGCATAGCTACTGGCAGAAGGATTCCCAAGTGAGTGGTTTACAATAGAGACAAACTCGGTGGCCATTTACTTTGAAGGCATATCCAGAACCGTCAATGGTGATTAAAGTGACGGTCCCATTGTCATGTACCTTCTGGATTTTGTATGGTCCCAACCAATGAGTCTGGAGTTTCCCAAGGAAGTCCTGAAACCGAGAGTCATATAACAGAGCCCAGTCTCCCTCGTGGAAGACTTTGTTTTTGATGAGCGCGTCATGCCATTTAACTCGCTGTTGTTGAATCAGTGTTGTATTTTGTAGTGCAGAGAGCCTAATTTCGTCCAATTCATTGATCTGTTGTAGTCGATTAATCTGTGCCTCGGTTAGATCTAAGCCAACTTCCTGTGTTGTTTGTAATGTTTGAATTTCAAATTCTATAGGAAAAATGGGTTGTTTTCCAAACACTAATTGATAAGGTGAGTAACTAGTGGTGCTTCTCCATGTTGTTCTATAGGCCCAGAGTGCTTCAGGTAGTCGGGCAGCCCAATCACGCCTATGTGACGCAACGGTTTTCGTTAGGATTGATTCTATTACCTTATTGCTACTTTCTACTTGTCCATTCGCCTGTGGGTGATATGGAGTAGTGATTTTATGCTGGACATGATAATTATTAAGTGTTGCAGCTAATCTATTGCCAACAAATTATGGTCCTCCGTCTGTAATTATTTCCCTTGGAAGGCCATAACGTACAAATAGATGGAAGAGGAACTGTATGACAAAGTCCTCTGTGGCTCTTGGCAATGCTTCTGCTTCAACCCATTCGGTGACATATTTTGTTGCCACCAAGATATATGTTTTCCGATTTGATGAGGGGTTGATGGGTACAACGAAATCAAGAGCCCATCGCTCAAATAGTTCGATGACTAACTGTGGTTTCAGAGGCATCTCGTCAGCTTGACCAGGACGTCCTGTTCGCTGGCAGCTATCACAGGCTTGGACAAATTTCTTTGCATCTCTGAAAATCGTGGGCCAATAATATCCTGTATGTAATACTTTATGTCGAGTTCTACGCTCAGGGAAGTGTCCCCCACATGGTCCGTCATGACAGGCTTTTAGGATGTCAAAGATTTCATCTTCTCGAACACATCTCCTGATATGCATGTCTGCCCTTGTGTGAAACAAATAGCCCCCAATCCAGGAGAATCGAGTACTCTTCTGAACAATCTATTTTCGTTCATTAGGGGTTAGGTGTTTTGGTAGTTTACCTACTGCAAGGTAATTGGCAACATCAGCATACCAAGGTGTTTGAACAGCAACAACAAACAGATGGTCGTCCGAAAAATGATCTTCAACTATTGTTGCATCAATTGGCTTTGGCATTCTTGAGAGAAAATTGGCTACAGGGTTTTATTTGCCAGGCCGATCCTTGATTGTGCTATCGAATTCCTGCAATAAGATCAATCATCTAGTTATTCTGGCATTTGTGACAAGCTTATTTGCTAAATATTTTATGGCGGAATGATCTGTATAGAAGATAACAGGATAGCCTGTAATATAATGGCTAAACTTATTGACAGCATGTATTACAACTAGGAATTCTTTTTCAGTAACAGTGTAATTTAATTCAGCAGGGGATACATTTTTTCTAATGAAATAGATAGTGTATGGTTTTTTATCCTCTTCCTACCCAAGGACTGCGCTAATGGTTGTATCTGAGGCATCAGATGATATTTGAAATGGAAAATCCCAATTTGGTCCTCGAAGGACTGGGGCTGTGGACATGAGCTTCTTTAAATCCTTGAAAGCACGTTCACATTTTTTTGTCCAAAGAAAATCAATGTTACCAATTAGTGCATATAAAGGTGCAACAATGTGTGAATAATGTTCTATAATCGTCTATAATAACCAGAAAATCCAAGAAAGCTGCGTACCTCTGTTTGAGTAGTAGGAGTGGGAATAAGCAAAAGTATTTGGATTTTGGCCGAGTCTACCTGAATGTCGGCTGATGAAACATAGTGTCCTAGAATAAGTCCTTCAGTCATCATCATGTAACATTTTTCGTGGCTTAAGCAAAGCCTGGTAGCTATGCAGCGTTGTAGGACTTTTTCTAGGGTGTTTAGTGCTGGATCAAAATCATCTCCATATGGTGTAAAGTCATCCATATATACTTCAAGTCCATCATTTATTAAATCTGCAAAAATGCTAAGGATAGCCCTTTGGAATGTGGTAGGAGCATTACATAGGCCAAAGGTAGAACTCAGGAGGCAAATGTTCCCCAAGGACAAGTAAAAGTAGTTTTGTCCTGGTCTTCAGGGGCAATCTGAATCTAATTGTATCCACTGAAGCCATCTAGGAAAGAAAAGAATTTCTTTCCTGCCAAAGTATCTAGGACTTGGTCTATGAATGGGAAAGGAAAGTGGTATTTTTGTGTTTCTTTATTGAGTTCCCTGTAATCCACACAAATTCTCCATTTCCCATTCTTTTTTGGTACCACCACAAGCAGAGAGACCCATTTACTGTCAAAAATAGGATAAATAAAATTAACATCTAAAAGTTTCTGAAGTTCAGCTTTTACCACATCCTTTAGATGAGGATTAAGTCTTCTTTGCGGTTGACGGACAGGTCTCGCATCTTTTTCTATATAAATGTGGTGTGTACACAATTGTGGATCGATTCCTTTCATATCAGGGTAATCCCATGCGAATGCTTCTTGATATTTTCTTAGCAGATGGATGAGCTTCATTTCTTGTTCAGGTGTGAGTTGGCATTGATATTTAAAGTTTTTCCCGGTTCAATTTCCACAATTTTACTATTTGCGACAGAAGTAACAGGTATTGTTTGATCATGTGTATCTTTCAGAGGATATTCTTCTAATTCATTATCAAATGCTGCTTCTATCATGTGACATTGTGTGTAGGATTTGGATTCAGTTTGACTAATGAAATTGTTAATGGAATCATCTTCTGTTTGATCTTTAAAATGAAGTGCCTCTTGTATAGTCAATGGAGATCTAATGTTATCAATAAGGTATGATACAGGATGCTTGTTAGTTTTAATTATTGTGACACTTGGCTGCGTTGGAGGGTATATAACTAAATTCTTGATATCAGGTCCTTTGGTTATGGTCATATTTCCTTGCCGGCAACCAATGTAAGCATCGGCAGTGGCAAGCCAAGGTCTACCTAGGATTAGCGGGTGTCCATCAAGTCGGGTTTTTGGATTAATTATCAGGAAATCGGTTGGATATTCCCAGGAATCTACAGAGACCATGACATCATGTAGAGTACCCTCTGGTCTAACCACAGATCGGTCAGCCAATTCTAACAGAGTAGAGGTGGGTTCTATAGATGTAATGCCGAGCTTTTGACAGGTAGTGGTTGTTAAAATATTGATTGCAGCTCCTAGATCAACTAAGGCATTAGACAGGGTCACCATAAATTTGAACAGTTACAATTGGATTTCCTGGGTCTTCATATTTAATGGATGTTTCTTTCCCGGATAATAAATAAGATAAAGTACCGACTACTTGGACTCTTGGATTAGTTGTTATATTCCTCCTTGGTTTCTTTATGCACAATTCTTTTATAGTTTTTGCGTATATAGGAATGTCTTGAATGGCTTGGAGGAATGGGATTTTTATGTACAAATTTTGTAATTCTCCCAGAATGTCAAAGTCAGGATACTGTAAAGGTCGAGGTATGACTAATCGTTCTGGGAACGGAGGAGAGGATGTGGTTGCTTGATTATGAGTCTGCTTCTTATTTACATCCTCTTGTTGCAACTGACGTTCTCTTGATAATTGATCTTCAATATGAACTTTTTTATATCCCTCAGTTTCAATGATACGTCCAGATCGTAACTGAAGATCGTTACACTCCTGCAGGTCGGGTCCTATTTGTGGTGATTCTATGATTTGAAGAGATTGGACCGGTCTGTTATTTGGATTGGGGTTGGGTTGGGCTAGGAGTTGTGGTATCAGATTAGACTGGGGATTTTGTTGTAAAGCTGGTAGAGTAGGTCGAGGGAGCGGAATAGTTCCTATTGGCTAGTGCATCGGTCTTTGCCAGTTTGTCTGCCAGGGTGAACTTTGTGAAGTAGGGGGAGTCCATTGTGGAGGATATGGGCTATTCTGCCAATATGGTGGAGTGTAAGGGAAATTCGGCCAACCCGATTGGCTTGCCTGATTCAGCCACGGGTTTGAAGAAGGAAATGACGGTGGTGACCAGTTTGAAAATGGGGGTTGGGACTGACTTTGCCACATACTATATTGTTAAGCATTATATTGTGGAGGCTGAAAAGAAGAAGTTGGGTCAGGAAATATACCAGATTGTCTCGGCTGCCACTGGCGGCGCTGGTTGATCAAGTACACTGATTCTGGTTCTTCCTCTGCTTCCTTATATACTACTTTTAATCGAGGAAGTGAGGGGTAGCTTTCCGTAATATGATCTTTTGTATAGATGGCACATGTTTGGACTGTATCCAGTGGACGCTCCTTGTGACTATGCTTTTTCCTGCATCGGGGGCAGAAGATTGCCAAATTTTGTTCTGCCTCCATCTACTTATGTTTGGCCTGCAGAATATCAAGTTGTGTAGTTAGTGTCCCTAGAATATCAGTTTTGAAATTTTCTAATAAATTTCCAATCTCCACACGTGTTACTTCTTCTGTTGATATTTTGTTATCTCTTGCAAACCGATCATATTCCGTCGGTTTTACTCTTGTGCTGCCTCTCGAACTCCTGATACATAAATTAATGATGTCAGCAAAATTCTCTTGATAAATATCCCCTTTTCCCATGATGTTTAATGTTTCAATCCACTGTTGCTTCATGCCCCTTATCAATGCAGTTTTTAACACATTATCAGGTAAAGGTAGTGATGCATAAGGAGATCCTTGTAAATTGTACTGAAAACGTTCCACATATTCTTATAATGTTTCATTCGGTTTGGCTGTCATTTGGAATATTTCGTCTTTCAATTCTCGAGACCTACAATAATCCTGATATTTTTTTAAGAAGGATTCTTTCATTTGATCCCAATTGTTGATGACCCCACCACCTAGTCTCATAAACCATCTTAAAGCAGCCCCCTTTAATGTAGAGGGGAATAATTTCAATTTCTGGGGATCGGTGGTGTAATCATATCCCCTGCACAACACATAGAATTCGAATAAAAATGCATCCGGATCTTCTGATGTGAGACCGGGAAATGTAGGGATATGTTGAAGAGGGATAACTTTCATGGGCACATTTGCTGCAGAATCCACTATAGGATATTGTAATGTAGAAGTTTGAGTATTTGCCTGGTTGTGAGCCATAGGATCGAATATATGCCAATAACCTTCTGGGATATCTAGGAGGGTATTCCTAGGTTGAAAGGGAACGGTTTTGGCAGGGATAGTTTTAATGGCACTTCATTTATCTCGGATAAGGGGAATACCTGATGTCTGAGGAGATTGGACTCCTTCAACAATGATTTTCGCAGCGCTCCCCTTACCTGGGTTGTTTAATGGTTGATCTGTTCCAATGGGAGATTTTGGTTCCTCGGTTTCCATTGTTTCTCCTTCTCCTTCACAAAAGTTGCTGAAATTCCCTTCCTGCAATAGTTCTGGAGTAGAATTTTCAATTTCTTGAAAGTCCTTCTCTTCAGTTTGACTATGCACCTCAGCAAAGGCTACAGATGGTGATCCTGTGGCCTGAAGGGAACTAGTAGGTTGTTTAGAAATGATTTTCTTGGGGCCTACTAATGGCTGAGATTCTATTTTCTTATAGATTTTGTCTATGAAGGTTTTTCGTCCAAGGGTCATCGGCCCCTTAGCTTTTTCGGGTTTGGATGGAAGCTTAATATTAAGAAAAAACCAGAAGAGTAATCTGATCTAGCACCAATCGTCATCAACAAGAATACAACTGCATTTCAAAATGGAACAGCATTACTCCTGAATCGTAAAGAACACAAATTTCAGATAAATTCCATAACACGAATATGCAACATAAGAGCTATGTAACAAAATAGTAACAATGTTCAGTTAAGTCTAATAATATTCAATCAACTCTGAAAGGATTAGTGACATAATGCAGAGTCAATACAACAGTTATTGTCTGTAAAAACCTTAATCAACGAATCTTCACAGAGCATATGATGTAACTTATAAAGCATATTAGATTACCAAATAATGACGATAAGCAAACCACGCAGAAATCAAATCTTAGTGATACAGAAGCAAGTGTCCTCCGGGTCCAGGCCCTTAGCCTCACAGGTACACCGCTTTAAGTTAATCCAGACGCAGAGATAAGATAATCACCAAGTTTATATTAATGCATAAAACAAAAAGTACAATGATCCAAGTTCAACGAGACTCGATGATCAAAGTTCGATCTTTAACAGAAAGTTACATAAAAACATAATCCCCCAAAGCTAACAGTTTCATCCCTTTATATAAGGGTGATGGCAGAGATGTCTAAGCAATAAGATAAATAAAGCAGCGATCCCTCAGGATCGAAGATCCTGAGAGATTTGCCAAACTGTTAATCCTTAATCACTTCTTTTCTCCTCCGTCGAGTTGGTGTCTTCTCCTCCTTTTCCGGACCAGTTTGCTTCAACCTGCTTAGCCTCGTTTGCACTCGGTCCTTTGTCAAAGGGGCAGTAGTTACCCTGTTCTTGTCTTTTTCTTTGGAACATCAGCTCCTCGTTTTTACCCCTTCCTGCAAAGGAGAATGACAACTATCAGTAGTTAAGTCTTGCATACTAATCCCACATGTTTTGTTATAATTCTTTATTGTTTTCCACGTTCATGATGCAAAAAGGTTCACAAGTTCCACTGAAAAGCCATTGAAATGATCATCAAAAACATAACTTTTTAGTACTCCACAGTACCATGGTCCAAAACCATAGGTTCAAGTACCAAGGACTAACTACCACGGACCAAAGGTAAGTTCTCCAACATATACGCGCTTTTCCTTGCATGAAAGTGCGTGTATACGCATACGCGCCTTTGAAATGTCTAACCCGCGTGTATACACATATTCGTCTAGATGAACCTGCGTATATGTCATTTCCTTCATTCTGAAAACCTGAACTGGGATCTGTTACCAAAGAGAGTTGCCATCAAGGACAACACTTGTGCCATAGCTCCAAACATGTGCCATAATGCCAAAAATCTCCCCCTTTGGACTTGATGGCAACCCAAAATCCTCAAAGTCATTCACCCCCTTTGGCATCAAGGGCAAAGGGTTGTGCTCCCCCTGAGTACATGCTAAAATTTCTGCCCTGTTGTGTTGACCATGCTCCTCCTGAATGTAGGCAAGATCTGCAAAATATGTTCTTCAAGAAGACCCATGACTTATACATCATAAAAGACCTTCCTATCACCAAAAGACTCAATACATACATCCATCACCCAACCAAGTGGGGATACATCAGAAATTTACATATGAAAACCAAGTTAATTACATGTTCATCCCAGGCATAGTGGGGAAACCAAAATAGGTCGTTACATGACTTTGACACCATAAAAGAGATACCACAAAAGAGATACATGACATAGAGACGAAATATCTAGAACAAGACTTATGAAAGTCATCAATAACTGATAGCAGCAGCATCTGTCAATCACCACCAAGATTTCCTTCTGTTCCACCTGAAACCAACAACAGCTGTGAACTAGAACCAAAAGCTTCTAAGATAATGCCAACAATGCATTATTAGAAGATTATCTGCTCCCCCTCGACCTGTGCCGGATGGTCTCTGTCAGACCCATATCAGAATATCTTCAACCAGAGCCTGTCACTATTGATTTCCAACAAGCCTCCATATACGTGATTGTCTCTGCACAAACCGGCATATGTACGCAGACGCACCTTAGGAGATTCGCGTACACCCATTTTTCTCTGAAACAGACAAGTTTTAACAACAAGATTATGCATCAACTACTCCCAGCTTCTTTCTGAGTTATTCAAATGTCTCCCTGGGCAGTGGTTTGGTGAGAATATCAGCAACTTGTTCCTTAGAAGGAACATACTCCAATTTGACCTTTTGTTACAACACTTGTTCCCGGAGAAAGTGATACTTGATCGGTATGTGCTTGGTATTTGAATGCATGACTGGGTTCTTTGAAATGCTGGTTGCACTTGTATTATCACATAAGATGGAGATAGGTGGTGTACTAGTGATTTGAAAGTCCTGCAAGGTTTGCATCATCCAAAGAACTTGAGTGCAACAAGATGCAACAGCCACATATTCCGCTTCAGCTATAGATAAAGCAATCAAACTATGTTTCTTGTTGAACCAAGATACTAATCTGGAACCCATAAAGAATGCACCACCACTTGTGCTCTTCCTGTCATCCACGCTTCCAACCTAATCTACATCTATATAAGCATGAAGAGTGAGATCTGTATCTCTAGGATACCATAAGCCATAGTTTTGAGTTCCTTGAAGATACTTGAAAATTCTCTTCACTGCCTGAAGATGAGTTTCCTTTGGATTTGCCTGAAATCTTCCAACTATTCCCACTGCATGCATGATGTCTGGTCGGGTACCTGTCAAATAAAGTAGACTTCCAATCATAGATCTATAGGTTGGTTGATGTACTACTACTGATTCATCATTTTCACTGAGACTGCATCCTGTAACCATAGGGGTACATACTGGTTTCGAATCTTCCATGCCATACTTCTTCAGAATCTGCTTGAGGTACTTGGCTTGAGACAAGAAGATACCGCATTCATTTTGTTGGATTTGCAATCCAAGAAAGTATGTCAGTTCTCCAAGCAAGGACATTTCGAATTCTTTCGGCATCACCAAGGCAAAGCTTTGACTCATAGCTTCTTCATTGATGCCAAAGGTAATATCATCTACATACACAACAAGTATTAGCAATTTTTCATTTTCAATTTTTATATAGAGATTGCTATCCGCTGATCCCTTTGAAAAACCTTGTTGATGAAGATATTTGTCCAAACGGTAGTACCAAGCCCTTGGAGCCTGTTTAAGACCATAGAGAGCCTTTTTTAGTCTGCATACAAGATTTGGATCATTCCCAAGAATGAAACCATCTGGTTGCTCAATATACACTTCTTCTTCTAAGTCTCCATTCAGAAAGGTTGATTTCACATCCATTTGAAATACTTTGAACTTCTGAAAGCTTGAGAGAGCAAGGAACATTCGGATGGCCTCAAGTCTAGCAACGGGAGCAAAAGTTTCTTCAAAGTCTATTCCTTCTTGTTGAGCATACCATTTACACACAAGTCTGGCCTTGTTTTTGATTACTTCTCCATTTTCATTCAACTTATTTTTAAAGATCCATTTTCTCCCTATGGAATTTTTATCTTTTGGTCTAGGAATCAACTCCCAAGTGTTGTTCTTTTCGATCTACTCAAGTTCTTCATCCATTGCCTTGACCCAGCATTCATCTTTGCATGCCTCTTTTACATTTTGTGGCTCAGTAGAGGAGAGCAAAGCCAAATAGCTTGAGGCTTCTGCAATTGTTCTTCTTGTTTGTATACCTACCTCTTTCTGCCCAAAAATTTGAGATTCTAGATGATTCTTCTAAATATACCTGGATGGAGTCTTCTCTTCTATCCTTATTTGTTCCTCTGGTGCCTCTTGAGGTTCTTCTTCATCATCAGTCTGATTTGGAGAGTAGTCTTCATCCTCTTCGATATTTTCATAATTTACTTGCCTAGGAATGTATCCTATTTCATCAACCACTACATCAATGCTGTCAACAATTCTTCCAAGTCTTTTATTGTAACACTTATATGCTTTGATGTGGGGAGAATAACAAAGGAGAATGCCTTCATCTGCTCTAGGTTCAAGTTTGCCAAGCTGTTCATCATTATTCTTAATATAGAATTTTCTTCCAAAAATTTTGAAATGCTTTACCGAAGGAGTCTCACCATACCAGAGCTCATGAGGAGTTTGAGTGCTATTCACTCGAACATTTGTTTTGTTGAGAATAACAACCACAGCAAATGCAGCTTCACCCCAGAAGGTTGCAGGAGTTCCAAACTTATCAAGCATAGCACGAGCCATTTGTTGGACTGTTCTGTTCATCCTTTCCACCACTCCATTTTGCTAAGGAGTCCTAGCTGTAGAGAATTCCCTTCTTATTCCATGTTCTTCTCAGAAATCGAAAAATTCATTTGAGGTAAACTCGCCACCTCTGTCGGACCTCAGGCACTTAATTTTGTGATCTGATTCATTTTCAGCCAAGCCTTTGAAGGATTTGAATTTTTCGAATGCTTCATCTTTGTGCTTCATAAGTCCTAACCAAACCATCCTGGAGAATTTGTCAATGAATAATATAAAGTATTCTTCTCCTCGAGGTGACCTTGTCCTAAATGGACCACATACATCTGTATGGACTAGCTCAAGAGGCCTGCTAGCGGATCCTTCCTTCTCAGGGAAGTTAGTTCTGGTTTATTTACCAAACTGACATGATTTGCATATTGTATTGCCTGGAATTTTGATATCTGGAAGACCACGAACTACCTGGTATTTGCATGCTTTCCTTATTTGTGAAAAGCTTAGATGCCCCAACCTCTGGTGCCATAACCAGTGTTCATCATCCTTGCTCAAATAGCATTGTTGTTGTCCTTCTTCAAGTATTTATAGATTATTTGGAGTTCTTCTACGTTTGATCACCGTTTTTCCTATATCAAGATCACGAACACTACATCCATTTGATCGAAATATTACCTCGGTTCCTTGATCGCACATCTGACCGACACTTAGTAGATTATGTTTCAAGCCATCAACATACAAAACATTTCTAGCTTTGACCTTTTCTTTCAACTGAGCAGTGCCTCTTCCTTTTATGACTGCAGGGGTATCATTTCCAAAAGAAAATTTCTTTCCCTTTTCTAAAACACTATATGATTCAAGTTTTTCTTTATCACCTGTCATATGCTTCAAACATCCAATGTCGATGTACAATAGATTTTCCTGTCCTTCTGCATAAAAAGCTATCCCACATCTTTCTAGTTGTGGTTCCTTCATTCTCCATGTTCTAGCACTTGGGGTTTGTTCCTTCTGAGTTGTCTTCCAAAACCTACTCGTGCATTCAGAATCTTCATGACCGAAGATATTACAAATAGAACATTCAATTTCATTTTCAAGGGCAGAAAAGTTGTTATAGGTCCTTTTTGTGATTCCAATCATACTTCTTTGTTTTTGAGCTTCTTTAGTCATGATTGTCTTATAGGCAACACATTGAGCTACTTTGTGACCAAAGTTATGGCAATAGAAACATTGGCCATTGAAGAAACTTTTGCAATTATCAAATCTACCATCCAAATGATTGTAGTTTCAATTGTCATCCATTCTTGAAGCAAATTGAGAAGTTTTTACTTGTGGCTAGATGTAGCTTTTTTTCACCCTTAAGATGCATTGCCCCTGATTTACCTGGTGGTTTTTGTTTATTCTTGACGTACTTCGTCCCTGTTTTACCTAGTGATCTCCATTGGGCTTTTGCTCATTCCTCCTTGCTGCATCAAGATAACTCTTTGAGGTGGATGCTTGAGATGCTTCTCCATTATACCCCAGACCTGTCTTGATTAGTGGAGAACGTTGTATATTGATAATCTCATCCAGAGTTTCAGATCCTTTAACAAATTTAAGATTAAGAGCCCTTGTTTTCTCAATTTCTTTTCTAAGGCCAACACTTTCACATTCTAATTTCTTAAGAAATTTTTCTTTTTCATCAAGTTGGAATTGCAGAGTATCAATGATCATATTCTTTTCTTCTAAACATGTTTTGAGTCTAGAAATCTCTTCATAAAAACCATCTACATCTATAGCATCCATGTAATCATCATCTTCAAAAGCCATTAAAAGTTTATAATCCTTACCTCGTTCATCTTCGTCACTATTTGATAGGCCATCACTTTCTTCATGAGTGTAGTAACATTTCTTAGTTGCATTATGTTTCTTGTTCCATCTAACAGGTTCCTTCCCTTTGTCAACATTATCCTTATGAGGACATTTGGGAGCATAGTGACTGACTCTTCCACAAGCAAAGCATTTTAAAGGTAACTTACCTCGGAATCTTCTGGCCCCCCGTTGAAGGTTTTTGACAAAATTTGATTCTTCTTCCTCTTCTGATGCATGTCCTAGCTCATAGTAGTCTCCTTTGCCTGAAACCTTGAAAGTTGCTTCTCTCCTGTCTGATGGTCCTCCTTTCCTCATTTCATAAGCAGTTAGAATCCCATGTAGCTATGACATGGTAAGGTTTCGAAGATTCTCCTTTTCTTCTATTGGAGAAACTTTAGATTCAAACCTAGGGGACAAAGATCTTAGAACTTTTTCAACCACAATAGCCTCTTTTATTTCTTCACCCAAGTTTTTCATACAATTAACAATCTCATCTACATGAAGGAAATAGTTAGCCACACTTTCATCATTGTGCATTCTAAGATTTTCATACTGAATCCTGAGGGTTTGAAGTTTTGCTCGTTTTACCTGTTCATCTCCTTCATAGCTCAGAACAATCTTGTCCCATATCTCTTTTACGGATTTAAACTGCATTACCTTGACAAATTCTGATTGAGATAGGCATCCTAATAGAGTATTGACCGCCTTTACATTTGTTTCATATTTCTTCTTCTCAGCCGGATCTGTAGGAGTTGCTGATGGAAAAGTATACCCTGTATCTATGATATCCTAGACTTCTGTACCAAGAGATTGAAGATAGGCAGTAACTCTTACCTTCCAATATACGAAGTTTGTCCCATCAAAAATCGGTGGCCTGATTGATGCTTCCCTCTCATAGTTGCTCATGATGAAAGGTCTTCCTTCAAGAGATCATGCTTCTCCTGAAGAACCTGCTCTGATTCCAACTGTTGGAAATAATACTGAGAGGGGGGGTGAATCAGTATTATCAAGACAAATATTCCTTTTTCAAAATCAAATGATATACGCTATGTAGAAATTTTGAATAATTTAACACATATTCAATAGAGATTATCCTGATAATGTACTATTGCGGAATACATACACAATACATAAGCTCCTCTACGTTGATCATCAATATAGCAGCATCAATAACAATAAAACATCAAGAGCATTCACACATTAACACCGTATGTAACCTCAGGAAAGAATCTCACTAAAAACCCCACACTATCTGTATATTAATGATTGAGACCATGTAACATTACAAAGTACAATGCTTATCACAAGAAATCCAGTACCGGCTCCACCTGTTACACACAATACAACTAAGATCTGATCTCCAAATCTATTCCACTACTTGCCTGCCTCCATTGCTCAATACGTGCTCAAGAATGAATGAGAATGGTCTACCAAACTCGTATTTCACCTCCAAAGAATCACTCACAATGTGTAAGACGTGAGCAGAAGCTACAAACTGGGCAAATACATGAGCAAACTCATTGGCATACTCAATCCCTTGATTATGCAAGATCTGATGCATAACTATAGTCACAACTAATAGCAATCTGGTTCTCTAACACCTGTCCCTGTTGAACTGAACATGCACTGACATGTAACTAAGTTAACTGATGTATTCTATAGTTGTATTATGAGTTAATAATTAGTTTAACAACTCATCATTAGTCTATCTGCAGTTAGACTAACTACAACTAGTTTAACCAAGTCAAACTGAACACAACTCCATCAACTCCACAATCACCTCCACCAAACTCAACTTATTGAATTCTAACTGAAGTCATGCATGCAACAACTCAACTGACTCATAAGAAAAGCGTACTTCCTTCTGACAGCTGCATGGGCCACATTTGTAGCTCAAACTGAAGTGCTCCAAGGGAATAAGATCCAGTTTATAGTCCAAATATTATTATGAAACAATAATATTTAACTTTTCTATTTTTGACAGCCAGTCTAAAAATACACTTTGATCACCCACACTGTGGTCACCCACACTTTGGTCACCCACATTGTGATCACTGACACTGTGATCACTGACACTGTGGTCACCCACACTGTGATCATCCACACTGTGATCAAAAATAGAACTTGCGCCATAATTTTCCTGCGGGCCCACTTAGTGAAGGCGACTCTTTTCACTAAGCTCCATCATCTTGTTGCAATCTCAACACTCCCTCTCGACAAGATATGGATTATCAGCAACCCCTATCCTGCCTCGGTGGTACTCGAATTTGCTCCTGGTGAGAGCCTTCGTCAGAATATCAGCATCCTGATCCTCCGTTGGAATGTATGAAAGCAACATGATC
The DNA here is from genome assembly GCA_031772625.1 of Pinus tabuliformis. Classification (NCBI taxonomy): domain Eukaryota; kingdom Viridiplantae; phylum Streptophyta; class Pinopsida; order Pinales; family Pinaceae; genus Pinus; species Pinus tabuliformis. The sequence continues at coordinate 86,452,870 of CM062819.1, read as the reverse complement.
CTCCGCTGCACACAATCTCTGATATGATGGTACCTGGTGTCAATATGCTTAGATCTATCATGAAATACAGGATTAGCCGAGAGTTTAATGCAACTCTGGTTATCACAGTAAATCACAGTAGGATCCAAATGAGAACCGAACAAACCAACCAGGATCTTCCTCATCCATATAGCCTCGCATGCAGCCAAACTTGCTGCCATATACTCGGCCTCCACTGTACTGAGTGCCATGGATCTCTACTTCCTACTGTACCAAGAAACTGTTGTCGATCCAATACTGAAGACCCCTCCTGATGTGCTCTTTCTGTCCGTTGGGCTCCCTGCCCAATCTGCATCCGTGAAGCCACATAGCTTCACCTCATCCTCCTGTCTGTACCACAAACCATATCCTGATGTGCCTCTCAAGTAGCGCAATACATGCTTGCCTGCCTTCCAGAAGAGCTTGGTAGGCTTAACCATAGCTTGTGAAAGCTGGTTAACTGCATAGCATATATCAGGTCGTGTATTGACCAAATACATCAGCGAGCCCACCAACTGTCGATAAAGAGTGGCATCCACTTCTTCTCTCGAAGTGGCATCCTCCTTCCTCCAACCTCCTGGAAGAGGAGTATCAACAGGCTTGCAGCCATGCATGTTGAACTTCTCCAGTATCTCCCGAGCATACTTGCCCTGAGAAACAAACAGTCCACCACTGCGCTGCCATATTTCCAATCCTAGGAAATAGTGAAGGAGGCCCAAGTCCTTCATCTCAAACTCGGTAGCAAGATCCTTCTTGCATGACAGTATCAACAGCTCATCACCCGTTAGAATCAAATCATCAACATACAGTACAATAATAAGCAACTTACCCTCCACCACAATCTTGTATAGGTTAGGATCCGCCTCGCTCTTAGAGAATCCAAGTCCTGTGAAATAGCTGTCTATCCGTGTGTACTAAGCACGTGGTGCTTGCTTCAACCCGTACAACACTCTCTTGAGCCTGCACACATGCGACTCGCTGCTGAAGACCTCAAAGCCTTTGGGCTGCTCTATGTACACCTCCTCCTCGATGACTCCATTGAGGGACACAGTCTTCACATCCATCTGATGAATGTGCCATCCCATCTACGCTGAGAGAGCAAGAATCGTCCGTATGGAAGAATACCTTGCGACAGGTGCAAAGGTCTCCTCATAATCGATCCCCTCTATCTGTGAAAAGCCTCGGGCAACAAATCTTGCCTTGTAATTCTCCACACTCCCGTCAACTGCCTGCTTGACCTTGTAGATCCATCTCGAACCCACCACTGATTTCCCTTCCAGTCTAGGAAAAATCTCCCATGCACTTTTTCTGACAATAGAATCATACTCTTCCACCATGGCATCTACCCATGCGGGATCCTCCATAGCTTCCTCGAAAGAGTATGGCTTAGTTACAACACACTTGCTCATTAGAGCCATGTATCCAGCGTACCGATCAGGTGACTGTCTCTGCCTGCGTTGGGTTATAGGTGCTCCTACAACTTTCTCTGCATCTTGAGCCAGTCGCTCAGCTTCTGTCAAGCGCTTTCGCCCTCTGATGGTTGGTGCTGCATGAGTGGTCTCTTCCACTCCATGAACCTCGTCCTGTGGCTGATCCACGTACTGAAGCTCATCCTTAGGAACTAATAGCTCCTCATCTGCATGCAAGTGTAGCTCCCTCTCAAGCGAACACTTCATGGCTTTCTCCTCCTGAAATTTTATATCCCGCCGCACAACAGTTTTACCACTGTCTGGCAAATACACACGATAGTTGTGGGGTGTATCAGTGTACCCCAAAAATATCCCAACCTCTGCGGTTGGCTCCAACTTCTTCCTGGAATCCTGCTTCACATGCATGTAAACGTTAGCACCAAAAATCCTCAAATGAGAAAGATCAGGCTTCTTACCAAAATAAGTCTCCTCAGGTGTACTCATGCCAAGTATCCTATGAGGACAACGGTTCTGCACATAAACTGTTGTATTGCATGCTTCCGCCCACAAGTGAAGGGGTAGGCCCTGATCATGCAACATTTCCTGTGCAGCACCCACAATCGTTCTGTTCTTCCGCTCAGCTACCCCGTTCTGCTGTGGGTTATGGGGAGCTATGAGCTCTCTATGAACCCCTTCTGCCTTGCAGAAATCCTTGAACTCGTCTGAGATGTATTCACCACCATTATCTCTCCTAAGAGCCTTCACCTTCTTCCCTGACTCCTTCTCAACTAGTGCTTTGAATTCACAGAACTTTGAATATGTCTTGCTCTTCTTCTGCATGAAGAAGATCCAGCACTTACGAGAGAAATCATTAACAAAAATCACATAATACCTGTGTTTTGTTGTCGAAGCAACTGAAAAAGGTCCACACACGTCTGTGTGAATTCTCTCAAGGATCGTCGTGGCGCGACTATCCTTCTCATGAAAGGTGGCTTTCACAAACTTCCCCAAAGTACACCCCTTGCACTAATCTGACTGCGCAAGTGTGCCTTTAGGAAGCCCTGTAGTGATCTACTGCAGTATCTTTAAGGCTCCATGGTGAAGGTGACCCAATCTCCTCTGCCACAACTCGCCATCATCCCGACTCACCAATCCTTCTGCCTTGCCCGCCATTACTGTGCATCCTTCTACATGCAACTGATAAAGGTTCCTCACTCGAACCCCTATCTTCCGGGTCTCACCAGTTGTCTTACTGCGCAGGAAAGCCTTTCCCTTGCTGAAAACAACATCATACCCCTTGTCTTCTAACATCGCCACTGAGATGAGATTCTTCATCAATCCTGGAACATGCATGACTTCCTTCAATACGAAGGGTTTAGCAGACTCCCTCTCAAAGGAAATGGTACCGATACCGGTCGCACTGTATCTACCATCATCGCCCATCTCGATGTGCACTCCAAGATCTTTGTCCTCCAGATTAGAGAACAAATCTCTATCTCCCGTCATGTGAAAAGATGCACCACTGTCCAAGAACCACACTGATCCCATCACACTTGAAACCAAGCATGCGATCAATGAAAAATCAAGCTCAAACTGTCAGGCTAGAGCCTCTCCTGGTGAAGATCCAGTAGCCTGCTTGTTCTTCTTCTTCTACGGACAATTAGTGGCATAGTGTCCGTGCTGGTGACAGTGAAAACACTTCACCTTGGACATATCCTGCTTCTTGCCTTTCCCACCAGACTGAGAAGCTTTCTTGCTCTTCCCTTTCTTTGCTTTGGCAGCCAAAGCACAATTCTCTTCATCAGCTCCCTTTGACGAAGATCCATCCCTGGTACTCCGCCTGATCTCCTCCTGCACAAGATCTGACCATAGTCTTTCCCATCCTGGAAATTTCTCCCGACCATTGACAGAGTCCTGATAGGAATGCCAACTCTTCGGAATACCAAGGAGAGCCAAGCTCACCAAGTCCTCATCATCGACAGTAACCCCCACACTTCCAAGCTCATCTCGACACTGAGTGAACTTCGTGAGATACTTGGGAATACTGTCACCCTTCTCGCATTTGATGTTTCTGAGTTTATCTTTGAGCGCCAGCTTCCTTTGATCGCTCTTGCTTTGGAATAATTCTGTTAATGATTTCCACATCAAATATGGAGTAGCCTTTCCATGGAGGCTGGACACAATGTGAACCTTCACGCCCTCCAACAGAATCCTTCAACATTTTGCGGTCTTCTTTTGCCAAACTTCCGCCTCAGCATCATCAGTAGGCTTTGGGATATCCGTATCTATGAACTCCTTCAGCCCATTATCATCCAATACTGCCTCCATCCTATCCTTCCATGCAATATAGTTTGAGCTGCCCTCAAGAGCATACTCCAATCGCAATCCGTTGAAAGACATTGCTGCGTTGTCACCAAGAAAACACTGCTGCAAATTCGAATTCCACCAGCAACCAACTCAACCGCCTCCGATCTAAAATTCGTGAGAACACAATATTTCTCGTATAGAGATTGACTGTATGGGCATTCACCGGATATCTCACCTTCCAAAGGAAGGATGAATCCAGAGGCTACCTGGCCCGATTACAGACTCTGCCTGAAGAAATAGAATGTAAACACTTCCTAAATAGTAGATCTGATGATCAATAGCTCTGATACCATGTAGAAACTTTTTCTACAATTATCTAGCTCGCTCTGATACAATGTAGAAATTTTGAATAATTTAACACATATTCAACAGAGATTATCCTGATCATGTACTATTGCGGAATACATACACAATACATAAGCTCCTCTACATTGATCATCAATATAGCAGCATTAATAACAATAAAACATCAAGAGCATTCAAACATTAACACAGTATGTAACCCGGGGAAAGCATCTCGCTAAAAACCCCACACTATTTGTATATTAATGATTGAGACCATGTAACATTACAAAGTACAATGCTTATCACAAGCAATCCAGTACCAGCTCCACCTGTTACACACAATACAGCTAAGATCTGATCTCCAAATCTATTCCACTGCTTGCCTGCCTCCACTGCGCAATACCTGCTCAAGAATGAATGAGAATGGTCTACCAAACTCGTATTTCACCTCCAAAGAATCACTCACAATGTGTAAGACGTGAGCAGAAGCTACAAACTGGGCAAATACATGAGCAAACTCATTGGCATACTCAATCCCTTGATTATGCAAGATCTGATGCACAACCATAGTCACAACTGATAGCAATATGATTCTCTAACACCTGTCCCTGCTGAACTAAACATGCACTGACATGCAACTGAGTTAACTGATGTATTCTATAGTTGTATTATGAGTTAATAATTATTTTAACAACTCATCATTAGTCTATCTGCAGTTAGACTAACTACAACTAGTTTAACCAAGTCAAACTGAACACAACTCCATCAACTCCACAATCAACTCCACCAAACTCAACTGATTGAGTTCTAACTGAAGTCACGCATGCAACAACTCAACTGACTCATAATAAAAGCGTACTTCCTTCTGAAAGCTGCGTGGGCCACATCTGTAGCTCAAACTGAAGTGCTCCAAGAGAATAAGATCCAGTTTATGGTCCAAATATTATTATGAGACAGTAATATTTGACTTTTCTATTTTTGACAGCCAGTCTAAAAATAGACTTTGAACACCCACACTGTGGTCACCCACACTTTGGTCACACACATTGTGATCACTCACATTGTGATCACTCACACTGTGGTCACCGACACTGTGATCATCCACACTGTGATAAAAAATAGAACTTGCGCCATAATTTGCCTGCGGGCCCACTTAGTGAAGGTGACTCTTTTCACTAAGCTCCATCATCTTGTTGCAATCTCAACACGCTACTTCAGTTAATTAAACCTGCGTATAAACGCAACTATGCAGAAGGAAACCCGCGTATACAATGTAAACTTTTAATTTACTTTATCTTTCTGATGTTGATTGTTAATCTGTTTTTGAAAATGAAATAACAAGTAACCAGAAACAGTAAAGCAGAGCAGAAAGACAATCACACACAAGACCACAAGATATAAGGTGGAAACCCAATGTGGGTGAAAACCACCTGCTGCAATTCGTCTCTATCTTCTCTTTAATTAGAAACTTATTTTTACAAACGTACTGGTGTAGTCCTTTACTAGTATGCAGGCTGTAACCTGTAGAGAGCTACAACCCTCTCTCGTTTTCCAGCTTCTCCTGGAAGGGAGCTACAACCCCCTTAGCTCTTGCACTAGCCAAGATACTAGTACATAGGTGCTGGCCTACAGAAGGCTACAACCTTCTCTTTCTTTCAGGGACCATGTTTCATAAATTTTTAGACTGGATCCACAAATAACATCAATCAAACATCAAGAATTTCTGCATCAACCAATCACCTTTTCACCCATCAAAACTGAATGAAAATAAACACTTCTCTTACGACTGTACCTAGATCACAGTAATAGTAACCACACACCAAATCTGAACCCAGAACACTGCAGCAATAAACAGAAGTAGCTAGATCACAGCTCAAAATATATAGGCTACTTACATAACTTTAAACCTGCGTGCATACGCTTCTGCGTATTGAACAACCTGCATATACGTCGTTTTCATTCACTGAACTAGCGTGTATACGCGCCTTCGCTTCACTGAACCTATGTACAGATCTATAAAGGATAATTCGCTATTTCAGATATTCAAACATTAATTAACCCAGATTATCAGACTTATCGATCAAGCAAGCGCCACATATAGAAGATCAAAATCATACAAAGATACTATCATTCAAGCTTAAAGATTATGACCCATCAATAGAACTTATCCTTCTCTTTGCGCTAAGGTTCCTCCTTCATTCAAATCCAGATCTGCACCATAACCCAAATACCAGTATTCCAGATCTAGCACTTTATCAGATATTCAATAATAATTCAGATGATCTTTTGCCACATGATCTCCTTCCTCTTTTATAGTTTTAGGCCTTCCACAATACCACGGACCCAATACTTGGGATCAACACTTTTGACGAGGTACCATGGTCCAAAACCATAGGTTCAAGTACCAAGGACTAACTACTACGGACCAAAGGTAAGTTCTCCAACATATACACACTTTTCCTTGCATGAAAGTGTGTGTATATGCATACACGCCTTTGAAACGTCTAACCCGCGTGTATATGCGTCTTCGTCTAGATGAACCTGCATATATGTTATTTCCTTCATTCTAAAAGCCTGAACTGGGATCTATTACCAAAGAGAGTTGCCATCAAGGACAACACCTATGCCATAGCTCCAAACCTGTGCCATAATGCCAACATGTCCTCATGCAACTATTGCATTGATTCCCTTAATCATAAGTTAATCTTCTTGAAGTTGTTTTCTTCCATATGAGCTTTGGATTGTATTCATTCTCTTTTAACTTTTCATAATCATATCATTTGACAATTTTATTCTTTTTGCAAAGTGTAATTTGAGAGATATTTGATTGCAACATATATATTTTTTATGGTGGGTTCTTGTGTGACAACCAAAATTTTATGAGTATTGGTTCTTGTGTAACAATACCTTTGTTATCTTTATTGCATCAAAATACTTGAAAACATTGAGAAATCCCATAGTTTTTGTTAGTCATTTAACGTGCTCATCAATTGATCTTCGCAAAACATATAAAAGTTTGGAATCAAAATGCAATAATAGTTGATTGGGAAAAATATGTTGGCTAGGGTGAAATGAAATGTGACATGTGACATGAAATGTCAATATCATCTCCCCCCAACCTAAGGTGTTTTCAGTTTTCCTACAAATGATAAAGGGAATATGAATGTGATGAGGGATTTTCAAGAATCATAAATTTTAGCATTTAAGGAATTACATGATTAAAAATTAGAAAATTACATACCTTCACCTACCTAAAAAGTGGATGAGGTATGTATATCAAAGAGTGTGGTTGCTTCTGCTGGATCATGGAATATGAAGTAAAATAATCTAATCTACTGCTTCTTTCCATTAGTTGTATGAATTGAGGATGAGATTGGAATTTTTATTGCTTTGGCTGTTAAACTAAGTACTACTGTAAAGTGATGAAATCATGTAATCTTCATTCGTTCCCACTCCATGGCATAATTCTTATCTATGTGAATAGATGCGTTGATGTCAAACATAGCAAATAAATTGTTGGATTATTGGGAATTAATGAATGCCATTAACCAACATGAGACTATTTACCATTGATGTCAATGAGAGTCAAGATGCCTAAGTACATCTTACTACGTACGAATAGATGTGTCATAGTTGAGTCACCTAGAAGATCCAACAAATAGGTGACATTGATGTATTCCCATTGTTTATTGACGAGAGAACTTTACATTAAGGCATGCAAGCCTCAAGGTACTTGAAAGATATCTAGTATTCATCCGAGATGATGTGTCAGAGTCTATGGGTCAAGACTTGTTAGAATGGTGGCCTTAAGGAATCCCCCATCATCTAACCCGAGTATGAATTAATAATTTGAAGAACTATAGATGGAAAATTTGCATTGAAGCAAGGTTTATTTGACAGAAAGGAAATGGAAAATTGGGTGACTTAGCTTTGTAAGGGAGTTAAATGACTTTATTTTTTGGTTAAGGCTGAGTGAAAATTAGGGAAGATAGTATGGAGTTTGCAAAGGGGAATTTTTTTTTGGTAGTAGGAATATGGACAATTATGGATCGACTTTAGGCTTAAAATGTGTAGCAATAGTAAAATTATTATGTGTTTAGTAGCAATGGTGTAGTGGATCTGATTTGACATGAAATGATCATGCTCTTCTGAAAGAAACTTGGTCTTTAAAATGTACTCGTGCATTTCGTTTCATCTTCCTTCATCATCTTGCAACCTTTAAAAACTTAGCAATTTTTGAAATAAAATGTAGTACTATCAAAAGAAAGAGGTGATTAGTCCCTCTTCATTTGATATATACACAAAAAATTAGAAATAAAACTAATAAAACAAATTCAACGACCAAAAATTAAGTGCACTTATACCTTATTAGTACCATGGATCAGTTGTTATTGTTTTGTTGGTGACTTGTTCATTGCGTTTGTAACCAGCTTTGAGCTTGAGACCTATTCTACATACACTTAATGTCTCATTAATAGACGATAACCAAAATTTGCATAAACTATTGAATTGTGTCGATTCTGCAGTTACAAAAAACACAGATCGTTGCACTACCTTGCCACTTTACAACTTGTAATTAGACTCGAATGGTGGCTTTTCAATTATTGCGGTTAGATTGTTGAATATTTGTAGGTTTTTATGAAATTCCTAGTCTATAACTACGTTTGTCCTTTTTCTCTAGTGCTCCACCCTTGTTAGTGATCTCGTGGATCAAGAAAATGCTTAAAACCAAATATTCTTAGATTAGCTTGAAACCAATACCAAAGCATAGATTTCGTCGCCTTGACTTCAACACACTTTATTTCACTAAAATTTGACTTCGGATTCTCTTGGAATCGTGTTGTGATTGTTTTTTCTAACAATTAAAAAAATGAATTTTTGAGTTGCAAGAATGCCCAGTCAACCCTTTGTACGTTGAATGGGTCATGATGTTGCAAACTTGATTAGATATTCATTGGCCAATGAGAGGTTGACACTTCGCATGAGTTTATTGGTTGACATGTGCTAATTTTTCATTGATTATGGTTTTGTTTGGTGGCCCAACGAGCAAGTGACATGTGGACCAACCATTGGTTGCCTCTTGGAACCCTCGTGGTGGACAAAATTTCATTAAGGGTTGAAATTTCCCTCCATAGCAATTGAAACTGCAACCTCTTATTTAGCAACGAAGTGAATTTACCAATTCACCCATGTTGATTCTTGTTAACAATAACACCTGAATATGTATTTAAGTTTAACATGCACAAATTTGGAGAAAGGGGCTGGGGCTAAGCCCTATCCCTTGGTCCTCCTGTGCCATAGGACCATGGGTGGGGGGCGAGGGCTAGGCCTTATCCCAGCCCATGGTCTCATGCATACTTCCATATGACCAACACTCAAACTTAAAGGTGCCATCAGAGAATGGGGCTAGCCCCTGATTTTCGGCACCCAACGTCGTCGCATGGCGCCATATGACCAATATTTTCGGACCTAGGGGCTAACTTTAACTGTCCTACATTTTAAAATACCAGTCAGGAAGGCCAAATTCCTCTGTCGTTCCTGTTTTCTGGGAGCACAAGTTGGCTTTGGGTCGAATTGTAGGCCTATTAATAGCACAATTGGGCAAAACATTAAAACAATGATATCTTTCTCAACGTTTTGCCAAATGAGGTGAAAAATGAATCAAAATAGGGGTTTTCAACAGTGTTGGATCCATTGGAGGTATTATTTTTTCTATTTTAGCATACTAAAATACTGTAATTATACTCTTGATTATGAATTTAGATTTCTTATCTAATTTTTATTGCAAAATTTTTAAACTAACTTTGTTCAATTTTCTTTTCTCATCTTCAAAATTTCAAATTGTGCCAGAAGAGAGCATACTCAATAATATTGAAACTCTTTATTCATTTGCAATGTGAAATTCAAAAGATAAAGTGAAAGGATTTAATCTTTAACTTCAAATTCTGGCTCTCAAAACTCTATGTGTCTCCTTCTTCTCAAATATTTTTTCTCTTTCTATATATTCCTGCAATTGATTAGTGAGTTGGATGGCTCTTACTGCACCACCAAAAAAAATTGCAAATAAAATAAAATCTAACATAAAAACTTAAAAAAAAATCATCAAACTTTGTTTTATTCATTAATTCTATCCTACTCTACTCTATTGGAAATAGAAGAATTGATCAAGTGAATGCATATTTCCTTGTGTGTAAGAGGAGTAAACAAATATTCATGTTGAGCTTTGAGAAATATGCATTAAAATACATCAAAGCATGAAAAACAAATTAGTTTCATAATGCAATCAAGAAATAAGGTGATTTCATCCTTGATTGGAACCATCTTTTGATAAGGTCATGAAATTATTGATTCCTATCTTGGTTTAGATCACATTGAATATTGTCCTTTATTATGCATTCCTCAATCTTAGATTCTACTGGTTTCTCCCCATTAGAAGAATTTGTAGGATTTTTTAATATCTTCAAGAGATTAACAAGAGGAATCAGAAGAGACTTAATATCTTCTTATGGAGGTGGAGAGATAGACAAGTTTTTGCATGCAATTAAAATATACTCTTCGTGAGAGGTAGATATCCTAGTTGTTACTAAGATATAGGAAATTTCTTTGAATAGCATTCTTCAAATTCATAATTGTCTGTGAATTACTCCAATTGGTCGATAATTCCCATCATGCACACAGATTAGTACAAAGTTTTGAAATTTTATTAAAATCTAAAATACAAAAAGATTTTAACATGATTTTAACCATGCATCTAAAAATGAATGAAACTATAATGAGTTCTCTAAACTTCAAAACAAACACCTATGTATACCTCCCTGGAAACAACGTGAAAATGTTGGGTGATTTAATTGTGAGTTAAATCCTTGTCAGTAATTGTCAACCCGAGGTTTGTAGAACTAATGAGGTATACTTGTACTATATGTGCTAGATAATTATCTTTCATATTATTTTAATCTAATGCAATTTAAAACTAATCATAAAACATACTAAATAAACCTGATCAAAGACAAATATAAAGAAATTGAAATCACACTTGCATAAATGAAATATCTCTCATTGAATTGAAATCCCACTCACACCTCATGAAATGAAATCACACACACACTTGCTGAAATGAAATCATACTTACCGAAAGGAAAATCGCGCTTGCGTAAAATGAAAACACACTTTCTCAAAAGAAATAAAATAACATAAATATACAATGTTACCAATCTGTACAAAGGTATCCAAATTGTTTTCGATGGGGGCCCTCCATTCCTTAGCAAGCACACTAAACAAACTATCACATCTTGGAGATCAAAGTGGCAGTATGTATTTCATAAAATGAGTTACAAGATATTACAACAATTCTCTCTCCTAACTTTACAAACCACATGGATGGAACTTGGAACCTCCAACTAACAACTAACACTAACACTAACAACAACACTAACTAGTTACTTACAATTGGCAACCCTTTGTATGAAGGGTGCACTCTTATTTATACAAAAATTAAGGATAAATATACAATAAATATAGATCCTTAGGTCTCTCCTAAATCCACTTTTATCTCTTTGTGGTTACAACTAATCAGCTATAAATGTAAGATACAAATCCTCTTATCCATGATCCTTCTCCTTCGAATGTGCATAGTTAATGATCCACATCTTCTATAATTATTCCACATATGCTCATGAGTTTGAATTCGAAATTTGAATTTGTGGTTGGGTGGCCAAGTAGGACACTTCTAAAATCTCCAAGTAGGCCTACAATATCACAAAATTTATAACACTTTTAGATATATATGAGAAAATGTTAATTTCCTAACATTTAATCACAAACTAACTTATAATACTTAAAATCAATGGATTGGAAAATAATAATGATAAACCCATGTAATGATGAAAATGGTTACTTAATGTAAGGTTATGGGGCTATATCATTATGGAAAGAGGGTAAAATGATGGAAATGAAGGTCAAAGTGGATGACATTTTGGAGACCCAACACAAATACTTGCACAAAACAAGGCCAAAGGAGACAAAAAAAAGGCATTGTAAGATACCAACTTACAATGCAACCACAATGAAGGAAACATTATTGCAAGTGACACCCTCTAGTAGTGATAACTCGAAGAAAAATCAATCTAGTTGTGCAAAATGTCATCACTATCATGAAACAACTTCTTAATTTCCAAGAGAGTTTCTCCAATACAACCCGAAAAAGAGGCTTGTAAATAAAACATTGAACAATCTCGGCCTCTCAACTACATTACCCAACACAAAAATCAAACTCAAAAACATAATGGATTATGTTTCATAGCAATGTAGAAACAGGTAATAACATTTTCTTGATTGGTTTATTTTGGTCTTTTCAGTATGAGTACCCAAATATATCAAGAAGAGTAATGGGTCAATAATGGGTTTACTTACCAAGCTGAAAAACATAATGCATTATGTTTCATAGCAACACAGTAATAAATAATGGAATTTACTTGGTGGTTTTACTATTATAATAACTCAAGCATTTATTAAGAAGTGTAAGGGATCAATAATGGATTTTCCGATCATCATTAGAAATAACACAAAAAAATGTGGTTTAGACCAATCTCACCCTTTTTAAAAACTGGGCTATCTCTGTAGCTTCTACCACACATGAACCTTTATCATGTTATCATTGTCTTGTTATATCTCTCAAAATTCATTTTTTCCATCCTAACCTACCCCTTACATTAATATCTACCTTAATCTTGTAAAATTATTGATCAAAATTACACCCATTTTGAAACATTTGAATACAAAAATGATAAAAACCAACCACATTTGAATCATTTAAAGGTTACTAATGCTTAGAGAACAATGGACCATATTAATTGTATAAAAGACTATATTAAATGTATTAAATAATGTCACATATCAATAAAAATGTATATCCATATTATTATATACTTGTTTCATTATATAACAATATTATCAATCACATATTATATATTAACAAATATGTTTAATATTAGACTAAGCAATGATCAATTTATTAACACTATTAAATATCATCATAATACATATCAATAACTAATGATTCCTATAGAAAGGGGGAAATGGTCTATAAAAAAGAGAAACTATAAAATCAGGTATATATTTAATAAAACGCATTTAGTGCATGTGCCTTTCTTTAAAATTAAATAATATAATATAATTCTTTGTAATATGAATATAACTTTACGAAGGTTAATTTACGTTAAAGCACAATATAAGACATATGAGTGAATATTTAAAAGACACTAGGTAAAACTTAAATGTTAAAATTCTCACTATTTTTCACCCAATATGACTTTTCACCGTGCATCTAAATAATATTTTACTTCTGGATTTCATTAAAGATAATTTTCCAAAATTTAAGCCGTCACTTCAAATATCTTGATACAAATAATACTGGCGCATCATATAAATTTCAAAAATTATTTATGTGGAATTTTATTAAAAAATTTAAAATATTGTTTTAAAACATCAAAATGTAATGTTTTAAAGACATTGTAAATACACATAAACAAACCCCTACTTCATATAAAACAGTAGTTATTAAAACCTTGTAAAAATATTATTTAATAAATATACATGAGACCCCACTTCATATTCACGTGTGAGGTATCATTAGGCGACAAGGGATTAAAGAATAGAAAAATTTCTAACCCGATGTAAATTCCAACTCTCTATCAAAATTAAAATGAGTCATCCAATCACATTGGTTTTCACATTTCTACTCAAAATTTCTCTCCTCACATTTTTATGGGCTTAATATTTCGTTTATAAAAAACATCTATCGTAAAGTTTAAAACCACATATACGAAACTTTATGAAACTCCCACTAAAATATTATTTAATGGGCTTTCATGAAATTCACTGATTAAAATCCTATTAAATATTGTACATGAGAAGGTTTGTTTCATGCATGCATATAAATTCATGAGATTTAAGGTATGGACTTGGAACTAATGTTTCCATGTGAATTTCAAGTTTTAATTATGAGTCCCGAGGTGTTAATATAGAAGTTGTTGTTTCCTATGTGTATGAGTTGTAGTTGTGTCATGTCTGAGCCATAGATCCACTTTATTAGGATCTAGATTTGTCAAAATAAGTAATATATATATAATATATATGTAGCCATTGTGATCAATAAAAAAAATTAAGTGATTTTTGTGTAAAAAAATGTTCTCTATCTCATTTTTCTAAGTGATATTGACAAGGTAAGAAAACTATATTTACTGCAAATTTGTTTATAAAGCATTATGTGATTTATATAAAAACTTGATGCAGGGGCATCTAGCTGACGGGTCATCATGACAAAACGCTGTTTGGTCTCCAAATGGACTGAAAAGGAAATTGCTAGGTGAACACTTTAGTTGTTTTTGTTTATGTTGTTTTAATTTTGTAAAGAACAATATGTAGGAAGGTAGAGGATTAATTAGGTAAACTGTTAAAAGTAATTAATTTTATTTTCATGTTAATTTTTACAAGATTGTAACGTAGGACAATAAACAGATTTGGAACTAAAAAAAATGTGTAACCAACAGAATGTCACCAGTAGCAGATAGGAGAAAACAGTTGCAGACCATTATTGAAAAAGAACAGAATGCAATTGTAAGAGGTTCGACTTTTGGTAGAGAGAGTAAAATCTAATAAAATATCTCTAAGCACACAGACTATTTTCCAATATCTTGTAACTGTCTATCTATCTGTCATTTTGTTAAATTTCCAGAAACAGTGAAAGTCCATTCTTTGTTTTGTTCCACAAGCATGTACACACATATGTGTTTCTATTTGCATTGATTCAAGCAGGCCTACAAATCAAAACAAGTTTGCAGACATAATTAAAGAATATGTTGCAGAAACAAGGGCATACAGTCCCTAAATTTATCAATCAAGCAAGTGCAGAGGAATCCTAGACGAGTATACATAATTCAAGCATCAAAGGTAGAGACAAGACGCAAGCATTTCTGAACAGAGAAATCAAACAAATCATACAAGTACTTCTGAAGAACAAACCCTCTTGTTTCATTTATAGAATAAGCACAAGAATCTCTATTCAAATATATACAGTTACAAAACCTCATTTAAATATACATACAATTTATATAATAACATTGTACAAGGTTCAAAGGGTATCATAACATACGGGTTTAGAAACCCTAATCGTAAACCAAACCCTACAGCAACTACCCACAAGAGGAACAGAGCAAGTCTAATAGCCTACGGATACATACTAACGACAGCCTCAAATCATTACAATAAATGTTTGCAACCCTAGCCTATGATGAGAAAGAAACAAGTTACAAGATGATAGGGAACGACCCGACCCGGGTCTAGCCAGAGCATCGAGAAGCCGAAGTCCAAAACTCTTCAGGACTAACATACCTACAACGACCATACATTAACCAAATTTTGTGAGCGATATGTGGCAGAGAAAGTAAAGACCAGTAGAAAACAATGAAACCAGGGTTCGAAATTACCTTGTAGAGACATGATGCTGACATTGTAGTCACCTAGGGCCACTTTGCTCATGAAGGAGCAAGTGCGTCAGTTTAACAATGGAAAAGAAGAAAAGACTGATAGCAAAGAACAAAAATTTTACCTTAACATTGTGAAGGAAATCGAAGCCGAGACCTTGTGACTGCAACCTGTCCACGAAACAGAGGAATGCAACCAAAGCACTCAACGAACAGTCGCATAGAAGGATTCAAGACCAAAATGAGTCACACAATCTAGCTAAATAACCAACATTGACTTGTACACAGAGAAATCTTAGTTTCCACTAGCAGACTATAATCCATAATTCGACAGAAAGATTAAGTGAAGACAGAGAAAAAAATAACGGAATAACCATGTTCAAACAAGAGCTCATTACCAAATGGAGAAGCCAACAAGTTTCTAGGTCAAGAGCCGAGCTAGAGTACCAGAGGCAGCGTAAATCGTGTAGCATGACCACATTGCAGAGCCCTCAAACCTCAACAGTTCACAAGAGAAATGATCAGGAGATAGGGTTTGAGACCCTCATACCAAAGTGGGAGTGACAACTCCCAGGAGTGGACACTTGTCCAATATTTGTTAGGTGTGGGTACAAATCATAAGTGCGGACCCCAAATCAATTATAATATCATTGCAATAAACCGCCAAATAAAACAATATCATATGTAATCCAACTGTTAATCATTAAATTCATTCCTAATCACATTATTAAGGTTGGTAAGTGTTACAAGGGTGGGCTGGACCCATCAAAACTAATTCTAGTTCTTCTTTTATGATGCAAGAGAAATAATAAGAAAAAGTTTAAAACATGTTGGATCAAAGGATTTGGTTAGAATAAATTACAAAGAGATAATTTACTCTATTTATTTAAGAAGAAGTGTAATTAACTTTAATATTAGGGTTTTTGTTATAGAAGGTTATGGAAATAAAATAGGAAACTAACTCTCACGAAGATTAAAAAAATGTTGTAAATGACCAAAAATATGGGGGAGCTTTGGAGGAGAAAGGAAAATTATGTTGAAATGGTTCCAAAACATATGTTGTGTGAATCATATTCTGTGAATGTGTAACTTATCCATGTAATTTTGATATATAGTATTTTCTTTTAGCAATTATTATGTTTATTTTTGTATTTTTATATTCCGGTAACATAGAATGATTTAAATAGGTTGACATGATTAGATGGTAAATCATTCTAAAATTACTTGATTTGTTCTCCCTTATAGATATATATTATCTCAAGCATATGACTCATGATATATAACTAATTGATTGCAGGTTGAATTTATAAATGCACGTCATTGATGATTCAATTGCAGCTTTCATGGGAGATATAATGATATACTAGTGATATGTGTTTATTTCATTTTTGTGTGTTCATATCATTATATATCTTTGTGCTTGTTAATGATTTGATAGTTAACACAAACATCATTATGCAGCTATTACTTGAATTATTTACCTTCAGATATATACTATCTAAGGCGTTTAATTCAACGTATTAACTTATTTTGTTGTAGGTCGAAATATATTCATACATGATATTGATTTATTTGAGTACACTTAATATGGTAAATATAATTTCTTACCAATGATATATGTGTCATTTTAAATTTATTGCTATCTTTCATTTCTTTCGTATATATGTTATGGTCTTTTTGTTAGTTTTTTGGAATACTATTTACCTTTATTGTGTTCCTTGAGTTCAATTTAGATTCATGGATTATATATTTTACATAATTTTCTTTCACTTTAAAGGTTAACCACTCATTTAAAAGGAAAAAAAAAACTTTTAGGTATAATCTAGCTATATGTTTTTGCTAATATAGAAAAACTATATAAATAATATTGAATACAAAGAATACCCTGTGGTTGGAGAAGGTTAGTCTCCAACCTCATGCATGAGTATCATTAGATCCTCAATGGATGCCTTTAGGGTTGTTTCTTGTCACCACGAACAATCTCAGAGCCAACAAAAGGCCAAAAATGAAGAAATATGACTATGAAGGACATACACACATTAAGTTTTCTCCAACGCCAAATGTAATAAATGGGAGAAATGGTTGAATATATGCATAGTTGCAATGGGAAAAACAAAATTTCAGAGTATTTTGAAATTGGAACAACAAAATTTAATTTATAACTTTAAATATTAAACATTATCATTAAACTATTAATAGTTTAGAATTTTGAACGAGATCATTGTCACTATATCCTTTTATGATTTCTACAAATTACAAAAAATACTAGAATACGTTCAAATCCAACATTGGATAATACATATTCATAAAATAAAATAAGAAAAAAAAATCATTCTAAATTAATTATTTCTTTTAAAAAATTGCCAAAAGCTATTTTAAATGATTGTTCAAAAACTAGATCATCAAGCTACTTGTTCCACAAACAATATACTCATTAATCTTGCAAGCCAAATAATTCCAACTATTCCATCTAAGCACAAAACACACCCGGTCTATATATAAACATAATTACATAATAATATCAAAATTGCAAAAATCATATTACTCTCAGGACATTAATCTCCATCTAAGATGCCTTGCCAAACCCATTAAACTATAACTACCTATGAATTGATCCCACAAGCCATTGACATAATTATAGTAAATTTGTTGCTATGAATTGGAGGTTTAACTGCCCACATATATATATATATATAGTGAGTACTCCCATCAATTTCCATTTTATCTTCCACATTAAATAAACTTAACCAAATATATTTATCATCGTCGTTCACTATATTTATATTTTTTAGCATTAATAGTTTTAAATACACTAATCATATTTGTTAATGCTAAAACAACATGGCTGATGAGGATAAATATAATCCATAAATTTATTTAATGGTGGAAGATAAAATGGAAATTGACTTCAATACTCAAACACCAAAATATCTATAAAACCAATCAGATCGACAGCTCACAGCAATAGCTAAGTATTTAACTTTATTTTTTAAATATGTATATATTTTTCTCATCGTTCCTTTACACACATGTTTTTTCATTTAAAATCCAATTGAATAAACTCAGAAAATTGCATAGCTTGTATGGTTGTCCATATTCACTCGAATGGTCCCTCTCAATTTCTTGCCTAACCTAGCACGTTACTACTTAACAGAGATCGAAGTAGCTTATTATAAAAATTTGAACTACCACGACGATTTCTTTAAGTAAATTTCATTAATACATTGAAATTGTTGCATGGAGATACATTAATTTATTGAAAAATACCCGATAATTTGAAAGACTCAAAGCACACAGCTAAAGACACAAAAAGAAATAGCAAGCAACTCTTTAACTGCTAGACCTAAGTTTACAAAACATAAAAATTCCAAATCTTGAAGGACAATTACAATAGTCCTCTACTACTACCACAAAACTATCACAACAAGAGTATGCAGCTACAACAATGACTATGCATATTTCTTATATACCAAATCAACTACATTTATAAAAAAATTAAGTAGGTTATTTTCCCTTCTAAGAGCTCTATTGATGGTGGCGAACCTTCGAAGATTAACAAGTGATCATGGCCTTGGCACCCCTTAGAATGTGAGCAAGCTAAGTAATCATCTCTAACACTCCCTATGACCCACAACTTAACCTTGACACAAATTAAAAATGTGTGCTGGTTTAAATATAACTAGGCTTAAAATGACTCAAAAACTATGACTTCACATTTTTTAGCTAGATTTCTTTTTCTTTTTCTTCATGCTCTGAATTGTTTGATTTTTGTCTTTTTGTTGTAGGCTCCAAATTTCAGTTTCTTATAAAATCATTTCAGTGTGTCAATGCATGTCCTTTACTTCTTCAAAAATATGTGAGTATGTTGATTGTTGCCACTTGTCATGTTTTATAGTTTTCTTTTCAATGTGTCAATGGATGTCCTTTACTTCTTCAAAAATATGTTTGTATGTTGACTTTTGCCACTTTTCATCTTTTATAGTTTTCTCTTCAACTTCTAATTATCAATTTGTTGCAACATAAGTTCATAATAGAATTTTATCTCTTCAATACTCAAATACATGAAAATTTGATTGACAATTTTAGTTTACATAGTTCATGCTATTTTCATCACTCATTGTTGTAGCTTCAATGAGGACTTCATCAATACATGGCGTTTCAACCCATGCTTCAAGGAACTTTAATTCTTATTCAAATTTTTTTGTTTGATCTCTTTTCCTTCTAATATATACACACAAAATCAATGTTAATTTTATATGAAAAAACATCTTCAAAACAATATTGGTTGTGTTCATTATGCTCTAAAATGATAGGTTTCTTCTATTCTTCCTTATTTAAATCTTTAGATGCCTCATAATTTTGATTTTGATTCTCCACCTCTGCTTATGCAAACATGTTTTCTTATGTTTATTTTCCAAACACAAGTGGGTTTCTTTTGCCAAATAACAACATATCAATAAGAAGTTTTTGTTGCATCACCAGTTAATTCTTCTTCATCATAGTTGGTTGTGTTCATTATCCTCTAAAATGATAGATTTATTCTCTTCTTCCTTCTTTGACTCTTTATATGCCACATAATTTTGATTCCTCAAATTAACAACATATCAATAAGACGTTTTTGTTCCACTATCTACAGTTAATTCTTCTTCATCATAGTTAACATCAACAATTTCAATTGTTCGATACATTAAATTAGTTTCTTCTCCATTAGTAGCATTATCTATGCCAAATTCAACACCTTCTCATAACAGATCATCAACTACCAATCCACCTTCTTTTTCACCTTCAAAAACTACTACAATAAGTTGCACAACATTAATATCTTTGACTTCATTACCCCCCTTACACCAAATTCTGCTTCCAAGATCTTCCATGCTTCCTTGGAAGTTGTAGTTCCTTGGAAGTTGTATTTTTTATTACCTTGCACAAAAATTTATATTCTAATCCATGTTTTATAAAATTTAATGCTAAAGCTTCACATTCTTCATCAAATAGGTTATTAGAATGGTACTCAATTAACTCTTTAGCTCCAAGAAAATTTAGCATTTTGATAACCCAAAAATAAAAATATTTACTAGTAAGTAAATAGAGGAGTTTGTAGAAGATCAAAGCTACACCAATCACCATCCATCTCTTCTCCGTATTTTTCTAGAATACTAAGTTCCTTGGCTTCGCCTGAACTTCTCTAAATATGGCAACGAGAATCCTCAGTTCCTCGGCTCCGACCTGAACTTCTCTAAACATGGAAACTATCTTTTCTTTTTAATTCATTTTCTTAATGTGCAGTAGCCTTTTACCACCCATGATTGTGTCTTTCATCTTTCTTATAGTTGCTTTAGTGATCTTTAGTGATTGCATGAGGTTACCTTCCATATCTCCACAAAAAAAATAGCATGCTTAACCAAACACCAAAAAATCATGGTTAACCAAGCACAAAAAACAATTTGTAGGAAAAAACACCAAAAACAATTCGCAAGCAAACAAACTTTTGCAAAACTTATATCTCTCTTCAAATAAAATCCTTTACCTTTCTCTTTTAACTCCAATAGTCTCCAACGACGGCCATTTCCAACATCTCCAACATTTTGAACAAGAGCGCAATCTCGTTAGAGATCCTGGATAAAAACATTAACACAGTCTCTAGTAGATCCAAAACCAACACAGTTTGAGTCAATCTCAAAAGTGTCCATTCTATATCATAAAACAAAACACCATCCTCTGCAAAAACTCTACAAATATTAAAATCCTAGTCTTCCTCATATCTTTAACAGAGCGTATCAACATGCACTTAACAAATTTTCATTTTCATTTATAAAGATATTGTTGAGGAGATTAGATACCATGATAATGTCCAGAACAAGATTTGTTGGCTTGACCGAATGCACTGCAACTCACATGATCTCATATGTCAGGACTCATGCTCACAGACAATGGGTTTCACTCCAGCCTCCTAATACTCCAACAACTACACATAGTTTGGTGATGATATGGCTCCCTTGGAATAACACCTCCAGAATTTGAAAAATCCACCTCACACAAGATAGGAATATGTGATCCCCTTAGCCACATAGCTTTCACGAGATTGCCACACTAAGCACAAGTTACTTCCGCACTTCAAACCAAAGTCTCATTGTTGGCTTCTTCCTCTCACACTACACCAAGCTCTAATGCCAATTGAAAGACGCAGAGCACAAAGTGAAAGACACAAAGAAAAAAACAACTCTGACTGTTAAATTAAAGAAAAACTAGACACGAATTAAAATAAAACTGAAATTCTGACACAAAGAAAAACATACCTACTACTGTTAAATTAAGGAAAACCTAGACATCAATTAACATAAAACTGAAATGTCAAAGCAACTACAGTTGCATACAACACTAATCGTTCCCAATTGAACTACATTTATAGAAAAATTAAGTCGGTTATTGTCCCTTCAGGTTGAAAGAGCTATGGTAGTGGCCGCTTCAAAGTCGAACACGTCATGGCGGTGATGCCCCTTTGAATCTGAGAAATATGTTGCGGTGAGGCAGTGTGCATTCAAGCAGTGACAACACGTTGGTAAACAGGCGTAATTATCTCCAACATGACTGTCTAAAAAATCTCTAAAAATTTTCATCCACTCCATAAGACGAAGTATGTGACTTACTAGAACCACAATCCTACAATTGACAAATGTCAAGGGAAATAATTATAACTAAGTAGGTGTTGCACTGTGCCCCAAATTTAGTTTGCAAACCAAAGAAAAACATTATTGTTAACACAAAAGTTACTTCCAAAACTAAAGAGGAAAGCAATAACATTTTCTTTTTTCTTAAAGAGTGAATAATAACGTTGGGAAAACTCATAAAGAACCCAAATTCTTACGAATTTTGTAAAACATCATTCCATTAACTAAGCCTCGGATCTCCCCACTTGATTGTCTATAAAATCCAAAAAAATGAAAAAGCAATGTTAAATGACACACTTCAGCATCTAGAGTTTAGACCTCCTATGTGGTTCTTGGCAAAATAAAGAGCAAAAAAGAGAGTAGGATTGACACTATATTCCCAATTTACATTTTCTTCAAGTTTGCGATCTAAGAAAACAGTCAAGGGATGGCCCATGTCAGACTAGGCAATAGCTCCTCATATCAATTCATTGATATTCATTCAGGTTGGTCTTTATTATATACATGAGGGAGAGACTGTTCATTTCATCTCCTGGTGACTATTCATATTTCTTATTATTTATTTACATCAATTGCAGTTATTCACCCAATCCTGATGATTAGGTGTAAACATTCCACCCCTTAATCTGAAGGGATGTTGGTGAGTCCAAGCATTGTTCTGAATCTTTCAAGCTTTTCTCTTCCAAGCGCTTTGGTGAAGATGTCTGCAATTTTCTCGTTAGTGGAACAATGGCAGAGATGGATTGTTTTGGCCTCGTCGAATCAAATGATATTTAGTATTGAAGTGCTTTGTTTGGTCATGGAACTTTTGGTTCTTGGACAACTTTATTTCCGTGGTATTGTCAATCATGAGTGGACTTGATTGTGCTTGTTTTAACTGCAAATCTTCAAGAAATTTCTTGAGCCACACAATTTCTTTTGTTGCCTCAGCTGCTGCCACATATTTTTCTTTTGTTATGGAATCTGCTGGAACTGATTGTTTGCGTGATCTCTAGGAGACAACTCTTGATCCAAGACTCATAGCATAACCTGAAGTAGATACCCCAGTTTTTTTGTTCCATCGAAGTCTAAATCAGAGTATCCAACCAAGCTGAAGTCGTCCACGTGTGTATACTTGATTCCAAAGTCTTGAGTTCCCTTCAAGTACCTTAGAACTCTTTTTGAAGCAGACCAATGTCCCTCACAAGGCTTTTGCATAAATCTAGAGAGGATTCCAACAACAAATGAAATGTCTGGTCTGGTAGTAGTTAGGTATTTGATACTTCCTACAAGCTGTCTATACTTTGTTGCATCCTAAAATTCTTTTCCTTCAATGGATGTGAGCTTTATGTTTTGTTCCATTGGAGTAGTAAGAGGATTGCATTCTATCATGCCAAACCTATTCAACAGATCTCCAATGTACTTCTTTTCAGAAACGAATATGGACTTCAAATGTTGAGTTACTTCAATACAAACATTGTAATGAACATATCCCAAATAAGTCATTTCAAAACCTTTCCTCAATTCCTTATTTATGGATGCAATATAGCTTTCATTTTTCCCTGCCATCAAAAGATCATCGACATATACCACAATATATACAATTGTTTTTCCAACTTTCTTGACAAATAAAGTTGCATCATCAAGATCATAATGTTTGAAATTGAGTTTCAGAAGATGCTCAATTAGTTTTTCATACTAGGCTGGCGATGCTTGTTTGAGGCCATACAAGGATTTCACAAGTTTGCATGCTTTATGTTCATGTACTTTTACAACGAATCCTTTAGGTTGGGACATAAAAACATTCTCTTTTAGATCTCCATTCAATGAAGTAGTTTTTACATCCATTTGATGGACTTTCCAACCATTCTGAGCTACTAGGACAAAGAGTGTCTGGATGGTAGCCCATTTTGCTATGAGGGAAAAAGTCTCCTCATGATTGAACCCTTCCCTCTGTACAAAACCTTTTGCCACAAGCCTGGCTTTGTGCTTGAGAAGTGAGCCATCAGCTTTATACTTGTTTTTGTAGACCCACTTGCAGCATTTTTTTTCACAAGAGAGTCAAAGGTAATATCTCTGAGATTTCCATTTGCTTGCAATGACTCAAGATAATTGGAGTAAGTAGGATAAAGTGCCTTGAGAAAAGCGATAAGAGGAATATCCAATTCAATCTTAGTGGCTTTGATATCATGCATTATAGATTTTGCTTTGGATGCAAGAGCAAGAGGATCATTATTTTGTAATTCAAGAGTCAAGAGTTTAATCATTAGTTGAACAAATTCAAGTGCAAAATGTGAGTCATAGAGTTCTCTCAGCTTTTGTAAGGCTTCGAAAGCATTTGAAAATGATGAAATATGGTGACTCACCTCTACACTTATAGATGTTGCAATTAATGCATATGCTTTTTTGTTCTTATTTTCCCAAATGGTGAACTCTTTGTCTGAGGCACGCTGTTCTTTTTCTTTGTCTCTGTCTCCAACACATACTCCTTCCCACAACTCATTGAAAATGAGGGTGTGTTGTATCTTCCGGGACCACTCTGGGTAGTTCTCCTTGCGAGTGAGAACTACTTGAACAATAGATATGATTGAATGCATTGTAAAATCCGAGTGTTGTATAAATACTTATGCTGGCAAGAAATGCATTTCTGGTGGTAATTTTGCAAAAAAAAATTACAATTCAAAGGGGCATTGGTATGACAATAGTATATTGAAACATAGTACTATAATGAAAAATGAAGAGTATTCAAACTAGGCCCAATGCACCAAGATTCATTCAGCTACAAGTCACAATCCAAATCAATGACTAAGTGCCAAGCATCGAGCTCCAAACCACTATGGATAGAATAGGCAGCGCGGTATTACACAACAGAGGCAGCGCGCATGTATTAAAATGATGTATTAAAAAAAAAGCAGTGTATTAAAACCATCCAAAAACTGGAGCAGGCTTACAACAGTGGTACTATCCAAAACTGGAGCAGGCTTCCAATATGCCTAACCTTCATGGTTAGGGAAATCTCAGGCAAAATTACCGAAGTCACCACACTGATAACAGTTTCCCCCTCCAAAACCGTTGTTGCCACCAGCACCAGCACTTCCACCATTGGTACAGTCTCTAGTAAGGTGGCTAGACTCTCCACACTTGTAACAGCTTCCACCATTTACCAAAATGAGCGGCACCATCAAACGACTTTCAAATGACCATCACCAGAATGACCTTGTTGTTCAACGCAACATATATACCATGGCCTTTGCATAGTTCAATGCAGCATGGTTTCGTTTGCTATGCATTCACGCACCAACTGTCAGTAGTCATCAACGCAGATTTCAATATATTTTGACAGCAGCCCATTTGCATCAAACATCTTCTACAATTCCGATAGTGCTTCCACCAATTTTTTTTTTAATATTCAACGCATAATTAAAGGCATATGCACTTATGCAGGAATTAATTGATGTACAAAGAGCAGTGACAGGAGCATCATTTTGTATGTAGGTGAATAATAGTGAATAGCAACGAGTAATTGATGTACAGAGAGCAACGACAGGAGAAACGTTTTGTATTTAGGTGAATGATAGAGAATAGTACGTGGAGCAGCATCAGGAGTAGCGTAGCAGGGAATAATAGAGAATAACGCGTTCGTGCCAGTGGATGCATCAGAGCTGCCAGGCTAGCAAGTCTGCATACGATTCAAAATATCATAGGCAGAATAGGGAGTTACAAAGCAGAGGAAAGCCAAAATTGGCGCTGGCTCTGATACCATGTCAGACCAGGCAGTAACTCCTCAAATCAATTCATTGATATTCATTCAGGTTGTTCTTTATTATATACATGAGGGAGATACTGTTCATTTCACCTCCTAGTGACTATTCATATTTCTTATTATTTATTTACATCAATTTCAATTATTCACCCAATCGTGATGATTAGGTGTCAACAACCCATTAACTGGTTTTTCTTCAAAATTTTATAAATTTGGTCAATATGTCAAAAAGATATTTGATTCCTTTCAAAGACTAGGAAAATATGCAAAAGCATCTCCAAATTAAGTTAAATCCTTTACAATGGCTAGCAACTGCAGAGTTAGCATACTTACAATTTTTCTAGTTGTTTGAACTTTGATATTGAAAAAGGAATGTCTCCATATAAATAAATTAAAGAGATACCTCCATTGCAACATTGAAGATAAAATCAAGTCCGAGCATCTAATGAAATATAATCCTTGACAATGATCACTACCAGATTTGACTAGAGGGATGTTTAAGGGGCACAACATCTCGGCTTGGCATCACATATCTCCTCAAAAGTGTTGAAGATAATGGAGAATATCCTAGAATAGGTAGAGTTGGTTCACGTAACCTTAGGATAGGAATTAGTTTCTATTTCTTAAGATGTTGTTCTAACTTCCTTAAAACCATGTTTTCTATTTTTGTGTAATGTGCACAAACAATGTAGACTGTTCTGCAGAGCCAGACTCTCCTAGTTCAAACTCTCTTTCGTAGAGCTGACCAGTGGGTTTTATTTTATTAATACAAAAATTGCCATTTTTATTAGGGTATCAGAGCATTGGGGCTGAGGAACCTGTACGCTGGCTGGCTAGTGGGTGGTTCTTTGAACTGGGATCATCGCAGTTGTGTGGAGGATAACTGTGATGAATATGAAATCGTCGTTGATTGTGAGTGAACCTCTGCGACGAGTGCACCATAGCTCATTCACACATATTTTAACATTTTTCATCATAGGTACTTCATGTACAGCTATGAAGACATCACAGAAAAGACAGACATATCTACGACGATCATGTAAATCATAGAAGCAGCGTGGGGAAGCCAAGAACAAAGCAGTAGCTGTCAAAGAAGATATGTGGGGAAGCGAAGAACAAGGCCGCAGCTGAAAACAAAAGGTTGTCTGGAGGCCGAAGAGAAAGCCACGGTGATTAGCGGGTGTGTTGCGAGAGCAAACAACATTGAAGAATAGTGATTTGTCTCTATCACAGATTTGGGGTAAATCTAACATCTTTTACCTGTCGATTTTTTTTTTTTAAATCGTCAAGATGAATAACAATATGTTTGAAGCATGCTTGAATGAGCATAACAAGCTCGATGGAGCCAATTATGCAAATTGGAAATTCAAGATGTAGACTCTGCTAGAAGTGCAGAGTGCTTGGACAATTACAAGTGGAGATGAGTCGAGGCCCGCGGCTAGAAATTCAAGATGCAGAATCTACTAGAAGTGCCGAGTGCTTGGATGTTAACGAGTGGGGATGAGCCAAGGCCCGCAGCTGGATCAAAATCAATCTCAGATTGGGAGAAGCGAGAAGGAAGAGCAAGGACACTTTTGAAGATGTCAGTGAAAGATTGCATCATACCTCACATTAGAGAATGTAAGATAGCTAACGCGATCTGGGGAATTATGAAGGAGTTGTATGAGATCAGGAATACAAATCATCTTCTATTCCTCAAGAGTAAGATCCTAGCCTTGAAGATGGAGGAGAAAAAAACAATTGCTTCATTTGTAGCAAGGATCAAGGATCTGAAGAAAAAATTAGCAGACATTGGTCATACAGTTGACGATACAGATCTTGTAACCATTACATTGAATGGTGTCACTAATGATTACCAAATGTTCATCACTAGGATAAATCCCAGAGAGAAGATCCTGAAATTTGAAGAGCTGACAGGAATACTGATGCACGAAGAAGAAAGAAGATCGACTCTGAAGCCCTAGAGTGTTGTTCTTGCATTGATGGCGAAGAAAAACTTCTTCAAAGGGAAAGGAAGTTCACAACAACAAAACAGAGCAAGTTCACAGAAACGGCCAAATCAGACCCAAGGTATGGATCCCAATAGAAGCTACTCTGAAACTAAATGTCTTTATTGTGGAAAATTGGGTCATATTTCCAGGGAGTGTAGGAAAAAGAAATATCATGAAGAACAACAGAAGCAAAAAAGACATGCAGGTCATCTCGCGAATGGTGATAAGGTGCATAATTTCAGATTGTTCATGGTAGATCATGATGAAAATTTTGATGAAAACATCTAATATGTAGATTCAGGAACGTCAACACACATGACAGGGAATAAGAATTGGCTCGAAGATTTTAAAGAAATCAAAAAAGGTGCGCAGATTTACCTAGGTGATGACAAAAGTCATTAAATCAAAGGATGTGGGAAAGTTTCTGTCATTCTACCTAATGGTAATATCAAACAAATTTATAATGTTATGTATGCACCTAGTATAACAAAGAACTTGATTTCGGTATCCATGATTAAAGATTAATATTTGAAATTTGAATTTTTAAAATCTAACTGTTATATTAAATATTTGTAGATGTCATGAAGGCAATTGCTAGAGGAATCCAAACAGGAGGTCTGTACAAGTTGGATGTGATACCTACACCAGTTTGAGCATTGACGGTAGCGAGCCTGACTACAGAAGAGCTTTGGCATCAAGGATTTGGCCACATCAACTACAATGATTTGTTGTTACTACAAAGGAAGGAAAAGTTTCCTATGCTAAAGAAAGTTCATAATGATTGTGATTCCTGTACATTAGGAAAAATGCATAGAGAAGAATTCCCTGTTCGAGTAGGAAAGAAATAGAGGGATATACTGGAATTAGTTCACACAGACCTTTGTGGACCCATGCAAACAAAAGCATTAGGAGGTGCACTATATTTCCTATTGTTTATCGATGACTATACAAAGTTTTATTCATTGTATTTCATGAGTAAGAAGAGTCATGCATTCGAATACTTTAAGCAGTTTAAAAATATGATTGAAACACAAATAGGGTAACAGATAAAAAATATCTTTTTTGATCAAGGGGGAGAATATAGGAAGGATGAGCTTATCCGATATTGTAAAGATCATGAAATTTTGCAGCAATTCATAGTACCCCATACCCCACAGCAAAATGGAGTAACAGAAAGAAATAACAGAACACTAGTGGAATGTGCTAGAAGTATGTTGAAAGGTGAGAATCTTTCGAATGGTTTTAAGGTTGAAGTAGTGAATATTGTAGTTTATTTGAAAAACAGGAGTCCTACAAAAAGTCTTGAGTCTAAAACTCATTTTGAAGCATTATATGGATATAATCCTGCAGTAAAACACTTAAGAATATTTGGATCTAAAGCATTTGTCCACATTCCAAAGGAAGATAGAATAAAATTAGATTCAAAAGCCATCAGATGTACTTTTATAGGGTATTGTTCGTCATATAAAGCATATAGATTATTTAATCCCTCTACTCACAAGATTTTTGTTAGTAGAGATGTTAAATTCCATGAGCAGGATCAAGAAGAACCTGATGAGCACTATGGGGAATGGGACATTCCATACTTTGTGGAAGAAGAAGCAAAAAAAAATTAGGGTCGGTTGTAGACAAAGGCAGAGGATGAACAACAACAGCAGCAACGGGAAGAAATAAATGATGATAAAATATGGTTTGAAACCACCACCCCACCCCTCAGGAGATTAGGTAGGAAAGTTCAAATGCCTGCAAGATATAGGGAAAATTCTTTTATAACTAGTGTGATGAATGTCGTTGAACCGTCTAGTTATAAAGAAGCAAATGAATGTAGTGAATGGAAAACAACCATGGAATAGGAATATGATTCAATAATCAGAAATAAAACTTGGGAATTGGTTGAACTTCTTAGAGGAAAACAGACCATAGGTTGTAAATGGCTATATAAACCAAATATTAATGCAGATGGAACCATAGAAAAACTAAAAGCTAGGTTGGTAGCAAAGGGGTACTCACAAAAAGAAGGGATAGAGTATGAAGAAACCTTCGCCCCTATAGCTAAATTGAGCACTATCAGAATGTTAATATCTTTAGCTACTAAGAAACATTGGATAATGCACCGAATAGATGTAAAATTTGCATTTTTCAATGGAGAACTAAAAGAATAGGTTTATCTATAGAAACCGGAATGGTTTTTCTAGAAAGGAAAAGAACATTTACTCTGCAGATTGAAGAAATCACTTTATGGACTTAAACAAGCTCCCAGGTCGTGGTATGAAAAGATTGATCATTTTTTTCTGCAAGATGGCTATAATAGAAGTAAGAATGACCCTAATCTTTACACCATGAAAGATGAACAAGGGTGCGTAGTGTTGATCTCATTTATATGTAGATGATTTGATAATTACAAGTGATGTTATATATCTAATCATTAAAATCAAGCAACAGATGTCACAGGCGTTTGAAATGAAGCACCTCGGTGAACTCGGATATTGTTTAGGTCTTGAGATTTGGAGAGATTTAAGTCAAACATTTACATCCCAAGCAAAGTATGTCAAAGGCATGCTAGAAAAGTTTATGATGGATCTGTGTAAGTGTTATCGGGAAAAGTGTCTATTTAGAACTACTCTGTCCCACTAACGTGTGACAGCTACCTTAGAAACAAACAGAGAAAACTACTTTTGTATTCTTCTTTATGAACTATAAACAAAGAGGAATAGGATGAACCAACCTGTGTCTTGCGCTAGTCCTTCAATCCAATCTCTCTTCTCTTTGACAGCTTCCAGCTACCTGCTCCCTCACTTGCCCAGCTTCACCAAGTACCTATAAGATCACAGAAGAAGGAAACTATACAAAGACATGGGTTTATATTCATAAATAACTTAGGATCAGATTTAAGTTAACCATACAAATGTAACAAGCATCAATGAAACACAAGCATGGAGAAGAAACTCAAATAGTTTTATTGATATACAAGAAGATCCAGGAGGAGTTACAACCGATGATTCCTGACCCAGCATCAACCTCCCAGCAAAGAAGTCCCTTCTTCAACCCCCAACAAAGCATAGATTACCCAATTCTCTGATATGTATCTCAAAACCAACAACAATTCCTTACAATGTGCAAAATTACAGCCTCTGGATCTCTGGGATGAGGGATCCATATATAGATGTATGCAAGGAGGATGAGTCAGCCCATGATTTGATTAGTGGCTTCTCTCTATCAGTTCTTGCTTCCACTTGGAGACTGAAAGCTCTTACTCATCTTTGGTCGAATTCAGTGAGGCAAGTGTCATTAGAGAAGATTCTGGAAGCTTCCATTGTCTCTCCACCTAATGGAATGACTCTGCCACTTGTCATTTCCCGCTCAACGCACCCTGGTAGTGCATTTAGGTGCGTTGCAACGCACCTAGCTAGTGGACTTAGGTGCTATGCAACGCACTTGGCTAGTGGAGCAGCTGAAATGATCCTGATTTGACTTATTCTGAACAGTTTCTGGTGGAGAACTTCTGGGAGAAGCTGTAATTTGTTGACCTTGTTCCTTTAGGAGTTAG
The DNA here is from genome assembly GCA_031772625.1 of Pinus tabuliformis. NCBI lineage: Eukaryota > Viridiplantae > Streptophyta > Pinopsida > Pinales > Pinaceae > Pinus > Pinus tabuliformis. The sequence continues at coordinate 86,421,363 of CM062819.1, read as the reverse complement.
AACAACACTTTTAGGGACTTAGGAGCCCTTGGTTTATGGACATTTCATGCTTAGAGATGTAAGGCACAAAAATGTCTATAACAGTTGCCCCCTAAAGTATGAGGCCGTTTATCGGGTGAAATGCTTTATTAGGAGGATCCGAAGTTCTTTCAATGCTGGGAGGAGACCTGTAATAAGATACAATACAATACATTATCTTCATACTGTTTTCATGATCTAGCTGAGGCGGGCATTCCCATGCTCAACTTTATAAATTCATTTTCATGTACATAGGACAGACAATCGTCTGATGGTAGACTGATGATTCTGATAGAGCCATCATCCTTTTGGTAGGATGATTATCTGTGTTGCAATGTTGTACATTTCAATGTCTTTATTTTCTTGAATATATATCGCAGCCCGGATGGATGAAACTAGATCTGGGGTCTTCAATCTCGTCCGATCTTCACTCGAAGTACAAGTCGATCCATGTGAGAAATGTTTTGAAGTCGAACATGGAAAGACATTGCTTGATTACCAGTCAATGATGTAAACTGTTAACAAGTGCGAGAGGAATCACCGATAATGATAATGACCCTCAAGGTACGGCAGTAAAATTCACGTGGTGTGAATAAAGGACTTGGCGTCGAACACCACGCAAAATCTTTCGGTCGAAGGTCATTGATGTAAACCTGTCGCTGGAAGTGAGAAACTTGCCATTGAGGCATGCAAGCTTCAAAGTACTGAATGGGGTGTTCCTAGATCAACTTCTTGGATAATGAGCTAATGTCGACAAGAAGTGATCCGTCATAGGAGGGCCTTAATGAATCCCACATCAATGACATGGAACGGAGCAAATGATTTTGATGGAGGTGAAAACGATCTGATGATATATGGTTCAGGGTGGCAGTCATGAAAGAATGGAGTATAATGTATGGTAGTGGGCGGGACACAGGTGGCCTTTCTGGATGACTTCTCTTGAACATGTCGGCGACACTTATGTGATGGATTGGTAGCATTAACCCCAAATGTGGATGGTATGGCGAGACCATGGCGATGTGGCCGGTGAATGAAACAACCCAACCCGACTCGGGCACGGAGTGGAAGTGTCATGTTCAAGAGCGACTTGCTACCAATAAAGATTCTTTGAGTTTTCTTCCCAATTTTTCCCCAGTCATTGCTAACCAGTACCTCTTTATTTTTGTCAAGCTTGAGGAGGATAACATATGCTTGCTCTATAATTTTCCCTTCGGGCAAACCCATCGCTATGTTTTAATGAGCCTAGCGATAGTGAAACTCGTTCTCGTCTAAAGACAAGTTTGTCGCTATTAATCTTTTTAACGAGTCTAACGACAAAGATAACTCGGTCCTTTTCATTTTTAGAGAGTCTGAAAAGGTACATAAAGGTAACTCCAAAATTCCTTTCTCTTCATTTAATCCCTTAAGTCCGAAAAAGTATAAAACAATATAGAAGGGATGAATTTTTGATCGCTTTAACGAGCCGAACAAAACAAGCGCTCGATCTTTTTATGCAATAATCCCTCAGGTCCAAAAAGATTAAAATCTAAGGATGGATAACACTTCCCGTCACTTTAACGAGCTAGAAGGCCAGAACTCAGCAATCTTTTCATATTTTACGAGTCAGAAAAGAGCTTAAAGAAGACTCGTCTTTTGAGGAACGAGTGATGAAATGGGTAGCAGCTGATTCCAGGTAAGGTTTGGAATTTTCCAATCACGGCAGTTTCACAAGGATGGCTAGTGAAATCACCCTTCGCAGCTGTTCCTCAAAATGGGTAAACAATGAAATGGAGGTGAATGATCGGCCAACGGAAAAGTGGAGGTGATGGTGCAAACACGACCAAGGCTTTAATGGCTGAAATGCTACATTCACGGTGGTTATTTACCAGGGGATAGTTCATTTTTTAACGAGCTTAAACGCGGGTGGAAACATTTGCTCGGTGCGGGTTTATTTTTTAATGAGCTTGAACCTTGCGGTAACACTGCTCGATTAATCCAGTCATATGATAAGAATGTCTCATATAAAAATGGCAACTTTTAGATTTTTGCCCCACATCCTTTCTTTATGCAAGTTAGGTGACGACTAATCCTACGAGTTTAAAGGGTTAGAGGTCCTAAAAATTTAAAAAATAAATAGTCACCCATCGCTTGCACTCCAAAAGGTTTGCATGCCCCCAGGTATAAAACAGAGCTTCAAAGTTACCTCTACTTCATTTCCGCCAAAACATTTGTTTTACCGAGAGAGGCCTACCTCTTACAGGTTACCCAAAGATTGTTCTATTCACATAGCAAACAAAACACTACTTCGGCGATGTCTACCGAGATAAAAAAAGGTGAGTGACGATGCCCACCAACTCACATAACTTTGACAAGAGAATCTTATTCTAGAATAACCCCTCTTCCAATCATGGACGGGGTACAGACTAGTCATATTCTCCCGCGGAAACCTACCCTATACCTGTAGTTTTCCTGCCGAAGCAGACCAGGACGCATGCCCCCTGGGTTTCAGTCATATCCCTCCGAATTACTCGCGCTCATCGGGAGGACGGACTGGGAATTGAGACATTTCTTGCCTGAAGAGACCATTTAGGGACGGTACATGACTGTTTGCTATGCGTGATCCGGGAAATGAAAGCTGGTCTACGAGCTTGACCACTCTTCCTTCATGCGCAAAACACATTACTCTAAAGAGTGAGGAGACAATCGCTCCCATGCAATAAATATAGTCTCGTCCAAGGAGTAGGTTATAATCCAAGGGTCCTTGAACTACCATTACATTCATACGAACTGTCTTCCTTCTCAATGTTATTGGCACATTGGGAAGGATCCCTAAAGGTCGACTGGTTCCTTTATCAAAGCCTGTCAGATTTCTCATCTCAGGCAAAAGCGATGGCGAACCAAGCACTTTCCAAGCAGTTGAGGAAAGGATACTCACAGAAGCCCCTTCATCTATGATGGTACCAGCCATGACCATTCTATATATTTGAACGATAATTCGGAATGGTACACTTGTTGGTAAACGGGGTCTACCTAGTTGATTCCAGTCGAAGGAGACAACTAGGTTGCTTGGAGGTGGGACAGAATAGACGGTCGGGTATGGCTCTGACAAACTTCCTTCCTGCGATAAAGGAACGGGTGGATTTCCCCCATGTTCGTCGGAGTCCGTGTTTATGAAGAGAATTTGGATGGTGTCATCCTTGTTCTCTTCAGTGACTGTATCATCTGAAGATAAAACCTCTGAAGGCAAGACCGGGTCAACTGCCACCTCGACCTTTTGACTTTCGTCTGGTATGGATTCAGTTGGTTTATCTTCAATGATAGGCGCTTCAGCCGACCACTTGAGCGGGCCAGCTGGATTCTCAACTAGTGACGGACTCGGCAAGAGTTTTTTATATCCAGGAGGGAGTCGTAACGGTGAAACCAGACGATCATCCAAAACTCTTTTAGCTTCGTATAAGAAGGGACAACAGTGGAGGGCATGATTGACTTCGCACAATTTACAAGGAAATCTCGCTTTCCCTTTTTGTCCTGGGGCTTCACTTTCACTAGTTGATGGTGTGCTTTCAACATGATCACCAGAGGTTGACGACACCGGGTTGTGCAAACGAGGAGACCAGTCCCTTAGTATCTGGGGGATGCAAGGACAATCTCTGTGAAAGTGGTCTCCTTTGCAAATGACACATGGCGATTTAGGCCTGGTCGGTGCAGTGTGTGGATTTTCGTTAGACGACACTCGTTTTCCCCCATTCGCCTTTGGCTCCTTCTTCTTCTTCTCTTTCTTCTTCTTTTCCTTCTTCTCCTTAGGAACATGGCTTTTAGCTTTACCAGTTCCGCCAAGCGAAGAGGAAGGAGGAGAGGAAGAATTAGAGGAAGTAGAAGGCTGGTGGGCAACTCTGGACTCGTCTAATTGCCGATTCGATTGTTCAGGAATGATGGTGTTTTGAACGTCATTGGTTGAGAAGAGCCATACTGGCAAGCCAATTGTCAGTCCTGGAAGCGGCAATGTGGCCATATGGGGTGCACCAACATCTCCCCAAGAGGAGAAGGGACTAGGATTTCCACCAAGGGGAATTCCTTGGTTGGTAGGCTCCATTATCTCAACCCAAGATCAACGTAGCAAAAGGGTATGAATATTCCATTTAAAATAAATTTTAACACGCTTTGACACAACTTGTTTTTTCAGTTTTTAAGAGTCGAGAAAAAACAAAAGATGACTCTAGTCTCCTTCGATTTTTAATGAGCCTGAAGTGACAAGTGCTCAGATGGACCTTTTTCATTAAAGAGTCTAAAAAGGAACGAAAGGGACTGCTCTGGAGGTCTAGGTAGAGGGAGTACCAAACCAATTGCAAAACTGCAGAATACTTTTTACGGTACGACAGTCGATCTTCTTGAATGCTGTGTTCGGTGCATTGCGATCAGTAGCGCGGCCGACACAGCTTCCTATGGATAAAGGATTTAAGCCTATAGGGGTCTCCTAATATATACTTGACGGTACGTGGGAGCACAAGTCCGTACTAGCACTTATCGTCTCAAAGTGGAGGAATCACCCAACCATCAGTGAGGACAACAGTTACCAGGCTTTACGACGCCGGAATACGTCTCTAGCCTAGACCTTTAAATGTTGTGTGTTAAGTTCCAAAGCGTTGTTAGGTTCATTGAATTTATTTTAAGTTGATCTTTCTTATGAAGTTTGCCTTTTGGGATCACCACGAGATGTAGATGTAATTCCTAAAATGCAATCTAAAGATGATAAACAAACTTTTATCTCTTTTCAGCAATGAAAATCCTAGGTACTAGGGGAAAAGAAAGACACAATCTTTTCGCAAAGAGCAAAGAGCACACTGTAAATGCACTTTCCTAAATCAAGCCAAATAGACTGCCAATATGCAAATGCACATGCATGTGTTTTTTTTTCACTTTCTTAATATTGATGCCTAAAAGGAAAGTTGATGTACAAATATGAATTTGCTTTCAAGTGACAAACACAAACAAGCTTCTTTTCGAAATCAAAAGGTAGAGATGATTACGACACTTTATGATTTTGAAATAAATACTCGTTTCGACACTAGAAAGTCACAAATTCAAACCAAAGGCAAAAGTAAAAGCATAATCGACTATCAACAGCAAATAAACTTTCTCCTATGATCAAAATCGACACTTGTGATAGATCTAAATCAAAGGACGACAGTATGACTATTCTACTTTTGCAATGGAAAACTGTAAACGACGCAACAAACACATAAAAACATCTACAGTTTCTTTTGTACAACTGAGGCGGAATATCAGTAAGGAAAAGGGGTTTGAAACAGTGAAATACTGATCACAGGCTGCAAAAATCAGAGACAAAACTGGAAAAATGAAGCAAAGAACCTCAGCTGCACAAGGCTAGGCTGATCAGCGCACCTGTTACACAGAGAAACTGCATTGCAGCGCAGGTAGCCCTCTCGGGAAGTGCGTTGAAATGCAGAACCTCTTCACAGAGCCTGTGCTGGGGCAGAAACGAGAATTCTATCCGGGTTCTGGGTCACGGTTTGCAGTTTAATCTTTGGTTTTTGGCCGAGTAAAAGCAATCAGTAATGCACAATCAGAGGTAGATCTAAGGGGGGTTCTAAGAGCTATCACAAGGGAAATCAGTTAGTTTATGAATCAGCTGTTCAAATCATAAACAGATCCAGTGAATGGATTGAAGCAGCAGATGTCTACTTTGCATTTGTTAATGGCAAATGCAGTTCGATTGCTACTTCTAAGTTTATGAAACAAACAACAAGAGAAACACAAACAAACTAACTAGACACGGTCCCCAGCGGAGTCGCCATTTTGTTATCGGGAAAAGTGTCTATTTAGAACTACTCTATCCCACTAAGGTGTGATAGCTACCTTAGAAACAAATAGAGAAAACTACTTTTGTATTCTTCTTTATGAACTATAAACAAAGAGGAATAGGATGAACCAACCTGTGTCTTGCGCTAGTCCTTCGATCCAATCTCTCTTCTCTTTGACAGCTTCCATCTACCTGCTCCCTCACTTGCCCAGCTTCACCAAGTACCTATAAGATCACAGAAGAAGGAAACTATACAAAGACATGGGTTTATATTCATAAATAACTTAGGATAAGATTTAAGTTAACCATACAAATGTAACAAGCATCAATGAAACACAAGCATGGAGAAGAAACTCAAATAGTTTTATTGATATACGAGAAGATCCAGGAGGAGTTACAACCAATGATTCCTGATCCAACATCAACCTCCCAGCAAAGAAGTCCCTTCTTCAACCCCCAACAAAGCATAGATCACCCAATTCTCTGATATGTATCTCAAAACCAACAGCAATTCCTTACAATGTGCAAAATTCCAGCCTCTGGATCTCTGGGATGAGGGATCCATATATAGATGTATGCAAGGAGGATGAGTTAGCCCATGATTTGATTAGTGGCTTCTCTCTGTCCGTTCTTGCTTCCACTTGGAGACTGAAAGCCTCTTACTCATCTTTGGTCGAATTCAGTGAGGCAAGTGTCATTGGAGAAGATTCTGGAAGCTTCCATTGTCTCTCCACCTCGTGGAATGACTCTGCCACTTGTCATTTCCCGCTCAATGCACCCTGGTAGTGCATTTAGGTGCGTTGCAATGCACCTAGCTAGTGGACTTAGGTGCTATGCAACGCACTTGGCTAGTGGAGCAGCTGAAATGATCCTGATTTGACTTATTCTGAGCAGTTTCTGGTGGAGAACTTCTAGGAGAAGCCGTAATTTGTTGACCTTGTTCCTTTAGGAGTCAGAACAACACTTTTAGGGACTTAGGAGCCCTTGGTTTATGGACATTTCATGCTTCGAGCTGTAAGGCACAAAAATGTCTATAATAGTAAGCCTGCAATGGTACTATTGCAACGGAACATCAAATTACAGTGTGAGGATGGCTCGAAAGCGGCGGATGCAACACTTTATAGATAGCTGGTTGGGAGTCTAATCTACGTAACCACCACCAGACATGATTTGGCTTATGCATTAAGTATGCTATGTCAATTTATGTCTAAGCCACTTGAAAACCATTAGAATGCAGCGAAAAGTGCTTTGAGGTATCTACAAGGGACTGTATATTACGATATTATTTACACTAACTCCTTTGATGTTAGATTGATAGGACTTGTAGATTTAGATTCAACTGGAAATGTAGATGATCGCAGATCTATAATAGGTTATGCATTCAGCCTTGGATCCGAGGTGATCACATGGAGCAGAAAGAAGAAAAACACATTCTCCTTGTCCTCAGTGGAAGCAAATTATCAAGCCATGTGTGCAGCAACGTGTGAGGTAGTTTGGTTGTGGAGACTTCTCCAGGTTGTTGGGGAAGAACAGACAGACACAAAAATAATCAGATGCGACAATCAGAGTTCAAGCAAACTTTCCAATAATCTAGTGTTTCGCAAAAGCACTAAACATATTGATACACAACTCCACTTTGTTAAGGAGAAAGTGCAATCGAAACAAATCCATTTGGAATATTGTAATACATGTGATAATGTTGCAAAAATTTTCACTAAGCCTCTTGGAAAAGTTAAGTTTCAAATGTTTAGGGAGATGTTAGGAATATTTGTGAACCCATTCTCCATTAAGGGGGAGTGTTGAAGATAATGGAGAATATCCTAGAATAGCTATAGTTGGTTCACATAACCTCGGGATAGGAATTAGTTCTATTTCTTAGGATGTTGTTCTAACTTACCTAAAACCATGTTTTTTATTTAATGTGTAATGTGCATGAACAATGTAGAGCGTTCTGTAGAGCCAAACTCTCCAGGTTAAGACTCTCTTTCATAGAGCTTACTAGTGGGTCTTATTTTATTAATACAAACATTGTCATTTTCATGAAAAAGACTCTATTGTGCTCATCATAATATTTAACTTTTATATATAATAAAGTAATAGATTTAGCTTGAACTAGACTCCAAATGTTGGGATATGGTAAGGCCTGTTTTAACTAACTTGTAGTTGACTAGTAATCCTTGTTTAGACAGATAAATGCTTGAAAGAAACTTCACTAGATGGGTGCGGTGAATATTTCTTGCAAGGGATTTTCAAGGGTTCTTCATGTGCTATGTTGTATGGACATGGAATTATTTAATCAAACTAGCCTTGCAAGCTTAGGGAGAAGAACTCATGAGATTTTCAATGTGGAAAAGTCTCCATTCTCGTCGAGAATTTGGATTGAGATACCAGTTTTGACCTGCTTTGAGCATGCTAGTCTACAAGATTAGGGGAATTCACAAGATTTTTAATGCGGATAAATCTCTAATATCATGAGGAATTTGGCGGGAGATAAAACTTCATAAGGTCATGACATATAAAAAAATAACATTTTATATGCAATGAATCAGAAGTGGTTAAAATTAATATATAGTGAACCTTTGGATTCCCATACATTGACTCTGAGCTTTTCAGATTTCCAATTAGTGGGGAAATTTTTATTTTTACAAAAGGCAAACGAGAAAAAATAAAAACATATGAAGTTTGAAGCAATTATAGAATCAAAACTCAAAAACCCCATAATGCCAACATTCTTATTGATTCCTAATCTATCATATTGGGAGTATATGCTATGTTTTACATGAATTCCAATGGAAAATTAAGATATCAACTTTTTTTTCAAAAAAATGACAACTTCTATTATGAATAAAAGTAGTTACAATGTTGGTAAGATTTGTAAACTTAATTTGTTGCTTAATGTTTCTGAAATCATAACACTAAATGTCTTAGAGTTAAGATTCAATCACAAATTATTTCTTGCTCAGAATTACAAAAACACCAAAGAAAATTGTTGGGTGATTTAATTTCGAGTTAAATCCCTCTCATTAATAATCAACCCAAGGTTCGTAGAACTTACAATGTATACTTGTACTATATGTACTAGGTGGTTATCTTTGACATTATATTAATCTAATGCAATTTAAAACCAATTACAAAAAATATTAAATCAACCTAATCCAAACCAAACATAAATAAATTGAAATCACAATTGCATAAAGGAAATAGCACTTTCATATATTAAATCACACCACACTTGCATAAATAAAATCACTCTCGCTGAATTGAAATCACGCTCACACCTGATGAAATGAAATTACAGTCACACTTGCTGAAAGTAAATCACACTTATTGAAAGGAAAAGCAGGTTTGCATAAAATGAAAACACACTTGCTAAAAAGAAATGAAATAACATAAATATACAATGTTACCAATATGTACAAAGGTATGCAAATAGTGGTTGATGGGGGGCCTCCATTCCTCAGTAAGCACACCGAAAAAACTATCACATATTGGAGATCAAAGTGGTAGTATATATTTCATAAAATGATTTACAAGATATTACAACAATTCTCTCTCCTCACTTTACAAACCACATGGATGGAACTTGGAACCTCCAACTATCAACTAACACTAACACTAACAAGAACACTAACTAGTCACTTACAATTGACAACCCTTTTTATGAAGGGTGCACTCTTATTTATACAAAAATTAAGGATAAATATACAATAAATATAGATCCTCGGATCTCTCCTAAATCCACATTTATCCCTTTGTGGTTACAACCAATCACATAAAAATGTAACATATAAATCCTCTTATCCAAGATTCTTATCCTTTGAATGTGCATAGTTAATGATCCAAATATTCTATAATTATTCCACAAATCCTCATGAGTTTGAATCTAGAATTCGAATTTGAGGTTGTGTGGCCAAGTAGGACCCTTATAAAATCTCCAAGTAGGCCTACAATATGACAGAACTCATAACACATTTAGACGTATATGAAAAATATATTATTTTCCTAACATTTAATCACAAATTCACTTAAAATACTTAAATCAATGACTTGGAAAATAATAATGATAAACTCATGTAATGATGAAAATTGTCACTTAATGTAAGGTTATAGGGATATAGAGTTATGGAATGAGGGTAAAATGATGGAAATGAAGGTTAAAGTGGAAGACATTTTGAAGACCCAACATACCCCCCAACTGAAGACGTCGCATGTCCTCATGCAACTATTGCATTGATTCCCTTAATGATAATTTAATCTTCTTGAAATTTTTTGCTTCCATACGAGCTTTGGCTTGTATTCATTCTCTTTTAACTTTTCATAATCATATAATTTGATAATTTTATTCTTTTTGAAAAGTGTACTTTGAGAGATATTTGATTGCAACATATATATTTTTTATGGTGGGTTCTTGTGTGACAACCAAAATTTTATGGGTATTGGTTCTTGTGTAACGATACCTTTGTTATCTTTATTGCATCAAAATACTTGAAAACATTGAGAAATCCCATAGTTTTTGTTATTCATTTAACATGCTCATCAATTGATCTTCGCAAAACATATAAAAGTTTGGAATCAAAATGCAATAATAGTTGATTGGGAAAAATTTGTTAGCTAGGGTGAAATGAAATGTGACATGTGACATGAAATGTGAATATCACTTCCCCCCAACTTGAGGTGTTTTCAGTTTTCCTGCAAATGATAAAGGGAATATGAATGTGGTGAGGGAATTTCGAGAATCACAATTTTATCATTGAAGGAATTACATGATTAAAAATTAGAAAATTACATACCTTCACCTACCTAAAAAGTGGATGAGGTATGTATATCGAAGAGTGTGGTTGCTTCTGCTGGATCGTGGAATATGAAGCAAAAGAATATGATCTACTGCTTCTTTCCCTTAGTTGTATGAATTGAGGATGAGATTGGAATATTTATTTCTTTGGTTGTTAAATTAAGTACATCTGCAAAATGATGAAATCATGTAGTCTTAATTCGTTCCCACTCGATGGCATAATTCTTATCTATGTGAATAGATGTGTTGATGTCAAACATAGAAAATAAATTGTTGGATTATTGGGCATTAATGAATTCCATTAACCAACATGAGAATATTTACCATTGATGTCAATGAGAGTCAAGATGCCTAAGTACATCTTACTACGTACGAATAGATGTGTCATAGTTGAGTCACCTGGAAGATCCAACAAACAGGTGACGTTGATGTATTCCCATTGTTTATTGGCAAGAGAACTTTCCATTAATGCATGCAAGCCTCAAGGTACTTGAAAGATCTCTAGTCTTCATTCGAGATGATGTGTCAGAGTCTATGGGTCAAGACTTGTTAGAATGGAGGCCTTAAGGAATCCCCCATCATCTAATGCGAGTATGAAATAATAGTTTGAAGAACTATAGATGGAAAATTTGCATTGAAGCAAGGTTTATTTGACAGAAAGGAAATGGTAAATTGGGTGACTCAACTTTGTAAGGGAATTAAATGACTTTATTTTTTGGTTAAGGGCGAGTGAAAATTAGGCAAGAAAGTATGAAGTTTGCAAAGGGAAATGCTTTTTTGGTAGTAGGGAGATGGACAATTATGGATCGACTTTAGGCTTAAAATGTGTAGCAATGGTAAAATTAGTATGTGTTTAGTAACAATGGTGTAGTGGATCTGATTTGACATGAAATGATCATGCTCTTTTGGAAGAAACTTGGTATTTAAAATGTACTCGTGCATTTTGTTTCATCTTCCTTCATCATCCTAGAACCTTTAAAAACTTAGCAATTTCTGAAATAAAATGTAATACTATCAAAAGAAAGAGGTGATTAGTCCCTCTTCATTTGATATATACACAAAAAATTAGAAATAAAAGTAATAAAGCAAATTCAACGACCAAAAATTAAATGCACTTTTACCTTATTAATACCATGGATCACTTGTTATTGTTTTGTTGGTGACTTGTTCATTGCGTTTCTAACCAACTTTGAGCTTGGAACCTATTCTACATACACTTCATGTTTCATTAATAGACGATAAACAAAATTTTCATAAGCTATTGAATTTTGTCGATTCTGCAGTTACAAAAAACACAGATCGTTGCACTACTTTGCCACTTTACAACTTGTAATTAGACTCGGATGGTGGTTTTTCAATTATTACAGTTACATTTTTAAATATTTGTAGGCTTTTATGAAATTCTTAGTCTGTAACTACATTTGTCCTTTTTCTCTAGTGCTCGACCCTTGTTGGTGATCTCGTGGATCAAAACAATGCTCAAAACCAAAAATTCTTAGATTAGCTTGAAACCAATACCAAAGCATAGTTTTTGTTGCCTTGAATTCAACACACTTTATTTCACTAAAATCTGACTTTGGATGCTCTTAGAATCTTGTTGTGATCATTTTTTCTAACAATTAAAAAATATGAATTTTTGAGTTGCAAGAATGCCCAGTCAACCCTTTTTACGTTGAATGGGTCATGATGTGGCAAACTTGACTAGATCTTCATTGGCCGATGAGAGGTTGACACTTGGCATGCGTTTATTGGTTGACATGTGTTAATTTTTCATTGATTATGGTTTTGTTTGGTGGCCGAACGAGGAAGTGCCATATGGACCAACCATTGGTTTCCACTTGGCATCATCGTGGTGGACAAACTTCCCTTAAGGTTCAAAATTGCCCTCCATAGGAATTGAAATTGCAACCTCTTATTTAGCAACAAAGTGACTTTACCAATTCACCCATGTTGATTCTTGTTAACAATAACACCAAAATATGTATTTAAGTTTAACATGCACAAATTTGGAGAAAGTGGCTAGGGCTAAGCCTTATCCCTTGGCCCTCCAGCACCATAGGACCATTGGTGGGGGGCGAGGGCTAGGCCTTATCCCAGCCCACGGTCTCATTCATACTGCCATATGACTAGCGCTAAAACTTAAAGGTGCCATCAGAGAATGGGGCTAGCCCCTGATTTTCGGCACCAAACGTGGTCGCATGGTGCCACGTGACCAATATTTTCGGACCTAGGGGATAACTTTAACTATCCTACATTTTAAATCACCTGTCGTGAAGGCCAGATTCTTATGCCATTCCCGTTTTCTGGGTGCACAAGTCGGTTTTGGGTCGAATTGTATGCTTATTAATAGCACAATTGGGAAAAACATTGAAACAATGATATCTTTCTCAAATTTTTGCCAAATGAGGTGAAAAATGAATCAAAACAAGGGTTTTCAACAATGTTGGATACATTGGAGGTATTATTTTTTCTATTTTAGCTTACTAAAATATTGTAATTATACTTTTGATTATGAATTTAGATTTCTTATCTAATTTTTATTGCAAAATTTTTAAACTAACTTAGTTCAATTTTCTTTTCTCATCTTCCAGATCGCAAAGTACGGAAGAAGAGAGCATACTCAATAATATTGAAACTCTTTATTCATTTGGAATGTGAAATTCAAAAGCTAAAGTGAAAGGATTTATTCTTTAACTTCAAATTGTGGCTCTCAAAACTCTATGTGTCTCCTTCTTCTCAAATATTTTTTCTCTTTCTACATATTCCTGCAATTGATTAGTCAGTTGGGTGGCTCTTACTGCACCACCAAAAAAAAAAAATTGAAAAAAAAAAAAAATCTAACATAAAAACTTAAAAAAAAATCATCAAACTTGGTTTTATTCATTAATTCTATCCTACTCTACTCTACTGGAAATAGAAGAATTGATCAAGTGCATGCATATTTCCTTGTGCGTAAGATGAGTAAACAAATATTCATGTTTAGTTTTGAGAAATATGCATTAAAATACATCAAATCATGAAAAACCAATTATTTTGATAATGCAATTAAGAAATAAGGTGATTTCATCCTTGATTGGAACCATCTTTTGATAAGGTCATGAAATTATTGATTCCTATCTTGGTTTAGATCACATTGAATATTGTCCTTTATTATGCATTCCTCAATCTTAGATTCTACTGGTTTCTCCCCATCAAAAGTATTGTAGGATTGTTTAATATCTTCAAGAGATTAACAAGTGGAATCAAAAGAGACTTAATATCTTCTTGTGGAGGTGGAGAGATAGACAAGTTTCTGCATGCAATTAAAATATACTCTTCATGAGAGGTAGATATCCTAGTTGTTACTCAAATTCGGGAAATTTCTTTGAATAACATTCTTCAAATTCATAATTGATTGTTAATTGCTCCAATTGGTTGATAATTCCCATTGTGCACACAGATTAGTACAAAGTATTGAAATTTTATTAAAATCTAAAATACAAAATGATTTTAACATGATTTTAACCATGCATCTAAAAATGAATAAAACTATAATGAGTTCTCTAACCTTCAAAACAAACACCTATGTATACCTCCCTGGAAACAACATGAAAATGTTGGGTGATTTAATTGCAAGTTAAATCCTTGTCAGTAATTGTCAACCCGAGGTTCGTACAACTAACGAGGTATACTTGTACTATATGTATTAGATAGTTATCTTTCATATTATTTTAATCTAATGCAATTAAAACTAATCACAAAACATACTAATCAACCTAATCAAAACCAAATATAAAGAAATTGAAATCACACTTTCATAAATGAAATATCTCTCATTGAATTGAAATCCCACTCACACCTCATGAAATGAAATTACACTCACACTTGCTGAAGTAAAATCACACTTACCGAAAGGAAAAGCACGCTTGCATAAAATGAAAACAAACTTTCTCAAAAGAAATGAAATAACATAAATATACAATGTTACCAATATGTACAAAGGTATCCAAATTGTTGTAGATGGCGGCCCTCCATTCCTCAGCAAGCACACTAAACAAACTATCACATCTTGGAGATCAAAGTGGTAGTATGTATTTCATAAAATGAGTTACAAGATATTACAACAATTCTCTCTCCTAACTTTACGAATCACATGGATGGAACTTGGAACCTCCAACTAGCAACTAACACTAACACTAACAACAACACTAACTAGTTACTTACAATTGACAACCCTTTGTATGAAGGGTGCACTCTTATTTATACAAAAATTAAGGATAAATATACAATAAATATAGATCCTTAGGTCTCTCCTAAATCCACATTTATCTCTTTGTGGTTACAACCAATCAGCTAAAAATGTAAGATACAAATCCTCTTATCCATGATTCTTCTCCTCCGAATGTGCATAGTTAATGATCCACATCTTCTATAATTATTCCACATATGTTGATGAGTTCGAATTCGAAATTTGAATTTGTGGTTGGGTGGCCAAGTAGGACACTTCTAGAATCTCCAAGTAGGCCTATAATATCACAAAACTCATAACAATTTTAGATATATATGAGAAAATGTTAATTTCCTAACTTTTAATCAAAAACTCACTTATAATACTTAAAATCAATGACTTGGAAAATAATAATGATAAACTCATGTAATGATGAAAATGGTTACTTAATGTAAGGTTATGGGGCTATATCGTTATCGAAAGAGGGTAAAATGATGGAAATGAATGTGAAAGTGGATGACATTTTGGAGACCCAACACAAATACTTTCACAAAACAAAGGCCAAAGGATACAAAAAAAGGCATTGTAAGATACCAACTTACAATGCAACCACAATGAAGGAAACATTATCACAAGTGACACCCTCTAGTAGTGATAACTCAAAGAAAAATCAATCTAGTTGTGCAAAATGTCATCACTATCACGAAGCAACTTCTTAATTTCCAAGAGAGTTTCTCCTATAGAACCCAAAATAGAGGCTTGTAAATAAAACATTGAACAATCTTGGCCTCTCAACTACATTACCCAATACAAAAATCAAACTCAAAAACATAATGGATTATGTTTCATAGAAATGTAGAAACAGGTAATAACATTTTCTTGATGGGTTTATTTTGGTATTTTTAGTATGAGTACCCAAATATATCAAGAAGAGTAATGGGTCAATAATGGGTTTACTTACCAAGCTGAAAAACATAATGCATTATGTTCCATAGCAACACACTAGTAAATAATGGCATTTACTTGGTGGTTTTATTATTATAATAACTCATGCATTTATTAAGAAGTGTAAGGGATCAATAATGGATTTTCCGATCATCATTAGAAACAACACAAAAAAGGTGTTTTAGCCCAATCTCACCCTTTTTCTTTGTAGCTTCTACCACACATGAACCTTTACCATGTTATCATTGTCTTTTTATATCTCTCAAAATTCATTTTTTCTATGCTAACCTACCCCTTACATTAATATCTACCTTAATCTTGTAAAATTATTGATCAAAATTACACCCATTTTGGAATATTTGAATACAAAAATGATAAAAACCAACCACATTTGAATCATTTAAAGGTTACTAAGAGAATAATGAATCATATTAATTTTATAAAAGACCATATTAAATGTATTAAATAATGTCACATATCAATAAAAATGTATATGCATATTCTTATATACTTGTTTATTATATAACAATATTAAAGATCACCTATTATATATTAACAAATATGTTTAATATTATACTAAGCAATAATCAATTTATTAACACTATTAAATATCATCACAATACGTATCAATAACTAATAATTCCTATAGAAAGGGGGAAATGGTCTATAAAAAGGAGAAACTATAAAATCAAGTATATACTTAATAAAACACATTTAGTGCACTTGCCTTTCTTCAAAATTAAATAATATAATATAATTCTTTGTAACACATATTATATATATGAATATAATTTTACAAAGGTTAATTTAGGTTAAATCACAATACAAGACATATAAGTGAATATTTACAAGACACTAGGTACAACTTAGATGTTAAAATTCTCACTATTTTTCACCCAATATGAATTTTCACCATGGATCTAAATAATATGTCACCTTTGGATTTCATTAAAGATAATTTTCCAAAATTTAATCCCTCACTTCAAATATCTTGATACAAATAATATTGGCACATAATATAAATTTCAAAAATTATTTATGTGGAATTTTATTAAAAAATTTAAAATATTGTTTTAAAACATCAAAATGTAAAGTTTTTTTTTTCTCGATGAAAAAACTAATCTATTAAAATATATACAAAGTTCGTAAATACATCATGGCAATACCAGTATGAGACAGGCTCTGGGCATTACACCCAAGAGCCGATAATGCATCAGACACCAAAGCATACTCACGCCCTCGCAGGGGCACCAGACTGAGACCGAGACTGAGACTGACTGTCACTGACCAAAGACTTAGGCCCTCGCAGGGGCAACGGACACAAAAAAAGGGGGTGCCATCCATTACTTCTCACGCAGGGGAGACTGCTCTTGCCCACATCATTAACAAAAATTACATGACATAGATAACAAAACATAAAACGCCATAGACTAGAACTGAAACTTGAGCGACCAGGCAAACCTTGAGCGTGGGCGCCATCATTCGTCTGGTTGCTCTTCCACAATTGGGCACCACCCATAGTATTCCGGCTCAGCGTCAGTTGGAGAGGTCACTGCCTCTTCCCCAATTCCCGCCGTTGGAACACTTTGAGTATGCTTGGAAATTCCTGGGTCGGTGGCCGGTGCCTTAGCTTCCTGCTCCATATCAGCATCTGGAGCCTGCTCTGCTTACTCTGGGTTGACTTGCATCCTTTTCCCCTGAACATTCATGGGGTCATCATCATCTGGAGCATTCTCAATAAACAGAATAGAAACATGCACGCTAATCCTTGGGTTGTTTGTCGAACTGGTAAAATTGAAGATGGTGGAACCAAAGGCTGGCAGGGTGGCCGAGCCTGATGCCCCTGCATCCATGAATGGACCGAAGTGCAAGGGGTTGGCTCCAATAGAACTGGCTAGATTGTAGTGGCAACAATGACCAGCACTGTCCCCTCCAGGCCTGCATGAGACCCCTCCTCTGGAAGAGCCTCGACGACTGAGCATACGCTGTCGAGGTCTCACCATTGAGGGATGAGAATTCCAGCAAACCACAGGATGAACCAGGCTTTCTGAAGCCAGAGCCGATCGCGTGATGAACCCGTCCACCTGAGAAGGGAACTCAACAATGACACTAAGGCCAGCCAACTGCGTAACTGCCAACATTCCCTGCCCATACCCTGTTTTATTCTCAGCTTCCTCATCTACCCTGCTCGGGATCCTAACCGCCATTACTGCTGCCTTACGCTGGGTTGAATACGCTCTGCGAGCATTAACTGTTCCAGGTCCCCTCGCCTTAAACCTCCCTCGTCCTTTCCAGTTATTCTCAGCGGGTTCCACATGATGACTGAGGGGTGGCATGTGTCTAGCCCCCCACTCCTGTCCCGTCTCAAATATCACCCACATCCAGGGGAGCTGCATCCTTTTGGACCGGTCGATAACATTCTTGAGCTTCCACATGCGATAATATAGTATTCAACTGTCCTGTGATCAGAGAGTGATTACTCCCCACCCCAACATTGGCCATGAAGTCCGCAACCTTGTTGCCCTCCCGCTTTGTGTGTGTGAAGGTGATGGCTCTGTTGCTGCGAAGCTTCTGTTCTATTGCCTCCAGTCGTGCTTCAAGCCTCCAACTGGTGGCTATTTTTTTAGCCTGAGATCCATTTAGGATTTTTTTGGCCATATTGATGAGGATTTGGGAGTCTCCTTCTACCTCCAGAGGGTGGAGGTTGAGCTCCCCAGCAAGTTGAAGTCCCTGCCATAGCCCTTCCAATTCGGCAGAGTTGTTGGTATCCCATCCAATGTTTCCAAAGTAGAGTGTCATGGGAACACCTTCATGATTCCTAATTATTCCACCAAAGCCTGCTAACCCGGGATTCCCTTTTGAGGCACCATCAAAGTTGAGTTTGAATGTGTGCTTTGGCGGAGGCTTCCATGCGACTTGATTTTCAATGCTGGCTGCAGGGTGGTTCTGCTGGTGCATGCTTTTAGTGCAGCTGATTTGCCAATTATCCATGATAGTTTTCTCGTTGGCTAGTGAGGGCCAGTCCTCCTCCTTCCAGGGTCTTAGCATCACAGTTTCTTGAATATTTCTGCATAACATATGCCAAATATTGTCCAGCGAAGAGCATTGATTTTTAAAAATGCGTTTATTTCGCTCCTTCCATATACTCCATAGAATTAGCCTGGGAATCAATCGCCATAGATGATTGAGGATGTTGCTCTTGTACGGGTCCTTTTGCCACTGTCGTATAGAGTTCGTAATTTCATTTTCAAGTCTGCATCTTCTTTGACATCGAAAGCTTGCCTTCTCCCAAAGCTGGTTGGCTAGGGGGCATGAGTCCAACAGATGTTGGAGCGTTTCCTCATGAGCATTACAGTTGAAACAGATGGAGGGACCATGGAAATTTCTTCTTCGGAGCTTGTCCCAAGTTAGGATTCTCTGATGCCCTACCAGCCAGAGAAAGTGACAGATTTTGGGCCAGGAGCCAGAGTTCCAGATTTGGCCCCAGATTGGATCCTGAGGAGCAGAGTCGTTGCAGAGTATCTTGTATGCTTCAGACGTAGTGAACGCTCCTTTTGGTTTATAACCCCACCTTAGGATATCTTCCCTTTCGTCACACCTGATTTTTCTTTTGCTGAGCTCCAGTTCCAATGCTATGGCAGCTTGGCAATTTTCATTTGTGAGGATTTGGTTACCCAGTTTCCAGATTCTGTAGCCTTTCTCCGCTTCCTGGGTCCAATAATGCCTTATCTTGACTTGCTGTGTCTCCTCCTCCATGTTGTTTAGAGGCAGGTTCAGAACATTGCTGAGGGTAGGCATTTGATTCCATGCGTCCATCCAGAATCTAGCATTATTGCCATTTCTTACCTCCCAGAAGCTATGTTGCTGGATCATCTTATAATGTTCTTTGGCTGCATTCCAGATTAGTGATCCTTTGTCACTGGGCTCCAATCTGATAAGCTCTTCCTGGGGTCGCTGATTGGCATACTTTGCTGTCCATAATGTGACCCATGGCTTGCCTGCGTTGGTGAGCCACTGCCACCAAATCTTGGCTCCCATGATGGCATTGCTGTGCTCCGGATCTCTTAGACCAATTCCTCCATTTTTCTTCGGTTTGCATACTGTGCTCCATTTTACCAGGGCCCATTTGCGGTTGGTTGCATTGCTTCCCCAAAGGAAATCTCTCTGAATTTTCCTTAGTCTTTTTAGGACCCATTTTGGCGCTGCCAGGATGGAGAAAAGGTACAGCGGCATTGCTTGAAGAATGGCTTTAATAAGTACCGCCCTGCTGACTAGATTCAAAGTTCTGTGAGTCCATTGATTGAGACGTGATTCAAGTTTTTCAATTAAATTGCACCAAGAGGAATGGTTGATGGCTGAGGCAGTGAGGGGAGCACCGAGATACTTAGAGGGCAGGGTGGCTATGGGGATCCCCAGAATGCGGACTATGGCAGACTTGACTACCGGGGGGGTGTTGAAGAAAAATATCTGCGATTTGGAGCAGTTGATGCTAGTTCCTGAGGCTTCGGAAAAATCATTTAGCACTGCTTTAAATATGGAGGCTTCTTGAACTGATGGGTACCCAAATAACATCGTGTCATCAACAAATTGCTGATGGGAAGTAGCTGGCAGGTGGTGTATGGAGATGCCCTTAAGCTGGTGCGAGTGGAGGGCATTCTTAATGTGACGTCCCAGGCCCTCAGCCATCAAAACAAAAAGGAAGGGGGAAAGGGGGTCACCTTGCCTGATACCCCGGGAGGGGGAGAAGGGGCGAGAGGGGATCCCATTTACTAGGATGGAGAAGCTGGTGGAGGAGATAAGGCTCATGATCCATCGGATCCAGGTGGGGCTGAATCCAAAAGCAGATAACACTTGCTGTATATAATCCCAACTGAGTTTGTCAAAAGCCTTGGAAAGATCAAGTTTAAGAAGCATACCTGCCTGCTTTGAATGCTTGAGAGTGTGGGTGATCTCATGCGTGTGGATGATTCCATCCAAAATCTGTCTTCCTTCCACATAACCTGACTGTTCCGGAGAGATGAGCATGGGCAGGAGGGGCTTTAGCCTATTTGCAATGACTTTAGAGATGACTTTGTATATAACATTGCATAGTGCTATTGGCCGAAATTTGTCCAGTTTGAGCGCGTCCTCCTCTTTAGGAATCAGAGCTATGAAGGTGGTGTTGAGCGAGGGAAGCAGCCAGTGAGAAACCCGCGATTCCTCCACCACCTCCCAAACTTCCGGCCTTATTAAATCCCAAAACTTGTGAAAGAAAGTAGTGGTAAATCCATCCGGGCCGGGAGCTTTTCCTTCTTTAAGCTGAGTCATTGCATTGTCCACTTCCTGAATTTGAATTGGGCTAAGGAGGAGTTCATTATGCTCCGCTGTGATTAATTTTGGTATATTGCGGGTGATTCTTTCAATTGTCGGATGTCTGTTGATGTCAGGTTCTTGATGGACCTGCTTAAAGTGTTCGAGGAGTACCTTCTCAATTTCCTCATGTTGCTCCACCCTTTCTCCTTCTGAATTTTGTATGTAAGGAATATTGTTGCCCATTCTGCGTTGCACTGTGGTTCTATGGAAGAATTTGGTATTTCTTTCTCCCTCTTTTAGCCATCTGATTCTTGATTTCTGTTTCCAGTATATCTCCTCCTGCTTTCTTCTTTCTTCAAGCTGATTGTGGATGCGCTGCTCCTGTTCGAGGGTTCTCTCTGTGTGGCCGCATGTACTTATTTCTCTTTGGAGATCCTCCAGGGCTTTTTGAAGATCATTTTGCGCCTTGAAGATGTTTCCAAAGGTCTCTCTGTTCCATCTCTTGAGGTTAAGCTTTAGATGTTTGAGTTTCTGTTGAAACTGAAACATCTTGGATCCTTCTGGAGGGCTGAAGGATGTCCATGTGGAGTTAACGAAGTCTCTGAGTGAGGGATGAGTGAACCAAAACTCCTCAAAGCGAAAAGGTCTTCGTGTGTTATTGCCTGGACGCTGCCATTGAAGGGCAACCGGCCAATGATCAGAGCCAGAGTGAGGAAGAATGGCCGCCGAGAAATCTCCCCCCAGGTGGACCGAGTTATCTGAGATAAGGAAGCGATCCAGCTTGGAGGCTATTTGATGTATACCTGCTCTGCGATTGCTCCACGTAAAAGTGCCATTGCAGAACTGTAAGTCTATCAAGGATGCACTCTGAATAAAGTTTTTGAAGTGGGTGTTTTCCTGTTCCAACTTGTTTCTGCCTCCTATCTTCTCCTCTAATTTTGTTATCATGTTATAATCCCCTCCAGCTATCCACAGTGGGTGCCTTCTATTGGCGTTAAGAGCTTCTAGGGTATGGAGGAGGGCAATATTTTCCCTTGCTTCCTGAGGGAAGTATACATTCGAGAGATTCCCATGAATATTTGTGCCAACTATGTGGAAGGTAGCCTGTATTAAATTGTGTGAAGCATGAAAGTCTGACAGAGTGAGTGCTTGAGAGTTCCATGCAATGGCTAATCCCCCAGAAGCGCCGGATGCGTCTACAGCAACTGATTGACATCCTGGCCAAGCTTTAGAGAGGATTCTTTCTAGAGTTATACTATTACATTTTGTCTCTTGGAAAAAACATAGTTGTGGCTTTTCCATTTTTACCATATTTTT
Source organism: Pinus tabuliformis (assembly GCA_031772625.1). Taxonomy (NCBI): domain Eukaryota; kingdom Viridiplantae; phylum Streptophyta; class Pinopsida; order Pinales; family Pinaceae; genus Pinus; species Pinus tabuliformis. The sequence goes on along the minus strand of CM062819.1, from coordinate 86,398,992 downwards.
AAGCATTCTGAGTTTTCCTAGGCCGTTGATCCCTCTAAGGTTCCATGAAATGAGATTCATGAGTCACTATTGGTGGAGGGCTTGTAGTACTTCGTAAGCTTAGCATACCTACCGGAGTCTACCAAAATCTTCCCGACCGCTATTGTTCTTTGGAGGTCGGTTCTTCTTCCCCTTTTTTTGGAATCTTTTGGGGTTTGGCTTAAATCCCATTGACTTCCTGGCTGTATGCCAAGCTGATTTTGATGATAGGCCCTGGAAATGACCATTTCCAGTTTGTCAAGCTGGAACTCTGGGATGCTTTCATATGCTTTCTTCTTGCATGCTGCTTCTAGTTCGAGTATGTCTAATCCATGTAGATCTATACTTTCCGGTTCTTCCTCCATTTGTTGCACCTGATTATCTCCTTCCGTAGGTATATCTGGACCTTGAAAGGGGCCAGAGGATCCATCAACCTCCATTTCATTGTCTTTGTCCCCCTGCTTCTCTTTGCTCTCCGAGTTGTGGGTTGGGGGATCTTTAGAGGGAGGGGGTTTGGATGGAGGGGCCGTGGGAGGTGGCTGGGAAGAGGATGAGGGGAGGTCAGCGCTTGGAGGAGAGGAAGTGGTATGCTCGTCCGTGATATGAGCCAGGATTCCAAAGCTATTCCTGACTGCATGGTCAGGGGCGGAGTTCTGTTTGGGTTTCTTCCCTGATGATGGTTTTTTATGCGCTCGCTTGCGAGTAGGGGCTTTGGTGAAGCCATCATTGGTCTGAGAATCGGTGGGGGAGGGGGTTTTAGCTTGAGCATTCAGGGGGCAGTCTCTAAAGAGATGCCCTATGGCATGGCATTTGCGGCAGCGAAACAGAACATGTTCATAGTCTAAAGGCTGGTTCCACTCATAGTCACGGTGAGAGAGACTTACCGATTCTGGCAGGGCTTTGTCTAGGCGCATGAAGACGCATATGCGGGCGTAAGATGTATATCTTCGGTGTTTCTTTTCTTCAGCAGTTCTTATGTATTCCCCCAAACAATTTCCAATTTTTTTCAGAATATCCTCATCTCAGTATTCATATGGCAATGAGTATAGTCTTATCCAGACTGGTGCCCATGAGAGATCCTCCTGATCTGGGTTGAATCTGGGGGCCCAGTCCCGCAAGTATAGGCCGGCTGAGTTGAAGAAGTAAGGACCCTCAACCAGGATTCTGTATTTGTCTTCCGGACAGAAAAAGATCGCTGTGAAGAATCCTTTTGGGCCTAACTGCAGAGTCACATCTCCCTTAGGTTTCCATTTCGCTGCAATCCAACTGTAGAGGGCTTTTTCCGTCGGCCAAAACCCTATGAATTTCCCAATGAGTGCATGATCCATCATGTATTGTATTCTTGCTTCTATTTTTTCCCCCGGCAGTTCGATTCTGGGTCGATCTGTAGCTATTGGTTTGCAGGTGGTTGAAGAGACCCTCTGGGTACCATCTGTTTGGTTTTGCTTCACCTTCTCTCCATTTACCTTAGCTTCCAGGTTTTCTTGTCCTTTGCGCTCATTCTGGCGCAGGTTCTCTTGATTGATGACGTTCTCATGGATCGTTCCAAACCGTATTGATCTCTCGTTTTGGTGCTGCACTTCGTGTACTATGGGGGAGGTCGCCGAGGCCCCCCCCTGGGGGTCGCCCATGTGCCCTGCGCCTTCTTACACCTCTGTTTAGAGATGCCTGTTCGAGTAGTCAGGTCCTTGATGGTTATCTGCGCAGATCAGTCTGCGCCGTCTGAGCTCGGTGCAGAACCCTAGCAGCGTTCTCCAGAGCTCCCGTTTCCGTTCTCCTAAAAATATCTCGACATGAGATCTTCAAAATGTAAAGTTTTAAACGCATCATAAATACACATAAAAAACCCTACTTTATAATAAATGCCAATAATGAAAATTATGTTGGATTAAAACAATAGTTATTAAAACCTTATAAAAATATTATTTAATAAATATACATGAGACCCCACTTCATATTCACGTGTGAGGTATCATGAGGTGAGAACAAGGGATTAAAGAATAAAAAATTTTCTAACCCGATGTAAATTCCAACCCTCTATCAAAATTAAAATGAGTCATCCAATCTCATTGGTTTTCACATTTCTACTCAAAATTTCTCTACTCACATTTTTATGGGCTTAATATTTCATTTATAAAAAACATCTATCGTAAAGTTTAAAACCACATATATGAAACTTTATGAAACTCCCACTAAAATATTATTTAATGGGTTTTCATGAAACTCACTGATTAAAATCCTATTAAATATTGTACACGAGAGGGTTTGTTTCATGCATGCATATAAATTCATCAGATCCGAGTAAGTGATTATCAACTCCATGCATCCATCACAAGTGATATCGACTGTTCAATCACAATGAATTTCATTTCCCAACATTAAACCCCTTTCCATATAGCTTTGAAAATAACATCTTATTAAAATCTTATAGACATTTTCATAAGACCCCATTTCGAAAGGCACGTGAGTAATATAATCCTGTCACGTCAAAGGAAAATGCTAAGTCATTATTATGTCTAAAACGTGATGTCTATTTTTGTAGAAATTATGTGTATATCTAAAACTTCTCATGAAATTACTAGATCACAAAACTCAAATCTCCATTTACTCTATTGCTTTGTGGAATTCAATTCACAATCTAGAACACATATCATACATATTCTTTCTCAAGGCTAAGCACAACCTGCAAGTGTATAATATATCCCTCTACCTAATTGACTAAATCTGGTCAACACTTAAGCAATTTTCAAGGCCTCCAACCTCTTATTGACTTGTGTTCTACCTTGAGGAATTAGGCCCCTATTAATTAGGAAATTACTCAATTGGATTGCGCAATTCCTTTAGGTTGATCCTCTGACTTCTTGCACCACATGTACACAGTGGAATAGTCTACAACTGATAGTACACTTCCTTGGAACCTCCACCTCAACTAAGTAAATTTAATTCTCTACATGCAAATTTTTTTTTGGGTTGATTGATAAGTTAAATGGATGATAAATGAGTGTGAATGAAGTCACACTGCACAACTTGACCTTCCACTAGTTCCTCTAACAGTTAGAACAATTTTAACTGACAATAACTCAATTTAATTGTTTTAGATTGCTAGAAATTAGCAATGACTCATGCTTAATTGAACTCAACTCAAATTAACTAACCAACTAGGTGACACAAGCCATGTCACTCAAGTTAACTCATCCAAGTTCTTTTCTGAAATGCAAATTTGAATTTTCTTTAATTTGACCAAGAGAATTCAAACTGAGATTTTCTTGTTGTTTTTTCAACAATTTCAGTACCTTAATTAGCTAGTTTATCTTCTTCTCCTATCAATATGCATCAATTTCACATGTTCAAATACTTAATTTCTTATTTATTTTTGTAATAATTCTATTGAAAAACAATGAAGGTCCTTACATTAATTCATTTTACTATATGCTTTTCTAAAATTGAAAAATTAAAATTCATTCAATAGAAATAGTATTCTAGATTGTAGGGTTGTTACATATAAGTTAATTTGAAAATTTTACCAATGTTTATTGGATATTTTTTTTATATTTAATATAATGGACATAAATGAATATTCTAGGGAGGTATACTTGGAAGTAATGCTTCCATGTGTATTACAGGTTATCATTGTGAGTGCCAAGGTGTTTATCTAGAAGTTTTTGTTTCTGATGTCTATGAGTTATAGTTGTGTCATGTTTGACTCATAGATCCACTTTCTTAGGATCTAGATTTGTCGAATTTAGTGATCTATATGCTATATATTTAACCATTGTGATCTCATTTTTTAAGGTTGTATCAAATTTGGTTCAACCATGACTCCCTCATGAGATGGGTTGAGATCATGCAGTTTTAGCCATGATAATGTTATGTACATAGGCTAGACTAGGAGATTGCAAAATATTTTTTTGATTTTACAGTGTGTGTATTTAGAATCCATTGTTTTGGTTTTGTTGCATTAATGGAAAAAGTCATTAAGAAAAAATGAGCTATTGTTTCCTGTGTGAAGGGAAGTTAACCCATGCTTATCTCTATGTGGTCGTGAGGCTATAATGTGAAGGAGATACTATTGTTGTGAAAATATTGCAAGGGAGAACATCGTTCCATGTCAACCTACCTGGATATAAACTTGGTGGGGAAGAAAGTTGTGGAGTGAGACACTAAAGGTGAAGTGCTCTTAGTTGTTGATATGCATGTTCTTGTTACAACTCCCAACACACTAAGAATAATTTGTTGCATTACCTATCTAAGTATTATCTTATCTAGCATTGGGGGATCCTAGAACATGTCGATGGGTCATTTTCTTCTAATAGATCTAGGGAGACTACGGTTTATGCTAAAAATTATGGCTACACAAACCTCATATCTACAATTTCATTGCCTAGATTTGTTATGATTTTTCTGTGATGGAATGGATCCTCCTTTAACGATGAGGGACCAAGATACCATGAAAATCGCTATGGGTGGTAATAGAAGAAGCATTCTTATTCATTGGATTTTGATTTGTCTTCACAAGTGATACGTTTGGAAATTGTGTGCCTCCACTAAGATGTTGTTTGGCATTATTTGCAATCCCTTCAATTTCAATAGAAGTTTTCTGATTTAAAGTGTGGATTCTTTTGCGTAGTATTTTTTATTGTGTTGTAATGAAATTAATATGGTACTTCTTCTCCAGAGAATGCATGGAAGAAGGACATTTGATTATTGAATGTTATGGCTTTTTCATCTATGATATTTTACAAATGATGAAGAACCATTCAATGAACAGAGTAGCATAACTAAGTAAGTAGTTATGGAAGCCCCGTGAAGAAAATGTTGATTTAATTATGACTATAGGCCCTTATAAATCAGAAGTGCAAGTGACATGATATCTTTGTGTGTCTGTGAAAATGGATTGATGGTTCTTGATATAAGTTGGAAGCCTTAGTTTCATGAACATTAGTCCTTATGTTTGTGTATTTAAGAGGTCAAGTTATTTGGTTGAATTATACATATATTCGGTATCCATATTGGCTTCCTAGAAACTTGTATATAGTTGAAATCTATGTATCCAAAATATGGATGTATATCCATAGAATGATTCAGTTATATGACGACATTTCTAGTGGAAGCCCCGACAAGACGAGTATTTCAATATTTTCAATCCTACAAGAACATGAATGACGATTAGAGGAAATTATATTTTAAACGGAGATCAAATGGTAGTTTGAATTTGTGATGGTGAACAAAGAGTGGTGTCTACAAGATTCCAAAGGGGGTGTAAGTGCTAATGAAGACCAAAACGATAAAAGATGAGTGTTATAGTTTGTGATTTGACATGTAATAATTAAGGGATGGACTTGGAACTAATGTTTCCATGTGAATTTCAAGTTTTAATTATGACTCTCGAGGTATTAATATAGAAGTTGTTGTTTCCTATGTGTATGAGTTGTAGTTTTGTCATCTATGAGCCATAGATCCACTTTATTAGAATCTAGATTTGTCAAAATGAGTAATATATATAATATATATGTAACAATTGTGATCAGTTTAAACAATTAAGTGATTTGTGTGTAACAAAATGTTCTCTATCTCATTTTTCTAAGTGATATTGACAAGGTAAGAAAACTATATTTACTGCAAATTTGTTTATAAAGGATTATGTGATTTATATAAAAACTAATTCTGGTTCTTCTCTTATGATGCAAGGGAAATAATAAGAAAAAGTTTAAAACATGTTGGGTCGAAGGATTTGGTTAGAATAAATTAGAAAGAAATAATTTACTCTGTATATTTAAGAAGAAGTGTAATTAACTTTAATATTAGGGTTTTTGTTACAGAAGATTATGGAAACAAAAATCGGAAACTAACTCTCACAAAGATAAAAAAAAAGAAGGTTGTAAATGACCACAAATATGGGGGAGCTTTGGAGGAGAAAGGAAAATTATGTTGAGATGGTTCCAAAACACATGTTGTGTGAATCATATTCTATGAATGTGTAACTTATTCATGTAATTTTGATATATAGTATTTTCTTTTAGCAATTATTATGTTTATTTTTATATTTGTATATTATGGTAATACATAATAAGTTAAATAAGTTGATATGATTAGATGGTAAATCGTTCTAACATTACTTCGTTTGTTCTCCCTTATAGATATATATTATCTCAAGCATATGACTCATGATATATAACTAATTGATTCCAGGTTGAATTTATAAATGCACGTCATTGATGATTCAGTTGCAGCTTTCATGGGAGATATAATTATATACTAGTGATATGTGTTTGTTTCTTTTTTTTGTGTTCATATCTTTATATCTTTGTGTTGTTAATGATTTTATAATTAACATAATCATCATTATGCAACTATTACTAGAATTATTTACCTTCAGATATATACTATCTAAGGCGTTTAATTCAACGTATTAACTTATTTTGTTGTAGTTCGAAATATATTCATACATGATATTGATTTATTTGATTACACTTAATATGGTAAATATAATTTCTTACCAATGATATATGTGTCATTTTAAATTTATTGCTATCTTTCATTTTTTTCGTATTTATGTTATGGTCTTTTTGTTATTTTATTGGAATACTATTTATCTTTATTGTGTTCCTTGAGTTTAATTTAGATTCATGAATTGTATATTTTACATAAGTTTCTTTCACTTTAAAGGTTAACCACTCATTTAAAAGAAAAAAAATATACTTTTATGTATAATCTAGCTATACGTTTGTGCTAATATAGAAAAACTATATAAATAATATTGAATACAAAGAATACCCCCTGTGGTTGGAGAAGGTCAGTCTCCAATCTCATGGAGGAGTATCATTAGATCCTCAATGGATGCCTTTAGGGTTGTTTCTTGTCACCAGGAACAATCTGAGAGCCAACAAAAGGCCAAAAATGAAGAAATATGACTATGAAGGACATACACATATTAAGTTTTCCCCAACGCCAAATGTAATAAATGGGACAAATGGTTGAAAATGCGCATAGTTGCAATGGGAAAAACAAAATTTCAGAGTATTTTGAGTATAATCTAGCATTGCCTATTATTTTACCAATTTCCCCACCACACTCAAAGTCTCACGAAGTCCTCCTCTCTCCATCATCTATGTGGTACTCTTGTCACCAATTACAATAACTTAGATCATTCCAATTTAAAACCACCGTGATTAAGGCCCCTGGCCTCCCACTAAACTCTCGTTCATTTCCTCCACACAAGGTTACCACCCATTACCATTTGATCGATCGCACCCTCATCCTACGGAGCATAGCCATATCGGCTTCACCCGACAGTTGATCGTTACCCGCCCAATAAATTAGTTTTGCCCGACCGTTCTTTTGCTACATGTCAAGTGCGGAAGAAGATTGGGTGATCTCGCCCAAATATGGCCTTCTCGGAAAAGCAGTGAGATGGCTTGGAAAACCGCCTCCCCACATAAGACAAGACCCTCATTGTTCACTTAACTAATCCCGCACCAAATTTAAAAAGTTGCCCATTAAAACCCTGTAAACCCTCGTTTTCATCGCTTTTGCCCTGTTTCGCAGTAAAACATATCAAGCCCTTTCGGTGCCACTGTGAACCTCTGCAACACAATTCGTCCTTCGATTACTTTGAAAACATTGCCACAACTCCTTCCTTAGACATCCCTGTGCAATAAAGCCATCAATCAACTTCTGCCAACCTATGTTTTCTTAATGATTGTTGTATTTTGCAGGTAATTAGCAGAAGACTAAAGCTTGTATAAACAATTTTGATACTAGTCACAAAACTTGTTTACTCCAAGAGTTGAAAGGAAATCTATTTAAAAACCTTCATTCAGAAGAAGAAAATAATTATACATGGGACAGAGAAAGAAATAATTCACACAGAGACATTGACTATTAAAACATAGGAATTAGAAAGAGCATACAGTCAAAAGATAAACAGATCAAACATAGAGAAAGTTGATCAATATCCATTACCATATGCTGATACATATAAAAAACTAAATACTTTGTTGTTGAAATGCACAGTAAAAAGTTAAAATGTACAGTAAAAGTAAAAACACAGTAAAGGATATTAACTGGTCATCAAAGAAAAAGTGTATCAGATGAAAGAGTATCAATAAAAGTGTATCAGATTGAAAAATCAAAGTGAAGATAGATGAAAAAATAGAGCAGTCAAGGTAAACATTAAAAGTAAGCATGTAGGCAGTAAGGGTTAAACAGAGATGAAGACACTTTCACCAGAAACAATGGATTTTATCCAAAGTAAAGGTAAAAACAATTAAAAGAAAATTGAGGTTAAAATATGAAATGAGAGAAGCAATGGTACATTTTCCAGAAATTTCCTATTTAAGTCATAATTGTGTAGAAACTATTGTGGCCAATCTAAGATGCATTTTGAGAAACTGGAGGTTTGTGTTCCTAAAAGGTCAATCTACAAAAATCTATCTCCATTGGTACACAAGTATTACATAAAAGGATATAAATGCATATTTTACAGCCTGTTTTTCGGACTGTGCAAAGTCTTATTTTTGACTTATTTTTTAGGAGAATATTGTGAATAGCTAGAGCTGAATTTTGGAAAATAGAAAGAGTTTTATCTCAGTAACATACTTGTCTACAATAAATTTTTTCAATTTTTACATATCTATCTCGTATTGAGATATACAAAGGTATGACTTGACCCCAATTTTGCAGATTTTCTGGGGAAAAATGCACAAAGGAAGGACTTAGTTAGTGACATGGAAGCCTCATGATCAATTAAGAGTTGCTATCAAATTAAAATTTCTCTTCTTTGCCACCATCAATCCATAAGCATAGTGCCAAATAGATTCATTAGTTTTGAGTGCCTTTTATAGAAGTTCTATTAATTTAAAACAATTTGAGATATTTCTAAAACCAATCTTGATATTTTTTCAAGATATTTCAATTTAGAATTTGTATAAATATTTCTTGATTTGAAGTATTTTAGGGTGGATTCTTATACATTTCTGTAGACTTATTAATCAAAATATTGTAAAGCCCATTGGAGCATTGACTGAGCCAGCAAGCTGGATTGATGAATAAAGACCAGATATTTGAAAGGATTCATGTGTTGAGAAAAGTGCATTCAAGTATTTCCTCACGTTGTTGTTATCTTTCTTAAAGGATTTTCACAATATAATTCTGAATCTGAATGTTATAACTGGAGTATTATCTCATAATTTGTTTAATACATTATGTTTTAACAGTTAGGTAAATACATGTTTTCTACTGATATCTAAGTTAATGAATTCTTAATTTCTCCTTAGTTTAGGTTGTCTCTTTATAATCTATATCAAAGGATTCTTAATTTCCCTTTGTTTCTGATTACCCTCTGTTCCTTGTTTAAGTCTCGGTCTGATAATTCTTAATTTCTCTCTCACCCTAATTCAAACCATTTCACCCCTCTGGCCCTAAGACCTACACTCTACTCTATTATCTTGCTCTTTGAACATTCCCTTTAGTGAGTTGATCCAGTTCTGCTGCTTTTCTTTTGACTCCATAGCCCAATGGTCTAAAGACATCATTCTATCCATCTATTTTAAGGATCCCACCATCCAATCTTCAATACAAATAAACCACCCCCCCCCCCCCCCCCCCCCCCCCTGAAAATTCATAACTAGCTTGAAATCATAGAAAACAAAGCTAAATCATATAGAGAGAGCCCTCTCTAATCTATAGGTTGGCTAGAGCCTATGCTCCAAAGTTGGTTTGTGATTACCTCGGTGATTTCTTTCTTTAACCTTGAGAAAATACTGAGTGATAACATAGTGGTGACCATACTGGGGAAGACTAAAATTTTCTTCAAAAATGTTTTACAGGTTTAGATCTTATCTATTATGGTGGACAGCGATCAGACACACAAAGATTAAAATCATACACCTGGTGACTCCAAATCAATTTCAAAATCAAGACTCCACTGGAGGAATGAACCTGAAAGAACAATATGAAAAAAGATCATGATTTTAACTTAGATTGCTATCCAAGACATTATGTTCTTTCTCATTAATAAATTTTTCAATGTATATTGTATTTTAGAGAAGATTTTAGATTAACTTTTTATTATTTCCCTTTGAAAATTGTAGATATAAAGTCTCCTTACACATTTGTGTAGCATTCTTCTAGCTCTTATGAAGATCATTTTCCAATTGAGGATCATCAAACAATCAAGACTAATCATACAATCCTTGTACACATTTATGTACCTTATAATGTTCCTGATAGATATAATCCACTCATCTTACCTCCTACATGCCATGCTTTCCCTGACAATTATTACAAGTATCTCCCTAGGTTTGATTGAGAGAATGGTATCACTGCCCAAAAACATATTCAAGGTTTTGAGAATTATCTGGACTTATTTGAGATTGATGAAGATGATGTTAGAATCAGACTTTTTTCTCTCTCTATGAAAAGTAGAGTAAAGAGTTGGTTCAAGAATTTACCTATTGCAAGCATCTCAAATTTCCATCAATTTTTCAAATTTTCCCTTCATAGATGGATAATCAAGGTCAATATTTTTGTGATCATAGAAGAATATAATCAATTAAAAAGATAGCCAAATGAAACAATACATAAATTTTCTGATAGATTTAATCAAATCTATTATTCAATGCCATCAAATATAAGACCTCCTCCTGATTCAGTTCTCTTGCATTATCCAAAAGCATTTGATCCAAAGATAGAATTTCAGTTAATAGAAAGAAACCCCTCAACACTGGAACAAATACAGAACATTGCAGTAGATGTAGAAGTTAACCTACAAAGTAGAAGATAAAAATTGAAAGCAGAAGCGGAGAAGAACAACATTACAGAGGTAAAAATTGACATTTTGGTAAGAAAAATATAAGAAAGGATACAGAATATCACCATGAAAGATAAATTTTTTGCTCAAAATCACCATGACACATCTATTTCACCAAAAGAAGATGTTGATAGCCATGAACGAATTCCTGCTAATTCCAACTACCACAGATCATAAAATGGATTTATGGATCAATATGTGGAGAAGAAATCTGTTGATCTAATGTGTATGTTTGATGACATTACTTCTTTTAATTATTTGCCTAAATATGATCAGTATGATGATCATTATGTTCTTCAAATCCAAACTAACTTTACAGAGCAATCAGAAACTAGTTTGGGAAATAAAGAAATTCAATTTCAGCAGCTTGAAAACAGTGATCATGTTATTCATATCAGCTATGAAAGTGAGGAAGAAAGTTCAGAAAATTTGGAAATAAGTGAAGATTCTTTGCCTCTTTGTTTTGATTCATTTGAGTTCATCAGAGAAAAATTTAAAGCAATAAAAAATTAACAGTCTTTAGGTATTGACATTAACAACAAATAATAGAATAAAATTCCTTATCAAATTCCTTAAGTTTCACAATTAGAGTTGTCAAATTCTATTGAAACACCTGATCAAATAATACAGGAAAGTTCTATACCACTATGTTTTGAATCATTTCAATTTTTAAATGAAATCTGGTATGGAAGCTCTAAAGAAAAGGATGAGCAGCTTTTTGAAATTTGTGAAGTCCCATTCGAACCTATGAGTAATAAGTTGCAACAATCCTTCCAAGTTTTTCATGATCCCATAACTAATGGGTTGGATAGTGAATGCAATCAGAATTTTTCTTCATTAACTAACAATCAGATTCATGATCAAGATGATAAATTTTTCATTAGTCAAACATTTCAATCAGAATAAATATCATCAGAAACCTTGTTTGAAAAATGCAGGGTCATAAAGGTGAAAGTGATATTTCTGTTTCATGGCCTGGAGGCCATCCACAACAGATGTACAATTGCTTAATTCAATTAAAAAATAGTGTGTATATTTTAGAAGATTCTTTTGTATAGTTTCTAGAGTCAAAAAAGGAAATCAAGTATTTTCTTATCTTCTCATTTGTTGACAAGGTTATAATTGGCGTTAGAATCTCAGTTTTAACAACAAATAGCACCAGCAGCAAAATCCACCAATGTACACAATGCTTGAATGGTTGCATAGACTATTTCATTTTACCTAACCAACAGTTGGACAGCTGATTAGAGTAAGTAAGTAGGATTTTAGTTTGATTAAATACAGTTTTTTAGAAGCAAGTTTATTTCAGATTAGATTTCAGTACAACACGTGTCAAATTTCAGTTTGCAGAAAAATATGTATTTTCAGTTCAAGAGTTGCAGTCAAAGAGATTATAGAACAAAGCATATACATGTTTCGGATTGGCCCAATGGATCAGGCTACTAGTCAACGGTGTTCTTGACATATCACAAGGAGATTCCATCCCCATGTGAAGCCATTGTTAGGGTCCTATAATAATAGTATTCATAATTTTGAATTGACTATGGTCAGTATTATAATATTATACATACCTTTTCTTTCTCCAAATGTTTTCTATATTATAATTAAAAAATGTAAAGAGGGTATGTCCTAAAAGAAATATCAAAGGACAAAAAGAATAAGAGAAGGTCAAAAAAATGAAAATATATGAATCCAAAAGACAAAAAGAGACCATAAAAGTGTGCAAGTTTAAATGCCGCTACCATTTACTTTTGTGCATAATAATGATTGTGTGCAACTTGTTATTCATGCCACAATCCATGGTAATCAAATTGTTTAATCTTGGTTATTTCATGCTTTGAATTTTATGTCTATAGTTTGAGAATAAAATCTGACCAAACGACTTAATCATGATAGATCATTAAATAGGTAGAGAAAATAAAAGGAGCTCATCAGTTTAATCTAGGCCCTTGGATGATATAAGGTTAGAATTAGGTAAATTACTTTTCAAAAGGAAATGGATGATAAGGGTTTTCTAGCCTAAATGCACCCAAATAAATGAAGAAAACATGTTAGACTAAGAAATGGCTAAGTAGAAGAAAGGTTGTTGAATTACAATGTTGACTGGATCAAAACACATGCGCCAGGCTTAGACACATATTTCAATATGTATGATCAACTGTGAAAGAAGAAACAAAGGTTTGAAAGTTAATGTAATTAACTCCCCCTCAGTCATTTTTCCCCTATACTTACTAATTTCTTATCTACAAGTGTGTTCTAGTACTTTTAATTCTTCAAGTCAAAGAGGATCAAAGCATTTCTCTAACTTTTGGTGGGACCAGACCCTCGGCTTAATGAATTATGGACCTCAGGTGTTAGAATTCCCTTCATAAAATTCATCTCCCTTCATTTCCCCTAATTAGCCTAACAAAACCTCTTTTCCTAATGTTAAACTTCATCTACCTGGGAAAAAGTAAATAACCCCATGTTAAATTCCCTTTTTCTCAAAAAACCCATAAAAACCATTTTATCCTAAGTATGAAATGTATGCACAAACATTACATTTTTACTTAGGGGTATATCCACTCTGCCCATCACATTTCATATTAATTTTTGATGTAATTATATGAACCCCCAATATACCTTTTCCTGTATATAATTAAATCCCCTTTGTAATATCCCAACACTTAGTTTTAATCAAAACTATACAATTCCCCCCATATCCTGACAAAACCCACTTAATTTACCAAATCTCGATAAACCTAAGTTAATCTCGTCATTTAAGTTGCACCTGATCCCCTAAGCTCGTGATTAACCCCACGTTAATCACAAACTATCGTGATTAACGCCCCTGGACCCCCCAAACTCTCGTTCATTGCCTCCACGCAAGTTTTCCACTCGATTACCGTTCAATCAACTGCACCCTCATCCGATGGTCCACAGCCATATCAGCTTCACCCAACGGTGGATCGTTACTCGCCCAATAAAGAAGTTTTTCCCGACCCCTCCTTTTCTACATGTCAAGCGTAGAAGTAGATCGAGCGACCTCGCCCAAATACTGCCTCCTCAAAGCAATGCAATGGCTTGGAAAAGTGCCTCCCCACGTAAGACAAGACCATCTTTGTTCACTTAACTAATCTTGCGCCAAATTTTAAAATTTGCCCATTAAAAAATTTTAAAATTTGCCCATTAAAACCCTGAAAACCCTCGTTTTCATCCCTTTTTCCCTGTTTCACAGTAAAACCTATCAAACCTTTCCAGCACCACCCTGAACCTCTACAACACAATTCGACATCCGATTACTTTCAAAAAATTGCCATGCCTCCTTCCATAGACATCACTGTGAAATAAAGCCATCAATTACCTTTCCTACCAACCTATGTTTTCTTAATGATTGTTGTATTTTGTAGGTAATTAGCAGAAGACCAGAGTTTGGATAAACAATTTTGATACTAATCACAAAACTTGTTTACTCCAAGACTCGAAAGGAAATCTATTTAAAAGCCTTCATTTAGAAGAAGAAAACAGTTATACACAGGACAGAGAAAGAAATCATCCACACAAAGACATTGATTGTTAAAACAAAGGAACTAGACGGAGCATATAGTCAAAAGACAAACAGATCAAACATACAGAAAGTTTATCAATAACCATTACGATATGCTGATACGTATAATTATTCCACTAAGTTATATTTTGTTTCAGGCCTTTCTCCTCCGTGATGTTAAATGTTACTTTTTAATTAATAAAATATAGACATGATCTCATTGGCATAATGTGGTGAAGTTGATATTTAATTAAAGTACTTCTACTAAGTTATTTTTTGTTTTATGGCTTTCTCCTCCATGATGTTACTCCCATTAGGTGCCCTAGCATTGCCCAACCTACTTATGTGATGCTTGTTGAGGCTCCTCTCTTTGGCTTCTGTTTTCATCTTTTGCTTCAGAATTAGCATATCTCCACTCTCCAACTGTTTGTAAATTTGCCCTCGTTCGCTTCCTTCAATGGGTTTCTTTCTTTCAAGCCTTACAGAATACCCATAATTTTGTATATTGTTGTGAATAATTGGATAACATACTCTTTGGTGCCAACATTTTCAAATGTTTTCTCTATCCTAAAATAATTGTGAGGCCTTCAAGCACAGACTAAGTGCTTATTAATAACCATGATTTGCAGTGCAACTCCTCTTTCTTTATTGATTCTAACATTATGTTACCAAATGGTAAGTTTATTCGACACTCGAGGAACACCCATTAAATTACTGCAACAATCCTGTTTTGGAGAACAATTTTTTTTAGTAAATATTTTGGTTTATTTATTTCGAGGCATATGGCTCACTCCACTAGTATCCCTTATTGCCATTCAACTTCCTACATGTTGTTATGGTTTTTTTGACGACAACCCCTTTGTTAAAATCATGCATATTGATTTTTCATTGGCAATTTTGGTTGGGACAATGTGAGTTTGTGTTATATTCAGTCACCATTTTGATAAAAATGGAAATGTTTGTATTAATGAAAATAAAACCCACTGGTTAGCTCTATGAAAGAGAGTTTGAACCAGGAGAGTCTGGCTCTGCAGAATGCTATACATTGTTCATCAACACTACACATTAAATAGAATACATGGTTTTAGGGAAGTTAGAACAACATCCTAAGAAATAGAAACTAATTCCTATCCTAAGGCTACATGAACCAACTCTACCTATTCTAGGATATTCTCCATTATCTTCAACACTCCCCCTTAATGGAGAATGGGTTCACATATATGACTAACATCTCCTTAAACATTTGAAATTCTACTTTTCCAAGGGGCTTAGTGAAAATGTCCGCAACATTATCACATGTATTACAATATTCCAGATGAATTTCTTTAGATTACACTTTCTCCCTTACAAAATGGGATTGAGTATCAATATGTTTCGTGTTTTTGTGAAACAACGGATTGTTGACCAACTTGATTGAACTTTTATTGTCGCATATGATTGTTGTTGCGACTGTCTGTTCTTCCCCAACATCCTGGAGAAGTCTCTGCAGCCAAACTGCCTCACACGTTGCTGCACACATGGCTTGATACTCTGCTTCTGTTGAGGAAAAGGAGACTGTGTTCTACTTCTTGCTGCTGCAAGTGATCACCCCAGATCTACGACTGAATGCATAACCTGTTATAGATCTGCGATCATCTACATTTCTTGTCCAATCTGAATCTGCAAATGCTGCCAATCTAACATCAGAAGAGTCAGTATAAATAATTCCATAATCTACAGTACCCTGTAGATACCTTAAAACATTCTTCGATACATTCCAATGGCTTTCAAGTGGCTTAGACATAAATTGGCTTAACACGCAGACTACATAAGCCAAATCAGGTCTAGTGGTGGTTAGGTAGATCAAACTCCCAATCAGCTGTCTATAAAGTGTTGCATCCACCGCTTTTGAGCCATCCTCACACTGCAATTTGATATTTCGTTGTAATGGTACCGGTGCAGACTTGCACTGATCCATTCTAAACTTATCTAACGGGCCTTTGACATACTTTTCTTGAGACATAAATGTTTGACCTAAATCTCTCCAGATCTCGAGACCTAAACAGTATCTGAGTTCACCGAGATGCTTCATCTCAAACATCTATGACATTTGCTGCTTGATTTCATCAATTAGATATATAGCATCACCTATAATTATCAAATCATATACATATAGTGAAATCAGCACTATGCACCCTTTTTCATCTTTCATGGTGTAAATATTAGGGTCATTCTTACTTCTATTATAGCGAGCTTGCAGAAAAAATGAATCAATTTTCTCATACCATGACCTAGGAGCTTGTTTTAGTCCATAGAGTCCTTTCTTCAACCTATAGACTAAATTTTCTTTTCCCTTCTAGACAAACCCTTCTGGTTGCTCTAAATAAACCTCTTCTTTTAGTTCTCCATTCAAAAATGCAGACCTTACATCTAGTTAGTGCAGTATCCAATGTTTCTTAGTAGCTAAAGAAATTAACATTCTGATAGTGTTCAATTTAGCTATAAGGGCGAAGGTTTCCTCATAATATATCCCTTCTTTTTGTGTGTACCCATTGCAACCAACCTAGCTTTCAGTTTTTCTATAGTTCCATCTACATTAATTTTCGTTTTATATAACCATTTGCAACCTATGACCTATTTTCCTCTAGGGAGTTCTACCAATTCCCAAGTGTTTTTTCTGATTATTGAATCATATTCCTATTCGATGGCTATTTTCCATTCATTACTTTCATTTGCTTCTATATAACTAGACGGTTCAACAGCATTCACCATACTAGTTAAAAATTAATTTTCCCTATATCTTGCAAGCATTTGAGCTTTCCTACATGTTCTGCTGAGTGGTGGGGTGGTGGTTTCAAACCTTATTTCTTCCTGTTGTTGCTGCTGTTGTTGTTGCTGCTATTTCTATTGTTGTTGTTGTTGTTGTTGCTCCTATCGCTATTGTTGTTGTTCATCCTCTGCCTTTGTTTGTTGCTGATCCTGATTGTTCTCTGCATCTTCTTCTTCAAAGTACAGGATGTCCCATCCATCATAGCGCTCATCAGTTTCTTCACTATCCTGCTCATGGAATTTAACATCTCTACTAACAAAGATCTTGTGAGTAGAGGGATTAAATAATCTGTATGCTTTATATGACAAACAATACCCTATAAAAGTGCATCTGATGGATTTTGAGTCTAATTTATTTCTATCTTCCTTGGGTATGTGGGAAAATGCTTTACATCCAAATATTCTTAAGTGTTTTACTGCAGGCTTATATCCATAGAAAGCTTCAAAAGGAGTTTTAAACTCGAGACTTCTTGTAGGACTCCTATTTTTTAAATAAACAGCAATACTCACTGCTTCAACCCAAAAACCATTTGAAAGATTCTTACCTTTCAGCATACTTCTCGCACATTCCACTAGAGTTCTGTTCTTCCTTTCTGTTGCTCCATTCTACTATGGGGTATGGAGTACTGTAAATTACTGCAAAATTCCATGATTTAAAAAATATCTAATCAACTCATCTTTCCTATACTCTCCCCCTTGATCAGAACGAAGAATTTTTATTTGCTTCCATGTTTGTCTTTCAATCATATTTTTAAATAGCTTAAAGTATTCGAATGTATGACTCTTCTTACTTAATAAGTACACCCATGAAAACTTCGTACAGTCATAAATAAACAGTAGGAAATACACTGCACCTCCTAATGATTTTGTCTACATGGGACCACAAAGTTCTGTGTGCACTAACTCTAGTATATCCGTCTATTTCTTTTCTACTCTAACAGGGAATTCTTCTCTATGCATTTTTCCTAAAGTACAAGCATCGCAATCATTATGTACTTGCTTTAGCATAGGAAGATCTCTTACCATTTCTTTCCTCTGTAATAACAGCAAATCATTGTAATTGATGTGGCCGAATCTCTGGTGCCAAAGCTCTTATGTAGTCAGGCTCACTGTTGTCAATGCTCGAACCAATTCAAGTCTCACATCCAACTTGTATAGTCCTCCTATTCGGATTCCTGTAGCAATTGTCCTCATTCCATAAAGCAGATCCTTAATGTAATAGTTATATTTTAAAAATTCAACTTTCAAATCTTGATCTATAATCATTGATACTGAAATGAAGTTCTTTGTTGTGCCAGGCACATACATTACATTGTAAATTTGTTTAATATTACCATTAGGTAGAATGACAGAAACTTTCCCACATGCTTTGATTTGATGACTTCTATCATCTCCGAGGTAAATTTGTGTGCCTTCGTTGATCTCTTTAAAATCCTCCAACCAGTGCTTGTTCCCTATCATGTGTGTTGACACTCCTTAATCTACATACCAGATGTCTGCATCAACATTTTCCTCACGATCTGCCATGAACAACTTTAAATTCTGCACCTGATCACTATTAGCCAGATGACCTGCATGTGTCTTTGGCTTCTCTTGTTCTTCATGATACTTGTTTTTCCTACATTCCCTGGCAATATGACCCAATTTTATGCAACAAAAACATTTAGTTTCAGAGTAGTTTTTATTCGGATGCATACCTTGAGTCAGATTTGGCTTATGTGAACTTGATTTGTTTTGTTATTGTGGACCTCCTTTCCCTTTGTAGAAGTTCTTCTTCACCATCAATGCAAGATTGGCACACTAGGGCTTCAGAGTCAATCTCCTCTCTTCTTCCTGCATCAGTATAGCTGTCAGCTCTTCAAAATGTGGGATCTTTTCTCTCGCATTGATCCCAGTAATGAACATCTGATAATCATCAGTGACACCATTCATTGTAATGGTGACAAGATCTGTATCATCCATTATATGACCAATATCTGATAATTTGGTTTTCAGATCCTTGATCCTTGCTACGAATGAAGTAATCGTTTCATACTCCTCCATCTTCATGGACAAAATCTTACTCTTGAGGAACAAAAGATGACTTGAATTTCTGATTTCATACAATTCCTTTAGAATTCACCAGATCTCGTTAGCTAACTTACCTTCTCTAATGTGTGGTATAATGTAGTATTTCACTGACATCTTTAATATTGCCCTTGCTCTGCTTTCTCATTTCTCCCAATCTTGGACTGATGCTGATCCAGCCCCGAGCCTCGGCTCATCCCCATTCACAATTTTCCAAGCACTCTGAACTTCTAGTAGATTCTGCATCTTAAACTTCCAATTTGCATATTGGAACCATCAAGCTTCT
This sequence comes from Pinus tabuliformis, assembly GCA_031772625.1. NCBI lineage: Eukaryota > Viridiplantae > Streptophyta > Pinopsida > Pinales > Pinaceae > Pinus > Pinus tabuliformis. Next base: position 86,379,477 of record CM062819.1, on the reverse strand, counting down.
TACGCTTGTTCATGCATGCTTCAAATATGTTATTATTCATCTTGGTGATTTAGAAAAGAAAAAAAAAAAATCGACAGGTAAAAGATGTTAAATTTACCACAGATCTGTGACAAAGACAAATCACTGTTGTTAGATCTCACAACACACACACAGATCACCGTGGCTTTCATCTCAGCCTCTAGACAACCTCCTATTGTTAGCTACAACCTTGTTCTTGGCTTCCCCACTCAGCCTCTCTCATAGCTACATCCTTGTTCTTGGCTCCCTTTGCAATTTATTTGATTTACACGATCGTTGCAGATATATACCCAATATCAGAGACCAGTTGCAGATAAACACCAATTTTCTGAGACTAGTGGCAGAAATACGCCCAATTTCCGAGACCGTCACAGAAATACACCAATTTTCAAAGAATAGTCACAATTGTACACTGAAAAAGTGCAGCGATCGAAAAAATGAAAATTTTGTGAAGTGTAGTAGTGTATCGTCGCAACTGTCCACTCAAAACCTATGAAAATTTTAGTTCAGAGATCCACCCACCAGCCAGCGTACAGGTTCCTTAGCCCTTACTCTCTGATACCATGATAAAAATGGCAATGTTTGTATTAATGAAAATAAAACCCACTGGTCAGCTCTACGAAAGAGAGTCTGAATTAGGAGTGCCTAGCTCTGCAGAATGCTCTACATTGTTCATCAACATTACACGTTAAATAAAATACATGGTTTTAGGAAAGTTAGAACAACATCCTAAGAAATAGAAATTGATTCCTATCCTGAGGCTACATGAACCAACTCTACCTATTCTAAGATACTCTCCATTATCTTCAACACATTTTCATAAGAGCTTAGGGCTCTTTCCCTTGGCCATGGGGTTAATAATGTTTACCTTTGTGTTCAATAGAATTTTCATTGGATGCCTTCCAGAACAAAGCTTGTGTTAGTAAAAGATTTCATGTGTTTTGTTGTTATTCTATTTTTATTTCACTTGTATGTTTTAGCTATAATTAAGCTATCCTCTATGCTATACGGTGGCTTGTACATGTATATTGCCATGCAAAACATCGAGTGTCCAAAGTTGGCTTCAACTTCAAAAACCATTAAATGTTCCAGGCTTTCTAATTTCTCCATTTTATTGTTAATAGGTAGTCTTACGATGTCAACTCGAGCGAGAGTTTTAAGAAATCACTAGGGTCCTTTGAGAAAACGTTGTGTAATTACCTTCTTTTTTCTTAATGATCATTGACCTTACACATGGTGCAATGGAGGTATACAAGATGCTTATTGATAGAGAATATGACATCCCAGAGAGGAAGGCAGGACAAAACCTTATGCCCAAACCAAATGATATTCTTATACTCTCGACAAGAGTACATCAACGTGTGGAAGATCTTCATGACTCCATACAGGCTTTAGTAAGTAGGACAGGGTGTGGTGAATATGAAGATAACAATATTATCAAGGTGAAAATATGTGTTCCAGATATGCATCCTTTTTGCGCCAAAAAAAGCAATATGCGAAATGAATGTTTTGTTATTTATCTTGGTAACGTGGCAACAAATTAGAAAATCTGGAATGCTTTGCATCTTGAGTTTGGCAATGAAATAATCAATTTGGCTATGCTTGGGAAGGTAGTATACTATAATACAAAGGTGTGCACTTGTGCTGTTTTAGGCCTCTATAGGATTTGAAATATCTATTTTTGTCATTTTTTTTAGTGAACTATAATCTAACTGGTTGAATGTACAAGCCAGAAAATGAGCCCCAACCTAACTAAGTTTTACAGGACTATAATGAAGACAGTGTCAAAGAAAATGAAGATGATATAGATATATTGAGAAAAAAACATTATGAGTCCCACATGTTGAATGATTCTCAAGCTTCTACTATATTTAGTGAAGTTAATGCTACTAAGAAGAAAAGGCGTCCCTATATAAATCCGATCCAGGGCCCCCGTGGGATAGGGAAGACCTCAATGCTTGTTTCACTTCTTTCTGTCTTCCTTCATCAGAGGTACAAAGTACTAGTGTGTGCACCAACAAACGTTGCAATATCAGAAATTGTGATGAGATTCTTGAAATTAGTTACAAGTCCATCTGATGAGTGCCCTGATATATGCAACTTTCCCTATGTTTTGACCTTGAGTGACCTTCTTCTAGTTGGAAATGAGGAGCGATTGGATGTTGAAGGTCCTCTGGAAAATATTTTCCTTCCATATCGAGAGTAATGCATGCTAAAATGTTGTGTGTGAGTGACAGGATGGAGGCAGAGAGTGGCCTCTTTTCTTGATTTTCTTGAATCGACAGTTTCATAATATGAGGTTTTTCAATAAACATCAAAGAAGACACAATCATTTAACTTTCTACAATTTGTCATAAAAGGTCTTGGAAACTTCGCTGCAGACTTATTTGAGTGTGCGGGGATTTTATTGAATGACCAATCTCAGAGAAACAGGATTTGGATTATCTGACTGAAGTTGTTGGGTGTTTTGTAAATCTAATTCAGAAAAATGGATGTAAGAAGAAAATTATTAGAGCATGCTTTTCCAATGATGTAGAAATCTATGCAGAGGTAGCAAAGTGCACAGAGATATTTAGAGAGAATGTTTAACAATAGAAAGTTCTTAAAAGAATCCCTTTGCTTCTTGAGAAGTGAATGTATCCATCTCCTAAGGAAGGAACTATGCTGTGCAAGAACAATCCCTAGGAAAAACATTTTAAAAATGTGTTTGTCAGGTGCTAAAGTGGTATTTTCAACTGTATCATTGTCTGGAAAGAGCTGCATGAACTTGGCAACACCATTTTACTGTTTGATTATTGATGAGGTGGCCCAGCTCAAAGAGGCCGAATCTACAATTGCACTACAAATTGAAGGTGTAACACGTTCATTTCTGATAGGAGATCCAAAGCAGCTACTGGCAAAAGTAATGAGAAAGGTTTGTTTATAGTGGCCTTTTCAAAAGTATCTACTCAATTTCGTTTTCCTAAAAGTTCTTATAAATATATTAATTCCATGAAATGATTGGTTCATAAACTTGCGGAGAAAATGAAATATGGAAGAAGTCCCTTTGAAATATTTTAGAGGCTTGGACACCCAGTTCATCTTCTAAATGTACAATATCGCATGCATCCATCGATAAGTCTTTTCCCAATTGGGGAGTTTTATGACAACCATATTGAGAATGGTCCCAATGTGGAAATGAATCCATATAGCTATGGCTATATCACATCGGAAATGTATGGAACATACACATTCATCAATATAAAGGACGAAAGAGAGGAGGAAGATAATTTTGGGAAGAGCAAGAGGAACATCATGGAGGCTCTGGTTGTCATGTACATACTTTCTAAATTGTACAAAGGTAATTTCACTGTTTTGTTTGATTTGTATATATACAAATGTTTTTTCTTATGTCCTAATTGGACCATTTTCAAATTGGTGTAGTGAAATGTCTAATTAGACCATATTCAAATTGGAAAATTATTGTAGTGAAATACCTTTACAATTTCAAGTGGGTACATATGTGTCTTCAAGTAATGATTTTTTTCTTGACTATTCAAGTTTCGAAAAGTATGTTTATCTCAAATGATTTATAATAATGCACTTGTTAATTGATTAGTTTGGCCCTTCATGCCAAAGATAATAAGAAGAAATGCATTCTAAAGGTTGTTCAATATTATTCTTAAATTAAAAGAGGAAAAGCATAAAGAAACAAAAATGTGTATTAGTTGGATTTTGTGTTATGTAAGGTCTATATCCATGTTTTTTATATTGATAGAATCTCATATTCTGAGTTTTTTTTGTTAAGAATTGTTCATTGTTTTCATTTTTAGAAAACTAGTATCACTTTCAAGGAAAAACTTGTGGAATATTTTCTCTTCTTCCTTGCAGTATCTTGGTGGAGGGCATCTAAACTGCGAACCATAATGGTGGTTGGTAGTCCTGAGGGAATTTTATTGGATTTGAACTTGTGACCTATAGTCTCCTCATTAGCAACATGCCTTGGGCAGATGGTTCGATTAAGCTAACTCTTAGGGTTGAAATTTTGGTTGTAGCCAAAATGGTTAGTGTCTAGTCTTAAGGATGACAAGAGTGTTGGCTTTGATCTGCTTATAGGGTTAGTGGAGTACAAGATGCACACATTTGACCACTAAATTTGGGTGCTCCCATGGCAATCTTAAGGGCCAAATGCTCTCATGGGAATTGAACATTGGTCATTATTGAAATGCTCACCATTCCTCACCAATGGATCCAAATAGCTTTGGGCAACTAGTAGCCATCAATAACATCTACTCCATCTGTTGGAAAGAATTTTCTTTGAATTCTTTATACTACAAGCTTAGACAACAATAGGCTCATCCATAGATAGATTTAGAGTCTTTATAGCGAGGCATATGATAGGTGTTTGTGAAGAACACCAAGGATCCATAAGGTGTGTGTATATATATATATATATATATATATATATATATATATATATATATATATATATATATATATATATATATATATATATATATATATATATATATATATATATATATATATATATATACATACATATATATATAAACCAACCAATTCCCTTTCTCATCAGACTTTTAAGTATAGGGAATCTTCCTGACAAACCTTAACAACAGTATATTAGATGCTTGCTGCAAGGGAGGATGCCATACACTGTTTCTACTTGAAACTGTTTCTGAAGAAGTAGTTTAACTGACAATAGGCCAGAACTTTTGCTGTCACACTCCCTTGATTATGACTCTGATCTTTCGCAGTAGGTGATGGTGCTGGATAACAAATCTTGATAATTGTATATCAAAACAATGGACTACTACCGATCTCCAAAAAAAAAGAGAATTCCTTGTATGGTCGTAATTTTCTTGCAGGATGATACACCTTGGATCAGGTCGGCTCCAAAAGAGGACATACATATATGAATATGTATAGTACTATCATAGTTTGATGCTTGAAACAGATACACCAAAACCACACCTCAATAGTTATAATTTTTCTTCTTGAAGACTAATTATGGATTGATCACATTCAGGTCTGTAATAATTCACAAGGGTTCCATAAATTTATTGGATATAGAGAAATGAGATGAATATGCCGCAGATGTAACCACTTCAAAATAGGTTCTTACTCTCCCAACCATATTGACATTTTCTTGTGATGAGATGCCCTAGAGGGTGAAGGGTCACAAGTACGTTTGTTATTAACAAGTCTTTTGATGTTGGGACATGTGCTCTGGATAAGGGTTGAGAGTCTGTAAATGAAGAGCTTGTACCTGGTATTCTTGATATTCCACAGACAAGGCTTCATTGAATCTCTGCTTTCCTTACAAAGAAGGTTGATAAATGGACCATCCAAAAACAAACCTTTGCTCTTCCTATGATTCCTATGCACAAGGTTATAGAGACATGTTGAGATCACTTAGGTTGTAGATATAACACATTTCCTCTCAAACCTAAAAGAGGATCAATACCATTGCAAAATTTAATTGGTGCTTGAGGATTATTTTAATAAGAGAATGTTCATAAGATGATAAGATTAAGAGATGTCGGAAGACTGATGCTATAGAATATCATCAATGTTGATTTCCCAACCGGGCCAGTGAAGTTAAATTTGATAGATGGCTTACAAGAATTTGATTTTTGAAGTGGCCACACTTGTCAACCATCACATTCATTTTTTAGAATCTAACTATTGAGAATTCTCTGAAAAGTAAATCCATTGTTGTATAAATGTCATATTATCCACCCTCTATTTCTGAAAAGCATGAACCTTCCTCTCATTCTTCCATGACATTACCGAAAGTTAGCAGGTTTAGCATTACATTTTAGGATTCCCTAGTTTCCACTAAACTAAAAAAAAATAAAATTAATTTTCATGGTGCTGAATCAATGTGAGTTCATGGTGGGTGTAGAAGCATCTTCATATTTAAAATCAAATACCTTTACATATATTCAATTATCTGGTTAAGATGGGTTAATATTAGCTAAGTTTTTATAAGCTGATTGGACTTGTATCGAAGTTTTGAATTATTGTGAATTATAAATCCAAGGCCAGATATCTCAAGTCTTTTTTTCTTCAATTTTTTTCTATTTGATATGCATGTTGTGATGATTATGAATCTCTTTCTTATTTTGCAGTTTGACAACTTGTATGGATGTAGGCATTCTTTCCCAAACGATCTTATGAGAGCCGCATATGTCATGATTGTTGGTAAGGTTGCTGTTGTTTGTGGGTTTGGAGATGTTGGCAAGGGTTGTGCTCCAGCCTTGAAAGACGCTGGAGCTAGGGCCATTGTTACAAAGATTGATCCTATCTACGCCTTGCAAGCACTTATGGAAGGCCTTCCTATTCTCACCCTTGAGGATGTAGTTAGCACTATTGATATCTTTGTGAAAACCACTCACAAGAAGGACATCATTATTGTAGATCACATGAGGAAACTGAAGAAAAATGCCATTGTTTGTAACATCAGTCACTTTGACAACACGATTGATATGCAAGGCCTTGAAACATTCCCTGGTGTTAAGAAGATTACCGTCAATCCTTTGAATGATAGGTGTGTGTTCCTTGACACCAACAGTGGCATCATTACTCTTGCAAATGGAATTTTAATGAACTTGGATTGTGGAAGTGGCCACCAAAGTTTTGTCATGTCTTGCTCCTTTACAAACTAGGTAAATATTTCTAATGCTCTGCAAACATTGCTTGTACATACTAGACTTCTCACGCATACCATTCTATTGATTATATTGTTGTGTATGATCAATTGCTACATAGGTGGATGTTCCATAGATGGTTCATAATCGCTACGTTTTTTTGTGGGTCATTGCTTAGTTAGAGCTTTGGAATGAGAAGAAATCATGGAAGTATGAGAAGAAGGTTTATGTGTTGTTTAAGCATCTAGATGAGAAGGTGGCTGCTCTACACTTGCCCAAGTTGGGTGCCAAGATAACAAATCTTTCTCCTAATCAGGTAGAGTATATCAATGTGCCTGTTGAGGGACCTTACAAGCCTTCTCACTACCAATACTGAAAAGATCTGACATTTGGGATGGCTTGTTGGACGAGGAGCAAATGTACTCATTGTTTGTAAATAAAAGGAACTCTAGCATTTATTTTTGGCAACTGTGTTGTTTCAAGCGACCTTACAAGCCTCCTCACTACATACTACAAAGATGAAATTTTGGGTGAGACCTTCTTGGTGAGTATCAAGTAGCAATGCTCCTCGACATATAAAGATTTGGCCTCTCTTTGTCGGCATCTCCATTGTTTGGGTAGAATTATAATAAAATTTTTCTATCGCTTGTATGTGTGGCTGCTGAATTTCTTGTAGCATCACATCAAGCATCTCGTTTTAAGGAAGCATGGGCTTGCAACACCCAAACACCAAAAACCCATGCACCTTTATCAGGACCTACTTGTATGTTAGATCTTACAGTTATGTTTTTAATAAATCATTTTACATACTCTTGTTGTTTTTTTGCCCAGTTAAAAGCCTACTCCTTGTCTTAAAAGTTACCATGATATTGAGTTAATATTAGGCATGGATTTTCTTCTCCAAACTTCATATCATACTCTTGATTTCTCTATCATGTACCTTATGGTCGGAATTTTGTGTAATGTATTTTGAGAGACACTCTATTTTTCCAATTTTCATACAAGGAATTAACTTTTGTTAACTCTATTTCCTAATTTCCATAGGAGGATGGTTTATCTTTAGATGGTGGCAAATGGTATTGGGTTGTTGGAATTATGGTTTGAGTTACTTTTGTCAATTTGTTCCTCGTAATGTATTTTCAAAGTTCTACTAACGAAATTGTGAATGGATATGCATATGCTCAAGATCATTTCTTTGATGTGATCACCAACACAATTGCTCTAATTGCTGCTATTCTTGCAAGTACTCTGTACTAGTGGATAGATCCCGAAGGAGCAATTGTGGTAAGCAATTCTTTGACCTTTTTCTTTACAGTTCATAGTTTGCAACTTTTCACATGTTATGCTTATCTATTTCGTTGAGTGTGCGCCATTGTTTCTTCGCACTAACTAAAGAAGAGTAGTTTGTCTTCCATTATGTCATCGTCTCCATTTTATAATCAACATCCACTTATTTAATAAGAAACTCGCTGTTGTTTTTTTCCTTATCATGATATTGCTTTGCATTTAGTAGCAACATAGATGGAATTTTTAGCACATGTTTTCGGTCATCAATACTCTTCACTGTCATAAACAATGCCTGGTGTGGAACTCCCAAGCCATAGAGGACCCAATAATTGTGGAGCTAGGATGGAGCCATGAATCTATCCAACTTAAAATTCAAAGGAAAAACATACTTTGAGTTTATTAACTTTTAAGTAGGGAGAACTGATTGCAAAGGTGCAAGAGAATATATCCACTCCATTTCATATCTTTTTCTTTGATAACGACTTAATCGTAGATTATGGATTCACAAATCATTATTCTATTTGTTTTACGTTTGGAAATCAAGACATTTCATTATAGAATTTTATATGGGTGCATATACACAATAATAGACACATACATGTGTGGAGAAGAAGATGAAGAAAAAGATTTCTTAACGTGGAATGAAATCTCAACACAGGGATATGCTATTGTAGCAAGATAGCTTGCATACATGAACATTTAACTCTATATTAATAAAATATTTTGAAATTTTTTGTAGAGATATAATTCGTCTCTCTTTGCACCTTTTGGGGCAATTTCTAGTTTTAGTAAGTTTAAAATATGGTCTACATGATTACAGTTTTTATAAAGATTATAGATCGTGTCTCAATTTTCTTTTTGTTTTTTTTTGTTTTTAAATCAATGGCTATAAATGTAGTTTTCAGGTTTGCCATAACTCTTCACGTAATTATTTAAAGTATGTTAGCTCAGTGGAAGAGCGTCTGCCTTACGAGTAGGAGGTTGGTGGTTCGATTCCACTGTGCACTAACATGAATTATCAACGATTTTGTAGCTTATTTTTAATTAAATGTTTTTTATATCAAATTATTTCAATGGTGATGTATTTCTGGATTCATTGTTTTATATTATCTCTAGAGAGACAAAAGAGATCTTTAAATAAAAATTTATTGTCTCTAGAGAGACAAAAATGAAATTGTCTCGAGAGAGAAAAAAATGAAATTGTGTCCTAAGAGACAATAATGCTTGTGTTATATATTTTCTTTAAAGAGGCATTTTTTTAAGACAATAATTTTTGAGACACACACTTAAAGACAATATTTAAGACAATACAAAAGTTTTTTTTTGTCTCAAGTTAAGACAATTTACCCAAAAATTCTCTCAAATATTGTCTTAAAACCCCCCTTTATGTAGTAGTGTTAGGATCAAAATATGATAGATGTTATTATTATACAGGAGCTCAACAAGATATCATGGAGGACATTTACAGGTAGTGCATACTTTTATCTCATACTATAATCATGGATGACATTTTATTTGATCTCTTACTATACTTAGGATTAAAAGATGATAGATGTCATTATTATATATGAGCTAAACAAGATTATCATGGAGGAAATTTACTGGTAGAGAGTCAAGGTCACCTAGGTCAATCGTCCAAGAGGGTTGCGCCCAAAGATGGTTTTCTAAGATGAGTACTTGGAGTTGAGAGAGGTGCTCATTGTTCGACCCAATATAAGTTTCACCGCTAGATGCATACTCTTCGCATTCCTCTAGGCCAGTTCAGAGTAGGTTCTCATAGACTTTGGGTAGAGACAGACCACTAGGTGGATAGACTAGAGAGACTTTGTTAGTTATGTCATTTACAGGAAGTGGAGACCAGGGTGCACTTCATTCTTGGATGTCGTGTCTACTACGTGATCAGAGGAAGGTTTGATTGCTTGTTCGGAGATTCTCAGACTCTCATGGACTTTTTCAGGTATCCCGATGAGAGATGTTTGGCCTTATATATGCAGGAGGCTCCTAGGTTCTAAGCACATATTCTTCAGCCTCAAACCAGACCCCACACAGAGGATCACTACATTTTTCAGGGAACTACCTTCAGACACGGGCACCAAGAGATCGAATGATACCATTACGTATCGAGACTCAAGATCAGTGAGGATCCATGGGACCTCACCCTACCACACGAGATCTCAAATGCAGTTCAGTATGAGATCCGTTTGTGGGAGACAAACTAAGTCCTCCAGCATTCAACACCATGCTACCCCCAGGAAAATATGTAGTCAAAACTCTTCACTTGCCATCAACTCTTCATCGAGTCAACAAATTTTGTTGGGTTTCTTGAGTGTTTTTTATTCAACCTCAGATATTATGAGAGATGGGTCTAATCCTAAGACCTATTAGCTCCTGGATCTTTTGTGCTAGGGCCACATGTTAATTTACTTTATGCATTGTAACTTTTATAAGAGATACTTTGGTTCTCCCGCATTGACCTACTTTGTGGTCATTAGTTGGACATAAATAGAATTATCTTATCTTATCTTATCTTATCTATCATTCAAAGTTCAACGTTATATTTCATAATGCTATCATGGTTAGAATAATCAATGTATGTTGCACCATTTATGATTTGGAAAATCATGTTATTATGGTTAGAATAATGAATGTATGTTGCACCATTTATGATTTTGAAAATCATGTTATCATGGTTATGTGGAAAATAAATTGAATATGAGATAACAATAAAACTTATATTGATGTAATAGGTTATGTGTTACCATTGTATTCATAATTTCAATAAAAAATGACTTCTTGGAATTTCATTAAAAGAATTGTATTTAGTGTATTTATGTTATATGAATAGGAGATAATAATAAAAATTCTATTGATGTGATAGCATATGTGTTAGAATTGTATTTATAATTAAAAAAAAAAATGACTTTTTGGAATTTCATTAAAAGAATTTGATTTAATATATTTATGTTATATGGGATTCTGTATTTGAGTGTATATAATATATATAAAATTTTAAATTATAAAATCAATTAAATTAGTTTATTATAATCTACATAAAACCAATTTTATAGTAAATGTATTTTGTTATCTCATTTTCTTAATTTATTTTATTCTCTTTCATATTTCAAATTTAATAAGTGTAATAAAGATAATTTTTCAAAATTTATAATTTCATAAGGAACTTTGAATTCATATATTAATATTTTTTTGTTTTTTCCATACTTAAAAAAATGTTTAATAAATATTATTTTTTTTAATTACATTCGAGGATTTACTCTACATTTATAATTGAATTTATAATCTATTCTTCTAATTATATTTATCATCTATTTCGATTTTTTTTTTTTTTATAATCTATTTCATATTTTGATTTTTTTTGTGTTGACAACACAAAATTTAGAATTGCATTTCAAAAATTACTATTTTACAAATACAAAGTTCACTTGTTAGCAAGTATTCATGTCTATAATTTCAGTTATGTGCCCAATTTTGAGTTTAAACATCACTATTTAATTGCATATTTAATCAAATTTTTAAATTAGATTTGTTATCTTCAGAAAAAATTCTCTTCACATTCTAAATTTTAAAATTACATTTCAAAATTTAATATTTCACAAACACATTTCAAAGTTCAATGTTTCACCATTATGGACATTATAATTTGAGTTATATGTACAATTTTATGTTTATATATTTATATTGTGTTGTTATTTTTGGCACTAACGGAATTTTAGAATTGTATTCCAAAATTTATTTTTTAACTAGATATCTATAATTGAATGCACAATCAAATTTTCAAATTAATTTTATTATCCACTTTACATTTTAAGAATCCACTCTTCAACAAAGATAAATTTTAGAATTATATTTCAATATTTATTATTTTTCAAATATAGATATCTCTAATTTAAACTAAATGTATGACTTCTAATTTATAAATGGTTGTTATGTTGTTATTTTCCACTTTGCATTTTAAAATTTCTATGGTTAATAAAAGTAAATTTTACAATTACATTTCAAAATTTGTTTTCACAATGATGATGAATAATTTGATGCATATCCATTTTTTTTCTAATTAATTTTTGGATGCACTTCATATTTTAAAATTTGTATGTTTAATAAATACAAAGTCAATATAATATTTCAAAAGTTAAATTGAGTTATAAGTATAACTTGGAATCTATATATTTATGATGATGTTATTTTCTAATCTACATCAAAAAATTTAATGTTTCTCTACTCTTTCAAAGCCATGTATATTTATAATGGTTTACATGTGTAATTTGGAATTTATACTCTACTCTTTCAAAACTATGTATATTTATAATGGTTTACATGTGTAATTTAGAATTTATATTCTACTCTTTCAAAACCATGTATATTTATAATGGTTTACATGTGTAATTTAGAGTGTATACCCTACTCTTCCAAAACGACATATATTTATAAGCTTCAAAATTTACTATTTCAAGAATATGGACATGTATAATTTAGTATATATACAATTTTTAAATTAATTGTATATTCTATCTCATATTTTCAATCATTTTTGTTTATAAATATAGATTTCAGAATTATATTTCCAAATTATTATTAAAACAAATTAAGCATTTATAATTAATTTTCTTAATTAATTTTATTTTTCATTTTACTTTTGAAAGCTTTTATGTTTAAATCAAATGAATTTTAGAATTGCATTTCAATATTTTCTATTTAACAAAATATAAAAGTTATTTATATATAAATTTTGAATTTATATATTTATGTTGTGTTCTTATTTTCCCTTTTACATTTTAGATTTTTTATATCTAATAAAAATGGATTTTATAGTTATATTTTAAAAATCATTTGCTTAATAACCTTAATTTTGAAAATTCATTTCAAATTTTGCTATTTCAAAAGTATGGACGCATGTAATTCAATGCACATACATTTTTCTTTAGGTTCATTTTACTATCTACTTTATATTTCAAAAAAAAAAAACTATGAAAGCTTATTTATGTTAAATTATTGATATTGTTTAATAAATATAGACATAAAAAACTTTGAATTTATATATTAATATTCATTTCTATACTAAATTTATTAAAATAATTGAATGCATAAAATTTTATTAAAATAACCTACATGTCAATTAAACTATAGGGAGCTATCCACCGAGTGCATTCACTCCCTTATGGGCCCCAAGACCTCGAAAGTTTTATTAAAATAACATATGGGCTAAAGTCAAAGTTATTAGATATTTTTTGTAAGCCCCTCTTGCCATCAACTAACATTCTATGAACTAGAGGGCACAGTTTAAATGTTATATACCTAGGGGGGATAATATGGGGTACAAAGGGAGGTACCCAAGGGAATAATGTAATAATGTGATGGGCTATAGTAATAAATAAGGTGGTTAACCTGTATCATGTAAGGGACCACAAGTAGTTAGTAATAATGTAATGGGCCCATGGTATTAGATAGATGGTATTGAGGGAACCATGGTAATAACCCATGGTATTGTATGTATGAAGCCTATATAGAGGCTAGAGACTCCACATTGAGAGGTGTCAAGGATTATTGTATAAACAGGCATATGGCTTGTGGAGTGTTCTCCTTCCTTAAGGAATGAATGTATGGTGTTGCTCTACCTTAAGGGTTTTAATCAATAAAGAAGCATTTCTATCCACTTCTATCTTATTATTTCTGGGTATATTTCTATTAACATATATTTCTGAGTTTAGAGCTATAACAAGTGGTATCGGAGCACTTTCTTGGGAAAAAGTGGAGAAATGTTATGTACCTAGAGGGGATAATATGGGGTACAAAGGGAGGTATCCAAGGGAATAATATAATAATGGGATGAGCCATAGTAATAAATAAGGTGGTTAACCCGTGTCATGTAAGGAACCACAAGTAGTTAGTAATAATGTAATGGGCCCATGGTATTAGATAGATGGTATTGAGGGAACCATGGTAATGACCCATGGTATTGTATGTATGAGGCCTATATAGAGGCTAGAGACACCACATTGAGAGGTGTCAAGGATTATTGTATGAACAAGCATATGGCTTGTGGAGTGTTCTCCTTCCTTAAGGAGTGAATATATGGTGTTGCCCTAACTTAAGGGTTTTAATCAATAAAGAAGCATTTCTATACATTTATATCTTATTATTTTTGGGTATATTTCTATTATCATATATTTTTGGGTTTAGAGCTATAAAAAGTGGTATCAGAGCACTTTCTTGGGCAAAAGTGGAGAAATTTTTTTATTTTTTTTTTGCAGGAACTTTCTGGGGCAACAATTTTGCAGATCAGATATGTATATTTTGGGGAAAATATATAGAATCTAATTGCAGATCTGGAATTTTTGGGAAAAAATACCCGATTTCAAAAAAAAAATTTGGCCAAATCGGAGTCCAGATGAAAGAGATATCGCTGATCTAAAAATCAGTGGTGTTGCAGATAATTTTTTGGGGCAGCGAGTTGGTGGTGCATATTTGGATATCCTAGTGCAAGATCTGCAGAATATAATTGAAGATCTGTGTGAAAAATTACCTGATTTCAAAAAAAAATTAGTCGAATCGGAGTCCGGATGAGGGAGATATTGCTGATTTAAAATCAGTTATTTTTCAGCAATTTTTGGTGATGGCGGGAGAGTTGTAGCGCAGATCTGAAATTCCAATGCTTGGATCGGGATTTCTATTACATGAGGAGATGTAGAATGGTTGTTCCATTTCCGAAAACAGGTCATAATATGGATTCTAAGCAATATTGACTAAACTGTGACAATTTCAAATTTTAGCCAAGTAAGTGAATTTTTTCCAAACCTTCATGGCTTCTAGCAACGAATTTTTTATAGGGAATGATAAGGGTCCTATTATTGAAGAATTCATACAGAGTTTAAAGTTCAAATATGGAAAATTTTGGAGGGCTATATTACTCGTTAGTTTCAAAGATGAGGCTACGAAATGGTGGCGCTCATTTGACATCGACCAGTTGCTCAAACTCTTAGATGCCGAATATGAAAGATTCATTTTAGACAAATGGTCTCATACTAGAAAAAAGGAGAATGAGACATCTAAGGGGTTATTTTCTACTGGTGTATCCTTATTGCAGGTTCATGGATTGATTTAGAAGGAGAAAATCATTGTGACTATAAATCCAAGTTGCAAGCAAAATCTCATAAATGTCAACTTGGTAAAAAAGTTACAAGTGCCAGCGAGACACATGGAGCACACACAGGTTAGTAATGAGCAGGTGCAAGTTTATAAAGATTTGAAGATTTCTATGGACAAGTATGTATTGCATTTTGATTTTTATGCTTTAGATATGGCTAATGAGGATGTTGTTTTGGGATACCCATGGATGGAATCATGGGGTAATATAAATATTAATGTACAGAAGAAATTCCTGAAGCTCTGGGATAAAAAGAATAAAATTACATTACAGTATATTTCCATCAATAAATAGGTAGAGTACATGGAGACTGAAGTAGAAGATGTTCCAGGGACTGACATATCAGATGATGAGCCGGTGATGATCGACAATCAAACACAAATAGAGGCTGAAGCAAAAAAGGTTACAGGAGCTGATACATTAGATGAGGGCTTCGTGGTTGAAGTAATATTGGAAAATAAGACACCACAGCAGGCACCACAACATGCACTAGATAATAGTCAGGCTCTAGTAAGGGGTGAATTAAGGAAAAAGACACCGTGGGTTAAAACTTCAAGATATCATCACCCACATCACCCCACAAGACAACAACCAACAAGATGGCAACCAATTAGCCACAAGGAAGAAAACCCCCGCATGACAGATAGAGAGGAGTGACGATCCACCTACTACACATCAACACAAAACAGCTGCCACGATCAACTTCCATCTCAAGCGAGCGAGGCACCAGCGGGATCCAGGGTTCACCTTTCTCTTGGATGGCTATATGCACGTGCATGGTACCAGTGGACTACTCCTTTGAGTAGATCTTATTATTTTTGTTCTTCCCATGTTTCGAGGATGAAACATGCTAAGGGGGGTGGAATGTTATATACCTAGTGGGGATAATATGGGGTACAATTAGAGGTACCGAAGGGAATAATGTAATAATGGGATGGGCCATAGTAATAAATAAGGTGGTTAACTCGTATCATGTAAGGGACCAGAAGTAGTTAGTAATAATGTAATGGGCCCATGGTATTAGATAGATGGTGTTGAGGGAACCATGGTAATGACCCATGGTATTGTATGTACAAGGCCTATATAGAGGGTAGAGACTCCACATTGAGAGGTGTCAAGGATTATTGTATGAACAGGACTATGGTTTGTGGAGTGTTCTCCTTCGTTAAGGAGTGAATGTATGGTGTTGCCCTACCTTAAGGGTTTTAATCAATAAAGCAGCATTTCTATCTTATTATTTCTGGGTATATTTCTATTATCATATATTTCTGGGTTTAGAGCTATAACATTAAATATCATACAGGAATGAGGATCTTCGAGCTAAACCACCTTTTGGCTACGCAAATTTAAAAAACTTGATAGATCCGACCCTTCTCAGACTTTCGACCACTTCAGAGTGAGTGAAGTCAACCCAACTCGTGAACGAGGGAATCTCACTTTCTCAGAGTAGGTCAACCCCCAACTTTTGTCACGGTGATTCTATCTCTCTCTCATTACTGCATCCTTTTGTAGGGTGCTTTTCCCAACTTCCCACCACATCAGGGTCGACATCAATCTTTGATTGTGATTACCATAGCAGCAACATATGAGACCGATGTTGATAATTTCAAATAACCTTGCAAGTTCCTCCTTCCAAGATTTGATAAGCTAATCATCATTAGTTGAAATCAGATCAACAACATATATGACAATAGTAATAAATCAACCTTCTACAAATATGTGATAGTTGCATCCACTTCAATTTTGGTGAAGCCCAAACGAGTGATATTTTTGGAATTAATGGAGAAAGTTACAATTAGTTGTTTTAAGGATAGGATTGAGACTCTAAGATTAGGTCTCAGATCCTACTATCTAGGGAGTGGTTGAAACCACGCTATTAGTTTGAAAGCCTATATCTATTATGTTCTCCTGTTTGAAGAGTAGTGTGTATTGTGTGAAGTGCTTGAGCACTCTCTAGGTATCCAGAATCTCAAATTTTGGGGTAGAAAGAGGCAGGTGTACAAACAAGGAGAACCATTTCAGAAGCTTCAAGCTATCTAGCATTTTTCTCCTCCACTGAACCACAAAATGTTAGAGAAGCATGCAAAGATGAATGCTGGGTCAAGGCAATGAATGAAGAACTTGAGCAGATTGAAAGAAATAACACTTGGGAGTTGGTTCCTAGACCAAAAGATAAGATTGTCATAGGGACAAAGTGGATTTTCAAAAATAAGCTGAATGAAAATGGAGATGTGGTTAGAAACAAGGCAAGATTTGTTTGTAAAGGATATGCGCAACAAGAAGGCATAGACTTTGAAGAAACCTTTGCACCAGTGGCTAGACTTGAGGCTATAAGAATGTTCCTTGCTCTCTCTAGCTTTCTAAAGTTCAAAGTATTTCAGATGGATGTAAAATCTACCTTTCTAAATGGAGACTTGAATGAAGAAGTGTACATTGAACAACCAGATGGGTTCATCCTTGGAAATGATCCAAATCTTGTATGCAGACTCAAAAAGGCTCTCTATGGTCTTAAACATGCTCCAAGGGCTTGGTATTTTCGGTTGGATGAGTACCTTCATCAACAAGGTTTTGCAAAAGGATCAACAGACAACAATCTATATATAAAGGTGGATAATGAAAGGTTGTTAATACTTGTTGTGTATGTTGATGATATCATCTTTGGCAGTAATGAAGAAGACATGAGTCAAACTTTTTCCTTGGTAATGCAAAAGGAGTTTGAAATGTCCATGATTGGTGAGCTCACATATTTTCTTGGTTTACAAGTCCAACAAAATAGAGACGACATTTTTCTATCACAAACCAAGTATCTCAAGCAGATCTTGAAGAAATATGGGATGGAGGATTCGAAACCAGTATGTACTCCTATGGTTACAAGATGCAGTCTCAACACAAATGATGAATTAGCAACTTTACATCAACCTACCTATAGATCCATGGTTGGTAGTCTACTCTATCTAACAGGTACCTGACCAGACATTATGCATGCAGTAGGGATAGTTCGAAGGTTTCAGGCAAATCCAAAGGAAACTCATCTTTAGGCAGTCAAGGGAATTTTCAAATACCTTCAAGGGACTCAAAACTATGGTTTATGGTATCCTAGAGATACAGATATCACACTTCAAGCATATACAGATGCAGATTGGGCAGGTAGCGTGGATGACAGGAAAAGCACTAGCGGTGGTGCATTCTTCATGGGTCCTAGATTAGTATCATGGTTCAGCAAGAAACAAAGTTCCATTGCATTATCTACAGGTGAAGCAGAGTATGTAGCTACTGCATCTTGCTTCACACAACTCCTTTGGATGATGCAAACTTTGAAAGATCTTCAAATCACTTGTACTCGACCTATTTCCATTTTTTGTGATAATACAACTGCAATCAGCATTTCAAATAATCCTGTTATGCATTCAAAGACCAAGCACATACCTATCAAATACCATTTTCTTCGGGAACAAGTTCCTGAACAAAAGGTCAAGTTGGAGTATGTTCCCTCTAAGGAACAAGTTGCTGATATTCTCACCAAACCACTACCCAGCGAGACATTTGAATACCTCAGACAGAAGCTGGGGGTAGTTGATGCATCATCTTGTTATTGAACCTGTCTGTTTCACAGAAATGTGGTTGTACGCAAGTTGCATGAGGAGGATCCGCATACATACGCCGATTTATGCAGATACAATCGCATATATGGTGGTTTGAAGGAAATTAGTGGGGATAGACTCTGGTTGAAGAGAGTCTGATATGGGTCTGACGAGAGCCCATTTGGCTCAGGTTCAGGGGGAGCAGATAATATTCTAATAATGCATTGTTGGCATTACATTAGAAGCTCTTGGTTCGAGTACACAAGCTGTTTTGGGTTCAGGTGGATCAGCTGCAGAAGGGGTGCAGAAGGAGAACATGGTTGCTGATCTGAACAATGATGTTGCTGATATTTCTTATTGGCGACTTTCATAGTCTTGCTCTAAATTTTTCGTCTCTATGTCATGTATGTCTTTTATTGTCAAGGTCATGTAACGGCCTATTTTGGTTTCCCCACTATGCCTGGGATGAATGTTGTAATGTTCTTGGTTGTCATATGTAAACTTCTAATGTATCCCCACTTGTTTGGGTAGATGATCCCCACTTGGTTGGGTGATGGATGTTGTATAGAGTCTTTTGGTGATAGGAAGGTCTTTTATGATGTATAAATCATTGTTCTTCATGAAGAACATCTTTTTGTAGATCTTGCCTATAGTTAGGGGGAGCATGGCCAGCACAACAGAGCAGAGATTTTAGCATGTACTCAGGGGGAGCATAACCCTTTGCCCTTGATGAAATAGGGGGAGAATGACTTTGAGGATCTTGGGGTTGCCATCAAGTCCAAAGGGGGAGATTGTTGGCATTATGACACAGGTTTGGCGCTATGGCACTGGTGTGGCACAGGTGTTGTCCTTGATGGCAACTCACTCTGGTAACAGATCTCAGTTCAGGATCTTAGAATGAAGGAAAAATATATATACGCAGGTTCATCGTGATCAAGCTGCGTATACACGCGGGTTAGACATTCCAAAATCACGCATTCGTATACACACACTTTCACGCAAGGAAAAGCGCATACATGTGGGAGAACTTATGTTTGGTTCGTGGTATTTAGTCCTTGGAATTTGATCCTATGGTTTTAGACCATAGTATCTCATCAGATGTGTTGATCCGAAGTATTGGGTCCATGGTATTGGTTTTTTATGGTTTTGGACCGTGGTATTAAGAAAGGCCTAAGACTATAAAAGAGGAAGGAGATCATTAGGCAAGGATCATCTGATGTATTGAATATCTGAAGACATGCAAGTGATTGGTTTGTGTGGCTGGATCTGAATCAAGGAGGAACCTGAGCATTACAAGATAGATAAGTTCTATTGATGGGCCGAGATCTCAAGGCTTGAATAGTAATATCTTTTTGTCATTTGATCTGTTATAATCGGCGCATAATTAGATCTATAAATCTGATAATCTGAGTACAACTGAAGTTTGTTTAAGTGTAAAGGGTGAATTGTCTTTTATAGATCTATATGTAAGTTCTGCTTTGCAAAGGCACGTATACACGTAGATTCAGCGAGAGAAGAAAGCGTATACGCTGGTTGACCTTGATTCAACTACGTATGTACACAGGTTTATACATAGTGAAGTAGAATACGTTTCTTGAAATATGTTCTAGCTGCTTCTGTGGATTACTGTAGTGTTCTAGGTTCAACATTGGTGTCTGGTTACTAGTATTGTTTTTCTGGTTACAGCATTCTGAGCAGTTATTGGTGATTCAGTAGTTGTTTGTGGAAAGGATATTGGTTGATGCACATATACTTGATGTTTGTTTGATATTCATGGATCCAGTCTGAAAATTGATGAAATGTGGTCCCTGGAAGAGAAGAGAAGGTTGTAGCCTTCTGTAGGTCAGCACCTACATACTAGTATCTCAGCTAGTACAAGAGCTAAGGGGGTTGTAGCTCCCTTCCAGAAGAAGCTGGAGAACGAGAGATGGTTGTAGCTCTCTACAGGTTGCAGCCTGCGTACTGGTATAAGTTTGCACCAGTACAGAATCATTGTAAAAAGAAGTTTATAATTAAAATAAGATAGAGACGAATTGCAGCAGGTGGTTTTCACTCACATTGGGTTTCCACCTTATATCTTGTGTTCTTGTGTGTGATTGTCTTCTACTCTGTTTCTACTGTTCATGGTTACTATTTATATGATTCTGATGCACAGATTAATGATCAAAATTTGTAGAATACATTAAATTATAAGTCTGAATGGTATACGCTGGTTTCCTTATTTGAAGTTGCGTATATACGCGGTTTTCTCTAACTGAAGTAGCGTATATGATCTGGGTGTGAAAAAAAAATAAAAATTTGACTTAATAATATTGATTCACCCCCCCTCTCAGTATTATTTCCAAGAAAACTCATTTTCGAGTTGATGGGCTTTAATTTCATTTTTAATTCCAAAAACATTAGTGAGTCCGTTCATTGCTTCATTAGGGGTATCAAGTTTTGCGATATGGAATCGAAGGTCTGGAGAAATAGATATCCCTATCAACCCACGTGCTTGATATTTTCTATTTTGCCATTTTGCTGTCTTATATTCATCTTTAGGTTTAGTTTCTTGGCCTCAGGCTATTCTGTAAAGACCTTTACTTCTAAGTAAATCTACAATGTAGGACCACCATTGGAAGTAGTTGTTGCTGCCAAAATTAACTTGGCATGGACTTTCCATTTTAATAGAAACTGAAGCTGTAAATGTTGAAATTAAGCATTACAATGGAAAGATGTCAAAAAATTAGGCTGATTAAAAAAAAAATGGCTCTAAAAATGGCTTCCAGATGAAGAAGTTATGGCCTTTTGAAGAAAAATTGTTGAAGATGCCGACGAAGTGCGTGAATGTACAGAAGTGAATGATAATGTTATATTTAATAAAAAATCTCCCCTTTCCAAACTTAATCTAATTAGATCACTTTAAAAAATATTTTATGTGACCCACTTTTATAAATAAGTGAAAGTCACTTTGACAATGGTACTTTATGAGCTACTCATTACATTGTAACTTAAATAAAAGATAAAGAGACTTTAGAATTATAATGAATCGCCTTTTATAATGGTTGAGAATAGTTTTACATAAAGTAATTTTAAAACATAAGTTAATGTGCTTTTTGAAAAAGTAACTCAACAAAAAGAAAGACTTGAATCCAAGACCTCTATTCTCATAAAGTAACTTTGGACCAAGTGGGCTAGTTTAAAAGGTTAGTAATTTTTGAAAAAGAGGAAGGGGTTTTTTTGTTTTTTGATTTTTGTTTTTTGTTTGTTTGTTATTTCTTTAGTCTTTGAAGCTTTGGGGTGTGTACTTACTTCAAGAATCTTTTTTTTCCTACAATACAAAAAACCACAGAACCCAACACAAACATGGAAAAAAAAAAAACCTTATGGCTTGAAGTTAGCTTTCGCCAGAAACTAAATATTTTCCTCAATGTTTCTGATCTTCCGATATCACACTAAGGCACAGAGGAAAATAGTATACACATGAGAAAAATCCTTCCTTTCTGATTCTAATTTTCCTAGATTGCACAGAGTCATAGGGAAAATAGCATACACAGAAATAAAAGGTATAGATCCAGTAATAAGAAAATAGAGACCTAAATAAACGAAATAAACTGAGAGATGAATAACTAGAATTACAAAAAACATTGTATACCTCTAGATCTTAAAAATGACGTAGCTAGGGCTACTAGAAACCTTTTCACATGAAATGAAAGGTGTTACTCACTGGACCAGATGATCCTAACACAATAGAGCAGTCCTCTTGGCCCGAAACCAGTCAGAAATAGTAGATCTAGGAAACGACAATTGGATGTAGTTGTTCCAGCTTCGGATATCGATCACCAATGGATGCGGCCCTCAAATAGCCTTGATACCATGTAGGAATTTACTGCGTAAATTCCTTAGATAGAAAACCAAAGGACACCACTCACAAACATATCACAGATCAATACACCAAT
Source organism: Pinus tabuliformis (assembly GCA_031772625.1). NCBI lineage: Eukaryota > Viridiplantae > Streptophyta > Pinopsida > Pinales > Pinaceae > Pinus > Pinus tabuliformis. The sequence continues at coordinate 86,356,841 of CM062819.1, read as the reverse complement.
ATTCTTGACATGGTTAAAACCCTCAAAGAGGGAAAAAATACATGACCTGAGCCAACACAGCCACTCCAGGAAATTTATTAATAAAAGAAAGAAAGTTTACATAAGCTTCTCTCATGAACGGTCACCCTACAAATGACCCTCCATGCTCTTTAAATAGAGATCATTGACCAATCGGATGTTAAGCCACATATCAAGTGTCAGTAATACCTAGGAGAGAATGAACCGTTGGATCAATTCATGTTTAGAACATATCATGACCGTCGGATTGTAAGTTACAAATGTACATAGTAAGGAAACACGCTTTACCTAACTCTACATTAGACCAAGTTATACTTGACTATTTCCTATGTGTCGAAATATCCTAACAATTGATAATAGTTTTGTTAACAATAACAAAAAATCTTATATAATAGAATATTTTTGTGTGTTTTTTCATTAGGAAGAACAAAGTTGATCATATTTCTATTCGATTTGAAAAAAATACACATAGTATATGCTTATAACATTCACAAGGAATTGAGGTCATTATATTCTCGTCACAAATTTCTATCTCATATTTAAAATTCCAGCAAAAAATTTAAGAAGCACATAACCCTTAATATAATTGATTGTAAACATATAGTATTTTAAATGTTTATAATTAAATTATACCATGATAAAAATTTAACTACTTCGAATAAGGAAATGATGTACTCTATCGTTACCTAGAATAGAATACTCTCACAAAGGTCTATGTAGATATGACATTCTATTCACTTAAGGTTGATTATTGCAAAAAATATTTGGAGTTCTACTTTTGACCTATCCATAGACCTTATTGTTCCAGATATTTCAAAAACAATTCACCCGTGAGCCATCAATCCATTGCTATGTTGTCTCTTCTTAGCCTTGTCCTCAATTACACAAGCAAAAGTGATGCCATCTTCTCCTTCTTCTCCTTCCTTATATAGAATACATTAATGGTAAGTAAACCAGCTCCTATGATCCACCTATCATTATATAATTATTCCTTTGTCTTAAGATTTCCATTCACATAAACGTACATCATATAGTATTCTTCCTTTGTCTTCAATTTTGTAATAATCAGTATAATAATTACTTAGTAAAACCTATACTTGTTACAAATTTCAAATTTATGAATGGAATGGCAAGAAAATGTATCATGTAGATATTGAACATTACATATCTTAAATAAATATAGAATTTTCATATCTTTAAAAATTGCACCAATAAAAGCTACACAAATGCTCGTTTTTCACATACTAAACAGGATTTTAAAAAGAGACCAAAATGCCAGACGAACACCACCATTGTAGAAATTTAATTTGAAAATCCCAAAAGCCAAAACTTTCCCATTCAATAAGAAAACAATAGATAGGAAATGTAGGTGAAAATGTTGAAAAGCATAACCACATTGTTCTTTCTCATATAACTTTTCTTGATGAATGAAAATAGTATATTCCTTTGTACAAAAGTATGAGCTTTGAAATGGTCCATGATAATTGCATATTATTTGGGCTTAGTTTTCAAGGCAAATTCCAATGTTCACTCTAAACTAACTATGATCATCAATAACCACTTGGTGAATGCTAGTATTCAACCAGTAAAACAACCACAGTAGAATATGAAACTGAATAGGTCAAAATGAAAATAAAGTATGTTAACACAAGAGTTCAATAAGAACTTGAATTTGGTTACTCGTCCCACTAGGGATATATTTCTATTAAATGAAATCATAACACAAGAAACAATACAACAAAGTATAAGTGGTCTGAATGATGATGTTACCAAAGATGTAAGTGAAGGATTGGGAAATTTATGGTGATCATGGGAATGATAGATCTCAAAGACAACATGATGATGTTGTTGGAGAGGGATATGTTTTTTTGGAGGGATGGATTTAGTTTCTAAAAGTGTCTCAACTCAATCTACCCACTTGGATGGGTTGTTTATCTTAGATACAATGAGATTGGTTAAATTCAGCTTATCAGGTTCATGAGGGTAGGAGAGGGAGGCAAAATAGGGATGAGAAGCTTAACAGTCATCCACAAGGAAAATATATGATTTCATGTAAAGGTTAAGGGGATTATAGGGTGGTAATTTGATGCAAAGAAATGATGAATTATTCCTCCCTGAATGCACATCATGGGAATGTGATTAAGATTTTCCATTCTAAAGCTATGAGAAGACTAGAGTGTAAGCACAAGAGAGAAGCTAAACATATCGTGGGTTGAGAAGAGGGCCAAGAAGGCCCTTTCTGGTTCTCCCTCCTTTAGATTGGAGACACAAGATTTAACAGTGTTTATCAGGTAGCAATAAAGATGAGATGGATTGTCAAGCATATGCTAGCAGGGGTGTTTTTGGACTGTCACAATGGAAAAAATAATCTAATGGATAAAATGAATGCCTGTAGGAATTTACAGGGTAATTTCCTTAGATAGAACAACAAAGAACACCACTCACAAACATATCAAAGATAAATACACGAGTATTCTTGATGTGGTTAAAACCCTCAAAGAGGGAAACAATCCACGTCCCGAGCCAACGCAGCCACTTCAGGAAATTTATTAATAAAAGAAATAAAATTTACATAAGCTTCTCTCATGGACGGTCACCCTACAAATGACCCTCCATGCTCTTTAAATAGAGATCATTGACCAATCTGGTGTTAAACCACAGATCAAGTGTCGGTAATATCAAGGAGAGAATGAACCGTCAGATCAATTCATGTCTAGAACATATCATGACCATCGGATTGTAAGTTACAAATGTACATAGTAAAGAAACACACTTTACCTAACTCTACACTAGACTAAGTTATACTTAACTATTTCCTATGTGTCAGAATATCCTAAAACCCCACATTAAGAACAACTTGGGATAGGATTGAAGGATGTAAAAATATGCACAATAGGAGAAGGAAGGAGGAATTAGAGCCTATCCCCACTTAGTGACAACTTCCTGAACTCCAACGATAAATCAAAGTTTAGTAAACTTCACCTTTGTGAAAGCCTTTGTAAAGATGTCTTCAACTTGATCATCTGTTGAACAATATTGCACTTCAAGAACATGATAATGAATGAGATTTATGCTGAAGTGCATGTGTAGTTCAATTTGTTTGTCGCGCTGATGTTGGACTAGATCTTTGAATATTTGAATGGCACTTTGGTTATCACACCAAAGTGTAGTCGGATGCTGCTACTGAAAACCAAACTCTGACAAGAGCTGACGAAGCCATAAGGCTTCCTTACTAACTTTTGTGGTGCCACGATACTCTACTTCTACTGAAGAAAGAGAAATGGCACTTTTTTTCTTGCAAGCCCATGTAATAGGTCCAGAATCAAGAGTGAAGCCATAACTTGCAGTAGACTTCTGATCATCAGGGTCACCAGCCCAATTGGAATCAGTGAAACCAACCAATAGAGTAGATGCTTCTGCACTGTTATGAATCCCAAACTAAATTGTACCTCGAACATAATGAAGTATTCTTTTAGCTGCTTTCCAATGACTTTCATGTGGGTTTTGCATAAACCAAGCAATAAGGCCAACAACAAAGGAAAGGTCAGGACGAGTATGGGTTAGATACAAAAGTTTTCCTACAAGCTGACAGTATAAGGTAGCATCAACTTCAGGGGAAGTACAAGAGACTGGAAGTTTGGCTCTAGACTGAAAGGGAGAAGGGGCTGTCTTACAGTCTTCCCTACGAAAGTGGTGTAGAAGATCACAAGCATACTTGGACTAGGAAAGGGAAATACCTCCCTTGGCTTGCAAGACTTGAAGACCAAGAAAATAATCAAGTGTCCTAAGTTTTTCATTTCAAACTACTTTTTAAGGTTGGACTTCCCATGGTTTATAGGGTTGGGATCACTACGAGTAAAGATAATATCATCAACATAATGAAAAATAATGATAAGAGACTTACCCACTTTCTTGGTGTAGACAGTATTGTCACAATGACACCTAGAAAAGATAGTGTCTAAAAGAAAGCTATCTATTTTCACATACCAAGCCTGAGGGGCTTGTTTGAGACCTTAAAGGGATTTCTTAAGCCGACATACAAGGCTAGAGTCTATTTGTATAAAGCCATGAGGTTGTTACATATAGATTTCTTCATGCAAGTCCCCATGCAAGAATGTAGATTTAACATCCATATGATGGAATTCCTATTTGAAAGAGGTAGCAAGGGGAACAAAAAGGCAGATAGAGTTCATTTTGGCAACATGGGAGAAGGTTTCAGTATAGTCAATGCCTTCAACTTGTGAAAATCCCTTAGCAACAATACAAGCTTTATGTTTATCAACTTTTCCATCTGGTCCAAACTTGGTTCTATAAGCCCATTTGCATATAACAAGTCTTCGTCCCTTTGGAAGAGGAACAAGATCCCATGTATCATTTTCCAATAATGAATGATATTCTTCATTCATAGTTGTGTCCCAATCTAGATGGCCTGAAGGTTCTGCAAAGGTGCCAGGATCATAATTCGCTGAAGCTTAAGCTAGTAAAGAAGAGGATCTATCGAACTAAGAACGTGTACGTTGCTAATATGTAGGATCACTTGCAAGAGCACCTGCTACATCCCGAGTATCACAGACCCATTTTGGAAGCTAAGGAGCTGAAGGGGGATCTTGACAAGGTGGGGGAGGATTTTCATCCTCGCTGTCATTATCTGAAGAAGAAATAGTTTAAGAAGTAGAAGGGATACAAAGAGGTCGCACATCAACCGAACTAGGCTCGTAGGCTGATATATTTTCAACAAAATTTACATCTCTTCTAATAATAAAATTTTTGGACTTAAGTGGAATAAGTCTATACCATTTGACATCTTCAGAATATCCAGCAAAAATACATTTTTCACTCTTCGGTTCTGTTATCACAAAATCAAGCACTGAAAGGCTGCTGATCAGTTAGATTCTGTGTAACTGTTTCAGACAAATCTTTTGACTAAGGCTTAGCCTCCTTAGCCTGAGAGGGCTCTCTCAAAAAGGTTATTGATTTTTGCTATTGATAAGATGGCTAACTCTTGTAAAGGGAATTTAACAAATATAAAGGCTGGTCAGACATTATACAGGCTTCCATTGGGCTTATGGAGTTAATCATCCTTCAGTAAACTATAACACTACTCATACATAGAAGTCAGGGCATGTGATGTTTAAATACTCAAAACACATCTCATAGAAACCTCAGCTTACAAATACACACAGGAAATCAGAGCAGCAAAGTGAATTCTGAGTGATTGTGTATTTATACAACTGTAAAAACATTAAGGATAAAGCAAAACCACATATCTTGAGCATTGAAACACTGTATGAATCCTGAGAAGACAAGCAGCAAATTGTATTACTGAAACTGAGTTTTACACAAGCCAAAAATAATACTCTGTTTTCTCAAATATCCAACCCCCATTACATCAAAGTTTCTTTTATATATAGAAACATATCCTTAACTACTTTGAGCTTCCTCCTCCAGCATGAGGGGAGCTCGATGACTGCTATTAATGACCCATATCTTCTATTTAACTGACTCATTAAATACAATAAGTGTTGAACTGGAATTTCAAAGAATCCTAATTAAACTATAACTCTAATTCTATCCTCCTCGTAGAATGATTCTTCTTTTCTCTTTGACACCTGTCTCCTTTCAGTTTGGCCGAGATAGCTGAGAAGAGGATGCAATGTTCCAGGCTAGCTTTGGATACTGAATGCGTTGATGGTTCAATAATATTAGGATAAAACCCCTGTTTTTCCGGTTCCAGTCCTCCACTACCTCTTCGAAAATGTAGTAGCATGTCTCCAGCTCTTTAATATCCCAAAAGTGATGAGCATCACCATATTTCCAGATGTGTTGGAGGCTTCGTTGATGAACAGGTGTGCAAGCCAAAACTCCTCGTATGCAACTCCTTCCAAACCCTAATGACCGAAAATAAAGTGCCTTTATAATGAAAACTTTAACTTGAGACAAAAACACTTCACTTTACAAAAAGGTACACCTGTCATCATTTGAATGGCTATGCTAACTTCATTTGGTTTCCTATATGTCCCTTGGGTGTTTCCCTTGAAAATTTCCGGTCACTTCATCAAACTATTTTTCTACGCTAAAAACAACACCTACAGCAGTTTCGTAGCGCGCTACGAAACTGCTGAACTGTTTAAACAGCTTGTTCTCTTGCAGTGATTATTTGAGGAAAGGATCTTATCCAAAAACCAGTTCAAGTAGATTGAAAAGGTCCTTATCATGCTTGTTGAACCAGCATCTAAACAAGAAACTCCAGAACTTCTTCCTCACTAAACCCATAGTTCATATTGATTTACTTGCAAACATGCCTTCTGAGGTAGAGGTTTTTATTACTTCTTGATGGTACCCAAAACCTGCAAACTAAAGACGATCTGGTTTAGTTAAAAACAAGTCATAATCAAGCCAGAAATCAATGCATCCGACTGAGAAAAGCTGCTGGATGAAATAAACAAACCGCCTAGTAGCAAGTTATCAGAATAGTTCCTCAAGGGCAGCTTCTCCTCAACCAACACTGATATTCTTGACTACAAGAAAGCTGCTCCTTATACAGCACCATAGGTGAACCTTGGCACCACTGATTTTCTTTTGTTTCCTCTTATCTAAATCTCTGAACTGCAATGATTCCCGGTAATCACTGTCTGCTGTCACAAACACAACTATAAAAATGCTGATAAGGCCAGCCTTCAGTACTAATTCCAACACCTAAGAATACCACTGCACAGACTGCAAGAATTATGAGTGTCAAATCTTGAGATGCTTCCCACACAAAGACCAAAAAGCCTCGAGGTGGCTTTTCATCAAATTTGTTCGAACCATAAACCTTCATTCTTAGCATTAAAGTATCTTCATTAGCAATAATACCATCTGTGATTGAGGTGGAAAGTTTAGCAGCTGTTCCATCAACTCCATTGCGCCATTTTAACTTTTTAATGTCATGCCCTTCTACTATCGATGCTAATTCATCAGTCATCAATGTCAAACCCAGCTGCTCTAACATCCTCCGGTGTATTGTAAACAATGGTGCTTGAAGGGGCAGATACACCATCGATAAAGTGGAGAGCTGCAGTTGACACCAAAGAGCCACCCTTAGTTTCTCCTCAGTCCCAGCTATGCCCATAGCAAGCCCAATGTCAGCTTCATGCAAAGCTGGTGCATCATTTGTGCCATTACACCTGTTGAACATCAATACCTCGAGCCAGGAGGTCAGTTGTGATCACCACTCTGGAGGATCCAGAGCTGAATTCCCTCATAATGATGTCGCTTGTGTTCTGATCCATGTCACCATGGATTGCAGACACTGTATGATCTCGAGCTCGCATTTGATCTGTGAACAAATCTACCTTCCGCCTAGTATTGATGAAAATCACACTCTGTGTGATTGCCAAAGTTTCATACAGGTCACACAGTGTATCATGTTTCCAATCTTCTCGTTCAACATTGACATAAAATTGTTTGATACCCTCCAGAGTAGGCTCATCTCTTTCACAAGAATTATACCTGGATTCTGATGAAGTTTAAAAAGCATGTATCTCATTATTTCAGCAACAAGCTTATCTCGTTGCTCAGTGGAGATATTGGCTTGCGAAAGGTTCTCTGTATCAAAATCTCCCCTCGCCATTATAGCAGTCTTTCTGTCTTGGTGCTTTTGAGCTTTCTGTATACGGAGAAACGCAATAAAATCTTGATTGTACCAATTGTAGAGTTAACTAGTTGAGCTCCTGAGACAGAAAATTACCGTGATGCGAAAACTTTTTAGCGAACTTCAGAGTTACCATCATCCATTCTCAAAGTTATGTAATCAGCTTTTGTAACAGTTTCACCAAACTGCCGAAGAAAACATACCGCCCAAACGAAGAATCTGTTTCTGCTCCAAGTTGTTGCCGAGCTTCTTTATGACACAAAGCGCAGTAATGATCCATCATTGAATCTAATGTCTTCTGCAACAGCAAGGATTTCCATCTTTCAAATGCCTCATCCGCAAGAAGTTTCTTCAGTAGGTTAGGTGGAATAGAAACTTCACACTTAGGTTCTGGACAATTGAGCTTGTTGACGGTAACAACCTTCGCATGAACATGTGAATATGTTTCCATACACTTCCAGCAGAAGATATGTTGGCATCGTAATTTGACAAACTCAGTCCCTGGATATTCCTTGATTTTTTTTATCAATGTATTGCATCAGCCGAGGAATATCAACATCTGGAGATGAAAACACAGAAATCGCTCGCCAATCTGTTTTGCTCTGTTCTTTGGACATGTATTTCCCCTTCAACTTCTTGTCATGGACATCTGTTTCACCATCAGTATCCGCATTACTTGACTTCCCTTGAAGACTACTAAAACCGAGGCCAGCACCAATTGTCAATCTGTGTAGATCAACAAGAGAATTGTAGTGGTTTCCACGATGATAGCTAAGCCGGATAGGAGGAGAATCGGTACCATAACTACCATGAAATATGTTGATAGGCTCTATACTGTATGAATAAATATGAATGGGACGATTATATATCTCCGACATTGCCTGGATTTCCAAATTATTACCATAGACCTTGTCTCTCCTTTTTCTCTTGGAAAAAGCTGTGAAGCTTTCTGTGACAAATTGAGAGAGGTGATCTCTCTCTTTCTCCATATAGTCAATGCACATCTGTCTTGTGACATCATACACCTCTGGGTCACCATAAACCTGATCAGCATCTGCACGAAAAAGGCAATTACCATCTGCTATCATGCGCCTCGCTTCAAGCCCCTTTGACCGTCGAATTTCAATTTCAAACTGCCGTTCTCCTTCAGCATCACCATAAGAGCCGAAACAGGAACTTTGTTCATCTGCACTATTATAACCTTCTCCATCTCCATGTGCAATAACAGCCACCATGGGACAAACAACAAGGGTGCCTTTAACCTGAGGTAGTACCTTGCAATAACTAAAACTGTCACCTTCAGATTCAGAACTGATGACAAGCATACACGCAGGAACTTAAGAGCATGCCTCCTGTAAAGTGCATCCACCCCAGAGCTATTTTGCATGACAGCTGCTATGGATCAGCACGAATTCCCCATTTCGTAGCGCAGTTAGTGCAAAGTCGGTGTTTTTCGCTACGAAATCACTAAAACAGGTTGCGCTGCGAAACTGCTAAAGGATTTATGCGCTGCGAAAACACTTTGTCCTTAAGCTAGTCTGAGCAATTTTGGCAACAGAATTTTCAGTGATAACAGTGGCTCCACTTGGGATAGTGTGCCCTTGTGGTACACTAAGAACCTGCAGTTCCAGTGCCTTATCTATTTATGACAAACAGAAATTTGCTTGACAAGCATCCCTTTCAAGCTTCTGGGGCCTTCACCTTGGGCTTAAGCTTGCTGATCACTGTTAGGAAAAAGCAATCTACATCTATTAAATAAAATGCTCAATCAACCTTGAACTTCTTTGCATTTACCTACCTACCTACCCTAACAATTTCAACTTCTTTCTGCTCAATCTATGTGAAATTTCCAATGTAGCCAATCTTCTGTTTTATCTGATATTTGATTTCTTTGACTGCATCGGAGTTCTGAGCCACAATAATATTGTGATGACCACTGGCACTGAAATTGCCTCTGATCTTCATAGAAAAACTGAAAAACTTGAGAGTAAAACTCTTCCATGTAGTCAGCTACAGGATCCCAGAATACATGATCAGCTTGATGATTCTTGTAACTTTCAGGTTGTGCAAACTGATCTTCAACAACAGTGTACAGTTCCTTAATCGTGAAAGAAAAAGGAAGCAGCACTCTCTCCTTGTGTTCTGCCATAGAAAGCTTCTGAAAATAATGATCATGATTATGAAGATTATATGCCTGAATTTGACCTTCTAAACCTTCAATGTCTTTCTCAATGTCCTCAGCAACTTCATCCAAAAATCTCATCTTATCCTCTGCCTTGCAGTCAAAGGATTTTAGATACGAGGACAAGGACAAAGAAAATTTTTCATTTGTTTCTCCATTACTATGATCATTATTCCATTGTTTGAAACCTTGAATTGAAGGAGAGTTTGCCACCACCTCTGACCTATCTATCCATTCCTCCAAAAACATAAGCCATAAGTCTTGAAATGACTTAATGGATTTGATAGGAAAGCTTTCAATCCATTGTTTACATTTCCCTTGAAGTGAATCATAGAATAACATAATGCAAACATCCTCATGTTTAACTCTAAGAAGCTGTGAAAATTTACAAAAATCTGATATATGCTTCAAAGTTAAACTCAAATCTTCTCCATTGAATTTTGGACCATTCCTTAGACAATATGCATCCTTAGGAAAATGATTTGGGAAACAATGAATTCCTGAAAAATCTATGCATGCATACCTTGAAATAAGAATGGTAGCATCTGGGTTCTTCATAACTCCAGTGGAATCACCATGAATCTATGAATTTCGAATTCTTCAACAATGGAGTCTCCAAGGTAGATTGCAGCCTCGAAAATCCTCTGAGCTTCTACTACCTTCAGAAGTTCAGCTTCATAATTTCGGGTATGAGTAATCTTCAGGCTCCCGGCAGATGCACCAAAATGTTATCACAAAATCAAGCACTGAAAGGCTGCGGATCAGTTAGATTCTGTGTAACTGTTTCAGACCAATCTTTTGACTAAGGCTTAGCCTCCTTAGCCTGAGAGGGCTCTCTCAAAAAGGTTATTGATTTTTGCTATTGATAAGATGGCTAACTCTTGTAAAGGGAATTTAACAAATATAAAGGCTGGTCAGACATTATACAGGCTTCCATTGGGCTTATGGAGTTAATCATCCTTCAGTAAACTATAACACTACTCATACATAGAAGTCAGGGCATGTGATGTTTAAATACTCAAAACACATCTCATAGAAACCTCAGCTTACAAATACACACAGGAAATCAGAGCAGCAAAGTGAATTCTGAGTGATTGTGTATTTATACAACTGTAAAAACATTAAGGATAAAGCAAAACCACATATCTTGAGCATTGAAACACTGTATGAATCCTGAGAAGACAAGTAGCAAATTGTATTACTGAAACTGAGTTTTACACAAGCCAAAAACAATACTCTATTTTCTCAAATATCCAACCCCCATTACATCAAAGTTTCTTTTATATATAGAAACATATCCTTAACTACTTTGAGCTTCCTCCTCCAGCATGAGGGGAGCTCGATGACTGCTATTAATGACCCATATCTTCTATTTAACTGACTCATTAAATACAATAAGTGCTGAACTGGAATTTCAAAGAGTCCTAATTAAACTATAACTCTAATTCTATCCTCCTCGTAGAATGATTCTTCTTTGCTCTTTGACACCTGTCTCCTTTCAGTTTGGCCGAGATAGCTGAGAAGAGGATGCAATGTTCCAGGCTAGCTTTGGATACTGAATGCGTTGATGGTTCAATAATATTAGGATAAAACCCCTGTTTTTCCGGTTCCATTCCTCCACTACCTCTTCGAAAATGTAGTAGCATGTCTCCAGCTCTTTAATATCCCAAAAATGATGAGCATCACCATATTTCCAGATGTGTTGGAGGCTTCGTTGATGAACAGGTGTGCAAGCCAAAACTCCTCGTATGCAACTCCTTCCAAACCCTAATGACCGAAAATAAAGTGCCTTTATAATGAAAACTTTAACTTGAGACAAAAACACTTCACTTTACAAAAAAGGTACACCTGTCATCATTTGAATGGCTATGCTAACTTCATTTGGTTTCCTATATGTCCCTTGGGTGTTTCCCTTGAAAATTTCCGGTCACTTCATCAAACTGTTTGTCTGCGCTAAAAACAACACCTACAGCAGTTTCGTAGCGCGCGCTACGAAACTGTTGAATTTTTTAAACAGCTTGCCTTTTGCAGTGATTATTTGAGGAAAGGATCTTATCCAAAAACCAGTTCAAGTAGATTGAAAAGGTCCTTATCATGCTTGTTGAACCAGCATCTAAACAAGAAACTCCAGAACTTCTTCCTCACTAAACCCATAGTTCATATTGATTTACTTGCAAACATGCCTTCTGAAGTAGAGGTTTTTATTACTTCTTGATGGTACCCAAAACCTACAAACTAAAGACGATCTGGCTTAGTTAAAAACAAGTCATAATCAAGCCAGAAATCAATGCATCCGACTGAGACAAGCTGCTGGATGAAATAAACAAACCGCCTAGTAGCAAGTTATCAGAATAATTCCTCAAGGGAAGCTTCTCCTCAACCAACACTGATATTCTTGACTACAAGAAAGCTGCTCTTTATACAGCACCATAGGTGAACCTCGGCACCACTGATTTTCTTTTGTTTCCTCTTATCTAAATCTATGAACTGCAATGATTCCCGGTAATCACTGTCTGCTGTCACAAACACAACTATAAAAATGCTGATAAGGCCAGCCTTCAGTACTAATTCCAACACCTAAGAATACCACTGCACAGACTGCAAGAATTATGAGTGTCAAATCTTGAGATGCTTCCCACACAAAGACCAAAAAGCCTCGAGGTGGCTTTTCATCAAATTCGTTCGAACCATAAAGCTTCATTCTTAGCATTAAAGTATCTTCATTAGCAATAATACCATCTGTGATTGAGGTGGAAAGTTTAGCAGTTGTTCCATCAACTCCATTGCACCATTTTAACTTTTTAATGTCATGCCCTTCTACTATCGATGCTAATTCATCAGTCATCAATGTCAAACCCAGCTGCTCTAACATCCTCCGGTGTATTGTAAACAATGGTGCTTGAAGGGGCAGATACACCATCGATAAAGTGGAGAGCTGCAGTTGACACCAAAGAGCCACCCTTAGTTTCTCCTCAGTCCCAGCTATGCCCATAGCAAGCCCAATGTCAGCTTCATGCAAAGCTGGTGCATCATTTGTGCCATCACACCTGTTGAACATCAATACCTCGAGCCAGGAGGTCAGTTGTGATCAACACTCTGGAGGATCCAGAGCTGAATTCCCTCATAATGATGTCGCTTGTGTTCTGATCCATGTCACCATGGATTGCAGACACTGTATGATCTCGAGCTCGCATTTGATCTGTGAACAAATCTACCTTCCGCCTATTATTGATGAAAATCACACTCTGTGTGATTGCCAAAGTTTCATACAGGTCACACAGTGTATCATGTTTCCAATCTTCTCGTTCAACATTGACATAAAACTGTTTGATACCCTCCAGAGTAGGCTCATCTCTTTTCACAAGAATTATACCTGGATTCTGATGAAGTTTAAAAAGCATGTATCTCATCATTTCAGCAACAAGCTTATCTCGTTGCTCAGTGGAGATATCGGCTTGCGAAAGGTTCTCTGTATCAAAATCTCCCCTCGCCATTATAGCAGTCTTTCCGTCTTGGTGCTTTTGAGCTTTCTGTATACGGAGAAACGCAATAAAATCTTGATTGTACCAATTGTAGAGTTGACTAGTTGAGCTCCTGAGACAGAAAACTACCGTGATGCGAAAACTTTTTAGCGGACTTCAGAGTTACCATCGTCCATTCTCAAAGTTATGTAATCAGCTTTTGTAACAGTTTCACCAAACTGCCGAAGAAAACATACCGCCCAAACGAAGAATCTGTTTCTGCTCCAAGTTGTTGCCGAGCTTCTTTATGACACAAAGTGCAGTAATGATCCATCATTGAATCTAATGTCTTCTGCAACAGCAAGGATTCGCATCTTTCAAATGCCTCATCCGCAAGAAGTTTCTTCAGTAGGTTAGGTGGAATAGAAACTTCACACTTAGGTTCTGGACAATTGAGCTTGTTGACGGTAACAACCTTCGCATGAACATGTGAATATGTTTCCATACACTTCCAGCAGAAGATATGTTGGCATCGTAATTTGACAAACTCAGTCCCTGGATATTCCTTGATTTTTTTTATCAATGTATTGCATCAGCCGAGGAATATCAACATCTGGAGATGAAAACACAGAAATCTCTCACCAATCTGTTTTGCTCTGTTCTTTAGACATGTATTTCCCCTTCAACTTCTTGTCATGGACATCTGTTTCACCATCAGTATCCGCATTACTTGACTTCCCTTAAAGACTACTAAAGCCGAGGCCAGCACCAATTGTCAATCTGTGTGGATCAACAAGAGAATTGTAGTGGTTTCCACGATGATAGCTAAGCCGGATAGGAGGAGAATCGGTACCATAAATACCATGAAGTATGGTTATAGGCTCTGTACTGTATGAATAAATATGAATGGGACGCTTATATATCTCCGACATTGCCTGGATTTCCAAATTATTACCATAGACCTTGTCTCTCCTTTTTCTCTTGGAAAAAACTGTGAAGCTTTCTGTGACAAATTGAGAGAGGTGATCTCTCTCTTTCTCCATATATTCAATGCACATCTGTCTTGTGACATCATACACCTCTGGGTCACCATAAACCTGATCAGCAACTGCACGAAAAAGGCAATTACCATCTGCTATCATGCGCCTCGCTTCAAGCCCCTTTGACCGTCGAATTTCAATTTCAAACTGCCGTTCTCCTTCAGCATCACCATAAGAGCCGAAACAGGAACTTTGTTCATCTGCACTATTATAACCTTCTCCATCTCCATGTGCAATAACAGCCACCATGGGACAAACAACAAGGGTGCCTTTAACCTGAGGTAGTACCTTGCAATCACTAAAACTGTCACCTTCAGATTCAGAACTGATGACAAGCATACACGCAAGAACTTAAGAGCATGCCTCCTGTAAAGTGCATCCACCCCAGAGCTATTTTGCATGACAGCTGCTATGGATCAGCACGAATTCCCCATTTCGTAGCGCAGTTAGTGCAAAGTCGGTGTTTTTCGCTACGAAATCACTAAAACAGGTTGCGCTACGAAACTGCTAAAGGATTTATACGCTGCGAAAACACTTTGTCCTTAAGCTAGTCTGAGCAATTTTGGCAACAGAATTTTCAGTGATAACAAGTTCTAAAGATTTATGTTTCTCATCTAGAATATGGGCCCATGCTTCACTTCCAAAAACACAAAAGTGAATTAAATTTGGTTTAATTGATCTCCATTGTTCTTCTGGAGTGAAGTTCTTCAAAATCTTAGTAGGAGTGCGATTTACTATGTAATTTGCACAGTTAATTGCTTCTGCCTAAAAATGAAGACTAAGTCATTTAGATTGAAGCATATAATTAGCCATTTCATTTAAGCTGTGATTCTTCCTTTCAGCTACACCATTTTGTTATGGATTTTATGGAACAATATGTTGCCATTGAATTCCATGCTCAGTGCAAAAGTTGATGAATTTGTTGTTAACATATTCGTTGCCATTATGAGATCTTAGCTTAAGTATTTGATGTCTAGATTGTTTCTCAACAAATCCCTCAAAGGCCAAGAAAGTGTTAAATACTTCACTCTTGAGTTTTAATAAGTATACCCAAGTGTGTCTGGAGAAATCATAAATGCAAGTTAAGAAATACTTGTAGTGAGAGAATGAAACAATTGGAAGTGGACCACATAAATCACTATGCACAAGTTTTAAAGGGGTTGAGGCATGCCAAGAGGCAAGTTTTTCAAAACTATCTCGATGATTTTTTTAGAGTACACATCCAGAACAAACACCATCTCTGCAAGATACCATAGGAAGACCTATCACCATATTTTATTTACATAGATTTTTAAGGGAGCGAAATTTTAAGTGACCAAATCGCTCATGCCAAAGTTCGCTCACTTTATCATTATGAGCAACAAATACCGAGGGAATATTTGATGACCCAAAGTTGTTAAAATTATACAACCTTGTAGAATCATCAACAATGGCAGTAGCTAAAATTTGTCTAGGATCTCTTAGGTCCTTAATTACAACATCATGAGGTGAAAATTCAACAGTTTCTTGACCTGAATGAGTTATCTAATATACAGATAGAAGGTTGCAGGATAAGCTTGGAACACATAATACATCATTAAATTGACCATTGTCTAACTAAACAGTTCCAGTCCCTACAACACTAAGAGATCAATCATCACCAACATATATATTTTTGTTGTTACAATCATTTAAAGAAGAAAACATGGCTTTGTTTTTGGCCATGTGATAAGAAGCTCCAAAATCAATGAGCCACTCATGAGAATGAGAAGAATAATATACATTTAGTGAATAACCAGACTGAGATGCTTGACAACCACATGCAAAAAGTGTTATTCCTGAAGATGAAGTTGAAGTTGAAGAGTGCTCCAAATGGATGTTATGCTTCTTCATTCCTTCTTCCAAGGCTTCCATCTTAAAGCATTTGGATTCTAAGCGGCCATCTCAATTACAAAATTTGCAATGTCTATCAGTCTTCTTCCCTTTGTTTTTATTTTCCTTATCAATTTGATGAATTGAATTTTTATTTTGAGACTGAAATTTCTTAGGACCCTTGTTTGGTTTAGGACCATTCTTTTTAGGATACTACTTCTTAGGATTCTTTGAATTTAGTTGACGTTGGGTGGCTAATGCTTTCTTAGAAGAGTTTCCAAGGTTAAGAAGACCAAGATGTAAGATTTTTTCTTGTTCTCTTATTAAAGAATCACAAAAGGCATCAAAAGAGGGGCACTTGTAGTCTTGTCCTTGAGAAATGAAAGCTTCTCTAGTAAAATGGAAGGTGAAAACAAACACAGGGTAGGATGGTCCCAACTTAGTACGAATTGAATAGATAAGGCTACCATCTTATTTCTTAACATTAACAACTTCCAAGAGAATTCTAAGGGTCTTGAACTTGGACAAAAAATATTCAATAAAAGAAAAATTATTTGGGTCCAATGTACGCAACTCATTTTTGAGTTGATGTACACTAATTTAATTTTTAATTCCAAAAAATTTAGTGAGTTGTTTCATTGCTTCATTAGGGGTATCAAGTTCTGCGATATGGAATCTAAGTTCTGGAGAAATAGACATCCTTATCAACCCACGTGCTTGATCTTACCTATTTTTCCATTTGGCTACCTTCTCTTTATCTTTAGGTTTAGTTTCTTGGCCTGAGGATATTATGTAAAGACCTTTACTTCTAAGACAATGTAGTACCACCATTGGAAGTAGTTGGTGCTATCAAGAATAACTTGGCATGAAATTTCCATTTTAATAGAAACTGATGTTGTAGATTCTGAAACTAAGTGTTCCAATGAAAATATCTCGAAAAATTAGTCCGATTAAAAAAAAGGCTCTGAAAACAACTTCTGGATGAAGAAGTTATGGCTTTTTAAAGAAACATTGTTGATGATGCCAGTGAAGCGCGTGAATGTGCAGAAGTGAATGATAATGTTATATTTAAAAAAATCTCGCCCCCTTCCCAACTTAATCTAATTAGCTCATTTAAAAAAAATTATGTGACCCACTTTTATAGATAAGTGAAAGCCACTTTTATAATGGTACTTTATGAGCTACCCACTAAATTGTAACTTAAATAAAAGATAAGGAGACTTTAGAATTATAAGTGACTCACTTTTTATAATGGGTGAGAACACTTTCACACAATGTAACTTTAAAACATAAGATACATGTGCTTTTTGAAAAAGTAACTCAACAAAAAGAAAGACTTGAACCAAGACCTTTATTCTCATAAATTAACTTTGGACCAAGTGAGCTAGTTTAAAAGGTTAGTACTTTTTTGAAAAGACGAAGGCCTTTTTTTTTTTGTCACTAAACCTTTGGGGTGCGTGCTTACTTGAAAAAACTATTTTTTCTTACAAAACAAAAAACCATGGAACCTAACATGGACCTACAAAAAAAACCAAACCTTATGGCTTGAAGTTAGCTTTCGCGAGAAACTACATATATTCCTTAATGTTTCTGATTTTCCAAGATCACACTAAGGCACGGTAGAAAAGAGCATACACATGAGAAAAATCCTTCCTTTATGTTTCTCAATTTCCCAGATCGCATAGAGTCACAGGGAAAAGAGCATACACATAAATGAAAGGTATAGATCCGGTAATAAAAACAAGAGTTCTAAATAAAACAAAATAAAAAGAGAGATGAATAACTAAAATTACAAATAAAGACTCTATACCTCAAGATGTTGAAAATGACGTAGCTAGGGCTACCAGAAACCTTTTAGCGTGAAACAAAAGGGGTTCCTCACTAGAAAAGATGCTCCTAACAAAATAGAGTAGTCCTCTCAGCCCAAAAGCAATCAGAAATATTAGATCTAAGAAGCAAGAGTCGCATGCACTTATACGATCTTTGGGTTTGGATCACCAAAGGATGTGGCCCTCAAGTAGCTCTAATACCATGTAGGAATTTATAGGGTAAGTTTCTTAGATAGAACACCAAAGAACAACGCTCACAAAGAAATCATAGATCAATACACTAGTATTCTTAACGTGGTTAAAACCCTCAAAGAGGGAAACAGTTCTTGGCCTCAGCCAACACAGCCACTTCAGGAAATTTATTAATAAAAGAAATACAATTTACATAAGATTCTCTCATGAACGATCACCCTACAAATGACCCTCCATGCTCTTTAAATAGAGATCATGGACCAATCGGGTGTTAAGCCACGAATCAGGTGTCAGTAATATCGAGGAGAGAATGAACCGTCAGATCACTTCATGTCTAGAACATATCGTCACTGTCGAATTTTAAGCTACAAATGTACATAGTAAAGAAACACGCTTTACCTAACTCTACACTAGACCAAGTTATACTTAACTATTTCCTATGTGTCGGAATATCCTAACAATGCCTTCTTCCAAAGAAAATTTCAATGTTGAGGAGCAACTTGGGAGGGGTAGCTGAAGGTTCCCTAAGCTAGGTGAAGTGCTTGCAATGGATTAAAGATCAACTTTTGCTACAAATTCTAACAAGGAAGATGACTATGCAATAAGTTCACATGAAAAATTGGAAATCAAAATCTAGGATTCATTACAAAGAAGTAGTTCAAAGGTCACCACTAAGTTTTGAATGTTATCTAAAATTTGACTTTCTCAAAATTGAATGAAGTTGGAACTATTGTGAAACAACTTGAAACAATTAATGTTAATATTAAAAATTTAAGTAAAAGTTGACATTATCCTTATCTTTCCTTTTCAAAAAGGAAAGATAAGGAGAATGTCAACTTTTACTTTAACTTTAAAAACTTAAGTATTACCATTAATTACTAGGGTTAGGTTTGTAGGGCCCTAAGGTTAAGATATTTTTTTCCTTTTAATTATTTTTTATTAAAAAAATAATTTTTGGTGGTCATTAGCTATGTTGCACTACATTCTTCAAAATTGGTCAGTTTAGTAGAGAACTAGTCACTTTGGTGTTTTAAGGTCAGTTCAATACAAGACCAACCTTAGCCAATTTGAACCACCAAATTAGACTAGTACAACTCTAAAACCATTTGTACCATCCAATTCCACTAGTTCTAGGCTAGTTCCATAAGAGTGTGCCCTTCTCATATTCCTCTCGAGTCATTTTTTTGGATCCTTTTAGGAATGGTGATTTGGAGAGTGCCATAAATGTCGGACTTTTGTGAGAACATAAGATCATAACTAGTTATGCCTTAACAAACAGAAATTTGCAAGGAACTAGTACAGACATCCCCAAACATATTTAGTGAGGACATGCATGCAAGGAAATATTACAGACCTCCCAAGATAGTTAGTGAGGACGTGCATGACCAAAAAGCATCAGAAAAAATTATCCACCCTCAAAAACCCTACCCAAAACATTGAAGTGTGGTGCAAAACAAATTGTTGGTAGGCTATTAATGCTACCAAAATCATTCCCTCTCCAATTTCACAAGAAGCTCCTACTCAAGCTACCCTCTCCACTATGGTTATAGTAAGTTCTTGCAACAGTGTGAGCTACAAGAAATTAAAACTTCCCTGGAATCTACACTAATCTTAGGGAACTTGACTTCTCTGCATGCCCTAACTATTCTGGGTTGATTGATCAATTAACTCGATGATCACTGAGTTTGACTAAAGTCCCACTACTTAAATGACCATCCACTAGTTCTTCCAAATGTTAGAACTAGTTTAACTCTCAACAACCTGAGATAATTGACCTTTATTGCTACAAATTAGCAATCACTTATGCAAAACTGAACTCTAACTCCTCCAACTCGAATTTACTGAGTAAACTAGGTGACACAAGCCATGTCACACAATTTAATATCATATAAGTTGTCTGTTGATGTGGAAATTCAAAATTTTTCAATTTAATCAAAGAAAAATCAAATTGAGAATTTATTGCTGCATTTTTCAACACATAGTTCACTAGAATGTATTACTCTCACTATGAACTTGGCATAGTTCACAGGTTAATTTCATAAATTTTTGGGCTGGTGTGGTTCTATGTGTTGTGCATATAAATAATAGGTGTCCATCTCATGCTATCATAAACAAGACTCCCTATGAAATGTGGTATGACGACATTCCTTCGGTGAGGCATCTCAAGGTTTTTGGTTCCTCCTGTTATGCCTTCATACCTAAGGAACAGATTAAAAAAATCAGTGCAAGGAGTCACAAATGTATCTTATTTCGCTACTCATACCTCCAAAGAATACCATCTTTATGATGAAGCGAATAAGAAGTTTATAATATCTAGAGATGTTATCTTTCTTGAGTCTTCCAAGATTGACAATGTTGTTGAGTGGCAACTTAATCATTTGGATAGATTTGAACATGCAAAGTATTTGCAAGGGTTTGATAGTGAGATTCCAAATCTCCTTCTCTTAGCTCTATACATTCTATGAAGATCCTCGAAGAAATCAGGTTGAAGGAAATTCCTTCCCCTTCTTTGTCAGGAAAGAGCTAAGAGACTACTAGCAGCAACTAGCCAAATCTCACAAGCAGTGAGGGTACATGCAAGATACAAAGAAAGGATTAATGCAAAGGAGTAATGCAAAGTAGTGTACTGAATATATACATATCATCAAACATCTTTCATCCAAATTAGGATGCCTTGCATCGTGCCTAGTTAGTCATAAGATCATGTTGGTCACAACCTCTGTAGCTTAAATAAACAAGTGGTAATACTCTTCATCTTCTAAGCTATGTAATAAACAAGTGAAAGGGATAAAGAAACATAGAGGAAACACATGGAATGACTTTAAATTCTTGCAACCATGCATTTCATTGAAGACAAAATAATACGATAATGATAAGCAATATTTTAATCTACACTAAGAGGTATATTTCGAAACATGTTCTTTGTTTTACATATCTAGCCTCCAAAGGGTTATGCATCAAAGCGAGTCTTAATATGGTATTGATATTATATCATACCGTCGGTTCCTTGGTCTGCTTATTTTTCTCCTCGTCTCCTTTAGAGTCATCTATCATCTCGTCCTTGTTCGTGACCCCCTAAGAGACATAATTTTGTAGTTTTAGCAAGCAGTGACTGTTGTGGGATGAGGCCCTGGGAGGACACATTTACATAGTTTTAGGATGCAAGGCACTGCTATAAGATGAGGCTCTGGGAGGAAAAATCTACGCAGTTTCAGGATGCAAGGCAGACTAGGTAGTCACGGGACAAAACTGCACAAGTTCTGGGGATAGTGGGTTTCGTTGGAGGGAAGGAGATTGGAAAAAACCACTATGTAGTTTTGAATGTTTAGGGAATTTAGAATTTCTACGCATTGCACAATTCCAATAGGAAAGGGAAAATCTTGAGGGTTACATATGTCAACTGCGCAGTTCAAGAATGTTAGATGAGGCTAGGTTGCTAAGGAAACTCTGAAATTTGGCTAAGTGTGGGATCAATGGAATTGATGTGAACAGTGATAAAAATTGACTATGATCACACACTTGAAAAATTAGTGATACAACATACACCATCTAGAACATATAACACATACTTCACTTAATGCAACAACCTTTGTGGCAGCTTACGACAAGTGTGGCTCCGATGATAGGCGTTGAGAGGATAAAGGTGACAATTGTGTAAGAGTGTGTGAAATGAATGTGAAACATGTCTATTTGGTGAGGACAACCCACTCATAAATATTTCCCCTTGAAGAGAAAAAAAAAACCTCCCTTTGCATGAAAAGCAATAACCCCCATACCAAGATGACACATTCTATGTAAATATAAAAGCATGAACGACTCTTAAGATCGAAAAGGGGAGCTCGAGATCATCAACTTACCAATAAGTGACTAAGGAATGATCGATCACAATATCCATATTAGGCTCTGAAATTTAAGTGCAGGGCAAAATCTTGGAGGGTGTTGTAGCCGCTACAACAAAGCTTTCACCTTCTTTCTAGCTTCTTTTTCAACCAGTGCCTTGAATTCTATGAACTTGGAGAATGTCTCATATTTCTTCCACTTGAAGAAGATCCATCACTTCAGTGAGAAGCCATCAATAAAAATGAAAGAATATTTGTGTCTGGTAGTGGAGGTTGTCGAGAAAGGTCCATAAACATGATAGTGGATCCCTTCTAGGACTGCATGTGCTTTGTTGTCCCGATCATGGAATGTGGATTTTATGTACTTCTACAGCGTACATCCTTTGCATACATTCTACTGCTTAAGTGCTCCTTTAGGGACGCCAGTGATTATTTGTTGTATAATATTTGAGGTATCATGATGCAAAGGGCTATGTATTTTATGCCAAAGTTAATTGACATCACGACTTGCACTTTCTTCACCTTAGTTCTTAATGCAACACAATATTTCACATCTAGCTTATATAGGCTCTTCACATGAACCCTGATCTACCTCACCTATCCTGTGGCTATGTGTCTTAGGAACACTTTTCCTCTAATTAATATCACTTCACAACCATGGTCTTCCAAAACTGCAACAAAGATGAGATTTTTCTTTAGGCCTAGAACAAACATGACATCCTTGAGCCTAAGAGGGGAGCCTAACTCCCTTTGAAAGGTAACTGTCCCAATACTAGTCACATTGTACCTTTTTTCATCCCCTAGCTTAATGTGCATCTAGAGATCTTTCTCCTCCAAGTCACCGAAAAAAATTTACACCTCGTCATGTGGAAAGATGCACTTGAATCCAAGTACCACATGATCCCCATCATTGTGTTGTACATGCATACGATAAGGGTAAAGTGAAGCTCAAACTATGAAGCCAAGGTTTAACATGCTACTCCTCCTAAGGTCTTCTTGCTTTCATTTTTGTGTGGACACTTCATGGCATAGTACCCGCATTCATGACAATGGAAGCATTTAATTTTTGATAGATATTTCTTCTTTCCTCCTTGACTAGATTCTAGTTTGGTTTGAGATTTATTCCCTTTTCCCTTCTTTCCCTTTCAAACCAATCCAAAGTTTTCTTTATCCTCGGCATTGGATGAGGTCCCATATTTGGTATTCTGTCTTATTTCCTCTTGTACCAAATTAGACTATAAGTGTTCCCAATTCAATAGTTTCTCCCTTCCATTCAATGAATCTTGATAGTTATACCAGCTCTTGGGAAGGCCCGGAAGGGCTAGGCTTACCAAGTCATCCTTTGAAACAATAACACCAACTATTGCAAGCTCACAACAAACTTGTGTGAACCTACTCAGATACTACGGGATAGTGTTGTTCTTCTACATCTTGACATTTCAAAGTTTCTCCTTGAGCTCCAGCTTCTTGTGGTCACTACTATTCTGGAATAGATTTGTCAGTGTATACCAATTGCATAAGTATTTTCTTTCCATGGAGATTGGTGACAATGTTGTCTCGTACTCCCTCCAATAGGTCTCATACGTACTCCTTCCAATATTATTCTCCTCGCCTTGGTTACATCTTTCTTCCACTGAGCAATGTTTTCAACATCATATTTCATTGGTTTTGCAACATCTCCCTTGATGTATTCTAGAAATCCATTGTCATCGAATACATCCTCCATGCAATCCTTCCATGTGATGAAATTAGAGTTGCATTCAAGGCAAACTCTAGCCTCAATTCATTGAAGGTCATCTTCTAAGCTCTGAAGAGATCCTACTACAATGAACTACAAATTTGAACCTTTTGAGAAACAACTTTGAAATTCCTTCTCTAATGTGAATCTTGCTCTAATACCATGTAGAAATTATGGTGTATATTTTCAACTTCTTATGAACTTTTAATCAAAATTAAAAGACAAAAACCCAGTCTACTACACTATGGAAGTTAATTCCCAACTTAGAACAAAAATTTCAGACATGCAATAAGAAATAACACACATGCAAATAGTATCTTTCTTGGGGAAAGAAATCTAGTAAAAACCCCAATGTATGCTTGCATTAATATTATTAACATATTTGTATTACAATTGCTTTGCTCAACTAGTACAACCTGCAAGTGAATAACCTCTCTCTACACTCATTAAGAAGCTCTGACCCAAACTTAGTCAATTTATGCTTTTTTTTGAGCCCCTATTTCCTTGTGAAATTCCTCATGAAATTATTCCCCTATTATTTAGGAAAGTTTCCAAAATGGATTGTCCAATTCCCAAGGTTGATCTTTTGATTGCATGCAACACTTGTACACTCAAGACTAGTCTACAACTAATGTTACACTGCCTTGGAATCTCCACCACAGTTGGAGAACTCGAATTGTTTGCATGCACTAGTTATTTTGGGATGATTGATCAGTTAACTAGATGATCACTGAGTTTGAATAAATCCCCATTGCACAACTGACCTTCCATAAGTTCCTCCAAAAATTAGAACTAGTTTACTTGAATACAACTCAAGATAACTGACTTTGTTTGATACAAATTAGCAATCACAAATTCTTAACTAAACTCTAACTCCTCTAACTCGAATTTACTCAGTAAACTAGGTGACACAAGGCATGTCACACAAGTTAATTGCATCCAAGTTGTATGCTGATGTGAAAATTCATTTTTTCTCAATTTAATGAATGAAAAATCAAATTAAGAATTTATTGCTACATTTTTCAACAGTCCTTTAGGTGAATCTAATCCATGTTTTCGATGACAGTTAAGAGTTCAAGCACAATAATGTGGTGATAATAGCAACCAACAGATAGAAGTAGCATTCAAAATAAATGATACATCCAAAAAACACATATTAGAACAAAATTGATGGAGACACCAAAAAGTACTCCAACTATGATATTGCTTATCCACGTTCAGCAAAAGTTCCTCCATCACTCCTCTCATGAAGCACACCTCTATTGTCGGCCTCCATCACCCTAAATCCCATCAGTTTTTGTTGACCTCCATCGCTCCACTTCCTGAAGAACCCATCAACAATGTAAAGGCAGACCCCTAATCCTTTACCTTAACCTTTTCTTACTAGTGCCTCGTATTGAAAATTTGAAGACAAAATATTTCTTTTCTCATAAAAAATTGTCTTAAAATCCCCCTCCGTGTAGCAGTGTCGAATGCAACGATAGACAAGTTTTCTCTAATCGTATTAGTAGATATGAAAGGGAAAAAAGAGGAATTGATGTCTGATAAACCTTATCAACAAAAGTTGTCACGTTCTTCATAGTTGATTACCCGCACAAAAAAAAGAGCCCAACAAATCATTGTCTTTATATAAGATAACGTGAATGCTAAGTAAAATAACAACCTCGGTATAGGCACAAGGCAATAGTTTCCTGCAAGCTGGTGGACTTATGGCACACTATTAGAGTCAATTTTGCAGTTGTTAGATAATATTGTCTTAAATTAATATGTTTGCATCTTAATTGCTAATTTTCTTAAATAGGTTTCATCTAAAGTGGCCATTATCTTAAATATAAATTTTTGTCTTAAAATATTTTTTTCTCAAACTGTTTTTGTGTTAAATATAAAGTTTTGTAGTAAAATAATTGTCTTAAATATAAAAAGTTTTGTCTTAAAAGATTTATGTTTCAAACTGCTTTTGTCTTAAAATATTTTTGTTTTAAACTAATTTTGTCTTAAAATATTTTTGTCTCCAACTGTGTTTGTCTTAAATTTTATATTTAAGAAAATTGAATTGATATTAAATTTTAATGTAAAATAACTAAAATAAAAAGTGATTTTTTAAGACAAAAGATTTCTTTTGTCTTAAAAAAATGTCTTAAAAGTGCACTTGGTGTAGTAGTGTAAGTACAGTACGAGATTAAACAAAATATATAGGTAGATATGTTTTAAAATTGACTCTACTAATGCTCTGGTTGGATATCACTATCTGAGGCTTGCATACAAATGTACGAGCCCTCCTGCTGCCACTTGGATGTTATCCCACTATGGAAATTCCAGGCGATGATCCAATGGTCATCGTTCTTTAGAAAAGGGTAAGTGTAACTAACGACCGTAACATTGCCGAAGATCCTCATTCTTCCTCCATATCAGTGTGGTGCACTGCTCTGCAAGCTCTGCTAGGTTTGTTGGTTCTTCGAACCCTTACTAGTTTTTCGTGCGGTTATCTCTATCGTGGTACAGTTAACCATAAGCTCTGTTGGGTTTGCTGGTTCTTAGAACCCTTACCGATTTTCCGTGCGGTTATCTCTATTGTACCATAGTTAACCAGTATTCCCCTCTGACTATGCCAAGGTTAAGGGTTTAACTATGGAGAAAAACACCTCCCCATCCTTTTGAGGCAAACAGAGTTCGACTAACTGGTATTTCCACTCGCAACACAGGTATTATAGGTAATTTTTCATGTTTATTTGTGTCTTCCTGAAACATTTCACAGTTTAGAACTTCATTTGTTTAATTCTTCTCCTTTTGTAAGTGAGTGTGAGGTTCCAAGGTTGCCTCTGATGATTCAGTTGCTCGAGGAAATCCTCTGTCTTTCTTTTACTTCTTTTCCAGGTTGGAATACTGAATGTCTCTAATTTTCCTTGTCTAATGGGTTTTTCTATTTCCAATTAGCTGGGTTGTTTAGGAAGGAAGAAAATTCTTCCACTGCGTACTATTTTACTTTTTGGCTAATAAAGCAACGCATGACTATTCAGGTTTCTCTGGAGGTTCGAGGCCCTTGCCCTATTTTACTATATGCAAGATTATAATGTATAACCCTGTGTGGTTAACTCTCTGAGAACCGAGCTTCTCGGTGGCTAACGTTATAGTTTAATAGTTCATGTTTGTTGGAGATCAGATGCACAGCTAATTAAACAAAATACACAACAGATAAATCAAGCACATAAAGACACAGGAATTAACGTGGTTCACCCAACCAATCTGGGCTACGTCCACACAACATAGGCATCTGCAATCTTATTAATCAAACAGGAGATTACATAATTCAATCCTCACAAACTTTCACCCCTCATTCCAAAAAATCCGAAAGGTTGCCTGTTTTATAGCAAAGGAAATCTAACAACTTCATTAACTCACTTTCATCAAATATAGGAGGCATTAATCATCTCCCAACAACCTGGAGCTAATCTAGGAACTGATTCCTATTGTTGTCATCTACTGAGATTTTGCCTATCTTATGCAAAACAGAAAATCTCAACAATCTCCACCTTGACAACAATTAGCTTGATGCCCTGTTATTATTATTTTATCTTTTCTACAAGCCAAGAGAAGCCAAACACCAACGTAGCTTCTCTAACAAAACTGGTTTCGTGAACATGTCTGCACAATTCTCCTTTGTATGCACCTTTTCAAGAGAGACTCCCCTTTCAGTGATAACCTGTCTTACAAAATGGTATTTAATTGGAATATGCTTTGATTTACTATGATATGCCGGATTCTTAGCCAAATGTATTGCACTTTGACTATTACAAAGTAACCTGATGTTGTCCTGTAACCTACCAAACTCACCAAGCAAACCTTTCAACCAAACCGCCTCTTTGCAAGCTTGCGAAGCAGCAATGTATTCTGCTTCAGTAGTGGATAAAGCGACAATGTTCTGTAGCTTTGACATCCAACTTATAGCTCCACCTGTAAGAGTAAAGACATACCCTGAAGTTGACCTTCTCTTATCCAAATCACCTGCAAAATCGGAATCAACATATCCGCAAACAAATTCACTACTCTTATTGTAAGTGATACAATAACTACTTGTGCCTCTCAGATACCGAAGCACCCATTTCACTGCTGACCAGTGTTCTTTACCTGGATTTTCCATGTACCTGCTGACAACCCCAACTGCATGTGAAATATCTGGTCGCGTACACACCATCGCATACATTAAACACCCTACTACATTAGCATATGGAATTCGAGACATATAATCCTTTTCTTCGTCAGAATTAGGACATAAACTCGAAGAAAGCTTGAAATGGGAAGCGAGAGGGACTGACACAGGCTTCACGTTATTGATACCAAACCTCAAAAGTATTTTCTCAATATACTTTTGTTGTGATAGCCATAGCTTACCATTGCTTCTGTCTCTGAAAATCTCCATTCCCAAAATCTGTCTTGCTGCTCCTAGATCTTTCATATCAAATGTCCTTGCCATCTGAGCCTTCAACCTATTGATTTCTTCTATGCTTTTGCTTGCTAAAAGCATATCATCAACATACAATACTAAGATAATGAATATGTCATTTTTCAATTGCTTAAAATAAACAGAATGATCATATTCACTTCTAACATATTTCTGACTTAACATGAAAGAATCAAACTTCTTATACCACTGCCGAGGCGACTGCTTCAGGCCATATAATGACTTCTTGAGCCTGCAGACAAATTTCTCATTGCGATGCTGAACAAACCCTTCCGGTTGTTCCATATAAATTTCCTCATCTAAGTCACCATGTAGAAATGCAGTCTTAACATCTAATTGCTGCAACTCTAAATCAAGCAAAGCCAATAATGCTAACACAATTCTAATTGAAACAATTTTAACCACTGGTGAAAAAATCTCATGAAAGTCAATACCGACTTTCTGAGAAAACCCTTTTGCAACCAGCCGCGCTTTGTACCTGTCTTCCGTATCATTCACACCCCGTTTCAGCTTGAACACCCATTTACACCCCACAGTTTTCCTGCCTTTCGAAAGCTCAACCAGATCCCATGTGCCGTTCTTACCCAAGGCCATCATTTCATCCTTCATGGCTGCTTTCCACTTATCACTCTTCGAACCTTCTATTGCTTCCTGATAGCACAGAGATTCATTGTCATTAGCAGTAAATGCAACATAAGTGACATACTCATCATACCTTCTCGGTGGCCGTTTTCTTGTCGACCTCCTTAAGGATGTTTCTGGCGCTTCCTCGATTGGTTGACTACCATCTGTAGGAACTTCTTGCCGATCAGTATCTGAGACCTGTTCATGATCTAAACCTGAACCCTGTTCATGTTCTGAAACCTGTTCATGACTAGTATCTGAACTATGGTCATCATGACTATCATTAGAAATACTATCAAACAGAATGTGCTGAAAGTCAGATACATCATCATGTTTCAATCTACTATCTACATCTAATTGTACAAGAGAGGATTCATTAAACTTTACATCTCTGTTGATGATGATTTTGCGGGTAGTAGGATCCCACAATCTATATCCCTTTGTTCCAACACCATACCCAACAAAGATATACCTTTTAGACTTTGGATCTAATTTAGTTTGCTGATGTTTAGGCACTAGAGCATATGCATCACAACCAAACACTCTGAGTTTAGAATAGTTACAAGGGTGTCCTTTCCATACCTCTTGCGGAATCTTGCAGCCTATCGTCGTTGATGGAGATCGGTTTATCACATAACAAGTTGTTGCCACTGCTTTCGTCCACAACTCCTTTTGCAACCCGGCGTTACTCAGCATACTCCTTGCTCTCTCTAGAAGAGTCCTGTTCATGCGTTCAACAACTCCATTCTATTGGGGAGTATAAACCGTGGTCTTATGTCTCTCGATCCCTGCATCCTTGCAATAGCTGTCAAACTCCTTGGAAGTAAACTCACCACCATTGTCAGTTCTTAAACATTTTATTGTTCTACCAGTGCTGTTTTCTACCAATGCTCTAAACTGCTTGAAAACTGAAAAACATCAGACTTCCTTTTCAACATGTAGACCCACACTTTCCTAGAAAAGTCATCAATGAATGATACAAAATAAGACGAACCACCATATGAGGTTGTAGGGGCTGGTCCCCAAACATCTAAATGGATATAATCAAGTATGCCTTTACTAGTATGTTTGCCTGTTTTAAACTTTTGTTTACTTTGTTTTCCAAACAGACAATGCTTACAGAAATCTAACTTTCCATATTTTAGATTTGGAAGTAACTTGCGATCAGCCAAAATTTTTAATCCTCTTTCACTCATATGCCCCAATCTTTGATGCCATAAGTGAATGGAACTACTGTCATTTTCTGACACAGTAGACACAAAATCTAACCCTGTACCTCCTTCTAACTGAAATAGATTTCCTACTTTCTTAGCTTTCATAACTAGTAAGATGCCTTTGTAAATTTTCTTTACTCCACCTTGAATTACAGTTTTATATCCATTTGAATCAAGTGCGCCTAATGAAATCAAGTTTTTCCTTAAATTGGGTACATGCCTCACATCAGTTAATATTCTAGTTGTCCCATCAAACATTTGTATTTGTATGCTCCCAATCCCAACAATATTACATGTTACATCATTACCCATGTACAAAACTCCATCATTAATTGATTTATATTCCTTAAACCATTCTTTATGGATACACATGTGGTTTGATGCACCGGAATCTAACAACTAATGTTGACCATGATTTGACACATTAACTGATAATACTTCATCACTCATACCTGAACCAGATGTCGAACCTGTATCTGTCGCATTTGCCTCCTTCTTCTCTGTCGAAGAATCTGCTTTTGAAGTTTGCTGCTGTTGCTTCCAGCAGTCCTTCTTTAAATGCCCTGATTTGCCACAAAACCAGCACTTTAGCTTACTCTTCTTCCCTTTCGACTTTGAACGTGAGTCGCTCGGCCTCCTGGAGTGTCTTTCTTTCGAACGACCTCTAACCATCATAGCTTCTGATGTAGAGGTTTTGGAATGCGACCTTCTCCTTGTTTCTTCCGATAATAAGGATGCAACTACATCATCAAACTCAATAGTTTCTGATGAACTAAGACTTATAGAAGTAACAAAATGATCCCATGATTCGGGCAAGGAGCACAATAAAGTAATAGCTTTATCCTCGGATTGAATAGTTACCTCTATACCTTGTAATTTCACAAGAAGAGTATTAAAAGCATTAAAATGATCAGCAATCGATGTACCTTCCTTCATTCGCAAACTGTACAACTGTCACTTCAGGAGAATCCTATTGGTTAAGGATTTGGTCATGTACAGTTTCTCCAGTTTCATCCACAAACCAGCAGTTGTTGTCTCCGACACGATATTAAACAGGACATCATCAGCTAGACACAATCGAATAGCACTTATCGCTCTTTCATCCATCTCAGCCCACTCATTATCTGTGATGTTGTAAGGCTGTTTGGATTTGCCCAACAACGCCTTTGCCACACCATGTTGGACAAGCAAATCGTACATTTCCACCTTCCAGATTTCGAAATTATTTTTTCCATTAAACTTCTCAATTTCAAACCGGGCACTCTGAGTTTTTGCCATCTTGTATCAACCAAAAAACCACAATAATCTCCAAAACCATTGTTTAAATACCAGCAATTAACAAAAAATTGCCTATGCCTTACAGCCTTCGTTTTTTGAACAAATTTTTTTTTATTTTTTTTGCTGTGCAAAATTACAGTAAAAGAAAACTGCTTATGCCTTGTATGCCTTTGCAAAAAAAAAAAAAAACAAATTTTCTTTCTTTTACTGTGCAAAGTCCGCGCCACAAAAAAAAACATACACTTCAAAAAAAAAATTGTCTCTCTCACCAAGCCATTCTACAAATTGTCTCTCTCACCGAGACATGGTCTTCACCCAAAACCGCTCTGCCATCAATTGATCTCTCATCTTAATTTTCATTGCCGGTATATCCCGACCGGCCTCGACCTGATGGGTAGTTTTGTTCGTAGACACAAAAATATTCGAATCAAACTCCCCGGCGTCGAATAGTAGGAAACGAACAATTCCAAATATATATACGATGTCAACCGATAGACTGACTCCTCTGTCTACAAATTAACAGAAGTTCTCAGCGTTTTAAAAGTATAAAAAAGGCAGACATCTTTATTTTACTTATGCCCATTCCTATGCCTCTGTGTTTAAAAAATATGTCGGCGAAAACGGGATTACCAACGCAATTTCACCAGCAGACAATCCCACAATACGCACCTAACGATGATTAAACACATTTTATTTAAATAATTTGCCAGCGTTGATTATATATAACGTTTTACCTCCATGCTGCAATGGCTACCGGTTTCGTTGTGCTCAGCGTAAGACCAGTTTTGTTGTGCTCAGCAACACACCAGTCACCTTCGTTTTATTTATTGTACACATCTCTCCACACTGCAATGGCTAGCAACGCACCAGCAATCCACGCATTCACACGCAGGCTCAGCGCTCCAGCAACACCTGCGCTCCAGCACGCTGCCTGATCCACGCATCAACTGCGCTCCACCTCCAACATTGCTCTGATACCAGTTGTTGGAGATCAGATGCACAGCTAATTAAACAAAATACACAGCAGATAAATCAAGCACATAAAGACACAGGAATTAACGTGGTTCACCCAACCAATCTGGGCTACGTCCACACAACATAGGCATCGACAATCTTATTAATCAAACAGGAGATTACATAATTCAATCCTCACAAACTCTCACCCCTCATTCCAAACAATCTGAATGGTTGCCTGTTTTATAGCAAAGGAAATCTAACAACTTCATTAACTCACTTTCATCAAATATAGGAGGCATTAATCATCTCCCAACAACCTGGAGCTAATCTAGGAACTGATTCCTATTGTTGTCATCTACTGAGATTTTGCCTATCTTATGCAAAACAGAAAATCTCAACAATGTTCTGGACTTATTTTGAGTATTCGGCCCTGCCATTACCAATTTAAATCAATCTTCTTAGTCTTTTCACAGTTCCTTTCACAGATACCATGAATACTGTGTTATTAATTCTGTGAAGTTATAATTTTTTTAAGACTTTTTCCTCTTCAGAGTTAATAACAAGACTTTTCCCTTAACAAAAAGACTTATTCCTCCTGATATTTACTTTGAAATGATAGAAAAATATGTATTCTATTAAGTTATAATTCACTAATTATTTTATGTGGGTTTCAACCCTCGCCAAGGGTTTATTGAACTATTTTCCACAAGGTTTTTGCTGCTTATTTTCTGTGTAAAATGTATGACAATTACTATTCTTTGCATTAATTATGATAGTGTTGTATGCAAAATTTGATTAGTATATGCTCTAAAGTCGAATAGATTGTTGTTATTTCTCCAAAGTTTACAGTCCAAGTTTCTTTCGACTGATGTGGTTAAGGGTTTGTTTGACATCTCAACTCACGTGCTTAAGGGTTTGTTTGAAAACCCACGTCTGAGGGTTATCAAAGCACCTTGGCCCTCGGATCACTAAGTTCTCCATAATGGACAACCCTGGTAACCACGATACTTAAATAAAGAAATATTATTCTATATTTGTGATTTGCCAGCAACACCTAATATCTAATGTTACACGCAGTGAAATAACACAATATTAGAAGACTAAACCAGTAGACCTCTATTTCTACATTTTGACCAATCTCGGTCCATAGGAAACTAATTTCTATTCTTTTAAGCATTATACTTTTATGATACTCTACACATTTAAGTCATTCATAGGACCATTACTAGAACATAACACCAATTCTAGGAAATAAAATTCTCAACAAGGAGTTAGTACTTGTCTAATCCATAAAACAAGTTCAGAAAACAAGGATGAGACTAGTCTTACCTACCAATGGAAATGGCGATTACATCCAGATTTCCACATTCTTCCACTTCCAATATGATTAGTATCTTGCAACCTTCACCAGTTAACTTTGTTTTAGACCTCAAGACCCTCTTGGTCTAGTCTATAATACCAGAATTATTTTCCGAACTAAGATTCTCCACTAGTTCAAAACCAGCTCAAGACAACCTCTCTTAGCAACTTCGTTTCAGACCTCAAAATCCTCTTGGTCCAGTCTAGAATACCAGAATTATTTTACAAACTGAGAGTCTCCATTGGTTCAAAACCAGCTCAATACAACCTCTCCTATTAGTTGGCTAACCCCTTATAGTCCCTACTGAGATCCTTTATCTTTGGGGTTCAGATGAGAAGAGATATATCTTGGGTTCAAATCATAAGAGATAACTGCCTCCCCAACTATAGTGGAAGTTTCAAAATAGCTATTGAGTCTGCATCCATAACCTATTCCTAAAAATTCTTTTAAAATTTATTAAACAATAGACATACTTGTTATCAACCTTCGTATGAGCCCCATACCAAACGAAATCATATTATATTAATATCTATCACTTACCAAAAGAAATCAAATTATATTATCTATTTTTTTGGTATGTTCATGATTACAATTACAAAACTGTTACTACATGCATTCTTGTTTGTGAATAAATTTATTTTCAAATAATAACTAGTGAAAAGAAACTTGAAATATAGAATCAGCCTAAATAATTGTGATATATAATATAAGTTACAATGGAAAAAAAACCAGAATCAAAATAATTAATTGTGATACCTAATAAGTTATATTAATATGATGATAAAAGATATCCATTAGTGAATAAATATTTGAAAACAAGTATGATACTTAAATTATACTAGCCATGACCAAAACAACAACAAAGGCAAACAGAAACACCATCAACAAGGAGATTTCCTTTGGGTTTGTCAAGAATTTGAGAGGTCAACACAGGAACTAGAATTTGACAGGTCAATGCATGAATTGACAGAAAAACTTAACTATGGTGTGTCTATTGCAAGTCATTAAAGATATAATAGACAAAAGTCCAAATAGCCACATGTTCCTCTGCATGCGAAGAAATCTGGAAGAGACCATATAGGGATCACATTGATATTTGTTATCAACAACTTATAGGAGCTAAATTTCCCATAGAAGTTAGCCATGTATGGATGCGAAAGTTTTATTTTCTAAGCTCAAGGGAATGTATGGATGGATGATGGATATTTATTTCAATGAAGGTAGATTCTCTTAAATTTAACTTATCACATATGCAAAGAGAGATTTGAACATGCCTAATTTTCTTAATTCTTACGGAGAAGATTTACACACATTTTTTTGTAGGAGTTAATAAATAGGAAGGAGGTTACAAAACAAGAAATAAATGAAATCAACAACAACCATACAAGTAATAACTCAAGATTTACATGGTAAACCCTGACAGAGTGTCAAGGAAACATCCATGGGGCAAGGAATTGGAATCTCCATTCAATCAATAAATGATTCTCCTATATAATAGTTCGGGCATCCATCAGTTTTATATATGGGCCTTCGTTACATAACTGTTGATTTGGTATGAAACTAACTTGTCAATAACTAATACAATTTACCCAAATTTACAATAATTAGTTGTCAAATACCAACAAACTCCACCTTGACAACAATTTTCCTAATCCCTTGCCCACGCCCATTCATCATCTTTTCTACAATCCAAGAGAAGATAAACACCATCACAACTTCTCTATTATAACTAGCTTTGTGAATATGTCTGCACAATTCTCGCATGTTTGGACCTTTTGAAGAGCTACTTTTCTGCCATCGATCACATGTCTTAGAAAATGATACCTTACATCAATGTGCTTGGTTCTACTATGATAAGTAGGATTTGTAGCTTGGTTCACTTTCTCGTGTGTCCTTCCAATCTCATCAAGTAGACCCTTTAACTAGATTGTTTTTTACTAACATCTAAAGCATCTATATATTCTGCTTCGGTAGTGGACAATGCAATTGTTTCTGAAAGCTTTGACATCCAACTAATTGCTCCACCTGCAAGAGTAAAGACATAACATGTAGTAGATATTGTTTTGTCTAAATCACCTACATAATCAACATCTACATATCCGCAGACTGATCCTTCATTACCATTAAAGATGATGCAATGGTCACTTGTGCCTCTTAGATACCTAAGCACCCATTTCACTTCTCACCAATGTTCTTCACTTGGATTTGTCATGAACATGCTCACAACTCCAACTGCATGTGAAATGTTAGGTCTTGTAGATGCCATCTCATACGTTAAGTTTCTTACAACATTTGCATATGGTACATGAGACATATACTACTTTTCTTCATCAATTCTATGACTCAAAGCTAAATAAATATTAAAATGGGAAGCTAATGGAACATTAACAGGTTTCACATTGTTCATATAGAACTTTTCAAGTACTTTCTCCACATACTTCTGTTGTGATAACCAAAGCTTACCATTTTTCTTGTCTCTATGTATCTCCATGCCCAAGATATGTTTCACTACTCCAAGATCCTTCATATCAAACGTCCTAGAGAGTTGAGCCTTTAACCTGTTGATCTTTTCCATGCTTTTGCTTGCAATAAGCATATCGTCAACATACAAAGCTAAGATAATGAATATTCCATTGAAACGTTTGAAGTATACACAATGATCATACTCACTTCTAATAAATTCCTAGCTTACCATGAAGGAGTCAAACTTCTTGTACCATTGTCTGGGAGACTGCCTCAGACCATACAATGATTTCTTGAGCTTGCAAACTAATCTTCTGCTACGACCTTATACAAAACCTTCTAGTTGTTCCATATATAACTCTTCATTCAAATCACCATGTGGAAAAGGTGTTTTAACATCTAACTGTTCTAACTCAATATTAGTAATGCAGTTAGTGCCAACATAGTACGAATAGAAACACGTTTTACAACTGGTGAAAAATTTTCATGAAAGTCGATACCTTCAACCTGAGAATACCCTTTTGCTACCAGTCTCGCCTTATACCTTTCGGTACTTCCATCAACTTTCCATTTCAGTTTGAAGACCCATTTGCATCCAACAACACTTCTCCCTTCAGGAAGTTCTACAAGATCCTAGGTATTTTTCTTGGCTAAGGAATCTATTTCTTCTTCCATAGCCATTTTCCACTTTTCGCTATCTATATCATCTATTGCTTCCTGATAACAAGAAGGTTCCCAATCTTCAGTAATAAAAAAAAATATGAAGAAGAAGCTTCATACCTTTCTGGAGTTTTCCTTTTCCTTGTAGACCTTCTTAGAGTGACTGGTTGCTGAACTGGTTCAGAAACTTGAACTGGTTAGAAACTTCAACAACTTCCTTTGTATCTTCAACACCTTTTTCTCGAGAAGCCTCTTCTTCCTTTTGACTATCATAAAAAAATCTAGCCTCCAACTGAACTTGTTGATTTGGTGATACTTGTTCCTATTCAATTCTTTCAACATTTGATTTTAAAAGAGAATATTCATGAAATGTTACATCTCTACTAATGACTATCTTCCGCGATGTAGAATCCCACAACCTGTATCCTTTCACTGCATAGTCATACCGAACAAAGACATAACATTTCGATTTTGGATCTAATTTTGAACATTGAATTTTAGGAATAAGAGAATAAGCATCACAACCAAATATCCTTAAATGTGAATAATCACAAGACCGACCTGTCCAAACTTCTTCAGGAATTTTACAATTAATTGCTACTGAAGGTGATCTATTAACTAAATAACAAGCAATGGATACTGCTTCTGCCCACAACTCCTTTTGCAAGTTAGCATTGCTGATCATGCTCCTGTCTCATTCCATAAGAGCCTCATTCATACGTTCAGCAACACCATTTTGCTGAGGTGTATAAACAACAGTTTTGTGTCTAACAATTCCTTCATCCTTACAGTATCGTTCAAATTCTATTGAAGTGAATTCACCACCATTGTCAATTCTTAAACATAATTTATTTGACTGTTCTTTTGTTTACCATTGCTTTAAATTGTCTAAAGATATTTAATACATCAACTTTCTTTTTCAGCATAAAGACCCAAAATTTATGGGAGAAATCATCAATAAATGTTAAAAAATATAAAGAACCTCCATATGATACAACAGGAGATGGTCCCCACAGATCAGAATGAATATAGTCTAAAATATCTTTAATATTATGATTTCCATTTTTAAATCTCTGTTTACAATGTTTTCCATACACACAATGTCTACAGAAATCCAACTTCAAATATTTCAGATCGGGAAGAGATTTACATTTCATCAGTATCTGAAGACCTTTCTCACTCATGTGACCCAATCGCTGATCCCATAGGCGAGTACCTGATTCTTATTTTTCTGACACAATTGCTGCTTCACTGATCTAAGTACTTCCTTTGAGTCTATAAGGATTTCTGACCTTTTCTGGTTTCATAACAACTAGGGTGCCTTTAAAGACTTTGAACACCCCATTCTGACCTATAAACTTATAACCATTCGAATCCAACACTCCCAAAGAAATCAATTTTTTCTTCAAATCAGGTACATGTCTAACACTAGTTAATGTTCTAACTATGTTATCATACATTTTAATCCTAATATTTCCCATCCAACAGTCTGACATGATACATTATTACCCATAAACACAAAACTACTATTTACATTTTCATATGAAGTAAACCAATTTCTATGTGGACACATGTGATGAGAAGTACCAGAGTCTAACAGCCAGATTTCAACACCCTGAGAGACATTACATGAAGTTTCATCTATCATACATAAAACTTCAACAGATAAAACTTTGTCTATCATACCTGAATCAACCTGATTTGCTTCCTTCTTCGGGTTATCAGACTCTTGTCATTTCCAACAGTCTTTCTTCAAGTGTCCAATTTTATTACAGTGCCAACATTTTTCCTTACACTTCTTTTCCTTTGATTTAGATCTGGAATACCCCCTTATTTTTTCTCCTCTTTCCTTTGACCTTCCTTTAGCTATCGTAGCTTCTGATGCAGCTGTTTCATTACTAGATTTCCTTCGTACTTCTTTATACAAGAGAGCTCCCGCAACTGATTGAAATTTCAAAGAATAAGCGGTGCTCAAACTAATTGAAGTTACGAAGTGATCCCATGATTAGGGCAGAGATCACAACAAGGTTATAGCTTTATCTTCTTCTTAAATTTTAACATCCATATCTGCTAGTTGGCATATAAGTGTATTAAAAACATTCAAATGTTCTACAACTTTTGAACCCTCCTTCATTCGAAGACTGTATAGTTGTCTTTTCAAATAAATTCTATCGGTTAACGACTTTGTCATATACAGTTTTTCCAGTTTTTCCCATAAACCTAAAGCTGTACTCTCTTCAACAATGTTGAAGAGAACTTCATCTATCAGGCATAACCTGATGGTACTGAGAGCTCGGGCATCCAAGTCCTCACAGTTCAAATCAGTCATGCTTGAAAGTTTCTTATTTGCCCTGTCCAATGCCTTGTGCAACCCTTGTTGCACCAACAAATCCCTAACTTTCAGTTTCCAAAGAGAAAAATTGCTCTTGCCGGTGAATTTCTCCACCTCGAATTTTGCATTCGACATCTTGGCCATTTCTTTCCTCTTAGGGTTTCAGTCTTTCAACTAGGGTTTATTTTAGGTTTCCCTTTCTTCAAAAAACTTTTTGGATTCCAAAAATTCCCTTTTTTCAAACAAAGAAACCCTTCAACAATTTTTTTTTTTAAATTTGTTTTTCTTTCCTTCAAATTAATGAAAATCCTTTGTATTTCTTTCCTTCAAATTTTAATGAGAAACCCTTTGTTTTTCTTTCCTCCAAATTTGAACAAATCCCTTTGTTTCTCTTTCCTCCAAATTTAAACAAATTTCTGGAAATATTTCCTGGGAAAAATTTCTTTCAAATTATTTAAAAAAAATTACTTGGATCTATTTTTGGTGACAAGGAAGCTAGGCTCTAGAGCCCCTCCTCGAATGCTCTGCCAGCACGCAGAGGTAGCATGCTTCCTTGTAGAATCTCTGACAATCCATGCAGAGACAACACACTTCCGCACACTTCCTGGTAGCACGCACTAGACTAGTCACAATTTCAATGGCTCTTCCTCTCTGCTACAACATGCACAGGTCAAGGCTCTCCTTGACGCATGCACGTAGACTTGACAGAGCCTCCTCGCTCCTCCTTGAAAATAGTGGTTCACCTCTGGTTTTTAACACGCAGCAATTTACATGTGGAGCAGTGGTTGTTCTTCACGCAGAGGGTAGATATCTGGTGGTAGGCTCTCTGAGCTCTGGTCTATGCACACACAGAGATACTCTGGTCCAACACTTGAGCACACAGAGGCAACTAGCACACTCCTCTGATGAGTATGCAGCAGATCTCAATGACAGCTCCCTTTGTTAATCTGCAATCCAAAGATGACCACACAGGCTCAACTCACTCTGGTAATCTGAAATTACCTCCAAAAAATGACCACGCAGGCTCTTATGCAACCTTTTCTTTCACACACATTTCACTCAATTCAACTAGATGGTATTTGTCTCCAAAAAAACTCAACTCAACTGGACTCTGATACCATTTGTAGGAGTTAATAAACAGGAAGGAGGTTACAAAACAAGAAAGAAATGAAACCGACAACAACCATACAAGTAATAACTCAGGATTTATGTGGTAAAACCCTAACAGAGTGTTAAGGAAATGTCCACGGGGCAAAGGATTGGAATCTCTATTCAATCAATAAATGATTCTCCTTTACAATAATTCTAGCATTCATCAGTTTTATATATGAGCCTTCGTTACATAACCGCTGATTCGGTATGAAACTAACTTGTCAATAACTAATACAATTTACCCAAATTTACATTAATTAGTTGTCAACTACCAACATTTTTTTCTCCATACAATTAACCCATGGTTTTCATCCAAACTCATTTCTCTCACTACACTATGCCATGAAAAACCCAAGCCTCCAACTACACACTATGCTATCAGAAGTATGCTCTCAAAAGCCAAGCCTCCAGCCATTTATTCTTATGTTGTTGAAAAAGTTCGTGAGAATTAAATGGTTGAAGAAAATAAGATTAAATGGTTGACGGAATGAACAAAAGTGTAAGGAAAATTAAAGTTAGTTGACTCCATATTTGAAAAACAAAAACTACAAATAAATATGGAAATATTGATACATTGAAAAAACAAAAATTGAGATTATTATATAAATATTTAGTTTATTTTCCATCAAGAACATTATTTTTTTTGCTAAAGCAAGAGTCAGACCTTCTATTAACTTATGACTAAAAAATATGTTACAAAATTTACAACAGGCATTAAGAGTAAGCAATTCCTCCAACAAAGGGAAGATGTTTAGCAGCACTTAGTACCTGTACAAAAAGAGATGCCCTAACAAAACATTTAGTGGACTTAAAAAGGGGAATAGATAATGCATCCAAGATATTTCAGGTCTGCTGACTTTCTCCCGGACCCACTAACCTGCTCGATAGCCTATATCCATCGATCTACTCCCTCAAGTTCTAATGGTCAATGGCCATATCGGGGGGAACATAAGCCTGAGGAATACCTGCCCGATGAGGTCTATATTCTCTCACCTCATAAGGCCACGTGTAGACTGTTGAGTGGTATCACATGCAATTTGTAGAAACCACTTTTGGTTTTGAGGGCACCCGATATGGGTGGAAATCCGAAAGCTGTTTTGACTCCCGTTGGCTCTCTCCTGGACCCACTAACCCGCTCAATAGCCAATAGCCATCGATCTGCTCCTACATGATCAAATAGCCAATGGCCATATCGGGCTGAGCAGAAGCTCGAGGAATACACGCCTAATAAGGGTGGTATTCTCTCTCCTCCCAAAGCCATGTGTAGAATTTTGAGTGGCATCGCATGCAATACGTAGAAACCACTTTTGGTTTTGACGGTGCCTGATATGGGTGGAAAAATAGAAGTTATTTTGACTCTCGCTGGCTTTCTTTCGGACCCACTAACCTGCTCTACTCCCCCATGATCAAACAGTCAATGGCCATATCGAGCAAAGAAGAAGCTCAAAGAATACCCGCCCGATGAGGGTGGTATTCTCTCTCCTCCCAAAGCCATCTGTTGACAGTTGAGTGGCATAGCATGAAATTTGTAGAAACCACTTTTGGTTTTGAGGGCACCCGATAACGGTGGTAAATAGGAAGCTGTTTTGACACCCGCTGACTAACTGCCGAACCCACCAACCTGCTCGTTGGCCTGTAGCCTTTGCTCTTCCGCTCCATGTTCTCCTTTAAGACCCACAAGTTTCCAAACTCTGTGTATCTTCCTCACATACCCCTATTCATCATTGATGAAAGGTGACAGTTAGTTGCCTTGTCTCTTTTGGTATTTCTCCATGTCTGTGAGGGCCCTAGAAGAATAGCCTTCATGCATTTGGCTGTCTGGTACCTCCTCCCACCTGCAGCACATGTTATCTCGAGTGCATCTTACCCCTTCATTGGCTAGCCAGTCCGCTACACTGTTGGCTTCTCTTCT
This sequence comes from Pinus tabuliformis, assembly GCA_031772625.1. Classification (NCBI taxonomy): domain Eukaryota; kingdom Viridiplantae; phylum Streptophyta; class Pinopsida; order Pinales; family Pinaceae; genus Pinus; species Pinus tabuliformis. Next base: position 86,314,647 of record CM062819.1, on the reverse strand, counting down.
TACATGAATGAAACTTAGAGTTCTTAGAATTCTAAGGTGAGACTGAATTCTGTGATAGACCTATATAAGTCTCTAGTGGCTTGAGACTTTATCTGGTGAAGTGCCGTTGCCTAGCCATTTGACTAAATTGATGATTAATTCAGAGTTAGCCTTGATAATGGCATTGTGAATGTTGTACTCTATTAGAATCTCCAAGAAAAGCTCCATAGCCATAAGTTCCGCCATATTATTGGTGGCCCTTCCCAGGTGGTTGTGGAAGATGACTTTTAAGTTGCCCTCCTCATATCTAATAACTCCACCATAACCAGCGTCCCCAGGGTTACCTTTTGAGTCTCCATCTATGTTGAATTTTAAAAAACCATGTGGAGGAGGTTTCCAGAAAGATTTTCCTTCTGAGGTATGCTTCACAGTTCGATTAGGAATCTGAGGGATATGTGACTGAAGTCCCAACAGTTTCAGAATGCAGGCTTCTCTGTTGCCCGGGGGCTTTCCTGGAGAATTCCCCCCCAGGGCATTGACCGTTTCCTTAAGCTACTTTAGGATTACTGCTATGATATTTTGAGCTAGGCCAGTCTTGTATTTGAAGATTCTGTTGTTGCTTTCTTTCCATACATTCCAGATCAAGAAACCTGGAGTCAGAGCCTAGGCTGTATTTACTGTCTCATTGTCTGAGAAGTCTCTTCTCCAATTTTTCAACGTAACAGTAATGTCATTTTCGTTCTTGTTTGTCTACCCGAAGACATAGGCTACCCAATTCCATAAGGTTGAGGTGTAGGAGCATAGGTTGAGAAGATAATTCATGGTTTCTTCCTGTTGGCCACATAAATGACATCTTGAAGGACTAGCAAGCCCTCTCTTTCTGACACTCTCCCACGTTAAAATATTTTCATGTTGAACCAAAAACCTGAACAGTTTGATCTCCTTCTAGTGTGGGTTGTTCCATATATCTTTCCATGTCTTGTCAGTGCTTGGTAAGTTAAGTCCCATAGCTATTCTTTTGGCTTCTTCGAGGTTGAAGACCCCCTCATTATTTCTACCCCATCTTAGTAGGTCATCCGAAGTTGAGGTCTAAATTTGTCTCTTTTCCAGGATGATATCTAGAGCTTTAGCTTGATTTTTCAGCGGGGTCGCCTCATTGTAGTCTGGTAGCTTCCAAATTCTCCATTTGCTATTCTCCCTTGACTGTTCCCATTAGTCACTTACTTTTTTCAGTCCTTTGTTTATTGTATCAGTCTGAATGCTATCTAGTTCCTCTCTGCTAAGGTTACCTTCCTGCTGCCTGTTTCCTCCCAGAACCAGGCAACGTTTCCATTTCTCATCTCCTAGAAAGTGTGTTTTTGTACTAAAGCTTTGTTCTCCCAGGCCTTGTTCCAAATATGGGAACCTTTTATTGTCTTGGAATTCTTATTTGGTCCTTTTCTTGCCAATCCATTGCATATTTTTGTTTCCAGAGTTTCTCCCAAGGGTTTTGAATTTCCTTTAGCCATCTCCACCATAGTTTTGCTCCGAAGACTTTGTTTAGAATCACTGGGTCATGTAGACCTAAACCACCATGGGATTTGGGTTTGCAGATCTTTTCCTAAGCTACCAGAGCCCATTTCTCTTTCTCTTCTCCCTTTCGCCAAAGAAAGTATCTTCGAATATTTCTAATTTTATGATGGATTCCTGATGGTGCCGGAAGGGCTGAAAACATGAATATTGGGATGGGTTGAAGTACTGCCTTGGTGAGGACTAACCTCCCCGCTAAATTCAAGAATCTGCTAGTCCACTTATTGACCTTTTCCTTCAGTTTATTTGTTACAGCCTCCCAGATGTCCTCTCTCAGCGGTTTTTCTGTGAGGGGTACTCTCAGATATTTAGAGGGAAGTGAATCTCTTTGAAAGCCTATAATTCTGGAGAGACTCCTTTGAATAGAGATATCAGTGTTGAAAAAGAAGACCTTTGATTTCTCAATGCTAACTTCAGTACCAGAAGCCAAAGAAAACTCATATAGAATTTGTTTGAATGCTTTGGCTTCCTTGACTATGGGTATGTCTTGTAGCATAGTGTCGTCCACAAATTGTTGATGGGTCAAAGTGTCTCCATTCTGAGTGAGTCTTAGTCCTTGTATTCTTCCATCCTCCCTGGCAGCCATGATCACTCTGCCCACTCCTTCCATCATGAGAATGAAAAGGAATGGAGAAAGAGGATCACCTTGTCTAAGGCCTCTTGAAGGCTTGAATGTTCTGGATGGAGAGCCATTAAGGAGAATTGAGAAACTGACAGTAGTGACAAGAGCCATGACCCACCTCATCCAGTTGTGGTCAAAGCCATAAGCTTTGAGAACATCCCTGATGTAAGACCAACTTAGTTTATCATAAGCTTTTGCTATATCCAGCTGTATTATCATGCATGCTTACTTATTGGTTTTGAGGGAGTGCACCACTTCATGAGCTTGAATGATATTATTTAGAATTTGCCTCCCTTCCACCTATCCAGTTTGCTCCTCTGACACAAGTGTTGGAAGAAGGGGTTTGAGTCTATTGGCAATGACTTTGGAAATGATTTTGTACACCACATTGCATAAAGCTATGGGTCAGAATCTGTCAAGAGTGGTGGATTTTTCTTATTTGGGGATTAAGGCAATGAAGGGTTCATTAATGGCTCTCAAAATTGATTTAGAGTTTCTCGAGTCCTCCACTACTTCCATAATGTCATGTTCGAATATCTTCCAAAATGATTTGAAGAAGTCTACATTGAAACCATCTAGTCTTGGAGCTTTCCCATTATGCATTTCTTTGATGACCTCATTGACCTCTTCCTTTGTCACTGGCCTGTTGAGATTATGATTGTCTTCCCTGGTTACCAGCTTTGGAATGTGCTGGGTAAATTGTTTAGTGAATTGGGATCTATCTACCATGTTCTCCTTGGGAATATTTTGAAAGTGTTGGACCAGAACATCTTCCATATTCTCATGGGTATTTTGCTCTGTTCCTTGGGGATCTGTAAGTTTGTTATCTTGTTGTTAGCCCTGTGTGCAATTGTAGACTTGTGAAAGAAATTAGTGTTTCTCTCCCCTTCCTTAATCCATTGCACTCTGGATTTTTGTCTCCAGAATATTTCCTCCTGATGACATTTGTTATCCCATTCTTGTTGAAGCGAGTCTGCTAGCTCTTTTCTTTCCTCTGTGAAGCCTTCTGAGATGAGAATTTGGTTAATCTCATGTAATTTATTTTCCACTTGTTCTTTAGCTTTGAAGATGTTGCCAAACTCTTTTTGTTCCATTCTTTGAGCTTTCTCTTGATGTGTTTGAGTCTAAGATGAAGGATAAACATTTTCATTCCATGGGTGTGTAACTCTTCAGCCCACCACTTTTCAATGTTTGTGATGAAATCAGAGTGTGTGAGCCAGACATTCTCAAACTAGAAGGGCCTGTTTCTCGCGGTCCCTATCATGGATGCTTACAGTTGTATGGGCCAGCGGTTTGATCCCCCAAAAGGGAGGATGCAAGTTGTCAAGTTGTTCCCTGTGAGCAATAGTTCCTTAGAGACTATGAATATGTCTAGTCTTGATGCTACTTGTGCTATACCCCCTCTCTTGTTATTCCACGTGAAAGTGCCATTTTCAGTATCCATGTCTTCGAGTCTCATATTAGTGAGGAAGTTCTGAAACGCTGCTGACTCTCTGCCCATAATTCTAGTTCCCCCTTTTTTTTGTGAGAGATTTAATCATATTAAAATCTCCTCAGAGGATCTAGGGTAATTCTGGGTGCCTTTCTTTCAGTTCCTCCAGACAGGCGAGGAGCCTGAGTTTTTCTTCCAAAAGTTGAGGGCCACAAACATTGGTAATCATGTAGCACTCCTTGTCCCTCACAGGTTGAATAATCAGAAAGACGTGATGCCTGGATGCCTCCGCATCAAGAATACCAAATTCTATGGATTCCATAGAGTGAGAATTCCCCCTAATACATTAGTTTCTTTTACTTCAAGATACTCATACTTACTTAGCCACTTGCTGTGATTTTCTCTAATTTTCTCTATTGAGCATTTTGTTTCCTGTATGAACACCATATCTAGTTTTTCTTCCTTGATTATGTTACTTAAATTTCTTTGTTTTCTTTTACTCCCTAGTCCTCTAATGTTCCATGTTGTGAGTTTCATAATGTGGGGTTTTTAAAGGAGTAGTTGGAGAGATCTTTCATCTTTCCTGAGTTAATCATGAGTTTTCCACATTCGAACAATAGTTCTTTTTGTCTCTTCCTTCCTCTTTTTTTACCTGGGTTTTTGATAGATTTTCCTGATACTAATCCCATTGATTTAACTCCTTTATTCTCCTGGTTTTCATGGCCTCTTTTTACTCCTATAGCCTTTTGATTAGACCTATTTAGGAAAAGCTACTGCACTCTATCAAGATCCTCTTATGCTAGAGAGTTGATTCCTTTGTTGCTTCCTTGCTCTAGAAACCTTTCTAGTTCAAGGTTCTCCCTCTCAAGGATCTCCTGTAGATATTGGTCCTCCGTGCCGCTTTCACTTGGGGTCATCTCATGGTCCCTATCTAATTCCATGGATTTCTGAGGATCCATTCTATGTTCATTTTTCTCCTGTATGATTTCCATGTTGGCCTCTTTTCCCTTCTCTCTTTAGTGGTTTTCTGGTGTCTTTTGTGTTCCTTCTTCTTCCTCTTCTTCTTCTTCTAAAATTTCAAAACCGTTATGACTCGGTGATTTGCTATCACTGGGTTTCTTTTGGGTATTATTTACTCCTCCTTTCCCCCTTCCTCCCACTTTGGTAAAACTTTCAGGGTCTTTTCCTTTGTTGGTTTTCTGGTTTTCCTCCCTTTTATTAAGTGGGCAGTCCCTGAAGAGGTGTTGATGTTCATGACACTTGCGACATCTAAATGGTATGTGTTCATAGTCAACTGTCTGAACCCATTCCTCATGATGAACTTCTAGGATGACCTCATCTGGAAGTGCTCTTGATAAGTCCATCTCTACACATATGCAAGAAAAGGAGGTATATTTTCCTCGCAGAGTTGCCTCTGATATCTTTATGAAATGTCCTAATTTATTGCCTATAGCTTTTAAATATTCTGACATCCAATAATCTAAAGGTAAGGAGTATAGTCTTATCCATACCAGGACTGATGTGAACGTTTCATGCTCCGAAACAAAGTTCATCATCTAAGGTTGCATGTAGAGACCAGCAGCCGCATAGAAGTATGGTCCTCCTTCAAAAATTTTGTCCTTATCCTCCAGATTCGAGAATACCACAGTAAAAAAACCCTTAGATCCAAGATGGATATTTAGTTCTCCTTTTGGTTTCTAGGTGTTTTTTATCCAAGTGTACAGTGCCTTCTCCGTGGGCCAGATACCCATAAACTTGCATATGATGGCATAGGTTGTCATGTGATCCCTGTGCTCCTGCAGAGCTGGATCGTTTAGGACTACCTGTGGTTTAATGTTAGAATTGGGTTTGTAGGGCCCCATTTTTTTCCTATTCACAATTCTCTGACCATTGTTTTCAGCTTTCTCCTCCTATCGAACCTCCTCATGGGTCCCTTCCTTTTCATGGGGTTTGTTGCCTTCCACCTTTTGGGTGTCAGTAATTTTTGACTCATTCTCCGTAGAGTTTTGAGGGTTGTTTTGATTTCCTCCACTTCTTCTTTTCAAAACCACGTCATAATATGAGGGAGTGGAGCTCCCTCCTCCTTGCCCCTCCATGGTTACCAACTTGTTCTTGTCGTCTTCTGTATCAAACCCTAGTTCTCTGGTGTGCTCCTCGAAATGTCAATCCCATTAAGAACATTATTATTAACTAGTATATCTAAAATAAATCTACATCAAACACTTCTATTATATAAAACATAAATGTGATTAAAACATAAAAGTTGTACCTCCATGGGGTATTTATGTTCAAAGGGGATCGTAGTGTACTTCCAATTTACACTCTAAAAAAATGTTACTTTTACATAATCCAATATAGGCATGATCTCATTGGCATAATGTGGTGAAGTTGATATTTAATCAAAATTATTCTACTAAGTTATAGGTTGTTTCAGGCCTTTCTCCTCCATGATGTTAAATGTTACTTTTTAATTAATAAAATATAGACATGATCTCATTGGCATAATGTGGTGAAGTTGATATTTAATTAAAGTTCTTCTACTAAGTTATTTTTTGTTTCATGGCTTTCTCCTCCATGATGTTACTCCCATTAGGTGCCCTGGCATTGCCCAACCTACTTATGTGATGCTTGTTGAGGCTCCTCTCTTTGGCTTCTGTTTTTCATCTTTTGCTTCAGAATTAGCATATCTCCACTCTCCAACTGTTTGTAAATTTTCCCTCATTCTCTTCCTTCAATGGGTTTCTTTCTTTCAAGCCCTACAGAATACCCATAATTTTGTATATTGTTGTGAATAATTGGATAACATATTCTTTGGTGCCAACATTTTCAGATGTTTTCTCTATCCTAAAATAATTTGTGAGGCCTTCAAGCATAGACTAATTGATTATTAATAACCATCATTTGCAGTGAAACTCCTCTTTCTTTATTGGTTTTGACATCATGTTACCAAATGGTAAGTTTATTCGACACTCGAGGCACACCCATTAAATTACTGCAACAATCCTATTTTGGAGAACACTTTTTTTAGTAAATATTTTGGTTTATTTCTTTCGAGGCATATGTCTCACTCCACTAGTATCCCTTACAGCCATTCAACTTCCTACATGGTGTTATGGTTTTGTTGAGGACAACCCCTTTGTTAAAATCATGCATATTGATTTTTCATTGGCAATTTTGGTTGGGACAATGCGAGTTTTTGTTATATTCAGTCACCATTTTGATAAAAATAGCAATGTTTGTATTAATGAAAATAAACCCCACTGGTCAGCTCTACGAAAGAGAGTCTAAACCAGGAGAGTCTGGCTCTGTCTCTACATTGTTCATCAACAATACACATTAAATAGAATACATGGTTTTAGGGAAGTTAGAACAGCATCCTAAGAAATAGAAACTAATTCCTATCCTAAGGCTACGTGAACCAACTCGACCTATTCTAGGATATTCTCCATTATCTTCAACACTCCCCCTTAATGGAGAATGGGTTCACATATATGCCTAACATCTCCTTAAAAATTTGAAATTCTACTTTTCCATTGGGCTTAGTGAAAATGTCTGCAACACTATCACATGTATTACAATATTCCAGATGAATTTCTTTAGATTGCACTTTCTCCCTTACAAAATGGGATTGAGTATCAATATGTTTCATGTCTTTGTGAAACACTGGATTGTTGGCCAACTTGATTGAACTTTTATTGTTGCATCTGATTGTTGTTGCAACTGTCTGTTCTTCCCCAACATCCTGGAGAAGTCTCTGCAACCAAACTGCCTCACACGTTGCTTTACACATGGCTTGATACTCTGCTTCTGTTGAGGACAAGGAGACTGTGTTCTACTCCTTGCTGCTCCAAGTTATCACCCCGGATCTAAGATTGAATGCATAACATGTTATAGATCTGTGATCATCTACATTTCCTGCCCAATCTGAATCTGCAAATCCTGCCAATCTAACACGAGAAGAGTCAGTGTAAATAATTCCATAATCTACAGTACCTTGTAGATACCTTAAAACATTCTTCGCTACATTCCAGTGGCTTTCAAGTGGCTTAGACATAAATTGGTTTAACACGCAGACTGCATAAGCCAAATCAGGTCTAGTGGTGGTTAGGTAGATCAAACTCTCAACCAGCTATCTATAAAGTGTTGCATCCGCCGCTTTTGAGCCATCCTCATACTGCAATTTGATATTCTGCTGCAATGGTACTGGTGCAGACTTGCACTGATCCATTCTAAACTTATCTAATAGGCCTTTGACATACTTGCTTGAGACATAAACGTTTGACCTGAATCTCTCTAGATCTCGAGACCTAAACAATATCTGAGTTCATCGAGATGCTTCATCTCAAACATCTGTGACATTTGCTACTTGATTTCATCAATTAGATATATAGCATCACCTATAATTATCAAACCATCTACATATAGTGAAATCAGCACTACGCACACTTGTTCATCTTTCATGGTGCAAATAATAGGGTCATTCTTACTTCTATTATAGCCAGCTTGCAGAAAAAATGAATCAATTTTCTCGTACCATGACCTAGGAGCTTGTTTTAGTCCATAGAGTGCTTTCTTCAACCTATAGACTAAATTTTCTTTTCCCTTCTGGATAAACCCTTACAGTTGCTCTAAATAAACCTCTTCTTTCAGTTCTCCATTCAAAAATGTAGACCTTACATCTAGTTGGTGCATTATCCAATGTTTCTTAGTAGCTAAAGCAATTAACATTCTGATAGTGTTCAATTTAGCTATAGGGGTGAAGGTTTCCTCATAATCTATCCCTTCTCTTTGTGTGTACCCCTTTGCAACCAACCTAGCTTTCAGTTTTTCTATAGTTCCATCTGCATTAATTTTCGGTTTATATAACCATTTGCAACCTATGACCTATTTTCCTCTAGGGAGTTCTACCAATTCCCAATTGTTGTTTCTGATTATTGAATCATATTCATATTCCATGGCTATTTTCCATTCATTACTTTCATTTGGTTCTTTATAACTAGACAGTTCAACAACATTCACCATACTAGTTATAAATGCATTTTTCCTATATCTTGCAAGCATTTGAGCTTTCCTACCTGTTCTGTTGAGTGGTGGGGTGGTGGTTTCAAACCTTATTTCTTCCTGTTGTTGCTGCTATTGTTGTTGCTGCTATTGCTATTGTTGTTATTGTTGTTGTTGCTGCTGCTATTTCTGTTGTTGCTATTCATCCTCTGCCTTTGTTTTCTGTTGATCCTGATTGTTCTCTGCATCTTCTTCTTCAAAGTACGGGATGTCCCATCCATCATAGCGCTCATCAGTTTCTTCACTATCTTGCTCATGGAATTTAAAATCTCTACTAACAAAGATCTACTAAGTAGAGGGATTAAATAATCTGTATGCTTTATATGACGAACAATACCCTATAAAAGTGCATCTGATGGATTTTGAGTGTAATTTCTTTCTATCTTCCTTTGGTATGTGGGAAAATTCTTTACATCCAAATATTCTCAAGTATTTTACTGTAGGCTTATATCCATACAAATATTCAAGAGTTTTAAACTCAAGACTTCTTGTCGGACTCCTATTTTTTAAATAAACTGCAGCACTCACTGCTTCAGCCCAAAAATGATTTGAAAGATTCTTAACTTTCAGCATACTTCTCGCACATTCCACCAGAAATCTGTTCTTCCTTTATGTTACTCCATTCTGCTGTGGAGTATGAGGTACTGTAAACTGCTGCAAAATTCCATGATCTTTACAATATCTGATCAGCTCATCTTTCCTATATTCTCCCCCTTGATCAGAACGAAGAATTTTTATCTGTTTCCATGTTTGTCTTTCAATCATATTTTTAAACTGCTTAAATTATTCGAAAGTATGACTCTTCTTACTTAATAAATACACCCAAGAAAAATTTGTACAGTCATAATTAAACAGTAGGAAATACACTGCACCTCCTAATGATTTTTTCTACATGGGACCACAAAGGTCTGTGTGCACTAACTCTAGTATATCCCTCTATTTCTTTTCTACTCTAACAGGGAATTCTTCTCTGTGCACTTTTCCTAAAGTACAAGCATCGCAATCATTATGTACTTGCTTTAGCATAGGAAGATCTCTTACCATTTCTTTCCTCTGTAATAACAGTAAATCATTATAATTGATGTGGCTGAATCTCTGGTGCCAAAGCTCTTCTGTAGTCAGGCTCACTGTTGTTAATGCTCGAACCAGTTCAGGTCTCACATCCAACTTGTACAGTCATATTCGGATTCCTGTAGCAATTGTCCTCATTCCATATAGCAGATCCTTAATGTAATAATTAGATTTTAAAAATTCAACTTTCAAATCTTGATCTGTAATCAGTGATACTGAAATCAAGTTCTTTGTTATGTTAGGCACATACATTACATTGTAAATTTGTTTAACATTACCATTAGGTAGAACGAAAAAATATTTCCCACATGCTTTGATTTGATGAATTCTATCATCTCCTAGGTAAATTTGTGCGCCTTCGTTGATCTCTTTAAAATCCTCTAGTCAGTGCTTGTTCCCTATCATGTGTGTTGACACTCCTGAATCTACATACCAGATGTCTGCATCAACATTTTCCTCACGATCTGCCATGAACAACCTTAAATTTTTCACCTGATCACTGTTAGCGAGATGACCTGTGTGTCTCTTTGGCTTCTCTTGTTCTTCATGATACTTCTTTTTCCTACATTCCCTAGCAATATGACCCAATTTTGTGCAATAAAAAAATTTAGTTTCAGAGTAGTTTTTATTCGGGTGCATACCTTGAGTCAGATTTGGCCGTTTATGTGAACTTGCTCCATTTTGTTGTTGTGGACCTCCTTTCCCTTTGTAGAAGTTCTTCTTCACCATCAAAGCAAGATCGGCACTCTGGGGCTTTAGAGTCGATCTCCTCTCTTCTTCCTGCATCAGTATAGTTGTCATCTCTTCAAAATGCAGGATCTTTTCTTTGACATTGATCCCAGTAATGAACATCTGATAATCATCAGTGACACCATTCATTGTAATGGTGACAAGATCTGTATCATCCATTGTGATGAAAATGAGATCTTGGTGTAAACCAAAATCCCTTTTCATGAAAAAAATCTCGAACTTGGGCCTGTTGGTTATGGGCCCACAAAACCCTAAACATAACCGTTTTCAGCTTTAATCCTTTTAACTTTATTAACGTGGATCTTCATTTGAATTGAGCATCACTTTAATCTCTTAAAAACAGCGTAGGGCGCCTTTTAAATAACCACTGAATACCAAAGCCCGATGTACACAATTCGCATACAATATACATGATGAATATTAAACCCTCGCTGGATTTTAAAATATAATATGGTGTCTCTATATACGTCGGCAGATCCGCCGGTCCACCCAAGTCCAAGTGGATTCAATCAGAAATCGAAATCAGGACTATTACCAATCAGAAGTTGGAATCATACCATCCTCTCCACCTGATGCGATGGTTTCAAACGGACCGATTCTTCTCTGAGTCAATACTTATCTTAAGTCGGATCTGTTCAATGGATCCGCGAAGTCATTTCTCTGTATTTTCAGGTTATAAACTTCGGCACTGCCAGGATAGCATTAAACACAGAATATCCACGATTTTCATTAGGAACAGAGATCGAAAACCACTTCAAGTAATTGCTAACATACATAGCGTTTAAACAATAATTGACCAACATATTTAACAGCTACACAACAATACAAATCGCCATCGATACAAAAGACAGATACGCATGCGTATACAAATAACACGGAACATGATTCTATATATTTACAAAACAGTTATACCCTAAGGCATTCCAGCCTTAGAGCAAGATCGCTGTCGATTACATTCTGTTCACACACAATTTCCTCACAAAATCAGATCTATCATGCCCTCTCGATCTCTGTCTTATATACATAAGATGCGCTTAGAAAGGAAGGAACGAGCAGATCCTCTCCTTATTTTTCTCCAACTGAACTTTCCATAATGCATTCACAGCAGATACTATATTCATCAAATCTGCTTCAAATCTGTTTTATATCTGTTTTAAAACAGATTTCCCATATTTTTTCCTTCGATTCAGCTCGACTATCCATGTACTCTTCGCTCAGCTTCGGATTCCTCTTCAATTTACGAGGAGTTAGATGCTCCTGCATCAGACTCCCGAGGTAAAAAAAAATTATGACTTCCTGGTCATATACTTCTCCTGGTCCTTAGCAATTCTACCCACTGTATTTCTTCAGTAGAACTGCTTTTATGATCTTCTGTGAGCTGCAACCAACCTCTGCAGTAACAGTCTCCTCTGTTACACGATACCTCACCAAGCCCTCCGCACTCGGTCTTTTGGCATCCTTCTGGTTCTCTTCTCTGGAACCAATTGAGAACACCTTGATCTAGGTTGCTGCAAATCTTCTCACCTTCCACTGCCGCCATCTACACGACGGTAAGACCACAAACTCGCCAGCTTTAGCACAACTATACCTCCTGCTTCTTCTTCTCTCTCTGGAATCCTTCTCCTCGCTGGAAACTTTCCCTGCTCTGATACCACTTGATGAAAATGAGATCTTGGTGTAAACCAAAATCCCTTTTCATGAAAAAAATCTCGAACCTGGGCCTGTGGGTTATGGGCCCACAAAACCCTGAACAGAAGCGTTTTCAGCTTTAATCCTTTTAACTTTATTAACGTGGATCTTCATTTGAATCGAGCATCACTTTAATCTCTTAAAAACAGCGTAGGGCGCCTTTTAAATAACCACTGAATACCAAAGCCCGATGTACACAATTCGCATACAATATACATGCTGAATATTAAACCCTCGCTGGATTTTAAAATATAATATGGTGTCTCTATATACGTCGGCAGATCCGCCGGTCCACCCAAGTCCGAGCGGATTCAATCAGAAATCGAAATCGGAACTATTACCAATCGGAAGTTGGAATCAGACCATCCTCTCCGCCTGATGCGATGGTTTCAAACGGACCGATTCTTCTCTGAGTCAATACTTATCTTAAGTCAGATCTGTTCAATGGATCCGCGAAGTCATTTCTCTGTATTTTCAGGTTATAAACTTTGGCACTGCCAGGATAGCATTAAACACAGAATATCCACGATTTTCATTAGGAACAGTGATCAAAAACCACTTCAAGTAATTGCTAACATACATAGCATTTAAACAATAATCGACCAACATATTTAACAGCTACATAACAATACAAATCGTCATCGATACAAAAGACAGATACGCAGGTGTATACAAATAACACAGAACATGATTCTATATATTTACAAAACAGTTATACCCTAAGGCATTCCAGCCTTAGAGCAAGATCGTTGTCGATTACATTCTGTTCACACACAATTTCCTCACAAATTAGATCTATCATGCCCTCTCGATCTCTGTCTTATATACATAAGATGCATTTAGAAAGGAAGGAACGAGTAGATCCTCTCCTTATTTTTCTCCAACTGAACTTTCCATAATGCATGCATGGCAGATACTATATTCATCAAATCTGCTTCAAATCTGTTTTATATCTGTTTTAAAACAGATTTCCCATATTTTTTCCTTCGATTCAGCTCGACTATCCACGTACTCTTCGCTCAGCTTCGGATTCCTCTTCAATTTACGAGGAGTTAGATGCTCCTGCAACACATTGTATGACCAATATTTGATAATTTGGTTTCCAGATCCTTGATCCTTGCTACGAATGAAGCAATCGTTTCATTCTCCTCCATCTTCATGGACAAAATCTTACTCTTGAGGAACAAAAGATGATTTGAATTTCTAATCTCATACAATTCCTTTAGAATTCACAAGATCTCGTTAGCTGACTTACCTTCTCTGATGTGTGGTATAATGCAGTCTTTCACTGACATCTTTAACATTTCCCTTGCTCTGCTTTCTCATTTCTCCCAATCTGGGACCGATGCTGATCCAGCCCTAGGCCTCGGCTCATCCCCATTCACAATTTGCCAAGCACTCTGCGCTTCTAGCAGAGTTTGCATCTTAAACTTCCAATTTGCATATTGGAACCATCGAGCTTCTTATGCTCATTCATGCATGCTTCGAATATGTTGTTATTCATCTTGGCAATTTAGAAAAAAAAACAAAATTCGGCAGGTAAAAGATGTTAAATTTACCACAGATCTATGACAGAGACAGATCACTGTTGTTAGATCTTGCAACACACACATAGATCATCGTGGCTTTCATCTCAGCCTCTAGACAACCTCCTGTTGTTAGCTACAGCCTTGTTCTTGGCTTCCCCACTCAGCCTCTTTGACAGCTACATCCTTGTTCTTGGCTCCCTTTGCAATTTATTTTATTTACACGATCATCATAGATATATGCCCAAAATTAGAGACTAGTCGCAGATAAACACCAATTTTCCAAGACTAGTGGCAGAAATACACCCAATTTCCGAGACCGTCACAGAAATACACCAATTTTCAAAGACTAGTCGCAACCGTCCCAACTGTACACTAAAAAAGTGCAGCGATCGAAAAAATGAAAATTTTGTGAAGTGTAGTAGTGTATCGTCGGGACTATCCCCTCAAAACCTACGAAAATTTCAGTTCAAAGAACCACCCACCAGCCAGTGTACAGGTTCCTCAGCCCTGACTCTCTGATACCATGATAAAAATGGCAATGTTTGTATTAATGAAAATAAAACCCACTAGTCAGCTCTACGAAAGAGAGTCTGAACCAGGATTGTCTAGCTCTGCAGAATGCTCTACATTGTTCATCAACATTACACGTTAAATAGAATACATGGTTTTAGGGAAGTTAGAACAACATCCTAAGAAATAGAAACTAATTCCTATCCTGAGGCTACATGAACCAACTCTACCTATTCTAGGATATTATCGATTATCTTCAACACATTTTCATAAGAACTTAGGGCTCTTTGCCTTGTCCATGGGGTTAATAATGTTTACCTTTGTGTTCAATAGAATTCTCATTGGATGCCTTCCAGAACAAAGCTTGGGTTAGTAAAATATTTCATGTGTTTTGTTGTTATTCTCTTTTTATTTCACTTTTATATTTTAGCTATAATTAATACATCCTCTATGCTATATGGTGGCTTGTACATGTATATTACCATGCACAACATCAAGTGTCCGAAGTTGGCTTCAACTTCACAAATAATTAAATGTTCTAGGCTTTCTAATTTCTCTATTTTACTGTTAACAGGTAGGCTTACAATGTCAACTCGAGCGAGAGTTTTAAGAAATCACTGGGTCCTTTGAGAAAAAGTTGTGTAATTACCTTCTTTTTTTAATGATCGTTGACCTTACACATGGTGCAATGGAGGTATACAAGATGCTTATTGATAGAGAATATGACATCCCAGAGAGGAAGGGAAGAAAAAACCTTATGCCCAAACAAAATGATATTCTTATACTCTCGACATGAGTACATCAACATGTGGAAGATCTTCATGACTCCATACAGGCTTTAGTAAGTAGGACAGGGTGTGGTGAATATGAAGATAACAATATTCTCAAGGTGAAAATATGTGTTCCAGATATGCATCCTTTTTGCACTAAAAAAAGCAATATGTGAAATGAATGTTTTGGTATTTATCTTGGTAACGTGGCAACAAATTAGCAAATCTGGAATGCTTTGCATCCTGAGTTGGGCAATGAAATAATCAATTTGGCTATGCTTGGGAAGGTAGTATACTATAATACAAAGGTGTGCACTTGTAATGTTTTAGGCCTCTATAGGATTTGAAATATCTATTTTTGTCATTGTTTTTTAGTGAACTATAATCTAACTGGTTGAGTGGACAAGCCAGAAAATGAGCCCTAACCTGACTATGTTTTACAGGACTATAATGAAGACAGTGTCAAAGAAAATGAAGATGATATAGATATATTGAGAAACGAACATTATGAGTCCCACATGTTGAATAATTCTCAAGCTTCTACTATATTTAGTGCAGTTAATGCTACTAAGAAGAAAAGGTGTCCCTATATAAATCTGATCGAGGGCCCCCATGGGACAGGGAAGACCTCGATGCTGGTTTCACTTCTTTCTGTCTTCCTTCATCAGAGGTACAAAGTACTAGTATGTGCACCAACAAATGCTGCAATATCAGAAATTGCTATGAGATTCTTGAAATTAGTTACAAGTCCATCTGATGAGTGCCTTGATATATGCAACTTTCCCTGTGTTTTGACCTTAAGTGACCTTCTGCTAGTTGGAAATGAGGAGCGATTGGATGTTGAAGGTCCTCTGGAAAATATTTTCCTTCCATATTGAGAGTACTACCTATTAAAATGTTGTGTGCGAGTGACAGGATGGAGGCAGAGAGCAGCCTCTTTTCTTGATTTTCTTGAATCGACAGTTTCATAATATGAGGTTTTTCAAGAAAATTATTTGACTGAAGTTGTTTGGTTTTTTGTAAATCTAATTCAGAAAAATGGATGTAAGAAGAAAATTATTAGAGCATGCTTTTCCAATGATGGAGAAATCTGTGAAGAGGCAGCAAAGTGCACATAGATATTTAGAGAGAATGTTTAACAATAGAAAGTTCTTAAAAGAAGCCCTTTGCTTCTTGAGAAGTGAATGTATCCATCTCCTAAGGAAGGAACTATGCTGTGCAAGAAAAATCCCTAGGAAAAACATTTTAAAAATGTGTTTGTCAAGTGATAAAGTTGTATTTTCAACTGTATCATCGTCTGGAAAGAGCCGCATGAACTTGGCAACACCATTTGACTGTTTTATTATTGATGAGGCGGCCCAGCTCAAAGAGGCCGAATCTACAATTGCACTACAGATTGAAGGTGTAACACGTTCATTTCTGATAGGAGATCCAAAGCAGCTACCGCCAAAAGTAATGAGAAAGGTTTGTCTACAGTGGCCTTTTCAAAAGTCTCTACTCAATTTCATTTTCCTAAAAGTTCTTATAAATATATTAATTCCATGCAATGATTGGTTCATCAGCTTGCGGAGAAAATGAAATATGGAAGAAGTATCTTTGAAAGATTTTAGAGGCTTGCACACCCAGTTCATCTTCTAAATGTACAATATCGCATGCATCCATCGATAAGTCTTTTCCCAAATGGGGAGTTTTATGACAACCGTATTGAGAATGGTCCCAATGTGGAAATGAATCCATATAGCTATGGCTATATCACATAGGAAATGTATGGAGCATACACATTCATTAATATAAAGGACAGAAGAGAGGAGGAAGATAATTTTGGGAAGAGCAAGAGGAACATCATGGAGGCTCCGGTTGTCATGTACATAATTTCTAAACTGTACAAAGGTAATTTCACTGTTCTGTTTGATCTGTATGTATACAAATGTTTTTTCTTATGTCCTAATTGGACCATTTTCAAATTGGTGTAGTGAAATGTCTAATTAGACCATATTCAAATTGGCAAATTATTGTAGTGAAATACCTTTACAATTTCAAGTGGGTACATATGTGTCTTCAAGTAATGATTTTTTTCTTGACTACTCAAGTTTCAAAAAGTATGTTGTTTATCTCAAATGATTTATAATAATCCACTTGTTAATTGATTATTTTGGCCCTTCATGCCAAAGATAATAAGAAGAAATGCATTCTAAAGGTTGTTAAATATTATTCTTAAATTAAAAGAGGAAAAGCATAAAGAAACAAAAATGTGTATTAGTTGGATTTTGTGTTATGCAAGGTATATATCCATGTTTTTTATATTGATAGAATCTCATATTCTGAGTTTTTTTTCTTAAGAATTGTTCATTGTTTGCTTTTTTAGAAAACTAGTATCACTTTAAAGGAAAAACTTGTGGAATATTTTCTCTTCTTCCTTGCAGTATCTTGGTGGAGGGCATCTGAACTGCCAACCATAATGGTGGTTGGTAGTCCCGAGGAATTTTATTGGATTTGAACTTGCGACCTATAGTCTCCTCACTAGTAACATGCCTCGGGAAGATGGTTCGATCAAGCTAACTCTTAGGGCTGAAATTTTGGTTGTAGCCAAAATGGTTAGTGTCTAGTCTTAAGGATGACAAGAGTGTTGGCTTTAATCTGCTTATAGGGTTAGTGGAGTGCAAGATGCACACATTTGACCACTAAATTTGGGTGTTCCCATGGCAATCTCAAGCGCCAAATGCTCTCATGGGAATTGAACATTGGTCATTATTGAAAAGCTCACCATTCCTCACCAATGGATCCAAACAGCTTTGGGCAACTAGTAGCCATCAATAACATCTACTCCATTTGTTGGAAAGAATGTTCTTTGAATTCTTTATACTGCAAGCTCAGACAACAATAGGTTCATCCATAGATAGATTTAGAGTCTTTATAGCGAGGCATATGATAGGTGTTTGTGAAGAACACCAAGGATCCATAAGGTGTCTATCTCTCTCTCTCTCTCTATCTCTCTCTAGATGTATATATATATATATATATATATATATATATATATATATATATATATATATATATATATATATAGATATAGATATATATAGATATAGATATAGATATAGATATAGATATAGATATAGATATAGATATAGATATAGATATATATATATATATATATATATATATATATATATATATATCTATATCTATATCTATATCTATATCTATATATATCTATATCTATATATATATATATATATATATATATATATATATATATAGATATAGATATAGATATATATATAGATATATATATATATATATATATATATATATATATATATATATATATATATATATATATAAACCAACAAATCCCCTTTCTCATCAGACTTTTAAGTATAGGGAATCTCCCTGACAAACCTTAACAACACTATATTAGATGCTTGCTCCAAGGGAGGATGCCATACATTGTTTCTACTTGAAACTATTTTTCAAAAAGTAGTTTAACTGATAATAGGCCATAAATTTTGCTGTCACACTCCCTTGATTATGACTTTGATCTTCTGCAGTAGGTGATGATGCTTGATAACAACTCTTGATAATTGTATATCAAAACAATGGACTACTACCAATCTCCAAAAAAAAAAGAGAATTCTTTGTATGGTGGTAATTTTCTTGCAGGATGATACACCTTTGATCAAGTTGGCTCCAAAAGAGGACATACATATACGAATATGTATAGTACTATCATTGTTTGATGCTTGAAACAGATACACCAAAACCAAACCTCAATAGTTATCATTTTTCTGCTTGAAGACTGGTTATGGATTGATCACATTCAGGTCTGTAATAATTCATAGGGGTTCAATAACTTTATTGGATAGAGAGAAATGAGATGAATATGCCGTAGATGTAACCACTTCAGAATAGGTTCTTACTCTACCAACCATATTGACATTCGCTTGTGATGAGATGCCCTAGAGGGTGAAGGTGTTAGGATATTTCGACACATAGGAAATAGTTAAGTACAACTTGGTATGGTATAGAGTTAGGTAAAGTTTGTTTCTTTACCTTGTACATTTTGTAACTTACAATCCGATGATCACGATATGTAGTGATCCGACGGTTCATGCTCTCCTCGGTATTACCAACACTTGATCCATGGCTTAACACCCGATTGGTCCATGATTTCTATTTAAAGCACATGGAGGGTCATTTGTAGGGTAATCCATCTATGAGAGAAGCATATGTAAATTTTCATTCTTTTATTAATAAATTGCCTGAAGTGGCCGCGTTGGCTCAGGTCGTGGACTGTTTCCCTCTTTGAGGGCTTTAACCACGTCAAAATACTGGTGTATTGATCTGTGATCTGTTTGTGAGTGGTGTCCTTTGGTGCTCTGTCTGAGGAACTTACCCTATAAATTCCTACATGGTATCGGAACTATTTGAGGGCCGCGTCCGTTGGTGATCCAAATCTAAAGCCGGTAGAACTGCATCCGACTGCCGTTTCCTAGATCTACTGTTTCTGACTGCTTTCGGGCCGAGAGTACTGCTCTGTTGTGTTGGGAGCATCTGTTCCAGTGAGGAACCCCTTTCGTTTCACGCGAAAAGGTTTCTGGTAGCCCTAACTGTGTCATTTTTAAGATCTGGAGGTATACAATGTTTATTTGTAGTTTACGGTTATTTTCTCTTTGTTTATTTCGGTTTCGGTTTATTTAGCTTTTTTTTATTACCGGATCTATACCTTTAATTTCTGTGTATGCTCTTTGCCCTGCGACTGTGTGTGATCTGGGCAAATCAGAAATAGAAAGGAAGGATTTTTCTCATCCGTATGCTCTTTTCCACTGCGCCTTAGTGTGATCTCGGAAAATCAGAAACATTGAGGAAAATATTTAGTTTCCGGCTAAAGCTAACTTTGAGCCACAAGGTTAATTTTTTAAAATGTTTAGCTTTTCAACTAAAGCTAACTTCGAGCCGCAAGGTTCGTTTTTTTTGTATGTCTGTGTTGGGGTTTGTGTTTTCTTGTTTTGTAGGGAAAAAGAGCCTTCTCAAAGCAAGCACGCAACCCAAAACATCAACCACCCCCTCTCTCTCTCTCTCTCTCAAATTTTTTTTATAGCTCACTTGGTGCAAAGCTAATTTATGAGAGTAGAGGTCTTGGGTTCAAGTCTCCATTTTTTGGGGGCAAATTTTTTCATTCCCGCACTTCGTCGACGACTTCATCAATTTTTTTCAAAAAGCCATAACTTCTTCATCCGGAAGCCGTTTTCAGAACCATTTTTTTTGAAACGGCCTAATTTTTCGAGATCTTTCCATTAGTACACTTAGTTTCAGCATCTACAGCTTCAGTTTCTGTTAAAAATGGAAAGTCCATGCCAGGTCATTCTTGATAACACTAACTACTTCCAATGGTGGTCCTATATTGTGGATTTACTTAGAAGTAAAGGTATTTACAGAATAGCCACAGGCCAAGAGACCAAACCGAAAGATGAAGACAAGGCAGCTAAATGGGAAAATAGACAAGACCAAGCACGTGGGTTGATAGGGATGTCTATTTCTCCAGATCTTAGATTCCATATTGCAGAACTTGATACTCCTGATGAAGCACTGCAACAAATTACTAAGGTCTTTGGAATTAAAAATGAACTTAAAGCCCATCAACTTGAAAATGAATTGCTTACATTGGACCCCAATAATTTTTCTTGCATTGAAGATTTTTTGTCCAAATTCAAGACCCTTAGACTTCTCTTGGAAGGTGTTAAGGTTAAGAAAGAAGATAGTAACCTTATCTACTCCATTCTCACTAAGTTGGGACCAGCCTATTCTGTGTTTGTTTCCACCTTCCATTCTACAAGAGAAGCCTTCATTTCTCAAGGAAAAACCTAAAAGCCCCCTTCCTTTGATTCCTTTTGTGATTCTTTAATAAGAGAACAAGAAAAACTCTTACACCTTGGTCTTCTTTATCTTGGAAACTCTTCTAAGAAAGCATTAGCCGCCTAGCAGCAACCAAATCCAAAGAATCCTAAGAAGTTGTATCCTAAAAAGAATGGTCCTAAACTAAACAAGTGTCCTAAGCAATTTCAGCCTCAAAATGAAAAATCATTTCAACAAAATGATAAGACAAATAAAATCAAAGGGAAGAAGACTGATAGACATTGCAACTTTTGTAATCGAGATGGCCACTTAGAATCCAAATGCTTTAAGAAGATGGAAGCCTTGGAAGCAGCAATGAAGAAGCATAACATCCATTTGGAGCAATCTTCAACTTCAACTTCATCTTCAGGAATGGCACTTTCTGCATGTGGTTGTCAAGCATCTCGGTCTGGCTATGCACTAAATGTATCTTCTTCTTCTCATTCTCATGAGTGGCTCATTGATTCTAGAGCTTCTTATCACAAGGCCAAAAACAAAGCCATGTTTTCTTCTTTAAATGATTGTAACACCAAAAATATATATGTTGGTGATGATAGATCTCTTAGTGTTGTAGGGACTGGAACTGTTCATCTAGACAATGGTTAGTTTAATGATGTATTATGTGTTCCAACCTTATCCTGCAACCTTCTATCTGTATGTCAGATAACCCATTCAGGTGAAGGTAAAATCGTTGAATTTTCACCTCACGATGTTGTAATTAATGACCTAAGAGATCCTAGACAGATTTTAGCTACTGGCATTGCTGATGATTCTACAAGCTTGTATAAGTTTCACAACTTTGGGTCATCAAATCTTCCCTCAGTATTTTTTGCTCATAATGGTGAAGTGAGCAAACTTTGGCATGAGCGATTTGGTCACTTGAACTATCGCTCTCTTCAGAATCTATGTAAAGAAAATATGGTGACAGGTCTTCCCATGGTATCTTGCAGAGATGGTGTTTGTTCCGGATGTGTACTCGAAAAACATCATCGGGACAGTTTTGAAAAACATGCCTCTTGGCACACCTCAGCCCCTTTAAGGCCTTTGTTGAAAAACAATCTGGACATCAAATTCTTAAGCTAAGATCTGATAATGGTGGAGAATATGTTAAAAACACATTCATCAACTTTTGCACTGAGAATGGAATTCAAATGCAACATACTGTTCCATATACTCCACAACAAAATGGTGTAGTTGAAAGGAAGAATCACACCTTAAAGGAAATGGCTAATTGTATGCTTCAATCTAAAGGACTTGGTCTTAATTATTGGGCAGAAGCAATTAACTGTGCAAATTACATAATAAATCGCACTCCTACTAAGGTTTTAAAGAATATCACTCCAGAAGAAGCATGGAGCTCAATCAAACCAGATGTAAGTCACTTTCGTGTTTTTGGAAGTGAAGCATGGGCCCATATTCCAGATGAGAAACATAAAGCTTTAGAACCAAAGAGTGAAAAATGTATTTTTGTTTGATATTCTGAAGATGTCAAAGGATATAGACTTATTCCACTGAAGTCCAAAAATGTTATCATTAGAAGAGATGTAAAGTTTGATGAAAATATATCGGCCTGCGAGCCCAGTTTGGCGGATGTGCCACCTCTCCCTATCTCTTCTACTTTTGAAAATATTTCTTCTTCAGATGATGAAAGCGAGGATGAAAATCCTTCCCCACCTTCTCAGGATCCTCCTTCAGCTCCTCAGCTTCCAAAATGGGTCCGTGCTACTCGGGATGCAGCAGGTGATCTTGCCGGTGATCCTACAGATCAGCGACGTACACGTTCTCAGTTCGAGAGAGACTCTTCTTTACTGGCTCAAGCTTCAGTGAATTATGATCCTGACACCTTTGCAGAAGCTTCAGGACATCTAGATTGGGAAGCAGCTATGAATGAAGAATATCATTCATTATTGGCAAATGATACATGCGATCTTGTTCCTCTACTAAAGGGACGAAAACTTGTTAGATGCAAATGGGTTTATAGAACCAAGTATGGACCAGATGGGAAAGTTGATAAACATAAAGCTTGTCTTGTTGCTAAGGGTTTTTCACAAGTTGAAGGCATTGACTATACTGAAACCTTCTCCCCTATTGCCAAAATGAACTCTATCCGCCTTGTTCTTTCCCTTGTTGCCTCTTTCAAATGGGAAGTCCATCAGATGGATGTTAAATCCACCTTCTTGCATGGGGACTTGCATGAAGAAATCTATATGGAACAACCTATTGGCTTTATACAAATAGACTCTAGCCTTGTATGTTGACTTAAGAAATCCCTTTATGGTCTCAAGAAAGCTCCTCGAGCTTGGTATGCCAAAATGGATAACTTTCTTTTAGAATCTGGCTTCTCTAGGTGTCATTCTGACAATACTGTCTACACCAAGAAAGTGGGCAAGTCCCTTATTATTCTTGTTCTTTATGTTGATGATCTTATCCTGACTGGTAGTTATCCCAACCTTATAAACCATGTGAAGTCTAGCCTTAAAAAGAAGTTTGAAATGACAGACTTAGGAAACTTACATTATTTTCTCGGTCTTCAAGTCTTGCAATCCAAAGAAGGTATTTCCCTTTCTCAGTCCAAGTATGCCTGTGATATTCAACGCCACTTTCACATGGAAGACTGTAAGCCAGCCCCTTCTCCCTTTCAGTCTGGAGTCAAACTTTCAGTCACTTGTACTTCTCTTGAAGTTGATGCTACCTTATACCGTCAACTTGTAGGAAAACTTTTGTATCTAACCCATACTCGTCCTGACCTTTCCTTTGTTGTTGGCCTTGTTGCTCGGTTTATGCGAAACCCACGTGAAAGTCATTGGAAAGCAGCTAAAAGAATACTTCGTTATGTTCGAGGTACAGTTCAGTTTGGGATTCATTACAGTGATGAAGCATCTCCTCTATTGGTTGGTTTCACTGATTCCGATTGGGCTGGTGACCCTGATGATCGGAAATCTACTGCAGGTTATGTGTTCACTCTTGGTTCAGGACCTATTACATGGGCTTGCAAGAAACAAGGTGCCATTTCTCTTTCTTCAGTAGAAGTAGAATATCGTGGTGTCGTAGAAGCTAGTAAGGAAGCCTTGTGGCTTCGTCAGATCCTGTCAGAGTTTGGCTTTCAGCAGCAGCATTCGACTACACTTTGGTGTGATAATCAAAGTGCCATTCAGCTATGCAAAGATCCAGTCCAACATCAGCGCAGCAAACACATTGAACTGCACATGCACTTCATCAGAAAGCTCATTCATGACCATGTTCTTGAAGTGCAATATTGTTCAATAGGTGATCAAGTTGCAGACATCTTTACAAAGGGTCTCACAGAGGCGAAGTTCACTAAACTTCGATTTATGGTTGGAGTTCAGCAAGTTGTCACTAAGGGGGGATAGGCTCTAGTGCCTCCTTCCTTCTCCTATTGTGTCATATTTGTAAATCCTTCAATCCTATTCCAAGTTGTTCTTAAGGGGGGATGTTAGGATATTCCGACACATAGGAAATAGTTAAGTAAAACTTGGTCTAGTATAGAGTTAGGTATAGAGTTAGGTAAAGTGTGTTTCTTTACCTTGTACATTTTGTAACTTACAATCCGACGATCACGATATGTAGTGATCCGACGGTTCATTCTCTCCTCGGTATTAGCGACACTTGATCCGTGGCTTAACACCCGATTGGTCCATGATTTCTATTTAAAGCGCATGGAGGGTCATTTGTAGGGTAATCGGTCTATGAGAGAAGCATATGTAAATTTTCATTCTTTTATTAATAAATTGCCTGAAGTGGCCGCGTTGGCTCAGGCCGTGGACTGTTTCCCTCTTTGAGGGTTTTAACCATGTCAAAATACTGGTGTATTGATCTGTGATCTGTTTGTGAGCGGTGTCCTTTGGTGTTCTGTCTGAGGAACTTACCCTGTAAATTCCTACAGAAGGGTCAAAAGTACCAAATTTATTCACAAGTCTTTTGATGTTGGAATAGGTGCTCTGGATAAGGGCTAAGAGTCTGTAAATGAAGAGCTTGTACTTGGTATTCTTGATATTCCACAGAGAAGGCTTCATTGAATCTTTGCTTTCCTTACAAAGAAGGTTGATAAATGAACCATCCAAAAACAAACCTTTGCTCTTCCTATGATTCCTATGCACAAGGTTATAGAGACATGTTGAGATCACTTAGGTTGTAGATATAACGCATTTCTTCTCAAACCTAAAAGAGGATCAATACTATTGCAAAATGTAATTGGTGCTTGAGGATTATTTTAGTAAGAGAACGTTCGTAAGATGATAAGATCAAGAGATGTCAGAAGACTGATGCTATAGAATATCATCAATACTGATTTCCCAATTGGGCCAGTGACATTAAATTTGATAGATGGCTTACAATAATTTGATTTTTGAAGTGGCCACACATGTCAACCATCACATCCATTTTCGAGAATCTAACGGTTGAGAATTCTCTGAAAAATAAATCCATTGTTGTATAAATGTCATATTATCCACCCTCTGTTTTTGAAAAGCATGAGCCTTCCTCTCATTTCTTCCATGACATTACCGAAAGTTAGCAGGTTTAGCATTACATTTTAGGATTCCCTAGTTTCCACTAAAAAAAAAAATCAATTTTCAGGGTGCTGAATCAATGTGAGTTCATGGTGGGTGTAGAAGCATCTTCATATTTAAAATCAAGGACCTTTACATATATTCAATTATCTGGTTATGATGGGTTAATATTAGCTAAGGTTTTGAAAGCTGATTGGACTTGTATCGAAGTTTTGAATTATTGTGAATTATAGATCCAGGGCTAGATTTCTCAGAGATTTTTTTCTTCAAAATTTTTCTATTTGAGATGCAGTTTGTGTTGATTATGATTCTCTTTCTTCTTTTTCAGTTTGACAACTTGTATGGATGTAGGCACTCTCTCCCAGATGGTCTTATGAGAGCCACATATGTCATGATTGTTGGTAAGGTTGCTGTTGTTTGTGGGTTTGGAGATGTTGGCAAGGGTTGTGCTGCAGCCTTGAAAGTCGTTGGAGCTAGGGTCATTGTTACAAAGATTGATCCTATCTGTGCCCTGCAAGCACTTATGGAAGGCCTTCCTGTTCTCACCCTTGAGGATGTAGTTAGCACTGTTGATATCTTTGTGACAACCACTGGCAACAAGGACATCATCATGGTAGATCACATGAGGAAAATGAAGAACAATGCCATTGTTTGTAACATTGGTCACTTTGACAACGAGATTGATATGCAAGGCCTTGAAACTTTCCCTGGTGTTAAGAATATTACCATCAAGCCTTAGACTGATAGGTGGGTGTTCCCTGACACCAACAGTGGCATCATTGTTCTTGCAGAGGGACTTCTGATGAACTTGGATTGTGGAGGTGGCCACCAAAGTTTTGTCATGTCTTGCTCCTTTACAAACTAGGTAAATATTTCTAATGCCCTGCAACCATTGCTTGTACATACTAGATTTCTCAGGCATACCAATCCCTTGATTATATTGTTGTGTATGATCCATTGCTACATAGGTGGATGTTCCATAGATGGTGCATAATCTCTACTTTTTGTTGTAGGTCATTGCTTAGTTAGAGCTTTGGAATGAGAAGAAATCACGGAACTATGAGAAGAAGGTTTATGTGGTGTTTAAGCATCTAGATGAGAAGGTGGCTGCTCTACACTTGCCCAAGTTGGGTGCCAAGCTAAAAAATCTTCTCCTAATGAGGTAGAGTATATCAATGTGCCTGTTGAGGGACCTTACAATCCTTCTCACTACCAATACTGAAAAGATATGACATTTGCGGTGGCTTGTTGGACGAGGAGCAAATGTCCTAGTTGTTTGCAAATAAAATAAACTCTAGCATTTATTTTTGGCAGCTCTGTTGTTTCAAGCGGCCTTACAAGCCTCCTCACTACATACTACACAGATGAAATTTTGGGCGAGACATTCTTGGTGGGTATCAAGTAGCAATCCTCCTCGACATATAAAGATTTGGTCTCTCTTTGTCGGCATCTCCATTGTTTGGGTAGAATTACAATACAATTTTTCTATAGCTTGTATGTGCGGCTGTTGAATTTCTTGCAGCATCACATCAAACATCTCGTTTTAAGGAAGCATGGGCTTGCAACACCCAAACACCAAAAACCCGTGCACATTTCTCGGGACCTACTTGTATGGTAGATATTATAGTGATGTTTTTAATAAATCATTTTACATACTCTTGTTGTTTTTTTGCCCAGTTAAAATCCTACTCCTTCTCTTAAAAGTTACCATGATATTGAGCTAATATTAGGCATGGATTTGCTTCTCCAAACTTCATATCATACTCTTGATTTCTCTATCATGTACCCTATGGTCAAAATTTTGTGTATTGTATTTTGAGAGACACACTATTTTTCCAATTTTCATACAAGGAATTAACTTTTGTTAACTCTATTTCCTAATTTCCATAGGAGGATGGTTTATCTTCAGATGGTAGCAAATGGCATTGGGTGGTTGGAATAATGGTTTGAGTTACTTTTGTGAAGTTGTTCCTCGTAATGTATTTTCAAAGTTTTACTAATGAGATTGTGAATGGATATGCATATGCTCAAGATCATTTCTTTGATGTGATCACCAGCACAATTGGTCTAATTGCTGCTATTCTTGCAAGTACTCTGTGCTAGTGGATAGATCCCGCAGGAGAAATTGTGGTAAGCAGTTCTTTGACCTTTTTCTTTACAGTTCATAGTTTGCAACTTTTCACATGTTATGCTTATCTATTTTGTTGAGTGTGCGCCATGGTTTCTTGGCACTGACTACTGAAGAGTAGTTTGTCTTCCATTATGTCATCCTCTCCATTTTATAATCAATGTCCACTTATTTAATAAGAAACTTGCTGTTGTTTTTTCATTATCATGATATTCCTTTACATTTAGTAGCAACATAGATGGAATTTTTAGCACATGTTTTCGGTCATCAGTACTCTTCACTGTCATAAACAATGGGTGGTATGGAACTCCGAAGCCATAGAGGACCCAATAATTGTGGAGCTAGGATGGAGCCATGAATCTATCCAACTTAAAATTCAGAGGAAAAACATACTATGGGTTTATTAACTTTTAAGTAGGGAGAACTGATTGCAAAGGTGCAAGAGAATATATCCACTCCATTTCATATATTTTGCTTTGATAACGAGTTAATCGCAAATTGTGGATTCACAAATCATTATTCTATTTGTTTTACGTTTGGAAATCAAGACATTTCGTTATAGAATGTTATATGGGTGCATATACACAATAATAGACACATACATGTGTGGAGAAGAAGATGAAGAAAAAGATTTCTTAACGTGGAATGAAATCTCAACACAGGGATATGCTACTGTAGCAAGATAGCTTGCATACATGAACATTTAACTCTATATTAATAGAAGATTTTGAAATTTTTTGCTAGACATATAATTCACCTCTCTTTGAACCTTTTGGGGCAATTTCTAGTTTTAGTAAGTTTAAAATATGGTCTACATGATTATAGTTTTTATAAAGATTAGAGATCGTGTCTCAATTTTTTTTTTGTTTCTTTTTTTGTTTTTAAATCAATGGCTATAAATGTAGTTTTCAGGATTGCCATAACTCTTCACGTAATTATTTAAAGTATGCTAGCTCAGTGGAAGAGTGCTTGCCTTACAAGCAGGAGGTTGGTGGTTCGATTCCACTGTGCACTAACATGAATTAATCAACGATTTTGTAGTTTATTTTAATTAAATGTTTTTTATATCAAATTATTTCAATGGTGATATATTTCTAGATTCATTGTTTTATATTAACTCTAGAGAGACAAAAGAGATCTTTAAATAAAAAATTTATTGTCTCTAGAGAGACAAAAATGAAATTGTCTCCTAAGAGACAATAATGCTTGTCTTATATATTTTCTTTAAAGAGGCATTTTTTTTAAGACAATAATTTTTTAGACACCCACCTAAAGACAATATTTAAGACAATACACAAGTTTTTTTTTTTTTTTTTTGTATCAAGTTAATACAATTTACCTAAAAATTGTCTCAAATATTGTCTTAAAACCCCCCTTTATGTAGTAGAGTTAGGATCAAAATATCATAGATGTTATTATTATACAGGAGCTCAACAAGATATCATGGAGGACATTTACAGGTAGTGCATACTTGTATCTTGTACTGTAACCATGGAGGACATTTTATTTAATCTCTTACTGTACTTAGGATTGAAAGATGATAGATTTTATTATTATATATGAGCTAAACAAGATTATCATGGAGGACATTTACTGGTAGTGAGTCAAGGTCACCTAGGTCAATCGTCCAAGAGGGTTGTGCCCAAAGATGGTTTTCTAAGATGAGTACTTGGAGTTGAGAGAGGTGCTCATTGTTCGATACAATATAAGTTTCACCACTAGATGCATGCTCTTCGCATTCCTCTAGGCCAATTCAGAGTAGGTTCTCATAGACTTTGGGTAGAGACAGACCACTAGGTGGATAGACTAGACAGACTTTGTCAGTTATGTCATTTACAGGAAGTGGAGAGCAAGGTGCACTTCATTCTTGGATGTCGTGTCTACTACGTGATCAGAGGAAGGTTTGATTGCTTGTTTGGAGATTCTCGGACTCTCGTGGACTTTTTCAGGTATCCCAATGAGAAATGTTTGGCCTTATATATGCAGAAGGCTCCTAGGTTTTGAGCACATATTCTTCAGCCTCAAACCAGACCCCACACAGAGGATCACCACATTTTTCAGGCAACTACCTTCAGACACGGGCACCAAGAGATCGAATGATACCATTACGTATCGAGACTCGAGATCAGTGAGGATCCATGGGACCTCACCCTACCACACGAGATCTCAAATGCAGTTCAGTATCAGATCCGTTTGTGGGAGCCAAGCTAAGTCCTCCAGCATTCAACACCATGCTACCCCCAGGAAAATATTTAGTCGAAACTCTTCACTTGCCATCGACTCTTCATAGAGCCAACAAAGCTTCTTGAGTTTCTTGAGTGTTGTTCATTCAAAATCAGATATTAGGAGAGATGGGTCTAATCTTGAGACCTATTAGCTCCTGGATCTTCTATGCTAGGGCCACATGTTAATTTACTTTATGCATTGTAACTTTTATAAGAGACACTTTGGTTCTCCCGCATTGACCTACTTTGTGGTCATTAGTTGGACATAAATAGAATTATCTTATCTTATCTTATCTATCATTCAAAGTTCAACGTTATATTTCGTAATGTTATCATAGTTAGAATAATCAATGTATGTTGCACGATTTATGATTTGGAAAATCATGTTATCATGGTTAGAATAATGAATGTATGTTGCAACATTTATGATTTTGAAAATCATGTTATCATGGTTATGAGGAAAATAAATTGAATATGAGATAACAATAAAAATTATATTGATGTGATAGGTTATGTGTTACCATTGTATTCATAATTTCAATAAAAAATGACTTTTTGGAATTTCATTAAAAGAATTGGATTTAGTGTATTTATGTTATATGAATAGGATTGGATTTAGTGTATTTATGTTATATGAATAGGAGATAATAATAAAAATTCTACTGATGTGATAGGATATGTGTTAGAATTGTATTTATAATTAAAAAAAAAATGACTTTTTGGAATTTCATTAAAAGAATTTAATTTAATATATTTATGTTAGATGGGATTCTGTATTTGAGTGTATATAATATATATAAAATTAAAAATTATAAAATCAATTGAATTTGTTTATTATAATCTACATAAAACCTTATAGTAAATGTATTTTGTTGTCTCATTTTCTTAATTTATTTTATTCTCTTTCATATTTCAAATTTAATAAGTGTAATAAAGATAATTTTTCAAAATTTATAATTTCATAAATATGAACATAAGGAACTTTGAATTCATATATTAATATTTTTTTTGGTTTTTCCATACTTAAAAACATGTTTAATAAATATGATTTTTTTTAATTACATTAGAGGATGTGCTCTACATTTATAATTGAATTTATAATCTATTCTTCTAATTATATCATCATCTATTTCAATTTATTTTTTTTATAATCTACTTCATATTTTGATTTTTTTTTGTATTGACAACACAAAATTTAGAATTGCATTTCAAAAATTACTATTTTACAAATATATTTCAAAGTTCACTTGTTTGCAAGTATTCATGTCTATAATTTCAGTTATGTGCCCAATTTTGAGTTTAAACATAACTATTTAATTGCATATTTAATCAAATTTTTAAATTAGATTTGTTATCTTCAAAAAAAATTCTCTTCATATTTTAAATTTTAAAATTACATTTCAAAATTTAATATTTCACAAACACATTTCAAAGTTCATTGTTTCACCATTATGGACATTATAATTTGAGTTATATGTACAATTTTATGTTTATATATTTATATTGTGTTGTTATTTTGGGCACTAGCGGAACTTTAGAATTGTATTCCAAAATTTATTTTTTAACTAGATATCTATAATTGAATGCGCAATCAAATTTTCAAATTAATTTTATTATCCACTTTACATTTTAAGGATCCACTCTTCAACAAAGATAAATTTTAGAATTATATTTCAATATTTATTATTTTTCAAATATAGATATCTCTAATTTAAACTAAATGTATGACTTCTAATTTATAAATGGTTGTTTTGTTGTTACTTTCCAATTGGCATTTTAAAATTTCTATGGTTAATAAAAATAAATTTTACAATTACATTTCAAAATTTGTTTTCACAATGATGATGGATAATTTGATGCATATCCATTTTTTTTATAATTAATTTTTGGATGCACTTCATATTTTAAAATTTGTATGTTCAATAAATACAAAGTTAATATAATATTTCAAAAGTTAAATTGAGTTATAAGTATAACTTGGAATCTATATATTTATGATGATGTTATTTTCTAATCTATATTAAAAAATTTAATGTTTCTCTACTCTTCCAAAGCCGTGTATATTTATAATGGTTTACATGTGTAATTTAGAATTTATACTCTACTCTTTCAAAACCATGTACATTTATAATGGTTTACATGTGTAATTTAGAGGGTATACCCTACTCTTCCAAAACCACGTATATTTATAATGGTTTACATGTGTAACTTAGAATTTATACCTTTATACTATTATGTTGTGATGTTCTTTCTCACTTTACATTCTAAAATTTACCTTTAGTGAAACTACACATTTTAAAATTCAGCTTCAAAATTTATTATTTCAAGAATATGGACATGTATAATTTAGTATATATACAATTAATTGTATATTCTATCTCATATTTTCAATCATTTTTGTTTAATAAATATAGATTTCAGAATTATATTTCCAAATTATTATTAGAACAAATTAAGCATTTATAATTAATTTTCTTAATTAATTTGATTTTGTATTTTACTTTTGAAGGCTTTTATGTTTAAATCAAATGAATTTTAGAATTGCATTTCAATATTTACTATTTAACAAAATATAAAAGTTATTTATATATAAATTTTGAATTTATATATTTATGTTGTGTTCTTATTTTCCCTTTTACATTTTAGATTTTTTTATGTCTAATAAAAATGTATTTTATAGTTATATTTTAAAAATCATTTGCTTAATAACCATAACTTTTGAAAATTCATTTCAAATTTTCCTATTTCAAAAATATGGACGCATGTAATTTAATGCACATACATTTTTCTTTAAGTTCATTTTACTATCTACTTTATATTTCAAAAAAAATAACTATGAAAGCTTATTTATATTATATTATTGATATTATTTAATAAATATGGACATAAACAACTTTGAATTTATATATTAATTTTCATTTCTATACTAAATTTATTAAAATAATTGAATGCATAAATTTTTATTAAAATAACCTATGTGTCAATTAAACTTTAGGGAGCTAGCCACCCAGTGCATTCACTCCCTTATGGGCCCCAGGACCTCAACAATTTCATTAAAATAACATATAGGCTAAAGTCCAAGTTATTAGAGATTTTCTTTGTAAGCCCATCTTGTCGTCAACTAACATTCTATGAACTAGAGGGCACAGTTTAAATGTTATATACATAGGGAGGATAATATGGGGTACAAAGGGAGGCACCCAAGGGAATAATGTAATAATGTGAT
The DNA here is from genome assembly GCA_031772625.1 of Pinus tabuliformis. NCBI lineage: Eukaryota > Viridiplantae > Streptophyta > Pinopsida > Pinales > Pinaceae > Pinus > Pinus tabuliformis. The sequence goes on along the minus strand of CM062819.1, from coordinate 86,281,662 downwards.
GGGTCATAGTAATAAATAAGGTGGTTAACATGTATCATGTACGGGACCACAAGTAGTTAGTAATAATGTAATGGGCCTATGGTATTAGGTAGATGGTATTGAGGAAACCATGATAATGACTCATGGTATTGTATGTATGAGACCTATATAGAGGCTAGATACTCCACATTGAGAGGTGTCAAGGATTATTGTATGAACAGGCGTATGGTTTGTGGAGTGTTCTCCTTCCTTAAGGAGTGAATGTATGGTGTTGCTCTACCTTAAGGTTTTTAATCAATAAAGAATCATTTCTATCCATTTCTATCTTATTATTTCTGGGTATATTTCTATTATAATATATTTATGAGTTTAGAGCTATAACAAGTGGTATCGGAGCACTTTCTTGGGCAAAAGTGGAGAAATGTTATATACCTAGGGGGGATAATATGGGGTACAAAGGTAGGTACCCATGGAAATAATGTAATAATGGGATGGGCCATAGTAATAAATAAGGTGGTTAACCCGTATCATGTAAGGAACCACAAGTAATTAGTAATAATGTAATGGGCCCATGGTATTAGATAGATGGTATTGAGGGAACCATGGTAATGACCCATGGTATTATATGTATGAGGCCTATATAGAGAATAGAGACTCCACATTGAAAGGTGTCAAGAATTATTGTATGAACAGGCGTATGGCTTGTGGAGTGTTCTCCTTCCTTAAGGAGTGAATATATGGTGTTTCCCTAACTTAAGGGTTTTAATCAATAAAGAAGCATTTCTATCCATTTCTATCTTATTATTTCTGGGTATATTCCTATTATCATATATTTCTAGGTTTAGAGCTATAACAAATCAGAGCACTTTCTTGGGCAAAAGTGGAGAATTTTTTTTTATTTTTTGTAGGAACTTTCTGGGGAAGCAATTTTTCAGATCAGATCAGTATGTTTTGGGGTAAAATCTATAGAATCTAATTGCAGATCTGGATTTTTTTGGAAAAAATACCTGATTTCAAAAAAAAAATCGACCAAATCGGAGTCCGGATGAAGGAGATATTCCTGATTTAAAAATCAGTGGTGTTGTAGATAATTTTGCAGGGCAGTGAGTTTGCGGAGCATATTTGAACATCCTAGTGCAAGATCTGTAGAATATAATTGAAGATCTGGATTTTTTTTTTGAAAAATTACCCAATTTCAAAAAAAAAATCAGTCAAATCGGAGTCCGGATGAGGGAGATATCGCTGATTTAAAATCAGCTATTTTTCAACAATTTTTGGTGACAATGGGAGAGTTGCAGCGTAGATCTGAAATTCCAATGCTTGGATCAGGATTTCTATCACATGAGAAGATGCAGAATGGTTGTTCCATTTCTGAATACAGGTCATAATAGGGATTCTGAGCAATATTGACCAAACTGTGACAATTTCAAATTTTCACCAAGTAAGTGAATTTTTTTCAAACCTTCATGGCTTCTAGCAAGGAATTTTTTACAGGGAATGATAAGGGTCCTACTATTGAATAATTCATATAGAGTCTAAAGTTCAAATATGGAAAATTTTGGAGGGCTATATTACCAGTTAGTTTCAAAGATGAGGCTGCCAAATGATGGCGATCATTTGACATCGACCAGTTGCTCAAACTCTCAGATGTTGAATATGAAAGATTCATTTTAGACAAATAGTCTCATACTAGAAAAAAGGAGAATGAGACATGAAAGAGGTTATTTTCTACTGGTGTCTCCTTATTGCAGGTTCATGGATTGATTCGGAAGGAGAAAATCATTGTGACTATAAATCCAAGTTGCAAGCAAAATCTCATAAATGTCAACTTGGTAAAAAAACTACAAGTGCCAGCGACACACATGGAGCACACACAGATTAATAATGAGCAGGTGCAAGTTTATAAAGATTTGAAGATTTCTATAGACAAGTATGTATTGCATTCTGATTTTTATGCTTCAGATATGGCTAATGAGGATGTTGTTTTGGGATACCAATGGATGGAATCGGTGGGTACTATAAATATTAATGTACAGAAGAAATTCCTGAAGCTCTGGGATAAAAAGAAGAAAATTACATTACAAGATATTTCCATCAATAAATAGGGAGAGTACATGAAGGTTGAAGTAGAAGATGTTCCAGGGACAAACATATCAGATGATGAAACAGTGGTGATCGACAATCAAACACAAACAGAGGCTGAAGCAGAAAAAGTTACAGGGGATGATACATTAGATGAGGGCTCTGTGGTTGAAGTAATATTGGAAGATAAGACACCACATCAGGCACAAAAACATGCACTAGATAACAGTCAGGCTCTAGTAAGGGGTGAATTAAGGAAAAAGACACCGTGGGTTAAAACTTCAACATATCATCACCCACATCACCCCACAAGACAACAACCAACAAGATGGCAACCAATTAGCCACAAGGACAAAAACCCTCGCATGACAGATAGAGAGGAGTGACGATCCACCTACTACACATCAACACAAAAGAGCTGCCATGGTCAACTTCCATCTCAAGCGAGCGAGGCACCAGCTGGATCGAGGGTTCACCTTTCTCTTGGATGGCTAGATGCACATGCATGGTACCAGTGGACTACTCTTTTGAGTAGATCTTATTATTTGTGTTCTTCCCATGTTTCGAGGACGAAACATGCTAAGGGGGGTGGAATGTTATAAACCTAGGGGGGATAATATGGGGTACAGAGGGAGGTACCCAAGGGAATAATGTAATAATGGGATGGGCCATAGTAATAAATAAGGTGGTTAACCCGTATCATGTAAGGGACCACAAGTAGTTAGTAATAATGTAATGGGCCCATGGTATTAGATAGATGGTGTTGAGGGAACCATGGTAATGACCCATGGTACTGTATATACAAGGCCTATATAGAGGTTAGAGACTCCACATTGAGAGGTGTCAAGGATTATTGTATGAACAGGAGTATGGCTTGTGGAATGTTCTCCTTCCTTAAGGAGTGAATGTATGGTGTTACCCTACCTTAAGGGTTTTAATCGATAAAGAAGCATTTCTATCCATTTCTATCTTATTATTTCTGGGTATATTTCTATTATCATATATTTCTGGGTTTAGAGCTATAACATTAAATATATTACAAAAATGAGGATATTCGTGCTAAACCACCTCTCGTCTACGCAAATTTAAAAAGCTTGATAGATCTAACCCTTCTCAGACTTTCGACCACTTCAGAGTGAGTGAAGTCAACCCAACTCATGAACGAGGGAATCTCACTTTCTCAAAGTAGGTCAACCCCCAACTTTTGTCACGGTGATTCTGTCTCTCTCTCGTTACTACATTCTCTTGTAGGGTGCTTTTCCCAACTTCCCACCACATTAGGGTCGACATCAATCTTTGATTGTGATTACCATAGCAGCAACATATGAGACCGATGTTGAGCATTTCAAATAACCTTGCAAGTTCCTCCTTCCAAGATCTGATAAGCTAATCATCATTAGTTGAAATCAAATCAACAACATATAAGACAATAATAATAAATTAACCTTCTACAAAGATGTGATTGAGGTTTGCATCCGCTTCAATTTTGGTGAAGCCAAACGAGTGATATTTGTGGAATTAATGGAGAAAGTTACAATTAGTTGTTTTAAGGATAGGATTGAGACTCTAAGATTAGGTCTCAGATCCTACTATCTAGCGAGTGGTTGAAACCACGTTGTTAGTGTGAAAGCCTATATCTATTAGGTTCTCCTGATTAAACAGTAGTGTGCATTGTGTGAATTGCTTGGGCACTCTCTAGGTATCTCACCTAGAGAGCCACTTAATTAATAGAGTGCGCATATTTTATCATGGTATCGGAGCTTCAGGTTGTCGACAATGTATGTTGATTGAAGGGTGCGACTGAGGTGAAAGCATCACATGTTTTAGGTGCACAAATCTAATGATCCCACTGTGACTAGAACGTCGTGAATCCGTGCTGTATATGGGCGACGAACTTCACAAGTCCGTGGTTGTAAATCGCACCGATCGTGGAAAGTTAAAAAAATTACTGCATGTTTTTGTTTATTGGAAAGCCTATGGCATGGAAAAAGGGGCACGTTAAACCTCCGTGCCAAAGACCAGATCTGTGGGGAGCACGTGGAGAAATAAGTTTTCGTGTGACTACCATTGATCTATGCAGAGCATTGACGACTGGCATGCAAGGCATTGTTTGGCTGGAGCGCTGAGGTAACGTGGTTCCTCATAGGACATGGTGGAGGCCAGAGATCAGCCAGTGTTGGAGGTTGCATGAGCATGGACACACAGAGGAGCTCACGCAGTGCATCAAAATCTCACACCAACTCTTTTTTCGTGGTGATTGTGGTGGCTGTGTAGAGTGGAAAACAAGCTACATATTGCAGTAGTCGTGTGAGTAGCCACAAGAAAATTGAAGGTCGTATTCATCATTTCTTGCTGCATTCTGCGTTCTGGAAAGATCTGTGCAGAACATCATAGTCGCTATCTGCATGGATTAGAGTGGATCCGCTGCGAGTTGGTTGTCATAAACCAAATCATCAAGGGTATTACACACAACACGGGATCGTCCTTTCCACTAACAATTACTACCTGCATTGGCTTGAATCACAGCAATGATTGGGAACATTGACTTTGACATAGATGTAGGGTTGATCTATTTTCTTCGCTTGTTACTTCTTCAATCATGGAAGAGGCAGAAGATCCGAGGAGTTCGGCTAGACTGGTGCATCTGCCAGGAGATCATCATGTCATTTTGTCTAGGAATCTAAAGCCCACTTGCATCCCATCATAAATTTTTTGGGATCTCCCATCGGTGGTGTGGCAATCCATAATCACCGCATAGTAGTGGTGGCGAAGGAGATCGTTTGGAGAAAGCTGTGTGTAGAAGGTCGTCAGCATGCCAAGGTTGCTGTGAAGTAACATTCGTGGATGGCAGGATTGGAGATCACTAATAAAATGCGTGAATCTCGAGGGTTGTTGATCAAGGTGAATCAACGATTCATCTGCTGGAAGAAATGATCCTTAGACCCACAAAGAATTGCATTTGCATCCTCCTCATCTAGACTCGGTTACATGTCTGGAAGCAGAGTTTGATCATAGTGATAGCGGCAACACTACCCTTGTAGTGACTGTGGTAACATTGAGCAGTTGACTAGTGGTGGAGATATCTGAGTGCTGGTAGAGAATTTGACTGTGGTGGATCGATTTCCAGATCCAAAATTGATAAGGGAGAAAATGGGTATTCAAAGTAAATTGAAAGAGTCTCAGAGAAAACTAAGGATATAGATCTATGTAGAGACATATTCTAACAGGGGAGAGATTCATTGTTATTTGTTGTTTTGGTGTTACAAGTCTTCTCATTCCACTTCCAATCAATAGTGTCTCAGTAATTGTCGAAGCTCGACAGTTCAAAAGAAACAAACTTTGTTGATGTCGGAGATTAAATAATCAGCACACGACTTTACAATAAGGAGGTGGCTCATTGTATATGGAAACTTGCATGCCTTCAAACCAAGAAATATTCATTTAGGAAGATTGTCATTGGTACCTGTCAAAACTCAAAACTCATTGACGATATTGAAGACTATTATACATTTGTTGAACAAATTCATCGGCTTGTTTTTCAAATGGAGGGAGTTGATGCACTTAATTGATGATGCAAGGTAGTTTCAAAGGATTGTATCAAGGGAAGTCATAGGTACAATCCATTTGGTGTGCATTTGTATTGAGTTTTAAAGTGCACAAGGTTTAGATAAATGACAACGTGATTTGGATCTCGATGTTCGCAACTCTTGTATGGTTAGAATGGAATTTGGGTTGAATTCTTCTTTGTCTTGTGGAGCGAATCTTTCCAACCTGAAAGTTTTATTCTTTGGGCAATTTTTGTGGAGAAGTCTCATTTAGATTTTTGTGTATAAGTCTCCTTTAGATTTTAAGATGTGCTTTGAAGATGGTGTCCTAGTTATATTGTTAAAAAAAAAAAAATTGTTTTGGGTGCTAGTTATATTCGTAATCTTACTTATAAATATCAAATGATCCAAAACCACAAAGAACATGCTAACTATTCAATAAACTAATGTCACATATCATGTTCCAGGAACATTAGTCACAAGAATTCTTACTAAGGTCAAGCTCATGTGAAAATTCTTAAAAAAAAATAAAATAAAAAAGACCTTGGTCTCCTTAAAAACACTTTATACAAAAATTACATGCAAACAAATTCTTAAAACAAAGAAATATACAATGAAACAAACATAAAACAAAGATTTTATCATAGAACTCAAAACTTGGAAAACCAAATTTATTTTTCATTATAATATTCCAATGTTACAATACATTATATACATGTGGAAGCATTCATAAACATCAATCCATTAACCCTGGATTAGAACATAATGGCCATTTTCTTTGACCAAATCTACAAAATACCATGGGAAAAAACCATCCTACCCAAAACTATGCACAAAAACTATGTTCAAAACCATGGGTAGGTTTTCCCACCATCCTTGGGTCAACCCCCCATCCTTGGGTCTACCCAACTATTATTGGATCCACATAAAAAAAATTCCAGAGGTGCCACTGAGATCTCATGTAAGGGGCTACTCCCTACTACAACTCCCCCACTACACACAATACTAGTTGTGGAAAGAATATCACACCCACCAATACAATCATTATGCCCACTAGAATAAAAGAAATCTAGTCTACCAAGAAGAGAGACAACCCTAGCTTAGAGGCAATCCAATCCCTAGCACACACAAAGAAAAACATGACCTTCAAGATAGTAGTAAAAACAATATCACGTAGATACATACTAATCTAGAAGGGCTAGGAGTCAATGGAAAGTCTCAAAACCACAATTCAGCAACATTAGGGGTTCCCAATAACATAACAAAATATTAGTTACAATATTATAATATTCTCAAATATTATAGGATGCCCTAACCCAACAAAGATAATGAGGAAATGCCATGAACTAACACACAATTAGAGTTCCCTCCACAAACCATAAATCGCAATCAAAACATAGAGATGGCATTCAAGCCAAATGTTGAAGTCATGGAAGTAGCAGCAAAAAAGAACAAAACAATGCCAAGAACTAAAAGATCCCTTGAAACATAGAGCTCTAAACCTTAAAAGGAGCTTCCAAGTACTATAAACTCGATGAATACAACATTGGTTGTTATCAAAGCTGCAATAGGAGTAAGGAAGGGTGTAAAAAAAAGAAAGAAAAGAAAGACAAAGTGGATTATTTATACAGTTATAAAGGATGTTACGCTTACTCTCTAACTAGTTTTTTCTCTTCTTTGCTCTATTACGAAGGCTCTATGTCATTATTGTGACCATTCTACGTAATCATTTATCTTGAAATACATACTAATGAAGTGTTTACAAAATATAATATTATTTCATTTGATAACAAAACTGCCCCTTTTTGGTAACCATTACAAAATATATATATATATATATATATATATATATATATATATATATAAAATAAGTAATAATCATTAAATAATATTTATAACATAATAAAATAATAATAAAAATTGGATAATATTTTTTTTAAAAATTGTAAGCTTGACACATATATCACTACAGGGGAATTCAACCAGTGATTTTCCATGAAAGTGTGTCTTAACAAATTACCCTATCACCATCTATAAAATGAAACATCTTAACAATAATATTTATAATTATAATAAATTTTAACTATAATTATAATAAATTTTAACTCTTTATTATTTTAAGAAAGTATTTGCTAATTATTTAATAATTAAATTAAAATTTTAAAAACTTATGGAGATATAGCTATTTACCTAATAGATATACCATATAGACTGTGAAATAAAAGTAACAAACAGTTCATGGTCACGGTTGTGGAGCAAGTTGCTCGCTTCTGCATGTGGGACAGGAGATTTTGTGAGTAAACCACTGGAGAATGCAATGGGAATGATAAAAATGGTTGCAAGGCAATTGTTTTGCACTCTCACCGTTTGCAAAATCGTCGTGACAAATTGGGCACATCACGTCATCTGCGTTTGCACTGTCGTTCTGCCCAATTATAACGTCCGGCAACCCATCCACGACTTCTGCAGGACTGGTAGTTTCAACAAACTCCTCTCTAAAATAATTCATGGCAATACTGATCAGTTCATGTTCAAAATTGAAATTATATGTATTCTCCTCTAGATGTTGCATGATCTGGCGTCGACTGAACCTGGAATTCCATATAATTTGGGTGGAGTACTGGACTACTCCATTGTCCGGGTTGCGAAAATCCATAAGGTATCGAATTATAATCAAATTTTCAGCGAATCTAAATGTTGTGACATAGTCGTCACTCACATTTTCATTACCTACAATAATTCTATGGCGCCGTACGGTCTCTCCTTGCCATCGATTACCTAATTCACGTACGTCAATATTCTCTGCTAAATTCTCTAATACCCGACGGCCCACCGGAATTGACTGATGAAATGCAGCTCTACTCACATTCCTCACAGTCACACTCGACACCAAGTGTTGCCCAACGCTTTCCCCTTCAATTCTGTTGGTTTGGGTTGTTGTCATGTCCTCCGTTGGATTTTGTAAAGCATTAGAAACAATACCTGCGTTTAGCTCGCCTTCCACGTACCTCATAATACTGAGAACATATTCTCTCTCCCGTATCATATATAATCGGCGTTGTTGCGCGTACATTTGGGCATCTCCATATGTTTCTTCCATTATTTCTAAATGACCAAATTCAAATCTCCGTGTAAAATTTCTCGCATTCGATGAAAAATATGAAGATGCATATAACCTTCGGTGTTGAGAAACCTTGATTTAAGGTGGCGTTATATACGCTATTTTAAGGCGGTTGCAAAGCCGACATTCATTGATTAATTGTAAATTCAAATCACTTCTACCATAAAAACACAGACAAGTTTTTATTATTTGTATTTGAAGTTTGTGGCGATGGAGAATTCATGGACCTCTCTGAAAAAAATGTTTTGAAAATTTAAAAGTAATTTATATTCATTTGAAATGGATTTGAATATTGTGTAAATGGAGAATTCATGAATTTTAACTATTACCTAGGGAAGAAATGTTTACTCTTTTCTAAAGATATCGGCAGTTTTTTTTTTTTTAATAAGGCTACTAGTTTTTTTTTTAATATGGCTAATAAATTTATTTTAGTTAAAGATCAATTATCTATAATTAAGTTTTAAATTTTAAATTATTTTTAGAAGTTATAATTTTATTTTTTTGTGTGTATAGAATAAGAAGTGATATTTTTTTTGCACAATCAAAAATAAAATGTTTAGAACCAGATTTATACCTGCCCCTTTCACCTTTGCCTTCATGAGGAGGTGAATTGAATGAAGAAGTGGGTCTCATTAGAACACCAACAATCTCTTCAAGGCTCTCATAGTCTCCCCAACTCTCTGGTTCAAGTGTGTGCCTCTGAACACCTGCATCGTGCAAATGATGTTTCAAGTTATTGCATTCTTCTTGAATACAATCTTCACACTTTGCAATGCAACCCCTTCTTGGAGTTGTTTAAATGGCCTTGATGGCAGCTTTGGAACACTTTCCATAAGACTGTCCATAGCCAAGACCCAAATACTTAGGCCTTTTCTCAACCATTATTGGTTCAACAATACCTTGTGCATGCTTGCCCAAGCCTCTTCCTTCGTAGCCCATCTTGGACGTTAACTTGGAACCTATGCCTTTGGTATTTTTTTCAAAAGAACTAATATAAGCATCCTCAGAGGAATTTGAAGACAAAGAATGGTTTACCTCTTCTTCAAGCTGATACTTGATTAAGGCTTCTTGGGCAACAAAGAGCTGGGTCTCCAACTCATGCATCCTTTTCAGGTTCATATTTTCAATGTGAAGTTGCCTCTCCATTTCCTGCAATTTGTCAGAAAGAAATTGCCTCTCTTCCTTCATGGACTCCATCTGCTCTCTAAGTATGCTGCTCTTCCTTCCATCCTCATACATTTCTCTCACCATATCCATCATCGTGGACAATTCTTGCTTCATGTCTTCATCAAAGAGTCTTGTGATGAAGAAAGAAGAATTCGAGGACTCACTTATAGAAGTTGTCATTATGCCAATGACTTCTTCTTTTTTCTTGTCCTCCTTGCACTGAGCTACCAATAGCTTTCTCTTCACCTCTGCAAACTCAAACAATAGTCAGTGAGCAAAATAAGCATACAATCAACCTATGACTGTTTAAACACCTTTTAGACAAGCAATCCTTGCTCTGTCAATCAAGCATTCTGATGTAACCTTCTTGAAGGTGTGGTTAATAAAAACTCAAGCTCCGACACCACCTGATCTAAAAATGGGGCTCTTAGGCTTCTTGTGCAATTTACAACAACCTCTCCCACTTCCAAAGCTTAAAAATTCCCAAGTCACAAATGATTAACTAATGCAGAATTAAATAGGTGCTTGAAAATATGGTGTATGCTTATATTTGTGTTAGAACTGTTTATATGCTTTTAATATGATGTTGTTATGCTGATACAACATATATATGATAGTAAACAATGCAGCAATAAAACAAAACACACAGAACAACAATTTAATATGGATTTCACCAAAAATTCTTGGGCTACATCTCCTGGAGCTCTAGTCAACTTCACTAGGCTCTTTGGGATTATGGAAAAGTTCTTTTCACAAGCTCTTACTCAACTCCACTGTTTTACATAGAAAAATGGGTTTAGACACCATTTTATTCCTGGCTCTTGAAGCTCTCAACTGTTGGCTCTCACTCTGGCTCTCGGCTTTGGCTCTGGATCTTGGCTCTGGCTCTTGCTCTTGGCTCTAGCTCTTCGGCTCTAGCTTCTTTGGCTTTCTGCAACCTTCTGCTCTCTGGATTTCCACTTGAACTTCAAGTGACCCCAAAGGCTCCCTCAGCTGCTCTGTGCAGTAGCCTTTCGGCCCTCTCTGCTCTCTTGCAGCTCCCTTCTGCTACTTGCTTCCTCCTGTTCTCTCAATCGTGCTCTCTAGCTCTTTTGAGGCATTTTCTGGATTTTTGGCTTCCTTGGCCGTTTATCTGCGATTCATTGTCCCTCTGCGGCTATGTCACTTCAAAATCCATCATTTCCTATAAAAATTATTGCTACTACGTGGTATGATGATCAGGAGCGGTTATAGAAGGAATCAGGGCCACTTCATAGGCGAAAATCCAAACATTGGGGAAATTTCATTACACAGATAATTTCTAAAAAATACACTATCAGACGTGTATTCCGGACATGAAACTCCCTTCAATCTCCCTAAATCCCTATCAGGTCCGCCATTAGGCATTAAATCGCATCGCAAAAGCATATTGGGCAAAAATCTCAAATACACAGGAAATCACTGAAAAACCCAACAAAATCCTTTTATCACACTTGAAAACTTATCGCATCCACCCTATAATCGCATCAGGTCCGCCTTTGGCTACTGACACAACCTCCACCATCGATCTGCGTGGTCTCCAATCCAACAGTCATAATGAAATTTCGGGTGGCTTAAGGGTACAGAGGTTACCCGCCCAAAAAGGCAGTTTTCCTCTCTCCTCCACCAGCCACGTGTCGACTAGTCAGTGGGATCAGGTGGAGCCAGCCCAAAACTGTTCCCCACATGAGGCCCACCTGAAATCGGCCTTTATGGAACTCAAATTCTATGTAATCGGGCTCATAACTCCCCTTCCGGTCCCTTTTACCGCTTCGAGCATCGTTTCTTTATATTTGGTTTTTTCACTGAAAATCGTTAATGCACAGAAATTCCCATTTACTGGATTTTCAAATTTTATAAATTATGCTTATGAAATCCGTCGGGTCCGATAATTGCTGATTGTCGATTCAATCTTGGTTGTCCATTCCGCTCGCGATCTAACGACTGAGATTGCATGTTGCAATCGCTTATCGCATATCGCGTCGCACACGGCCCGGGGGTTCTGTGAATCACCGATGTCGATTCGTTGATCTGATCATCGGTGATTGGCGCATCGTGTGATCACAATCGCCGATTCCATGGTCCCGATATTGCATGTATGTCTACCTCCAATCCGATCAGATTGACGGATCAGAGAGTCCTCCGCCTTCACTTAAATCTGGCACTTTGCATTTTTCCGATGCAATTTCCCTTTTTAAGGGTTGTTTTCCATTTTTAATGGGTTTTTCTCTTTCTCCAAAGAAACGTGGCATTTTCTGCATGTGATAACTTCTGCATCCTAAGTCCATTTTAGCCCATTCAACTTGTAGTAGATTCAGAAGGAAAAGATCTCTCCAATGGGGCTATTTCCAGGAAATTCCTTGGACTTTCATTTGTTCTCTGTGAGGACCACTTAGACTTAGGAGTCTATCCAAAATCCATTTTGGATCAAGAGACAAAGGGAATGTGAAGGAAAAGTGGGAAAGAGGGAAAAGGGATAGGGTGATTTTAGGGCTGTAGGGCTAGGTGTTGAGAGGAGTAGGAAGGAGTTAGGGTTTAGGTAGAATTAGGGAGAATTCTAGGGTCTCAAGATAACAAATGACCAATGATGCTTGCAACTTAGATTTAGCAACCCAAAACTAAGATGAAAGACATGTACTTACTTGTAATAATGGAGAGAAAAACAAATTTGAGGTCTGCTAGAACATTTGGAGGTTTTTGGTCACTTCTGGGAAAAATGCAGTGCCTTCACTCAGAAGCGCAGTGCTATGAAAAAAGCACAACGCCCTTTCAATTTTGCATTGGAAAAAATGGAGAAAAGTGCAACGCCTCCTTCCAAAAGCGCAGCACCAGTCTGTCTCGACCAAAAGTGCAATGCCTGCCTTTTTCACTCAAACTCGACTTTCTTTCTTCTCCCTTTCACTTTCTTGCTTGAAGATAATGAATTTGAAAATGAAGTATGAGGATTTAAATAGAAGGAGATTTTGATTTTTCACTTTGAAAAACCCACTTTTTAAATGTTTCTAGTTTTTTTTCAAAACTTTGTTTTAATGCCTTTTCTTCTTGTATCTTTGCAAGTGGATAAATGCTCAATTTGACTTGAATATTGTAGTGTTTTTTGGTCTTGCAGCAAGGAGAAATAATCTGATATAGCTGGGATCACTTATTACATATAGGAACTTAAAATTACAAATGAAATACAAAATAAACTAAAATACTTTGTTTTCACCTCAAAAACATGTTTTTGAGGTGAAAATAACATTAGGTTTAAAAGGTAATAATTTCAGTAGATATGACTTTCAAACCATCATGCTTGATTTATTGATCATCCTCATACCCTTGCTGACCTTTATTTGCACTTTGAAATCAACTTCTTGACCTTGGTGATGAAACCCTAGACCTAATGAAATCATGCCCTATGACCTAATGAAATGGATTGCAGATTAATTATGAAACCCTTGCGGAAGATAATCTGAAGAAGGATCAGCAAGTATAGTCTATGAGGGAAAGATTTTCTAAAGAGAAAACAACCATCAGTGGATCAGTATATCATGACCTAATGGAATGATGCAAAATTTTCAATATGGGACTCCTGAAATGCATATGCAAAGAGTGAATTTTGATCCCTGATGGAAGTATGTAGATATTGACACTAATAAGACATATAGATAATAAACACAGGATAAAGGAGGAATAAAGAGGAGAATTAGAAGTTGAGGGAATGGAGCATAGGGAAAATTTAGGAGAAGAAGCATATAAAAGCTCTAGAAGCGGGATGCATAACATCACAAGGACAATAGAAATAGAATTTGACTTCACAACCTCGAAAGATAAAGTAGAACAGCTAGAGATGGAATTGGTCACATTTAGGGGAGAAAAGAAATATCAAGAACTTCATATTAGGTTGATAAACTTAAGGTACATGAAGCTAAGCTATAAATATGTAAACTAATGATCTGATTTAGAATATTAGATTGTTGTGCTAAGATACTCCTAAGATTAGAAACAAAATTATTTCATTGTGCTTAAGGATTCATGAATTATTGCGGGTGCAAAATGAGTTTTATGTTAATTTTATGAGAAATTTAACATAAATAAGAGACTGAAAAACAACATAAACATGTATATAACATCATAAAAACACATTACAAGAGGAACATGATAAATGAGTTACCCCTCCTGTGCTATGTCTCCTTGGTCTAGCTTCCAATGGCTTGGGCCTCTCTATTATGCTCAAAAGTGTAAAAAGATGTGATTACAGTGCTAAAAATGCTTCTGAAACCTGCTCCAATGAGTCCATAATACTAAAAAATGGTACCCTAGCCTCTTCCTGCTCCTCATTTGGTCGAAAATTGCCTCACTTATGAATTTTCCCAGTCTTTCCACAATTTCCTCCTCCAAATCTAGCTAACTTCTATTAAAATTCATTATCTGGAGTTAATTATGGAAGTTTCACCAAAATTGGTTGTCCCACCAACGAACCTAGCTATCTCACAGTTAAGGTCGAGTATTCACATGCGATGTGGTTAGGTCCATCTATTAAGGCGATGATTTTGGCTTGTGCCATTTTAGGTGGTGTTCACATTTCGTGGTTAAAGAGGCAGTTAGTGGTGGCAATTTTCTAAGTGGCTAGTGGGAGGGGCGCGGGGCTAGCCTCCTACCCATGGACCTGCCGCTGGCGGCAACAAGGGTTGGGGCTAGACCCCGACTCCTTCCCCCCATAACACTCTAACTGCAACCTTGAATAGGCGTGGGGCTCCATAGAGGTTAAGTTTCATCTCGAGGGTGTCGCAGTAAAGCTTGGTGTTGTTGTGGGTGAGGCTGTGGGTTCAACCCTAGCCTCCCCACTTGAAATTTTATTCATCCTTTGAGAGGGCATGCGGCGGCCTTCGAGCTTGCCACATGTCACCCTATCATTAGTCCACCTATACAACCTTCAACCAATAACATCCTGCCAACTCATTCCTATATGAACATGCCACATGACACACAACCATTTGCTGATGAGATTATGGTGACACCTTAGCTACACAGTTAGCGCCAACTGGGCAACCCAGTCAGCAGTATGGACTGCTGACTAGGTTGTTCCCGTTTTTTCAAACATTTACTTATTTTCCAAAGTGAACAAAACATTTTTTTGAAGCTATACAGTGTATGCTTTACGCGAAACAAGTTGCACCAGATTCAGGACTATGAGCATTACGCGGTAGTTCAAGTTCCACACCATTCTGACAACTTTGATTTTTGAGCATAATTTTCAGCATCTGATCACTCCTCCCCACTCAAAGCCTTTTGGACCCCAAAAGATCACTTTCAGTTGTCAAGTAGGTGACGGTACAGTCTCCCTCGCCTTTCTAATCTCGATCCATTCATCACTGACTTGGAACTTGTGATTGACATGACGCTTGTCCTCCCTTGCTTTATACTTTCCTTTCCTCTTTTCAAGCAGATCTTTCACTGTTTGATGTACCTTTTGGAGTCATTCAATGAACTCTTTGGCTTTTTCCATGTTACTATCAGTAGAAACATCCTTCTTACCAATATTATACAATACATTATGATAGAAATGGTAAACAAATTCCTCTACTTTATTCCTTTGACTCAAGCATGAATGTACATCTTGAAAGTATGTATTTTGCTGAACATAACTTTCATGTAAAATAAAATAATGCTTGAGGAAAGTAGTTATACAAACTATAGGCCTAGAAATTACATCAACAAACTTGTTGCTTATAGCTTTCTTATACCATTTGACCAAGTGGAATAGTAGAAGAAAACCCATCCAATGAAAGTTCCTTTGTCGCTGCAACTTAAACACTCCACCAATGAAAATTTATGAATGAAGTGAAATGGGCTTACAATGTTGCATAACGACTGTTCCCATAGCATAGTCACATACATCAACCTGAAACTTAAATGACCTTTTCGAGTATAGAAGAGAAAGTATAAAGGTCGAATTGATATTTTGTTTTAAAGCATCAAATGCCTCTTATTGTTTGCCTCCTCACTCGAAGAACTTTTGCACAACATCCAAAGAATGAAAATGAGCTACAATAGAAGAAAAATTAAGAAAATATTTTCTCCAACATTGGGTTGCTCCCAAAAAACCTCTTATCCAAATGACTATCTTGAGCATTGACCAATCAATAATGGCATCAATCTTGGAGATGTCTAACATCATCTCACCTTCTCCAATATCATGGCACAAGTACATCAAAGAAGTTTCATCCAACAAATGCTTTGACATATTCAATAACAAATGTTCTTGACATAAGACATCAAGTATTTCTTTCTCATACATGACATGTTCATAATGAAACTTTTTGAAAATGAAAATGTCATCCAATTAAACTGTCATGTATAGAAATGGCTTCAACACATCTTTGTTCATATGCATGAAATTAGTAGGAGCATGGAAGAGACCAAAACGTATAACAAGCCATTCAAACAAACCTTTCTTGGTTTTGAATGTCATCTTCCACATGTCTATTTCAACAACTCTGCTTTGATGAAAATCATTTCTTGAATCCCATTCAATGAAATTCTTACCATTCTTCTTGGGCGCCAAAACAATAGGTGCACCACATGATAAAGGAGATGGTTGGATGATCCTTATGTTCAACAATCCTTAGATTCTCTTTGTTATTTCTTCACTTCCCCTTCTTGACATATGATGCATGTCAATGTTAGAAGGAAGACACTTTTGCCGCAATGGTGTTTCATGTTGGATTCTCCTCTTGGAAGGAAATTCGTTTTCTTTCTGAAACACATAATCATCATGGTTAGCAACATCAACCAAATCAATTTTCGAATTTGAATTACAACCATGAAACGCTTCATGATCAACATCAACATTGGGTTTGATCATAAGAAGCACTAAATTCTTGCTTGAATTCACTAGTCTTTTCATTTGCCCTGCATTAACTAATGAAAGATTTAGTTTCTTGCGATGAGCTCTCACAATATACTACACGCCATCCTTGAACAAGTGGTACTTGTTTTCATGACGATAGAATATTTATTTTCTATCATAGAGGTAAGGACTACCCAAAGAAATTCCTGATATATCAAGCGGTACAACATCTAATTCAACTTCGTCAATGAAGTTTGTTGTGATTGCAAACCGAAGAATACATTTTCTTGTAACCTGTAAGTCTGTGTCCTTGCATATCCAACCCAATGGATATGACATTGGATGTAAAATGGTTTCAGGATTAAGTTGTTTGACTAAGTTACCAGATATCGAGTTGGCTTGAGACCCACTGTCAAAAAGTGTGTTGATTTTTGTATGTTTTGAGATTACTCTCACATGAAATAATTAAACCTATGTTTCTTCATTTGAAGTACTAGTGTGACAATTTGATATACTAGTGCTAGCAATGGATTCTTTTCCTTTTATCCCCATTGCTATAATTTTAGTTTCATCACCCGAATCGGATCCTAAATCCTCTTAAATGACGATAATTGTCTTTTCTTTTCTCTTGTTGTTGTTTCTTTTCGTTCTCATTTTAGGATGAAGCTTCCAACAATGAGCTTCATCATGACCCTCTCTGGAACAATGTTTGCATGTTACTTTCTCTCCTTATTTTTTGATAGATGCATTTTTTTTTCCCTTGAAACCCTTTTCTTTCTGTTTACCCTTAAATGGATTCTTACTACCTTCCTCTTGAGTGTTTTTCCCTCTTGCATGAAGATGAGTGGCTTCCACACACACATCATCTAGATTATTTGGATTAAACATTAATATAGTATGCCTAAGGTAACTGTGTAAACCCCCTATGTACTTCAACAATGTCTCATTTGATTGCAGATCTACACCTAACATTAAATACCTTTTACTGAATTCTTGGGTGTAATATTGCACATTTTTACTTTTATGTTGTCTAAAGTTCTTCCAATTCATGATGCCTTTCTGCATATAAGCTAGAGGGTAGAATTGTCTTTTGATTGCAGTAATGAAATCAATCCAAGAAATTGAGATCTTACCATTTTTTTTAATCTCCTCTTGGGTCTTTGATTCCCACCATACTAGTGTTGCACCCTCCATTCTCATGGAAGTCAAATGAATCTTTTTGTCATCCTCTTGAAGGTTTTGAATCCTACAATAGACCTCCAACTGAAAAATCTAATTATCAAGAATCTCTATGTTCACTTCACCATTATACATGGGCATCTCAAATTTAACATCAAGTTTTAAAAAATTGATTTATGAGTTCCTTTTGAAGTATGATAATGAGTATGTGTAAGGGTTGTGTTAGTGGAAGAGGGTGAATATGATTGTGAAGAAGAAGATGAAGAAGATGGTGGAGAGGGAGGAGGTTTGTCTCCATTTCCATTACCTCCTCCTGAAGAACCTTTTCCTTTGGTAGGTTTGAAACTTTCCCCTTGCAACCTGGTATTCCTCTCTTCATAGAGGACCTTCACCATCTATGTCATATCAAAGAAAACCTTTCTGAAGGTCTTATCATCTTCTATCATGTTTGTAGGTTCTCCTTCATGAGACATGATATCTAGAGTCACAACTGCAAATTGAGGCTGAACTCATGTTGGAGATTGTCACAATCTTGCTCTCCTTCCCCTTTACCCAACTTCATGGATTCCAACCAACTTCCCTTCTCCTCTTTTCAATTTTAACCTTGTAAGCATGACATAAACTTGGAAACAATTAAATCCTTATTTCAAAAAGCAAACCTAGCACGGTATGATACCAAAATGATCTGATTTAGAATATTAGATTATTGTGCTAAGATCCTCCTCAGATTAGAAACTAAATTCTTTCATTGTGTTTAAGGATTCATGAATTTATGCAATTGAAAAATGACTTTTTATGTTAATTTTATGATAAATTTAAGATGAATAAGAGACTGAACAACAACATAAACATGTAGAGAACATCATCAAAAACACATTAAAATAGTAACATGATAAAGGAGTTCACCCCTCCTAGGCTACGTCTCCTTGGTCCAGCTTCCAATGGCTTGGGCCTCTCTATTATGCTCAAAAGTGTAAAAATATGTGTTTACAATGCTCAACATGCTTCTGAAATCTGCTCCAATGAGTCCATAATACTCTAAAATTGTACCCTAGCCTCTTATTTCTCCTCATTTGGTCGAAAGTTTCCTTAGTTATGACTTCTTCCAGTCTTTCCATAATTTCCTCCTCCAAATATGGCTAACAACCAGTTAAATTCATTATCTAGAGTTAATTCGGGAAGTTCTACCGAAATTGGCAATCCTGCTAATTTCCCCACCAACGAACCCATCTATCTGGTGGTTAAGGAAGAGTGGTCACATGTGAGGTGGTTAGGTCCGGTGGTTAAGGTGACGGTTTTGACTTGTGGCGGTTTAGGTGGCATTCGCATGCCATAGTTGGGGAGGCAGTTAGTCGTGGTGGTTTGGTAAGAAGCTAGCAAGACGGTCATGGGGCTAGCCTCCCATCGATGGTTCAGCCAATGGCAGTGACGAGGGCTAGGCTACACCTTGGCCCCTTCTGCCCATAATGCTCTAACTACAACCTTAAATAGGTGTAGGGCTCCATAGAGGTTAAGACTCATGGTGACGGCGTGGTGGTAAAGCTTGTTGTTGTTATGGGTGAGGTCGTGGGCTTGAACCCTCCCTCCCCACATAAATTTTTATTCGACCTTTGAGAAGGCATGTGGCAACCTCCAGGTTTGCCACATGTCACCCTCTCATTGGTCCATTTGTACAGCCTTCAACCAATAGAATCCTCCCAACTCATGCATGTACGAATGTGCCACATGGCACTCAACCATTTGTAGATGATATTATTGTGCCACCTCAGCTGTACATTCAACGCTAACTGGGTAGCGTAGTCAGTAGTACGGACTGTTGACTGGGATGTCCCCTATTTTTTCAAAAAATTACCATTTTGCCAAAGTGAACAGAACACATTTCTGAAGCCATATGGTGTTTGTTTCATGTGAAACGAGTTGCACTGGATTCAGGACAACGAGCACTATGGGGTCATTCAAGTTCCACACAATTCTGACAAATTTGATTTTTGAGCATAATTTTGAGCACCTGATCAGCTAACCTTAAAAATTATACAACTAACAAATGACAAGAAGTGTATGTGCTTGTTGGAACAAAAAATAAGTACAATTGACTCCCTTCTCCTCACTATTTAGTTTATTGAAACGATTAGTTATTTTCATTTCAAATTATAACCATCTTTATGGGGATCCTTACAAGATTAGATTTCCATAACACTTCACAATTTCCTTTCACTATAGAAATGAGGAGGATCAAGACCTTCTATGTGATTGATATATACACAATTATGTCATGATATAGTATAATGATTGGGATCCTAATGAAACAGTTGAGGATGTTCAATTGAGGGTGTTTATATATTTCATGAGAAACCAGGTAAGATGGAGTGATGCATTATCTTGTATTAAGCATTTGGAATGTAATGATAAGCTATGGGTTAAAGGATCTCCAAAGCATATTGTGCTCTTTATAGGAAAAGTAGGTATACTATAAGACCTAGAATTTGATTTTCTCATTAAAAGGGGTAAAAATAAGAGCATTCAAGATTGTGATAAATGGTTATACCCGAATAAATTAGAAGCCATTTCAGGGCACCAAAAAAGAGATGCATTTCACACTAATGATTTATGGCTCAAAAATCCATTTACAATGTCAAGGTTTGAAACAACATTGTATATTGGATTTGGTTACAGTCTCATTTTCCTATTCTATGGTTACCGCTAAATGAGGGGGAATATGAGGAGGAATTATGGGATACCATTTTAACTAGAATTTGATGTTTTACAAGGAAAATGAGGTAGGATACCCCTCCTACATCTAGATTGTTGGCTATGAGCCACCTTCGTAGTTAGAGACATCAAACATAGGGGATAATTTTACATAACATGAGGACATGCAAGAGATATGATTGGTGGGAGTTAATGGTCCCCCAATTTGACATATTTTTGCACCTTTTCTTCCTCCTTTGGCATGCCTTTTTTCCCACCTTTGTCCTATAATTCCCTGGTTATGGTATTCAAGATCATTGTTTTGCAAAATGTATTAATTGATCATGCTTTGCTATTTTTTTTAGCTAGAAGATAGAAATTAGAGCCATTTTCTATAATTTACCATATGGTTGGCCACAATTATAGTTTTATCATAGTAGAAGAACCTTACACCTAATTTTTAACTAGGATGCAAATTAGTTATAAGGGTCTTGCAGCTAGTTATAAAGGATCTGCAACATATCATGAACTGTTCTTCCAAATGGAAACATGACAACATCAACATAACCATGAAAAAATTGAAGGAAAAATTAAAGGTGTTGTTGTCACCAGTTGTGTAACAACAACATAAGTCCATGTTTCTAAAAACCTTGCTCCATGATAAGAGGTTGTCAGATAGACATCACTAATCTAAACATCGAATATCATTTTGAGGATGCTACAAGCACAAATTTGGATAAATTAACATTCTAATACCATGAGGAAATTAATTGTAACTTACCTCATACACAACACATCTTTTTTTAAACAAACATGTAATTATCAATCTCTTATTAATGTAATTATTACTATTAAGTTGATGAGAGATCTACTCTTATTACCTCAATCATTGTAATTCGAATCTCATTGGGAAATATTTTCTATATTAGTCACTACATATGCCCATATATGAATATAACTGGCTTACAATATAAGCCATTATTATTGTATCCTTTCTTATTTATTTTCCAATGCATTTACAAATTTCATAGTTTCCTAACTAACAGGTTGTTTCTTTTATAACTGTCATATTTCGTTTACAAAAGATTTTTCGGTGAAAATCACATGAAATATCATTTGCCGACGCATTTCGAACCAACCAGTGTAGTTCATCGTCAGGACAAGTTGAAGAAACAGATCCATCTTAGCATGTTAAATAGACCCAGCAGAGCCTCCAACGGCTAGTTTGACCAACCGCTAATATTAACTGTCATATTCTTAATTAGACCGTTCAATGTTCATGGACCTAACATGTTTCTTCAGACCTATTGTATTTATATTTATAACTATCAAATTTTAATTCCTCATCATGTGGCATGTTTTCCTCATCATGTGGCATGTTTTTCATCATCATATATGATTTGATTGAACTCACATTATGTATTGAGTAATGTTTATGCAAACGACCTTGTGTGCTAAGTTATACAACAACACGTACGTCTTTACACCAAAAAGAAATTATTGTTTAATCAAATTTTTAATGGGTTATATTAATCATTGAGCTATGATTATCAACAACAATATGGTTTATATTTTCCAATGGTTCTTTGAGAATCTTCATACACTAGGTGGTCTATCCTTAACCATGTGTTTCTGAAAAAAGGGAGTTTGGATACATGTGCCAACCCTAAAACCGATGGTGGAGATTTGATTGTGTTAGTTCAAAGGCTCACCTGACTTTAGGGTTAATTACTTTATGAGTGACTGCCATTTTCCTTCGTCATTTATGTTGTTAAGTTACTCATTTTGTTTGGATGTTGACAGGTTTTCATGGCTTTGCAACTCATTTTCGTTCCATGGATTTTATGTTGAATGTGGATCCCAATAACATATAAGCATTATTGTCTAACGTAGATATTCAATCTCTAATTCTTTCGTTAGTGCAACCTACCATTTTTTGGCTAATCATATTTTAGCCTTCAGTAAGAATATTCAAGAATATTCTCCTTGTTACCATTTTTGTTATTAGAAATAATTTGTCTCCTTGTTACAATTTTTGTTATTAGAAATAATTTGTCTTTTTCTTTCGTTATTCTTATTAGTTAAATTAAAAACCTTATGTTGTTTACCTTTGTTACAAAATTTATTTATAGTTTTTGGGGTTATTGCTGAAAAACCTTTCTGAGCTATACCCCCTTGTTACAAAATTTATTTATAGTGTTTGGGGTTATTGCTGAAAAACTTTTCTGAGCTATACCCTTGGAAAATGGAGCCTTAATTTAGTACGCCAACAAAGTAAAAGTAAAAGTAATAGCTTGACAATTTATGTTGATATTCCCAGGTAATTACCAAATAAAGCATTGTGTGTTACAATGTTCCCTCTAAAATTCTAAAGAGTTACAGACTCGTTTATTATTATCTATATATTTTCGTTAATTTAATAGATCATCTTGTTACATGTGTATGTGAACACATTTATGAATCTAATTCTTTAATATTGAATTCTTTTGCATGGAGATAAGACCAGAAACGTACCTTGTGAAAATTGTTAATGGTTTCCAAGTTATGTTTTTTATTATCTATCAAATTTTGTTTTTAATACTGTATACACGATTTAGCTTTGTTTAATAGGTCTAAACACGAATGTTGTTAGCATGTGAAGAAATATTGGGTTCATATTTTAGTAAAATGACCCTACCCATTAAGAAATTTTTGATGGGTTTAAAGGGTTTTCGAAACAAACCCTTATTGGGTAATATTTGTTAAGGTTTCTCTCGAGCCATTTATGATTTTCAGTTCTATTCATTTCAGACATATGTATTTAAGTTTAGAAATTTAGGAAATAAATATTTTTTTTGGTGGCTAAATTCTTCCACATCATACTATCATGCTTGAAAATGTATTTACTGTAATGGTTCAGTTTTGGGTCGATGGATTGCATGGTTCTCTTTTTACCAAAACCTCTCTTAATTAAGTTACCACTTTAGTTTATGATTTTACAATGTTTATTAATTCCTTTGAATAGAATGAAATACTTCACATTCCTTGTCTGTAAAATATTGAATCTTTTTCGTTCTACTTCTATGAACATGAAGTAAACCCTCCCTATATACTTCATCATTGCTTGATGTGTTTAAGATAATTATTTAAAGAATTTTACACCTACACATAAAAATAAAATATATATATATAGATACTCAAATTCTATTTAAATTTCTTTAGGTTTTTAATTTAAAATTTCTCTTACTTTTATTAATAATTTTCTTGCTCTTTATATAGGGAACTTCGAGCCTCTTACATGATCTTGTTCTCTAGAGGTAATTATGTAATAGTTTTCCCTCAATTTTGTCTTCTTTTTACTTATGCATCTACATATTGTATTCTAACATCAAAATATGTTCTCCTCAGTTATATTATCGACACTTGAAGAAGAATAATTCCCATTTTCCTTTGATGTTTCAACATCCTTGGATTACCACTACAACCTTTACTTAAAATTCAATGGATTTTTCCCTCGAGTTGGAGGTTCCCAACCCTTGGTTTCTCATTTTTCTTGGACTTGATTACTGCGATTAAAGTCAAGTCTCCAAATTATTTGACTTTGAAATGTTTATCGAATAAGGTTTTTATTATGTTTCTCTCAATTTATGTTTTCTTGGCAAACAAAAAGTGATTCAAAGGCTTAAAGCCTCTGATATAATAAAAAATTCTATTTCTTTATTTATTATCTACTTAAGGGTTATTTACAACCCTTGACATTTTGTCTTGTGCAAACTATGAGTCCTTGACTTTGTACATTTATCAAGTAATTTGAATGTTTATAAATGCCATATTTTCTATAATTATACTTCAAATATCTTCTTATTGAGGAATCCTTTGGGTATTATTATTTTTTTCAATTTACCTATGAATCTATTATAGTTTACCTCTAGTCCTTTATATTTTAAAATGAATAACATCTCTTTGTTTACTATTCATTTCAAACTAGTATCATCTTAAAGAAACAATTCTACAAACTGTGTAGTTTTCTAGTTGTTATATTTTTTGTTTTATATATATATATATATATATATATATATATATATATATATATATATATATATATATATATACACTTTACATATAAAATATCATATGTTCTAATAAATTTATTATTAACTAACAATTATAATACAAAATTTATACTCTATAGTTTATCACTTTGTTCCATTTAATGTTTAATTTTATTTTGTTACAATACTTTGTGCACACTTTTAGATAAAAGTGTTAGAAATCATGTAGAGTCTCCAAAATGTATTCAAAATATCATCCCCTTTCACTTTTATCGCCACCATTTCACCCAAATTGCGCAACTCTATAGCCATATAATCTTTCATTTGCCTTCATTTTCATAATTATATGGGTTCCATTTGTTTTTTACAAAAGTTAATGATCTCTAGTATTATAAGTGAATTAAATGGTTAAAACTTAGAAAAACGACATATACTTGCTAATACTTAAAAGTGGCTTGAGTTTAATGACATGTGTAGGTAATTTGGAAGCTTCCAAGGCACCCTTATGTGGCCTCCAATGCTCAAATTAGAATTCCCTTCAAGATATGGAAGAAGATTTAGATAAAGGTCAAAGAGGATACGTGTCTCATCATTACCTATTTTAGTTGTAACTATATGAGATTTTCTAGGGATCTAGGGAGTGATAATGGTACCCAGCAGCATCTTCAAACAAGTGTGATTCCAATCAGCAAATTACGTATATAAATATAAAGAGTGTTCATGTCTATCTAAAGAAAATAGATGCCCCAGAGCTCTAAAGCGGTGAGGCACTCCGAGGCAAGAGTGTGGTGCAACAATTACCCTTAAAACCAATACTCCCTGGCATGACGTGTTCCCACCGGACGGACCTGGACCCCACACAAGAAAGGTCACCAATGGATAAATAGCGATAGATCCTTAGAATGAAGTTCAATTCCATTCAAGCCATGAAATACAGACGTTCAGTTAAGGAAGTCTTCACTATCAGAGAAAAGGCCTAGCAAAAGCATCGGAAATTTACCTCCAAAGGCGGCCAGAACTCTAAGCCAGCCAGTGACTACCAGTAAACCACAATCATAGTACCTGTTGGGTTGTAAGTAAGTCGGGTCCTAATTGGTTACAGTACGGCGGTTGGTCAGAAAGTGGTTCGAAGCAAAAAAGAGAAAAGTTGGAAGGAAGGTGAAATAAAGGAAAGCAAGGTCCTGGAGGGGCTTGCGCTTGAGAGAATAATGGATATCCATTAATGAGGTATCTTCTTATGTTTTTTGTATAAATATGAGAGCCTCCTCCTTTCAAAGACATGTGAAAAGTTGGAGAAATGGTCATGTTTTGAACATAAAATTTGGATTTGGCACCATGCTCATGAGTGATGTTCACCTTGATTGGTAATGCTTGCACTAGGAACCTCTCAACTTGCCATATCTCATGCTTTTGGATTGGCCACCTACGATGTGTGATATTTATTGTTTTTCATAGATTAATATTTATTGCTTTCATAGATTAATATTTATTTCCTCTCACATATTTTCTTGTGTGAGAGGTTAAGAGAGATTGTTTTTATTTGCTTTCTACCTACAAGTTAAGAGCATATGTTTTTATTTTCTTTCTTGTGTGAGAGGCTAAGAACAATTGTTTTTAATTTCATTTCAAGCAGATGTGTCATTGTTTGATGTACCTTTTGGAGTCATTCAATGAACTCTTTGGCTTTTTCCATGTTACTATCAGTAGAAACATCCTTCTTACCAATATTATACAACACATTATGATAGAAATGGTAAACAAATTCTCTACTTGATTCCTTTGACTCAAGCTTGAATGTACATCTTGAAAGTATGTATTTTGCTGAAAATAACTTTCATGTAAAACAAAATAATGCTTGAGAAAAGTAGTTATACAAACTATATGCCCAGAAATTACATCAACAAACTTGTTGCTTATAGCTTTCTTATACCATTGGACCAAGTGGAATAGTAGAAGAAAACCCATCCAATGGAAGTTCCTTTGTCGCTGCAACTTAAACACTACACCATTGAAAATTTATGAATGAAATGAAATGGGCTTACCATGTTGCATAAGGACTGTTCCCATGGCATAGTCACATACATCAACTTGAAACTTAAATGACTTTTTGGAGTATAGAAGAGAAAGTATAAAGGCTGAACTGATATTTTGTTTTAAAGCATCAAATGCCTCTTATTGTTTGCCTCCCCACTCAAAGAACTTTTGCACAACTTCCAAAGAATGCAAATGAGCTACAATAGAAGAAAATTTAACAAAATATTTCCTCCAACATTGGGTTGCTCCCAAAAAACCTCTTATCCAAATGACTATCTTGAGCATTGACCAATCAATAATGGCATCAATCTTGAAGATGTCTAACTTCATCTCACCTTCTCCAATATCATGGCCCAAGTACATCAAAGAAGTTTTATCCAACATATGCTTTGACATATTCAATAACAAATGTTCTTGACATAAGACATCAAGTATTTCTTTCTCATACATGACATGTTCATAATGAAATTTTCTGAAAATGAAAATGTCATCCAATTAAACTGTCATGTATAGAAATGGCTTCAACACATCTTTGTTCATATGCATGAAAGTAGTAGGATCATGGAAAAGACCAAAAAGTATAACAAGCCATTCAAACAAACCTTTCTTTGTTTTGAATGTCGTCTTCCATATGTCTACTTCAACAACTCTACTTTGATGAAAATCATTTCTTAAATCCCATTCAATGAAATTCTTACCATTCTTCTTCGGTGCCAAAACAATAGGTGCACCACATGATAAAGGAGATGGTTGGATGATCCTTTTGTTCAGAGATCCTTAGATTTGATTTGTTATTTCTTCACTTTCCCTTCTTGACATACGATGCATGTCTATGTTAGAAAGAAGACACTTTTGCTGCAATGGTGTTTCATGTTGGATTCTCCTCTTGGAAGGAAATCTTTTTGCTTTTTGAAACACATCATCATCATGGTTAGCAACATCAACCAAATCAATTTTTGAATTTGAATTACAACCATGAAATGCTTCATAATCAACATCAACATTGGGTTTGATCATAAGAAGCACTAAATTCTTTCTTGAATTCACTAGTCTTTTCATTTGCCCTACATTAACTAATGAAAGATTTAGTTTCTTGCGATGAGATCTCACAATATACTCCACACCATCCTTGAACAAGTGGTACTTGTTTTCATGACGATAGAATATTTATTTTCTATCATAGAGGTAAGGACTACCCAAAACAATTCCTGATATATCAAGCGGTACAACATCTAATTCAACTTCGTCAATGAAGTTTGTTGTGATTGCAAACCGAAGAATACATTTTCTTGTAACATGTAAGTTTGTGTCCTTGCATATCCAACCCAATGGATATGGCTTGGGATGTAAAATGGTTTCAAGATTAAGTTTTTTGACTAAGTTATCAGATATCAAGTTGGCTTGAGACCCACTATCAAAAAGTGTGTTGATTTTTGTATGTTTTGAGATTACTCTCACATGAAATAATTCAACCTGTGTTTCTTCAATTGGAGTACTAGAGTGACAATTTTATATACTAGTGCTAGCAATGGATTCTTTTCCTTTTATCCCCATTGCTATAATTTTAGTTTCATCACCTAAATCGAATCCCAAATCCTCTTAAATGACGATAGTTGTCTTTTCTTTTCTCTTGTTTTTGTTTCTTTTCGGTCTCATTTCAGGATGAAGCTTCCAACAATGAGCTTCATCTTGACCCTCTCTGGAACAATGTTTGCATGTTACTTTCTCTCCTTCTTTTTTGATAGATGCATTTTTTTTCCCCTGAAGCCCTTTTCTTTCTATTTAACCTTAAATGGCTTTTTACTACCTTCCTCTGGAGTGTTTTTCCCTCTTGCGTGAAGATGAGTGGCTTCCACACACACATCATCTAGATTACTTGGATTAAACATTAATATAGTATGCTTAAGGTAACTGTGTAAACCCCCTATGTATTTCAACAATGTCTCTGTTGATTGCAAATCTACACCTAACATTAAATACCTTTTACTGAATTCTTGGGTGTAATATTTCACATTTTTACTTTTAAGTTGTCTAAAGTTCTTCCAATTCATGATGCCTTTCTGCATATAAGCTAGAGGGTAGAATTGTCTTTTGATTGGAGCAATGAAATCAATCCAAGAAATTGAGATCTTACCATTTTTTTTAATCTCCTCTTGGGTCTTTGATTCCCACCATACTAATGTTGGACCCTCCATTCTCATGGAAGTCAAATGAATCTTTTTGTCATCCTCTTGAAGGTTTTGAATCCTGCAATAGACCTCCAACTGAAAAATCTAATTATCAAGAATCTCTACATTCACGTCACCCTTATACATGGGCAACTCAAATTTAACATCAAGTTTTAAAAAGGTGATTGATGAGTTCCTTTTGAAGTATGATAATGAGTATGTGTAAGGTTTGTGTTAGTGGAAGAGGGTGAATATGCTTGTGAAGAAGAAGATGAAGAAGATGGTGGAGAGGAAGGAGGTTTGTCTCCATTTCCATTACCTCCTCCTTAGAACCTTCTCCTTTGGTAGGTTTGAAACTTTCCCTTTACAACTTGGTATTCCTCTCTTCATAGAGGACCTTCACTATCTATGTCATATCAAAGAAAACCTTTCTAAAGGTCTTATCATCTTATGTCATGTTTGTAGGTTCTCCTTCATGAGACATGGTATCTAGAGTCACAACTGCAACTTGAGGCTGAACTCGTGTTGGAGATTGTCGCAACCTTGCTCTCCTTCCCCTTTACCCAACTTCAAGGATTCCAACCAGCTTCCCTTCTCCTCTTTTGAATTTTAACCTTGTAAGCATGACATAAACTTGGAAACAGTTCAATCCTCATTTCACAAAGCAAACCTAGTGGTATGATACCAAAATGATCTGATTTAGAATATTAGATTATTGTGCTAAGATCCTCCTCAGATTAGAAACAAAATTCTTTCATTGTGCTTAAGGATTCATGAATTTATGCAAGTGAAAAAAGACTTTTTATGTTAATTTTATGATAAATTTAAGATGAATAAGAGACTGAACAACAGCATAAACATGTAGAGAACATCATCAAAAACACATTACAATAGTAACATGATAAAGGAGCTCACCCCTCCTAGGCTACGTCTCCTTGGTCCAGCTTCCAATGGCTTAGGCCTCTCTATTATGCTCAAAAGTGTAAAAATATGTGTTTACAATGCTCAACATGCTTCTGAAATATGCTCCAATGAGTCCATAATACTTTAAAATTGTACCCTAGCCTCTTTCTTCTCCTCATTTGGTCAAAAATTTCCTTAGTTATGACTTCTTCCAATCTTTCCATAATGTCATCCTCTAAATCTCGCTAACAACGAGTTAAATTCATTATCTGGAGTTAATTTGGGAAGTTTTGTAGAAATTAGTGACCCTGCTAATTTCCCCGCCAATGAACCCATCTATCTCGCGGTTAAGGAAGAGTGGTCACATGTGAGGTGGTTAGGTTCGGCGGTTAAGGTGACAGTTCTGACTTGTGTTGGTTTAGGTGGCGTTCACATGCATGGTTGGGGAGGCGGTTAGTGGTGGCAGTTTGCTAAGAAGCTAGCAGGAGGGGCATGGGGCTAGCCTTCCACCGATGGTCTAGCCAGTGGTAATGACCAGGGTTGGGCTACACCCCAGCCCCTTCCGCCCATAACGCTCCGACTACAACCTTAAATAGGTGTAGGGCTCCATAGAGGTTAAGACTCATCCTGACGGCATGGCAGTAAAGCTTGTTGTTGTTATGGGTGAGGTCGCGGGCTTGAACCCTGCCTCCCCACATAAATTTTATTCGACCTTTGAGAAGGCATGTGGAGCCCTCCGGGCTTGCCACGTGTCACCCTCTCATTGATCCACTTGTACAACCTTGAACCAATAGAATCCTCCCAACTCATGCATGTATGAACGTGCCACATGGCACTCAACCATTTGCGGATGATATTATTGTGCCACCTCAGCTACACATTCAGCGCTAACTGGGTATCCTAGTTAGCAGTACGGACTGTTGATTGGGTTGTCCCCTTTTTTTTCAAAAAAATACCTTTTTGCCAAAGTGAACAGAACACATTTCTAAAGCCATACAGTGTTTGTTTCACATGAAACAAGTTGCACTATATTCAGGACAACGAGCGCTATGTGGTCATTCAGGTTCCACACTATTCTGACAAATTTGATTTTTGAGCATAAGTTTGAGCACCTAATCAGCTAACCTTAAAAATCATACAACTAAGAAATGACAAGAATTTTATGTGCTTGTTAGAACAAAAAATAAGTGCAATTGACTCCCTTCTCCTCACTATTTAGTTTATTGAAAAGATTAGTTATTTTCATTTCAAATTATAACCATCTTTATGGGGATCCTTACAAGATTAGATTTCCATAACACTTCACAATTTCCATTCACGATAGAAATGAGGATCAAGCCCTTCTATGTGAGTGATATATACACAATTATGTCATGATAGAGTATAATGATTGGGATCTGAATGAAGGAGTTGAGGATGTTCAATTGAGGGTGTTTATATATTTCATTAGAAACTAGGTAAGATGGAGTGATGCATTATCTTGTATTAAGCATTTGGAATGTAATGATAAGCTATGGGTTAAAGGATCTCCAAAGCATATTGTGCTCTTTATAGGAAAAGTAGGTATACTATAAGACCTTGAATTTGATTTTCTCATTAGAAGGGGTAAAAATAAGAGCATTCAAGATTGTGATAAATGGTTAGACCCGAATAAATTAGAAGCCATTTCGGGGCACCAAAAAAGAGATGCATCTCATACTAATGATTTGTGGCTCAAAAATCCATTTACAATGTCAAGGTTAAAAAACCACTATATAGGGTTCCCCAATACATTATTTGTTTGGAGGAACACTTTCCATATTGAATTTGGTTACAATCTCATTTTCCTATTCTATGGTTACCGCTAAATGAGGGGGTATATGAGGAGGAATTATGGGATACCATTTTAACTAGAATTCGATGTTTTACAAGGAAAATGAGGTAGGATACCCCTCCTACATCTAGACTGTTGGCTATGAGCCACCTTCCTAGTTAGAGACATCAAACATAGGGGATGATTTTACATAACATGAGGACATGCAAGAGATATAGTTGGTGGGAGATAATGGTCCCCCAATTTTGACATATTTTTGCACCTTTTTTTTCCTCCTTTGGCATGCCTTTTTTCCCACCTTTGTCCTATAATTCCCTAGTAATCGTATTCAAGATCATTTTTTTGCAAGAGGTATTAATTGATCATGTTTTGCTATTTTTTTAGCTAGAAGACAGAAATTAGAGCCATTTTCTATAATTTACCATATGGTTAGCCACAATTATAGTTTTATCATAGTAGAAGAACCTTACATCTAATTTTTAACTAGGATGCAAATTGGTTATAGGGGTCTTGCAGCTAGTTATAAAGGATCTTCAACATATCCTGAACTATTCTACCAAATGGAAACATGACAACATCAACATAACCATGAAAAATTTGAAGGAAAAATTAAAGGTGTTGTTGTCACCAGTTGTGTAACAACAACATAAGTCCATGTTTTCAAAAACCTTGCTCCATGATAAGAGGTTTTCAAATAAACATCACTAATCTAAACATCGAATATCATTTTGAGGATGCTACAGGCACAAATTTGGATAAACTAACATTCTAATACCATGAGGAAACTAATTGTAATGTACCTCATATACAACACATCTTTTTTTAAACAAACATGTAATTATCAATCTCTTATTAATGTAATTTTGATGAGAGATCTACTCTTATTACCTCAATCATTGTAATTCGAATCTCATTGGGAAATATTTTCTATATTAGTCACTACATATGCCCATATATGAATATAATTGGCTTACAATATAAGCCATTATTATTATATCCTTTCTTGTTTATTTTCCAATGCATTTACAAATTTCATAGTTTTCTTAACTAACAAGTTGTTTCCTTTATAACTGTCATATTCTTAATTGGACTGTACAATGTTCATGGACCTAACATGTTTCTTCAGACCTATTGTATTTATATTTATAACTGTCAAATTTTAATTCCTCATTATACCACAATAAAATAGGTTTTTCATCATCATATATGATTTGATTGAACTCACATTATGTATTGAGTAATGTTTATGCAAACGACCTTGTGTGCTAAGTTATACAACAACATGTATGTCTTTACACCCAAAAAATTTTATTGTTTAATCAAACTTTTAATGGGTTGTATTAATAATTGAGCTATGGTTATCAACAACAATATGGTTTATATTTTCCAATGGTTCTTTGAGAATCTTCATTCACTAGGTGGTCTATCCTTAACCATGTGTTTATGGACAAAAGGGAATTTTATACATGTGCCAACCCTAAAACCGATGGTGGAGATTTGATTGCGTTAGTTCAAAGGCTCACCTGCCTTTAGGGTTAATTATTTTATGAGTGACTGCCATTTTCCTTCGTCATTTATGTTGTTAAGTTACTCATTTTATTTGGATGTTGAGAGGTTTTCATGGCTTTGCAACTCATTTTCAATCCATGGATTTTATGTTGAATGTGGATCCCAATAACATATAAGCATTATTGTCTAATGTAGATTTTCACTTTCTAATTCTTTCGTTAGTGCAACCTACCATTTTTTGGCTAATCATATCTTAGCCTTCGGTAAGAATTTTCGCCTTGTTACAATTTTCGTTATTAGAAATAATTTGTCTTTTTCTTTCGTTATTCTTATTAGTTAAATTGAAAACCTTATGTTGTTTACCTTTGTTACAAAATTTATTTATAGTGTTTGGGGTTATTGCTGAAAAACCTTTCTGAGCTATACCCTTGGAAAATGGAGCCTTAATTTAGTACGCCAACAAAGTAAAAGTAAAAGTAATAGCTTGACAATTTATGTTGATATTCCCAGGTAATTACCAAATAAAGCATTGTGTGTTACAGTGTTTCGTCTAAAAGCCTAAAGAGTTACATGTGTATGTGAACACATTTATGAATCTAATTCTTTAATATTGAATTCTTTTGCATGGAGATAAGACCAGAAACCTACCTTGTGAAAATTATTAAGGGTCCAAGTTATGTTTTGTTATTATCTATCAAATTTTGTTTTTAATACTGTATACACGATTTAGCTTTGTTTAATATGCCTAAACACGAATGTTGTTAGCATATGAGGAAATATTGGGTTCATATTTTAGTAAAATGACCCTACCCATTAAGAAATTGTTGATGGGTTTAAAGGGTTTCCAAAACAAACCCTTATGGGGTAATATTTGTTAAGGTTTCTCTTCAGCTAGTATGTATTTAAGTTTAAAAATTTAGGAAATAAATATTGTTTTCTTTAGTGGCTAAACTCTTCCACGTCATACTACCATGTTAGAAAATGTATTTACTGTAATGGTTCAATTTTGGGTCGATGGATTTCACTGTTCCCTTTTTACAAAAAACCTCTCTTAATTAAGTTACCACTTTAGTTTATGACTTTACAATGTTTATTAATTCCTTTGAATAGAATAAAATATTTCACATTCTTTGTCTGTAAAATATTGAATATTTTTCGTTCTACTTCTATGAACATGAAATAAACCTTCCTTATATACTTAATCATTGCTTGATGTATTTAAGATAATTATTTAAAGAATTTTACACCTACACATAAAATATATATAGATACTCAAATTCTATTTAAATTTCTTTAGGTTTTTAATTTAAACTTTCCTTTACTTTTATTAATAATTTTCTTGCTCCTTATATAGGGAACTTCGAGTCTCTTACACGATATTGTTCTCTAGAGATAATTATGTAATAGTTTTCCCTCACTTTTGTCTTCTTTTTACTTATGCATCTACATATTGTATTCTAACATCAACATGTGTTTTCCTCAGATATATTATTGACACTTAAAGAAGAATAATTCCCATTTTTCTTTGATGTTTCAACATCCTTGGATTACCACTGCAACCTTTACTTAAAATTCAACGGAGTTTTTCCTCGAGTTGGAGGTTACCAACCCTTGGTTTCTCACTACGATTGAAGTCAAGTCTCCAGATTATTTGACTTTGAAATGTTTACCGAATAACGTTTTTATTATGTTTCTCTCAATTTATGTTTTCTTCGCAAACTAGAAGTGATTCAAAGGCTTAAAGCCTCTGATATAATAAAAAATTCTATTTCTTTATTTATTATCTTTTTAAGGGTTATTTACAACCCTTGACATTTTGTCTTGTGCAAACTATGAGTCTTTGACTTTGTACATTTATGAAGTAATTTGAATGTTTATTTTCTATAA
This sequence comes from Pinus tabuliformis, assembly GCA_031772625.1. NCBI lineage: Eukaryota > Viridiplantae > Streptophyta > Pinopsida > Pinales > Pinaceae > Pinus > Pinus tabuliformis. The sequence continues at coordinate 86,246,706 of CM062819.1, read as the reverse complement.
TTATACTTCAAATATCTTCTTATTGAGGAATCCTTTGGGTATTATTATTTTTTTTCAATTTAGCTATGAATCTATTATATTTTACCTCTAGTCCTTTATATTTTTAAATGAATAACATTTCTTTGTTTACTATTCATTTCAAACAAGTATCATCTTAAAGAAACAATTCTACAAACTGTGTAGTTTTCTAGTTATATTTTTTGTTTAATTAGTGTATATATATATAGATATACTTTACATATCAAATATCATATGTTCTAATAAATTTATTATTAACTAACAATTATAATACAAAATTTATACTCTATAGTCTATCACTTTGTTCCATGTAATGTTTAATTTTATTTTGTTACAATACTTTGTGCACACTTTTAGATAAAAGTGTTAGAAATCATGTAGAGTCTCCAAAATGCATTCAAAATATCATCTCCTTTCACCTTTATCGCCACCATTTCACTCACATGCTGCACCTCTATAGCCATATAATCTTTCATTTGCCTCCATTTTCATAATTATATGGGTTCCATTTGTTTTTTCCAAAAGTTAATGATTTCTAGTATTATAAGTGAATTAAATGGTTAAAACTTAGAAAAATGACATATACTTGCTAATACTTAAAAGTGGCTTGAGTTTAATAACATGTGTAGGTAATTTGGAAGCTTCCAAGGCACCCTTATGTGGCCTCCAATGCTCAAATTCGAATTCCCTTCAAGATATGGAAGAAGATTTGGATAAAGGTCAAAGAGTATATGTGTCTCATCATTACCTATTTTAGTTGTAACTCTATGAGATTTTCTAGGGATCTAGGGAGAGAATAATGGATATCCATTAATGAGGTATCTTCTTATGTTTTTTGTATAAATAGGAGAGCGTCCTCCTTTCAAAGGCATGTGAAAAGTTGGGGAAATGGTCTTGTTTTGAGCATAGAATTTGGATTTGGCACCATGCTCATGAGTGATGTTCACCTTGATTGGTAATGCTTGCACTAGGAGCCTCTCAACTTGCCATATCTCATGCTTTTGGATTGGCCACCTACAATGTGTGATATTTATTGTTTTTCATAGATTAATATTTATTGCTTTCATAGATTAATATTTTATTTGCTCTCACATATTTTCCTGTGTGAGTGGTTAAGACTGATTGTTTTTATTTGCTTTCTACCTAGAAGTTAAGAGAATTTATTTTTATTTGCTTTCATATATTTTCCTATGTGAGAGGCTAAGAACGATTGTTTTTGCTTTCATTTCGAAAAGAGTGGTGTGCTTTCCAATTCCTACAAGATTTAAAGATTAATATTTCAATTCCGAGTGTTGTACTATAATTGTACTATAATTTATTTTGAGTTTATTGTTGAATTAGAATATGAGAATTTGGTTTGTTGTTATTTGGTTTTGTAGTTAGGTTAATCTAATCTGAAAATTAATTTCTAGCATATATAGTGCACGCACGCTTTGCAATTTTTACGAAACCCCCAGGTTGACAATTAAATGATAGGTAATCAATTTTCCTCAACAAATCATCTTTCATTCTACTAGCCAAGATTTACATTTGAAACCATAAACATTTTTTTGTCTTTTCAATGTACAAAATTTGTAAATGGAAACCTATCAAAAAAAATTTCTTTTCTATTGCACAAAATTTACAAATGGAATCTTAATTATTTATTTTCTCTTCTTCTGCACAAAAATTACAAATGAAAACATAGATATTTTCCTTTCTAGAGAAATAAACGCAGTAGGTAAGAACACGCACTTGAAATCAATAGTTTTTAAAATTAATAATTAAGTACTTATCTCCTCGCAACCTCGATACTACACCCAATGAGTACCCCTCAAACATATTATGTCTGCAAATTATCTTTGTATGACCCCATCACTTGTTTTCTAATAATTTATCTCCTAGACAACTTAAGAAGAATTATCCAGTAGGAAGACAAAATAATATATATTTTGTTTATTCGTTACCCATATACCACTCTTTTGGTTATTGGTAACTACCTCCAACTCACAAACAGGTGGAAAGTAGTTACTAGCTCATAATTGAGTCTCTATTTCCCACTCCCAAAAACAACCTCATGTCTTTTAGGGAAACAATTAATTGGTCAATTCCATAATTTCTCAATAATTCTAATCACCGTGATTAGATTCCTAGGACTTATTCATGGGTAATTAATATTAACTAATCATTCTTCAACATCGTCTCTTTCAACTGTATGTACTCCAAAATTAATTTTCCATATTTCTTTATGTATAAAAACAAAACATCATAATTACATATTTATAATTGGTAATAAATTATTGATGATTAAATACTTCACATGTTTTTCAAACTTAAACATTCAAAAAGGAAACACACATATACACAATTATTACAAAAACACAACAAGTGAGGGATAAAATGCCAACCAACCTATGGGAAATTATATCCAATTAAGTAAACCAATGGATGGTTCTCAGTGCGGCCATTTGTGTAACAATTAACATGTATAAAAATAGTTGAGAAGAAGCTTCTATATAAGGAACATATTTTCCTTTGTAGAGGAGAAGGAAATTTCTTGAAGAAAATTATGAAAATAAACCTGTATCATACTACTTTCTAACTCAGTTTTTGTTAATTAAATACTATGTAGATTCTTATTCTAAGTTGGATTTAAACGTGTGATGATTTATTTAAGTAGTTAATGTATTTCTCCTCTAATACCATATCCAAATAGGTAGGGCCCCCTCAATGGATATGTACAACCATAATTTAGTAGCATTAGTATATTTTGAGTTTGTTTTATAATTACATGAATTAGTATCAATGATTGTTGATTTACCCTTTAGTTAATTGTTTAAGTAGTGTTTAGTATCTTTCAAGACATATTTTCTTTAGATTTTAATAGAATGATTCATTGTGTGCATAAACCATCTTACTAGTTGTTATAGACAATATCGTAAATAGATTGAAAGAGTGCGTTATCATTCCCTTCCTTTTCTCTATAATTTTAGATGGTCACACAAATTTGTTTAACTCAATTGTGAAATGAAATACTATTATAGTTTGGAAAAGTCATAGGAGTTCTCCTTATGCAAGTGTGCTTTTATTTCCTATACCAGTGGTTTTGACTTCCTACATGTGTGTGTTTACTTTTTAGAAAGAGTGATTTTGATTCCCAAAGAAAGTAGTTTATATTTTCTACAAGAATGATTTTAATTCCACTAGATGTGATATTAATTTAGATTTCTAATTCCAACAAGAATTTTTATTTTAGTGGAAGTAAATATTTTCCTTTAGTCTAGATTAGATTATCCTTGGACTTTTACGCAAACCTTTCCAATAGTAACTCTTCTAAAATGCATCCATAATCTACATCTTTAACACTACTATTACTCAAGTGCTTGTTCTTACATATATAATGCACAATGGTTCACAAGTATCTTATGAACTCTAGATTGATAATTAAATGAATAGTCTTTCTAGTTACCATTTTGAGAAGTGAAGAAGGTAACAGAAAATCCCATTAGATGTATCCATAAAAGCATTACTATATGTTGGAAACAATGGTAATACTGAGAGGGGGTGTGAATCAGTATTCAGGCTAATTTAAACTTTTTATTCCAATTTTCTTTTCTTATTCAAACTCAGGAACCATCATTATAATTAGCAACAAAATGTAATATGATAGTAATATCAAATCAACATACAAGCCCACACCATGAGAATCATACACATGAGACATAAGGCTTTACATAGAAACTCTTTTGGGAAAAAACCACCAAACCTTGTTGTTGTTATTGATGTAAAATAAGAGAACCTACTCTATTACATCAATATATTTTCGTGAGCCACCACTCACTGGAAGCACTAACTCCCCTTGATTGTTTGCTAGCACCCAGTAGCAGGAAGCACCACCTCCCTCTTTTTCTATATCATTGTCTCGCTTACCAAAAGCACTATGTGTAGCACCAACTTCACGGATTTGTTGCAAGTACTAACTTGCGGCTCCTTGGATTTATGGAAGCACCAACTTGCAAGAGGCAATAAGCCCCAAGCATTCTCAAGCACCCACTAGAGATGAAAGCACTAACTTCCTCTATGTAAGCTCCAACCCACACTCAAATAGGAACTGAAAATTCTTTGTAATTTGGCAGCAACTCTACATGATGTCGACTTTGTTCTTTTCATAGCCTTCGACCCACGCATCACTCTCTACACCTTTTCTTGCTCTTCTCACTCTATAGCAGCACACTGATCTTCTCAACAGCAGTCACTCATCACAGTCCACTTAGCTCTGTCTCTACCTCTCATCAGTATGCACTCAACGCTCGGCCTCTTTCTCTCCACAACGCATGCTCATCTCTCGGCCTTCTTTCTTTGCACAAAGACCATTGGCCTTGCTTGTAGCATAGACACTTTCATCCTTTCTCACATAACACAAGTGACTACGGCCATTAACATAGAGCACACATGTAACTTTTTCCTTTCACACAAAATCGTTGCTCTTAGGGTCTCTTATCTCTACTAAGGTGCTCTCGGCCTCTCTTTTTAGAATAGGCTCTTACTCAGCCTTACAGAACAGTGCACTCACATAGAGATTTTCCACTTAGCTCACTTGCAACTATGCTACTTTCCGCCACTTTTCTCATCTGAGCTCCTAGGTTTTCTTCCTTTCCTACCCCCAAATGGATGCTTCCACTCTATCTTGTAGTCACACTATGTGAGTGTACCTCTGCATGGCCCTTCATTCTATTTTTTTGTCATACTTGGTCACTTCCATTGCATTAACCATGAGAATGGGCACTGTTACACTAAAAAATGTCACCATGACTATTTGCAGTTAATATGGCTCCATCCACTGTCATACTATCCTCCTTGGCAAGTCTCATGCCTCTGCTCTGCATGTCAAACTCCAAAAAGAAGAGAAAAGTCATTTAAAGTCAGTTATCTCTGGTACGCAGTTTCTCTTAGCCTTACCTGCGTGTACGCAACCCAAGTTCACAATACCTGCGTACTTGTACGCTCTGTATGTAAAGGGGTGGGTGCGTACCCCTGTAAAGGTCAAAAGGCGCGAGTTTCATCTTAAAAAAGTTACTTGTGGTCATTTCTAGAGCATTCTAGAAGCTTGTTTGACGTGTATGAAGCGCCTCCAGATGGTTCATGTACCCAAAGAAAGAGGAACTCATCCCATGAAGAGGGGAGCCTATCCCATTGAAAGAGGGACTTATCCCATCCATGGTGGAGCTAATTAACTTCCTCTAGAGCACTATAAATACAGGCATTGGGCCAGAGGGAGGGAGGCTGAAAGCTGAACATTCCTAAGGGTAGATGTTGTTGGAATTAGGACTTCCTTGTGAGAGCTTGTGAGGAGAGATTACCATCTTTACTTGTTTCCATTGGGAGGTGGGTGAGCTGATCAGAGTAAAGGAGGACTCTTGTGGACCCTGGGAGGAGCTTGCACAACACCAAGGCTCAGGTTGTAATGGTTCCTTTTGTTACCTTTAATACAAATTAGTCCATTCTTCTCAACAATTTGTCATTTATGAGTTGTTTCATATACTCCTTGGTCTATATGTTAAATATGCTTTATTTTATGTCATAATCAGGTGCTATTTAATTGTTTGACTGTTGGTGAATGCAGGTTTTGAAGAGAAGGAGGAGCTCATCCGGATCAACGAAGATGGACTACGACAACAGCGTTGGGTTAGAGGTAAGAGCTAAACACTTGATTTTTCATATTGTAATGTATATTTAGAGAAGGATTGCTCTCGTTTGTCTTGTTTGTCATTAGAAAGTCTTAGACTTCTAGGAAGGTCGGTTGTGTCCGCACCGTCGACTGATTCCGTGTGACAAAATGGCGACCATACTGGGGACACCATTGATTTGTTTGAGTTCTTTTTGATTTCATATTTTGATCTGAGAAACACCGCTTGTTTTCTGGTTTTCTGCTGTTAAACTGTGTGTTTGGGTAGGTTAGCTTAGGGTTGATTTAGATTTCCATTTTTCTTAGTTTTGCTAGAATTACGCAGTCTCTGAGTTCAGAACAGTGCGTACTTGTACGCACTGCGACTGTGTGCACAGAGCATACCTGCACCTGTCTTAACAGGTTGCCTGCGTACCCTGTCAAGATTGAGAAAATTTCAAATTTTTGCTTTTTTACTCTTTAGATTTTGCTTTAAATTTGTTTTCCCTGCCCAGATCCATTGATTTACTGTCAGAGATCTTCACCTGAACTTATTCCGTTAGTGTCAAGCGTTTTTGGTGGAATTCATAGAGTTTTTGCCTTAGGGTTTGATTTTTAACTGGTCCTGTAGTGACTTTGGTGTTAGAGGTTGTCAAACTTTGGATCTCCCTGGTTTTGTTCAACCTTCTTAGGAGTTGGGCCTGTCATAGAGATCACCCTTGTGAGAGATCTACCTTTGTATCTTCTCTTTGCAAATCTCGAAAAAGTTTGTTGATTAAAGCTTTGAATTTCATTTTTGTGAAAAAGAACAAAAAGATTTCGATTTTGTTTTTCGATTAGTTTATGATTCTGCATAGACTGATCCTTAGTTGCATTTTGACTAAGTAAAACATCCGGGAATTATCCTTGTAAGTTTTTGGCCTCATTAGTTTTACTTTTAGGAAAATTTCCCTTTAATTTGCTTTTGAGTGATTTTGGTTTGATTGCCTTGGATTTGTTAAATTTAATTTTTGGTAAATAGTTTTATATGCTTGATTAATATAGGAAAAAATACAAAATTCTTTTGGAATCAAGTTTGCTTTGGTAGCATTTGTTGTCTTTTGAAGAAAAGGAAATTTCGTGAATAATTAGTGGTCATGAGTGCATGTTTTGAAAAGATAAAAGAGAATTGTTTCTTTGATTGTCTTTGTTAAGGAAGTTGTTTTCTATAAAATTTGCATTCTCTCAACTCTCTTAGCTAAGAGATTCATTGAAAAAGAAAAGTAGTGTAAATCATCTTAGGTGCATCTTTGTAGTGGTTGCGAGTCGAGTCTACACACCACCAGTTTCATCTCCACTACCTTTTGTCTTAAGGAAGCCATAAAATTAACGCTTAAAGTAAAATCAACTTAGTAACTTTTTATTTACTAGGGCTCTGAAACACCAATATAGATCAGGCTAGTGTCTTGGAGTAGGAGAGTAATAAACTCTCCAAGACAACAAAACCAAACAAGTAGCTTATCTTGTGATAGATTAAATCCAGTTGTTTCATTTATACTCTGGGAAAGCTCCTCTTAAAGGAGAAGCACGAGCTCGTGTCCGAACCAGTGAGGGGATCAATCCTCCCTCATTGGGAACGACGCCAGACACGCACATATTACAAACAGTAAACCTCGGATTAACCATTGTCGAGGAGCCAGGGGTCACTTGTCGGTAAACCTTGGATTATTGTCAAGGAGCCGGCAAGGGGATTGAGCTTGATACTCTGCCCTTGCGTGCTGTCGGAGTGTAGACTGTTCCCCCAGGTGTATTTGTTGTTGTTGGTAACCTTAGTGACCATAACCTTTAGGATTCTACCGAGGTGACGGTGGAGGGAAGATCCCACTGTACCTGGAGCAGACGTCGGCTAGACTCACTTGGATTTTCCGGGGGGTTCACTTCACTCGAGAGGGTTAAAGTGGAGGAACTTGTGCCGGTCTATTCATTAAGCAGGTTGTCGGGGCAACTGTTCCACCCACCACTTCTGTACTGAATCCGGCGATGTTGGGTTTCATCTCCAACTAGCGCTTTCGTTCCGGAAGGCTACTGTTTGTGCTTGGTTTGATGCCCTAGATTTTTTAGGCGTGTGCTTCAAATTTGTTTGGTTCTTAAGAGACTTTAGGCAGTTTGTTTTGAGATTTTACTTTGTTTGCGTGTGCAGTAGTTAAAAATATTTAACTGTGGCGGAATTACTGAGACAGTCCCGTAGACTTCGGGGCCAGTCTCCTGAGATTGTTTCCGTAGCCGAATTGTTGAGGACATCTCGTAGAATTCGGGGTGAACATCCCGAAGAGGTTCCGAGTCATTACGAAGGTTTGAAAGTCCTTGTAACTCCTCCTAGTGGCAGTAGAGTAGGTTCACCTGAAGAAGGAGAGTCTTCCTTGGTAGTCCATCAAGATTACCAAAGTCTAGAGACAGGTTATAATCCCAAAGCTGTTGCAGTTTCTGAGCTTGCTGGTAGTTTTTCATCTGCTAGTGACATAGGCGAAGAACCTGAAATATCTGAACCTGTTACTCCAACTTCTAGTGTTCCTGATTCACCTAGGGTAGAAAGAGTCATAACCGAAAATCTTCCTTCTGGTTTGATAGCTATTGAAGAACTTGCTCCAGAAGAAGAAGTAGGCCCTGTTCTTGAAGATCAACCTACCATTGATCTAAGAGAGCGTGAATCTATCTTTTACAGTCCTCCTAGAAGTACTACTTGGTATCTTTCGTTAACTAATTATTTAGACAACTCAGGTACAGGTTTTTCTCCACCTCGTACTCCTTTTCCACCTAGAGGTATATATACTCCTGTAAATATGTCTGGTCAGTCGTCCATGTTCTCTCAATCACCTGAATCATTTTCATATGGCGGTCCTTCTGTTCCTACTGGGTATCAGTCACTTGCTGGTACTTTTGCAGGAGCATCTCCTCAACCCATTGAACATGGGTTATTAGCTAGAAACAATGGTAATAAGCCGTTGGGTGTAGGAGACATCTACATGATGTCAAGTTCAACGCCTAGTTCTCAACCTCAAGGTGGGCAGTTGCCGCCTGGGGGGCAACCTCAAGTAACGCCTGGGGGGCAACCTCAAGGTACACAAATTGTGTCTGGGGGGCAACCTCAAGGACAGTATATACTTGTGGTACAATACATTCCTCAAGGTCAACCCCAGCCTCAATATGTACCCCAAGGTCAACCCCAGTATCAGTACTTGCCTCAAGGGTATCAACCCCAAGGTCAGTACTCGAGTCAAGGTCAACCCCAGTATCAGTACTTACCTCAAGGGTATCAACCCCAAGGTTAATACTCGACTCAAGGTTATCTACCACCTCAAGGTCAAACTTATGTTCAAAGTATAGGAAATGTGCCTGTCAATTATCAATCCTACCCTCAACCTGGTTACGGATCTCAGTATCCTCAACCTGTTACGGGTCAATACCCCAGAATGATAGTGTGGGATCCATCACAAGGTCAACAGGTGATGCAGCCAAGTATACAGTTGTTACCTCAAACTGGACAACCTGTAGTTTCTGGTACACCCCAACAACCACAACCTATCCAGACAACTATTCAAACTTCTGTAACTTCGGTAGTTACTCAGTCGCCAATTGCGCCTAGTACTCCATCTCAAACGACTGCTGCAACTACCGCACCATCTGTCCAGTCTACCGCACTTACTTCTGGAGTATCGACGGCTCCGGTTTCTACTGTCTCTGCAACCACCCCTTAGACATCTTTACCGTTGTCTGGATCTACGATTCAAACCACAGTTCAGATGCCTGTAGGGCAGCCTGGTTTAAGTACTGTTGTAACAAGTCAACCTCAATTTACGTACCAACAGTACCAAGGACAGTATCAACTCGGTCCTGCTATCCAACAACCGGTTTACCAGTATCAACCGTATCCTGGGTATACTTATCAAAAACCTCAATAGCCCCAGTACGCTCCGGTTAATCCTGGTTTTCCAAGAGGATATAATATCCCGAATGTGATTCCTATTCCTAGTTATCCTAGATATCCTCCTCCTGGAACTGGTATTGTGACCCAGAGTTTTAGAGATCCTAACCGGCAATTGCCGTTTATCGCAACTTTGGATTTACCAGACTTGACGCGCCTGACAAACGATCCAATCAATTATCTTCCGTTCTGGTTGCCAATGCCAAATAAGTTGCCCAGTGATATACCTAAGTTCGAAGGTAAGTCTGGAGAGGATCCGTCAAATCATGTGATGACTTACCACCTCTGGTGTGCTTCAAATTCTATCTCGGATGATTCGATCCGTTTACGTCTTTTCCAGCGTACGCTCATTGGTCTCGCGGCCAAGTGGTACATTGAGTTACCACGGTCCTCTTTTTATAATTTCAGCCAGTTAGCTACCTCGTTCCTTACTCATTTTCAGTTGCCGGTCAGATACGATAACGGTACTGAGTTATTAACTTCATTAAAACAATCGACGTCCACTTATATTTCCGATCATATTCATGAATGGCGACGTCGAAGACGTTTAGTGAAAGTTTTTATCCCGGACCAAATCTTAGCTGAATGGTTTGTAAAATCATTGTTACCGAAGATTACTGAAGACGTAGCTAAGGCCGGAGTAGTTACTGAGGAGCAAGTCATTGCTCAAGCCCAGTACCATGACTTAGTTTACACGCAGTCGGGTACGTTACACGAGAAGATCCCAGATCTTCCTAAGTCGAATCAAATCGCTGCTACTCCTTCGGGGTCTCATGCTGCTAATGGCATGATTGGTACGGAAAATACTAAAAGTAAGAAGAAATCCTCAAAGAATTCTTCTCCAATAATAACTTTACCAGACTCCCCGACAGGAGAATCTTCTCCTGAAATTACCGCCGACGTTCACGCTGTAGAGTCATCTACGGCTAAATCAAAAAACGGTGGTAAGAAGAAAGGTAAGAAGAAAGAGAAAGCAGATAAGGCTCCAAAGGAGAAAAAAGAGAAGTCGGAATCTAACGACGAGAAGCGCAAACCTCGATATCCTTGTTTAATTTGTGAAGAAGATCATTTCACAAGAGATTGTCCTCATCGGGCGGAGGTTGTGAAAATCGTTAAAGGTTCCCCAACTCCTGCTGTTTTGAAAGATCCATTTCCAAAGCAGGAGAGTAAAATGATAGGTTCTTCCTCGAGTGCCAGTGAAGAACCCATATTGATGATGTCTCATGTACGGATTGCGACTCGATCGCAAGATTATGGTAGTAAGAGTCCTGTTGATGGTAAAGAAGCAGAATCTTCTCATTCTAATCCATCAACCTCAGCTCCCGGTTCCGATCCACTACAGATCGAGAAACCTAACCCGGACTTAGTAATCAAACCGCCCGCCAAGGGTATACTTCGAAAGTCTGCTTTCAATCCACATGCGAGAGCAGCTCAGAATTATAACATTGTTGAGGACTTAGCTGTTTCACCCTCAGCAATGTCGACCTTGGAAGTGCTGCAATCATGTCCAGCACAACGAGAATTACTTTTGTCGGCTATAGGAGCTGTTGATATTCAGGACCCGAACCTAATAATCTTTGATCTAGAAAATAGTACACCACGTCTCCCTCATCAAATGGCTTTCCAGATACGAGTGATAGTCAAAAACAGGCCTATTCATCAGACTGTAATTGATGAAGGATCTTCTACGTGTATTATGTCGATTCAGTGTTGGAGATCGCTTGGTTCTCCTGCATTGAACCAATCCCCGACAATTCTTAAGGCCTTTGATGGCCGTGGGTTCCATCCGTTTAGCATTCTACAGGATTTGCCTATAGGGGTTGAAGGAAAAACCATTAGTCTAGATGTGGAAGTGGTTGATGCCCCTCTAGACTACAACCTTCTTTTGGGTCGCAGTTGGTCTTACGCTATGACAGCGGTCGTGTCATCGGTCTTTAGAGTTATAAAGTTTCCACACAATGGCAAGATCGTAACCATAGACCAGCTGGCTTACTTTTCATCCGACCCAGCCTCTTCTGAGAGTATCCAGCATGTCGGTAAAACGACTATCCCTTACAAGGATGTTGGTGTAGGATTAGTTAAAGATTCCGGTTTACTGGGAACTTTTCCTTTCCCTCCACTCAACGCAGACCCTTCATTTGCTTTTATTCATATGATTACTTTAGACACTATTATTTACGATGATCCTTGGATTGTCCCATCTGAATCTGAGATAGACTCATTTGGTGATGCTATGCCTTTGAGTCCATATGAAATTGCTTATGAAGCCGTGCAGTCTTTTTCCGACTCGAGTTCAACCCAAATTGACCAAATGAATGTGGTCGGTGAAGAATCACTTTTCACATCAACCTCGGAACGGATAACGTTTCCTGAAGTTGTGTCATCTGACGAACAACTTCGCGAAATCCTAAGTGTAGATGATCTACCATGGGAAGATCTCCATCACAGATCTTCGTTTTTACCTGAGGGTGATGACTTTGAAAACGATTTTTCATCCATTTTTACCGCTGAATATGTCAAGGACGCTCAGAATCCCATGAAACATCTTGATTCAGAGTTGAATATGGCAAACATTTCTCAAACTATTTCCATTGACATTTCAGTCAAAACCGGAACTATTGAGAACATTCATATAGGTGCCTCGTGTACAAATAACGAAATTCAAAACTACAAGGCCCTATTCAAAGAGTTTCGCGACGTGTTTGCCTGGTCTTATGAGGAGATGCCAGGAATTGATCCCTCCATTGTTGTTCATGAGATTAAGACTTACCCGGACGCTAAACCCGTTCGGAAACGTCTGCGTCAGATACACCCTAGGAAAGCAGCAGCGATTAAAGCAGAAGTCGAGAAGCTGTTGAAAGCAGGTTTCATTTATTCGATCCCGTTAATGGATTGGGTTTCGAATATTGTTCCGGTTAACAAGAAACAAGGAACAATAAGAATATGCATCGACTATAGGGATATAAATCGTGCTTGTCCAAAAGACAACTATCCCACGCCCTATATCGATCAAATAATTGATGATTGTGCCGGCAGTGAAATATTTTCCTTTATGGACGGTTTTTTCGGTTACAACCAAATCAATAGTCTACCTGCCGATCAACCAAAAACGGCTTTCATTTGTCCTTGGGGGACGTTTGCTTATTGCAAATTACCTTTTGGACTTAAGAATGCCGGAGCCACTTTCCAACGGGCAATGTCTTACATGTTTCACGACATCAAGCACATTGTGCAACTGTATCTCGATGATTTGCCTGCTCACTCTTTACGTCGAGCTGATCACCTTGTTCACTTATGAGCTATTTTTATGAGGTGTCGGCATTATCGAATTCGGTTGAATCCACACAAATGTGTCTTCTGCATAGAAGTGGGACGATTGCTAGGATTTGTCGTTTCAAAAGCCGGTATCCGCGTCGATCCCTCAAAGGTAGAAGCTATCATCAAATTGCCTCCTCCTTCGAGTTTGCGCCAACTCCAAAGTTTGCAAGGGAAAGCGAACTTTTTACGTTGATTCATTCCTACTACGCCGAGGTTACAAAGGGTTTCACCCGGTTGTTGAAACAAAATGCTCAATTCTCTTGGGTTGAGATAGCTCAGAAATCTTTTGATGCACTTAAGCACGCGTTGACCCATGCACCGTTGCTGCATCCTCCCAACTACAACCAGGATTACTTCTTGTATCTCGCCACCTCCCACTCCACCATTGGAATAGTCTTAGTTCAGGAAGATGAATTCGGAACGGAACATGTGATATATTATCTTAGTCGGACCTTAAATCCAACCGAGTTAAAATACTCACATGTGGAAAAGTTGGCACTGGCAGCCGTTCAAGCTGTCCAGCGTTTTCGTCACTACATTCTTCTCCGCAAAACTACAGTGATTTCGGATTGCAACCCTATGATCTATATTTTGACTAAACAATTGCTAGGGGGCAAGTACTCCAAATGGATCGTTATCCTGCAGGAGTTCGATTTGGAGTTCGAGAAGTCCAAGTCTAAGAAATCCTTAGTTTTTGCCGAGTTGATGTGTGATTTCCCGCGTGCTGATACAGAGACTGTGGCAGAGGAGCCCATTGCGGACGAATCTTTGTTTCTTATCAGTACTTTAGATCCGTGGTATGGGGATATAATCTTCTATCTCCAGACCCAATCCTTTCGGCCCGAAATCTCAAAATCGGAGTGTCGGAAAATTCGGTTTCAGTCCCAACAATACAAAATCATTGGAGATACTCTTTATCGTCGTGGGGCGGACTTGATTTTTCGACTTTGCTTAACTCATGAGGAAGCTGAGAGGGTTTTGAATGACTGTCACTCTGGAGCGTGTGGCGGTCATATGTCTGGGTATGCCACTGCCCAAAAGATATTGTGCGCTGGTTATTTTTGGCCGTCCTTATTTAAAGACTGTATTATTGCGGTCCGAAAATGCCACAACTATCAGGTGTTTGATCGCAAGATGCGCGCGCCACCTGCTCCTCTCCACCCTATAATTGTCGTTGGTCCTTTCGCCAAATGGGGTATCGATTTTATTACTTGTAACCCTCACTCGGCCGGGGGGCATGCGTATATCATCCTTGCGGTTGATTATTTTACTAAGTGGGCCGAAGCGATGCCTACATTCGAGGCAGACGGCAAGACAGCAGCAATTTTCGTATTCAATCACATTATAGCTAGGTTTGGTGTCCCACAAGCAATAATCACTGACCATGGACGCCATTTTCGAAACATTATGATGACAGAACTTACAGGCCAGCTTGGTTTACGTCATGATAGTTCTACTCCTTATTATCCCCAAGCGAACGGTCTGGTTGAGTCTATCAACAAAGTCCTAGTCATCATGATCCGATGGATCATTGGTATTCATCGGTCGAATTGGCATAACATGTTATTTTCGGCGCTATGGGCATACCGAACCTCAATGAAAACATCAACAGGGTTCACTCCTTTCCAACTAGTTTATGGTTTGGAAGCCGTGCTACCCATTGAATGCGAAATCCTGTCACTGCAAATGGCCATCGAATTACTCCCAGCTACTTCCGAAGAGGAGAAGCGTCTGTTATACTTAGCTAAATTAGATGAGACTCGACGTGAAGCTGCTTTAGCAATCGAGACTCACGCAAAACGAATGAAAGCTCAGTATGACCGAAATGTGACCCCTCGAAATTTTTCGGAAGGAGACCTAGTGTTGTTATATGATCAAGCTAATGATAAGTTAGGTGCTGGAAAATTCATTCCTATGTGGCATGGGCCCTACATTGTCAAGCGAAAGCTATCAAAAGGGGCCTATGAGCTGGTAGACTTTGACGGGGACTCTTTGGGTAAACCCAGAAATGGACTTTACCTAAAGAGGTATTATGCTTAAATGATGGGTATGGAGATTTTAGTTAGCTTAGTTTTCTCTTTCTAGCTAGTATGTGTGCTTAGTTTAGACTGTGTGTTTAGTTTAGACAGTGTGCTTTAATTTAGAGAGTGTGTTTTTGTCATTATTCTGGCTTATCTTGGTTTTACTCTTGATATTGCAGATGTCGACGCCTCTCCAAACGTACATTGGATTTGCTGATGGTGCTTGTCGTAGTACACGGAATATCTCTTCCGCAGCTTGGGTTATCTATTCGCCCTCTAACGAGTTAGTTTCTATGCATGGGGTGAGCCTCGGTCAAACAACAAACAACATTGCAGAATACAGTGCAGTGATTGAATTATTATCTGAATCTATTTCATTTGGGATTCGGAGTTTGATAGTGAGGTTAGATTCTGAACTCGTTGTATTACAGCTTAATAGAGTCTATGCCATTAGGAATCCAGTGTTGCTGAGATTGTTTTTGAGGGTGCGTCTCTTGGAATGTGAATTTGATTACATTGAATATCAACATATTCCAAGGTCTTTAAACACATTAGCAGATGCAATGGCGTCTCGAATGTTAAATAGACATTTGTAACAATCATAAATGTAAATTTATAAACATTTCATCACACATGTTAAACAAAATAAGCCGGTAATAATGATATATATAGATAGGAGTGTGTCAAAAAATATATACATCGTCTTCAATCATAGGTTTAAAACACCTTATGACCGGCAAAAATGATAAGTACAAAAAGTCAAAATGTCACATGTGTCTACAAAAGTGACCATCCGATCACTGGTAGTGCTCTCTATACGACACCACTGCGCGGGCTACTCTACACAGAAATCTCCTAAAAGGTCCCGGGACTGCGACTACATAGCGCTGCAGTCTGATAGGAATATCATCTATAGTCGTCTCCGGTATATCCGCTGTCAAACGCTCTAGATCCTGCTCCAACTCAACTAGTGTCTCTGCGGCCGCATCCTGTGGGGCCGGTGCCGGTACAGCTGGTTGTCTCCTCTCAAAAGCCCGGAGATTGGCTGGATGCCGTGGGCCCACATCTGCATTTTGAACATTTTTACTGTCAGTTTGAGACGATATATATAAAAAACAAAAAAAAATAGATAATTTAAAAACTTGTGAAATATGAAGTACCTCTGTCATCCCATTGTTCTCCCTGTGGAAGAAACATGTCCGGATCATTCCGAAAATCCATTCCGACATAAGGAAAATCCTGAATCGCAAAGACCTGGCCCTCTAGCCAGTGAAAGTAACCATCAGGAAATTGAACAACTGTCGCGCCCTCATCAGGATGCCGGGCCATTACCGCAACCCATCTTGTCAACTTAGGCTCCCGAGGAGCCCCAACTGGAACAGTAAGCTGCTGGGGGATCAGCATAGGAACTCTCTCTAGGGCAAAGCTCACAACCAAAGGCCCATATCCAAAGGTCTTCAGTTGGCCGTTCTTTGCCCTAGTCAGTTGGCCTTTCATATTGGCCAACACAGCATCGCACCAGTTGAAAATGGTGCCTCGGAAGCAATCTATAGCCATCTGCATTTGGGAACCAGTGGCTATGTGCAAAGCGGCACCACCGCAAAGTCTGGTAACAGTAAAGGCTATCACCATAAGTTCAGGTCGGGATATGTATTTGATTTCTATCCCCTTCTCCTGGTTTTGATTGTTGCACCACTCTAGCCGGAGACTAGCAAGGGATTGGCCACCCGGCCTAGTCCCGAATAAAGAGAGTTGCTCGCCCCTGTTAGGCAAGCCAGTGAGAAAATATATGTCGGAGGGCTCTATCTCGAGCTGGTGCTCTCCGATGTAGAAACATTGATCCTGAATATTCCACCTTTCAACCAGCCACTCTAGGAATGGCACCTGGGCCCTCATGCCAGGTATGGCCCAGTATTTGTACAGACCGCATGCTTTTAACGCATCAATAGAAGGTTGATGACCAATTGCGGCCAAATCAACGTCTTCATGTTCTCTTTCACGCCAATCTAGCATGGTGGATGACCTACACACCAAAAAACAATAGTTAGAATTCATTAAATAAATTTTGGTTGGTTAAATTTGGGGTTTGGGGTTTGAAAATCCGTGTTTCGCGGGGTACGCACCCCGCGTTCAGAAACAGAGCGTGGGTACGCAGCTGCTCTGAAGGTGGGCTGCGTACTCCGACCTTTTTCCTATGTAGGAAAAAGTCGGGGTACGCAGGTCACCCATGGGGCACCTGCGTACCCCGAAAAGCGGACCTTAAAACCTAAAACCCCCTAAAAAATCAAACTAGAACTTAAAATGAAATTCTAAACGGATGAAATTGAAGAGGAGGATGTTGTGAAATACCTGAAAAAGACGGCGCTCGATTCTGACGGTCGGATTCTCCGCAATGTCCACAGGAAGTTTCTTGCCAAAAGCCCTTTTCTCAACCTCAACAGTAAAATAGTAAAAATGACATGGTAAAAAGTCTTTTTATAGGTTTTTTGGATAAATGAATGTTAAGTTTGTTTATTTTTCACCGTGAAGGGTTATTTTTCAATGTATTTTTGCCCATCTTAAACAGGTATGAGTAATGTGTTGTTTTTGTGCAGGACAAAGGGACTTTAGGGTAAATTATCATTTTTCACGTCAGAGTCATCTTTTAAGCCCTTTTCTGACTCCTAAAACATGAAAAGATTGCCGAGCGTTTCTTTTACACTCGTTAAAATGGAATTAAAAGACGGTCTTCTTATAGCCCTTTTCCGACCGCAAAAACGCGAAAGGATTGCCGGGTTTTTGTCATTTCAAACTCGATATTGGAAATAAAATGACGTGTCTTTGATCGCTTTTTACTTTTCAGGTCAACGACACTAAACATGAAAGTACTCCTTGGTCGCAAGATCAAGCGGTTCTCTCAGGTATGATTTTATACTTTTTCGGGCTTGAGAGACACAAACTTACGAAAAAGTTCACCTTGGAGTCTTCTTTAGTTTTTTCAGACTCTCTAAAATTGAAAAACGCCGAGTTTCTCCTATACTGGACTCGTTAAAATTTCACAGTAAAGGACCTGTTCGATTACAAACAGGAACGGACCACTCCTTCTTAGGGTCCGAATCTAAACTAAGTTGGACTCATCCGAAGGATGAGCTTATAATCAAGCATATGTTATCCTCCTCAAGCTTGTAAAAAATAAAGAGGTACTTGCCAGAAATGGTGGGGGAAAAGAGAGAAGAATGAACCTATTTGTTATCCTTTGCTGCAAAAGAACCTTATCACCGCTCTTGAACACGACACTTTTCATTCACCTGGGTTGGGAAATCCTTTGCCTTAAAGTTGATCAAACCTCTTTGAAAGTCTTCAACCGTTTTTGGGTATTAACTTTGGGTCAATCGTCACCAAGCCATCTGTCGTGTCGTTATGTGTTCAAGAGGTCTCTGCAAATAAACCATTCATATGCAAAACACATGTCATCCATTTGACCATCCCTGAGTCAGTCCTTACAACAACATTTCTTCAACTTGAACAATGATTTCGTGTTGTGGGCTTGCCTGCAATGGGTCGCTTTCTATCGACATCAGCACATTATCTAGAAATATGACTTAGAAATCGTCAGTACCTTGAAGTCTGCATGCATCAATGGCAGGTTTCTTGCCTTTGACGACAGTTTACATCATTGACTTTCGATCAAGGGATTCCGTGACGTGTTCGACATCAACACATTCATTCACATTTCATGGATTGAACTGGGTACTTTGAGAACCATTGACATCACTGGTGGTCTCTCCCACACTTGTTAATGGTTTACATCATTGACCAGTAATCAAGTGGTTTCTACCATGCTCGACATCAACTCATTTATTCGCATGGATAGAATCGTACTAATTCGAGAAGTAGAGATGAAGACCCTCGATCTAGTTTCCACCATCCAGGCTGCGAGGAGTTTTGTATTCATTAGATAGTAGACTTATCATAAACAGATGGCTGCGTCCATACTGTGTCTACAGAAGTCTATGATTGTGATGTACTGCAAAATCATTCTTGTATCAGAGTAGTAGTTAGATTGTTAGTTAAAGTTTTCAATCTGAGTATGGGAATGCCTACCTCAGTGATGATATCATTTTATATATGTCTTTTGTGTTGAATAATTGCAGGTTCTGACCGGGCTCTCCGCAAGATACTCCTTGAAATGATAAAGTACTTCACCCTTCCTAGATCATATGAAACCCTAATCTACTACAGGCTTCGCACTTTAGGGGGCAATCTGTTACACTAAAAAATGTCACCATGACTATTTGCAGTTAGTATGGCTCCATCCACTGTCATACTATCCTCCTTGGCAAGTCTCATGCCTCTGCTCTGCATGTCAAACTCCAAAAAGAAGAGAAAAGTCATTTAAAGTCAATTATCTCTGGTACGCAGTTTCTCTTAGCCTTACCTGCGTGTACGCAACCCAAGTTCACAATACCTGCGTACTTGTACGCTCTGTATGTAAAGGGGTGGGTGCGTAACCTTGTAAAGGTCAAAAGGCACGCGTTTCATCTTAAAAAAGCTACTTGTGGTCATTTCTAGAGCATTCTAGAAGCTTGTTTGACGTGTATGAAGCGCCTCCAGATGGTTCATGTACCCAAAGAAAGAGTAACTTATCCCATGAAGAGGGGAGCCTATCCCATTGAAAGAGGGGCTTATCCCATCCATGGTGGAGCTAATTAACTTCCTCTAGAGCACTATAAATACAGGCATTGGGCCAGAGGGAGGGAGGCTGAAAGCTGAACATTCCTAAGGGTAGATGCTGCTGGAATTAGGACTTCCTTGTGAGAGCTTGTGAGGAGAGATTACCATCTTTACTTGTTTCCATTGGGAGGTGGGTGAGCTGATCAGAGTAAAGGAGGACTTTTGTGGACCCTGGGAGGAGCTTGCACAACACCAAGGCTCAGGTTGTAATGGTTCCTTTTGTTACCTTTAATACAAATTAGTCCATTCTTCTCAACAATTTGTCATTTATGAGTTGTTTCATATACTCCTTGGTCTATATGTTAAATATGCTTTATTTTATGTCATAATCAGGTGCTATTTAATTGTTTGACTATTGGTGAATGCAGGTTTTGAAGAGAAGGAGGAGCTCATCCGGATCAACGAAGCTGGACTATGACAACAGCGTTGGGTTAGAGGTAAGAGCTAAACACTTGATTTTTCATATTGTAATGTATATTTAGAGAAGGATTGCTCTTGTTTGTCTTGTTTGTCATTAGAAAGTCTTAGACTTCTAGGAAGGTTGGTTGTGTCCGCACCGTCGACTGATTCTGTGTGACAAGCACTATGAGAATTTCTCCATATTGAGAATGAATTCTTAGTCAACCTTCACACTCCAACGAGGTGCAATACTCTTTGTGAACAGCACTCCTATCACTGAGGCTCTCCATGCTTATCAATGGTATCGCACAGTCTTGGTTGTACCTCGGCATGGCTTCTCTGTGGAATTAGGCATGGCTCTTCATTCTGCAATTGTGTCTGACTTAGTGTCTGCCACTCCATTAAAGAAGAGAATGGTCACTTGACTATTTCTCCATACTGAGAATGAATTCTAAATCCACCTGCACACTTTGAAGAGGCATAGTCCTCTATGTGAAAAACACTCGTGTCACTTAGGCTCTCCATGCTTATTTCATGGTTTCGCACAGTTTGGCTATACTTTGACATGGCTTCTCTATGGACCATTGTCCTTATTGCCTTATCTCATTGTTTTTTTCTGATCCATCTGAATCCATGAACCAACTCCACCGATATGAATTTTTTCTATGGTATTCATCCATTTAACTCACTGAGACATGAATCAAAGCCCAATAATAGCTTGTCTCACCTCAAGGCAAACCCAACACTCTTTCTTGAAGATTATGGTCCTTGCTGCCTTAACCCAACAATCATTGGCAGTCACCATTAACTCCTTTTTTGTTGCATTCAATATCATAGTTGTTGACTCATATGCTCTTTAAATCCATGTACTTCCTTATCAGAGTGATTCCATATCGCAATCTTCATAGTGGGGTAGTATTCTAATCTTTCGTTTTTCGACCTCTGATATGACGAGCTCCTTCTGCTTAGCGCTTCTTGCATTTCTCACCATAGGATCGAGGGTTGTGACCTACCACTTAGCCTTGAAGTGCTAGACCATTTTTTATCCCATTAGGGGCTATTTTTCCTTTGTTAAGTGCTTAACACCCTTGATTCATTAAGTTCTTCTTAACCATGTGCTAGCCAAATATTGGAGCCCCTCTCACCGGAAGTTTCAAATTGGGTATTTAAATTTGGAGTTTTGATATTCCCACTTTCGATATAGCCCATAGCTCTCAGTGCTCAGCCCTAGCTCCACGCCTTTGGTTCTTTGATTATTTGCAAGCATGGTGCGAACCCAATATTTGAGCCCCCTTGTCGGAAAATTTTCAAGCATCAAGTGTTACAAAGTGTCCACATCCTCAACCTCTAATATGCAATATCCAATATGATGTCATCACTTCCATGTGGAAACTCCTTAGAGGTGACATGTGTCACCTAGTTATGGCTCATTAGACCACCCAATATGGTTGAATATTCTTGCCACATCTCTTGCCATACTTCCACGTCATGCTAACGTCATCTGCCAGTGTACCTTATCGGGACGAATCATATGTCACCACATGTTCTACTAAAGGAGAGAGAAAAGGGCTCACCCACATTTGGTTTTGCGACGAAATCCTTGGTCAATCCTTTATCGGCGTTCCTAGCAAATTTTAACGTTATTGGTGCTTCACCCATATCACAACTTTTAAAAGGTTCTGACGTTCAGATTTTTTGGTTCTCCGAGCACTGATATGCCTGATATGTTGACCTCTAATCGTCGATATACCGATATGTTGGTTCGCCAATCTTCGATATGTCTAGACCTCCAATATACGATCGTCAATATGCCTAATACTCTGATGTTGTGATCACCGATATGGTTGATGCTCTGATATTGCAACTGTTGATATCTTTGGACCTACGATATGTGATCTCCAATAAATCTAACCTTCAAAATTCCTTCCTACGGCTCCAATCCTTGAACTTCAATAGACCATAAATTTTGATCTAGGAGTCCACTATTGAACTTCCACATATCTTTGGAAATATCTTCCATATAAATTTCCAATGGAGAGGGTCCAATGTAGTCAGTGAGCCCATCTTCTCCCTCTAAGGTAGATCCAATCTCTCTGACATTATTCTACTCGTTAGCTCTCCGGACAACTGAAATCACACCCACCGTGGGGGTCCTTTGCATGAAGACTGCAAAATATCATAGACTTCCATTTGGTCCATCACTGTAATCATCATTTTATGGCTTCTCCAATAAGCCTGCTACTGTGATTATTTTCTACATGAAGCATGCAGCTACCATGTGATTCCTCCTGGGCCATCACTACCTACATATGTTACGACAAGAATCCAAGCTATTATGGTTGACACCAATTCCAATACTCTTGCCAACAATTAGGCAATGCTAACTTCCCAACACACCTCCCTAGCATGACTATTGACATCAATGCCAACACACTTGTAGATGCCTTCACTGGGCCACAGGCCATCCAAACAATTCCAACTGTCCAACACTATATAAAATTGACACTTAGAAAAATGAGACTTAAACTTTGATCAATTTTCATATTCACACATTGTCTAAAGAAACCTTGTGGTTTTCTAGACAAGATATGGTATTTGAGAAGGTGTGGAAAGCATTTCTTTTAATACAATCCTATTTCCATGATATAAGGGTCTTACATAGACACTAATACTTGAATAACTATGTTATGTAACCAAACCACAAAAATAAAATAAAAAAGATAGATAAATGCCTTTAAAATAATCCTCTTTGAGGGGGAAATGTCCCTTTTTTTTTCCAAGGAAAAAAACGGTAACTTTTTATTAAAAAGATAATGAAAAGTTACACTAGCAGATGCAATGAAGCATTCTGTAAGCTGCCACAAGGGCTCGAGTGCTTTCGCACCCCACGCAACGTTAGAGGACTAACGTGCAAAAAGAATAAGAAAGAAAGAGAGAGGAGAGAGGAAGAAAGAGGCAAAAAAACTGAATTCCGGCTGTGAGTAAGACTCATGCTTCAAGTTTTTCTCCCCTTTTTCTTTTCGACCTTACGCCACTCTCCTTGAGCGGGCTCGATCGAAGCAATGACAAGCTGTGTTTCTGCATTCTGTGGGCCAGTTTCTTTGTCTGAATCTGAAGTATCTGAGTGGTGGTGGCGTTTGATGCCACCCATGCTAGGATCCACACTTGTCATCTCTGCCTTGTTGTTTGATGTGGTTCCTTTCTGATTCTCCATTTGAGACGCCTCGGTCTTCTCTGCAGGAATCTCTTCCTCCTCTGCTTCTGATTCTTCATCCTCTGAATCCGGGGCTGAGAATTGCCATCCTTTCCTCTGCTTCCCTTTCTGCTTCTTTTTACTATTTACTTTCTTGGCTTCTGGACATGAGCTTTGTAAGTGTCCTGTCTGCCTACAGAGCCTACATCTGAAAGCAGTGTTTTCATAATCTAGTACTTGCAGCCAGTTTTGTTGTTTGTAGATCAGCCTTATATTGTCAGGCAGCCCTTTACTTAAATCTACTTCCACACAAATACGTGCGAAAGTGTAGATCCTTTCATCAATCCTTTCCAGATATGTTTTGATATATTTCCCTATGCTATTCCCAATGCCTTCCAAAACTCGTTCGTTCCAGAAGTGCAGAGGAAGGTTGTATAGTCTAACCCAAACCGGCATTTTGGTTACAGTCATTTTATTTGGATCAAAATCTGGGAACCATGGGGTCATAAACAACCCCGATGTTCCCCAAAACCATGGCCCAGCACTGATGACTGTATCTCTGACTTCCTTGGATGTAAATCTTACTATGAAAAACCCCTTTGAGCATAGATGAATATCACATTCCATGGTCCAGCTGGTGAAGATCCAATGGAATAGATCCATGGGTTTAGGCCAGAAGTTGTTGAAACGGCAAACGAGAGCTTGTGTTTCATAGGACTTAACGAAATCGTCAAGCCCTGAAGAATCTAAGTTTAAGGCTGGGGTTTGCTCTGCCTGATCTACTATGTATGGCCTGGGTATGTGACTGCCTTGATCTGGAGAGGACCCTGAGTCTCTGCTGCCCTGTAATATGTTTTTGTAGGATAGACCTCCCTTGGGTTGGTGCTGGGGTGCATTTTTTTTCCCCTTGTCTCCGCTTTGTTGTCCCTGAGGTGGAGCCCCTCCTCTCAATCTGAAGTTTAAAGTAATGATTGATCCTGGCCCAATCTCATAGCTTTCCATCGATCTACAGTCCTGGAGAGATCGCCTACCACTGACCAGGTGTTGGATCTGAACTGGATAACCCATTTCTGCCCATATTTGTTGTTTCAGCTGCAAAGAGGTGCTTCCTGCATGGACCCATACTAAACGAGTTTTCCCCTGTGGGGGTTTAATCAGAATCTGAAAACATAGAGTTTTTACCTGCTCTGGCTGTAAGCATACTTCCAGATCTGGCCCTGATTTTGTTCGTTTTTCCTTTTGCATGTCAAGATCTGCGGGAGCTCTGCTCGATCTATGATTGGTGCCTTCGATCTGCTGCCTGGGATCAAACTGTGCTCGGGTATAGGCTAGATCGTGTAGATCTAAGCCGAAACTACAATGTTTGGGCCCGAGTGATGCAGGAAGGAGCGGATCTGCATCATGCAGACCTCCCCTGCCGATTCTCCGTGCGTTCTGGGGTTGACGAGGCCTGGCCTCTAGACGCCATACGTCACGCAGTCTTCTTTGTTCAGGGGCGCATTTTAGGACCTCGATCTTCTGCAGGAGAAAACCCTCCTCGTATATCCGCGCCGAAATGGGAGCTTCCGTTGATGCATTCGCCCCACAGTCTCGCTGGAAACTTATATTACGTTTCCCATCCAAGATCGCGTGGATCCTTATGGCAGAAAACCCCACACCTGCGTAGCCGCACTGATCTGGGGGTATTTGAAACATTTGTCTGCGATAAACCGGCCATTTCTCTGAAGATGATTGCAGTGAGGACACCCTCTCAGCAGCGGTCACCGATTCCCCAAACCCTGGATCGCCTTCGGCCCCTGAGGCAGACTTGGGAACCGATGCGGCAGCAACCAGAAACCTGTTCGCACAAACCCTAACCATCGCCATCGCTCTTCTTCCGCCCAATCAAGGGGAAATGTCCCTTTACATCACATAAATGAATAATTCTTGGATGATTCAAATGACAAGACCTCCTTGGTATATATAGGAATCTATGGGGTCATGATATATAAATAGATTCTATATAAAAATAATAATATAAGGGCTTAATAATATCATTAGTGGGCTTCTATGGGGCACACCAACAAAAATATGGGGGCTACACTAGTATTATATAAACCTAACATGGGAATAATGTTGATCAATGGATGTCATTGATGTCAACCCAAGCAACACCAGGGGCAACCCCAATATTGCATGGAAATTTTGACTTGACAACTCATCCTATTCTGAGTGAAATATATTCTAGATGGATTCTACTCATCGAGATGTTTCCAATGATATATGGCACACCACGTAGTTCTTCACGGTTTGAGAGTTATTCGTGTTTGAAGTTAGTAACCCTAGTTAGTGGGCTAAAACCTCATGGGGTTGTGGCATGGAACTCATCATTGGTTGTGGTCATTGAATAGTCAATAATTAATAAATTTTTATGCTCCTAAAATCCCTCCAACGTTCACTTGTTGAGGACCCTTTCAACTCAAGACATTTCTATAAATAGTGACCCTCGTATCCTCCTCCAACAAGCACTTTTCAACAAACTATCTTGTGAGAAGACCTCTATAATTTTTCGGCCCTCATGAGCTTCTAACACAGGACATGTTGCAGGGAGTTTAAGTTTTTGTTAAGGTCTGGTTAGGGCACAAAATTATGATCAAGTTTAAAATTCTATTTTGAAACAAGTTTAGAGCCTTGGATTCTAGGATTTTATTGCTTCAAACAGGTCATCATGGAATTTTATCTATAATGTTTTTCCTACAAAGCTTCATAAGTTAAAATTAAAACCCATTTGAGCCAAAATTGTGATGCACCTTATGACCATATCTACGATCTTGGTTCACTATATTTTTGGATATATGATCTGAGGAAGTTAGGGTTTTTGAAGGCTCCCGAATTCCATGTCAAACCCGTGACCTCGAGACAATCATAATAACATTCTCTCTGAATATTGGCTTCAAATTTCGTAAACTATGATAGATAGAGAACGGACTTTAGTTTGTTGGGTATTGTTTTCAGGGTTTAAGGTCAAAACAGTGATATGTGCCACTTCGTACAAGTTCGCTCTACTGAACTAGTCTATAATCAGGTCATCGTGGTAGATTTGGCATAAAGATTTCTTGAAGAATCCAATATAATCAAACCTATGGGGTTGGAAATACAACTTAGAGGGCTACCAGAGGATTAAATTTTAGACCTTGGAGATCCAAAATTACATAGATACAACAGATTTAATATCAAGCTTCTAGAAGGCAAGAAAAAGTATGCATTCAAGGATCACTGCAGTATGGACCACACATCAAGATTCAAGGGTAAGTCTGCTACAAAAAGGTATGTATGATTAGAATTTTCATAAGAATTTTGAGTATCATATCTGACATATGCTTTTGTAGGACAACTTAATTATATTGATTTGTATTTGTTTGGGTCTTGATTGGTAATGCATGTATAGGAAGGATGACACTTTAGAACAAATTAGACACATACTATAAGGACATGCAATGCCAAAGTACCATGCAATTCCAACAATACCTCAACAGATGCAAGTGATCCAAGAAGTAATGTTGATTCAAGTGTCAAGTATTTTCAAAAAGCCAGTGCTATAAGAGATTCATCATTGTAAATTTGTAAAAGAATCATCATTGAAAGAGTCATCATTCTAAAAGAGTCAATTTGGCTAGAGTTGAAAAGGCATTGTTGGGAGGTATAGGAGTCACTATTGGGATGATGTCATGGTTGGCTTAGAGGTCATAGTGTGATTGGGTGTTCGTTCAAAATCATTTTAAATCATATTGTATCGTGGATCATTGTCCCTGGTATGGGAGTCCACACTCGTGTCTCACTTCTGATCATTATAGGGTGGCAGGTGTGTGTTAAGCAGATGCATGAAGTCACCTACAGGTTAGAGCCTGTGAACACTTCAGGCTTGTAGGTTAGTCTATGATGTTAGAGCATCCATTCAGTTGACTACTAAAGAAACCAAGGCATTGGGGCATCCTTCCAGTGGGACCTGGAGAAGAATGCTTTTTTATAATTCTCGGAAGTTGTAAATTTCATTTTAGTTGGGGCTGAAAATTAAAGAATTTATTAGAAATCCGTTTGGCGGTTTTTGCCCAGAAGGGGTTTTCCACCTAAAATTCTTGTGCCTATTGTGTTCTTTTGTTTACTGTTGTTACTAGATAAACATTAATAATAATTGAAGATTAACTAATACTCTGAAAATATTTAAAAGGACTAATTGCTAAGGAACATTGATTCAACTCCCTCTTAGTATTTCCAACAAATAACAATAATAATATGGCGGCTACACTAGCGTTATTGGGACCTAACATGCTATTCTCCTTCAAAAAATTGTTTTCCTCAACACTTGAGTAGTTTTTTATGCTTCTGTATGAAATGATCATCCTCCCATGTGGAATCTTCAATAGGTATTTTCTTCCACTTTATGAGATACTCTAAAATTAATCAATTATGTAGTTGTTAGATTCTTGTTTATGTGATTGCTTCATGATCCAATATGAATTTTCCTTCCTTTTCAAGTTCTAGAAATATAGTTTGACCTAGAAGCTTACCACCTATAATGTTCTTTAAGCATGAAACATGGAAAACTAGGTGTACTCATGAAGATGCATGCAGCTCCAATTTGTATGCCATACAACCAATATTTTTCAACACCTTATAAGGGCTATAGTACATGGGTGATAATTCATTATCCTTATTATCTTGTTTGAGGGAAATTTGTTTGTAAGGTTATAGCTGTAAAAAGACCCAATTTCCAACATCAAAACTTATTTCAATGTGATGTTGATCTACTTGTTGTTTCATTCGATTATGTGACAGAGTTAGGTTATCCTTTAAGAGTTGGAGAACCTTTTTTTGATGTTTAATGTGATATTCCACTGCTTGAAACTTAGAATTATTTCTTAAATATAGGTTTTAACCATGCACAAAAATAACCAGCAAACAAATTCTTAAAAATAGAAAATATACAATGGGACGAAACACAAAACAAATACATAGAAATTTTCCCCTGGATCCAAAAATCGGGAGTACATGATTGATTTTTCATGATGTTACTTTCAATGTTACAATATATATATATATATATATATATATATATATATATATATATATATATATGTATGTATGTATGTATGTATGTATGTGTGTATGTATATGAATGTGTGTGTGTGTGTGTGTGTGTGTGTGTATGTAAAAGCATTCATAAACCACAATCCATTAATCCTGGATTAGAACATAATCGTAGTTCCCTTGATCGGATCTAAAAAATACCAAGGGAAGAAAACGATCATTGCCAAAACCATATGCAAAACCCATGCACAAAACCATAGGTGGGTCTGCTCACCTAATATAGAGTCCAAAAAAAATTACTAGGATCATTCCCTGAACCCCATGTAGGGGGGCTACCGCCCCCCTGAAACCCCATGACTAGGGGGTTGCGCCGCCCCTGTGACCCCCCCATTGAACCTTTCGAAGTGAATATAAGGGGCTATCACCCCCCTTGTGACCCCCTCGTGTGTCAATTAGTAATGGAAAGTATATAACACACACCCAACATTAAAGACAACGTGATGGACGGTGGATCATATCCATAAAGCACCATAAATGGGGTCATTTTTTTTTTGGTATGGAAGGAAGCTTTATACCACCATTTTGTTAGAGGTAATCACTTAACTTGTTATTTTATTTATCAGATACAAAGAAACAAAGATATCCTTCCAAAAACTTGTTCACTATCTCAGTTTTCCAATTAGATTAAGGATGATAAGATGATATAAGCTAATTGAGTACCAAGACAAGAAAATATTTTTTTCCAAAAATTTCCAATGAAAATGGGATATTTGTCACTCACAATGATATTTGGGTTCCCATGTAATTTTTGAATTGTTTCCACAAATTCATTAGTGACTGTACTAGCCTTGAAAGAATGAGATAGTTCCCAAAAGTGTGCATACTTGGTAAATATATCAACAACCACCATTATGACACTCTTTCATTTGGACTTGGGTAAACCAGTGATCAAATCCATTGAGACCTCCTCCCAACACTCACTTAGAATGGCTAATGGTTTTAAAAGACTTGGTACCTTAATTGTATTCACTTTATTTTGTTGGAAAATCAAACATTCTGCCACAAACTTCTGAATATCAGATTTAAGGTCATGCCAAAAACATTCTTTCTTGACCCTATGGTATGGTTTTAAAAATATTGAGTGTCGTCCTATAAGATAGGTGTGAAATTCGAAAAGAACATTGTGTTTGAGTTGGGAGTTCTTACATAGATATAAGTCATATTTGTACCATAGTGAATCATTTTTCCATATAAATGTATATGATGCACAGGGATATTGCTGCAACTTTTCAATGAGTGTCCATAACAAGTTGTCATTCTTCTTTTCATCCCTTGCTTCAGTTATCCAATAACCAATGCCTCCACATCCTCATCCCTTCTTGAGAGTGCATCTGTGACAACATTTTTCTTCCCTTTTTTGCAAATGATTTCAATGTCATAACCCAACATCTTTGTGACCCATTTTTGTTTCTCTTCTAAATATATTATTTGTTCTAAGAAGTATTATTTTTTTTTCTTGATAACAAGGCTAATCTATTAAATATGTACAGAGTGCAAAATTACATCAGGTAAGACCAGTATGCTCTTGCCCACAGGGGGCACCAGACATAGACAAAAACTAAGACTGACAAAGACCCAGACATAATTCCCCATAGCAAGCCCTCGCAGGGGTGGTTCCA
The DNA here is from genome assembly GCA_031772625.1 of Pinus tabuliformis. Taxonomy (NCBI): domain Eukaryota; kingdom Viridiplantae; phylum Streptophyta; class Pinopsida; order Pinales; family Pinaceae; genus Pinus; species Pinus tabuliformis. The sequence goes on along the minus strand of CM062819.1, from coordinate 86,216,693 downwards.
TGAAGTTCCAAGACTGTCCATAGACGGAAGCCCGCGCAGGGGTCTTAGACAAAAAGAACTGTTCAAGTCGTCCCGCGCAGGGGAAACAGTAAGTACTTTCATCATTGACACAAAAAACCAACAGCTTTGACATCCTAAAAAAACATTGACTGAAACAACAACAAACCAGGAGACGGCAGCGTGATTGCGACCTGGTGGAGCAGGGGCGCCGGCGTGATTATTCACTCGGCTCATCCGGTTGCTCTTCCACAATTGGGCACCAGCCGTAGTAATCCGGCTCAGCATGAGTAGGCGAGGTCGCTTCCGCCTCCCCAGTAGTAGCGTTAGGAGCATTCTGGGAATGCTTGGATGTTTCCTCGACGTTGGCCCGGCTCTTTTCTACCTGCTCCAACTCAGCTGTCGGAGCCTGCTCTGCATCCCCATGGTAGTCCTGCATCCCTTGCTCCCGAGCTTCTATGAGGTCGTCCACCTCAAGAGGGTTCTCGATGAACAGAATGGAGACATGAGCACTGATTCTCGGGTTTGCCGTAGAGCTGGTGAAGTTGAAAATAGTGGAGCCAAAGGCTGGCAAGGAGGCCGAGCTGGATGCCCCAACATCCATATGTTGGCCAGAGTGCAGGGGAATGGCTCCAATGGAGCTTGCCAGATTACAGTGGTAGCAATGCCTCGTTTCATCTCTCACAGGTCTGCTCGAGCCCCCGCCTCTGGAGGAACCACGACGGCTCAGTAACCTATGTCTGGGTCTCACCATAATGGGATGAGACTCCCTGCAAACTGCCAGGTGAATCGGATTGTCGATTACCAGGACCAGCTCCGTAATAGACTCAACTGCCTGAGAAGGGACCGCTTCAACGGCAGAGAGGCCAGCCAAATGCAACACGACCAAAATTCCCTGCTCCAAACCAGATTTATGCTCTTCATCGTCACCTACCCACCTCGAATTCCCATCCGCCATTACTGCAGCAATGCTCTGGGTCGAGTGCACTCTCCGGGCATTCACTGCTGTCGTCCCCCGTCCCTTCGTTTTAAACTAGGATTGAGCACGTCGTCCTCTCGCATGGAGTGCCACGTGATGCCCATGGAGCGGCATGTGGCCAGCTTCCAACTCCCATCCCATCGCTTTAAACACCCACATCCGGGGGAGTTTCCTCCATTTGGACCAGTCGAGAGCATTCTTGGGCTTCCTCATTCGATAATATGTCATTCAGCTGTCCTGTAATTAGAGAGTGATTACCTCCCACTCCAACATTGGCCATGTAGTCCGCTATCTTATTGCCCTCCCTCTTTGTGTGAGTGAAGGTGATAGCTCTATTGCTTTGAAGCTTCTGTTCTATTGCCTCCAGACGTGCCTCTAGCCTCCAGTTGGTTGCTACTTTTTTGGCTTGTGATCCGTTTAGGATTTTTTTTGCCATATTGATGAGGATTTGGGAGTCTCCTTCAACCTCCAGAGGATAGAGGTTTAGCTCTCTCGCGAGCTGAAGACCCTGCCATAACCCTTCCAATTCAGCTGAGTTGTTGGTGTCCCAGCCAATGCTTCCATAAAAGAGAGTTATGGGAGTCCCTTCATGATTTCTGATTATTCCCCCAAAGCCTGCTAACCCAGGATTCCCCTTTGAGGCACCATCAAAGTTGAGTTTGAAAGTGTGCTTTGGCGGAGGCTTCCATTCAGCTTGTTTGTCCTTGCTGTTTGTAGGGGAAATCTGCTGGTTCGTGCCGTTGGTGCATCTGAGCTGCCAATTGTCCATGATGGCTTTCTCATTGGCTAAGGTAGGCCAATCCTCCTTCTTCCACGATCTTATCATCAGAGTTTCTTGGATGTTTTTGCAAAGCATATGCCAGATTGTGTCCATGGAGGAGCGTTGATTTTTGAAGATGCGCTTGTTTCGCTCCTTCCATATACTCCATAGGATTAGCCCAGGAATCAATCGCTAAAGATGATTGAGGATGTTGCTCTTATACGGGTCCTTTTGCCATTGTCGTATGGAGTTCGTAATTTCAACTTCAAGTCTGCATCTTTTTTGGCATCGAAAGCTTGCTTTCTCCCATAGTTGGTTGGCTAGAGGACAAGAGTCCAACAAGTGTTGGAGCGTTTCCTCATGGGCGCTGTTAGCGCTTGAAATTTCACCTCAGGCTGAGAAAGGTAAACCTCAAGGCTACATCAAACCATTCAGCCTCATAGCTAGCCCTACGGGGCAGGAGAAGGCTCTCTCTGGTCAATCTCGGTAGATTTTCAATGGGATGAGATGACTAACAAGGTAACACTGATATTAGGCTAGTAAACTGATAAGGAGGGTTGATTTAAAGTTTTTTGGGGTTTTTGGTGGCAATTGGAGGGAGTGCAATTCAGGGTGCGGGGATTGAGCTCAGGTTTTGCAGGTGGGTCTTTGGGGCAAGGTAGGAGTTTGTGCTGATGCCTTTAGCTGAGATGGATGATCAAGGAAGAAAAAAGAGAAGCTAAAGAGGGCAAACAATGACTTTGAATCCTCTCTAGACAGTGGAAAACATAAACATTAAACAAATTTGAAAGCTGAGCATGGCAAGCATGAATTCAAACTTTATCACTTCATTTGTTTAATAAGCTGCAGTAAAGAAAGAGATGGAACACATAAACACACTTACAATTACAATAAGAGAACACACCATCAACACAAGAGTCCACAAGAATCCCAATGATGTCTGCAAAACCCTGGTCTTCCTTTTCCTCAAATTGCAGAGATACCAGTAAAATATACAATAGGAGCTTCTCCCTCAAGAATCCAACCATGAAAATGAGCAAGAGAAGGTATAATATAGATGATCTAACTCCTTTCCCCACCTCTAGGGGTCGAGCTCAGCTTCCTAGGAGCTGTTTCAACTAATTCTAAACTGAGCACTAGATAATAGGCAGTCAAAACAACTTGCCTCTAAAACTTAGGAAACCTATCCATGCATTAAATATTTACCATTTACATCAAAGAATCTTCTAGAAGTGATGAAGGAGAGTAAAAGTATCTAAGTGCCATGAAAATTACACAAAAATCCATCATTTACATGCCTCAAAAGTCAACTAAGATGAAAACAGTGTTTTGCTGGCCGAACTGGTCAAAACAGGCAAATTTCCCTGACAGGTCGCGCACATCACTCTGACAGGTTGCGCACATTCACAGCTCTGTTTGAGGGCCTTTCCGGTGTCCAAATCAGGTGCAAGATAGCTCGTTGGAAAGGTCTGCGAGTCTACTTTCCAACCCCACCCGAATTTTTGAATTTTGAGTTGATTTGACCCCTCAAAAGTTATTTCTCCCAAGACAGCTTTCTGCAACTCAAAATAGGGGCAGAAAGTCAAAATTTTCATGTATTTTTAGCTTTTGGAAGCCCAAATCTCCATAAAATCTGAAACCCATCCATAGGCAAGTGTATTTTTGCATGAAAATTCCAAAAATGCAAAGTTTTCCCCGTTCTGAGTTGCCCCCATGTAGGGTCGCGCGCGGGGTGAGACCCGTCAAATGACCAAAACCTGTAAAATTCCCAAAAATGCCAAAAATGCTTCAAAACTCTCAAAATTTCTTGGGTTTGCTGCTAGGAGGATGCTAATGAGTATCATGGTGAGTGAGAGAGGCCTCAGCCAAGATACGAAGCGGGTTGGTCTTCTTCTTCCTCTTGCGGGCCTCGGACAACCTCCTCTGGAATATCTTCATCTTTGCTTTGCAAACATGCATCCTCGCCCAGTAATGATTCTTCATGTTCCGTAGAAGTCTCTTGTCTTGGTTGGCCTTCTCCAACAGCCTCTCCAAGTGTGCATTCACACGGATAAGCATGGATTCCCTCTCCTTGGGCAGCAAGTCACCGGGCCTCCTACGGTTGATGACTCGGTCACTTCGAATCCTCCACAGCTCATCCAACTCTTTCTCATCCTCAAGTTGCTTGTTGCGCTGCTCAAGATAGTTTATTGTCCATTGGGCCATGTCGAGCTTCTGCTGTAACAAGCGGTTTTCCGCCTCTCTCTGTCGGATGATCTCATGCAAATCTGAAGTGGGGGAGCGAGCATCAAGATCAATGATGTCAACCTGTGTGTCACCGGCTCTCTCCTCCTCTTTCATGGGTTGTTTGCCCTCCCGTACTGCTGATGGAGAACGTGAGGCCCCTTCCACCTGGTGTGGAGATAACACTCGCTGACCTGTAGATGATGATGGCGAGACCCCTTCCACCTTCTGTGGAGATAGTACTCGCCGAGCTGCTGCAAACAAGGCCCTCGGGCCTTTCTGATAAGTGAGCTAAGGTGAGGAAGCAACATGTCTCGGAACAGTGATCTCAGGCTGGTGTGACGGACCTCCCTCCTCATAAATGGCCTCTGGCTCTGGCTCTGGCTATGGTGGCACTGTAAAGAACTCATGAGAAATGAAGTCTGCCCATGGAATTCCTTGCTGACTCAACTGATGGGAAACAATGAGCTGGATGAGACCATGATGGCACAAACTCCTATACTGCTGAGCTAGGGACCGCCTCTGAAACACGGACACCATCCTCTGAATGTCCTGGAAGAAGAAAACCGGGATGTTCATCATCCTCACTCGGGTAAAGTGCATCAACAGGTGAATGTGATAAGAGAAGACCTGTGAAAATCTCCCCTCACATGTGAAGTAATGCATGATAAGCTGCATGATCGGAGCATACTCCCCCCGGAGGAATCTGAAAGGAAAGACCCCCGACAAGTGGCTCATGAATGCTGTCCTGACATATGGCTCAAAATAAACATAATCCAGCATTTTGCGCTTGGGCCACACCTCACCCACATTTGGTATCCCGGTAGCCTCTGAAATCACCTCCGGAGATAGCACAAAATTCACCCTTGCAAGAGTGACCTGCCCATCATGAAGGTGCAAAACAAATAAGCGGGCCAACTCCCTATGGTGCTGAATCTGGGCAAGCCTCTCACAGAACTGAAAACATGACATATAACGAAAACAATTCACTGCCATAGGACAGGCCTGCAACTCTGCCAAAGAGGTGGGCTCCTCTCTTTTATGATGACCACCTTTGCCACCCCTACGAGGCCTCCGCTGTACCTCAACCTCTGTGGAAGAAGACCAGTCATCACCTTGCTCATAGGTTTCAGTGGTTGACATGGTGCTTTTGAGCAAAGTGGAGAAAATAGATAAAGTAAACTGCTGCCCTTGCCTGCAAAAATGCTGAGTTGTATGCTCGATTGATTTGGCAAGCACGAGGGCGACTGAGCAAATTTTGAAGCGGTTTTGTGAGTGACAGGTTGACGGGTCGCGCACAGGCTTTGACAGGTCGCACACGGGCTGACAGGTCGCGCCCGTTATGTTTTTGCACTGCGGAGAGGCGCCTGACAGGTCGCGCATCGCCCAACAGGTCGCGCACCTGAAAAACGACCAATTTCTCTGCACTTCGCCTTTTTTCACCTCTTCGCCCTATCTCTTTGCCTTGCAAGCTCTTAGATGCACAATGAGGGTTTTTTAGAGGGAATTTGACTCTTTATAGGCCCAATTTGAAAAAATTTACTTACCAAACCCACTTTCTAATGTTTTGTTTTGGCATTCACTTTTAACACTGATTTGAGTTTTCTTTGTCCTGAATTTGGCTCTTTGAGTGCTTTAACTCCGTTCTTTTTGCAGGTAGACCATCTAATGGACTCTGGCGAGAAGACCAGGGCTATTGCCAACATTTTGAAGAATTTTTGAAATTTCCTTATTTTTTGCAAAATTGACATGACCTTGGCTTTAAAAACAGGGTTTTTAAATCCAAGGTATAAATGAGTTGTACCTGATGAAAATATCAATGAAACATATTTACATACCTCCTTCTGGCTTGTTGGGGACTCATGGACTTTTGACTCATGACATTGCAAAGACTTTTGACCGAAACCCTAGACCTAAGACTTTGGACTTCAAGACAAAGCAAAACAAATGTGACACAAGCTCATTAACTAATATGACCTGATCCAGCAAAGCCAAGAAGGGAACAAGGACCAGCTCCTCCATCAGTTTTATGGCATGCCTAACGGAATGCAAAACTGACATTGATGAGACACCTACCTATGCGTAATGCAAAGAGATTTTGATCACCGATGGAGGGCTCAAGACCGACACTAATAGGCGCAACAGTTAACGCATATGGAGGGTCCATGGAAATTTCTTCTTCGGAGCTTGTCCCAAGTTAGGATTCTCTGATGCCCTACCAGCCAGAGAAAATGACAGATCTTGGGCCACGAGCCTGAGTTCCAAATTTGGCCCCAGATCGGGTCTTGAGGTGCAGCGTCATTGCAAATAATTTTATAAGCTTCAGACATGGTGAACGCTCCCTTTGGTAGATATCCCCATCTTAGGATATCTTCCCTTTCATCACATTTGATTTTTCTTTTGCTGAGCTCCATTTCCAATGATGTGGATGACTGGCGATTATCATTTGAGAGGATTTGGTTGCTTGGCTTCCAGGTTCTGAATCCTTTCTCCAAATCCTGGGTCCAAAAGTGCCTGATTTTGACCAGCTGTGTTTCCTCCTCCATATGATGCAAAGGCTGGTTCAGGGCATTTCTGAGGGTGGGCATTTGATTCCATGCATCCGTCCAGAATCTAGCATTATTGTCATTTCTCACCTCCCAGAAGCTGTGCTTCTGGATCATCTTATAATGTTCCTTGGCTGCATTCCAAATTAACGAACCTTTGTTACAGGGTTCCAATCTGATAAGATTTAATGTTTTGGTTTAGCCCAGTCCATATCTGCTCAATAGACATTGATTGATTTTTGAAGATTCTCCTATTCCTCTCTTTCCAGATGTTCCACATCAGTAGACCAAGAATAAGCTGCCACAATGTATTTAAGAGTTTTCTTTGATATGGCTCTTGACTCCAAGTACGAAGAGTGCCTTTAATATCCCCATGCACTCTGCCTTCTTTTTGACAACGGAATGTAACCTTTTCCCACAGTTTCCTTCCTAGTTGACAGGTTTGCATTAGATGTAATGCTGATTCCTCTGCCTGCTTGCAGTTAGGACATATGGATGGTCCAAAGAAACTTCTTTTTCTGAGGTTATCCCAAGTGAGAATCTTGTTATGACACAAAAGCCACAGAAAAGTAGACACCTTCGGCCAATTAGATGAATTCCAGATCTTATCCCATAAAATATCTTTGGTTATCCTTTCCTTAATAATTACTTTATATGCTTCCCTAGTGGTGAAAATACCTTTCTCTTCATATCCCCATCTGAGAACATCCATTCCTGCTGAGGAGAGGATTTGCCGCTTTTGTAATTCTGAGGAGAGAGAGAGCTGAATTTGCTCTGTGCTGTGCGGTATAATCTGATTGGCTTTCTTCCATTGTCTGTATTCTTGTGTGGAAGAAGAATCCCAGAATTGATTCACCTTATCGAACTGATTTATATCTTGTTCTGGAAGGTTGGAGAGAGTGTCTTTGATTTTTGGGAGCTGCTGCCAGGAGTCTTCCCAGAACCGTGCTGTGTTACCATTCTTAACTTCCCAGAAGCTATGCTGTTGTATTAGGTTTCTATGTTGAATGGCCGAATTCCAGATAACTGAACCTGTACTTACTTCTGACATTCTGATTCTTTCTTCAATGGGGGTATTGTTCGCATATTTTGCCATCCATAGGGAGGCCCAAGGAGTGTTGGGATTTGAGAGCCATCTCCACCAAATTTTAGCGCCCATTACCGCATTACTGTGCCCTGGGTCTCTTAGCCCAATACCTCCAGCTTTCTTTGGAAGACAGACATTGTCCCATTTGACCAGAGCCCACTTTCAATTGGGGCCTGAATTACCCCATAAGAAATTGCGCTGAAGCTTCTTTATTTCTTTTAGAACCCATTTAGGAGCTGCGAGAATTGAGAAAAGGTAAAGGGGCATGGAATGAAGAACAGCTTTAATGAGCACAAGCCTGCTGGCCATGTTGAGAGCTCTGTGAGTCCATAGGAACAGTCTTGCTTCTAGCTTTTCTAAAAGGTCTTTCCAGGAGGAATGCTTGAGAGCCGAGGCAATTAAGGGGGCCCCCAGGTATTTAGAAGGAAGAGACGCAATGGTAAAACCAAGAATGCGGGCTATGGCTCTTTGGGTGGGAGGAGGGGTATTAAAGAAAAAAATTTGTGACTTGACTCTGTTAATAAGGGCCCCGGAAGCATCAGAGAAATTTGAAAGGATGGATTTGAAGATACGAGCTTCTTGAACAGAGGGATGACCAAATAGCATATTATCGTCCACGAATTGCTGATGAGAGTAGGAGGGAGAATGGTGAAAAGAAAGGCCTTTGAGGCTTTGGGATAGAAGAGCAGATTTAATGTTGCGACCCAGTCCTTCTGCTAAAATGACAAAAAGAAAAGGTGAGAGCGAGTCTCCCTGTCTGATACCTCTGGAGGGATGGAACGTGGGCGATGGGATACCATTGATGAGAACAAAGAAGAACGAGGAGGATAAAAGATTAATAACCCATCTAACCCAAGAAGGGGCAAATCCAAAGGCAGTTAGAATTTTTTGTATGTAAACCCAGCTTAGACTATCAAAAGCTTTAGACAAATCAATTTTGAGCAACATACCTGGTTTTTTTGAATGCTTCAGGGAGTGGATTATTTCATGAGTTAAAATAATGCCATCCGTGATCTGCCGTCCTTCCACATATCTAGATTGTTCTGGAGAGATAATAAAAGGGAGCAGAGGTTTCAATCTGGAAGCTATAACCTTGGAGACAATCTTGTATATGATGTTACAAAGAGCAATCGGTCTGTATTTGTCCGGAGTATTAGATTCCTCTGCTTTGGGAATTAATGCAATGAAGGTTGCATTCAGTCCTGGGTACATCCATCTCAAAGTGCATGATTCTTCAACAACTTGCCAGACTTCCATTTTGATTAGATCCCAGAAATTGTGAAAAAAGTTGGAAGTGAATCCATCCGGACCCGGAGCTTTCCCTGCTTTCAGCTGATGCACAGCAATCTCAACCTCCTGAAGGCTTGTGGGCTTGAGGAGGAGAAGATTATGTTCTTCAGTGATTAATTTGGGAATGTGTCTTGTAACTTTATCAATAGCCTCTGTTCGATCTATGTTGGGTTCTTGATGAGCCTGTTTGAAGTACCTGAGGAACTCCTCTTCAATACCTTCATGAGTTTCAATTCTGCTCCCTTGATCATTTTTGATGTGGGAAATATGATTATTCATTCTTCGTTGCACTGTAGTTTTGTGAAAGAATTTCGTATTCTTTTCCCCATCCTTCAGCCACTTAACCCTTGATTTTTGCCTCCAAAGAGTTTCCTCCTGTAAAGCCCTATCAAGGATTTGGTTTTCTATATATTGCTCCTTCTTTACTAGATCTTCAGAACGCCCTTCTGTGATGATCCTTTGCTGAATAATCTTCATTTCTTGATTGAGGGTTGCCTGAGCTTTGAAGATGTTGCCAAAAGTGGAATGGTTCCAGCGTTTAATTTCTCCTTTGAGATACTTCAGCTTCCGCTGGAATATAGACATTTTGGTGCCATCAGAGGGATTGAATTTGAGCCAGGTTGCTCTAACAAATTCATTAAACTCAGGATGAGTTAACCAAAAATCCTCAAACCGGAAGGGGTGCCGAATACTGTTGCCGGGGCGATTCCAATGGAGAGCTATTGGCCAGTGATCAGAGCCCGAAACGGGAAGGATAGAGGCAATGAATTCTCCACCTAGGTGAGTTGCATTGTCTGATATAAGAAATCTATCGAGACGAGAGGCTATTTGGTGTGGTTCTTCCCTTTTGTTGTTCCAAGTGAATAGGCCATTATTTGAAGGGAGATCAATCAACCAGTTATTATGAATAAAATCTTTTAATATGGACCCATCTCTATTGCCTCTGCTTCTGCCTCCCTTTTTTTCCTCCATTCTTGCTATCATATTAAAGTCACCTCCAGATATCCATAGCGGGTGCAGCCTTTCTGAGTTCAGATGCGATAAGGTGTCTAGAATTTCAGCTTTGTGCATAGTTTCCTGAGGGAAGTACACATTTGTCATATGGCCATTGATATTGGTGCCGATTATGTGAAATATTGCTTGAATGAAGTTCTTATTTGCATGTATATTATCCAGTTGAATTACTCGCGCATCCCAGAGAACTGCCAGTCCTCCCGACGCGCCCTGAGCATCAACAGTTGTTACTAGCCCTCCCGGCCAGGCCTTTGCTACTATTTTTTCCAAGACTGTTGAGTTACATTTTGTTTCTTGCAAAAAGAGAATGGTTGGTTTTTCCTGCATGAGCATGTTTTTTAGAAGTCTGCCTTTCCTTGGGCTATTGAGCCCCCTAATATTCCATGAGATCAACTTCATTGAGAAGGTTTGGGGTTGACATTGAAGTACTTGGTTAACTTGGCATATCGGCCTGATTCAACTAACACTTCTCCTATCTTGATAGTTCTTTCCAGAGTGGTTTTCCTTCCTCTCTTTTTACTGTCTTTGGTGATAAATTTCCCATCCCATTGACTGCCAATCTGAACTCCTAGAGAGTACTTTTTTTGAGCTCGATTGAGGACTTCCACCAGATTATCCACTTGTCTATCAGGTATTTTGTCGAAGTTTCCTGTTTTACAGGCTTGTTCTAGGCCTAGAATGTCCAGCTCACCAATATCAATAGATTCAGTGTCTTCCTCCATGAGCTGGGGTTCTTGAAAGTTCCCATCACTTTCCTTCTCGGCCGCTACACTGGGATTTGTATCATCAATTTCCATTCCAAGGAAGCTCCAAGTCTGGGTTGTAGATTTGGGGAGATGAGCCGATTCGTCTACTACTTTTTCCCCTGGCTGCGGTGGAGTTCCGTTAATCTTTTCTTTGCTGGATTCCTTTTCATTTGAGGGTGTATTATCAGGATCTTGAATGTCATCACTGGCTAGGGCTGCGAAGCTATTGCTTGTTGAGGGTTTTGACGGATCAACCGGATTGGTCTTGGTGGTGGCTGATGATTTTTTATGTCCCCTTCTGCGATTCAGCACTTTGGTAAAACCATCAGGCGTTGGATTATCTGAATCCATTTGAGATGGGGGTTTCCTGTTCAGCGGACAGTCTCTGTAGAGGTGGCCTAAATCATGACATTTCCTGCACCTAAAAGGTACATGCTCATAATCTATCAACTGTATCCATTCAACATCTTCATGAAAGAGACTTACCGTATCTGGCAGAGCTTGTTTGAGGTCCATGTAAACACAGATCCGGGCATATGAAGTGTATCTGCATAACTTTGTTTCCTCTGCTACCTTGATGAACTCGCCTAGAGCATTACCAATCGCCTTGAGGGACTCCTCTTCCCAGTACTCCCACGGTAGCGAATACAGCCTTATCCACACAGGTGCATAGCTTAAGTCTTCCTTATCTGGATTGAAACGTTCAATCCATCCTTTGAGAAAAAGTCCTGCAGAGTTAAAGAAGTATGGACCTCCATCCAAAACCCTGTTTCTGTCTTCCAGGCAGTTAAAGACTGCAGTAAAAAACCCCTTTGGCCCTAGGTGCAGAGTGATGTGTCCTTTTGGATTCCATTTGGAGTTGATCCAGCTTCTTAACGCTTTCTCATTTGGCCATATTCCAATAAACTTGCCAATCAGAGCGTGATCCCTCATAAACTGTATTCTGGCATTGATTCGATGGCTGGGTAGTTCCACTTTTGGCCTGTGAGTGGCTACTGGTTTGCAGGTGGAAGAACTTGCTTTAGGCTTGTCTTTCTGTGCTTGTTCAGAGTTCAACTGCTTACTACTTTCAGCATTGCTATCATTGTGCTTGTCTTCGCTGTCAGTGTCTTCAATCCGGCTCTTTTGGTTGTCGTTTTTTGGGGGAGGCGCGTCTCCCTCCCCTTGAGGGGGCTGCATGTTTTCCTTCAATCAAAAACAAAAGATGAGAACCTAAAGTTCTTCCGTGTTCTGCCAAAACTGAGCGCTGTCAGGAGAGCCTGCCGTAGCAGGGATTGCTGAAACCCTAATGCGAGTTGCAGAGCGCCCTCGTCTCCCCTTTTTCAATCCTATGCCCTAACTTCAATTGTAAAACACCTCTTAACACCATAACCAAAAGATAAAAAAAAATTACTTTTACATATTTTATTTGTGTATATAAAGTTATGTAAAATTAAGATGGTCATTGAAGTAAATTATTTATGAAAGCTATTTTTATTTATTAATATAAGTATCTGTATATTGAATTGTAAAACACCTCTTAACACAATAACCAAAAGATAGTTATGTGTTAAATATAAAATCCCTCTTAAAAATTGTGAAAGTCATATTAAACTTTTTTTATCTTCTTAATATTAAAAATTAAACTTTATTCTTACCTTAAACAATTTGCCACATTTATCATTCTTATGTCATAAAAAAGGAATATGTCTAAATATTATACTTGGATTTTTTTTACCAATTATCACACTAATCCAATAATGTAATTATTACAAGAATCCAAAAATACCAACCTTTTAAATTTGAATCACATCAAACTAAAATGTATATTTTTATATTAAATAATTTACTAGATTTTAAATACACTTAATCCAATATACATATCACATCACCAAAATTATAACTTTATTTTAAATTATTATTAATAATTATGAAAATAGTTAATATATAACTTAACTACATGTAATAATGCTTCCATGACTTCCAAATTGTGGTGAGTTGTAATTGTGTGAGTTTCTAGGTTAATAGTTGTACTAGATATTTTTAGTAATTTAGATGCACCATTCTTGGATGTAGAAGTATCATATATTGTGAGATCAATATAATTAGATTGTATTTGATGTTGTGTGCAATCTCTCTGGCTCTCTTCATATTTCCAACATGGTATCGGAGACAGTTTTAGCTTAATTCCCTTAAGGGAAAGCTAGAAAAATGTAAGAGCAGTAATAAAAAATTGGTTCGATTAGGGGTAGCTTAAATGTGTGCTCATATTTTGTATTGTTCTTCTTGTTGTACCTGTGTTTTTGGTTTTGTAGTTGTGCAAACCGTAGAGGAGTATGCCACGGAGTTTTCGCGAGAGGATTAGATTCTTTTTATATTAAAAGCCGTGTTGGATTCTTGTTATATTAAACTAAGTGTTGTGTCAAGAGTGGCAGTACACATAATAAAGATCTATAGCGGTTGTGTAGTGCGTGGATCCAAATCTGTGATCCTTTTTTGTTGTTTCCATTGTGCATTATGTTTCTAAAAGAAGAGGGCCGCCATATTTTTGTTGTTGTCGTGGGATACAGATCTGTGCAGAGACATATTCTAACAGGGGAGAGATCCATTGTTATTTGTTGTTTCAGATCTGAGATTCTCTACCACCGGTTTTACAAGTCTTCTCATTTCCACTGCCAATCGATAGTGTCAGAGTAATTGTTGAAGGTCGACCGTCCAAAAGAAAGAAACTTTGTTGAGGTCAGAGATTAAATAATTGACACAGAAATTGACAATAAGGAGGTCGCTCGTTGTATATGGAAACTTGCATGCCTTCAAACCAATAAATATTCATTGCAGGAAGATTGTCATTGGTACCTGTCAAAACTCATTGACAGTATTCAAAACCGTTATACATTTGCTCAACAAATTCATCGGCTTGTTTTTCAAATGGAGGGAGTTGATGCACTTAATTGATGATGCAAGGGAGGTTCAACAGACTATATCGAGGGAAGTCATAGCTACAATCTATCTGGTGTGCGTTTGTAGTGATTTTTATAGCTCACGAGATTTAGATCAGTGACAACAGGATTTGGATCTCGGTCTTCCCAACTCTTGTATGGTTAGAATGGAATGTGGGCTGAATTCTTCTTGGTCTTGCTGAGTGATTATTTCTCAATTGATTTGGGCCATTTTTGTGTATAAGTTTCATTTAGATTTTGAGACTTTTTTGAAGATGATGTCCCAGTTATATTATTTATAAAATATAAAAAAAAAAAAAAAATTGTTTAAATTTATAAAAATCAAATGGTGTGACCCATGGTGCTCCTCATGCCTTTGTACAAGTTATTTTATAAGGTTAAGTTGTAGAATTGTCCACTCCAAAATGTTATCCTAGATAAGTGATGAAGGCTAATAGACTGTCATTGATTCTCAGATGGTGGCAGTTCCAGAGTATGGTTGTTGAGAAGGGTCAATTCTGCAAAGCACTTCCACGTCAAATGGATCAAGTAGGAAGCTAGAAAGTTTGGTGAAAAAAATGAGTGGAAACACTAATATTTGAGAGCGGATATGAGTGTTGTTCATGACATATCAAAAAAATTTGACACATTTTGACAGATACTTATATATAATTTTCATGTAAGCATTAAGTGATGACTTTCAAGTTGTGGTGAGTTGTAATTGTGTGAGTTACTAGGTTAATAGTTGTACTAGTTATTTTTAGTAACCTAGTTCCACCATTGTCAAGAGTTGCACACGAAGATGTGAAATGACAAACCAACACAAGAGGAGCTCACAAGTGCGGATCACCAGGAATTCTTACAAGCAAAACTCCACAGGGGCTTCACATTAATCTCCAATAATAAATAGATACAATTTATTAGGGACAGCAAATCATATCCCTCAATAAGAGAAAGTGAATGACTAAGAAAAGTAGAATGCATAACTACGTAACAAGAATAACCTATTCTCCATTAATTCTAACACTCCCCCTTAATGGAGAAAGGGTTCTTACAAACACCTAATATGTCCCTAAACAACTCAAACTTCAGTATTCCTAGAGGCTGTGTAATTATATCAGCCATATTATCACAAGAATTACAATATTCAACACAAATCTCTCTGGACTGCACCTTTTCCCTAACAAAATGAAATTGAGTGTCTATGTGCTTAGTGTTTTTATGAAACACACGATTGTAAGTAAGTTTGATGGAAATTTGATTATCTCAATTGATAACCATAACTTTTGTCTATTCTTCTCTTGCATCTTGGAGAAGTCTGTGTAACCAAACTGCCTCACATGTTGTTGCACACATAGCTTGATATTCTGCTTCTGCTAAGGATAAGGCTACAGTATGCTCTTCTTGCTGCACCAAGAGATGAACCCGGACCTAATGCTAAAGGCATAACCTGTAATTGATCTTCTATCATCTAAATTTCCAGCCCAATTAGAGTCTCTATAACTTGTCAAGCTAACATCAAATGAGTCAGAATACAAAATACCAAAGTCTGAAGTTCCTTGCACATACCTCCCACTCCTTTCACTGCAATCCAATGGTTCTCATGAGGTTGAGTCATGAACTGACTCAAAAAACTCACTGCATAAGCTAGATTTGGTCTCGTTGTAGTCAAATAGATAAGGCTACCAACTAACTATCTATACAATGTTGCATCTACATATTTCGAACCATCATTCACCTAAAGTTTGTTGTTCTATTGTAAAGGCATAAATGCAGCCTTGCAGTCATCCATTTTGAATTTAGTCAACAAACTCTTAGCATAGTTACCCTGGGACAAGAAAGTTTGGGTTTAATCTCTACAAACTTCTAGACCCAAACAGTAATGCATTTCTCCAAGGTCCTTCATCTCAAATTTATGTGATAACTGCTGCTTGATTTCTTCAATGAGATTGTCTACACTCCCTGCCATGATCAGATCATCTACATATAAAGAAATCAACACTATCTACCCCTCATCATTAAACACAGTATATAAATTAGGATCATTTTTGCTCCGTTTATAAACATGCATGAGGAAAAATGAATCAATTTTGTTGTACCAAGATCTAGGAGCCCGCTTTAAACCATATAAAGCTTTCTTTAATCTACATACTAAATTCTCTTCTCCCTTCTTAAAAAACCCCTCAAGCTGCACTAAGTATACTTCTTCTTTTAAATCACCATTTAAGAAAGCATATTTAACATCTAATTGATGTATTTTCCAATGATGCTTAGTGGCTAAAGCAATAATCAGCCTAATGGTATTTAATTTTGCAATAGGGGCAAATGTTTCCTCAAAATCAATACCTTCTTTCTGGGAATACCCCTTTGCAACCAACCTTGTTTTATGCTTATCAATAGACCCATCTTCTTTAAATTTAAACTTAAATAACCATCTGCAACCTATGGGTTGTTTATCATGAAGAAGCTTTACTAGATCCCAAGTATTATTATTATTTATAGATTCATATTACTCCTTCATTGCTTCCTTCCATTCAGAACTCTTACCAGTCATAAAAATTAGAAGCTTTTGCAATTTTTAACATACCAGTCATGAGCGCACAATCCCTATACCAAGCTGGTAAAGTCTGTTTCATCCTGCTAGATCTCCTGAGTGGTGGGGTGTCAGCTTTTCTTCTCTGTTATTCTCTTTGTGGACTAAACTTAATTTCCTCCTCTTTATCCTATTGCTGCTGCTACTGCTATTTTTGACTGATCCCTATTTCAACATCATCATCTGAAAGTAATGGTACATGCCATTCTTCATTATCTTGAACAGGATTTCCATCATCAACCTGTTCATGGAATACTACGTCTCTACTAACAAACACCCTGTGAGTAGAAGGATCAAACAATTTATAAGCCTTATACTCACTGCAGTATCCAATGAAAGTACATTTAATGGCCTTTGAATCTAACTTCTTCATGTTCTCTTTGGGAACACACGCAAAAGCTTTACAACTAAATACTCTCAGGTGACTTACTAAAGGCTTTAAGCCAAACAATGCTTCAAAAAGATTTAGTGGGACTCCTATGCTTCAAATACACTACAGTATTAACAACTTCTACCCAAAAACCATTAGTTATATTCTTACCTTTCAACATACTGCAAGCACACTCCACCAATGTTCTGTTTTTCCTCTCAACTACTCCATTCTGCCAAGGAGTATAAGGTGTTGTAAATTGTTGATGTATCCAATGCTCTTTACAGCATTTGTTGAAATCCCCTTTCTTGAATTCTCCTCCTTGATCTGATTGAAGAATCGTGATGAACTTTCCTGTCTGCTTCTCGATCTTTTTCTTGAAATACTTTAAATACTAAAAGGCATGACTCTTCTGTCTAAGAAAATACACCCATGTGAATATTGTACAATCATCAACAAAGATAGAAAATAGTAAGCCCCACCTAATGATCTTGTCTGCATAGGGCCACATAAATCAATGTGTACAAGTTCGAGTGTATCCCTCCGTTTCCTATCCTTAACAACAGGAAATTCATCTCTATGTTGTTTACCGCATGCACATACTCCACAATCAATATGCAACTTTTTCAAAACAGGAAGACCACTACCATACATTTGTTCTTCAACAGAAGAAGTTCACTAAAATTGATGTGCCCATGTCATTCATGCCACAATTTTTCAGCGGACTTATCTGATAACATCAATGCTTGTTGTGGCGTACTCTTCACATCCAGTTTGTAAGGTCCTCCTATATGAATACCTGTAGCAAAAGGCTTCATATGGTCCAACAAATCTTTAATAATACAATAATATTTAAAGAATTCTACCTTGAGATCTTGATCTGTAATTTTTGATACAGAAATCAGGTTCTTCTTAATACCAGGAACATACCACACATTAGATATTATCCTGATCTTTCCATCAGGCAAAGTAACAAGAACATCTCCATGTCCCTTGATCTCGTACCCTCTATTATCTCCAAGGTATACTTTTACTCCATTGTTGGATTCTCTAAAAATTTTGAACCATTGCTTTTTACCTGTCATATGTGAGGAGGCTCCAGAATCTACGAACCAAATATCTGATTCATCCTCCTCAGTGGCTAGTGTAGTCTCAACCATAAATAATCTGACATCCTGGTTCTAATCTGCATCAGCCAGATGACCTGCATGTCTTCTCTGCTTGTACCTCTCCCCATCTACCTTTTTCTTATGGAAAAATTTAGCAATATGGCCTATCTTACCAAAATAAAATTATTTAGGATCAGAGTCATGTTTATGCGATGTCATACCTTGTGGTGTCCTTTTTCATGATACATTGCCTTTCCTGTGATCAACCACTGCTTTCCCCTTTGGCTTGAATTTTGTCATCAATGCAAGATCTGGATTTTGAGGTTTGACAGACAACCTCCTTTCCTCTTCTTGTAGCAAGATCCCAGTGAACTCTTCAAATCCTAGAGGCTTTTCTCTTGCATTAAATCCTGTTATAAACATCTGATAATCATTCGTCATGTCATTCATGGTAATTGTCACTAGATCATCATTCGCCATTGTTTGACCGATATCGGTTAGTTTATCTTTAACCTCCTTTACCCCGGATATGAATGAAGAAACAGCCTCATTCTCTGACATCTTGATGGAGAGAATCTTCTTCCTGAGGTACAAGGTTCGACTCATGTTCTTGATCTCGTACATCTCTTTGAGAATCGTCCATATGTCATTCGTCGTTTTGCAATCCCTAATGTGAGGGATGATGCAATCTTTGACTGATAACTTGAGGAGAACCTTTGCCTTCATCTCCCTTTTATCCTAGTCTTTAATTGTTGTATTCGATCCACATGTTGTAGTAGTCAGCTTGACCTCATCACCAGTGGCAATGCCATAAGCATTTTATCCCTCAAGCAGTATCTAGAGCTTAAACTTCCAATTGGTGTAATTGGAACCATCAAGATTATTACTGTCATTGAGATAATCTTCAACAATTTGATTATTCATCTTAAATGAAAAAATATTCAATAATTTAAACAAACCCTAGATCTCCTTTACAAAAAAAAATGCCGACCCCAAATTCCTTTTTTTTTTTCAAAAATTCCCCTTTAATATCAGATAATAATCCCTTCAATCAAAAAAGAACTCCAATTTTTTTTTGATTAAAGCTTAGAGAGAAAAACTTTAATTAAAAAAAACTTAATTATCTGAGCGATGATTACTTCTGCACCACCGTGGGGAGGAGGAGAAACAACAAACCAAATGTTGAGAGCTTTGATATGAGGCAGCAAACTAGCATCAAGCTTTGATACAAGGTAGCAAACTGTAGAAATTTTGAATAATATGACACATATTCACAGAGATTATCCTGATTATACACTTATAAGCGGAACATGCATAATACATAACCTCCTCTACGTTGATCATCAATTTACAGAATCAGAAACATTCACAGGCACACATAGAAGCATCAATCAAACTCATAAACACAGTATGTATCCCGGGGAAAGCATCTCACTAAAAACCCCACACTATCTGTATATTATATTGATTGAATAATGTAACATTACAAAGTACAATGCTTATCACAAGCAATCCAGTACCAGCCCCACCTGTTACACACAATACAGCTCAGATCTGATCTCCAAATCTATTCCACTGCTTGTCTGCCTCTCCAGCTCAATACCTGCTCAAGAATCTATGAGAATGGCTTACTAAACTCGTATTTGACCTCAAAATAATCACTCACACTTTGTTGGACGTGAGCAAAGGCTACAATACTGGGAAAATACGTGAGCAAACTCATTGGCATCCTCAATCCCTTGATTGTGCAAGATCTGGTGCACAACTATAGTCACAACTGATAGCAATCTGATTCTCTACCACCTGTCCCTGTTGAACTGAACATGCACTGACATGCAACTGAGTTAACTGATGTATTCTATAGTTGCATTATGAGTTAATAACTTGTGAATTAATTAATAACTAATTCACCCAACTCATCTCTAGTCTATTGATCAGTTAGACTAAATACAACTAGTTTAACAAAGCTAAACTGAACACAACTCCATCAACTGCACCTCCAGTCCACTAAACTCAACTCACTTGAGTTCTAACTGAAGTCCTGCATGCAAATATTAGTCATCCCATAGGTAACCACGTATTTCCCTCTAGGATCTGCGTGTACCACATCCGTAGCTCATCCTGAAGTGCTCCAAGAGAATAAGACAAAGTTTATAGTCCAAATATTATTATGAGACAATAATATTTGACTTTTCTATTTTTGACAACCAGTCTAAAAATAGACTTTGATCACTCACACTGTGATCACTCACACTTTGATCAAAAATAGAAGTCCATCTATTTTTCCCAACTTGACCAATCATCCATAAACAGCAACCTGCAATCGATAGACATGATCCATATGTCTAAAAATAGACTTGTGCCAAAAATAGCCTGCGGGCCCACTTAGTGAAGGCGACTCTTTTCACTAAGCTCCATCATCTTGTTGCACTCTCAACAAGCATTTCTTGTTGCATACTTTTCAACACTCCCTCTCAACAAGAAAGGCTTCCTCTCAAACCCGATCCTGTAACTCTGGAATGTTCTCCATGCAACACATCTGGCCGATCCACTTGCTCTGTCATCAAAGTCTCTGACTACTATTGCCTCTGTCGACTGAAACTCTGCATCTCTGTGCTCTTCAGTATCTGACTCCTCTAGCCTCTGTCACTTTCATCTCTGACTGCATCCGTGCTGCTGCTGGTTGTATCTCCCACTATTGCATCCGCACTGCACCTCCCAACTGACCTCCCTGTTGGGATAGAAACATCCTCTGATGCTGAAGCTCTACCTGCTGCTGACAAGTGCTCCCTCTCTGACATCTGCGCTACTGCAACATCTCCATGCATCTCGCACCAGTGCACACCTCTCTGTGCCACCTAGCACTGTGCAAAACACTTGTGCCTCTCACATTGCTACAGCCTGCTAGCTATGCGATGTCCGGGGATTCCCTGCACTGTCGCTCAAACTGCGCTCCATCCGCATCTGTCTCTACCCAATCAGTCAGTTCCTGCTACTACACATTTGGGGCTCCCGTAGCAAGGTCTCATCCAAGAGGTTGGGTACCTCAAGGATCCTGCCCCTCCTCCTTGGGACAATCAATCCACATCACCCCACCTCCTACCTGGAGGTATGGCTGCATGCGATCCCTCAGCCCACCTAGATCGAAGTTTCCCCCTATTGGAGGTCTCTGCATGAGTAGATGTCTCTACACGATCTCCACTCAGCTTCTCCTGTTGTGGCTCCTCCACAACCTCCTGAAGCTACTGCACCAATCGTGGCTCCTCCACAATCGTCTGAGACTTCTTCTGGCTCTGCATGTTGAGAGGTAATATACGCTCCCTCTCAACCACCAAGTCTCCATCAGTTGCCTCGCTGCTCAAGGCTTTGCATGCATCTTGAACCTCAAGAGCATACAGGTTCTTGACCCATGAACCAATCTGCTTCACCTGTCTAGTGATGATGTGTCTAAGGAAAACCTTTCCCTTACTAAAGACCACATCATAGCCTCTGTCTTCCAACATCGCGATCGACACCAAGTTTCTCTTCAGTCCTGGTACATACTTGATATCGGTCAAGGTAAGGCGAGCTCCATGCTCCCTCTGAAAAATAACCGTGCCTACACCTGAGACACTATACTTCTCATCATTACCCATCCCTATGAGTATCTGGAGATCTTTCTCCTCCAAAGTACTGAACAAACTTTTGTCACCGGTCATGTGGAAAGAAGCTCCACTATCAAGAAACCAACCACTTCCCACCATGGATGAAACCATGCATGAGAAGAGTGTGAAGTCCAACTCAAACTGTGAATCAAGTGAGGCTGCCTCACCTTCAGATCCTTCCCCGGATCCCTTCTTGGACTTCTTCTTTGGGCAATTAGTAGCATAATGACCCAACTCATGACAACTAAAGCATCTCACCTTCGCCTTGTCAACCTTCTTCCCATCATTGGAAGAACTAGATTCGGAAAGAGAAACCTTCTCCTTCCCCTTCCTCACCTTACTCGCTAAGGCACAGTTCTCCTCATCCTGCATGGATGAAGAACCATATCTGGTGCTCTGTCTAATCTCCTCCTGCACAAGATCCGACCAAAGTCTCTCCCATCCTGGCAGTATCTCCCTTCCATTCACCGAGTCCTGGTAGCTATGCCAACTCTTAGGAAGGTCAAGGAGTGCTAGAATCACCATCCTCATTCGACAGTCACCCCACACTTCCCACTGAATGTTTTTGAGTTTATCTCTTGCTTTGGAATAAACGAATTCCACCAGCTCAAAACTCAACCGCTTCCGATCTAGAATTCGTGAGAACACAATATTTCTCGTACAGAGATTGACTGTATAGGCATTCATCAGATATCTCACCTACCAAAGGAAGGATGAATCCAGAGGCTACCTGGCCTGATTACAGACTCTGCTTGAAGAAATAGAATGTAAACACTTCCTGAATAGTAGATCTGATGATCAATCCTCGCTTGATATCCTGTAAAAATCTCTTCTACAAATCAAGCAGCTCTGATACCATGTAGAAATTTTGAATAATATGACACATATTCACAGAGATTATCCTGATTATACACTTATAAGCGGAACATGCATAATACATAACCTCCTCTACGTTGATCATCAATTTACAGAAGCAGAAACATTCACAGGCACACATAGAAGCATCAATCAAACTCATAAACACAGTATGTATCCCGGGGAAAGCATCTCGCTAAAAACCCCACACTATCTGTATATTATATTGATTGAATCATGTAACATTACAAAGTAAAATTATTATCACAAGAAATCCAGTACCAACTCCACCTGTTACACACAATACAGCTCAGATCTGATCTCCAAATCTATTCCACTGCTTGCCTGCCTCTCCAGCTCAATACCTGCTCAAGAATCTATGAGAATGGCTTACCAAACTCGTATTTGACCTCAAAATAATCACTCCACTTTGTTGGACGTGAGTAAAGGCTACAATACTGGGAAAATACGTGAGAAAACTCATTGGCATCCTCAATCCCTTGATTGTGCAAGATCTGGTGCACAACTATAGTCACAACTGATAGCAATCTGATTCTCTACCACCTGTCCCTGTTGAAATGAACATGCACTGACATGCAACTGAGTTAACTGATGTATTCTATAGTTGCATTATGAGTTAATAACTTGTGAATTAATTAATAACTATTTCACCCAACTCATCTCTAGTCTATTGATCAGTTAGACTAAATACAACTAGTTTAACAAAGCTAAACTGAACACAACTCCATCAACTACACCTCCAGTCCACTAAACTCAACTCACTTGAGTTCTAACTAAAGTCCTGCATGCAAATATTAGTCATCCCATAGGTAACCATGTATTTCCCTCTAGGATCTGCATGTACCACATCCGTAGCTCATCCTGAAGTGCTCCAAGAGAATAAGACAAAGTTTATAGTCCAAATATTATTATGAGACAATAATATTTGACTTTTCTATTTTTGACAGCCAGTCTAAAAATAGACTTTAATCACTCACACTGTGATCACTCACACTTTGATCAAAAATAGAAGTCCATCTATTTTTCCCAACTTGACCAATCATCCATAAACAGCAACCTGCAATCCATAGACATGATCCATATGTCTAAAAATAGACATAGTCTAAAAATAGACTTACGCCAAAAATAGCCTGCGGGCCCACTTAGTGAAGGCGACTCTTTTCACTAAGCTCCATCATCTTGTTGCACTCTCAACAAGCATTTCTTGTTGCACACTTTTCAACACAAACCAACATCGAGCTTTGATACAAGGCAGTAAACGAACATCACCTCGCGGAGGCAGCAAACAAACACCACTTTTGTAAGCAATCTTTATTCAATATGTCCAGTGATTAATGGCACCATGCTTCTTCATACTATCGACAAATTATCGAGCCCATCGTTGGTCTAGAGAAGCGACCTCAGCCACTCTGCGCGCGCTCCAGACAGACCAAATATTTGATTCATTCGTTGTCTTGCACTTCCTTGCTGACTTTGCTGGTAGCCTCCTCAACAAGCAACCTTTCAAACTGTTGGACAGGCAACGACCTCTTGTCACGAAACCCCTCCATGCGGCCTCTGTGGAAAGTCCTACCTCATTTCTGCGATTTTAATTGCTTTAGCGATCTTGCCTTCTAAAAAATTAGCTGCAGATCTTCACTCCAGCCTCCTTGCGACATTTAGCTCTCATGCTACAAATCTTTACTCCAGATCTCCATGCTCAAGTTTGAATCCTCACGTACACTCTACTCCTTCAGCCAAACAGTGGGTGATTCCTCCACACGGCCTCCTGAATGAGGATCACGCTGCTCCAAACTCTAGCATGCTTTGAAAGGAGAAAACAAATGCACAACTTCAACCACCACATAGCCCTCATAGCCGAATTTCTCTTCTCATCCACTCAGCGCTTTTATACACCACGAGATCACGAAGATCTTCGCCGAAAAACAAAACTTATCTGCGACGATCTATCCACCACTCGCACCGATTTTCTAAATGTGTGATGAGGAGAATGATCACAGGGTGGTCATCGTACTTTTCCACACAAGACTCGCGACGATTTCACTACAATCGCTCCCTTCACTCAACCTATACGATTAGCAGTCCTGCAACTCCGATACCATGTCAAGAGTTGCACACAGAAGACGTGAAATGACAAACCAACAGAAGAGGAGCTCACACGTGCATATCACTAGGAGCTCCTACAAGCGAAACACGCTTCACATTAATCTCCAATAATAAATAGATACAATTTGTTAGGGACAAGAAATCATATCCCTGAATAAATGAAACTAAATGACTAAAAAAAGTAGAATGCATAGCTACGTAACAAGAATAACCTATTCTCCATTAATTCTAACAACCATTTTTTAGTAGTCTAGTTCCACCATTCTCGCATTTAGAAGGATCATGTATTCCTATATATATATAATGTCTAAATGTATTTGGTGCCCTGTGTAATCTCTAATTCTCTTCAAATTTCTAATAAATTCATTCCATTTTACCATATATATTTTTAAATTATATACCATATACATAAAATCTTATTATTCACAAAATATTTGTGATTACCAAAAACAAAATATGATTTTAACTCGAAATTAAAATAAAATATTATTTTACTTAAATTTAAAATAAAATATCTTTTTAATTAAAATACATTATATATAATGAGTTATATATATATATTATAGATACATTATACATCAATAATGTATTATAATATACATTTATCTTTTTTAATTAGTGGGCAAATTTTATATGTATAATTTATTTTAAATTAAAATTAAATTATTTACTAGCAATTGTCCTAAAAGGTACAAAGAGAGGCCGATAGGATTATTAAATTGGAATTGTTGAATTTTTCTAGAAGAGATATTGGTTCAAGCCTAATGTATGAGCAATTTGAGCTCGCTAAAGGCTTTTTAATTGTTTTTTTATTATGGTAAAATTATATTGATAATTCATTGGTTTTACTTTCTTGAAGGAATTTGAAGAGCAGGTATAGAATTGTTTTGTGGGATTTGATCCCAAAATCATTGATTTGTAAATACATAATCATTGAAAGGTTAATCGGTTGAAACCCTGCACAAATGTTTGATATAGGGAAATACGTTGAAAAGGTTGAAAGGCTTAGCCCTACTTGGGACAAGTATAATCCTTACTCCACTCCAAATAAGAGTTGCAGTATACGGATTAGGATACTATGCAGGAAAGCATGCCTTATGAATAGAAAAGGCAAAAGATAACAGTGTTTTAATTGCCATATGCAAGGCCTTCACAGATTGCCCCATGACAGCATAAAAGGAACTAACAATATAAAACATGCATCCATAACAACAAAGGTAAAAGAGCAACAAACATGGATTCATCCAAAAAATTGCAACAGGGAAATAGCCAAACAATATATATCTTCTTCCATTAATCATAGAATTTAATAATAGTATGGTGACATTTAAATGGGGGTTATAGTGGTGGGTATTGCTAAATTCTGTCACCACACTATTAGTATTGCTAATTGCAATGGGGGTTATAACTCCGAAATCACACTATTAGTATTGCAAATTGCAATGGGTTATATTTCTGAAATTATTGTATAATAAATTTTAAAAAATAATAATAATAAAAAAATCAAAAATATATTATTTTTATGTTTTATTTAAAAAAATCACGAAAAAAAACTAAAAAGAATGAAATTGATATTTGACTTAAAAACTCTAAACACTCCTATGGAGATGACTAGTTGTTAATTAAACTCACATTTGAAATTCAAGAGAGTGTTGAGCTTGGCTTCCGCGGGCAATGCTATCCTCTGCTTCTTGATGCCAATTTCGCCAAATTTCTTGGTTTATTTGATACTCTGTCTATTCTTTGACGACATATTTGAAACGAGGGCAATGCCCATCTTCTTGATGCTCATCGAGATTCTCGGTTCGAATCCAATAGAAAACTGGGGAGCAGGAGTGAGCCGAGAAGTTGAGTGGTGTGAAGCTAGCATGTATTCTCGTGAGACCTTTTTATACTTTAAAAATTTACAACAATAATAAACTAAACTGACATATTATTTTGTTTACACCTCATAAAATAGTTACATAATAAACTGTGACATTGAATTCATCTCGATCCATAGTGATATTTACCAAATCAATGTAAAACCACAATTGCCACAAACTTTTTGTTTTTAGTAAATGAACACTTGTGATTAATGTTTATTTAAGCAATGTATAAATATATTCTATTTACTTATCATAAAAGAGTTAATTACATAAATTAGTTATTTTTAAAATTATTATAAATTATTATAAACTGACATATTATTTCGTTTACACCTTATAAAATAGTTACATAATAAACTGTGACATTGAATTCATCTCGATCCATAATGATATTTACCAAATCAATGTAAAACGACAATTGGCACAAACTTTTTGTTTCTAGTAAATAAACACTTGTGATTAATGTTTATTTAAACAATGTATAAATATATTCTATTTACTTATCATAAAAGAATTAATTACATAAATTAGTTATTTTTAAAATTATTATAAATTATTATAAATATTTAAAATAGTTTTTAGATTATATATATGAATTCAATACTAAAAAAATCAAATTATTTAAATAATATTTATCACAATTAAAACAAATCTCTAACCGATTTCAACATATAAAAAAAAAATTGCAAACATATGAGAGTTACTTGCATATGAGACTACGAAAAACAAATTCTAAAAACATAACATATGAGACTTACTTGCATATGAGACTACGAAAAACACATTAACAGAAAAAGGAAATTCAAAAAACATTTAATGTGATGATCAATGTCCACTTCAATTTCCTTTTCTGGTCCCACTGATCTTCGGCACGAAAGGAAAATATAATAAGTTCAAGTTAAACAATAAAACTGCGATATAGATTCCCAAACAACATAATCTAATTCCTCCCTAATACACACATATATGATCTTGGCTTAGAGCAAGGTTTTCTTCTTTAAAATAGGATCGCTATCTTGCAGATAGACATTTAAGTAAATATCTCCATGACCACCATGAACGCCATTTCTTTTATAACGATGAGTTGCAGGTTTGTGAGATCGATTATATGCAGCTGAAATTTACAAGGTTTATAGTGGATCTATTATATGCAGCTGAAAGTTACAAGGTTTATAGTGGAGATTAAATTCTAAATTTAAGTGTGATGGCTAATCCATTGATTGTTAAAATTATAAATTGGTGATCAAATCTTGGGATCGTTGTGATGATTAGATCTTCAGATTTAAAAATGGCAGATCTAATTTTTAACAAAACTAAAGAATCATTGTGATGATTAGATCTTCAGATCTAAAAATGGCAGATCTAATTTTTAACAAAACTAAAGAAACCACTCAAAGCCAAATGTCTAAAGTCTATAGAAATAAGAAATAGCTTAAGCTGCAGAGCAGCACAGTAATTAACATGCCATGAACAATACAAACCATACTGCAAACCCCAAGTCTGTAAAAACTATAACCTTTATTTAGGAGTACCACATACAGTAGTCTCTATGACACTACAGGACCATACATTGGGTCTGATGAAATATACATATCATATAATATACTGGACTTATCAGACACTAGTTGGAGAGACTCGTACTGTTGAATAAACTAAATCAGGTGTGGCAGGTACATGTACCACACTGGGAGTTGGGCCCGCACTTGCAATCATTTTCCAGAGATACATATGCACCCTATATGTTTACATTGAATTCAAATATATGGAAAAAATTTCGCTCTAAAACCATGAAATAAAATTAATACCAACTACTCTGAACAAAACGGTACCCCATCTCATAGCTTGTCTTCACAATACCATCCATCTGGAATCATTTCTTATTGTGAAACAAAACAATCCAAACATGAAACAAACTTATGTTGGAATGTTAATTCCAACTGCAGGCTGCAGGCAGACGTGGGCAGCGACGGATGCTGACTCAGCAAGCACAACGACGGGAGCACAAAACCATTCAGCAAACCTGCCTGAAATTTCTCGGACCACTTTCTGGAAAAGGCATTTTCCGGCTAATTGAACCCGATGCAATAAAATTTGGGCACGCGTCCCACCCGATACGTCAGCATACGTAATATCTCGGGACATAAAGTTCAGTCAAGTGATGGCTCCCGATATCTCCGTCCATCGTCCGATCTGCTTCTTCATCCTCCGCCGTCCATCAACCAAACCTGCATACGGGCCAAGAATTAAATGCTTTACGTGGAGTGAAAACTAAGTTTGGTTGACCGCCACTCCTGTCTGCAAAAGGTTTAAATGCATAGTTAGGTGGTTCGTAAGTGTTTGGTAAAAACATTGAATATTAACCACACGGAGGTATGGGCACATATATTATATGTGTTATGTTTTATAAAAGCGTTGACCATATATATTATAAAACCCCACGATTGTAAATAATGTTTTGTGGTAAGTTTTTTATAACGAGCCAAGTGAAATATGTTTTTTGTTGTAATATTATATATATTCGCACATGGGATAAAAAAATGTGAGGCAGCAAAGAACAGAGGTGGAGTGAAAGAAAACGAAGTATTTTTTGCACAACAGTGCAAGTTAAGAAAATGGGGGAGCGCATGTATATTTTGAGTTGACTGGTGGTGAAGCTCGCAGCAGGGAAAAACCAAGAAGTTTGCACAGCAGTGCAATGTGTGAAATGAGCTCGCGGCAGCAGGAAAGAACAGGGGAAGCAACATTGAATTATTATTATGTATTGATCATTTGAAGAAGGAGGAGCAGCGAAGAACTATGTATTTTTGCACAGCAGTGCATAAATGAAAAGCTAAGTGGAGCGCATAATATTTCTGAGGAATCATATGTAATTTTTTTTTGTTTTACAACTGTGTGTAAAAACAGTGTTACACCAGTAAATGTAAAAGGGGTTTTATAGCAGTAAACCCAGCTCAGTAAATTCTCAGGTGGAGACAGAGTTTTTTTGAATGTATTTTTGGGCGAATCCCTCTCAGCAAAGAGGATGAATATGTATTTGGCATTTTGTTTTAATGAATAGAAATGTTTTTTGTGGTGGTGTAATACTCTGTTCTTCAGTCATTTTTTTTAAAAGCTTCCCTGTGCAAAAAGATCCTAGAGTAAAGGTTGAAACAGAGCATTGCCTCTGTGTGTTGAGTTTCAGTTTTATTTGTGTGTTTTTGGGATTTTATCAGAAAAATCCCCAACAGTGGTATCAGAGCTAATCCAGGCTCTTTAAAAGTGTCAAAGAAGCTGAAGGAAAGATTCTTGTTGCAGCAGCAGTAAAACTTCTCCAGCAGAGAGAAGACTCAGCAAAAGAACCCAGGTATTCCTCAATGTTTTTTTTTGTAGCTGTTGGAAACAATCAGTGATTTTAGATACACAGTCAAGTGTTTTGAAAAGTGCAAGAATGGCAAGGTCAAAGAAAAAGGTCTCCAAACCTTCTAAGGTTGTGTCTCCCTCTTCTACTAAAATAGAAAACAATCTATTTGAAAGCATTCTATTTGAGGCTTCAAGGTTTAATGGAAATTTTGATATGTGGGAAATAAAAATGAGGGTTGTCTTACAGTCTCAAGGGATTGAGATCTGGGAATCAGTGATTGATGATAGCAAGATGGATAAAGAATCCATGGAGTATGATGCACAAGCAACAAAGACTATCTTGGATGGACTGCCTGATTCTGTGAAGAAGAATCTAGGGAAATATTCATCAGCAAAGGATATATGGGACAGACTGCATGACCTTCATGCAAAGAGAGCACTGACCATGACAATCAGTGAAGAAGAAAATTCTGAACCCATCATAGAAGTTGAAAATGAGGAGGTTGACCTCATCAAACTTCAAGTGAAAGAAAGGGATGAAGAGCTTGCCAAGCTTAAGAAGGAACTTGATGAAAGCAAGATGAAGCATCATGAAGAAGTCATGTCCATGACAAATCAGCTGAATAAAGCAAAGAAGTAGGAAGACGCCTTGTCAAGTCAACTTGAACAAAGGCACAAAAGAGTGAACAAGCTTGTAGAAGAGATTGGACAGTACAAGGTAGAGGTCTCCTCCCTTAAGTCTAAACTACAAGAAGCCAGGAAGCAGGCACAAGAAGCTGAAAAGAAAATGGAGAGCAGTCAAGAAGAAATCTCCAAAATGAAGTCAGATATTATCTCCCTTAAAATAGCAGCAGCTGAAGCTACTCGTAGCAAAGAAGAAACTGATGAACAACTTGTAAAGAAAAATAATGAGTGTGAAAGATTGGAAGAAGAGATTGCTCTCCTCAGGAAAAAGGTTGAAGGAATGAACAAAATCATGAAGGGCTCTCAAGCCTTGGATGACATGCTCAGCTATCATAGATCTCCATCTGATAAATCAGGACTTGGGTATGTAGGTGAACCCTCAAACAAGAATGAAGATGCTTGAAGCAAAGGAGATGTGAAGAAGGCAGAAAGAGATTGTGATGCTCCTAGTTCCAGCAAAGGCAAGGAGAAATATCATGGATACAATAGAAGAAATCCTACTCCAAGTAGAAAACCAGCTCCAAGAATAAATGTAGCTAATGTCAAAGAGGCAAGATGCAATGGTTATCATCAAAGGATCTCAAGGCAGCAAGGCTTCAGAAGTGCATCAAGAAAACCTCCATCTCCCAGGTACCAAAGTTCATTTTTTGGTTATTGTTATGCTTGCTCAAACTTTGGTCATATGGCAAAAGACTGTAGAGCATTTCATAGAGATAGATGTTGTAGTCTCCAACAATCTCCAAGAAACAATTTTACAAGAAGAAATCGTGAATTTTTATTCATGAATAATGTAGAATGTTTTAAGTGTCATAACATTGGGCATATGGCACGTGACTGTAACTTAATATAGGCCTTTACACAAGCGAGACCCATGCAAAAGAAGAAAGTTACACAAGTATGGAGAAGGAAGGAAATACAGCCTGAAAGTCCCTTGAGCTTTTCAGCTGATCTAAGTTTCTTTTGAGAAAACTTTGCTGAAAGAAGACAATGTATACAGTTAAGGGGAGCTTGTAATTTTTTATCATAATTGTTGAACTGTTTTAACAGTCATTCTTTGATGAAGATATTCTTATAGGGGAGAGATATGAAATTAAATATGCCATAAAAGCAGAGAAGAAAAGTCTGCAGGGCATGGAGATTGAGTGGAGGATGTATTGCAGCGCAACAGAGCGAAAATGAAATCTTTTTGTTAATCCCTCTGAAATGTAATATGCAGCGATGATGAAAACTGTAATGTTTTTGCTTTGTTTTTTGTCACATATGCAATGCAATGTGCACAGAAGTGCGGAGAAGAAAAAGGGGCAGCGTTGAAATGTGAAGTGCAGCAGCGCGATAAAAAAAATGCAAAGCAAGGAGACCCGCACAACAGTGCGAAGGCAGAACATAAAATAGGGACAGCGTGGAAACTTTTGTGTGTGGAGCACATGGATTAGAATGCACAGCAGCTTGGAAATTTTTTTTGTGGAGCACATGCATTGAAATGCATAGCAATGGAATTTTTTATGTAATGTGAGAGAATATACTCAAAGCAGAGTGAGTGTAATACGCAGCAGATGGAAATGTTTTGTATTGGCAATGAAAACGCAAAGCAGTGAGAAGAAAATGAGAAGAGGGAAAAACGCAACAAAGCGTAAATGCCTAGTGTTTGAGAATGCAATGAATTTTTTCACACAGCAGTGAAAAGGGTAATGTAAGTTTTGTTTTTGTTGTTGGAGAATATGTAGTAAAAACACAAAGCAGTGTAAATATGAAAAATGCAGCAGCATGAAGTTTTTTTTGTTGAAGAAATGAAATGTAATGGGCAGCAGCACATGTAAAAGAAATTTTTCTTTACAGCAATAAATGTAAGTGCAGTGAGTGTTGTTTGCATCTGAAATGCAAGTGAGACACAACAGAAGTACGATTGTAATCAATGAAGGGGAGCACGCAGCAGTGTGAAGAAAAGTTTTCCCATTGTGAAGAAGGGAAGCACGCATAAGTGCACAAGTAAAGAATTCTCACACAACAGTGTGAATGTGAGAAAGGAAAGGCGCAGCAACGCATATGTAAGAATTTTTTTTATTAATGCACAGCAGTGCAGGTGTAGACGCAGTAGCGTGCAGCAAACACAGCAGTGTGGGATAGACGCAGCAAAGAAGATGGCACAACAGTGCAGCAGAGAATATGCAACAACATAAAAGAACAATGTAATGGGTATGCACAACAGCGCAATGAATGTTTTGTTTTGGAACTGCACTTGAAGCAGTCATTTGTTGAATCCCTCTGTTAAAGAGGAAGGTGCTATTCAGCACAATGTCATGGTGAATCCCTCAGTCAAGAGGAAGATGTTTTTCAGCATAATGTGGTAAATCCCTCTGTCAAGAGGAAGATGTTTTTTAGCATACACTGGTGAATCCCTCTATCATGAGGAAGGTGTTCTTCAGCACAGTCTCAGGTGAATCCCTCTATTAAGAGGAAGACAATTTTGTTGTTTGTGGAACTGCATCAGAAGCAGTTGGTGAATCCCTCTATGCGAGGAAGGTTGGTGAATCCCTCTATGTGAGGAAGATATTTTTGTAACAGCAGTTGGTGAATCCCTCTATGTGAGGAAGTGTTTGGGTATGATTGAATGCCCAGCAGTTGAGTGTTTGGGTATAACTAAATGCCCAGCAGTTGAAATTAAAGGGGAGTGTTGGAATGTTAATTCCAACTGCAGGCTGCAGGCGGACGTGGGAAGCGACGGATGCCAACTCAGCAAGCACAACGACGGGAGCACAAAACTGTTCAGCAAACCTGCCTGAAATTTCTCGGACCACTTTCTGGCAAAGGCATTTTCCGACTAATTGAACCCGATGCAATAAAATTTGGGCACGCGTCCCACCCCATACGTCAGCATACGTAATATATTGGGACGTAAAGTTCAGTCAAGTGATGGCTCCCGATATCTCCGTCCACCGTCCAATCTGCTTCTTCATCCTCCGTCGTCCATCAACCAAACCTGCATACGGGCCAAGAATTAAATGCTTTGCGTGGAGTGAAAACTAAGTTTGGTTGACCGCCACTCCTGTCTGCAAAAGGTTTAAATGCATAGTTAGGTGGTTCGTAAGTGTTTGGTAAAAACATTGAATATTAACCACACGGAGGTATGGGCACATATATTATATGTGTTATGTTTTATAAAAGCGTTGACCATATATATTATAAAACCCACGATTGTAAATAATGTTTTGTGGTAAGTTTTTTATAACGAGCCAAGTGAAATATGTTTGTTGTTGTAATATTATATATATTCGCACATGGGATAAAAAAATGTGAGGCAGCAAAGAACAGAGGTGCAGCGAAAGAAAACGAAGTATTTTTGCACAGCAGTGCAAGTTAAGAAAATGGGGGAGCGCATGTATATTTTGAGTTGACTGGTGGTGAAGCTCGCAGCAGCGAAAAACCAAGAAGTTTGCACAGCAGTGCAATGTGTGAAATGAGCTCGCGGCAGCAGGAAAGAACAGGGGAAGCAACATTGAATTATTATTATGTATTGATCATTTGAAGAAGGAGGAGGAGCGAAGAACTATGTATTTTTGCACAACAGTGCATAAATGAAAAACTAAGTGGAGCGCATAATATTTCTGAGGAAGCATATGTAAATTTTTTTTGTTTTACAGCTGTGTGTAAAAACAGTGTTACACCAGTAAATGTAAAAGGGGTTTTACTGCAGTAAACCCAGCTCAGTAAATTCTCAGGTGGAGACAGAGTTTTGTTGAATGTATTTTTGGGTGAATCCCTCTCAGCAAAGAGGATGAATATGTATTTGGCATTTTGTTTTAATGAATAGAAATGTTTTTTGTGGTGGTGTAATACTCTGTTCTTCAGTCATTTTTTTTAAAAGCTTCCCTGTGCAAAAAGATCCTAGAGTAAAGGTTGAAACAGAGCATTGCCTCTGTGTGTTGAGTTTCAGTTTTATTTGTGTGTTTTTGGGATTTTATCAGAAAAATCCCCAACAGTGGTATCAGAGCTAATCCAGGCTCTTTAAAAGTGTCAAAGAAGCTGAAGGAAAGATTCTTGTTGCAGCAGCAGTAAAACTTATCCAGCAGAGAGAAGACTCAGCAAAAGAACCCAGGTATTCCTCAAAGTTTTTTTTTGTAGCTGTTGGAAGCAATCAGTTATTTTAGATACACATTCAAGTGTTTTGAAAAGTGCAAGAATGGCAAGGTCAAAGAAAAAGGTCTCCAAACCTTCTAAGGTTGTGTCTCCCTCTTCTACTAAAATAGAAAACAATCTATTTGAAAGCATTCTATTTGAGGCTTCAAGGTTTAATGGAAATTCTGATATGTGGGAAATAAAAATGAGGGCTGTCTTACAGTCTCAAGGGATTGAGATCTGGGAATCAGTGATTGATGATATCAAGATGGATAAAGAATCCATGGAGTATGATGCACAAGCAGCAAAGACTATCTTGGATGGACTGCCTGATTCTGTGAAGAAGAATCTAGGGAAGTATTCATCAGCAAAGGATATATGGGATGGACTGCATGACCTTCATGCAAAGAGAGCACTGACCATGACAATCAATGAAGAAGAAAATTCTGAACCCATCATAGAAGTTGAAAATGAGGAGGTTGACCTCATCAAACTTCAAGTGAAAGAAAGGGATGAAGAGCTTGCCAAGCTTAAGAAGGAACTTGATGAAAGCAAGATGAAGCATCATGAAGAAGTCATGTCCATGACAAATCAGCTGAATAAAGCAAAGAAGCAGGAAGACGCCTTGTCAAGTCAACTTGAACAAAGGCACAAAAGAGTGAACAAGCTTGTAGAAGAGATTGGACAGTACAAGGTAGAGGTCTCCTCCCTTAAGTCTAAACTACAAGAAGCCAGGAAGCAGGCACAAGAAGCTGAAAAGAAAATGGAGAGCAGTCAAGTAGAAATCTCCAAAATGAAGTCAGATATTATCTCCCTTAAAATAGCAGCAGCTGAAGCTACTCGTAGCAAAGAAGAAACTGATGAACAACTTGTAAAGAAAAATAATGAGTGTGAAAGATTGGAAGAAGAGATTGTTCTCCTCAGGAAAAAGGTTGAAGGAATGAACAAAATCATGAAGAGCACTCAAGCCTTGGATGACATGCTCAGTTATCATAGATCTCCATCTGATAAATCAGGACTTGGGTATGTAGGTGAACCCTCAAACAAGAATGAAGATGCTTTAAGCAAAGGAGATGTGAAGAAGGCAGAAAGAGATTGTGATGCTCCTAGTTCCAGCAAAGGCAAGGAGAAAGATCATGGATACAATAGAAGAAATCCTACTCCAAGTAGAAAACCAGCTCCAAGAATAAATGTAGCTAATGTCAAAGAGGCAAGATGCAATGGTTATCATCAAAGGATCTCAAGGCAGCAAGGCTTCAGAAGTGCATCAAGAAAACCTCCATCTCCCAGGTACCAAAGTTCATTTTTTGGTTATTGTTATGCTTGCTCAAACTTTGGTCATATAGCAAAAGACTGTTTTTTCTTGATTTCTATTTTGATCATTTCAACAACAAAATTTATATATGTAAGTATTGAATATATTTTATATTAAAAGCGTAATTTAAATAATTAAAAATTATGAAGTTATAATTTAAGCAAAAATTATATCACCAGATGCAAAAGCCCGAAATGTAAAATAGTTATATTTAACCTATACAACGAACTAGTAAGGCTGATTATTCCCAAGAACTATATTAAGCTTGATTATTCGCAAGAAAACCCGAAAATTAAGTTTTAAGAAAAAGAAACCATGGTCGATAACCATCAGAAATTCTTCAAAACGGGCCAAGATAATCGAAAAGTGTTAGCATTCTTAAAATGAAGCTCTAAACAACGTTAATAAAAATATGGAAATTTAGCTAATGTAAAGTTGCATAGTACTTTAATGGTTCAATTTTTTTTTGTTATCCTGTACATTAATGGGACAAATTTTCGATGGAAAGCCCAGAATAACTTAATCCAAAATTGCCACACATTAAATACCTTCTTTGTAGGAATACCTTATTGTTTAAGTAATGACTACCAGACACTGAAGATGAAGAGGCAGCACCGTCAGCTGAGTAAAAATATAGGAAAAATATTATGCAGGGTAAAAATAAATATTAAAAGTCATGTGAAAGGCTATTTAAAAATAAAACCGTCATAAAAAATTTCTCTGGGTAGGGTTACCCGTCAAATTTAACCCTGCTCGCAGCCTTCCTATCTTGGAAATCCGATTTGTGGGATGGGAAGTGCAGAGCATCTTCTGAACTCGATAAAGCCGAGCGCGCACGTCATGTTTAGGCCCACAAGCTTGACTTGGATGAACCAGGACAGGAATCTATCATTATTGGTGTGGGTTCCACTGTAGATTTTCCATGGCGTGCTTACAATAACTTTGAATTGTGTGTAATACACGGAAAGGAACTGGATTCCTATTCCTTAAGTAAGTCGGCAAAACAAAATACTGGTCTTAATACTCAAACCCTAGGAGAATAAATATCAATGGGCCAAGAAAAAAGGGCTCAAAACCCATTATAGTATCGAACATGCATTACCCTCACACCTTGTAAGGATTTCCAGCAAGAAATCATTACCCAAAAACCCTCGCAAGATCACCAAGAGGAGAGACACCTTCACCGCTATGCTCTTCTTTGGCGTTGAATCGTTGTTCTGCGTAAATTCTGCAGAACTCGCTTCTGCTTCTTTGCTTTGCAATCAAAAACACTTGTCCAGGTATATATGCCCATATAATAGTGCATGCCTCCAGCATACTACGTCGAAAACCTAACCAAAGTCGGTGACTCGTGGTTTCATGTCTCTAGGTTTAAATAAGCGCGTTGTCAAACGATCCTGGAATTTTAAGAATGCATTGAACCCATACAAGAAATTGTAGGGGTTGTATGAGCTGTGCACATGCAGGTTCATTAGTGTTTGCGTTTAAAATCTTTGCTTTTTCTGAGATTTTTTTTTAAACCTTGTTTT
This sequence comes from Pinus tabuliformis, assembly GCA_031772625.1. NCBI lineage: Eukaryota > Viridiplantae > Streptophyta > Pinopsida > Pinales > Pinaceae > Pinus > Pinus tabuliformis. The sequence goes on along the minus strand of CM062819.1, from coordinate 86,179,587 downwards.
TTTATGAGTTTTTTCGTGCTTTCTTGATTTTCTATATATAAAAACTTTTCTTGTGAGCTTTTGTGCTTTCTTGACTTTCCTTGCTTTTTCGATTTTCTGTTCTTTCTTTTCTGGTTCAAATCAACGGTTGAAAGTGTCTCACCTGATCCAACGGATCAAGGTAAAAGTGTTGACGAAAAAGTTGATGCATAGGAAGGCCTTTCGGCCTAAAAATGTCAATTAATATTAATGATGATATCAAAATTTTAATATTTAATACATAGTTAAGACATATCAGATTATGTGGGAGGGAATTTTATATAACAAAAGAATGGGAATTTCATTATAAAGGAGATTAACATATCAAAGTCAAAATTTTAATATTTAATACATAGTTAAGACATATCAAATTATGTGGGAGGGAATTTTATATAACAAAACAATGGGAATTTCTTTATAAAGGAGATTAACACATCAAAGTTATAAAGTTAAAGTTAAAATAAGATTTAAAATAAAAATAAAATTAATTAGATTATTAATAATTAATAATTATATGAAAGTTAGGGGTGATTAAAATATATAATTACTTAGTTGATTGAATCTTTAAGAAGATGGAGGACTTGGCTGATATAGGGTTAGGTTTCTCTCCTATATGCTTGGCATCACCACTTTTCTCACACTAGCCAAATGTCCCAAATACAAGCAATGGAGAGAAGATGAAGTCATCCACACCCTTCAGGGTGATGATCGAAGAGAGACACTGGTTCATTATCCCTTAAATAGGCCCAACCTTTATTATTTTATGCAAACATTTCAACCATCATTATTTTGCACATTTTCACCATGGTAAGCACTTCCTCTACTTTGTTAAATTATTTGGAGATAAACCCTATGGAAGTTAGGGTTTGTGATTATTCATGAAAATCTCAAATGAGTGATCTTGAAATTTTAGCTGCAATTATTTTTCTTGGAATATTGAGACTATGAATTTTTTCTCTAATTGAGGAGAAATCCAAATATACATCTAGACAAGATTTCAAATTCTATTTCATCATAATTTTGGAGATATACCATATGGAGGTTGGGGTTTGTGAATGTTATTTAAATAAGTTTTGAATAATGGATTTTGAAATTTTTGTAATAACCTTTTTTTGGGACACTTTAGACTTTTTGTGCTATACAACAAACCCCCATTTCATAAAAATTTTACACAAAATCTTAATATGATGTGGGTCCCTTTTAAATAAACTTAGTTAGATGTGTGAATAAAATGGCATTTACCTCATCACAAGAAAAGTCCTTATTAAAAGGCCCTATGTAAATGAATAATTTTATAAAGCCTTTTCAAGAAGAGACTCAAAATTGAAATAGTAGGTAATCCATGTAAGTTTTAACCTTTTACAAAAATTACTTGCAAAAAAATTCTTAAAATAAAAAAATATACAATGGCAAGAACATAAAACAATATACACATTTTTTTTGCTAGAAACCAAAACTAGGAAAACCAAATTTGTTTTTTCTTATATTCATTTCAATTTAAGGTTACAGTACATTATATACATGTCGAACCATTCATAAACATCAATCCGTTAACCATGGATTAGAACATAATTGCAGTTCTTTTTAACCAGATCTACAAAATAATATGGGAAAAAACCATCATGCCCAAAACCATGCACAAAAACCATGTACAAAACCATGGGTAGGTTTTCCCACCATCCTTGGTTCAACACCCCATCCTTGGGTCTACCCAACAATTATTGGGTGTGCATAAACAAGGCTCCAGATGGAGACCCCATGTAAGGGGGCTCGGACCCTACTACAACTCCCCCATTGCACCAAGTACTAGTTGTAGAAAGAATATCACATCCAAAAATACACTCCTTATGGCCATTGAACTAAAAGAAAACTATTCTAGCAAGAAAAAGCACATTCCTAGAGGCAATCCAATCCCTAGCACACACAAAGAAAAAAATGAGATATTCTTAAAAACCACATCATGTAGATCCATATTAATCTCCCTAGCATACACAAAGAAAAACATGAGATATTCTTAAAAACCACATCATGTAGATCCATACTAATCTAGTTTAAGGACAAGGACTCAATGGAAAGTCTCAAAACCACCATTCCCCAACATGAGGGGTTCCCAATAACATAAAAGACACTTATATCACAAGGCACACTGTTACAATATTATAAGCTAAGGCCAAAGATTATAGGATAAGCTAAGGCTCCAATGGGACATCTTCAAAATAACTACTCTCTAACTAAAAAAACTGACTGCCAAATATGAGGAAATGGCCATAAACTAAAACAAAGATCTAGTAACCTTACAAGCCCTCTTTTTCAAATAATGAAGTGGAGGATCAAAATGACCTTCCCCACTCCCAACAAAGATAATGAGAAACTGACATGAACTAACACACAATTTGAAATCTCTCCCCAAAGCATGAATCCCAATCAAAACATGGAGATGACAATCAAACAGTCATCCAAGTAGCAGCAACAAATAACAAAACAATGTAAGTAACTAAAAGATCCCATGAAACATAGAGCTCTAAACCTGAAAAGGAGCTCCCAAGTACCATAAACTCACTGAATGCAACATTGGTTGTTATCAAAAGTGCAATAAAAGTAAAAGTAACAAACACTTCATGGTGACGGTTGTGGAGCAAGTGGCTCGCTCCTGCATGTGGGACAGGAGATTTTGTGAGTAAACCACTGGAGAATGCAATGCGAATGATAAACATGATTGCATCTCAATTGTTTGGCGCTCTCACCGCTTGCAAAATCGTCGTGACAAATTGGGCACATCAGGTCATCTCCTTTTGCACTGTCGTTGTGCCCAATTATAACGTCCGGCAACCTATCCACGACTTCTGCAGGACTAATAATATCAACAAACTCCTCTCTAGAATAAATCATGGCAATACTGATCAATTCATGTTCAAAATTGAAATGATATGTATTCTCCTCTAGATGTTGCATGATCTGACGTCGACTGAACCTGGAATTCCATATAATTTGGGTGGAGAACTGGACTACCCCATTGTCCGGGTTGCGAAAATCCAGAATGTATCGAATTATAATCAAATTTTCAGCCAATCTAAATGTTGTGACATAGTCGTCATTCACGTTTTCATTACCTAATATAATTCTCTGACGCCGTACGATCTCTCCTGGCCATCGATTACCTAATTCACGTACGTTAATATTCTCTGCTAAATTCTCTAATTCCCGAGGGCCCACCTGAATTGACTGATAAAATGAAGCTCTAGTCAGATTCCTCACAGTAACACTGGACACCAAGTGCTGCAGAACGTTTTCCTCCTCAATTCTGTTGGTTAGGGTTGTTGTCATGTCCTCCGTTGAATTTTGTAAAGCATTGGAAACAATACCCGCGTTTAGCTCGGCTTCCACGTACCTCATAATACTGAGAACAAATTCTGTGTCCTGTACCATATATATTCTGTGTTGTTGCGCGTACATTTGGGCATCTCCGACCCTTTCATACGCTTCTTCCATTATTTCTAAATAACCAAATTCAAATCTCCCTCTAAAATTTCTCGCATTCAATGAAAAATATCAAGATCCAACCTTCGGCGTTGAGAAATCTTGATTTAAGGTGGCCTTATATACGCTATTTTAAGGTGGTTCCAAAGCCGACATTGATCTTCTACCATAAATACACTGACAAGTTTTTATTATTCATTTAAAATGGATTTGAAAATTGTGCCGCGGCAGAATTCATGGGCTTTTACTCTTTTCCAAAGATATGAGAAGATATTTTTTTGAAAATTTAAAAGCAATTTATTATTCATTTGAAATGGATTTGAATATTGTGTAAATGGAGTATTCATGAACTTTTACTCTTTTTCAAAAATATGGGAAGATATTTTTAGTCTTTTTCAAAGATATGGACGGATTTTTTTTTGAAATATTATTTTTCAAAGATATGGGCTGATTTTTTTGAAATTTTAACATTAATAAAATTTATTTTTGTTTAAAAGAAATTATACATTATTTAAATTTTAAAATTTAAATGAATTATTTTAAAAAGTTATAATATTTTATTGTGTATGGGTACAAAAAAAAAAGTGATGGGGTATATTGATCTGAAAGTTAGTTATGATTGTGATCCCAAGTGATTGTTTAAACTTTAGATGTTTTGAGTTTTCTCAAAAACTTAAACAATTTGACAAACAAACAAACGAAAAATTATAATATTTTGTTAATTTAATTGTTAAATTATTTTTTTTTAGGAAAAATAGATAGAATTTTTATCATATATTTTTAAAAAGTGATATAACAATTCATTCATTTTAAAATGTGTTTCTCAATTGTATTAAAAATTTGATATTTTTTTATTATTTATTTATTCTGAAAGTGATTTTAGAGATTTATATAGAAATAGAGATGAAGTTTAAAAGAAAGCTTTATATTTTAATTTTAATGGTTAATTTCATTTTATTTTTTCAATATAGGATTCATTAATAAAATGTCCTAAAAAATTAATTTAACTTATTAATAAAACATCTTACAAGGAAAATCAAATGAGGATGATATTGGAGCCAAGCAAAATGATCTTCTTACCCAAATTTCTTGTCAATTGCAGAAAAACCATTCAACACTCACACATGTTCACTATGTAGCTTTCACACTCATTCTCTCATAATAAATTGAAGAAACCAACTTCCTCACACTCTCATTCTCTCATATAAATTGAAGAAACCAACTTCCTCTAAGAAACTCCTCCACCTAGGAAGGTCAATCATGGGTTTGATCACTATAGCTTGTTAGAAATTTTCATAAAAAAAGCTATATACCTTTAAAGACAATTTTTGAATGTTTTCTACTATATACTATTATAATTTTATTTTTATAAATAAAATTACAAATATATATATATATCATATTTTGTAAATAAGTTGTTTTTACAATCCAATGTGAAAAAATTGTACCAAGCATATTTACTTGAAGCACCCCAAGAGTGAACCAATGACATTTTAATAACAAATTTGCTTTAACTAGAACCTCCATCAATTAAATTAACCCTTGCAAACTATTACAAATATACTATATATAAATATATTTAATAATTTGTAAGATCCCAAAAAATACAATTATTTAAACATTTATATCAATAATTTGATAATGTCTTTCTTTTCTCTTGAATTTTTCTTATAAACTCATTTTGTGACTATACATTTAAATGCTAGATTAATGTAAAATAAACAGACATTTTGATATAATATTACATATGGTATATAGATTAAAAAACTCATATTTGTAAATGATGAAACAAATTTATCATAATAATTTTTTTTTTAATTTATTACTAAAAAAATATAAAAATATTTAAATTCATTAACATCATAAAAATTTTAATTATAAAAAAATTAAAGTATTAAGTGAAAGTAATATCCATGAACTATTGGGAGGGCGGATGTTACTAGGAGGACGGAGCTCTGGAGACGACTGCTAGGGTTCTGCACCACGCTCAGACGGCGCAGACTGATCTGCGCAGACAATCATCAAGGACCTGACCATACGACCAGGCATCTCTCAACTGCGTTGTAAGAGGTCGCAGGGCAAATGGGCGACCCCCGGGGGGGCTTCGGCAACCTCCCCCAAAGCACACAAATCGCAGCACCAAAACGAGAGAACAATACTCTTTGGATCGATCAATGAGAATGTCATCAATCAAGAAATCCCGCGCCAGAATGAGCGCAAGGGAAAAGAAAACCTGGAAACTAAGGTGGATGGAGAAAATGGGAGGCATAACCAACCAGACGGAACCCCGAAGGTCTCTTCGACCACCTGCAAACCAATAGCAACAGATCGACCCAGAATCGAACTGCCGGGGGAAAAAATAGAAGCAAGAATCCAATATATGATGGATCATGCGCTCATTGGAAAATTCATAGGGTTTTGGCCGACGGAAAAAGCCCTGCACAGTTGGATCGCAGCGAAATGGAAGCCTAAGGGCGATGTGACTCTGCAGCTAGGCCCAAAAGGATTCTTCACAGCGATCTTCTTTTGCCTGGAAGACAAATACAGAATCCTGGTTGAGGGACCTTACTTCTTCAACTCAGCTGGCCTATACTTACGGGACTGGGCTCCCAGATTCAACCCGGATCAGGAGGATCTCACATGGGCTCCAGTCTGGATAAGACTATACTCACTGCCAGATGAATACTGGGATGAGGATATTCTGAGAAACATTGGAAATGGTTTGGGGGAATACATAAAGGTTGCTGAAGAAACGAAACTGCGAAGATATACATCTTACGCCCGCATCTGCGTCTTCATGCGCCTAGACAAAGCCCTGCCAGAATCGGTAAGTCTCTCTCACCGTGACTATGAATGGATCCAACCTTTAGACTATGAACATGTCCCGTTTCGCTGCCGTAAATGCCATGCCATAGGGCATCTTTTTAGAGATTGCCCCCTAAATGTTCAAGCTAAAGCCCCCTCCCCCACCGACTCTCAGACCCATGATGGCTTCACCAAAGCCCCTACCCGCAAGCGAGCTCATAAAAAACCATCAACAGGGAAGAAACCCAAACAGAACAACGCCTCTGACCATGCAGTCAGAAACAGCTTTGAAATCCTGGCTCATGCCACGGACGAGCATACCACATCCTCTCCCCCAAACACTGATCTCCCCTCCTCCTCTTCCCAGCCACCTCCCTCAGCCCCTTCCTACCAAAGATGCCCCAGACCACAATACGGAAAGCAAAGAAAAGCAGCGGGAAAAAGACAATGAAATGGAGGTTGATGGATCCTCAGGCCCCTTCCAGGGTCCAGACATACCCACGGAAGAAGATAACCAGGTGCAACGAATGGAGGAAGAACCGGAAAGTATAGATCTAAATGGATTAGACATACTCGAACTAGAAGCAGCATGCAAGAAGAAAGCGTATGAAAGCATCCCAGAGCTACAGCTTGACAAACTGGAAATGGTCATCTCCAGAGCCTACCATCAAAGTCAGCTTGGCATCCAGCCAGGAAGTCAATGGGATTTAAGCCAAACCCCAAAAGACTCCAAAAAAAGGGGAAGAAGAACTGACCTCCAAAGAACAATAGCGGTCGGGAAGATCCTGGTAGACTCCGGTAGGTATGCTAAGCTTACGAAGTACTACAAGCCCTCCACCAATAGTGACTCATGAAGCTCATTTCATGGAACCTAAGGGGGCTCAACAGCCCAGGAAAACTCAGAATGCTAAAAAATATGGTGAAAATGGAAAAGCCGCAAATATGCTTTCTCCAAGAGACAAAATGTAACAGTACAACTCTAGAAATGATCCTCTCTAAAGCCTGGCCAGGATGTCAATCAGTTGCTGTAGATGCATCCGGCGCATCTGGGGGATTAGCCATTGCGTGGAACTCTCAAGCACTCACTCTGTCGGACTTTCATGCTTCACACAATCTAATTCAGGCTACTTTCCACATAGTTGGCACAAATATTCATGGGAATCTCTCGAATGTATACTTCCCTCAGGAAGCCAGGGAAAAAGTTGCTCTCCTCCATACCCTAGAAGCTCTTAACTCCAATAGAAGGCACCCACTCTGGATTGCTGGAGGGGATTATAACATGATAACAAAATTAGAGGAGAAGATTGGTGGCAGAAACAGGTTGGAACAGGAAAACACCCACTTCAAAAACTTTATTCAGAACGCATCCCTGATAGACGTACAGTTTTGCAATGGCACTTTTACGTGGAGCAATCGCAGAGCAGGCAAACATCAAATAGCCTCCAAGCTGGACCGCTTTCTAATCTCAGACAACTCGGTCCACCTAGGGGGAGATTTCTCGGCGGCCATTCTTCCACACTCTGGATCTGATCACTGGCCGGTTGCCCTTCAATGGCAACGTCCAGGCAACAACATAAGAAGACCTTTTCGCTTTGAGGAGTTTTGGTTCACCCATCCCTCACTCAAAGACTTCGTCCACTCTACGTGGATATCCTTCAGCCCTCCAGAAGGATCCAAGATGTTCCAGTTTCAACAGAAACTCAAACATCTAAAGCTTAGCCTCAAGAGATGGAATAGAGAGACCTTCGGAAACATCTTCAAGGCGCAAAATGATCTTCAAAAAGCCCTGGAGGATCTGCAGAGAGAAATAAGTACAGGAGGCCACACAGAGAGAACCCTTGAACAGGAGCAGCGCATCCACAATCAGCTTGAGGAAAGAAGAAAGCAGGAGGAGATATACTGGAAGCAGAAATCCAGAATCAGATGGTTGAAAGAGGGAGAAAGAAACACCAAATTCTTCCATAGAACCACAGTGCAACGCAGAATGGGCAACAATATCCCTTACATTCAAAAATCAGGAGGAGAAAGGGTGGAACAACACGAGGAAATTGAGAAGGAACTCCTCAAACACTTTAAGCAGGTCCATCAAGAGCCTGACATCAACAGACATCCTGCAATTGAAAGAATCACTCACAATGTACCAAAATTAATCACAGCGGAGCACAATGAACTCCTCCTCAGCCCAATTCAAATTCAGGAAGTGGACACAGCAATGGCTCAGCTTAAAGAAGGAAAAGCTCCCGGCCCGGATGGATTTACCACTACTTTCTTTCACAAGTTCTGGGAACTAATAAAGTTGGAAGTCTGGGATGTGGTGGAGGAGTCGCGAGTTTCTCACTGGCTGCTTCCCTCGCTCAACTCCACCTTCATAGCCCTAATCCCAAAAGAGGAGGACTCGCTCAAACCGGACAAATTCAGGCCAATTGCACTTTGCAATGTAATATACAAAGTCATCTCTAAAGTCATTGCAAACAGGCTAAAGCCCCTCTTGCCAATGCTCATCTCTCCGGAACAGTCAGGATATGTGGAAGGAAGACAGATTTTGGACGGCATCATCCACACGCATGAGATCACACACACTCTCAAGCATTCAAGGCAGGCAGGTATGCTCCTAAAACTTGATCTTTCCAAGGCTTTTGACAAACTCAGCTGGGATTATATACAGCAAATGCTAACTGCTTTCGGATTCAGCCCCACCTGGATTCGATGGATTATGAGCCTTATCTCCTCCACCAGCTTCTCCATTCTAGTGAATGGGATCCCCTCTCGCCCCTTCTCCCCCTCCCGTGGTATCAGGCAAGGTGACCCTCTTTCCCCCTTCCTCTTTGTATTAATGGCTGAGGGCCTGGGACGTCACATTAAAAACGCCCTCCACTCACACCAGCTTAAAGGTATCTCCATCCACCAATTGCCTGCCATTTCCCATCAGCAATTTGTTGATGACACTATGCTCTTTGGTTATCCCTCTGTTCAAGAAGCCTCCAAATTTAAAGCAGTGCTAAATGATTTTACCGAAGCTTCTGGAACTAGCATCAACTGTTCCAAATCGCAGATCTTCTTCTTCAATACCCCCCCGGTCGTCAAGTCTGCCATAGTCCGCATTCTGGGGTTCCCCATAGCCACCCTTCCTTCTAAGTATCTCGGAGCTCCCCTCACTGACTCTGCCATCAAACATTCCTCTTGGCGCAATTTAATTGAAAAGCTTGAATCACGTCTCAACCAATGGACTCACAGAGCTTTGAATTTAGTCAGCCGCGTTGTACTCATAAAAGCCGTTCTTCAAGCAATGCCGCTGTACCTTTTCTCCATCCTGGCAGCGCCAAAGTGGGTCCTAAAAAGACTAAGGAATATTCAGAGAGGTTTCCTTTGGGGAAGCAATGCAACTAATCACAAATGGGCTCTGGTAAAATGGAGCACAGTATGCAAACCGAAGGAAAAAGGAGGAATTGGTCTAAGAGATCCGGAGCACAGCAATGCCATCATGGGAGCCAAGATCTGGTGGCAGTGGCTTACCAATCCAGGTAAGCCATGGGTCACATTATGGACAGCAAAGTATGCCAATCATCGACCCCAGGAAGAGCTCATTAGATTAAAGCCCAGCGATAAAGGATCGCTAATTTGGAATGCAGCCAAAGAACATTATCAAATGATCCAGCAGCATAGTTTCTGGGAGGTAAGAAATGGCTATAATACTAGATTCTGGACAGACGCATGGAATCAAATGCCTACTCTCAGCAATGTTCTGAACCTGCCCCTAAACATCATTGAGGAGGAGACACAGCAAGTTAAGATCAGGCAATACTGGACCCAGGAAACTGAGAAGGGCTTCAGAATCTGGAAACCGGGTAACCAAATCCTCACAAATGAAAACCACCAAATTTCCATAGCGTTGGAAATGGAACTCAGCAAAAGGAAAATCAGGTGTGACGAAAGGGGAGATATCCTAAGGTGGGGGTATCAACCAAAAGGAGCTTTCACCACGTCCGAGGCATACAAAATCATCTGCAATGACTCTGCTCCCCAGGATCCAATCTGGAGCCAAATATGGAACTCTGGCTCCTGGCCCAAAATCTGTCACTTTCTCTGGTTGGTAGGGCATCAGAGAATCCTAACTTGGGACAAGCTCAGAAGAAGAAACTTTCATGGTCCATCCATCTGTTTCAACTGCAATGCCCATGAGGAAACGCTCCAACATCTGCTGGACTCTTGCCCCCTAGCCAATCAGCTATGGGAAAAGGCAAGCTTTCGATGTCAAAGAAGATGCAGACTTGAAAATGAAATCACGAATTCCATGCGTCAGTGGCAACAGGACCCGTACAAGAGCAAAATCCTCAATCATCTATGGAGATTGATTCCCGGGCTAATTCTATGGAGCATATGGAAGGAGCGAAATAAGCGCATTTTTAAAAATCAGCGCTCTTCGCTGGACAATATTTGGAACATGCTGTGCAAAAATATTCAAGAGACTCTGATGCTAAGACCCTGGAAGGAGGAGGACTGGCCTACACTAGCCAACGAGAAAACTATCATGGATAATTGGCAAATACGTTGCATTGAAAGCTCACACCAGCAGGACCACTCTGAAACCAGCACTGAAAATCAGGTCGCATGGAAGCCCCCGCCAAAGCACACATTCAAACTCAACTTTGATGGTGCCTCAAAAGGGAATCCCGGTCTAGCAGGCTTTGGCGGAATAATTAGGAATCATGAAGGTGCTCCCCTGATACTATATTTCGGAAACATCGGTTGGGACACCAACAACTCAGCTGAATTAGAAGGGTTATGGCAGGGACTTCAACTTGCTGGGGGACTCAACTTCCACCCTCTGGAAGTGGAAGGAGATTCTCAAATCCTCATCAACATGGCCAAAAAAATCCTAAATGGATCTCAGGCTAAAAAATAGCCACCAGCTGGAGGCTTGAAGCAAGACTGGAAGCCATAGAACATGAGCTTCACAGCAATAGAGCCATCACCTTCACTCACACAAGACGGGAGGGCAACAGGGTTGCGGACTTCATGGCCAATGTGGGGGTGGGGAATAATCACTCTCTAATCACAGGGCAGCTGAATACTATATTAACTCATGTTGAAGCTCAAGAATGTTCTCGACTGGTCCAAAAAGATGCAACTCCCCCGGATGCGGGTGATATGTGAGACGGGACAGGCGTGGGTGGCTGGACACATGCCGACCTTCGGCCATCACGTGGCACCCATGGCAAACACCAGGAAAGGACGCAGGCGGTTTAAGGCAAAGCGGCATGGGATAGTAAATGCCTGGAGAGGTTATTCGGCCCAGAGGATGGCAACAGTTATGGCGGATGTGATCCCGAGCAGGGTAGGTGAGGACGATGGGGATAAAACAGGGTATGAACAGGGAATGTTGGTGGTTATGCAGACGACTGGCCTCTCTGTCTTCGTAGAGATACCTTCTCAGATGGACGGGCTCATCACTCGTTCGACTCTGGTAGCAGAGAGTCTGGTTTATCCCGCGGCTTGTTGGAATTCTTGTCCCTCAATGGTGAGACCTCGACAGCGTATGCTTAGCCGTCGAGGCACTTCCAGAGGGGGAGTCTCACGCAGGCATGAAGGGGACAATGTTGGCCATTGCTGCCACTGCAATCTTGCTAGCTCTACTGGAGCTAACCCCCTACACTCCAGTCAATTCTTGGATGCAGGGGCTTCGGGCTCGGCTACCTTGCCAGCCTTTGGCTCCACCATCTTCAATTTCACCAGCTCCACAAATAATCCACGGATCAACGCGCATGTCTCTATCCTGTTTATTGAAAATGCACAAGACGATGACGACTCCATGGATGAACAAAGGCAACGGATGAATGTCAACCCAGGGCAAGCCGCGCAGGCTCCGGAAGCTGATAAGGAGCAGGAGGCAAAGGGACCGGCTTCAGACCCGGAAAATGCTAAGCAAACTCAGAACGTTCAAAAGACGGAAACTGGGGAAGAGGCAGCGACATTTCCTACTGATGCTGAAAGAGAAGCCTATGGGTGGTGCCGAATTGAGGAAGAGCAAATGGACGAATGAAGACGCCCGCACTCAAGGTTCTTTTGGCTTTTCGCCTGGTCTACTGGTCTTATTTGCTATTTGTCTTTGGTTCAGTTATGGTCTCTTTCGCTTTCTGTTTTGTCATCTCTGTATTGGAATTTTTGTTAATGGATTGGGTAAGAACAGTCTCCCCTGCGAGGGAGGAAATGGATGGTGCCCCTGTGGGGGCTTGCTCTGGTGGTCAATCTCCTTTTTGTCTGATGCCCCTGCGTGGGCTTGCTCCTATGGTCAGCCTCAGTTTTTAGTCTGTTGCCCATGCGTGGGCTTGCTACTGTGGTCAGTTTCGGTCTTAGTCTGGTGCCCCTGCGTGGGCGAGCTCTTGCTTTTGTGTTTGGTGCATTATCGGCTCTCGGGTGTCATGCCCAGAGCCTGTTTCTCACTGGTTTCACCATGATGTATTTTCGACCTCTGTACATATTTTAATAGATTAGTTTTTTACCGAGAAAAAAAAAATATCCATGAACTATTAAACTGTAGCTCATATGAACTCAACAACATTTGTAATTCAAACATGTGGTGTGAAACTATAACTATACATGGACTCATCAACCTTTGTTGTTCAAACATGTGCCTGTATAAACAATTATATATGTTCAAAAGCCATAAAAAGAAAAAAAGAAAAATTAAAAAAATTAAACACAAGATCCATGAAATTTGTACGCAAGGATCAAGTCATGTACAAAAATAATTAATAATGCATAATCATGCCAACGGTTAATAGTACACTCTCATGCCAATGACTAGATGATCCCTTTGTAATAGGGCTAGGCTAATAGCCATAAAGTTTAATTTACAATTTTAAATATTAAACATTATCATTAAATTATTAATAATTTAAAATTTTGAACTAAAAATCATATTATTGTAAGTATATCTTTTTATGCTTTCTACACATTACAATGAAGGCTTGGAATCATATACTTAATATCTAACATTGCATAATCTAATGGAATTTATGGCATCACAATACATATTCATAACAAAAATAAAAAAAATAAAGATAATTATCTCTTTTAACTAATCCCTAAAAAATACTTTAAATGATTGTTCAAAAGTGACGCCCAAGCTACATGTTCCGCAAATAGTATAATCATCAATCTTGCAAGCTAAATGATTCTCACTATCCCATCTAAGCAGAAAACACACCTAGTCTATATATGTGAACATAATTACATAATAATATCAAAATTGCCAACAACATATTATTTAGAGGACATTACTCGGTAGATGTCTTGCCAAACCCATTAAAAAATAATTGCCTATGAGTTAGACAACCTCCATTGATGTGATCCCACAAGCCATTTAGGAAAGAGCTATAAAAAAAAATAGATATTTTTTTTTTTCACAGAATTACAGTAAAGTTACTGCTATGAATTGCAGGTTTAACTGGCCATCTTCCACCATTAAATTTCCATTTTATCTTCCACCATTAAATAAACTTAACCAGTTATATTTATCTCGTATTTCACTCTATTTATCCTCATTGCTCACATTGTTTTAGCATTAATAGTTTTAAATATACCAGTCATATTTGTTAATGCTAAAACAATATGGACGATGAGGATAAATATAATTGGTTAAATTTATTTAATGGTTAAAGATAAAATATAAAGATATTGCAGTATCAAACACCAAAATATCTATAAAACCGATCAGACAAGCAGCTCATAGCAATAGTTAAGTGTTTAAATTTATCCTTTAAATATGTATATATTTTTCTCATGGTTCCTTTGCACACAAGTTTGTTCATTTAAAATCCAATTGAAATAATTCATAAAACTGCGTAGCCTATAGGGTTATCAATATTCACAGGAATGGTCCCTGTCAATTTGTTACCTAACCTAGCACGTTACTACATAACGGAGAGATCAAAATAGTTGATTATAAACATTTGAACTACTATGAAGATTCCTTCAAGTAAATTTTGTTAATGCATTGAAATTGTTTCATGGATATACATTAATTTATTGATGAATGCCCTGCGACTTGAAAGACTCATAGCATATAGCCAAAGACAAAAAATAAAAATAACAAGCAACCCTTTAACTCTGAGATATAAGTTTACAGAACATCAAAATTCCAAACCCGAAGGACAATTACAATGGTCCTCTACTACTACCACACAACTATCACTACAAGAGTATGCAACTACCACTGCTTTACAACATTGATTGTACATATGGCTTCTATCCCACATCCACTACATTTATACAAAAATTAAGTTAGTTATTATCCCTTCATGTTGAAAGAGCTATGACATTGGTGCCCCTTTGAAGATGAACACGTCATCGTGTTGGTGCCCCCTCTAAGCAAGCTATGGCGGTGAGGCAATCTGAGGTGAGGCCGTGACGATGATATGGTAAACATGCGTAATTATCTCCAATACTCGTTGTTGATGCCTCTAAAATCGTTGCACCAACATTGGGGGATAACCATCGATTCCGGACCTTAGAGCAGCTCCTTTTCCATTTGGTATGGTGGCTCCAACCCAACAGTATGGGACCACTTTCCCAATAAGGTGTGATTTGATGAATGGGTGTCTAAAATATATAACAAGATGATAGATGGTTTGATTTGTCAACTTATGAAAATATAAATATAGATCTATATATATAACCTGGGTAATACAATATCAATGTGATTTGTAATGATTTCTCGTAATCAAATGGTAATAAATTTCAATCACTTGACTACAAAAAGTTAAGCATGAATGATGATCACTTTAAACAAAGTGATATAAAACATATCGCGTATCATAATAACATCAATTGTCAGCATATGTGTGTGTTTAAGGATATCAATTCCAACTTACTCAAAAGTGATATAATGCAAAATCGTATGAACATTCACATATAATAACAATATCAAATCAAAAGACTCTTTAATTGCATAACATGAAACAAAAAGGCATTAATCAAAGTACCATATGTATTTGAATCGTCTTATGGAAGTAACAGTCTGGTTTGATCTTCTTAGTTCTGAAAACTTAAAAAAGATACAGAAATGCAAGTCCTCTTGAAATCCCTTTTACAACAAGTTTGAACCTTGATCCTTGTCTTCTACAAAAATAAATTCAGAAGTGCAGAAATGCTATCTTCTTAAATCTAATTTAATACAATTTCATGACCCTTTCTAAAATGACATGAAAGGGTTTTTATAGCAAAAATAAAAACAAATTGTTCTTAAAAAGTGCTTTGGGTGGTTGGAACAACCTTTCCCAAAATATGTGATTTCATGTTAAAAATAGAATTGTGATAGCTCTTGAAAAGATGCATTGCATCTATCATTCCTCATGCGGCTTTAACTGACAAATCTCGAGCATAGTTTGGATCTTTGGTGGATGACTCATCCTAGCATGCAACTGACCTGTGTACACTGCATTCGAGAGTTCTGGCATCATGCGATTGGCTGCATCACCAAGACATTTGATTTTCATTTGTTGGTTGTGTGGTTTAACTAAATAGAACCAATGTGTATCCCAATTGAGGCTTTTTAATTCTTTGAGTTTCTCATCTCTGGTATTCAAATCTTGCTTCCATTGTTTTTCCAACACTTTTGTTTTTGGAAGGTTTTCTGGGGAACACTCAAAAATCAAATTGGCGAGGTGTAAATTATCATTTATTAGCCTGATGATATTATTCATCACTTCCTTGGCCCTTGAAGTTGCTCTTTCTGCTTTGATCAGCTGTGATTCCCATTATGAAAATAATATCTCCTTATGAGATTCTTCAATACCAGGAAATTTAGCACCCTTTCCCTTTTCTGTGTTCTGCCAAGAGATATAACTTGTGATTTTGTCATCTACATCCTCGAATTCCAACGTAGGATTGACTACTTGATCTATCAGTGTGTTCTTGATACACAGTGGATAAATGAGAGATATATTTTCGCAGAGTTGGGTTAGCTATTGAGATAAGAAATTATTGATTTGTAAGGCTTCCTTTATAAGCTCTTCAACTTTGGGATTGTCCTTGAACTGCTCCATTGAGAGTTTTCGCTGCTTTATTTACTCGTCTTTAGATTTCATCTCTTCATGATGTGGTAGTTTTAGTTGTTCAAACTCCTGAGATAGTTGTTGTTGTCTTTCAAGAGCTTGTTGATCAATCCTCTAGTTTTCCACCCTTAACTGTTCTTGAAGTTGTTTAATCTTTTGATCTTTTTCCTTGAGCAATTGATTAACTTCGGTTGCTTTATCAATCGTGGCAACTGTATATGCTCTTGCAAACTGAGATAATTTGGTCAAGTCCTCAGAGGGATTAACTTTTGAGTCTCTCCAGATGACATTCATGGATCCATTTTGAGGAACTGCCACTGATGCTTGGTTTATCTTTCTCTTTTTCCTTTGCCTTTTGACTACAGCTCTGTGTTTAGGGCTATAAAACACATCCAAAGGTGGAATTTCCTTTATGCTCAGTGTAATATATGATGAAAGATACTCAAGGATTATCTCAATTTCTTTTAGAGCTGAGTCCATGCTGGATAGTTTTTCAATCACAGGATCATGAATCATGGGTTGTTGTCTTAAGGGGGATTGTGGTGTGATAACATTTTGGGTATCACTTTGACCTTTAATATGTTGATCAAATTGTTCCCATTCTTTGATCAATATCGGATCAATGTGAACATCTATGTCCAATGGCTCACTAGCCTTCTCGCTTGTCTCGATTGCACTATAAGTTTTTTCTATGTCCTGCTCTGTGCTTTTCTTTATTTGTTAGATGATCAGTGCAATATTTAATAAGTCTAGTAGTACTGTCTGAAGCCTTTGTGTCCTGTATTGGATGAATTGATCCATTTTCTCTAGTTCTAGCTTGATTTTTGCCACGTGGATCACTTGTGAGAACGTCTCTGCTGATCTATATAAATCATCGAATTCATCTTTCTCATGGATGAATTGTTTAACCTTTACTGGAGTACTAAAATTATAAGCAACTTTTTTCGAGTCATATTGTCTTTTGGGAATAACAGCTAGGTTCAAACCCCTTATTTTCTCAGCTTCGATTTGGACGTGTTTATAGTCATGCAATGAATAGATGCCGCAACGAAATGGAAAGGCATGCCATAACTGTTTCTTGGCGTCTTTGAGATTTTTTGTAAGCCCTTTTTCAACCGTCTGACAGACTATTTCCCTAGCCAATAGTTTATCCAGGACATATAGAGGAAGGACATGTGGGTAGGTGATGCTATAAAAAATCCTAATGTGTGTGAACAGTTCTTCCCAAAATCAACTCCCAATTGAAGTTAAATCAATACTAGCCTCCTTGGACAGCTGAGGAGCTGGTCTATTAAAAATGGCCTGATGAATGGGTAGGATAAAACTATGGAAATTTTTGTAGAAATGCTTCTTATATTTGGTTTTCCACAAGTATTTATGATAAATATGGACAGGGGTTGGGTCATGGATAGTCCATTTCCATCCCATGATGGGAAAATCAGAATTGAAATAAATGGTATCAACTATATAGGAACTCATATAAAATGGGGGAACAACTTGGGTGGTAACAAACCTATTTTTCCTATAATCAAGTATTTGGATGGCCAGTTTATCTCATAGGATATTAGCCTAATCTATCACAAAAGAGTTCAAAGCTGATTTTATTAATGGAACCATTTCAATGGAAAACTTAGCAGTATTAGAGCTTCCAAATAGTCTACACATCATTGCAGTAGCATAACAATATGGAGACGCTAGGGAGTCCACAAAATACATATCAGGTGATTCGTGCTTGTGCTTGTTAGGGAAGTTCCTCCATTGTTTGATGGGGTCCGACTCTATTTGATTTTCCTTCGAGAAAGCTTCAAGGAATGATTTATTGTAGTACTTTTGAGGCTTTGGTAAATGATACATTTTCTTCAATTCTTCAGGCTTGAAGGATCCAAACATTCTTCCGTCAGGTGTGAAGAGCGTCCTGTCCATTATATTGATGCTTTCAATTACCCATTTTACCATGTAATTATATGGCAAAATCTTTGGGCAGATTGCTATTCGATGAAGAAAAGAGTCGGCTAAATCACCAAGTGTGTTTTCTGACTCTATAGGTCCATTAACTGTTGCATGTCCCTCAGTTACCTTCAGCTTTTCATATATGCCTTCACATGAAATTTTCCCACAATCTTGACATGTCGTATCGGAGATCAACACAATTTTTTCTGGTCCTTCTGCCACTGCAGGGGGGAACTTTCGTCTTTCGATCTTTCTTTGACATTTTAGTTGGCTACATACTTCCAGATTCAAATTGCGAAAACGAAATAGAGGACAGTAATAGGCTAAAAATTTCAGAGTGGCTAAATGCTTGTAAAGATAATGTTGAAGGAAGTACAGACGAAAATCGGAACAGGAGCATTTGATGCGAAAGATTTCATATTATAACTTGATATTAACACGAAGGATGAAATCTTGAAGGACCGCAGTCATAACTGTTTTTTAATGTTTTGTCGTAACCAATGACGTGAAACTTTAATGCTCAATGAATAGATCGCATCGCAGATTTCCAAAGGTCTTATTAGAATGTGTTCCATAAACTTTCCGGTTTTGCAATGAGTGATTTCAATATATTATTTTAATATATAAAGTGCGTTCGCATATCACAAGTCGGGAGTTATAAGTGCCATGTTCTAATAGTCTTTCGAATTTCCGCGATTGCGATAAGTGATGACCTGGCATATAGAGTTGGATAATTCCTCATTTAACTCGCCTGAATCATGTTTTCCCTTTATTATTATTGAACCACTTTATTATATTTTAACATCGCATCGCGCGTCCCTGAGGTGAGTATCACTTGTTTCCACTGGGATTGCGATATGCGATCGATGTATATCGCATCACAAGTTTTTCGGGGCTAGCTTCCTTTGGTTTTTCGGCGATATGCGAAATGTGATAACCATATCGCATCGTAAAGTTTCAATGGTCCATTAAAACTTATTTATTATAATTGGAAATATGCGATATGCGATAGTTTTATCGCATCGCATGTTTGTCAATGAATTGTTATAAGAAGTTCTATGATTGAGGTTTTTGCGGTAACTTCACATCGCAACATGAATATTTGGATTGAATGTTCCTTAGCCTAAAGCGAATGCGATTTCCGATATTTGATTTTTTTTAGAGGGTTTTTTGAAGCACTTTTTATTTAAAAAGAAAGGAACAAAGAAATTTATCTTTATGTAAAGGTTTTATTGTTTCTCAAAAACTAAAGGAACCCTATTTCCTATTTAGCATCTTAGAATAAGATTAAGAAATTTTTTGAAATGGGTGGGTTGTTGTTGTTGACACCTAATCTTCATGATTGGGAATTTTATGTAAATAAATAAATTGGGAAGGTGAATAGTCATCGGGAGATGAACTGAACAATCACTCCCTATTGTATATAACAATGGGTTACCTATGGAATATACACGAATTATTTTTTCTGAGTTTTTTTCCAAACTGGAGTTACTCTTGGCCTGACATGGTATCAGAGCCAGTCCTAAAAATAGTCAACTCCCTTCATCTCTGCCACTGCCTCAGTGTTGAGCGCTGCTCTGCCTCTGTCGATGGCCTGACATGCCCAGAGATGCGTTGGTGCCTCATTTCGCTCTCACCCAACACCCATGGTTGTTAACGTAACTCCCTTCACCCAACGCTCTCACCGTTCTCTCACCCAACGCTCTCACCGTTCTGAGGGATTCCATGCGCAGCGAAAACGCCATCGACAAGATCGGTCAGGCAACTAGGAGTTCCTCTTCTTAACTTTGATTTTCAATTTGGGTTCCTTCGTTTCACAAGATTCAGGTTCAGTGGGCTTCTTCTTATGTTTGTCTGCAAATTCACGTTACTGTCTGCAAATTCAAATTCAATTTACTGTCTGGCATCCGCAGTTGAACGCTGCCTGACATGGTATCACAGTCGTTCTGTATTTATGTAAAACTCTTCACTGCCGTTAACCCTGAACGAATGCTTTAATGGTATTATGATTTTATTATGATATCGATTCGAGATACTTTCCCCAACTGAACTGCGAAGTCAGGAGGCTCTTGATGATGTCGTGCACCTCACTCTGTTTATGTGAAGTTGTCAAGGCTAAACGTTTGCACAAGTCAAATTCCTACTAATTTCTGCATCATATTAATCCCATTGTGATTATTTTCATATCTTATTATTTTGGTCAAGGTCTTTCAACTTTGATATTAACGATTAAAAGGTTGGAATATGTGCGAAAGCGGCTCAGTTTTTATAAGCACATATCAGAGCGCATTGTTGGTTTTGAAAAGCACAAATGAGAGGGCATTGTTAGTTTTTATAAGGAGTTTGTGAAGAAGGGACTTGTGTGGCTTGTTTACACATCGTTTGTTTCAGAGGATTATAGTTTTTGAGACTTGGAGATGCTGATGAAAGGGTTTAAAATCATCAGCCTTTGATTTGAATGCCTGTAGTATTGCGCAGTCTTGTTTAAAAAAAAAAAAAAAATCATTCAAAGCATTTGTGGAGGTGAATAGTAGTATTGCACAGTTTTTTTTTATCATTTGAATGGTAATGCTGCGTTGAAGCATTAAAGTGATATGTAATATTGAAGTGATATGTACATAATATTTCAATGAAATGTTGATGCTTCTATCAAATATTAGAGGGATTTGAAAAAAAATATATAGTGCATAAGGCTGTAACGTAAGGAAGTTTTTTTTTTATCAACAGAAGTTATTTATCAGCAGAAGTTTTTTTATCAGCAGAAGTATTTTTTTACAGAATGCATTCAATCATCTCTATGGTAGGAATAGTTCTCACTGGCAAGGAGAACTATCCTGAATGGTCCCGGATGATAAAACACACCCTCATCTTCAATGAGTTGTGGAAAGGAGTGTGTGTCGGAGAAGGAGACAATGACCCAGTGCAGCCTACATCAGACAAAGAGCTCGTCATTTGGGAAAACAAGAACAGCAAAGCCTATGCATTAATCGCAGCATCTGTAAATGAAGAAGTAAGTCGTCATATTTCATCATATTCAACTGCCTTTGAAGCTTTACAAAAGCTGAAAGAACTCTATGACTCACATTCTGCACTTGAAGTTGTTCAGCTCATGATTAAACTCTTCACTCTTGAAATGAAAAATAATGATCCTCTTGCTCTTGCATCTGAAGTAAAGTCTATAATGCATGATATTAAATCCACTAAGGTTGAGCTGGATATCCTTCTTATTGCTTTTCTCAAGGCACTCTATCCTACCTACTCCAATTATCATAAGTCTTTACAAGAAAATGGAAATCTTAAAGATATAACCTTTGACTCTCTTGTGAAAAAGTTTGCTGAAAGAGAGAAAGCCTTTGGAAAGAAGATAGCTCCTGAATCTTCTGAAGAGACTGTGTGCCTTGCTCATAAAGAAAAGCATCCTGCTCAAGATTCTACAAGAGGAAGAGGTGGACGAAGAGGAAGAGGAAGATACTTCAGAGGTAGGGGGGGCAGACATTCTCAAGGAGAAAAAGCAGATCTGCATTGCATTCGCTGCAAACGAAATGGATCACATGATGCTTCTACATGCAAGCTACCATGGGACAAAATTGAGCATTAAAGAAACCAACAGAAAGGTAAAATTGATGATACAGGCAAAGGTAAAGCACCTGAATCCGCTCACTATATTGAGGCATAATGTAACATTGGAGTAAATGAAGATTTGTTTAATGCTTCACTTGCTTCTTCGCAAAATGATTGGTTGCTTGATTCAGGAGCAACCTGTCATATGACTCATAGGAAAGATTTTTTTGAAGATTTCACTGACAATGTTGATGGAGCAGTATACTTTGCAGATCAGTCAAAAATCAAGCCATCAGGGCTTGGCACAATCAGGCTTAAACTGCCTGGTCTTCCAGACTTTCTTCTGGATCATGTTCTATATCTCCCACAGCTCAAGAGAAACTTGATGTCCTTGGTTCACATCCGCCAGCAAGGTCACTCCATTCATATGTTTGATGGAAAGCTTGAGGTAAGAAAAGCATCTGACCACTCACTTGTCATGAGGGGAATAGAAGAAGAAAGACTTCTCAAACTGCAAGGAACCTCTGCTCATGCACAACATTTCTCATATATTTCTCATCATGAAGAAGGTACACTTCCATCAAGTTTATTATGGCATGCTAGATTTGGACATTTAAACTATGATAGTCTCCACTTATTGAAGAAAAATGGTGTTGTTGGTTTGCCTACAATTCCTAGGAAACATAAGCAATGTGATGCTTGCATTCTAGGAAAGCATAGAAAACAGTCTTTTCATGATTCACATTCAAGAGCACATAGGAAGCTTGAACTCATTCATTCAGATTTATGTGGTCCAATGCCTGTTCCTTCTGCAAATGGAAATAAATATATCATGACTTTTATTGATGATTACACCAGAATGTGTTGGGTTTATTTATTGAAGAACAAATCTAATGCTTTTCAAACATTCAAGAATTTTCATAAATGGATTGAAAATGATGCACAAACTCATATTGGGTCTATTCGCACTGATAATGGAAAAGAATATACATCAAATGAATTTGAAAACTATCTTCGCCAACATGGGATCAAACATCAAACAATTGTGCCTTATAATCCCCAACAGAATGGTGTAGCAGAAAGAATGAATAGAACAATCTTGAATATGGTACGATCCATGTTTTTCTTCAAAAATGTAAAGATAATGTTTTGGGCTGATGCTGTTCTATGTGCTGCATATATAAAGAATAGATGTCCATCAAATGCTATAAGAAACAAGACTCCTTATGAATTGTGGTATGGACATGTTCCTTCGGTAAAACATCTCAGGACCTTTGGTTCCACCTGTTATGCTTTGATACCAAAGGTACATAGAAACAAACTTGGTGCTAGAAGTCATAAGTGTATCTTCCTGGGGTATTCAAACACCTCTAAAGCATACCGCCTCTATGATGAAGTAAATAAAAAGTTTGTTGTATCTAGAGATGTCATTTTTCTTGAATCATCCAAATATGACAATGTTCTTGAGCGGCAACTTGATCGCTTGGATAGATTCGCAAAAATGAAATCATTTCAAGAATTTGATAATCAGATTCCACATCTTGAAGGGGGGATTCCTATACTAGATCAACATGTGGAATCTTCTTCTGAAGAAAAATCTCCCCTGCATGAAACTCCAACAACGGATGATGCTTTAAGTGATGTAATTGATAGAATTGGGAGACTCAATCTTGATTCAGTCCCAACTCAATCAACAGAGCAGCCTGGACTATCTCAGAAAGGTCCCCCAAAGTGGCTGACAAAGACACTTGAAAGTGTTCATCCTGATGAAATTGGAAAAACAGGAACCAGAAATTCAAACCGACAAAATGGAGGTGATGTAGATGACTCTATTTCACCTGTTGATATGGATGTTACTTATGATTGTGAATTGAACTTGTCTACAGATTTTGAACCAACTTCCTTCAAAGAAGCTGCTTCTCATGACGAATGGAAAGAAGCGATGCAAAAGGAGTATGATGCTCTCATAAAGAATGGCACTTGGAAGCTGGTTGATCCTCCATTTGGAACCAAACCAATTGGCTGCAAGTGGGTCTACAAGAACAAGTACAAAGCTGATGGCTCGCTTGACAAGCACAAAGCCAGGCTTGTGGCAAAAGGTTTTGCACAAAAGGAAGGGGTCGATTATGAGGAAACTTTTCCCCCACAACAAAATGGGCCACCATCCGGACACTCTTTGCACTAGCAGCTCAGAACGGTTAGAAAGTCCATCAAATGGATGTAAAAACTGCATTCTTGAATGGAGATCTAAAAGAGAATGTTTTTATGTCCCAGCTTGAAGGATTTTTTGTGAAAGGACATGAACATAAAGTATGCAAACTTTTGAAGTCCTTGTATGGCCTCAAACAAGCACCGCGAGCTTGGTATGAAAAACTAACTGAGCATCTTCTGAAACTCAACTTCAATCATTTTGATCTTGATGATGCAACTTTGTTTGTCAAGAAAGTTGGCAAAAGAGTTGTGTATCTTGTGGTATATGTAGATGATCTTTTAATGACAGGGAACAATGAAAGCTACATTGCATCCATAAGGAAGGAATTGGGGAAAAGTTTTGAAATCACTGATTTGGGCTATGTTCATTACTATCTTGGCATTGAAGTAACCCAACATCCAAAAGCCATATTTCTTTCTCAAAAGAAATACATTGGAGATTTGTTAAACAGATTTGGCATGACAGAATGCAATCCTCTTTCTACTCCAATGGAACAAAACTTAAAGCTCACATCTATTGAAGGAAAGGAATTTGAGGATGCAACAAAGTATAGATAGCTTGTAGAAAGTCTCATCTACCTCACTACTACCCGACCAGACATTTCATTTACTGTTGGAATCCTCTCCAGGTTCATGCAAAATCCTTGTGAGGGACATTGGTCTGCTGCAAAAAGAGTTCTAAGGTACTTGAAGGGAACTCAAGACCTTGGAATCAAGTATACACAGGTGGACGACTTCAGCTTGATTGGATACTCTGATTCAGACTTCGATGGAGACAAAGAAACTAGGGTATCTACTTCAGGATATGCTATGAGTCTTGGATTAGGAGCTGTCTCCTGGAGATCACGCAAACAATCAGTTCCAGCAGATTCCACAACAGATGCAGAATACGTGGCAGCAGCTGAAGCAACGAAAGAAATTGTGTCAGGAAAATTCTTGAAGATTTGCAGGTAAAACAAGTACAATCAACTCCACTCATGATTGATAATACCTCTGCAATAAAGTTGGCCAAGAACCCAAAGTTCCATGATCGAACAAAGCATATCAATACTAAATATCATCTGATTCGACATCATGTTGAGGCCAAAAAAATCCATCTCCGTCATTGTTCCACAAATGAGAAAATTGCAGACATCTTCACCAAAGCACTTGGAAGGGAAAAGATTGAACGATTTAGAATGATGCTTGAACTCACCAACATCCCTTCAGATTAAGGGGGGGAATGTTGACACCTAATCTTCATGATTGGCAATTTTATGTAAATAAATAAATTGGGAAGGTGAACAATCATCGGGAGATGAACTGAACAATCACTCCCTATTGTATATAACAATGGGTTACCTATGGAATATACATGAATCAGTTTTTCTGAGTTTTCTGCCAAACTGGAGTTACTCCTGGCCTGACAGTTGTATAGCACAACACTCCCCCTTAATTACTATTGACAGCTTAACCTTGACACAACTTAGGTGTTGGTCATGTTATCACCCCAAGAAACTCTCCTAAGTTGTATCTCGGAGATGCTCGGGAACATT
Organism: Pinus tabuliformis; assembly: GCA_031772625.1. Taxonomy (NCBI): domain Eukaryota; kingdom Viridiplantae; phylum Streptophyta; class Pinopsida; order Pinales; family Pinaceae; genus Pinus; species Pinus tabuliformis. The sequence continues at coordinate 86,153,975 of CM062819.1, read as the reverse complement.
ACAAACTCAAAAAAATGTTGGAGATGGATGAATGGAAGGAATGATGCTTGTCCAAGCCAGATAACCACTTCTATTATGCTTAACTCCAAACATGGGTGAACACCCCCAGACTATAAGGCTTTAGACCACAAATTACTCACAGTTTGAGTATTAAGTGAACACGGAGAATACTGATCACACCAACAGATGCACAAGACCATGTGATGGCCGGCTGCAACCAGTAAAGAGGTTTGCAAATCTATTTCCTAATGCATAGATAGGATGACAGCTCTCTGGCACTAAGTAAATAGAAACTTGCATAACACATTCAATGATACACACTAGACTTCAACACAGAGGTGGGATGACAGCCCCTCTAATGCTAAAAATCAAGAGCACGTGAACAAATGCATAACATGCACAACCTAGAATAGAGCAAAAATGGAAAGTGAGCAACTAACAGTAAAAGAAGCTTGTATTAGCTGAAAATGGAGACCAGACGCTGCAAGTATCATAGTAGTTACAGTCTCCAGAAGCTGAACCTTACATCAAAACAACAACCATCCACCCTCATCACATCTGTGTTCTAGGTATATATAGAGTTTGTTTACAAAAATTCTCTGCTATTCTACACGTGGAGGGGTCATAATGGACCACCAACCGTTTTAACTATCTAATATGGGTCTCTGCTACAATTGTTGCTTCAGTGAATTAATTTGACATTCTCTGGTGCTCTATTGTCCTTCCTGAATAGGTGGAGTGTTTTATAAAAGAATGCTCCATAACTACAGAATGAATTCAACTGCTCGACGCATGTCCTTCTCGTCCTTTGGCCATAATGCTCTTGAATGTAGTTGTTGAAGAGTAAATGCACCAAACACTGATAGATGGCCGCTTATGTCCTTTAGATGCACGGGATAGGACAAAGACACAAAAATTGCATGGGGAATGAATGGAGGGCAAGGAATAAATGTTAGTCGTTGGATCACATGGATGGACGGTGGAGATCTATCGGCGGGAGACATTGGGAGGAAGTGGGGCGGAGTGATTATGAGCTGTCAAATCTCGTAGATGGACGGAGGAGATCGGTTTACAGGAGGCATTGGGCGGAAACGGAAATGGACGATCGTGAGCCGTCGGATCACGAGCAGACAAATCCAACGGCTTTCGGGCGGAAGAATAGCATGGGTGATAACGAGCAGGGACGGTACGATGGGTGGTAAACGGTATTGCCCGCACCACTTTTCGGAGGCGAGCGGTAATCGTACAGGGGCACGCAATCATAATCAGGTGATGAGATGTGGCGGATGGGACAGGGGTAAAACCACTTTTCCAGCGGGTTAATGCACGGTCAGCTTATGGGCACGGGAGGTGCAAATGTCATCGGATCGCACGGTAAACGATCAGACGGTGGGGAAATAAATGGGGTTTAGCACGCGGGAAAAGGCTGTGGTGGTGGGGAAAAGCACACAGTCAGGTGATTGCAGTTACATGACGATTCAAACTTAGCACTCAAGGGCCGAAAGAACATGGACTTTCACAACGTTTTAGAGGTAAAATGGAGGAAAACAGAGATAGCGGGGCTATGTAAGTATACGAAAAATGAAGGAGGAGAAGGAAATCGACCACTGCGAGCTCCCTTTTTCTGTATAAACACATGGCCAAGATAGTATTTGGTCCTCCAAATGCTGAAGAATGTAGCAGCACTAACACTGGCTCCTTCTGGAGATGAGATCCTCCCTCTGAGGTCTCAAGAACCTGTAGATCAATGCCTTTCCGATGAAAACAAATTAGCAAAATTCCTAGTGTTCCATTGGGCATGGAGTCTGACTGAGCCTACACTAAGACTGATAAAATCAAATATTTACAATTTTAAGGCCAAAAGACCTTAAATCACATAAATTTTCAGAAAACGCCCATTAACTGGGCCATCAAAAAGTGCCTGTCCTCCCATACTTTTCAGTATGAAGGTGTTGTTCCCTTGAATCTGAGAAATGATAAAAGGCCCTGTCCAAAAAGCATCAAACTTCCCATGATTTCCTTTCTTTTTCTTTAGTGCATCCCACTTCAGAACCAAGTCTCCAACCTGAAAATTATCTACTTTTGTCCCTTTGTCAAAAGCTTCCTTGATATTTTTCTAATGTACTGCAGCCTTTTCAACCAGCTGTTCTCTAATATGATATACCTCTGCTAAATCAGTGATCCTTTTTTCCATGTCTTCTTCCTCGTTCTGTTCTTGTTGCAGGAACTTTGCCACAGGGAGAGTCAATTGAATTGGGAACATGACCTCAGTGCCATATACCAGCCTAAATGGATAATTCCTTGTGGATTTCTTAATGGTCACTCTGTCAACCCACAATGCATATTTGAGCTTAGAATCCCAATTCTTTTTATTGTCTTCTAACAGCTTTTTGATTATCCTTATCAGGCTTTTGTTAGAGGATTCTGCTAGACCATTGCCTTGAGGGTAATATGAGGTGGAATGAACCAGCTTAATGCCCATTGAATCACACATTTCCACCAATTCTTTTGCCCTGAAGGCTGCTGCATTGTCTGTGACTAGTTTATGTGGACAACCAAATCTGGTAAAGATATTCTCTGTCAAAAACTTCATGACCACATTATGATCAGCCTTTCTGGTAGGGATTGCTTCAATCCACTTGGTAAAATAATCAGTGGCTACTAATATCCATCTGTGCTAGCCACTGGAATGTGGATTGATTTCTCCAATGAAATCCAAACCCCACTGCTGAAAAGGTCCTTTTGCATGTATTGGTTTTAAGGGCAGGGACTTCAATTGTTGTTTCCCTTCAAATCTTTGGCACCTGTCACAAGATTTAACAAATAAAAAGACATTAGAAAACAAGGTGGGCCAATAATACCCAGCTCTGAGGATCTTATGGGTAGTGGTTTTCCAATAATGGTGTCCTCCACACATGCTGGAATGAAACTGCTGCATAACTTTCATTGATTGTTCTTTGTCCAGACACCTCAAAAGCATTCCAGATGGATCCCTCCAATAGAGAAATTTTTTATTAATGCAATATTTAGCTGCTCTAAGCTTAATAGTTCTGGCTTGACTTTGAGTAAAGCTTGAAGGGATTTCTAGCTTCAGCAAGAATTTAACTATTGCAAAATACCAATCACAAGAAGCTAGATTTTTTGCCACCGACTGCTTTCTCTTTGGTTCAACTACTACCTCTTCTTCTGTTTGACCACTTTCTGCATCGGTGCTTATGAGATTTATGTCCAAAGTTCTATAATTTTCTTCAGCTAACAATCGGGCAAGACCCTGTCCTCTGAAAAGTTTGGTGGGCTTCAGTTCTATATTAAATTCAATTAACTTTGCAATCCACTTAGCCCTTCTTCCCTCAATATCAGGTTGTGTTAAGACATCTTTTATTGAAGCAGAGGATACATATGCAATTATCTTGGAATGCAGAATATAAAATCTAAAAGCTTTCAAAGATTTGATAAGATAATATGCTTGTTTCTCTATAATGTCATACCTCAGTTCAGCATCCCTTAATTTTTTGCTAAAAAATGCCACCGGATGCTCTGAGGCTTCTTCATCTGCTTGCAATAACACTGTTGCAAGGGTGTCATTAGAGGAAAAAGAAAATATATCGAACTCCTTGCTGTAATCCAGACTTATTAAAGTGGGAGCCTCCATAATAGCTTTCTTGATGGACTCGAAAGATCTTCTTGCTAAATCAGTCCATTTGATTTCCGACCCCTTATTCAACATGTAGGTAATATGCTTCACCAATTCGACAAAATTTGGTATAAACCTCCTCACAAAATTAATCTTGCCCAGAAAGGACTGGATGTCCTTCTTTGATCTAGGGACATACAGGGTCTGTATTGCTTTTACTCTTTCTAGGTCAATTCAGACACCTACAACAGAAACAACATGTCCTAACAACTTGCCTTCTTCTAAAGCAATTTGTGATTTTTTAGGATTGACTGAAATCCCAAACCTTCTGCACTTCAGGAAAACTTTTTTCAAATGCTACAAATGGTTTTGATGGCTGCTAGAGTATATTGTTATATCGTCAAGGTAAATAAGGACAAACCTGTCCTTCTCCCCCACAAATTCTATATCCATAGCTCTCTAAAAGGCGGCTCCATCATTCATCAATCCAAAATGCATCTTAGCATACATAAAAGTGCCCCAAGGAGTAGTGAATGCAGTCTTCTCTTGATCAGCTGGATGCACAACAATCTGGTTATAGCCTGAAAATCCATCCAGGAAAGACATTACTTTGGCTCCTGAGACCTTCTGCAACAAATGCTCCATCTTGGGTAGGGGATAATTGTCTTTCTTTGAGCATTTTTTCAAGTTTCTGAAATCAACACGAAGTCTGATTTCTCCAATTTTCTTCCTCACCACCACTAAGTTTGCTACCCATTTTGAATATCTGAGAGGGACTATGATTTTGGCAGCCAACATCTTTTTTATTTTTTTTCAATCAGAGGAAGGAGCAAAGGGTTTATTGGTCTCAGCTTCTGCTTGAAAGGGATGGTGTCTTTCTCTAAAGGGATTTTATGTTGAATAATCTTTTTATCATAGGTTTTCAGGTCACTATATTCCCAGGCAAACACATTGGCAAATTGCTTCATTAAATTGTAGTATTTAGCATTTTGGGAAACAGACAGATCAGTGGACAGATTTATGTATCTAGGTTAACCAGGACTCCCTATATTATGCTTACAGACTGCAAATTGATCTTCTTTTTGGGCAGCCTTGTAAGGCACATCATTCTGGTCAAACAACCTTTCTAGCGGAATTAAACCCTTCGGGATATGATTGCTGGGAAGCTGGACAATGCTAGCTTTGCCAATTTTATTTCTAAGCTGGGATTGAGGAATTTCCTCCAAGTCTTCATTTTCTTGGTCAAGTTGCATTTCAGAAAATTCATCAATGACTTGCAAGAACCTATTTACTTCATCATCATCCTCAAAAACTTTCCAATGGCGGACATTATCAGGCAAGGATGGTCTATATTTCATTTGGACTTCATAAACTAGTCTGTGAGGCATGCGAGGGATAAACATGTTAGCAGACACAGCAAGGGAATCAGCAAGGTGATTTTTGGCTCTAGGGATATATGAAATACAGAAATTATAAAAGGAATCTTTGAGTCTCCATACTTCATCTCCGTATGCTTTCAGCCTTGGATGCTTTACTTGAAATGTTCTGTTTACTTACTGAATGATCAAATCAACATCTCCAAACACCTTTATGTTCCTGATTTCTTTGTCTTTTGTTGCATTAAGGCCCAATGGCAGAGCTGCATACTCTGCTATATTGTTTGTGACTTGAAAAGCTAGCTTGAAAGACAGATGTGTGCTTTCTTTCTCTCGAGATACCAGCATCACCCCTGCTCCTGCAGTCTCCCTAGAACATGCTCCATCAAAGAACATCTCCCAAACCTGACTTCCTTGTTCTTCCTCAACCTGATTTGTTGGTTTCCTAAGCTGCATTAAGGCCTTCTGAGATTCTTCCATTTGGAGAATACATGCTCCAAAATCGGTGTCCACAGCGTAAATGGGATGATTAGAAGGATTTCTTTTCATCACTGATGATGTATGCAAGTTGTGCTTCTCTGTGCAATCCCCAGCTTTCTCCTCCAAAAAATGGGATAGTGGCATAAGATAGATGATTCTGTAATGTTCCACCTAGTCTCTTAATCCACCCTCTAGACAACAACATGCCAAACTTAGGAGGGACATCTGCTACCACAATATCCATCATCATACTCTTCATGGGCAGCTGAGTTAGGGTAATGGCTAGATCTTTAATCAACCCCAGACATTTCACCTTTCTTGAATCAAATGATAATAAATCATGATATGGTCTGGTGATGTCAAGGCATAACTCTTCCATGACAACTTTAGGCATCAAATTGTGGTTGGCCCCCGTGTCTAGCAGGCAATTGTGGAGGATTTTGTCATGAATGGTCAAGGAGACATAAAATGATGGAGAATTATTATCAGCAGGTTCAATCATAGGGCTAAGCACAACTGCAGGCTTGTCGTCTTGCAAATTGATAGAGTCAGTGGAGGTTTGTGTGGTTTCCAGCTCAAGAGCTTCAAGGATAGGCTTTCTAAACACTTCACTCTTTACCAACTCTACCAGAGGCACAGATATTTTTAACTTCTGGACTTCTGACTCAAAGCTGAAAGAGGAAGGTAACTTATCAGAACCTCTTACCTCTTGAACTAGTGTTTTTAGGATGATTGGATCAGCTGTTGGTCCTCTCTGTCTGATATCCTTTGCCTCTATTTGGACAACAGCTCTTTGGGTAGGATTCTGCTTGACATTTTTTGCATTTGACCTCAGATTATATCTTTGTTGCTCCTCAGTTTGTAGAATTGCCTCTCTGTCCCACTCTTGACTGTCTTGTTCTTGCAGCAATGATTCTTCATATGCAGCCAATGTCAAAAATGCAGCACTGCCTTTATCTTCCATGCAGTGAATTTCATCCTCATCTTCAAACTGTTCCTCCTCCATGACTACATTCTGGAAAGGAGCTTTAGCCTTTTGTTCTTCATTTGTTTCTTTACCCCTCTAAATGATTTGCAACTGCTCATTTACTCTTTTGAATGGATTCAGATTTCTAGGAGCAAAAGTGCTTTGTTGCCTTGTCTTCCCAGAGTTCTGCTTAATCTTCAGCTTATATATCTCTGTAGCCAATGACTCTATCATTCTATTCATTTTATCTAATTTAGGCTCTGAAGATGAGGTAGAGGAAGAAGAAGCCTCACCTCTCTGCCTCCTTCTATTAGCATGTGTTTTGAGCTTTTCTACAGCCATAATATTAGATTCTACTTCTAGGGCTGCATCTTGCATATCCGCTAGAGTAGCACATCTTCTTTCTCTCAATAACAGGTAGAGATCAGAGTCAAAAGCGTTGGCATAGGTGAGTTTGGCAGAAGTGGGGGTAGGCTTTACCTCGGCTGGTATCTTACTATACATACGGTTAAATCTTTTATTAAAATTAGACAATGATTCCCCATTTTCCCTCTTTAGGTTTCCAAACTCTGTATGGTAACAGAGCAAGTCCTTATTATCTCCCCAATGTTTCAAAAACGCTTCATCTAGGGCTTCAATATCAGCAATATATCCAGGGGCCAATTCTCTGAACCACTTTCTGGCCTCTCCATCAAGGCTCTGTACAAAAAATCTCATCCACACATCATTTCCACTTATATCTAAGTTATCAGCATAACTATAAAAAGCCTCAAGGTGTTCTTCACCTGTTACTCCCTCTGTGCCAGTGAACTTAGGCATATATTTTTGATATTCTCCTGCAGGAATAGCATTCAAAGGAACAGGCAAGACCAGGGTTCCATAACTAGCAGCAACAATTATTTCCATCTTCGTACGTGCTTACTGTCCTGCCATGACTGGGGTATGTGGAAGGATACTGACAGATTGAACGGTGGGAAACAATGGAACATATGACAAAGACACATGGATATGATGGACTGTATGGGAAACTTTCTTTGGACCGAGATCCAAAGGGTAACTAATTGAACAAGGAGCTTTATGAATCTCCGAAGGTGACTCTTCACTAACAATGTTAGGCTCTAGATCTTCAAATTGTATATTCTCAACTATAATCTTGTCTTGCAGAGACACATAAGATTTCTTGGGCTTACCTGATCCTAATGCCCCTTTCTGTGATGTTTTCTTCGGTTTAACAATATTCTCAGGGTCAGGCACTGGAACAGCTGGTGATTTCTGAGGATTTCTTCGAGTGTGTCTCACAAACTGAGCCAGGACTATAATGTGGAGTCACCAAAGGTTGGTCTTCCTCCAGTGGAGTCGCCAGATAGATGATTACAACCAGAAATGTGTCCAGACTTTGTCTATCATCAAAATCTGGAACTGTGTCATTCTCCCAGGGAAGCTGAGCTTCAATCTCCTCTCCCCGGCAACGACGCCAATTAATGTTATCACCCCAATAAACTCTCCTAGGTTGTATCTTGGAGATGCTCGTGAACATTACAAAGTCAACAAAATGTTGGAGATGGATGAATGGAAGGAATGATGCTTGTCCAAGTCAGATAACCACTTCTACTATGCTTAACTCCAGACATGGGTGAACACCCCCAGAATATAAGGCTTTAGACCACCAATTACTCATAGTTTGAGGATTAAGTGAACATGGAGAATACTGACCACACCAACAGATGCACAAGACCATGTGATGGCCGACTGTAACCAATAAAGAGGTCTGCAAATCTATTTCCTAATGCATAGACAGGATGACAACTCTCTGGCACTAAATAAACAGAAACCTGCATAAAACATTCAACGATACACACTAGACTTCAACACAGAGGTGGGATGACAGCCCCTCTAATGCTAAAAATCAAGAGCACATGAACAAATGCATAACAGGCACAGCCTAGAATAGAGTAGAAATGGAAAGTGAGCAATTAACAACAAAAGAAGCTTGTATTAGCTGAAAATGAAGACCAGACGCTGCAAGTATCACAGTAGTTACAGTCTCCAGAAGTTGAACCTTACATCAAAACAACAACCATCCACCCTCATCACATTTGTGTTCTTGGTATATATAGAGTTTGTTTAAAAAAATGCTCTTCTATTCTACGCGTGGAGGGGTCATAATGGACCACCAACCATTTTAACTATCTAATATGGGTCCCTGCTACAATCTGATGCTTCAGTGAATTAATTTGACATTCTCTGGTGCTCTGTTGTCCTTCCTGAACAGGTGGAGTGTTGTATAAAAGAATGCTCGATAACTTCTAAATGAATTCAACTGCTCGAGGCATGTCCTTCTCATCCTTTGGCCATAATGCTCTTGAATGCAGTTGTTGAAGAGTAAATGTGCCAAACATTGATAGATGGCCACTTTTGTCCTTCAGATGCACGGGACAGGCCAAAGACACAAAAATTGCATGGGCAATGAATGGAGGGCAGGGAATAAATGTTAGCCGTTGGATCACATGGATGGATGGTGGAGATCTATCGGCAAGAGACATTGGGAGGAAGTAGGGCGGAGTGATTATGAGCCGTCGGATCTCGCAGATGGACGACGGAGATCGGTTTATAGGAGGCATTGGGCAGAAACAGGAATGGATGACCGTGAGTCGTCGGATCGTGGGCAGACAGATCCGACGGCTGTCAGGCGGAAGAGTAGTGCGGGCGATAACGGGCAAGGATGGTACGATGGGCAGTAAGTGGTATTGCCCACAACGCTTTTCGGAGGTGAGCGGTAATCATATAGGGGCACGCGATCACAATTAGGTGATGAAATGTGGCAGACGGGACAGGGGTAAAACCACTTTTCTCGCGGGTTAATGTGCGGGCAGCTTATGGGCACGAGAGGTGCGAATGCCATTGGATCGCGTGGCAAACGATCGGACGGTGGGGAAATAAACCGGGTTTAGCATGCGGGAAAAGGCTGTGGTGGCGGGGAAAAGCACATGGTTAGGTGATTGCGGTTACATGACGATTCAAACTTAACGCTCGGGGGCCGAAAGAACATGGAATTTCACAGCGTTTTAGAGGTAAAATGGAGGAAAACAGAGATAGCGGGGCTATGGAAGTATACGAAACATGAAGGAGGAGAAGGAAATCGATCGCTGCGAGCTCCCTTTTTCTGCATAAACACATGGCCAAGCTAGTATTTGGTCCTCCAAATGCTAAAGAATGTAGCAATGCTAACAGGTCTAAGTCTCAACTAGGGTTAATATGACTCAAAAACTATGACTTGACATCAGGTCTTTCGCTGGATTTCTTTCCCCTTTTCTTCTAGATCTTGTATCTTGTGAACTGTTTCATATTTTCCTTTTTGTTGTAGGCTCCAAATTTCAGTTTCTTCATTTGATGTTGCAGCTCTTCCAAAACATAAAAAACCATTTCAGGGTGTCCATGGATGTTCTTTAATTCTTCAAAAATATGTTTGTATGTTGATTGTTTCCACTTGTCATCTTCTATAGTTTTTTCTTAGTTATCAATTTTCTGTTTATCAATTTGTTGCAACATAAGTTGATAATAGAATTTTATCTCTTCAAGACTCCAATACATGAAAATTTGATTTACTTTTTTAGTTTCAACATCTTTCATGCTATTTTCAATATTCCTTACTACAACTTCAATTAAGACTTCATCCATACTTGTGTTTCAAGCCATGCTTCAAGGAACTTTAATTTTTCTTCAATTTTTTTTGTTTCATGTCAACTTATTCTAACATCTACAAACATAAAATCATTGTTAAGTTTATATGAAAAACATCTTCAAAACCATATTATCTCTATTCATTCTACTCTAGAATGAGAACTTTCTTCTCTTCTTCCTTCTTTGACTATTTTGATGCCTCATAATTTTGATTCTCCACCTCTGCTTCTGAAGGTTTTCTTCCACTTGGTTTCCAAACACAAATGGGCTTCTCTCGCCAGATAAAAACATATCAATAAGACATTTTTGTTGCATCACCTGCAACCACTCATCACTAGTTAATTATTCTTCATCAAATTTCACATCAACAATTTCAGTTGTTGGATCCACTAAATCATTTGCTTCTCCATTAGTAGCATTTTCTATGCCAAAACCAACACCTTCTCATAACACACCATCAACATTATGGTCCACTTTTAAGTGACATTCACCAAAATCTTCATCTTTATGTGAACTAGTTACTAGAAATCCACCTTCATTTTCATATTCAAACATTGCTACAACAAGTTGCACAACATTAGTGTCTTCGACTTTATTGCTCCTCATTGCACCAAATTCTGCTTCCAAGATCTTCATGCTTCCTTGGAAGTTGTAGCTTTTGCTACCTTACACAAAAACTTCTACACATACTTCATCATATAGTTTATTAGAATGGTACTCAATTAATTCTTTAGCTCGAAGAAAATTTAGCTTTTTGATAACCCAAAAATCAAAATATTTACTAGTAAACATAGGAGCTAGTAGAATATGAAAGCTACGCCAATCGCCATTGATCTATTCTCTGTCTTCTGCTAGACTTCTCAATTTCTCGGCTCTCGCTGCACTTTTCTAAACATGACAAGGATCGTTTCCTTTTCTTTTGGATTCATTTTCTTAATTGTTGCAGTCGCCTTTTGCAACCCATGATTGTTGCCTTTCCTCTATTTTATAGTTGCTTTCCTTATTGCATGAAGATATCTTCCATATTGCCACAAAAAAATATGGTTTTCAATACGTGCCTCATAAAGCACAATCTTAACCCAAAACACTATCATACTTGAACAAACACCAAAAAAAATTGCAAGCTTGAACAAACACCAAAAACAATTACAAGAAAATAATTTTGTGCAAAACCCATAACTCTCTTCCAATAAAATCCTTTACCTTTTTCTTTTAAATCTCTTTTAAAAAATCACTTCTAATTTTTATCCATTAATTAAAAAAAAAAAACTTTTCTTTATATATAACCCTCCAAGAAAATTCTCATGATTAATTTAAATAAACACACTCCTTATTGACCCGTTTATCTTATATACTTAAAATCAGTTTAACAAAAGGGTTTTTTTTTTAATCCATTAATTAAAAAAAAAAACTTTTCTCTATATAACCCTCAAAAACAATTCTCCTTGTTAATTTAAATTAACACCCGTTTATCTTATATACTTAAAATCAGTTTAACAAAGGACTTTTTTTTATCCATTAATCTAAAAAAAAATCCATATATATAACCCTCCAAAAATATTCTCCCTGTTAATCTAAATAAACACACTCCTTATTCACCCCTTTATCTTATATACTTAAAATAAGTTTAACAAAGGGTTGTCCTGAATTTAAATAATTCATGAGTTCAAAATACGCACTTGACTTTGAATTCCCTTTAATATATGTCAAATGAAAAACCATGAAACTGAACTTTAAGCCCTGACTTTCTGGTGTTCTTTTTTATCTTATTGGGAAACTTTTTTATGTTTCTGGTGATCCGGCTGCATTAGCACGACGAGCGTGGAATTGGGTGAACTGTAGTGCAATTCGTTTGCTTTAGACCGCGACTCTAGTGCTCACAACGGTGGCTACAACACCTTCTCCCTATCACGACGGATTAGCGGCTACAGCACCTTACTATACAGTTATTTCTTGACTAGTGACAGTCTAAACAACTGGTCGGGAGGGTTGTGGCCTCTTCCTTCAAAACATATTCCAGCAAGCTAATTGAGTCACCACAGGCTCCAACGACGGTCTTTTCCAACAATTCAAACAGGAGCGTAATCTCTTGAGAACTCATAAATAAGAACAGTAACACAAACTCCAATAGATCGAACAACAACACAGTCACAGTTGATCTCAGAAGTGTCCATTCCATATCATAAAACAAAACACCATCCTCCGGAAAAACTCTACAGATATTAAAATCCTAGGCCCGCTCATAGCTTTAATAGAGCGTATCAACATGCACTTAACGAATTTGAATTTTTCATTTAGAAAGATACCACTGAGGAGATTGGATACCCTGATAACAACTAGTCAAATTAAAGTGACCACACAACGAAGGAATCCACACTTAAACGATCCAAAATAAAAACATCAGTTGATATTCAAGTCGTCTCTGTATCGAGAACAAGATCTGTTGGCTTTAACGACTTCACTGCAACTCACGCGATCTCAGATTTTAGGACTCATGCTCACACACAAGGGGTTTTAGTCCAACCACCTAATACTCTAGCAACTACACATAGCTCGGTGATGATAAGGCTCCCTTGGAATAGCGCCTCTAGAATTTGAACAATCCACCTTACACAAGACAGGAATATGTGAACCCCTTAGCCACACAGTTTTCACAAGATTGCCACACTGTTGGATTTAATGGAGAAAGTTAAATTATGATTATTGTTATGATGATGATAGGATTGAGACTTTAATATTAAATTTCAGATTTTATTATCTAGGGAGTGGTTAAAACTACTATGATTGTGTGAAATCTTATATGTACTAACTTGTTCTCTTGATTGATTATAGTGTCTGTGCAATGCTTGGGTACTCTCCAGATATCTTACCTTAATAGTCATTTAACTAATAAACTAAATTTTTATCATGGTATTAGAACTTGAGAGTTGTCGATCCTGTAAGCCAAGTGAGAGCCCAACTGAGACTAAAGTGTACCATGTTTTAGGTACATAAGTGCGCCGATTCCACTGTGGAACTATGCACATTTTTTTATGTCTGTCGGTCGTCGCAGATTTCAAGTGTACAGTCGTGAAGACCTTCGCGAGTACGTGGTGGTAAGACGCACTGATCTTGATTGCGTGTTGTTTTAAAAGCCCGCATGCTTTGACAAAACGGCTAAGAGCCTCTTGGTATCGTTGTGGATTGCCGTGTGGAGGGTGCTAGCAGAAGTGCTGAGATTGGCACGGAGGAACATCTGGGTAGACCCGCCGTGGAAGAACATTTGTGAAGGATTGACGTGGTGAAAACTGCGTGGAGGAGGCCACGTGGTTAAGGCCGACAGACCTGCCTGAAGTCTGCGTGTAGGAGGCCTAGAAAGCAATCCATTTGACCGCCGAGGCTTTGGCATGGATCACTGTGGGATTAGCCTGTGTAGGAGGTCGGAACTGCCGAAGAAACCTAACTCTGCGTGGAAGGAGCAGAGCATGTTCTGTTTTCTTTTTTAGCAGCTCAATCTACCTCTGCGATCGACATCAAAATTGTGGCACCATTCATTAGATGGGAATGGATTGAGGCTTTAATGAGGAATGTTTATTGACTGTGGGATCAACTTTGGTTGATTTGGGCAGCGTCTTGTTCTGGAGCTCCTCTTTAGCGAGTCCGCCGGAAACCATGAGATCGACATACTGCCTGACCTTTTTCAGTATGAAAGGTTTCCCTTTGGACAGAAAGGCTTCTTTGAGTCGCACACCGACGGGACCATTGTCCCTCACGGTGATGTTGATAGGGAGTCCGCCGGAAACCATGAGATCGACATACTGCCTGACCTTTTTCAGTATGAAAGGTTTCCCTTTTGACAGAAAGGCTTCTTGGAGTCGCACACCGACGGGACCATTTGTCCGTCACGGTGATGTTGATGTCGGGATCTTCACCCACCCCGACATTCTCATCGGCGAATCTTATTACCACTATTGTTATTGTATTCCATATTGTGATCTGAGGTCGAGGAGTCGCTAAGTCTCATCATTGGAGCTCGTCTTCATGAGTTTTTTTTTTTTTTTTTTTGCTTGCGAACTTGTGTTTGTAGGAAAGTCCGTTGTGAGTTTTGCTGCTGGTGCAAATTTGACAGTGTAAAGCGTTGATTTGAGGAGGCGCAACGTTGACTCGAGGAGAGTGGCAGATGTGGGTCTGTGTGTGTTGAGACTGAGTGTGAACCCTGGGTTCGTGGTGGCACAGCCGGAGAGTGGTGGGTTGAACTATGGTCCCCCTGCTGTGGGCTGTTGTGGTAAACCCGAAATACATTGACTGGTGTGAAATCAAATCACTTATCCAACCCTCAGATTTGAATTCGGTGGAGCGTGGAAGTCAATCGTTGGAGTTGTCACGCGATCTTAATTTTGTTGGCACAAAATTGTTGTCATTGTTTCCATATGAGGTGTGTGTGGATTCTCTCAGAGGAATTTGGAGTGAAATAAATGGTGTTATCAATATGGATCTTTTAGATGATGTCTTTATTTGGCGACGGCATTAGTATGAGTAGTATGTTCGAATCAGAAGAAATTTTAGAAAAACATCATAGTTATGACTTCAAGAATCAAGAGGGACACTCTGTTGTGCAAGATTCACAAGCTGGTTTTCAAAAGGGATGTGAAGAGGAACAAAGTATTGAAGATCAATAGGACGAGTCACATGAAGCTGATTGCAAAGACGTGCCAGAAGAAGACAAAGCTGGAGAAAATTTAAAGTTAAATTGTGAGGATCTCATTAATATTTCTGGGTGTGTAGACATGAACGATGAAGACATCATAGCTGACTTTCAGATGGTTGACACCAAAAATAGTGAGAGGGAAAATTCTCCTATCCAGCCTGTCATAATCTTGAGAAGGGCGAGAATAAGAATTCAAGCTTTCCATCACTAGGGAAGAAATGAGGTGAAGAGATATCACTACCTCATGGCGAGGAAAGCAAAGATGAAGCCTCGACTCAAGATGAACAAGTATGGGCTCTGCTGCAAGAAGACAAAAATGAAAACCTTTGTTACCAAGTTGTTTCATGTTTTAATTGTAAGCCTAGCTGAGACTCAGACCAGCAAGCATATGTTATTGTTTAGTACCCTTTCTCCATTAAGCGGGAGTGTTGGAATTAATGGAGAAAGCTAAACTTAGATTATTGTTATGATGATGATAGGATTGAGACTCTAATCTTAGATCTGAGATCCTACTATCTAAGGAATGGTTGAAACCACCCTGATTGTGTGAAAGCCTATATGTATTAGGTTGTTCTCCTGATTGAACAGGGTGTGCATAGTGTGAAGTGCTTGGGCACTCTCCAGGTATCTCACCTGGAGAGCCATTTAACTAATAAACTCAGTTTTTATCACACATTAAGCATAATTTACTTCCGCACTTCAAACCAGAGTCTCACTGTTGGCTTCTTCCTCTAAGACTATACCAAGCTCTTATACCAATTGAAAGAGTCAGAGAACATAGCGAAAGACACAAAGAAAAACACAGCTACCACTATTAAACTAAACAAAAACTAGACATAAATTAACATAAAACTGAAATGTCAAAGAAACTATAGCTGCTTACAACACTAACTGTGTATATCACTTCTATCCTAGATGAACTACATTTATACAAAAATTAAGTTAGTTATTGTCCCTTCATGTTGAAAGAGCTATGATGGTGGCATCCTTGAAATCTGAAAGAGCTATGACAGTGGCGCCCCTTTAAAGTTGAACAAGTCATGGCGGTGGCACCTTGTTGAATCTAAGAAAGTTGTTGCGGTGAGGCGATGATGGTGCGTTGGTAAAGGGGTTTAATTATCTCCAACATGACCGTCGGGTCTGATAGGTTTCATATGCATAACTAAATCAAAGAAAAAATAATCTCTAAAAATTCTGCATCTACTCCATAAGATGAAGTATGTGACTTACTAGAACCACAATCCTATCAATTGACGAATGTCAAGGGAAAGAATTCTAACTATGGAGGTCTTGCACTATGCCCCAAATTTAGTTTGCAAACCAAAGAAAACATTATTGTTAAAACAAAAGTTACTTCCAAAACTAAACAGGAAAACAATGACACTTTTTTTTGCTTAGAGAGCAAACAATAACATTGGGAAAACTCATAAAGAACCCAAACTTCTACAAATATTGTAAAACTTCATTCCATTCACTAAGCATATGATCTCCCACCTTGATTGTCTGCAAAATACCAAAATATGCAAAAGCATTGTAAATGATACACTTTATAATCTAGAGTTTACACATCCTATGTAGTTCTTTGACAAATAAAGAGCTTGATTGTCTACAAAATCCAAAAAAATGCAAAAGCATTGTTAGATGATACACTTTAGACTCTAGAGTTTACACATCCTATGTAGTTCTTCGACAAATAAAGAGCAACAAAGAGAGTAGAAATGAAACTATATTTCCAATTTGCATTTTCTTGAAGTCTGGAATCTGAGACAACATTCAAGGGATGGCCCATTAACTGGTTGTTTTTTACAATTTTGTAAATTTGGTCAATGTGTCAAAAAGAGATTTCATTCCTTTCAAAGACCGCGAAAAATACAAATTAAGATAAATTCTTTACAATGTCTACAACGGCAGAAAGTTAGAATACTTACAATTTTTCTAATTGTTTCAACTTCAATATTGAAAAATGAAGGTCTCCGTATAAATAATTTAAAGAGATATCTCTGCAACAACATTAAAGATGAAATCTAGTCCGACCATTCTATGAAATATAAACCTTGAGAATGATGACTAGCATATTTGACTAGAGGGATGTTTGAGGTGCACAACATCTTGGCTTGGCATCACATATCTCCTCAAAATACTCCGTTGTTTTCAACATAACACTTGACTTTTATTTATAATAAAGTAATAGATTTAGCTTGAACCAGACTCCAAGTGTTGGGATATGGTGAGAAATGCTTGAACCAACTTGTAGTTGACTAGTAATCTTTGTTTGGACATATAAATGCTTGAAAAGAAACTTCGCTAGATGGGTGCAGTGAATATTTCTTGTAGGGCATTTTTAAGGGTTCTTCATGTGCTATGTTATATGGACATGGCCTGCTTTAAGCACGCTAGCCTTGCAAGGTTAGGGAGAAGAACTCAAAAGATTTTCAATGTGAAGCAGTCTCTATTCTCATCAAGAATTTGGCTTGAGATACCAGTTATGACCTGCTTTAAGCATGCTAGTCTTGCAAGATTAGGAGAACTCACAAGATTTTTAATGCAAAGAAATATCTAATCTCACCAGGAATTTGGGCGGGAGATACCATTTCATAAGGTCACTCCATACAAAACACTTAATCAACTATGAACAACAATAGATGGCATTAAAACTATCATTTTATATGCAATGAACAAGAAGTGGTTAAAAGTAATATATAGTGAACCTCTAGATTCACATACATTGACTCTAAGATTTTTATATTTCCAATTAGTGGGGAAATTTTTATTCTTACACAAGACAAACCAGAACAAATACAAACATATGAAGTTTCAAGCAAGCATAGAATCAAAACTCAAATAATGACATACCGCCTAACACCAACATTCTTATTGATTCCCAATATAACATATTGGAAGTATACACTATGTTTTACATGAATTCCAATGGAAAAGTGAGATACCAACTTTTTTTTCAAGAAGAAAAAATGACAAGTTCCATTATGAATAAAAGTAGTTACATTGTTCCTAAGATTTGTAAACTTAATTTGTTGCTTAATGCTTCTGAAATCAGAACACTAAATGTCTTACAGTTAAGATTCAATCACAATTTATTTCATGCTCAAAATTGTTGGAATTCAGAGGCACAACAAACCAATAAAACACACAGCAGAAAATCAAACACATATGACACAGTATTTAACGTGGTTCACCCAACCAATCTGGGCTACGTCCACCAAACATAGGCATCAGGAGTTTATTAATCAAATTAGGAGATTACATCATGAAATCCTCACACTCTCTTAGCAAACATCCGAATGGTTGCCTGTTATATAGCCTAGAGAATCTAACAGCCTCATTAATTCCCTCACATCAAATATAGGAGGCATTAACTCCCTCCCAACAACCTGGAGTTAATCTAGGACCTGAATTCCTATTGTTGTCATCAGTTGAGATTTTTCCTATTTCATCCCAAAAAGAAAATCTCAACAATCTCCACCTTGACAACAATTCGCCTGATGCCCTGTTATTATTATTTTATCTTTTCTGCAAGCCAAGAGAAGCCAAACACCAGCGTAGCTTCTCCAACAAAACTGGTTTCGTGAACATGTCTGCACAGTTCTCCTTTGTATGCACCTTTTCAAGAGAAACTCCCCTTTCAGTGATAACCTGTCTTACAAAATGATATTTGATTGGAATATGCTTTGATTTACTATGATAGGCCGGATTCTTAGCCAAATGTATTGCACTTTCACTGTCACAAAGTAACCTGATGTTGTCCTGTAACCTACCAAACTCACCAAGCAAACCTTTCAACCAAACCGCCTCTTTGCAAGCATGCGAAGCAGCAATGTATTCTGCTTCAGTAGTGGATAAAGCAACAATATTATGTAGCTTTGACATCCAGCTGATAGCTCCACCTGCAAGAGTAAAGACGTACCCTGAAGTTGATCTTCTCTTATCCAAATCACCTGCAAAATCGGAATCAACATATCCGCAAACAAATTAACTACTCTTATTGTAAGAAATACAATAACTACTTGTGCCTCTCAAGTACCGAAGCACCCATTTCACTACTGACCAGTGTTCTTTACCCGGATTTGCCATGTACCTACTGACAACCCCAACTGCATGAGAAATATCTGGTTGCGTACACACCATCGCATACATCAAACATCCTACTACATTGGCATAAGGAATTCGAGACATATAATCCTTTTCTTCATCTGTATTAGGACATAAACTCGAAGAAAGCTTAAAATGGGAAGCTAAAGGGACTGACACAGGCTTCACATTATTCATACCAAACCTCAAAAGTATTTTCTCAACATACTTCTATTGTGATAGCCACAGCTTACCATTACTCCTGTCTCTGAAAATCTCCATGCCCAAAATCTGTCTTGCCACTCCTAGATTTTTCCTATCAAACGTTGATCCAGATTTAAGCAGGAACGAAACAAATTACAGAGATAACCATATACACAAAGATGCAGCGGAAATAATACTTCATTTCATTAATGGAAAATACTGACATATGCTTACAAACAGAAATGGCAATAAACTAGCTAGGGCGATGGTAGCTTATCTCTGAGAAGAGATGTGATGGCTACATGCCTCTGAACTGTTCTGAACTGTATTACAATGAGGCT
This sequence comes from Pinus tabuliformis, assembly GCA_031772625.1. Taxonomy (NCBI): domain Eukaryota; kingdom Viridiplantae; phylum Streptophyta; class Pinopsida; order Pinales; family Pinaceae; genus Pinus; species Pinus tabuliformis. Next base: position 86,134,519 of record CM062819.1, on the reverse strand, counting down.
CGAAGGCCTATTTATTGTTGAGAAACAATGGAAAACCCTTCACATACCGAAACCTAACCCTAGAAGATGAAACGCCAAATTGTGGGCCCCGTTTGGGTAAATTGGTACATCAATTTCCCGGGGTCGTAACTTTGGCATACGATCTCCGTTTGACGCGTACGATAGCTCGTTAGAAAGATCTATCCAAGTACTACCACTTTGGGAGGCAACATAGTGCTCGGTTGCCCCAGAATTCCAAAAAAACGTCGTTTAGGGCCTCAAAACGGCTCCGGAAGTTCAGGACCCGAAAAACTGCTAAAAATAGTAAACTGTGCTACAATTAAGGAAACTGAAAATGCTGAGAAAGACAATGGTGGGGGTCCAGGTGGACCTGGCAGGTGGCCACCAATATCCACCTGGATCATTCCTCCCCCCTTAGGAAGCAATGGTCCCCATTGCGTTGAGCTCCTCCATGAGATGAGGAAACCTCTGCTGAACTTGTTCCCTGGTGAGCCACTTGCCCTGCTGAAGGAGTTGGCCTGCTTTGACAACTCGATACAGTTGGATATTTGTTGGCGAGTGTTCTTGATCTGTGTGTCCATGATCCGATCAGTTGCAGCTTGTTCCATGCAATCTGGATTTAATTCTGTGGGTTTGAGCTGTTCTGCAATGTCGGATGTGTCTAGCAATGGTGGAAAGTATGGCCGAAGGCGGTCCACATTGAACACTGGGTGCAGGCCAAGGAATGGGGGAATGCTGAGCTCAAATGCATTGTCTCCCATAGCCTTAGTAATGGTGTAAGGACCATATCGAAGTGGTCTCAATTTCCGATAGGCTCCAGTAAGGCGTTCCTTTTGCAAATGCAACCAGACTTTGTCGCCCACCTGAAACTTGTGTGGCACCCGTGTTGATCATGTCGCTGCTTGTACTTGGCATTTGATTTCTCAAGAATGTCATGGACCTGCTGGCGAATATGTTGGATGCGCTCAATGAAGCTGGTGGCCTTATCTGTTTCGGACTGGACATGAGCTGAATTCATGTGAGTAGCTGCAAGTGGCATGGCCACATCAATGGGGCATAGTGGCTGGAATCCTAAACCCACCTGAAAAGGGCTATGGCCAGTGGAGCTGTGAAGAGCTCGGTTGTAGCTGTGCTGAACATAGGGGAGGCTCTCGTCCCATGTGCGTGGATGCTTTGAGTTATACATGCGCAGAATGTGCACAATCATCCTGTTGACAACCTCTGTCTGGCCATCAGTTTGAGGATGGAAGGCTGTGGACTTCGTGAGTTTGGTGTCCAGCATTGACCAGAGACTGGACCAAAATGTGCTGAGAAACCGACTGTCCCGATCTGAGATGATAGACTGTGGGATCCCAAAGTGCACCCACACTCGTTCAAAGAAGAGTTTAGCAGTGGCTTCTGCTGTGATATTCTTCTTGCAGGCCATCATAATGGCCATCTTTGAGAACCTGTCGACGACCACAAAAACACAGTCATTTCCATGCTTAGTGGAAGGAAGGCCTGACATGTAATCCATGGAGATGGATTCCCAAGGTCGACTAGGGGTAGGCAACGGGGTATAGAGGCCTTGCTTCTTAATGGTCGGTTTGGCAATGGCACAGGCAGTACATGATCGGATGTACTTCCCAACATCCTGTCGAAGATTCGGCCAATAGAAATAGTTTTGCAGTACTGCCACTGTTTTCTCGACCCCGAAATGCCCAGCAGCCCGACTGTAGTGTGCTTCCCAAATCATCTTGGCACGCTCGCTTGAAGGAACACAAAGGTGACCGAGGTGGCATAATAGGGCATCCTGGAGGTGAAAATCTGCAACCTGCCGACCCTCCAAGAGTGTCTGGTATGTGTGGCCGAATTCTGGGTCGCTTTTGTAGAGAAGTGGCCAATCAGAAGTCTCGTGCCCGCAAGAGTTGAGCACGGTGGTTAGCGCCATGATCGGTGGTCGACTGAGGCAATCTGCAACATTATTGGTGCTGCCCTTTTTATACTTGATATTCAAGTGAAACTGTTGCAGGTATGTAGACCACTTCTGATGGCGATCATTCTGCAATTTCCCTTGGGTCTGTATGAACTGCAGAGGTCGGTGGTCTGTGTGGATGACCGTTTCCTTCCCCAAAATGTAATGCTTCCATTGTCGGCAGGCCTGTACAATGGAATACATCTCTTTATCATAAGTGGGGTACTTCCGGACTGTGTCTGAAAGTGTTTCACTGTGATATGCCACTGGATGTCCATGTTGAGTAAGGACTGCCCCAATAGCATAGTCAGAGGCATCTGTCTCGACCTCAAATGGTTGTTGTAAATCTGGTAACGCGAGCACTGGTGCCGTGCAGAGGCGATCCTTCAACTCCCTGAATGCCTTCTGTTGAGATTCAGACCAAAAGAATTTTGCTTTCGCCCCGCCCTTGGTGACTTGACTCAAGGGCCAAGAAATATGAGAAAATCCCAACACAAACCTGCGGTAGAAGTTGGCAAGACCTAGAAAGCTGCGGAGCTCTGTTAGAGTGGTTGGAGAGGGCCAATCCCGAATGACTTGGACCTTGGCTGGATCGACATGCACCCCCTGTTCATCAATGATGTATCCCAGATACTGGACCTCGGTCATGCCAAAAGTGCATTTCTCCAAATTGGCACATAGCTTGTGTTGCCGCAGTGTTTGGAGAACCTGTCGGATGTGGTGGAGGTGCTCTTCCCAACTCTGGCTGAAGATCAGAATGTCATCCAAGTATACTACTACAAAGGAGTTGGTGAATGGCCGCAAGATGTCATCCATTAGCCTCATAAAGGTTGCAGGAGCATTCGTCAATCCGAAAGGCATGACCAACCATTCGAAGAGGCCCTCCTTGGATTTGAAGGCAGTCTTCCACACATCTGAGGGTTCAATTGGTACCTGGTGATATCCTGACTTCAGATCGATCTTGCTGAAATATTTCGCCCCCTTTAGTTGGTCTAGGAGGTCATCAATCCGCGGGATCGGGTACCTATTACGGACAGTGATCTTGTTCAGCGCCCGATAGTCAATACAGAGTCTCCACGTCCCATCCTTCTTCTGTACCAACACTATCGGGCTCCCACAGGGCGAAGAACTCGGACGGATGTGACCTTTCTGTAGGAGCTCCTGAATCTGCCTCTTGATTTCATTGTTCTCCAGAACGGAGCGCCGATAAATTGGTCCATTGGGTAGCGGCGCACCTGGGGTCAGATCGATGGAGTGCTTGACTTGACAGTGCAGAGGAACCCCTGCCGGGGAGGTGAAGATGTCTTTGTACTCCTCCACAATCTTGTCCATTTGTAGCTGCCGTGCAGAGGGACCTCGTTTGGAGGCCGCGGCCACTGTCTTCTTCTTCCCTTGAGGGCGTATCATCAGGAAAACAAATTTCCTGGTTTTGGAAATGATCTTACTGCATTGTTTTGCAGTAATCAAAGAGATGGCGGCAGGTGGTGGTACCTCTGGTATCCTGAACAACTTATTTCCCAATGTAATAATAACAGCACGGGGCCTTGATTCATACACAGCATGTCGCTTCCACAAGTATGGTTGTCCTAGTAATACATCACAAACTTCAAGGGGAGCAATGTCACACAATACCTCATCCGTGAAGGGCTTGATGTTGTATGGAAGGCGACACTGCTGGCTCACGCGAAGATCTCGCCCTTGGTAAAGCCACCCAATGGTGTATGGTTGTGGATGTGCTGTGGTCGGTAAGCCCAACCGCTTCACGACCTCTGCCGAAATGAGGTTCTTTTGACTCCCGCTATCAACAATGAACTGTATCGGGGAGCCCTTGACCCACATCTGGGAGTGGAAGAGACGCTCCTCCTCCTCTGGATCTTCGGGTTCATTTTTCTGGATCTTTGCGGTAGCAACAGTGGCGCTGGGATCCGCATCAATGATCTGCTTCCCTTTTTCATACCCCTTATCGGGTTCTGACTCAGAGTCGGAACATGCATCTGATTCTGAAACCTTTAGCTCAGCCACCAGTGACTGTTTGGCCCGACACTCACTTGTGTTGTGAGTGGAGCTCTTATGGAACTCGCACCATTTTCCAGTGTCCTTTCTCGGCTTCGCGGCGTTGCTCTTTGCTTGCAGCTTCAGCTGGTTGTCTTGGGCTGTCCCGCCTTGGCTTTGTCCTTTGTTCTGTGGTTTAGGGGCACCTTTCCCCTGCTTTGGATTCGCAGATCCAAAGTCTCGCTTCTTTTGTTTAAACTTCTGCTCGACTTTGACGGCATACCGGTATGCTGCGCCGAGCGAGGGGATGTTTAGGAACTGTATTTCTTCCTGGATGTACTTGTGCAGGCAGCCACGGTATTTGAGTATCAAATGTTGCTCCGAATCCTTGATACCCAACTTTGTGCGAAGGGTATGGAAAAGATTGGTGAACTCCGGCACATCTTGGTCCCTTCCCTGCCGCAGCGTGGTCCACTTTATGTATTCATCCTCATAGCTTCCGACAGGGTAGTACTGCTCCTTGATGGCATCCCGGAACGAATCCCAGGTGGGTGCGGCTGAAAATAGTGAGCCAGTACTTTCATCCTTCTGCTCGCAGTAGGTTTCCCACCAGTCCTTGACGTGGGGGGCTGCTTTGAGAAGAGCAAAAACAATCTTTTCCCGACTCGAAAATTCATGAACAGAAAAATAACCCTCTAGCAGATTTAACCATTTATCTACGGCATCGGCGTCTATCTGACCCTCGAATATGGGGATTTCAAAATTAACTTGTACCTTAAAGGGTGTGGCGTTTCCAGAGGAGCTGCTGGAAGCCGATGCGCCGCTTCTGGGTAGCCGCTGAAGGATCTGCGCAAAGCTGTCCATCATCGCGTTCCGTTGTCGCTCGAGCGCTTCTTCGAGCAAGATTTTGATGGGATCTCCTGCCCCCTCGTCTTTCTTCTCGTCCGCCATGGGAGGCCGTCGGGATTTGCGAGGCTGGTCTTGCAAAGGTTCAACCAGTTCAAGCCCTAACTCCTTATATCCCGACCTTGTTGGGGACATGCAAAGAAAAACAGAGAAAAAGCAGACCGCTCTGATACCACTGATCCAGATTTAAACAGGAACGCAACAAATTACAGAGATAACCATATACACAAAGATGCAGCGGAAATAATACTTCATTTCATTAATGGAAAATACTGACATATGCTTACAAACAGAAATGGCAATAAACTAGCTAGGGCGATGGTAGCTTATCTCTGAGAAGAGATGTGATGGCTACATGCCTCTGAACTGTTCTGAACTGTATTACAATGAGGCTCGAAGGCCTATTTATTGTTGAGAAACAATGGAAAACCCTTCACATACCGAAACCTAACCCTAGAAGATGAAACGCCAAATTGTGGGCCCCGTTTGGGTAAATTGGTACATCAATTTCCCGGGGTCGTAACTTTGGCATACGATCTCCGTTTGACGCGTACGATAGCTCGTTAGAAAGATCTATCCGAGTACTACCACTTTGGGAGGCAACATAGGGCTCGATCGCCCCAGAATTCCAAAAAAACGTCGTTTAGGGCCTCAAAACGGCTCCGGAAGTTCAGGACCCGAAAAACTGCTAAAAATAGTAAACTGTGCTACAATTAAGGAAACTGAAAATGCTGAGAAAGACAATGGTGGGGGTCCAGGTGGACCTGGCAGGTGGCCACCAATATCCACCTGGATCATTCCTCCCCCCTTAGGAAGCAATGGTCCCCATTGCGTTGAGCTCCTCCATGAGATGAGGAAACCTCTGCTGAACTTGTTCCCTGGTGAGCCACTTGCCCTGCTGAAGGAGTTGGCCTGCTTTGACAACTCGATACAGTTGGATATGTTGTTGGCGAGTGTTCTTGATCTGTGTGTCCATGATCCGATCAGTTGCAGCTTGTTCCATGCAATCTGGATTTAATTCTGTGGGTTTGAGCTGTTCTGCAATGTCGGATGTGTCTAGCAATGGTGGAAAGTATGGCCGAAGGCGGTCCACATTGAACACTGGGTGCAGGCCAAGGAATGGGGGAATGCTGAGCTCAAATGCATTGTCTCCCATAGCCTTAGTAATGGTGTAAGGACCATATCGAAGTGGTCTCAATTTCCGATAGGCTCCAGTAAGGCGTTCCTTTTGCAAATGCAACCAGACTTTGTCGCCCACCTGAAACTTGTGTGGCACCCGGTGTTGATCATGTCGCTGCTTGTACTTGGCATTTGATTTCTCAAGAATGTCATGGACCTGCTGGCGAATATGTTGGATGCGCTCAATGAAGCTGGTGGCCTTATCTGTTTCGGACTGGACATGAGCTGAATTCATGTGAGTAGCTGCAAGTGGCATGGCCACATCAATGGGGCATAGTGGCTGGAATCCTAAACCCACCTGAAAAGGGCTATGGCCAGTGGAGCTGTGAAGAGCTCGGTTGTAGCTGTGCTGAACATAGGGGAGGCTCTCGTCCCATGTGCGTGGATGCTTTGAGTTATACATGCGCAGAATGTGCACAATCATCCTGTTGACAACCTCTGTCTGGCCATCAGTTTGAGGATGGAAGGCTGTGGACTTCGTGAGTTTGGTGTCCAGCATTGACCAGAGACTGGACCAAAATGTGCTGAGAAACCGACTGTCCCGATCTGAGATGATAGACTGTGGGATCCCAAAGTGCACCCACACTCGTTCAAAGAAGAGTTTAGCAGTGGCTTCTGCTGTGATATTCTTCTTGCAGGCCATCATAATGGCCATCTTTGAGAACCTGTCGACGACCACAAAAACACAGTCATTTCCATGCTTAGTGGAAGGAAGGCCTGACATGTAATCCATGGAGATGGATTCCCAAGGTCGACTAGGGGTAGGCAACGGGGTATAGAGGCCTTGCTTCTTAATGGTCGGTTTGGCAATGGCACAGGCAGTACATGATCGGATGTACTTCCCAACATCCTGTCGAAGATTCGGCCAATAGAAATAGTTTTGCAGTACTGCCACTGTTTTCTCGACCCCGAAATGCCCAGCAGCCCGACTGTAGTGTGCTTCCCAAATCATCTTGGCACGCTCGCTTGAAGGAACACAAAGGTGACCGAGGTGGCATAATAGGGCATCCTGGAGGTGAAAATCTGCAACCTGCCGACCCTCCAAGAGTGTCTGGTATGTGTGGCCGAATTCTGGGTCGCTTTTGTAGAGAAGTGGCCAATCAGAAGTCTCGTGCCCGCAAGAGTTGAGCACGGTGGTTAGCGCCATGATCGGTGGTCGACTGAGGCAATCTGCAACATTATTGGTGCTGCCCTTTTTATACTTGATATTCAAGTGAAACTGTTGCAGGTCTGTATGAATTGCAGAGGTCGGTGGTCTGTGTGGATGACCGTTTCCTTCCCCAAAATGTAATGCTTCCATTGTCGGCAGGCCTGTACAATGGAATACATCTCTTTATCATAAGTGGGGTACTTCCGGACTGTGTCTGAAAGTGTTTCACTGTGATATGCCACTGGATGTCCATGTTGAGTAAGGACTGCCCCAATAGCATAGTCAGAGGCATCTGTCTCGACCTCAAATGGTTGTTGTAAATCTGGTAACGCGAGCACTGGTGCCGTGCAGAGGCGATCCTTCAACTCCCTGAATGCCTTCTGTTGAGATTCAGACCAAAAGAATTTTGCTTTCGCCCCGCCCTTGGTGACTTGACTCAAGGGCCAAGAAATATGAGAAAATCCCAACACAAACCTGCGGTAGAAGTTGGCAAGACCTAGAAAGCTGCGGAGCTCTGTTAGAGTGGTTGGAGAGGGCCAATCCCGAATGACTTGGACCTTGGCTGGATCGACATGCACCCCCTGTTCATCAATGATGTATCCCAGATACTGGACCTCGGTCATGCCAAAAGTGCATTTCTCCAAATTGGCACATAGCTTGTGTTGCCGCAGTGTTTGGAGAACCTGTCGGATGTGGTGGAGGTGCTCTTCCCAACTCTGGCTGAAGATCAGAATGTCATCCAAGTATACTACTACAAAGGAGTTGGTGAATGGCCGCAAGATGTCATCCATTAGCCTCATAAAGGTTGCAGGAGCATTCGTCAATCCGAAAGGCATGACCAACCATTCGAAGAGGCCCTCCTTGGATTTGAAGGCAGTCTTCCACACATCTGAGGGTTCAATTGGTACCTGGTGATATCCTGACTTCAGATCGATCTTGCTGAAATATTTCGCCCCCTTTAGTTGGTCTAGGAGGTCATCAATCCGCGGGATCGGGTACCTATTACGGACAGTGATCTTGTTCAGCGCCCGATAGTCAATACAGAGTCTCCACGTCCCATCCTTCTTCTGTACCAACACTATCGGGCTCCCACAGGGCGAAGAACTCGGACGGATGTGACCTTTCTGTAGGAGCTCCTGAATCTGCCTCTTGATTTCATTGTTCTCCAGAACGGAGCGCCGATAAATTGGTCCATTGGGTAGCGGCGCACCTGGGGTCAGATCAATGGAGTGCTTGACTTGACAGTGCAGAGGAACCCCTGCCGGGGAGGTGAAGATGTCTTTGTACTCCTCCACAATCTTGTCCATTTGTAGCTGCCGTGCAGAGGGACCTCGTTTGGAGGCCGCGGCCACTGTCTTCTTCTTCCCTTGAGGGCGTATCATCAGGAAAACAAATTTCCTGGTTTTGGAAATGATCTTACTGCATTGTTTTGCAGTAATCAAAGAGATGGCGGCAGGTGGTGGTACCTCTGGTATCCTGAACAACTTATTTCCCAATGTAATAATAACAGCACGGGGCCTTGATTCATACACAGCATGTCGCTTCCACAAGTATGGTTGTCCTAGTAATACATCACAAACTTCAAGGGGAGCAATGTCACACAATACCTCATCCGTGAAGGGCTTGATGTTGTATGGAAGGCGACACTGCTGGCTCACGCGAAGATCTCGCCCTTGGTAAAGCCACCCAATGGTGTATGGTTGTGGATGTGCTGTGGTCGGTAAGCCCAACCGCTTCACGACCTCTGCCGAAATGAGGTTCTTTTGACTCCCGCTATCAACAATGAACTGTATCGGGGAGCCCTTGACCCACATCTGGGAGTGGAAGAGACGCTCCTCCTCCTCTGGATCTTCGGGTTCATTTTTCTGGATCTTTGCGGTAGCAACAGTGGCGCTGGGATCCGCATCAATGATCTGCTTCCCTTTTTCATACCCCTTATCGGGTTCTGACTCAGAGTCGGAACATGCATCTGATTCTGAAACCTTTAGCTCAGCCACCAGTGACTGTTTGGCCCGACACTCACTTGTGTTGTGAGTGGAGCTCTTATGGAACTCGCACCATTTTCCAGTGTCCTTTCTCGGCTTCGCGGCGTTGCTCTTTGCTTGCAGCTTCAGCTGGTTGTCTTGGGCTGTCCCGCCTTGGCTTTGTCCTTTGTTCTGTGGTTTAGGGGCACCTTTCCCCTGCTTTGGATTCGCAGATCCAAAGTCTCGCTTCTTTTGTTTAAACTTCTGCTCGACTTTGACGGCATACCGGTATGCTGCGCCGAGCGAGGGGATGTTTAGGAACTGTATTTCTTCCTGGATGTACTTGTGCAGGCAGCCACGGTATTTGAGTATCAAATGTTGCTCCGAATCCTTGATACCCAACTTTGTGCGAAGGGTATGGAAAAGATTGGTGAACTCCGGCACATCTTGGTCCCTTCCCTGCCGCAGCGTGGTCCACTTTATGTATTCATCCTCATAGCTTCCGACAGGGTAGTACTGCTCCTTGATGGCATCCCGGAACGAATCCCAGGTGGGTGCGGCTGAAAATAGTGAGCCAGTACTTTCATCCTTCTGCTCGCAGTAGGTTTCCCACCAGTCCTTGACGTGGGGGGCTGCTTTGAGAAGAGCAAAAACAATCTTTTCCCGACTCGAAAATTCATGAACAGAAAAATAACCCTCTAGCAGATTTAACCATTTATCTACGGCATCGGCGTCTATCTGACCCTCGAATATGGGGATTTCAAAATTAACTTGTACCTTAAAGGGTGTGGCGTTTCCAGAGGAGCTGCTGGAAGCCGATGCGCCGCTTCTGGGTAGCCGCTGAAGGATCTGTGCAAAGCTGTCCATCATCGCGTTCCGTTGTCGCTCGAGCGCTTCTTCGAGCAAGATTTTGATGGGATCTCCTGCCCCCTCGTCTTTCTTCTCGTCCGCCATGGGAGGCCGTCGGGATTTGCGAGGCTGGTCTTGCAAAGGTTCAACCAGTTCAAGCCCTAACTCCTTATATCCCGACCTTGTTGGGGACATGCAAAGAAAAACAGAGAAAAAGCAGACCGCTCTGATACCACTGATCCAGATTTAAGCAGGAACGCAACAAATTACAGAGATAACCATATACACAAAGATGCAGCGGAAATAATACTTCATTTCATTAATGGAAAACACTGACATATGCTTACAAACAGAAATGGCAATAAACTAGCTAGGGCGATGGTAGCTTATCTCTGAGAAGAGATGTGATGGCTACATGCCTCTGAACTGTTCTGAACTATATTACAATGAGGCTCGAAGGCCTATTTATTGTTGAGAAACAATGGAAAACCCTTCACATACCGAAACCTAACCCTAGAAGATGAAACGCCAAATTGTGGGCCCCGTTTGGGTAAATTGGTACATCAATTTCCCGGGGTCGTAACTTTGGCATACGATCTTCGTTTGACGCGTACGATAGCTCGTTAGAAAGATCTATCCGAGTACTACCACTTTGGGAGGTAACATAGGGCTCGGTCGCCCCAGAATTCCAAAAAAACGTCGTTTAGGGCCTCAAAACGGCTCCGGAAGTTCAGGACCCGAAAAACTGCTAAAAATAGTAAACTGTGCTACAATTAAGGAAACTGAAAATGCTGAGAATGACAATGGTGGGGGTCCAGGTGGACCTGGCAGGTGGCCACCAATATCCACCTGGATCAAACGTCCTTGCCATTTGAGTCTTCAACCTGTTGATTTCTTCAATGCTTTTGCTTGCTAAAAGCATATCATCAACATATAACACTAAGATAATGAACATGCCATTATTTAACGGCTTAAAATAAACACAATGATCATATTCACTTCTTACATATTTCTGACTCAACATGAAAGAATCAAACTTCTTATACCACTGTCGAGGCGACTGCTTCAGGCCATATAATGACTTCTTGAGCCTGCAGACAAATTTCACATTGCGATGCTAAACAAACCCTTCCGATTGTTCCATATATATTTCCTCATCTAAATCACCATGTAGAAATGCAGTCTTAACATCTAACTGCTGCAAGTCCAAATCAAACAAAGCCACTAATGCTAACACAATTCTAATTGAAACAATTTTAACCACTGGTGAAAATATCTCATGAAAGTCTATGCCAGCTTTCTGAGAAAACCCTTTTGCAACCAGCCGAGCTTTGTACCTGTCTTTCGTATCATTCACACCGCGTTTCAGCTTGAAAACCCATTTGCATCCCACAGTTTTCCTGCCTTTGGGAAGTTCAACCAGATCCCACGTACCATTCTTACCTAAGGCCATCATTTCTTCCTTCATGGCTACTTTCCATTTGTCACTATTTGAACCTTCTACAGCTTCCTGATAACACAAAGGTTCATCATCATTAGCGATCAAAGCAACTGAAGTAACATGATCATCATACCTTCTCGGACGACGTTTGATTCTTGTAGATCTCCTTAAGAATGTTTCTGGTGCTTCCACAATTGGCTGTCTATCATCTGTAGAAACTTCTTCATGATCGCCATCTGAGACCTATTCATGTCCTCCATTTGAACCCTGTTCATAATTTGATTTTGAAACCTGTTCATGACTAGAATCTAAACTATGGTCGTTATGACTATCATTAGAAATGCTGTCAAACTGAATATGCTGGAAATCAGATACATCATCCTGTTTCAATCTTCTATCTACATCTAACTGTACAAGAGAGGATTCATTAAACTTTACATCTCTGTTGATGATGATTTTGCGGGTAGTAGGATCCCACAATCTAAATCCCTTTGTTCCATCACCATACCCAACAAAGATATACCTTTTAGACTTTGGATCTAATTTAGTTCGCTAATGTTTAGGCACTAGAGCATATGCATCACAACCAAACACTCTGAGTTTAGAATAGTCACAAGGGTGTCCTGTCCATACCTCTTGCGGAACCTTGCAGCCTATTGCCGTTGATGGAGATCGGTTTATCACATAACAAGCTGTTGCCACTGCTTCTGTCCACAACTCCTTTTGCAACCCAGCGTTACTGAGCATACACCTTGCTCTCTCTAGAAGAGTCCTGTTCATGCGTTCAGCAACTCCATTCTGCTGAGGAGTATAAACCGTGGTCTTATGTCTTTCGATCCCTGCATCCTTGCAATAGCTGTCAAACTCCTTGGAGGAAAACTCACCACCATTGTCAGTTCTTAAACATTTTATAGTTCTACCAGTGTTGTTTTCTACCAATGCTCTAAACTGCTTGAAAACTGAAAAAACATCAGACTTCCGTTTCAACATGTAGACCCACACTTTCCGAGAAAAGTCATCAATAAATGACACAAAATATGACGAGCCACCATATGACGCTGTAGGGGTTGGACCCCAAACATCTGAATGGATATAATCAAGTATGCCTTTACTAGTATGTTTGCCTGTTTTAAACTTTTGTTTATTTTGTTTACCAAACAGACAATGTTTACAGAAATCCAATTTTCCAGATCTTAGATTAGGAAGTAACTTTCGGTCAGCCAAAATTTTCAATCCTCTTTCACTCATATGCCCCAATCTTTGATGCCATAAGTGAATGGAACTACTGTCATGTTCAGACACAGACACATGATCTGACCCAGTTCTACCTTCTAACTGAAATAGATTTCCTACTTTCTTAGCTTTCATAACTAGTAAGATGCCTTTGTAAATTTTCATAACTCCACCTTGAATTACAGTTTTATATCCATTCGTATCCAGTGCTCCTAATGAAATTAGATTTTTTCTTAGATCTGGTACATGCCTCACATCAGTTAATATTTTTGTTGTCCCATCAAACATTTGCAGTTGTATGCTCCAAATTCCCACAATATTACATGTTACATCATTACCCATGTACACAACACCATCATCAATTGATCTATATGTTTTAAACCAATCTTTATGTATACACATGTGGTTAGATGCCCCGGAATCTAACAACCAATGTTGATCATGTTTTGAAATATTAACTGACAATACTTCATCACTCATACCTGAATCAGATACTGAACCTGTATCTGTGGTGTTGGCTTCCTTCTTTTCTGTCGAAGAGCCTTCGTTAGCAGCCTGCTTTCGCTTCCAGCAATCCTTTTTCAGATGTCCAGCCTTGCCACAATGCCAACACTTCACCTTGGGCTTCTTTCCTTTGGATTTTGAACGAGAGTCGCTATGCTTTCCCCCGGAGTGTCTCTCTCGTGAGCGACCTCTGGCCATCATTACCTCTGATGTAGAGGTGTCTGCATTTGACCTCTTCCTCATCTCCTCAGCCAACAAGGCTCCAACAACATCGTCAAACTCAAGGATTTCTGATGTACTAAAGCTTATGGAAGTAACAAAATGATCCCAGGATTCAAGCAAAGAACATAATAGAGTTATTGCCTTATCCTCTGAATCAAATTTCACATCTAGACTGTTTAATTGCACCAACAAGGTATTAAAAACATTCAGGTGATCAGCAATTGAGGTACCTTATTTCATCCGCAAACTGTAAAGCTTCCGTTTCAGGAGAATCCGATTTGTCAAAGATTTCGTCATATAGAGCTTCTCAAGCTTCGACCACAAGCCTGCGGCGGTTTTCTCTGACACAATGTTGAACAGAACATCGTCTGCCAGACATAACCGAATTGCGCTTAGAGCTCTATCGTCCATCTCATCCCATTCATCCTCCGTCATGGAAGGAGGTCTTTTGTTTTTCCCCAACAGTGCTTTCGCCACACCTTGTTGAACCAGCAGATCGTGCATCTTCACCTTCCAGATCTCAAAATTATTCTTGCCATTAAATTTCTCAATTTCAAAACGGGCACTTTGAGTTTTCGCCATTTGATATCAGCAAAAAAACACAGTAATCTCCAAATATCCAACCAGCAATGCCTATGCCTTTGTTTTTACATAACAAAGAACAAAACTGCCTATGCCTTTACAAAAAAAAACTGCTCTTTGCACTTAAAAAACAAAACACTTTCCTTGCACTTGTGCAAATTCCACCCTATAAAACAAAATACATACACTTCTTGTGTTTTCTTTGCACCAATAAACCAATATTTTATTTACGGTTTTGTTATTCACTGTTTCGCAGAGAATTGCAAGGGCCGCCCACTAAAGTACTCAGAGTTCGAATTTATGAATGCTGTCACTGCGTTTTTAAAGAAGTGAATGCTGGCTCTGCGTTTTTTTTTTTAAAAACGACTCAACTATTTTTACGCTGCCATTCCCTACTACAGAGACTATTCAATTTAATTTCACTTTAAACTGCGCTTTAAACATTCCCACTGCGTTTTAAATCAATGGAGCTATCGATAGAATGGTATACACAATAGAACTTGAATTCTCTAACTGGCATTGCATTGTATCAAAGCGTGGTTATGAAGGTTGCAAGGGACAGACAACAGTTGTTGTCGAGACTGCTGTAAGAGGATAGAGGCACTGACAAAAAACCGAGGAGAGGCCACTAAACGCACGCCCTTTCGGACCAGAGTGGTATTTCAATGTCGTGTTAACTGTGGGAGGACAGAGACTCTGCAGGTAACCAAAAAATGCCACGGGCGCTGATTTGATTTTCGCAGCTAAACATACGGCATATACGCACGGGGAACAAGTGGTTGTATACCAACAACTAAAAAAAAAACGCGCAGTAGTCATATGAATGACATTCGGGCCGACAGCAATATTTGGAAACATCAGGCCGTATTATTTAACATATCGTTCAGGCTCCAACGAACCAGCGCTTCACCCACGCTCCAAAAAAGGTTTACGCCAGGTAATGTGTCATTCCTCCATGCAACAGCACGCTGGTTTGGCGCCTCTCCTTCACGCATCAGCACGCAGGTATAGAACTTGCCTCAGCGATAATCCAGCAAACGCACCACCAACAGCTCCACGCGCACAAGTTTTACAGCGCTCCACCTCCAAACCAACTCCGTGCTACAGCAGTGCCACTCATCCAACAACCTCTGATACCAATTGTTGGAATTCAGAGGCACAACAAACCAATAAAACACACAGCAGAAAATCAAATACATATGACACAGTATTTAACGTGGTTCACCCAACCAATCTGGGCTACGTCCACCAAACATAGGCATCAGGAGTTTATTAATCAAATTAGGAGATTACGTCATGAAATCCTCACACTCTCTTTGCAAACATCCGAATGGTTCCCTGTTATATAGCCTAGAGAATCTAACAGTCTCATTAATTCCCTCACATCAAATATAGGAGGCATTAACTCCCTCCCAACAACCTGGAGTTAATCTAGGACCTGAATTCCTATTGTTGTCACCAGCTGAGATTTTTCCTATTTCATCCCAAACAGAAATTTTCAACAAAAGTTACAAAGAAAAATTTGTTGCTTTGTTCATCATACTTTTGTAAAGGAGCCAAAGATTAGCCCATGGGAATAGAGGACCTAGAAAAAGGAAACAAAACCACCAAATACAATACTTGCACAAAACAAAGGCCAAAAGAGACAAAAAAAAGGCATTACAAAATACCAACTTACAATGCAACCACAATGAAAGAAACATTATCACAGGTGACACCCTCTAGCAGTGATCATTGGAAGCAACATCAATCCAGTTGTACAAAATTTTATCACTATTAGAAAACAACTTCTTAACTTTCAAGAGAGTTGCTCCTACATAACCCAAAAAAGAGGCTTGTGAATAAAACATTGAACAATCCTAGTTGCTCAACTGCATTACCCAATACATAAATAAAACTGAAAAACATAATGCATTATGTTTCATAGCAATGCAACAATAGGTAATAAGATTTGCTTGATGGGTTTATCTTGGTCTTTTAAATATAAGTACCCAAATATATGAAGAAGAGTAATGGGTCACTAATGATTTACTTACTAGGTTGGAAAACACAATGCATTATGTTCCATAGAAAAACAATAATAAATAATGGCATTTGCTTGGTGGTTTTATGAGAGTATAAGAGCTCAAGCATTGATTAAGAAGTGCATGGTGTCATTAATGGATTTTTTTTATCATTATTAGAAACAACACATAAAAGGTGTTTTAGTCCAATTTGATCCTCTTTAAAAACCTTGTAACTTCTACCATGCATGAACCTTTATCATGTTACTGCTAGCTTTTTTATATCTTTCAAAATTCATTTTTGCTATCCTAACCTACCCCTTATATTTAATATCTACCTTAATCTTGTAAAATTATTGATTAGAATTACACCTGTTTTGAAACATTGGATTACAACAATGATAAAAACTAATCACATTTGAATCATTTAAAGGATACTAATGCTTAGAAAATAATGGAAAATATTAATTGTATAAAAAGCCATATTAAATGTATTAAATAATATCACATATCAATAGAAATGTATATGCATATTATTATATAATTGTTTCATTATATAATAATATTATCAACTACATCTTATATATCAACAAATATGTTTAATATTAGTCTAAACAATGATCAATTGAGTAACACTACTAAATATCATCATAATACATATCAATAACTAATGTCTCCTATAGAAATGGGAAAGAATTTATAAAAAAAAAAACTATAAAATGAGGTAAATATTTAATAAAATTCATTTAGTGCACGTCTTTCTTTAAAATTAAATAATATATATATATATATATATATATATATTTATTTATTTATTTATTGATTGATTGATTGTAACACATATTATATATGAATACAATTTTACAAAGTTTAATTTAGGTTAAATCACAATATAAAACCTATGAGTGAATATTTAAAAGACGCTAGATAAAGCTCATAAGTTAAAATTCTCACTATTTTTCACCAATATGACTTTTCAATGTGGATCTAAATAATCTTTCATCTTCGGATTTCATTAAAGAGAATTTTCCTAAATTTAACCCCTCACTTGATAAGAATTATATTGGTGCATATTATAAATTTCAAAACTTATTTATTTGGAATTTTATTAAAATTTATAAAATATTGTTTTAATACATCAAAATGTAAAGTTTTAAAGACATCTTAAATACACATTAAAAAAACCCTACTTTATAAGGAACATCAATGATGCAAATTATGTTGGATTAAAACATGAATTATTAAAACCTTATAAAATATTATTTAATAAATCTACATGATACCCCACTTCAT
Organism: Pinus tabuliformis; assembly: GCA_031772625.1. Taxonomy (NCBI): domain Eukaryota; kingdom Viridiplantae; phylum Streptophyta; class Pinopsida; order Pinales; family Pinaceae; genus Pinus; species Pinus tabuliformis. The sequence continues at coordinate 86,117,247 of CM062819.1, read as the reverse complement.
ATTCACGTGTGACGTATCATAGGGTCAGAACAAGGGATTAAAGGACACAACTTTCCAAATCGACGTAAATTCCAACTCTCTATCAAATTTAAAATGATTCATTTGATCTCACCTTTTTACTCAGAATTTCTCTCTCCTCACATTTGGATGGGATTAATATTTCGTTTATAAAAAACATCTATCATAAAGTTTAAAACCACATATATCAAAATTTATTAAATTCTTAATGAAATATTATTTACTAGGTTTGCATGAAATTCACTCATTAAAATCTTATTACATCTTGTACACAAGATGGTTTGTTTCATGCATCCATATAAAGCCATTAGATCTCAGCAAGGTATTAATGAACTCATAGTTTCAACTCCATCCATCCATCACAAGTGATATCGACAGTTCTGTTAGCCTCTTGCTGCAGCAGGTGAATCATCTTTCATGATCGACAGTTTTACATGCCAAATATGTCGTGCTATGCATGCTGCAATGCTCCATATTTGCTACAGATGACCAAAAAGTATCCATAAGAGTAGGCTGGTCTAAGGGCCACTGCTGTGTTCCAATTTTGATAAAGCAATCCATTTTTGGGTTGAGGCAGTTTTTTCAGTTGGAGGTACTCAGGTTGGAGTTCACTAACATCTTTTTCTCATCACCCTTATTATCTAACTCCCTATTAGTTTTCCCCTCCCCCTATTAAAATCATGTATATAAATCCCCCTATGTAAATACCCCTCCCTGGCACTATAGCCATAATTATACTAAGTCCGGGAAATCTCAGTCCATCTGGGACTGTTTTTAGCCCATCCCAGTCATTGAGGAACTAGTTTGACATCTGGTCAGCTAGTAGCCTCTCCCTTAACCCTAAAAACCCCCAAAAAACCCACATTCCGCTCCTAACCCAAACATCCCACGCATAAAAATTAACCCGCGCCTTTATTTAACCCCGCAAACCCGTTTTCCTAAGTCCATAACCCGCCGCGCATTTTGAATTTGGAATATTCCTGTGAATATTCCCGCCCGTTAACCCCATGTCCCGTCGCGTCCGCCGCCAGCCGTCTGATCCACAGCCTCGCAGATCTACGGCTGGCAGACATCCTTATGCCCGACGCGCCCGACCTTTAACGTCCGGGAGTTCGGCGGTTTTGCGGCCGTACTCCCGCCACACGTCAGGCGCCGGGCTGTGGCAGAGCCCTTCCCTCCGAAACCGCCATCCCCCATAAGCGGTGCGCCACATACCGCTTACCACCCGGTGACGTCACCAGCCCATGTCACCCTTGCACAGTCAACAGCCCAAGTCACCCCCTTGTACAGTTACCAGCCTGCGTGGCCTCCTGCCATGTCACTGCCACGTGTCCCGCCACCGTACCTGCCACGTCATCGTCCGTAAGAGATGACGTCATGCTGACGTCATCCCGCCACGTCACCATGCTGACGTCACCCACCGTACAATGCTGATGTCATCAGCCCTTTTTTGACGCAGAGGCGCGAAATTCGCACTTCGGAGCCCCGAAATCGAATTCTGAGGCAGTTTCTGATGAGCGATTTGCGCCATCGCAGGATTTTTTGGGCCAGAATGGAGAATCTTCAGGGAATCTTTAAGGAATCTTCGCCCCATGCGGCCCCACGAAGCCCGAAAAGGCACAAAAATGATCCGTTTTCTTCACAAAGCATACCGAAATTATCAGAAGACAATTCCAGATGATACAGAGGCCGAACAACGGCCATTTACTAGTGATTAGACACGCAGCACAACAGATCAGCAGTCCAGATTTTTTCAGAGAGTATCAGTGGAAGAAAGGACGCCAAAAAGAGTCAGTCATAATTTTTTAGGGGCTCGAGGCACCTGAACATTGATGAAGCCCCCAGAAAATCAAATTGATAAGCATCAGCCCATCCTTGCTTTCAAATCACCGTCAAGACATTTAAGGCACCAGGATAGCAAGGAAGCCTAAACCCATACCCATTTATTGCAGAAAGCACTGCAGCAAGCCACCGAGGACAACATCATTCATTCAGTTTTGACACTTCGGCCCTGAGCACGGCCCGAGACATTCTTTGCATTTATTTTTAGATAGGATTAGGTCAAGTAGTCATTTTTATGACCTAATTAGGTCAAGATGTAATAAAGGAACTCTGTAGAGAGTTTTGCCCTATATATACCACCCTCTGTATAGTTCTAAGGGTTGGTCAATTGATATTTTTCGCTAGAGACTCGCTGTGTATACCTGAATTTTTCTGTAATCAAAGATTGCTTAAAGCTTGGAGAGCGAACTGTCTGTTGTTGATGAATGTGTTGAAGAGTTGCAGATGGAATTCCTGCGCTACGGCCTGAAGCAATAAGTGCCTCTTATCTTTGTTTATGTGTTTGCCATTATCTAAATAGCAGGAAAAAAGAATAGCCTAGAATTAGTTTAAATACTCTCTATGCTCAATTCCTGCTGTTTTTTGATGTTTTCTTCTGAATGAATTGGTCATGAACATTGAATTCCTTCTGGCTCATGTTTACCCCAGTTCACCTGTGCTGGCCAATTATCTAGGGATTCTTAACTGCTCCTAGATAGCACCCTGTTGTTTCCTCTACTAATCTGTTGGAGAGATTCTTAACTACCTCTCTTTCTTTAGCATTCTTTCCATCCCTTGAAACCTGAAAGTTGCTTCTGCTTCAGTTATCTTGCTCCATTTTCCCCTCACTGTTATTAAGGAAAGACAGCAGTAGTTCCCCCTCCTCAACTCCACGCCAAATGGTTTGAAACATTCAGACTATACTCAGCCTCTCTACCTGAAAGTGTCAGTTTTCCCACTAAAACTCAATCAAAACCCCTGTGCATCATAACTAGCCTAAAATCACCCCCTTCAACAAAGCTAAATCATAAAGAGAGAGCCCTCTCTGACTGCAGGAAGGCTAGGGCTTGCAGTCCAAAGTTGGTTTGTGGTTACCTCGGCCGTATCCCTTTAGGAGTCAAAAGGGACAACCTGAGTGATAACATAATGGCGACTCCAGTGGGGAAGTGAATCATGTGTCTATTAGTGTAAATCCTCAATTTTGACCAGTTCGTCTCGTTTTCTGGAGAAAGTGTTCCTTTTCTTCAGAGTTTTTCATGTTCAGCTCTGATCTGTGACGGTGGACAGAGATCAGGCAATTTAAGGTTATATCATCCACCTGGCGACTCCACACCATCCTCATAATAAAGTCTCCACTGGAGAAATGAACCCGAAGGAATTATATAAGCAGATCAGGTTCTTGATTTGGATGACCATCCAAGAGACCATGTTCTTTCTCTTGCACCAAATTTTGCTGTGCATATTGTACTTTAAAAGCGATTTTATGTCAGATTTTTGTGTTTTTCCTTTAGAAGAGATTGTTGAAAAGCCTCCTTGCACGTCAGAGCAGCAGCTTTCACATGTTGTTGAAGATCATCATACAGTCAAGGAGGAACCAAAAATAGAGTCCAGTTTTCTAGTTCATGTACATACTCCCGTGCCTCGTAAAGTTCCTGAAAGATATAAGCTGCTCATTTTGCCTCTTGTGCTTGCTCCCCTGCCGGCAAATCATCCTGAAAGTCTCCCTAGATTTGATGGAGAGAATGGCACTACTGCCCAGAAACATATCCAGGCTTTTGAAGGCTATCTTAATACATTTTAAGTGGAAGATGAAGATGTCAGCCTTAGACTATTTGCCCTTTCTTTGCAAAGCGAAGCTAGGACTTGGTTTAAAGCGTTGCCTGAGGTGAGCATCTCTAAGTTTCAGCAGTGTGCTAAGCTTTTCCTTGGTAGATGGATGATCAGAGGTAATCTCTTCTTGCTGATCGAAGAATATAATCATTTAGAAAGGCATTCGGATGAATCTGTTCATCAGTTTTCAGATAGATTCAATCAAGTTTATCAAGCCATGCCTCTAAATATAAGACCTCCCCTTGATCTATCTCTATTGCAATATCATAGAGCATTTGACAGAGAAATGGAATTCCGTTTGAGAGAAAGATGCCTGTCCACCTTGAAACAGATGCAGGACATAGCTGTGGACGTGGAAGCAAATCTAAGAAGAAGGGAGGAACAACGCAAAGCAGAGCAAGAAGAAAGATTTCATAGTGTGCTACAAAAGACAGAGGAAATGATGCAGCTGATCACAATGAAAGTAGAAAGTTCAGAGCACCATAACGGATCTGTTTCACAACAGGAAAGTAGTGACATTCACGAACAAACCTGCCACAAAACAGATGACATATTCATCCAGCCATACATGATGGAGCAAGCTCCTGATATACTGTGTGAATATAATAGCTCCTCTTCTTTCAACTGTCTGCCCAAGGATGATCTGTATGATGAGGATTATGAGCCTAATGACCAAATCAACCTTGCAGAGGAATCAGATCCTATTTTGGTAGGAAGCAGTGTTCAGGCTCAGCAACCTGAACCTAATGATCAGCGTGCCCATCTTAGCTATGAAGAAAAGGAGGAAAACGCAGAGTGGGCCGATTTCAGTGAAGGGACTTTACCCTTTTGTTTTGAATCTTTCAAATTTATCAAGGATAACTATCATGCTATATATGATCAAGCGTCACCACTTGTTGCTATTGACCGTCTGGAGAGTAATCAAGATACTGTTCCAAAGGTATTGCCTCTATTTTTGCAGCCCCAAAGAGCCATTGAATATCAGATTGAGGACGACCTAGAAGCATAAGCATATGACCAGACGATCCAAGTGGATCCCCTGCCTCTTTGTTCTCAGCCATCTGAATTATTCAAAGACGAAGAAGACCAGCAGCCCACACAGATGAGTTCAGCCCTATTCGCACCGGATTGTAATAAATTACAAGCACCTCTGCAAGTACCGAATGACCTATCCACTGGCAGGCAGAATAATGAAAGAGATCAGTGCACGACACCACCAACAGGCTGCGAGGCTCAGTATCGAGTTGTCAATGATCTCCCGACTCCAAGGCATGGTAGTGATCTTGAACCTTTGTACAGTTCTTTAATTCAGCCAAAAAATTGTATATATATGTTGCAGGACAGTTTTGTACAGTATTTAAACATCGCAAAGGAGGTCAGTAGCTTCCTGATCGTCTCAAAGATTGACAAAGCCAAAACAAATTGCAAAATCTCAGTTGATGTCACTAGCAAGCATAAGCAGCAAAGCCCACTCATGTTATTATTACTTAAGTGGTTGCATTGGTTATTTCACTTCACCTAACAGCAAAGTAAGTGCTGGTTAGGGTAGGTAGGTAGGTAGGTAGGATTAATAAGGCAGCCAGCCAAGAGAAATTTGCAGAACACAGTAACAGTTGAATACAAGGCAGTCTGACCTGCTGTTCTTGACTTTTCACAAGGAAAAGCCATCCCCAAGTGGAGCCACTGTTAGCCTCCTGCTGCAGCAGGTGAATCATTTTTCATGATCGACAGTTTTAAATGCCAAATATGTCGTGCTATGCATGCTGCAATGCTCCATATTTGCTACAGATGGCTAAAAAGCATCCATAAGAGTAGGCTGGTCTAAGGGCCACTGCTGTGTTCCAATTTTGATAAAGCAATCCATTTTTGGGTTGAGGCAGTTTTTTCAGTTGGAGGTACTCAAGCTGGAGTTTACTAACATTTTTTTCTCATCACCTTAATTATCTAACTCCTTATTAGTTTTTCCCTCCCCCTATTAAAATCATGTATATAAATCCCCCTATGTAAATACCCCTCCCTGGCACTATAGCCATAATTATACTAAGTCCGGGAAATCTCAGTCCATCTGGGACTGTTTTTAGCCCCTCCGAGTCATTGAGGAACTAGTTTGACATCTGGTCAGCTAGTAGCCTCTCCCTTAACCCTAAAAACCCCCAAAAAACCCACATTCCGCCCCTAACCCAAGCATCCCGCGCATAAACATTAACCCGCGCCTTTATTTAACCCCGAAAACCTGTTTTCCTATGTCCATAACCCGCCGCGCATTTTGAATTTGGAATATTCCTATGAATATTCCCGCCCTTTAACCCCATGTCCCGTCGCGTCCGCCGCCAGCCGTCTGATCCGCAGCCTCGCAGATCTACAGCTGGCGGGCATCCTTATCCCCGACGCACCCGGCCTTTAACGTCCGGGAGTTCGGCGGTTTTGCCGCCATACTCCCGCCACGCGTTAGGCGCTGGGCTGTGGCAGAGCCCTTACCTCCGAGACCGCCATCCCCCATAAGCGGTGTGCCACATACCGCTTACCGCCCGTTGACGTCACCAGCCCACGTCACCCCTGCACAGTCAATAACCCACGTCACCCCCTTGTACAGTCACCCAATGAGTCACCCGCCTGCGTGGCCTCCTGCTACGTCACTGCCACGTGTCTCGCAACCGTACCTGCCACATCATCGTCCGTACGAGATGACGTCATGCTGACGTCATCCCGCCACGTCGCCATGCTAACGTCACCTGCCCTACAATGTTGATGTCATCAGCCCTTTTTTGACGCAGAGGTGCGAAAGTCGCACTTCGGAGCCCCGGAATCGAATTCTGAGGCAGTTTTTGATGAGCGATTTGCGCCATCGCAAGATTTTTTTGGCCAGAATGGAGAATTTTCAGGGAATCTTTAAGGAATATTCGCCCCATGCGGCCCCAGGAAGCCCGAAAAGGCGCAAAAATGATCCGTTTTCTTCACAGAGCATACCGAAATGATCAGAAGACAATTCCAGATGATACAGAGGCCGAACAACGGCCATTTACTAGTGATTAGAGACGCAGCACAACAGATCAGCAGCCCAAATTTTTTCAGAGAGTATCAGTGGAAGAAAGGACGTCAGAAAGAGTCAGTCATAATTTTTAGGGGCTCGAGGCACCTGAACATTGATGAAGCCCCCAAAAAATCAAATTGATAAGCATCAGCCCATCCTTGCTTTCAAATCACCGTCAAGACATTTAAGGCACCAGGACAGCAAGGAAGCCTAAACCCATACCCATTTATTGCATAAAGCACTGCAGTAAGCCACCGAGGACATCATCATTAATTCAGTTTTGACACTTCGGCCCTGAGCACGGCCCGAGACATTCTTTGCATTTATTTTTAGATAGGATTAGGTCAAGTAGTCATTTTTATGACCTAATTAGGTCAAGATGTAATAAAGGAACTCTGTAGAGAGTTTTGCCCTATATATACCACCCTCTATATAGTTCTAAGGGTTGGTCAATTGATATTTTTCGCTAGAGACTCGCTGTGTATACCTGAATTTTTCTGTAATCAAAGATTGCTTAAAGCTTGGAGAGCGAACTGTCTGTTGTTGATGAATGTGTTGAAGAGTTGGAGATGGAATTCCTGCGCTGCGGCCTGAAGCAATAAGTGACTCTTATCTTTGTTTATGTGTTTGCCATTATCTAAATAGCAGGAAAAAAGAATAGCCTAGAATTAGTTTAAATACTCTCTATGCTCAATTCCTGCTGTTTTTTGATGTTTTCTTCTGAATGAATTGGTCATGAACATTGAATTCCTTCTGGCTCATGTTTACCCCAGTTCACCTGTGCTAGCCAATTATCTAAGGATTCTTAACTGCTCCTAGATAGCGCCCTATTGTTTCCTCTGCTAATCTGTTGGAGAGATTCTTAACTGCCTCTCTTTCTTTAGCATTCTTGCCATCCCTTGAAACCTGAAAGTTGCTTCTGCTTCAGTTATCTTGCTCCATTTTCCCCTCACCGTTATTAAGGAAAGACAGAAACAGTTCCCCCTCCTCGACTCCACACCCAATGGTTTGAAACATTCAGACTATACTCAGCCTCTCTACCTGAAAGTGTCAGTTTTCCCACCAAAACTCAATCAAAACCCCTGTGCATCATAACTAGCCTAAAATCACCCCCTTCAACAAAGCTAAATCATAAAGAGAGAGCCCTCTCTGACTGCAGGCAGGCTAGGGCCTGCAGTCCAAAGTTGGTTTGTGGTTACCTCGGCCGTATCCCTTTAGGTGTCAAAAGGGACAACCTGAGTGATAACAAGTTCAATCACATTGGATTTCATCTCCCAACATCAAACCCCTTACTTTTCATATTCCAATATGAAAAGATTTTATATCTCATATATAGTTTTGAAAAAAATATCTTATCTTATAAATATTTTCATTAGACCCCATTTCGAAAGGCACATGAGTAATATGATCTTGTTGTAGGAATTTACAGGGTAAGTTCCTCAGAAAGAACACCAAAAGGACACCGCTCACAACCAGATCTCAAATCAATACACCAGTATTTTTGACGTGGTTAAAACCCTCAAAGTGCAAGGAGGGAAACAGTCCACGGCCTGTCCCAACGTGGGTACTACAGGCAATTTATTAATCAAAGAATGAAAATTTACATAAGCTTCTCTCATGCACGGATTACCCGAACAATGACCCTCCATGCGCTTTAAATAGAACTCATGGACCAATCGGGTGTCAAGCCACGGATCAAGTGTCGGTAATACCGAGGTGAGAGTGAACCGTCGGATCACTACATATCGTGACCGTCGGATTGTAAGTTACAAAATGTACAACGGTAAAGAAACACACTTTACCTAACTCTAACCTAACTCTATACTAGACCAAGTTGAACTTAACTATATCCTATGTGTCGGAATATCCTAACATTCCCCCTTAAGAACAACTTGGGATAGGATTGAAGGATTTACAAATATGACACAATAGGAGAAGGAAGGAGGCACTAGAGCCTATCCCCCCTTAGTGACAACTTCCTGAACTCCAAGCATATATCGAAGTTTAGTGAACTTCACCTCTGTGAGAGCCTTTGTGAAGATGTCTGCAACCTGATCATCTGTTGGACAATATTGCACTTCAAGAACATGGTCATGAATGAGCTTTCTGATGAAGTGCATGTGTAGTTCAATGTGTTTGCTGCGCTGATGTTGGACTGGATCTTTGCATAGCTGAATGGCACTTTGATTATCACACCAAAGTGTGGTTGGATGCCGCTGCTCAAAGCCAAACTCTGATAGGATCTGACGAAGCCACAAGGCTTCCTTACTAGCTTGCACGGCACCACGATACTTTGCTTCTGCTGACGAAAGAGAAATGGCAGCCTGTTTCTGACAAGCCTATGTAATAGGTCCTGAACCAAGAGTGAAGACATAACCGGCAGTAGACTTCCGATCATCAGGGTCACCAGCCCAATCAGAATCAGTGAAACCAAATAACAGAGGAGCTGCTTTGGCACTGTAATGAATCCCAAACTGTACTGTACCTCGAACATAACGAAGTATACTTTTAGCTGCTTTCCAATGACTTTCACGGGGGTTTTGCATAAAACGAGCAACAAGGCCAACAACAAAGGAAAGATCAGGACGAGTATGGGTTAAATACAAGAGTTTTCCGACAAGTTGACGGTATAAGGTAGCATCAAATTCAGGAGAAGTACAAGAGACTGAAAGTTTGACTCTAGACTGAAAGGGAGAAGTGGCTGGCTTACAGTCTTCCATGTGAAAATGACGAAGAATATCACAAGCATACTTGGACTGGGAAAGGAAAATACCCTCCTGGGATTGCATGACTTGAAGACCGAGAAAATAGTGTAAGTGTCCTAAGTCTGTCATTTCAAATTTCTTTTTAAGGCTGGACTTCACATGGTTTATAAGGTTGGGATTACTACCAGTAAGAATAAGATCATCAACATAAAGAACAAGGATGATAAGAGAGTTGCCCACTTTCTTGGTGTAGACAGTATTGTCAGAATGACACCTAGAAAAGCCAGATTCTAAAAGAAAGCTATCCATTTTGGCATACCAAGCCCGAGGAGCTTGCTTGAGGCCATAAAGGGATTTCTTAAGTCGACAAACAAGGCTGGAGTCTGTTTGTATGAAGCCAATGGGTTGTTCCATATAGATTTCTTCCTGCAAGTCCCCATGCAAGAAGGCAGATTTAACATCCATCTGATGGACTTCCCATTTTAAAGAGGCAGCAAGGGAAAGAACAAGGCGGATAGAGTTCATTTTGGTAACAGGGGAGAAGGTTTCAATGTAGTCAATGCCTTCAACCTGTGAAAAGCCCTTAGCAACGAGACGAGCTTTATGTTTATCAACTTTCCCATCTGGTCCATACTTGGTTCTGTAAACCCATTTACATCTAACAAGTTTGCGTCCCTTTGGTAGAGGAACAAGATCCCATGTATCATTTGTCATCAATGAATGATATTCTTCATTCATAGCTACTTCCCAATGTGGATGGCCTGAAGCTTCTGCAAAAGTGTCAGGATCATGATTTACTAGAGCTTGAGCCAGTAAAGAAGAGGCTCTTTCAAACTGAGAACGTGTACGTCGCTGATTTGTAGGATCACCGGCAAGATCACCTGCTGCATCCCGAGTAGCACGGACCCATCGTGGAAGTTGAGGATCCTGAGAAGGTGGGGGAGGATTATCATCCTCACTTTCATCATCTGAAGAAGAAATGTTTTCAAAAGTAGAAGAGATAGAAAGAGGTGGCACATCCGCCGGACTAGGCTCGCAGGCCGATTTATTTTCATCAAACTTTACATCTCTTCTAATGATAACATTTTTGGACTTAAATGGAATAAGTCTATAACCTTTTACATCTTCAGAATATCCAACAAAAGTACATTTCTCACTCTTAGGTTCTAAAGCTTTATGCTTTTCATCTGGAATATGGGCCCATGCTTCACTTCCAAACACACGAAAGTGACTTACATCTGGTTTAATGGAACTCCAAGCTTCTTCTGGAGTGATATTCTCTAGAACCTTAGTAGCAGTGCGATTGATTATATAATTTGCACAATTAATTGCTTCGGCCCAAAAACTAAGACTGAGTCCTTTAGATTGCAGCATACAATTAGCCATTTCCTTTAAGGTGCGATTTTTCCTTTCAACTACAACATTTTGTTGTGGAGTGTATGGAACAGTATGTTGCATTTGAATTCCATTTTTGGTGCAAAAGTTGATGAATGTGTTTTTAACATATTCTCCACCATTATGTTAGGCCCCTATACTACTAGTGTAACCCCTCATTGTTATTAGTATAACCCACTTATTATATTGATGTACCCATGTAGTGCCCATATTGTTACTATTATGCCACATAGAAGCCCACCATTGTTATTGTTGTGCCCTACAATATTATTGTTATGTAGGCTTTGATTGTATTGGGACCACTTAGACTCCTATATATAGAAAGGAGGTATTTTCATTTGTATCATCCAAGAATTATTCATTTATGTAATGTAAAGGAGGTTTCCCCCTCGAAGAGGCTGAATTCTAAGGCGTGGATCTCTCCTTTCTATCTTTTTGTGAGCTGGTTCCATAACATTTGGTATGAGAGCTTTGGATTCTAGGGTTTCGCTGCTACAAACAGGTCATTGTGGAATTTTCGCTATAACTTTTTTTCTATGACGTTTCAGAAGTCGCAAAAAAAAACCCATTTGAGAAGAATTGGCGCTGAACCTCGGGTCCGCATTTCAGATCTTTTTGCGCAATATTTTCGGAGATATGATCTGCGGAAGTTTGTCTTTTTGCAGACTCCTGAATTACACTCAAAACAGGTGACCTGGGGAAAATCATCATAACTTTCTTTCTGAGCATCGGATTGAAATTTTGTAAGAAGGTACAGAAAGAGGACGGACTGTAGTTTCTGTTTATATATTTTTCAGAGTCAAAGGTTGAAACAGTGACACGTGACACTTCATACAAGTTCGCTCTACTGAACTAGTCTATAATCAGGTCACTGCGGGAGATTGTGCATAATGTTTTCTTGGAGAATCCAATTTGGATCAGACTTGTGGCATTGGAAAGACGACACAGAGGGCTACTACACATCACAAGTTCAGAACTTAAAGATCCGAAAGTACAGAGTTACAATTGTTTCAAGGTAGAGCTCATAAAATCAAGAAAAAGCAAGATGAGGAAGTTTGATGGCAAGGATCCGGTAAATTGGATACTTCAGATGGAGCAATATTTTGATATACATGGTGTACAATTGTTACAAAAGGTATGTATTGCATCTTCATATTTAGAACCAGATCAATTTTTATGGTACAAAGGGCTTTGTTCTCGTAAAAAACTTGTTACGTGGTCAATTTTCACGGAGGAAATGATAGCACATTATGAGGATATAAAGAGCAACACCTTCTTTAGAGCAACACCACAACAATTGGAAAGAGTAAAAGGGATTTGTGACATAATGGAAAGCAAAATTATGGAAACCAGGAAGCATACCCCTCACAACTATAAAGATGGAAGTGTTGTTTCTCCCAGCCTTCCACAACCTACGAGGGTTACACCACAACAATTGGAAGAAAAAAGAGAAAAAGGGCTTTGTTACAATTGTGATAGCAAATGCACTAAAGGTCATAGGTGTGCTGAGAAGAAATTATTTTACATAGAATATGAAGAGGAGGAAGAAAAGGATCAAGAAACATCAAAAGAAGAGGATATACGTCAGGACACCACCCCAGAGAAAGAAGAAATGAATCAGACCATATCTTGTAAAGCATTGGCAAGAATTACCACTCCTCAAACTCTCAAGATAGAAGGACATATCAAGAAGAAAAAGGTGCAAGAAGTGAAAGATCACATCGAGAAAGAAGAAATGAATCCAACCATATCTTGTAATTCAATGGATAAAATTACCACTCCTCAAACTATCAAGAGAGAAGGACACATCAAGAAGAAAAATGTTCAAGAAGTGAAAGATCACATCGAGCATCAAGAAATGAATCTGACCATATCTTGTAAAGGACTGGAAGAAATTACCACTCCTCAAAAGATAGAAGGACATATCAAGAAGAAAAAGGTTCAAGTAGAGAAAGATCATATCGAGCATCAACAACAAGTTCTCCAACTTTTAAAGGATAACGCCACTTCGGTGCAAAATCAAATGAAACAACAGGTAGATCAACATCGTAGTGAAAAATATTTTGATGTGAGTGATTGGGTATTTTTACTGCTACATCTCAAGCAAGCTATTTATGAGAAGGAAATGTTGGCAATACTACATGCACTTAAAAAATGGCGACCTTACCGAATGGGAAGACGCTTCAAGGATGAGGATGTGGAAGCATTGTTTTGTGCTATTTATATTATCCAACCAAATTGGATAAACGAAGCAACGGATGAATGGAAGAAGAACGAAGAATTATGGCCACTTATTCAAAAGTTGCAAAAGATCCCAATTCAAGCAATATTGCCAGAAATTGAAGAGGAAGGAAAAATCATATTGGAACCTGGAGCAGTCACAGAAACAAGAACCCGACAGCTACGAAATCGATCAATTTCAGAGTATCTCATCAAGTGGAAGAACTTACCCGCTGAATATTCCACATGGGAGGACAAGAATTTTATATAGAAGCATCAAGAACTACTCAAGCGTTGAGGACAACGCTTTTTGAAGGAGAGGGGCATGTTAGGCCCCTATACTACTAGTGTAACCCCTCATTGTTATTAGTATAACCCACTTATTATATTGATGTACCCATGTAGTGCCCATATTGTTACTATTATGCCACATAGAAGCCCATCATTGTTACTGTTGTGCCCTACAATATTATTGTTATGTAGGCTTTGATTGTATTGGGACCACTTAGACTCCTATATATAGAAAGGAGGTATTTTCATTTGTATCATCCAAGAATTATTCATTTATGTAATGTAAAGGAGGTTGCCCCCTCGAAGAGGCTGAATTCTAAGGCGTGGATCTCTCTTTTCTATCTTTTTGTGAGCTGGTTTCATAACACATTATCAGTTCTTAGCTTAAGAATTTGATGTCCAGATTGTTTTTCAACAAAGGCTTTGAAGGCCAAAAAGGTGTTAAATACTTCGCTCTTGAGTTTTAAGAAGTATACCCAAGTGCGTCTGGAGAAATCATCAATGAAAGTTAAGAAGTACTTGCAGCCAGAGAATGAAGCAACACACCAGTATTTTTGATGTGGTTAAAACCCTCAAAGTGCAAGGAGGGAAACAGTCCACGGCCTGTCCCAACGTGGGTACTACAGGCAATTTATTAATCAAAGAATGAAAATTTACATAAGCTTCTCTCATGCACGGATTACCCGAACAATGACCCTCCATGCGCTTTAAATAGAACTCATGGACCAATCGAGTGTCAAGCCACGGATCAAGTGTCGGTAATACCGAGGTGAGAGTGAACCGTCGGATCACTACATATCGTGACTGTCGGATTGTAAGTTACAAAATGTACAACGGTAAAGAAACACACTTTACCTAACTCTAACCTAACTCTATACTAGACCAAGTTGAACTTAACTATATCCTATGTGTCGGAATATCCTAACACTTGTTAGGTCAAAAGAAAATGCTAAATCATGATTATGTCTCAAACGTGACGTCTATTTCTGTATAAATTTATTTGTAGATCTGAAATTGCGCAAAATTTACCCAATCACAAGACTCAAATATGCATCTACTCTACTACTCCACGAAATTCAATTCACAATTTAGAACACATATCATAGACATGCATCAAGAAATAACACACATACACAAAGATTTATCTAGGGGAAAGAAATTGCTCAAAACCCCTTTGTATATGTATTGAATTAATCAAAGAATGGATATGAATACATATGCTTGCTCAAGCCTGAGCACAACATGCAAGTATAGAGTATCTCCCTCTACCTAACTTACTAAATATGGCCAACGCTTAGCCATTTTTCAAGGCATCCAAGCTCCTATTTCCTTGCATTGTTCCTTGAGGAATTAGGCCCCTATTAATTAGGAATTTCCTCAATTGGATTGCGCAATTCTTTTAGGTGGATCCTCTGGCTGCATGCACCACCTGTACACATTGGAATATTCTACAACTGATAGTACACTACCTTGGAACCTCCGCCTCAACTAGGTAACTAGAATTATCTGCACGCATTAATTATTTTGGGTTGATTGATCAGTTAAATGGATGATCAATGAGTGTGAATGAAGTCGCACTACAAAACTTGACCTTCCACTAGTTCCTCTAACAGTTAGAACTAGTTTAACTCGAAATAACTCAATTTAACTGATTTAGATTGCTAGAAATTAGCAATCAATCATTCATAATTGAACTCAAGTCTTCCAGATCAAATTAGCTAACTTAACTCGGTGACACAAGCCATGTCACTCAATTTAACTCATCCAAGTTTTTTGCTGAAATGGAAATTCAAATTTTCTCTAGTTTAACCAAGGCAAATCAAACTGATATTTTCTTACTGCATTTTCAACAATTTCAGTACCTTAATTACCTAGTTTGTTTGCTTCCCCTATAAATATGAATAAATTTGACATGTTCAAAGATTTAATTTCTTATTTATTCTTGTAATAAGTTTATTGAACAACATTGAAATTCCTTACATGAATTCATTTTACTATATTCTTTTCTAAAATTGAAAAAATAAAATTCATTCAAATGAAATAGTATTCCAGATTTTAGGGTTGTCACCTATAGGTTAATTTGAAAAAACTTACCAATGTTTATTGGAGATTATATATATATATCTATATATATATATATATATATATATATATATATATATATATATATATATATATATATATATATATATATATATATATATATATATATATATATATATATATATATATATATATATATATATATCTTTGTAATATAATATAGATAAATGAATATTCTAGGGAGATATACTTGGAAGTAATGTTTCCATGTGTATTACAGGTTATCATTTTGAGTCCCAAGGTGTTTATCTAGAAGTTTTTGTTTCCTATGTCTATGAGTTGTAGTTGTGTCATGTATGAGTCATAGATCCACTTTCTTAGGATCTAGATTTGTTGAAGTTAGTGATCTATTTACTATATATGTAACCATTGTGATCAATCAAAAATTTAAGTGACTTGTGTGTAACAAATTGTTCTCTATCTCATTTTTTGAGTTGGTATCAAAATTGGTTCAACCTTGAATCTCTCACGAGATGGGTTGAGATCATGTAATTTTAGACATGATACTCTTATGTACATATACTATAGTAGGAGACTGCAATATTTTTTTTTTTTTTTCATTTTAGAGTCTGTGTGTTTAGAACCCATTGTTTTGGTTTTGCTACATTAATGGAAAGAGTCATTAAACAAAGAGGAAATATTGCTTCCTGTGTGAATAAAAGATAACCCACACTTATCTCTATGTGGTTGTGACGCTGCAATGTAAAGGAGAAATAGTTGTTGTGCAAATAATGCAAGGGAGAATCTCGTTCCATGTCAACCTGCCTGAATCTAATCTTTC
Organism: Pinus tabuliformis; assembly: GCA_031772625.1. Taxonomy (NCBI): domain Eukaryota; kingdom Viridiplantae; phylum Streptophyta; class Pinopsida; order Pinales; family Pinaceae; genus Pinus; species Pinus tabuliformis. Next base: position 86,101,052 of record CM062819.1, on the reverse strand, counting down.
TAGAGAAGAAAGTTGTGGAGAGAGACAGTAAAAGAAAAGTGCTCTTAGTTGTTGATCTGCATGTTCTTGATACAATTTACAACACATTAAGCATGATTTGTTGCACTACCTATCTAAATATTACCTTATCTAACATTGGGGATCCTAGAGCATGTTGATGGGCCATTTCCTTATAATAGATCTAGGGAGTCTATGTTTTATGATAAAAATTATGGTTATAAAAACCTTAGATCTATAATGTCAATGTCGAGATCTGTTACAATCTGTGTGTGATGGAATGGATCCTCCTTTAACAATGAGGGACCAACCTGGCATGAAAATCACAATGGGTTGCAATAGAAGAAGCATTATAATCATTGGATTTTGATTGCTCTGCACAAGCGATACATTTGGAAATCCTATGCCTCTACTAAGAATTTATTTTGCATTATTTGCAGTCCCTTTGATTTCAATAGTAGTTTTCTAATTTAAAGTATTGATTTCTTTTAGTATTTTTTATTGTGTTGTAATGGCAGTGATATCAGTACTCCTTCTCCAAATCACACATGGAAGAAAGACATCTGATTATTCAATGTTATGGTTTTTGCATCTATGATATTTTACAAATGATGAAGAACCTTTCAATGAACAGAGTAACATAACTAACTCAGTAGTTCTGGAAACCCCACGAACAAAATATTTATTTAATTATGACTATGGGTTGTTATAAGTCTGAAGCCCCAGTGACAGGATTTTTTGTGTGTCTAGGAAAATGGGTTGATGATACTTAACATAAGCCGGAAGCCCTCATTTCATGAACATTAGTCCTTATGTTTGTGTATTTAAGAGGCCAAGTTGTTTGGTTGACTTCTAAATACATTTGGTATCCATACTTCTTTCCTATAAACTTACGAATAGTTGAAATTTAAGTATCCGAATGAATGATAGTTAGAGGCGATTATATTTTAAATGGAGGTCAAATGGTATCTCGAACTTGTGATGGTGAACAAAGAGTGGTGTCTACAAGATTCCAAATAAGGTGTAAGTGCTAATGAACACCCACAAGATAAAATATCAGTGTTGTAATTTGTGATTTGACATGTAATAATTAAGGGAGGGACTTGGAAGTAATTTTTCCATGTGAATTGCAAGTTTTCATTATGAGTCCCGAGGCGTTAATCTAGGAGTTGTTGTTTTTTATGTTTATGAGTTGTAGTTTTGTCATGTCCAAGTCATGGATCCACTTTCTTAGGACGAGTGATCTATATAATATATATGTAACCATTGTGATCAATCAAAAAATTAAGTGATTTGTGTGTAACAAAATATTTTGTATCTCATTTTTCTTAGTGATATTGACAAAGCAAGAAAAATATATTTACTGCAAATTTGTTTATAAATCATTATCTGATTTATATAAAAACTAATTCTTTTATGATGCAAGGGAAATAATAAGAAATTTTTTAAAACATGATGGGTGGAAGGATTTGGTCGGAAGAAATTACAAAGAAATAATATACTTTGTATATTTAAGAAGAAGAGTAATTAACTTTAATATTAGGGTTTTTTTTACAGAAGGTTATGGAAATAAAATGGGAAACTAACTCTCATGAAGATAAAAAAGGTTGTAAATTACCAAAGCTATGGAGGAGCTTTGGAGGAGAAAGGAAACTTATGTTGAAACAATTCCAAAACACATGTTGTGTGAATCAAATTCTATGACTAAGTAACTTATTCATGCAATTTTCATATATAGTATTCTCTTTCATCAATTATTATGCTATTTTTATATTTTTATATTCTAGTAATATAGAATGATTTAAATAAGTTTACATGATTATATGATAAAGCATTCTAAGATTACTTGATTTTTTTCTTCCTTATAGATATATACTATCTGAAGCATATGAGTCATGATATAGAACTAATTGATTGCAGGTTGAATTTACTAATGCGTGCCATTGATAATTCAATTACAGCTTTCATGGGAGATATAATTACATACTAGTGATAAGTGTTTATTTAATTTTTTTGTGTGTTCATATTATTATATCTTGGTGCTTGTTAATGATTTGATAGTTGACACAATCATCATTATTTTGCTGCAGTTATTACTTGAATTATTTATATTCAGATATATACTATGTAAGGCTTTTAATTCAAGGTATTCACTTATCTTGTTGTACGTCTAAATATATTCCTACATGATATTGATTTATTTGATTACACTTAATATGGTAAACATAATTTATTACCAATTATATGTGTGTTATTTTAAACTTATTATTATCTTTAATTTTTTTCTTATTTATGTTATGGTCTTTTTGTTATTTTATTGGAATACTATTTATCTTTATTGCATTCTTTGAGTTTAAATTAGATTCATGGATTGTATATTTTACATAAGTTTCTTTCGCTTTAAAGGTTAATCACTCATTTAAAAGAAAAAAAATATACCTTTATGGATATTGTAGCTATATTTATTTGCTATTATAGAAAATCTATATAAATAATATTATATACAAGGAATAACCCTTGTGGTTGGAGAAGGTCGGTCTCAGAGCTAATGCGGGAGTATCATTAGATCCTCATTGGATGCCTTAGGGATGTTTCTTGTCACCAAGAACAATGTGAGAACCAATAGAAGGCCAAAAATGAAGAAATATGACCAAGAAGGACAAACACACGGTAAGTTTTCTCTGACGCCAAATGTAATGGATGGGAGCCATGGTTGCAAATATGCACATTTACAATGTGAACAACAAAATTTCAGAGTATTTTGTGTATAAGCTAGAATTGCCTATTCTTCAATCAATTTCCCTACCACACTCAGGGCCTCACCAAGTCCTCCTCTCTCCATCATCTATGTAGTACTCTATCACCGATTAAAGTAACTTAGATCATTCCTATTTAAAGTAAATCATACTTGACAAACCAACCTTCTCTTTAATGTCTGACAGCTAGCACAAAGTCAGGTTGATGATGATTTCCAATGAAAAAGGCTCAAAGTTTGTTGCATTGGACAAAAATAGTTCCATATTAATCTACAGTGTTTGAGAGTGATCTTAATATACAATTTGTTGAACTGATTTTAACATGAAGGAAAATCTAGCAAAGCTAGGTGTCTGAGAAGTAATATTTTTTCGCTGATCATACTGCTTCACAAAAATAACTAGTATGGAAAATGAATGTGTTTCAATATTCTAATGGTGGTAATGTTGAAAAGTACATCCAAACTACTAGATGGGGAAGTCTGACGTCAAGTGGCTGTTTTCAAGGTTATTAGTGGGTTAACATACAACCCTTCTTGTTTTGAATAATAATATCAAGTGATAAACAATTTTAAGATAAAAGGGGGTTTTATTAGTCGAGTAGGAACTATAGATTCCGTGGTCAAACACCCTTTACCATGTATTATCTTATGAAATCTTTCTGAATTTAATAAAAGTTTTCTTAAAATGTTTATTAATTTCATTTTTCCTAAAATTAAAAATTATATTTCTAATTTTTAAAATTCTTAATTTTAATTTTTGATTGGCTCAATGAATATTAATGTGACATAATGTCCCTGGTGGAACGGGATTTAATTTCAATATTTTTCATACATCAAGAAATTATTTTAAAATAACATAAAAAACAAATTATTTATTGGTTGTTGTAAGGGAGTTGACACTATCGGCCATCATTGTCATGATTGATTTGGAGTGGACAATTATCATTGCATTCTATGGCTTGTGATAGTCCCCAATTTCTAAACTAACTCATAACTCAGCTCCAGGTTGTTTAAATCTTAATACACATTCCTTCTTTTTAACCTCTTTCTACCAACTCATCTTGAGGGCGCTTGGTTTCACTTGAATTTCCAATTATTGCCAGATACTCCACACAAGGCACTTAATAATATCAGACTTACTTATGATATCTAGACAAATTTGAATGCTATTTGTTTCACTATAGCCTGAATATATTTCATATCGATCTAGTACCTCCGAGATCCAAATTGTATTGTACCTTCATTGTGCCTAGATATATGTTGTGAGGACGATGTTCTTTTAATAGTTGAGTTATATCTAATATTTGAGACACAGATGGCACATGTAAAACCTCTTATTTCTTATATTTTGCATAACGAGCATATTTTACATAAAATATGGTATATCTTTCCTCTGTATAATTACAATGGGGCCCACAGGATGTTTGATCCGTTCTGGAGTAATTTGATGGTTCAGAATAAATAGCAAGTTCTCAGTTTAACACAAAACTAGATGTATGAACTTGTTTGAAGGCCATAGCAGGCTAGATTTTCCTGAGGATGAATTGGTTTCGATTCGCTGGAGACTGGGATTTGAATTGATCCATATGTTCTACACTAAATTGTGCCAAATTTCTTATGAATGTTAGTTGTGTGGGATATTTGGTGCTCCCTTCAACAACATAAACTATGTTTGATCTTCATGGTATTTGCTTGAATTGACAACAACTTAGTTACTTCATTTGGCAAAGATTGTTGGCCTTGATTATGTGTTTGTTTCAGACTTATAGCTTTCGCCACACCTTGAAACTTGGACAAGTTTTCACCTTATTCACTCTTGTCTCAAACCAATATGGTATCTACTACACCTTGTATGCCAATTGACTTCTCATTTTGATTCTTTCAGGCTATATTGTACACAAGATATTGACTTACAACTATATAATTCCCTTTCCTGAGGCGTCGAACCTTAATCAAAACATAAGTATTCATAAAATATGATATACCTTGTCTCTTTACACTTGATATGTGACCCATAGGATGTTTGATCCACTCTGGGGTAATCCAATGGTCCTATGATTGCTGCTACAACACCCTCCAAAAATTTTACTACATTTAAATTTTGGAGCCTACTTCACTATCATATCTAGTGTCACCTTAGTTGTTAAGTGTCGTTTCAAGTCATTATATATGTTTCAAGTTTTCTTGATCATCCTAATGTGTCATCGCATTGATTAGAACATTTATTTCATCTCATGGTAATAACACCTTTGTTGTTGTAAAATGACACTTTTGGTCGCAGTCACACATACTCTATTTGTTGTCTTTGGGGAATGTACATAAAGTGTCGTTTTGATGTCTATTTGCCATTGTTCAGGTTTTTCTAAGTTTTTTTTATGATTTTGTATGTGTCACAATGATCTAATGTCTAAACTCATTATGTTTGTGCCTCTTTCTATCCTCCATACTTAGACAAATTTTGGTTGCAAATTGAACTTGTCGAGGATAGGAGTGCAAAAGCACAATCCCAAGCCTCGAGCGGGAATCATTCGTTTCTCAGAAGTGAAACCTGTGCCCCCAAGGGCACATAGAACACTTCTTAATCATGTTTCCCCTTCCTTGTTCAAAAATGAGCCCTTTAGAAACCAGGTCTTCCTTTGAGTGTGTTGTAGCCAGTTCTTATCAAGTGAAAATAATGCGGGTCTTTCAAGTGAAATTCATGGAATGATGGCACTAAATTCCTAAATGGTTTGTTTCCTTGCCAATAAAGACAATATTTTTGGAGTTTGAGATATTATATAACAAAAAATTAATAATTTTGTTTTCAAGAAATTTTATTTTTCCAAAAAAAATAAAAAAATTATAAGCATTTCTATGCTTCTCTATGTTCTCGACCTATTAAGGATTCTAGGTTAGGATCTCTTTTTATAATAATTTATATGCTTCTCTATGTTCTCGACATATTAAGGATTCTAGGCTAGGATTTCTTTTATAAGCATTTCTATGCTTCTTTATGTTCTTGACCTATTAAGGGTTCTAGGTCAGGATTTCTTTTTATAAGCATTTCTACGCTTCTTTATGTTCTCGACCTATTAGGGATTCTAGGTTAGGATATCTTTGTATAAGCATTTCTATGCTTCTCTATGTTCTCAACCTATTAAGGTTATTGTGATTTCTTCATGTAGAAAGGCTACACTTCTCGATGTGATTGACCTATTAAGGATTCTAGGTCAGGTTATTGAGCTTTCTTCATGTAGTAAGGATTCTAGGTCAGGATTTCTTTTTATAAGCATTTTTCTCCAAGGCTATGCTTCTTTATGTTCTCAACCTATTAAGGATTCTAGGTCATGTTATTGATCTTTCTTCATGTCGTAAGGATTCTAGGTTCAGAACCAATCTCCAAGTCACAAATCTATTAAGGATTCTAAGTTTGGATTTATTTTTATAAGCATTTCTACGCTTCTCTACATTCTCCTTTCTTCATTAAGCAAGGATTCTAGGTTCAAAACCAATCTCCAAGTCACAAAAATTTTCTTCATGTAGTAAGGATTCTAGGTTCAGAACCAATATCCAAGTCACAAACCTATTAAGGATTCTAGGTCACTATTTCTTCATGATTTATTTTTATAAGAATTTCTACGCTTCTCTATGTTATCCAAGTCACAAGCCTATTTTTATGATAATTTCTACTTCTCCAAGTCACAAACCTATTAAGGATTCTAGGTCGGGATTTCTTTTTATAAAAATTTCTATGATTCTCTATGTTCTCGACCTATTAAAGTTATTGAGCTTTCTTCATGTAGAAATGTTTCTAGGTTCAAACCTACTAAGGATTCTAGGTCAAGATTTCTTTTTATAATCATTTCTAAGCTTCTCTATTTTCTCAACCTATTAAACCTAGTTTTATAAGAATTTCTACTTCTCCAAGTCATAAACCTATGAAGGATTCTAGGTCGGGATTTTTTTTATAATCATTTCAACGCTTCTCTATGTTCTCGACCTATCAAGGTTATTGAGCTTTCTTCATGTAGAAAGGATTCTAGGTTCAAACCTATTAAGGATTCTAGGTCAGGATTTCTTTTTATAAGCATTTCTATGCTTCTCTATGTTCTCGACCTATTAAGGTTTTTGAGCTTTCTTCATGTAGAAATGATTCTAGGTTCTCAGTTTAGAAGTATTCAAGGTTCAGGCCCAATCTCCAAGTCACAAACCAGGTATGTTCTCGACCCCAAGGTTCACGTTCAATCTCCAAGTCACAAACCAAGTATGTTCTTGACCTATTAAGGTTATCAATCTTTCTTATAGGTCAGGATTTATTTTTATAAGCATTTCTATGCTTCTCTATGTTCTTGACCTATTAAGGATATTGACCTATTAAGGTTATTGAGATTTCTTCATGTAGAAAGGATTCAAGTTTCTCAGTTTAGACGGATTCAAGGTTTAGGTCCAATCTCAAAGTCACAAACCAAGTATGTTGTCGACCTCAAGGTTCAGGTCCAATCTCCAAGTTACAGATTCAAGGTACAGGCCTGATCTCCAAGTCACAAACCAAGTATGTTCTCGACCTCAAGGTTCAAGCCCAATATCCAAGTCACAAACCAAGTATGTTCTCGACCTCAAGGTTCAAGCCCAATCTCCAAGTCACAAACCAAGTATGTTCTTGACCTATTAAGGTTATTGAGCTTTCTTCATGTAGAAAGGATTCTAGGTTCTCAGTTTATAAGGATAGAAACCAAGTATGTTCTTGACCTATTAAGGTTATTGAGATGTATTCATGTATAAATGATTCTTGGTTCTCAGTTTATAAGGATATGTTCAAGCCTAATCTCCAAGTTGTGTTTCTAGGTTCTCAATTTAGAAGGATAGAAGCCAAGTATGTTCTCGGCCTATTATGGTTATTGAGCTTTCTTCATATAGAAAGGATTCTAGGTTTTCAGTTTGTTAAGATTTCTTCATGTAGAAAGGATTCTAGGTTCTTAGTTTAGAAGGATAGGTTCAGGCCCAAGAAGGATATTTTTTTCATGTAAAAAGTATTCTAGGTTCTCAGTTTGGAAGGATAGGTTCAGGCCCAATCTCCAAGTTGGTGGGCCCCAGTATTGCAGCAATAATGCTGCAACTCCTGGGACTCCCTTCTTTACTTTTATCAACCCGGTAGTTCGTAACAAACTTGGAAGCGACGGTGATGTATGCACAAGTACTAGCTCTTATCGCCGCTGTCACTTGATCAACTGGCACAAGTCCGCTAGGAGCTTAAGCCAACTTCTATGAGCTCTTAGAAGAAGCTTTTTAACTGATGGATGAAAGCTAACTCAAAGGAGGCTAGTCTACTTGCAGAAAGAAACTGAAAGCAGAAAGGAAATGCAAACCCTAACAAACCCTAGTTTTACCGACTAACCCTACTGGTGCAAGAAAAATGATGAAAGCTATAGAAAGGAATGCCATTGACTCTTAGAAAGGTAAAATTCATGTGACTAAGCTATTTCTGAATTGAAATCTGAAAAGAAACATCTTTTTGTATTTTTGAGTAAGTTGACAAAATTATTGTGCATGTGCTTTAACTGTTTTTGACTATGCAAAGGTGGATCGGTGAAAGGAAATGCTTGCAGGAGGTTTGGAAGGTTAGAAGAGGTCCTAAGGGGTCCCTATCACCCTTCCAAAGAGTTTCACAGTGATCAGATCTCAAGAAACCGCTTTCGTGAGCTTCTAGAGGAAGTCTGCAGGGGTTCTACAGGATGTTCTGAAAAGAGGATTTTGGAGGGTTGATGGAGGAGAATCGGTGGGAAAGTGGAAATGGAGGTTGGATAAGGATGTTAAGGGGTCGAGGACCTGGTGAATGAGGCTAAGGAGCGATTGGATTCATTCGAAGATGGAGGGAGCAATGATTCACAGGAATGTAGAAATTAGGGCAAAGGGAGAAAACATAGCAAATGAGAGGCAAGAATCTAAGTTGGAGGATGAAGCAGGTTGCATGGATGGGGTAAAGGTAGGAGAGGAGGTTTCACAGGCACTCTGCACGTGATTTTTCAAAACTAACCAACAACTATGAAAACCAAAGATCTAGTTGCTTTAACCTAATCTGACCTAAATAACAACAAAGAAAATGAACAACAGTTTATTTGCAACGAAATAATGTGAAATAGCTATGCAAACTAAGCAATCATGAACCTGAGCATGTAACCACAACTGGTATCAACTTCTGCGAATGAGAATCTAACACTAATAATTGCATGATGAAGCAAAGACAGTGTTTTTGTGGCAGCAAGGACACCTTGGTCTCAACTCATGGTCCCAAGGAGGGAGAGGTGAGATCAGGGGTTGCTTGGTAGCCATTTTTGAATATCTTTTCTATTACCACCCTATTAAATCAACTTAAAACATGAGCAACTATTTCTATTAGCAAAAATGAACTAAATGACCAAACAAGATTGTATTCTAAATAACAGATTTTATTCTAAGAATGCAGCAAAAACACATAAAAGTAAACAAAGGAGGTACTGGGCACTTGGGTTGGGCCCAACCCTAAGAGCTACAGCCTCCTAAGAGAGATTAGAGCTGGCGCACAGCTGGATTCATCTTTATTGAGAAAGAAATAAAGTTACATCAAAACTGTCCACAAGGGAAAGCTTGAAAGTGTGCTGAAATGCAGAGCTAATCTAATGCCTAAAAAAATGACTAAAAGAATGACTAAAATTGAACTACAAACTAGCTAACTTCTGCCTGCAAAGTGACTAACTGAAATGAGGCCCTAAGCCTTCTTATTTATACAAATTGAGGACCCCAACAACCCTCCTAAACTTTAGGAGCTCGACTGCCAAAACTTGTAGTTAACAACAACTTTACTAGCTCTTGCTCAGTTGCCCTTGTGATAATCGATTTGGTGGCCCTTGAACTCCGAGCTGATGGTGGAGAATTTGAGGTAAGGGCCCATAAATGAAGGGGACACCTTCCTACAAATCCTCTCCCTTGTTCTTCCACGAATTTGGCTGCCAAGTACTCATTAAAACCATTGATTTTGTCTCAAAATTTACCAAAAAACTGCACAAAGCACCCATTAGACTTGTTGGCATAATGACTAACCCAATTCACTCTATTAGCATAAATATAATAAAAAACATGCAATAAACTAATGAGAATGGTGTATTAAGTCGAATTAGGAGGATAAATGAACCCATATAATTATCCATTTTTGGGGCTCATCACAAGTCACAACATTCTTCATTTAGAAAGGATTCTAGATTCTTAGTAAGTCACAACTTCTTCATGTAGAAAGGATTCTAGGTTCTCAATAAGTCACAACTTTCTTCATGTAGAAAGGATTCTAGTTTTTGAGTTTAGAAGGATAGGTTCAAGCCTAATCTCTAAGTCACAAACCAAGTACAAAGGATTCTAGGTTTTTAGTAAGTCACAACTTTCTTCATGTAGAAAGGATTCTATGTTCTTACATTAGAAGGATAGGTTTAGACCCAAACTCCAAGTCACAAACCAAGTACAAAGGATTCTACGTTCTCATTAAGTCATAACTTTCTTCATGTAGAAAGGATTCTAGGTTCTCAATTTAGAAGGATAGGTTCAGGCCCAATCTCCAAGTCACAAACCAAGTATAGAATCTCCACGTATTTCTTCATGTAGAAAGGATTCTAGGTTCTAAACTTATGTAGAAAGGATTCTAGGTTCTCAGTTTAGAAGGATAGGTTCAGGCCCAATCTCCAAGTCACAAACCAAGTATAGAATCTCCAAGTCTTTCTTCATGTAGAAAGGATTCTAGGTTCTCAGTTTAGAAGGATAGGTTCAGGGAAAATCTCCAAGTCACAAACAAAGTATAGAATCTCCATGTCACAATAGGGAAAATTTTAGGGGCTAATATTCGTAGATGGGATAATTTTCCATGCTCTTTCCAAAAAAAAAGATTCTCCATTTCCCATATTTTCCTAAAAATGATTCGCCCAAATTTTAAAAGAAAAAAACATTTTATCTTAAAAATCGCTAATATTTTATAGAGACTACATGAAATCATTAGAAGTTTGAATTATTTTACTAAAATATCACCAAGTTTTTTATATTTTGCATATTATGGATTAGTAAGATTCGTGAAGGCTTATAATATTCAAGATAAATTTCCATCCTTAAAATTTTCCCTGAGTCACAAAAAATTCTAGGTTTTCTAAATCTCTAAGTCTTTCTTCATGTAGAAAGGATTCTAGGTTCTCAGTTTAGAAAACCAAGTATAGAATCTCCAAGTCACAAACAATTCTAGTTTCTCAGTTTAGAAGGATAGGTTCATGCCCAATCTTCGAGTCACAAACCAAGTATAGAATCTAAATAGGTTCAGACCAAATCTCTAAGTCACAAACAAAGTATAAAATCTCCAAGTCACAAACAATTCTAGGTTTTGAGTTTAGAAGGATAGGCTGAGGCCCAATCTCCAAGTCACAAACCAAATATAGAATCTCCAAGTATCCAAGTCACAAACCAATTATAGAATCCCCAAGTCACAAGGTTCAAGCCCAGTCTCCAAATCACAAACCAAGTACAGAATCTCCAAGTCACAAACCAAGTACAGAAACCAAATATAAAATTCAATCACAAACCAAGTACAGAACTCAATCAATGAATCTCCAAGTCACATATGAAAGGAAACCAAGTATAGAATCTCCGAGTCACAAACCAAGTATAGAAGTTAAGCAATGTCAAGGTTGGATGCCATATGAAAGGTGACCAAGTATCAAGTATAGAAGTCAATCAAAGTCAAGGTTGGAGGCCATATGAAAGGCAACCAAGTATAGAAGTCAATCAAGGTTGTATCTCCAAGTCACATATGAAAGGCAACCACATATAAAATCTCCAAGTCACAAACCAAGTATAGAGTCAATTAAAGGCTACCAAGTATAGAATCTCCAAGTCACAAACCAAGTATAGAAGTCAATCAAAGGTGACCAAGTATAGAATCTCCAAGTTACAAACCAAGTATAGAAGTCAATCAAAGGTGACCAAGTATGGAATCTCCAAGTCACAAACCAAGTATAGAAATCAATCAAGGTTGGAGGCCATATGAAAGGCAACCAAGTATAGAAGTCAATCAAGGTTGGATCTCCAAGTCCCAAACCAAGTATAGAAGTCAATCAAGGTTGGATGCCATATAAAAGGCGACCAAGGTTGGATATCCAAGTCACAAACCAAGTATAGAAGTCAATCAAGGTTGGAGGTTGTTGGATCTCCAAGTCACAAACCAAGTATAGAAGTCAATCAAGGTTGGAGGCCATATAAAAGAAAGTATCCAAGTATAGAAGTCAATCAACGTTGGAGGTCATTCGATCTCCAAGTCACAAACCAAGTATAGAATTCAATCAAGGTTGGAGGCCATATAAAATGCGACCAATTATAGAAGTCAATCAAGGTTGGATCTCCAAGTCAAAAACCAAGTATCCAAGTCACAAACCAAGTATAGATCTCCAAGTCACAAACCAAGTATAGATCTCCAAGTCACCAACCAAGTATAGATCTCCAAGTCACAAACCAAGTATCCAAGTATCAAGGTTGGAGGCCATATGAAAGGAGACCAACTATAAACCAAGTATCCAAGTCACAAACCAAGTATAGATCTCCAAGTCACAAGCCAAGTATCCAAGTATCAAGGTTGGAGGCCATATGAAAGGCATCAAGGTTGGCGGCCATATGAAAGGCGACCAAGTATAGAAGTCAATAGAAGTCAATCAAGGTTGGAGGCCATATGGAAGGCCACCAAGTAGGTTGGAGGCCATATGAGAGGCAATCAAGTATAGAACACCCAAGTATAGAATTCAATCAAGGTTGGGGGCCATATGAAAGGTGACCAAGTATAGAAGTCAATAAAACCAAGTATAGAAGTCAATAAATGTTGGAGGCCATATGAAAGGTGACCAAGTATAGAAGTCAATCAAGGTTCGATATCCAAGTCACAAACTATGTATAGAAGTAAATCAATGTTGGAGGCCATATGAAAGGTAATCAAACCAAGTATAGAAGTCAATCAAGGTTGGAGGCCATATGAAAGGTGACCAAGTATAGAATTCAATCAAGGTTGGATCTCCAAGTCACAAACCATGGAGGCCATATGAAATATGACCAAGTATAGAAGTTAATCAAGGTTGGCCAGTCAAGGTTGGAGGACATATGAAAGGTGACCAAGTATAGAAGTCAATCAAGGTTGGATCTCCAAGTCACAAATCAAGTATAGAAGTCAATCAAGGTTGGAGGCCATATGAAAGGTGGCCAAGTATAGAAGTCAAACAAAGTATAGAAGTCATTCACGGTCGGAGGCCATATGAAAGGTAAGCAAGTATAGAAGTGAATCAAGGTTGGATTCCATATGAAAATCAAGGTTGGTCAATCAAGGTTGGAGGCCATATGAAAGGTGACCAAGTATAGAAGTCAATCAAGGTTGGATCTCCAAGTCACAAATCAAGTATAGAAGTCAATCAAGGTTAGAGGCCATATGAAAGGTGACCAAGTATAGAAGTCAATGAAGGTTGGAGGCCATACGAAAGGTGAACAAGTCTAGAAGTCAATCAGGCCATATGACCAAGTATAGAAGTCAACCAAGTATGACCAAGTATAGAATTCAATCAAGGTTGAAGGCCATATGAAAGGTGATCATGGTTGGAGGCCATAACCTTGAGGCCATATGACCAAGTATATAAGTCAATCAAGGTTGGAGGCCATGAAGTCAATCAAGGTTGGAGGCCATATGAAGTAAATCAAGGTAGGAGGCCATATTAAAGGTGACCAAGTATAGAAGTCAATCAAGGTTGGATCTCCAAGTCACAAGTCAATCAAGGTTGTAGGCCATATGAAAGGTCAACCATATGAAATATTGGAGGCCATATGAAAGGTGACCAAGTATAGAATTCAATAGTCAATCAAGGTTGGATATCCAAGTCACAAGCCTCCATATTAAAGGTGACCAAGTATAAAAGCCAATCAAGCCTCCATATGAAAGGTGACCAAGTATAAAAGTCAATCAAGCCTCCATATGAAAGGTGACCAAGTATATAAGTCAATCAAGGTAATCAATCAAGGTCGGATCTCCAAGTCACAAGTCAATCAAGGTTGGATATCCAAGTCACAATTCAATCAAGTTTGGAGGCCATATGAAAGGTGACCAAGGTTGGAGGCCATATGAAAGGTGACCAAGTATAGAAGTCAATCAAGGTTGAAGTCACAAACCAAGTATAGACCAAGTATATAAGTCAATTAAGGTTGAAGTCACAAACCAAAGGTGACCAAGTATAGAAGGCAATCACTTCAACCAAGTATAGACTAAGTATAGAAGTCAATCACTTAAACCAAGTATAGACCAAGTATAGAAGTCAATCAAGGTTGAAGTCACAAACCAAAGGTGACCAAGTATAGAAGTCAATTAGGGTTGAAGTCACAAATAAGTCAATCAAGGTTGGAGGCCATATGAAAGGTGACCAAGGATAGAAGTCACTCAAGGTTGAAGTCACAAACCAAGTATAGACCAAGTATAGAAGTCAGTCAAGGTTGAAGTCACAAACCAAATGTGACCCAAGTATAGAATTCAATCAAGGTTGTAGTCACAAACCATGTATAGACCAAGTATAGAAGTCAATCAAGGTTGAAGTCACAAACCAAGTATATAAGTCAAATGGACCTCCAAGTCACAAACCAAGTATAGAAGTCAATCAAGGTTGAAGTCACAAACTAAAGGTGACCAAGTATAGGAGTCAATCAAGGTTGAAGTCACAAACCAATTATATACTTCAAGGTTGAAGTCACAAAACAAAGGTGAACAAGTAAACCAAGTATAGGAGTCAAATGGATCTCCAAGTCACAAACCAAGTATAGAAGTCAATCAAGGTTGAAGTCACAAACCAAGTATAAACCAAGTAAAGAAGTAAATCAAGGTTGAAGTCACAAATCAAAGGTAGTATAGACCAATTATAGAAGTACTAAACCAAGTACAGAATACAATCAAGGTTGAAGTCACAAACGAAAGGTGACCAAGTATAGAAATCAATCAAGGTTGAAGTCACAAACCAAGTATATAATTCAAGGTTGAAGTCACAAACCAAAGGTAGTATAGACCAAGTATAGTACTTAAAGGTGACCAAGTATAGAATTCAATCAAGGTTGAAGTCACAAACCAAGTATATACTTCAAGGTTTAAGTCACAAACCAAAGGTAATCAAGGTTGAAGTCACAAGCCAAAGGTAGTATAGACCAAGTATAGAAGTACTAGACCAAGTATAGAAGTCAATAAAGGTTGAAGTCACAAACCAAAGGTGACCTTCAAGGTTGAAGTCACAAACAAAAGGTAATCAATGTTGAAGTCACAAACAAAAGGTAGTATAGACCAAGTATATAAGTACTAGACCAAGTATAGAAGTCAATCAAGGTTGAATTCACAAACCAAAGGTGACCAAGTATAGAAGTCAATCGAGGTTGAAGTCACAAACCAAGTAAGGTTGAAGTCACAAACCAGGTATAGAAGTCAATCAAGGTTGAAGTCACAAACCAATCGAGGTTGAAGTCACAAACCAATCAACGTTGAAGTCACAAACCAAGTATATAAGTCAAATGGATCTCCAAGTCACAAACCAAGTATAGAAGTCAAGTCACAAACCAAGTATAGACCAAGTATAGAAGTCAAACCAATCAAGGCTGAAGTCACAAACCAAGTATAGAAGTCAAATGGATCACAAAACAATCAAGGTTGAAGTAAAAAACCAAGTATAGAAGTCAAATGGATCTCCAAGTCACAGACCAAGTATAGAAGTCAAATGGATCTCCAAGTCACAAACCAAGTATAGAAGTCAAGTCACAAAGCAAGTATAGAAATGGATCTCCAAGTCACAAACCATATAGAATTCAAGTCAAAAACCAAGTATAGAAGTCAATCAAGGTTGAAGTCAAGTCACAAACCAAGTATATAAATGGATCTCCAAGTCACAAACCATATAAAAGTCAATCCATAAACCAAGTATAGAAGTCAATCAAGGTTGAAGTCACAAACCAAGTCCAAGTATATAAGTCAATCGAGGTTGAAGTCACAAAGTATAGAAGTCAAACAGATCTCCAAGTCACAAACCAAGTATAGAAGTCAAGTCACAAACCAAGTATAGAAATGGATCTCCAAGTCACAAACCATATAGAAGTCAAGTCACAAACCAAGTATAGAAGTCAATCAAGGTTGAAGTCAAGTCACAAACCAAGTATAGAAATGGATCTCCAAGTCACAAACCATATAGAAGTCAATTCACAAACCAAGTATAGAAGTCAAGTCACAAACCAAGTATAGAAATGGATCTCCAAGTCACAAACCATATAGAAGTCAAGTCACAAACCAAGTATAGAAATGGATCTCCGAGTCACAAACCATATATAGAAATGGATCTCCAAGTCACAAACCAAGTATAGAAGTCAGAAATGGATCTCCAAGTCACAAACCAAGTATAGAAGTTAGTCAAGGTTGAATTCACAAACCATGTCAAGGTTGAAGTCACAAACCAATTCCAAGGTTGAAGTCACAAACCAAGTCCAAGTATAGAAGTCAATCAAGGTTGAAGTCACAAACCAAGTCACAAACCAAGTCCAAGGTTGAAATCACAAACCAAGTCAAGGTTTAAGTCACAAACCAAGTCTAAGGTTGAAATTGCAAACCAAGTCGAAGTATAGAATTCAATCAAGGTTGAAGTCACAAACCAAGTATAGAAGTCAATCAAGGTTGAAGTCACAAACCAAGTTCATGTATAGAAGTCAATCAAGATTGAAGTCACAAACCAAGTATAGAAGTCAATCAAGGTTGAAGTCACAAACCAAGTCCAAGTATAGAATTCAATCAAGGTTGAAGTCACAAACCATGAATAAAAGTCAGTCAAGGTGGAAGTCACAAACCAAGTCCAAGTATAGAACTCAATCAAGATTGAAGTCGCAAACCAAGTATAGAAGTCAACCAAGTCCAAGTATAGAATTCAATCAATATTGATGTCACAAACCAAGTATAGAAGTCAATCAAGGTTGAAGTCACAAACCAAGTCCAAGTATAGAAGTAAAACAAGATTGAAGTCACAAACCAAGTAAGTCAATCAAGGTTGAAGTCACAAATCACAAACCAATTCAATCAAGGTTGAAGTCACAAATCACAAACAAAGTCCAAGTATAGAAGTCAAAGTAAGTCAATCAAGGTTGAAGTCACAAATCACAAACCAAGTCCAAGTATAGAAGTCAAAGTAATTCAATCAAGGTTGAAGTCACAAATCACAAACCAAGTAAGTCAATCAAGGTTGAAGTCACAAATCACAAACCAAATCAAGGTTGAAGTCACAAATCACAAACCAAGTAAGTCAATCAAGGTTGAAGTCACAAATCACAAACCAAGTAAGTCAATCAAGGTTGAAGTCACAAATCACAAACGAAGTCCAAGTAAACCAAGTAAGTCAATCAAGGTTGAAGTCACAAATCACAAACCAAGGTTGAAGTCACAAATCACAAACCAAGTAAGTCAATCATGGCTGAAGTCACAAATCACAAACAAAGTCCAAGTATAGAATTCAATCAAGATTGAAGTCACAAACCTAGAATTCAAATGGATTCCAACCAAATGGATCCCTAGAAGTCAAATGGATCTCCAACCCAATGGATCCCTAGAAGTCAAATGGATCTCCAACCAAATGGATCCCTAGAAGTCAAATGGATCTCCAACCTAGTATAGAAGTCAAATGGATCCCTAGAAGTCAAATGGATCTCCAACTTAGTATAGAGGTCAAATGGATCTCCAGTATAGAAGTCAAATGGATCTCAAACCGGATCTCCAACCAAGTATAGAAGTCAAAGTCAAATGGATCTCAAACAGGATCTCCAACCAAGTATAGAAGTCAAAG
This sequence comes from Pinus tabuliformis, assembly GCA_031772625.1. Lineage (NCBI taxonomy): Eukaryota > Viridiplantae > Streptophyta > Pinopsida > Pinales > Pinaceae > Pinus > Pinus tabuliformis. Next base: position 86,083,442 of record CM062819.1, on the reverse strand, counting down.
TCAAATGGATCTCAAACCAGATCTCCAACCAAGTATAGAAGTCAAAGTCAAATGGATCTCAAACCGGATCTCCAACCAAGTATAGAAGTCAAATGGATCTCCAAACCAAGCATTTAAGTTAAATGGATCTCCAAGTCACAGTATAGAAGTCAAATCGGATCTCCAACCAAGTATAGAAGTCAAACCGGATCTCCAACCAACTATAGAAGTCAAATGGATCTCCAAACCAAGCATTGAATTCAAATGGAAGCATTGAAGTCAAATGGATCTCCAAGTCACCAACCAAGTATAGAAGTCAAATGGATCTCCAAACCAAGCATTGAAGTCAAATGGAAGCATTGAAGAAGTCAAATGGATCTCCAAACCAAGCATTGAAGTCAAATGGATCTCCAAACCAAGCATTGAAGTCAAATGCTTTATAGAAGTCAAATGTATCTCCAAGTCACCAACCAAGCATAGAAGTCAAATGGATCTCCAAACCAAGCATTGAAGTCAAATGGATCTCCAAGTCACCAACCAAGTATAGAAGTCAAATGGATCTCCAAACCAAGCATTGAAGTCAAATGGAAGCATTGAAGAAGTCAAATGGAAGCATTGAAGTCAAATGGATCCCCAAACCAAGCATTGAAGTCAAATGGAAGCACTGAAGTCAAATGGATCTCCAAGTCACCTCCAAACCAAGCATTGAAGTCAAATGGATCTCCAAGTGACCAACCAAGTATAGAAGTCAAATGGATCTCCAAACCAAGCATTGAAATCAAATGGATCTCCAAGTCACCTCCAAACCAAGCATGGAAGTTAAATAGATCCCCAAGTCACCAACCAAGTATAGAAGTCAAATGGATCTCCAAACCAAGCATTGAAATCAAATGGATCTCCAAAGTCACCAACCAAGTATAGAAGTCAAATGGATCTCCAAACCAAGCATTGAAATCAAATGGATCTCCAAGTCACCTCCAAACCAAGCAACCAAGTATAGAAGTCAAATGGATCTCCAAACCAAGCATTGAAATAAAATGGATCTCCAAAGTCACCAACCAAGTATACAAGTCAAATGGATCTCCAAACCAAGCATTGAAATCAAATGGATCTCCAAGTCACCTCCAAACCAAGCATTGAATTGAAATCAAATGGATCTCCAAGTCACTCTCCAAGTCACCTCCAAAAAAGCATTGAAGTCAAATGGATCTCCAAGTCATCTCCAAGTCACCTCCAAATGGATCTCCAAGTCACCAACCAAGTATAGAATTCAAATGGATCTCCAAACCAAGCATTGAAATGAAATGGATCTCCAAGTCACAACATAGAATTCAATGGCCATATGAAAGGTGATGTCACCAACCAAGTATAGAAGTCAAATGGATCTCCAAGTCACAGTATCACCAACCAAGTATAGAAGTCAAATGGATCTCCAAACCAAACATTGAAATCAAATGGATCTCCAAACTAAGCATTCAAATCAAATGGATCTCCAAGTCACAATATAGAATTCAATGGCCATATGAAAGGTGACGGGAGGAACCCAATGGCCATATGAAAGGTGACGTCACCAACCAAGTCACAGTATAGAATTCAATGACATGACCATATGAAAGGTGACGTCACCAACCAAGTATAGAAGTCAAATGGATCTCCAAACCAAGCATTGAAATCAAATGGATCTCCAAGTCACAATATAGAATTCAATGGCCATATGAAAGGTGACGGGAGGAACCCACTCTCAAATGGATCTCCAAGTCATAGTATAGAATTCATATGAAGGTGACAGGAGGAACCCACTCTGAAATGGATCTCCAAGTCACAGTATAGAATTCAATGGCCATATGAAAGGTGACGGGAGGAACCCACAAAGAGTGGATCAATGGATCTCCAAGTCACAGTATAGAATTCAATGGCCATATGAAAGGTGACGGGAGGAACCCACAAAAAGTGGATCTCAAACCGGATCGGGAACCCACTCTCAAATGGATCTGGATCTCCAAGTCACAGTATAGAATTCAATGGCCATATGAAAGGTGACGGGAGGAACCCACAAAGAGTGGATCTCAAACCGGATCTCCAACCAAGTATAGAAGTCAAATGGATCTCCAAGTCACAAACCAAGTATAGAAGTCAATGGGCCATATGAAGGGTGACGGGAGGAACCCACAGTCAAATGGATCTCCAAGTCACAAACCAAGTATAGAAGTCAATGGGCCATACGAAGGGTGACGGGAGGAACTGAACCCACAAAGAGTCGTCACCTCTACTCAACATGTAAACATGTAACATCATCCCTCAACAATATAGACATTGGAAAAAAATTATAGTGAACAATGTTGGAACTACTACACCTACATGCAGACTCTTAGTTAGAGCATGTGACTGCATGCAAGATTCCTTTTGCATGTTGGAACTACTACACACTTACATGCGGACTCTTAGTTAGAGCATGGGATTGCATGCAAGATTCCTTTTGCATGATTTACTCCTTGATTTGCTCCTTCTTTAACTACGCAACTCACTAGTTATCTCCGGAACTTGTTGTAGGTGTTGAGTCTTCTCATTGATCACCACTATAGTGCATTACCTTGGGATTTTCACCCAGTGATGCTATATCATGAGCATTGTCACATATTTTCGAATGTATCATTCTTTTCTTCTTTCGATTTTCTTTTAGTGTTTTTGCTCTGCAAAGCTGTGCGTTCAACCTTTACTAGCTATATTCATCTGTGCAGGTTTTCTAACACATTTACAAACAATGTGGGATATATTTGAGCCAACAAAGAAATAGAACAGAAAGCTTGCGTTGAAGGAGTTATTTAAGTTGTATATTGGAAACTTTGGCTCACTTCATAATTCTTAGTTTTGATATTGAATGTGCTAGTCGAAAAGGGTATTTTCCAGAGTCGAATCATGATCTTTTTATGCATATTTCCAACTTACTTATATTGCAAGAGAAATTACCCATTTATACGAAATGTAATAACATTAAAGTCGTGTTCTCAAATTGTTGATATTGATGTAAATTCATTTGATAATGGAACAGAGGTGTTGCTTGCATGAAGGAATTTTATTCATGAAGTTGATCATGATCTCATCATTAGGTATAATATATGCAAGATTGACTTACAATATCTCATAGAGAGGGAAGAAGCACAGGAAATACTGGATTAGAAATAGTTGTGTTCGTGTGAAGGACACCTCTTTCTCATCAAGGCAATATGGTACACAAGAGAGTAAGGAATCAACAATTGAAAGTAGAGTTCAATTCAATTTATTTCAAGTGATGCAGAGAGATTTCAAACTAAGTTCATATTCATTAAATTCGATTTCAACACACTTTATTGGTGAGCAGAAATAAAATGTGCATAATCTTATCTTTTTGGATTTTCACAATGGGAATCTAGCCATAAGACAACGACTTGTTGTATATTGTCTGAAGGATTCTTATTCTTTGCAACGGCTTTTGGATAAACTGATGTTTATATACAATTATGTAAATATGTCTATTATTACAAATGTTCCTTTCTTTATTTTTTCTTTCGAGTGGTCAAATGATCAAGGTTTAATTTAAGATTGAAATGGGTTTCCACGTCCACCTATAAATGAAAAATATGTTTGGCAAGAGCTGCTGAATAGCGGACCCATCCAGTGATTTTGAAAACCACCAGTGATCATGGGTTCCCCGTTATTCCGCTTATGGTTTTACCATAATTTTCTGCCAAAACAAAAATATGAGGTGTTACAACAGAATGTTTTGAAGTCTTGTTCATGTGCTAATCTAGTGGGGCTCATGGTTTATACTTCGTCGATGGCAGCAACTCATCTGCTGAATGAAGAAAGGGAGTATGATGATGGTTATACTAGCGTAGTTACTAATACACATTAGGCTGGAGGACCGAGCCACAAAGTTCCATGGGTATATACGGAGTCATATTTTGCACAAAGGTTGTACACAATCTGCCCCACCAATACGACTAGCAACACAATTGTTCAGGACATTTGTAGCCCAAATATATTCGACATAAAATATTGCATATATGTGGTGGAGAGGCATTTAAATTATGGAGACTTTTTCCTTTTAATCAATGTTCCATAGTGTTTATGCTCCAAATCAATGGAATTTCTGGAGGACAAATAACCTGAAGTTTATATGGCAAAAATACCCCAGGAAGTGGTTTTCCCAAACCACTTACTTTTAGATCTACGACCTAGATCAACTCCAACAACACTCCTCTATTCCGGAAACCATCAGAAGTTTTCCCGAGAAAAATATACGGTTTTCAAAGAGTCATGTGGTCTCGTCAGCATGAATGTGAAGTTGACTGGGGACCCATATAGGGTTGATCCATGTTTATAATTTATTTGTATATGTTTATATATGGGAGTTTAGAAATTCCAAAAATTATGGTAATGTGTCTATATATATATATAGAGGTGGGGTTTTGTTTCCTAAAAGGAAAAACAAATATTATACATATTATTATATATATAACATTTAATGTCTTTATTTATTTTAAGTCAAAACAACAAAAAAAAATAGTTTTCATAATTGTATCAATAATATGTTTTGGAAATTGTTTGAGAGAGTTAGGCTCATACATGAACTCAAATCTTATTCCTGGTGAACTAGAAGGTTGTGCAATATTTCGTAGGAAAGATTAATTTCCTGTGAAAATTTGTCTCTGATAATGCTCAGATAGTTAAGCCATTACAGGAGATGATTAAGAAATATGCAACTTACAAATGGGACAAGAGGGAAAAGAATGCTTTCGCTCAAATTAAACAGGTTATCATTAATGCACCTGCAGTATTCATTCTTGATTATGGAAACTATTTATTTCTTAATACCTTTGCTTCGGATTCGTTTATTGCATCCATACTAACTCAAAAATATATTGAAGGAAATGAATGGCCTATATCTTTCATGAGTGTTGGCTTTGAAGCGTTAGAACTAAACTATCATGTCGTCAATAAATGAGCATAAGTTGTATATAAGGCAGTGAAATACTTCAAGTCCTATATTTTAAAAGCTCACAACATCATTTTTGTGCCTCATCTAGTATTAAGAACACTTTTTGTGCAGCAAGAGTTGGGTGAGAAGAGGGAAAATTGGATGATCTTCTTACAAGAATATGATCTAGAGTTTAGACTAGTTCATACCATTAAGAGTCATGGCCTTTGTCAGCTAGCAGCTGAAGTAAGAGATTCTTCCAAGAAATATATTTCAGGGTGGGAGTAGGAAGTAAAGATTTATAATGTTGAACATGTTCCCCAGTCCACATCTATAATGCCATGGTATTCCGATATTCAGCAACTTCTAGAGCATGACACCTTGCCCACACATCTATCGAACAAACAAAAGAGAGAAATTTGTTTAAAATATCTATTATGTAGGCTTGTTCATGGAGCGTTTTTCGGAAAGAACCACAACTGTGTCTTACTAAGATGCCTTGAGCCATAAGATAGAGAGAAGGTACTTAGAGATATGCACAATGAACTGAAAAGTGGTCATTATGTGGGTGAAACAACTACACATAAGGTGATAAGGGTTGGTTAATATTGGCCCACTCTATTATAATATGCTCATGATTATGTCTACAAGTGTCCATCTTGTCAGATATATGTCAGTCGATATCAGAAGTCATTCATCCCACTGCTATCAATAGCAGTTGAGGAACCATTCCAACAATGGGGCCTAGATGTTATCAGAGAAATCTTCCCACACTTATCAAAGCAACATTAATATATTTTGACAACTATAGATTATTTTGCTCAAAGGGTAGAAGTATTTCCCTTGAGACAAGTAAATGACGAGGAAGTCATCCACTTCTTACAACAAAATATTATAACTAGGTTGGTATTCCAATGTCTCTTATATTTGATAATGCAACTTATTTTTCATGATTGAAAGCTTATGATTTTTCATTGGAAAGTGGGATTGTATTAAGCACACATCTAATTATTACCTGCAGGGAAATGGTTTGGATAAATCAACAAATAAAAATATTATTCGCATCATCAAGAAAATCATTTTCTCTGAGCAATAGAACTGGCACAATGGCTTGAAAAATGCATTATGTGATGGTTGTGTAAATCCTAAGCCTTCCCTTAAGACCTCACTGTACTTTGCAGTTTATGTTAAAGAATATATCTCGCCCCTGAACCTGTATCTCCCAGCTTTGAAACTCTCCCAGGAGTCCCAAGGTATACCTTTCCTTCTAGTTCAGAGTAGTATAAACATTTTACTTAAACTTGAGGAAGAAAGGCTCAAAGCCAAGGAGAGGTCTTTCATTCATCAAAACCATGTTAGTGTTGGTTTGATAAAAAATACACAGTGGCTTAGAGTTTCGATTTGGGTAGCCTATAACTGAAGTGAGATAAATCCCACGAAGAGAAAGGAAAACACACAAAGTTCCAACCTTTGTGTATTGGCCCTTTTTACCATTAAAGAGAAACTCGTTCATAATACCTTCAATCTAAAATATTTAGACAAGAAGATTGAACCCCTTCCCGTAAATGACTAATATTTGAAGCATTATTTTCAATAACAGCTACAAGATATGCTTCCTGTACAGTTTCTCCTTTTCTTCTCTTTTCATTAGTTTGAGTCATTTGTGTGTCATGTTAGTCATGTTCTATCTGTTTTGGTGTCTTGGTCATTGTACATAAATAAGACCTTGTGTAAAATTGCATGGCTCAAAAGGAATTTGTGGTGGAATAAAAGATAAAATGTGACAACCACAACACTTGGATTTATGGTTGTTCTTCTTCTTTGTTTTGGGAATATGCTATAGGTTGATCTAAGTCTAGATGGAAAATATGATACATCCAAAAGAAAAACCTTAAGGAAACCTATTATATATGCATCTATGCTAGTATCCAAAATACTCAACTTGGTATAAATCTACTTATGTGTTAGCACTTATCCAATCTGGTATATAAAGGATAAGGGGAACATATAAAGCGAGAAAACCTATATCAGAGATCTTAAAAATACTTCTTTGAAGGGGAAACCTCCCCTTGTCTCAAAAAGCTAGGGTCACTCTTCCACCCATTGAAAATAATAAATGTTGAAGCATAGTCCTATTAAATAAATACATAAATGGTGAAATAAGAGAAAGGCTTCCTGCGTAAGGACATCAAGCAAGTGACTTCGTTGGGGTACTATCTAGGCCTGTTGGCAGCAAAGCGACACATTAAGGGAATTTTGAGGTCTAAAATGGACCTCCTAAGAAAAATGTACAATAAAAATAATCTTGATAATAACTAATAGGATTCAAGATGATGATGTCAATGATGGGGGATGATTCACCATTTTTGTAGTAAAAAAGTAAAAATAATAAAAAATAATAAAATAATAAAACTACTTTTTCAACTCGTATTTTCAACTTAACTCCCTAAGGTTTTAATCAAATTTCGAGCGGTATTACTCGTTAGATGCAAAATTTAATTCCTCATCCAAGGAGTACCCATGTTGCATACTTTTGATGAGCCCTTCTACACGAAAAATGAGAAATACATGAAAAAATGTGATTGCAATCACGTTTTTCATGTACTTCTCATTTTTCATGTAGTAGGGTCCATAGAAATTATGCGACATGGGTACTCCGTGGATAAGGAACCAAATTATGCATCCAACGAGTGTTTTTGCTCGAAATTTGAGTAAACCCATAGGCAGATAAGTTGAAAAATAGTTTTTTCTTTTTTTCCTCTAAAATTTGATGATGTAATTTAATCTTATTTTATGATTTCTACTATTATTTTATAATTTCCTTAGGATGCCAATTTTAGACCTCAAAAGTCCCCTAATATTTGTGCTCCTAAAGTGACTTCGTCTGGGTACTATTCAGGCTTACTAGCAGTGGAGCAACACCAGATATGAAAAGTCATACTTTGAATATCATAAACTCACTGCACATATTACCCTTTCGCGGATTCAAATTTTTTTGATACAGCATCTCTTTTTTGTGTTGAACCAAGTAAAGAAAGTAAGGTACTATGTATATAACCAGGTTGAAAGGGGAAAGCCAAGGTAATATAATTGGTGAATCAATACTTCCTGAAGGGATGATCCTTTAACTAAAATCTAATCCTAGATAGAGAAGTTGAAGCTCACATAGTGTGTCGCCAAATGTAATCATTGTTACAACACCCTCCAAAAATTTTACTACATTCAAATTTTTGAACCTACTTCACCATCGTATCTACTGTCACTTTGGTTATCAAGTGTCATTTCAGGTCATTCTATATTTTTCAAGTGTTCTTTATCATACTTATGTGTCGTCGCATTGATTAGAACATCTTTAGTGCATGTCATGGTCATAAAACCTTTGTTGTTGTAAAATGACACTTTTGGTCGCAGTCACACATACTTTTTTATGGTCTGTGGGGAATGTACTTAAAGTGGCACTTTGATGTTTATTTATCATTGTTCAAGCTTATTTAAGTTTTTTTTATGAGTTGGTATGTGTTGCACATGATTCATTGTCTAAACTCACTGTGTTCGCCCCTCATTCTATCCTCTATACTTAGACAAATTTTGGTTGCAAAGTGTATAAATTGCTTGTAGATTCAAACTACTAATTCTAATTTACTAAAATAATAGAATTGAATCTACTCTAATCATCAGCATAAACATTTAAACAATCAGTAAATCATGAACAATACAAGAGAAAGAATTCAATCAACACATAACACAATGATTTCCCTGGGAAAGCCACAGCTAAAAACCCTTGATATCTATATATTGCATTAGTCAAAAAATATTAGAAGATTACAATGGTTTTCACAAGCCGAGCAACCTTTGCACTATCTCTATCTGTCTCACTACTTCCTAGACTAGCCTTGGCCAATACTTAACCAATTTTTGGCTTTCCCAACTCCATATTTCCTTTCACTCTTTCCTTGGGAATTTAATTACTGAAATTCCTCAATAGGAATTATGTAATTCTCATAGGCTATCCTTTAACTGCATGCACCACCTCTATCATTTGGATGATTATACCATTGATATTACACTTCTCTTGAACTCCAATATCAATTTGGTAACTATTATCACAAAAAAATTGATCATCTAGCCTAATTTACTAGATGGATCGAAGTACACCATGTAAAACCAATTTTACCATAGTAAAATTGCTTTCATTTTGAGAAATTACATAATAAACCACCTTTGTTAAGTAATTTATAGTTAAACCCATAAAGAATAATTAAGTAAATCACTATTTATTTGATTTTCTTCTAGTAATAATTAATTTAATCATTGTTTTATTATTATTCCTTGTCATATTTGACACAATCATGAAAAATAAATAGATAAAGCATTAATTATCTTATTTTTCTCCAAGAATAATTAATTAATCACTAATGAATTATTATTCTTTGTCAAATTTGATTAAATCCCTTAGGAATAATTAAATAAATCCTTATTTGTTTATTATTCCTTAACTAATTCCTTGAGATGATAAATAAATCATTTATTTATTTACTATTTCTAAATAAAAGTTTAAATACTTTTTCCCTCCTATACAAATATAATAAAATATTCCAAGTGGCTATTCGAAGAGTGAGATCAATAATATTTTTTTATTGCTCATTATTTGATGATAACTCAATATTTTGTTATAAATAGAAGGGTTTTCCATTCATTATTCACTTTTGATTATTTTCATTGTTGCACTCATTGTTGTATATATGATTATTTTCATTGTTGCACACCATATTTTTGTTGGGTCTATGCATTATAAAGGAGAGAGACTCTACATAAGCTGCAGACATTTGAGGATAGCCAAAAAGCCATCCCATAGAGGGGGACTGGTAACATTTACCTATTCTCTTCATAGGTGTTATTATAAAACTATTCTTTACATATCTAGTTTCCATTGGATGATTGGAGTTATTACTCTTTCTTTTTGTTGTTTAACTATGATTGTGGCATAGATCCGAACTTTGGCAGGTTTTGTTTCTATCAATTGCTATAGATCTAAAAAGCTTAGCAACCATTTATATAGTTAATATTGTTTGTCATACACAATCTTAAGTGGGTTCTTTTCGTACATTGTTGAGAAAAAAACACTACAACAAAATTGGCAACTCCACTGGGGAATAATTCTGATTCATAAACCTGGGTCTCTAATACAAAATTGGTGACTCCACTGGGTTTTATACTTCAGATCCAAAAACCTGGGTGATCTTTTGTTTTCAACTTAGGGTTTCTTCTTTTTTCAATTCCATTAATGTTTTCTAGTTTTTTAACCCTAGATATGATAAATTTCTGACTTCTGCAAACTTTCTGGCTGTTTCTGTAGGTCATAAGAACTAGCCACGACAAAGGCGACACTTTTTTTTTGAGATTTTCTAACTAGGATCCACAGAATGGAAATCATAGTTTTTAGCCCAAAAAGTGTGATTTGGGCTTCAAAATGCACCTTTCAGCCCAAAAAGTGCGATCCCTACAGAGAAATAGGTCAATACCTGCGATTTCTGGGTTTAGGGTTTTTTTTAGATTTGTTTCTAGGTTTTGCAGAGAGCTGTCTGTTGGGTTTTCTGACCTCTGTCTAATCCCTCTTAGGCCTTGATCCACTCTTATTTAATCATTGAAGTCGAATTTAGCCTCCTTTAGGGCTTCTAGTACGCTTCCACCTTTCTAGGAGGAGTTTAGCTGATTGAGTAGTCTGAGTTTTTGCAGCGCTTTCAACCATATTTTCCATATTTGTACCCTTTTGTTTCATATATGTTAAGATAGGTTTCTACCATCCGTAGTTTCACAGTTAAACTTGTTTGGTCATTTTCCTTAGGGTCCCATTGGTTGCCCTAGGCATTTCACCCATCTCTCTATATTTTTGCAGGGATCTTCCCCTCTGGTTTTTTTTGTTGCTGCACCACTTTCCAGCAGCTTAGTGTCAGTTTATCCTAGTCACACTGACATCCATATCTCTTGATTGTTTCAGTATATTTGCCATCGGTTTAACCACCACGTAGTATAGTGTTTGAAAACCCAGTTTGGGTGGGGTTTAGCTAATCATTTTGTTGTTCATTTTCTTTATTTCAGTTTATTTTCAGAAAGATTTTTTCTTTTTTTACAAACACGATATGGGCTTAATCAATTAATACACTTGCACACACAAGCACACCTTAAGCGAAGGGCACTTGGTTTACACCGCCAAGCCAAGACTTAACATAATAAATTTATCTCCCTGCATCGAGACAAAGATATATTATTGATCTCCATTCACCATTTCATATGTCCTACCATCATTACACCGCCAAGGTGTGTGCCGCGAAGACTATTAGGCCTTCACCCCTAGTTTTCGCTTGGGTGTATTACCCCTCCCCGTCGGGTTCGATTTCATAGCCCTCTGAGTCCCCATACTGACTCTTCTCCTGGTTCTTCTAATTCATCATCTGATTCTGAACCTCCTTCACCACATATCATCACCATGTCTGGACCCAAAATTGGTACAGGAACCCAACCTAGTGTTGGCTCTAGTTCTATCCCAGTGGTCACATCAAGCGAAACAGTCTCAAGAACCGTTCCGAGAGCCCCCATGCTCCCCTTTATGGTTAGGTTAAGTCTACTAGATTTTAACCAGTTGATGTACGAACCCATACACCATGATGCTGGTTGGCCCTCTATGCCGACTAAGCTTCCTTCAGACACCCTAAAGTTTGAGGGTAATGCTAGAGAAGATCCTACCAACCATGCTTGATCCTTCCACATGTGGTGTTCATCCAAATCCATAACTGATGACTCCATTTGTCTTTAGCTCTTCCAACGCATGCTCACTGGAGATGCTGTAAAGTGGTAGGTGGAACAGCCCTTCGCCTCTCATTTCATTTTCGCGATGCTTGCTAAAGTGTTCCTTTCATATTTTCAGCTACCTCTCTAGTATGACACTGGTACAGGGCTATTGACCACATTTTGTCAGTCCTCCGCCACTCGCCTTTCTTACCATGTTCAAGAGTGGCGTCAAAGGAGGAGCACATATCGTGCCCCACCTTTCAAAGATCATGTCTATCTATATTGGTTTCTTAGGAGCCTTTTATCTCCCATTGGAAAATATGTGACATCCCATTTTCCTTAGACTGAGAAAGAAGCTCTCCAAACCTCTCTGAGATATGATCTGATTTATGCACAATTCGGTTATGTCTGTACCGCCATTGCAGAAATCCCTCGTCCTGGAAGTGCCAATGCACTGGGGGCATCTCACACCACTGACGATGTCGTTGGATCCCTTTCACACTATTCACCATATACTCAACATAGTTATAGCAACTCGGAGAGGGGTACCCATTCCTCCAACACTTATGCCCTCATACTAGAAACATGTTTCCAGGGCCCCAATCCATCTACCAAATTTTTCCTCCTCCTTATGCATAGCCGAGCACTCCACCTCCTCAAGCATTAGTGTCACAGCCTCCCATGCATCCTTAGCCCTAGTAGCCATTTCCCCCTCAGGGTCAATTGTTTACACAACAGAGTGCTACCAATCCCCAAAATTCGAAGAAAAAGAATAAGGGGAAGGATAACAAGGGTAACCAGGGTAATCAAGGTAATCAACCTAATGAACCCCAAGGGAACTAGCCTAACACCAACAACCAACAATAGGGCAAAAACCCAAGCAAAACAAAGCTATTCGTATGAACAAGCCTTGTGCATGTTGTGGTGTACATGGCCATTATACACATGAGTGTCCTCTCTTACCGCAGATGTGCCAAATGTGGGAAGCTCAAGTAGCTTCTAAAGATGAACAATTGCCTCTAAATCCTAAGCCATCTCAACCAATAGTGCTCACAAATATTTTCCCTCAGCAAGGGTTTGTTGCTTATCAACCTCAACTAGGTCAAGCAACCCACCCCCCCAACCTTCTAGTCCTAGTGACTACCGGATCCTCATGATGGATTATGACGAGGTCAATACCTTTGATCAATAGCCAACTCCTTAACACTCTGATGTTACCATCTCAGCCAAGTCATTTGGATCCACCCACCCAGGACCTCCTCCATTTGTGGGTGCCTCTCCTATGTTTCCACTAGGAACTGTTCCTCTAGGCCTCAACCATTGAGGAGCTATTCCACTAGGACATTACCTTACAGGGCAGATACCTTTCTTATTCCCCCTCCAGAAATTATTTTATGGCCCTGTCATGGCTATGCTCATCCTTCCTAACATGACTTTGGGGATCCTAGTATGGTACATTGATCCCCTTGAAAACATTCCCCCTATTCAGCTAAGACCTTATCATGCTTTTACCCCATTCAACCAGTGCCCATGACCCTTGTTGCTACTTTCGTTCCATCGCAACCTCAACAAGAACTAGATCCTATTGCGAAAACATATGGCTAGGGGGGAAAGCTAAGAGGAAAGAACCTAAGGACAAGGCTTCCCAAGCTCCTCCAGTCCCTAAGCCCCCAAAGCCATCACCTTTGTGTTCTTTGGGTAAAGTTGGGCACGCACCCATAATTGTCTTGAACTTCCTCAACTTCAACCTTTGGTTCATGAAACATTCATTGAGTCAAATATCTGTGAATTCAATGTTAACTTACTGGGACCACCTAAGAAACTCAAAACGTTGCGCAAAAACCACACTTGTGCCTTGTTTGATCATCATGGTCACTACTCCCATTGTTGCCCTCATCTCAATGAATTTCATGATTTCTTTGGAGCGCTTCATGAATACGAGGCCACTCATAGTGGAACCCCTATTCCTCTACCCATGGATTCTGGTACCCATAGTCAACTAGGACAGTGGGACTCATGTCCCACCATCGTGATCCCTCCCCTCGATGTTGAGATGATAGACACCACATGCCATATCCTTTACCTATCATCATACTTGAGTTCCTAGCAGGCAAAACTTTCTAAGGTTTCTGCGTGTGCTTTTATCGAACATCTTTCAACTGAATCCCAGGTCTCAACATTTGTGGATCCTCCATCTACCTGCTCGTCATCTACCATTCTAGATGATGCGCATGTGAACCTTATTTCTTAGGTTGGTGCACCAAGTAATGTCACCACACCATGTAGTCAGTATTCCTCTCGTGCGCCCATCTGTCAGCCTAATGAGGACACCGTGGAAGCTATGTCTACCCATGATTACCCCTACCCTTAAGCAAGGGGGGAATTCTTCAGAGGATTTTGAAGGCCATTTCCTTCCTCATTCTCCCAATATGCTCTACCTCTAGAAATTTCTCTCATAGAACATCCCTTTGATTTGCATGTCTTTATTTCTGCAATAAAGTTAAGTAGATTGCATCATCTCATCAGTTGTATTTTTCACTTTTCAGATGGATCCATCATCCACAATATATATTAGTCATGGTGACGGTGGAAGTCGCTTCTCTCAGAATCTAGCCTTCGCAGCCTGGGCCACTTTTACCCCCTTGCATATGTTAGTCCTTTCAAACAGCGTGTGCATTGGATCTGCCACCAATAATTAGGCTGAATATGATGCAGTGATAGGTTTGTTAGTCGATTCCCTCGCTCATTGCATCCTCCATCTTCATGTTCGTTTAGATTCCTTGCTACTTGTCATGCAATTGAACAGTGTGTATCATGTGCATAATGAAGTCATATTTAGAAAATATATACGAGTGAAGCTATTGATACATGAATTTGAAACCATTACTTTCAGTCATGTGCCTATAGCCAAAAATCACTATGTAGATACCATTGCAAATAATATTCTAGATTGGTATTTATAACATGTATACCATAGAAAATAACCATAAACAAAACAAATGGTAAACCATCATCGTCATATAAAAATGCATAATAATATTATGTATCATGCAAGTGTTTGGAGCCCATAGCTCTAAATGCATCCAGTACGCCCATACAATACTGGGGAGCACATAGGCCCGTACATCTCCTTTGGAGGATCTCATTCCAAGTTGGGCTAAGATGCTTGAATCCCTTTTTTGAGCACTCGAAATGCAATGGCGCTCCACAAACTCCTCCTGCTAGGGGGCATCATTCCCACCTTTGCATACCAGATCAGTATCCCATGCTTGGGAGCATGATGTTTTTCCCTTGGCCTGTAGAATTTTCACATGAGATCAACTTGATATATGCAATGTCTTAAAGCATAATACTTGATATACTTCTACTATAAGCTTTGCGGAAGCTTAAACATATATGAGCATCATCAAGCATGAACATATATAACTGAGAATGAGAAGTAATCAACCATAACACAGAAGATATATCACTAGGGAAAGCACCAGCCTAAAACCCCAACTTTGTATTATCATACAAGTGGAAATATTGTTAAAGTTACAAAAAGAATTAGCTCTCAAGCTATCCTGATCTCTCTGCGCCCAAACAATATAGCTCACAGACTCAATAGACATAGGATATATCTTCCTGAAGCCCTCCAAGCCTCCTATTTCCTTGCGCAGTTTTGATTGGGATCCAATGATATCACATGTGTGAATTGGCCTCATCACACTCAATGTAACCTCAAGGCCAACTGCACAATCCATAAGGAATAATATTCCTTCTGCATGCAAGGAATATTCACCAAGGAATATCCTAGAAACTAATAGTACATTGTCCCTCCATTTGATCTCAATTGGGTCTCTGACTGAACTGACATGCATGAGTTATCCATGAGTGAATCTTCAGTTATCTGAATTACAGTAGTTACATGCATGCAAGCATTAACTAACTGAACTCTCATTAATTTAACAAACTGTTAAATTAATCTAACTGGACTTGACTAAGTTAAACTAAGTCAATTAATTACAACTCAATATTACAACTCCTCTTATCTCTTTAACTGAAGGTTAAATTCCTCAATCAAAGGGGAAACTGTTGCAAGTCATCACATAGACTTTAGATTGAATTTCCTTAACTAATTAACTCAAGATGAATTAATTAATTAATTTCCAAACTACTGTTGATACCAAATTCGAATTTTACTTCCTATGTTTAGTCCAAGGACTGACTAAAATAGGAAGGGATCCCGAAATGCTATTTTTAGAAAAGCTATTCTTAGCACTTCACTTTTCACCCATTGTTGCTAAGACCTCCGAAGGCTGAACTGCTATTTATAGCTTGGCTATTTATAGCAGTGATATTTTTAGCATTTTTTATTTTTAGCATTTCTTGTTGCAAATCTCAACACTCCCTCTCAACAAGAAAGGGATTATCGCAACCTCAATCATGTCTCTATGGAACTCGAACTTGCATTTTGAAAATGCCTTTGTCAAAATATCTGCATCTTTCTCCTCAGTCGAAACATACTGCAACATCATGATCCTCTTGACCACACAGTCCCGTAGATGATGGTAATGGATATCTATATGCTTGGACCTGTCATGAAACACTGTATTCTCAGAGAGTTTTATGAAACTTTGATTATCATTGTATATTACCGTAGGATCCATCATCTGACCAAACAATCCCACTAGAATCTTCCACATCCAAATGGCCTCACATGTTGCCTGACTCACAACCATGTATTTAGCCTCTGCTGAGCTAAGTGCAACTGATCCTTATTTCCTACTAGACCAAGAAATTGCAGCTGAACCAAGGTTGAAGATTCCTCTAGAAGTGCTCTTCTTGTCTGATGGACTACCTACCCAATCTACATCCATGAAGCCTTGCAGCTTCACTCCCTCTATCTGTTTGTACCATAATCTGTACTTTTTAGTGCCTCTAAGATATCTCAGCACATGCTTCGGTGCCTTCCAAAACAACTTGGTAGGCTGAACCATAGCTTGACTCAGCTGGTTCACCACAAAGCATAAGTCAGGTCGTTTGTTCACAAGATACATGAGTGAACCCACTAGTTGCCGATAAACAGTATCAGCTACTACCTCACTTGAAGTAGCATTCTCCTTCCTCTAGTTCCCAGCTAGAGGAGTCTACATGGGCTTGCACTTCTCCATGTGAAAGCACCTGAGTATCTCATTGGCATACTTTCCTTGAGACACAAATACTTCCCCATATTTCTTCCACACTTCCATGCCTAGAAAGTAGTGCATGAGGCCCATGTCCTTCATCTCGAACTCTCTTGCAAGGTCCTCCTTGCAAGACTGTATCAGCTACTCATCACCTGTCAAAATCAAATCATCGACATAAAGTACAATAATCAAGTGCTTACCATCTACCATGATGTGGTATAGGTTCGCATCTACTTCACTCTTGGTGAAGCCCAACCTGGTGAAATAGTTGTCGATCTTGGTATACCAAGCATGGGGTGCTTGCTTTAGCCCATACATTGCTCGCTTGAGTCAGCATACATGTGACTCACGATCGAAGGTCTCAAATCCTTCAGGCTACTCAATGTATACCTCTTCCTCAATCTTCCCATTGAGGAACGCCATCTTCACATCCATCTGATGGATCTTCCAACCCATATGTGCTGATAGAGCTAGCATCGATCTTATGTATGAGTACCTTTCTATGGGAGCAAAGGTCTCATCGTAGTTCATTCCCTCAACCTGTGAGAAACCTTGGGCAACAAACCTTGCCTTGTGTTTCTCAACACTGCCGTCAGCTACCTGCTTTACCTTGTAAAGCCATCGGGAACTAACCACTGATTTGTCCGCAGGTCTAGGGACAACATCCCACACACTATTCCACATGATATAATCATACTCTTCTACCATTGCATCAACCCACACTGGTTGCTGCACTGCCTCCTGAAAAGAAGAAGGTTCGGATGCTACGGACTCCCCAACTAGGGCCATGTAGCCAGTGTATCTCTCGGGAGATATCCTCTGTTTGCGATGAGAGGATGGCTACCCCACATTCTCTCTCACATCCTGCATCAATCTGTTAGCTTCCCGTAAGCGTTTCCGCCCGTCTCTGGAAGACTCTCCAACAATGGTTGTCTCCACTACTAGATCCTCTGCATGTGGCTGATCCACATCATCAGGAGGCTCCTCCTCCTTTAGAACTAAAAGTTCCTCATCACCATGCAACTTGAGCTCCCTCTCAAGTGACATTCACATGGCTCCTAGCTTGTCGAACTTCAAATCCCTGCGCACTACGATCCTTTAACTGGTAGGTAGAAACACACAATAGTTGTGGGGTGTATTTGTTTACCCCACAAGTATACCCAACTCAGCTATTGGGTCTAGCTTCTTCCGAGCATCTTTGGTCACATGACAGAAAAATGGTGATCCAAAGATGTGGAAGTGACTCACATCTGGTTGCTTCCACGAAAAAGCCTCCATAGGTGTCTTCATCCCCAAAACACGATGGGGACTTCTGTTCTAAAGGTACACTGTTGTATTACATGCCTCAGTCCATAGATGAAGTGGTAGGCCTTGGTCATGCAACATCTCTCAAGCTGCTCCCCACAATAGATATGTTCTTCCTTTCGGCCACCCCATTCTGTTGTGGGTTATGAGGTGCCATCAGTTCCCTTTTAATTCCTTCTGTTGCACAGAAGTCTTTAAACTGCTGAGAGATATACTCTCCACCATTGTCACTATGCAAGGCTTTTACTTTCTTCCCAGATTCTTTCTCTGCCGAGGCTTTAAACTCACAAAACCTCAAGAAGGTCTGATCCTTCTTTTGCATAAAGTAGATCCAACATATACGAGAAAAATCATCAATGAAAATAACATAGTACCTTTGTTTAGAGGTGGAGGTTGTAGAGAATGGTCCACATACATTTGAGTGAGCTCACTGTAGGATTTCTGCAGCCCTACTACCCCAATCCTAAAAGGAAGCTTTCACATACTTACCCAGGTGCATCCTTTGCATGTGTCTGTTTGCTCCAGTTTTCCCTTTGGTAAGCCGGTAGAAATTCGCTGCATGATCTTTAAGGCCTCATGATGCAAGTGGCCCAGTCTCCTATGCCACAGCTCACCAACATCTTGGCTTTGCACCACCTCTGCTTTGGAACTCAGTGCAACACAATCATCTACCTTCAGCTTGTAGAGAATCTTTAATCGAATCCATATTCACTTGGTCTGTCCAGTGCCGATATGCTTCAGGAACACTTTTCCTTTACTAAAGACTACATCATAGCCTTTATCTTCTAGAATAGCAACAAACACAAGATTCTTTTTCAACCCTGGTACATATTTAACAGCAGATAGGGTGAGAGGAGCACCATGCTCCCTCTAAAACACAACTATACCTTCACCGGAGACACAATATTTTCCATCATCTCCCATCTCAATCTGCATCTGGGATCCTTCTCCTCCAGTTTAATGAAAATATTCTTGTCACCTGACATGTGGAAAGAAGCTCCACTATCCAGGTACCAAACACATCCCACCATGGATGAAACCACGGATGTGATAAGCAAGAAATCTAGCTGAAATTGTGAAGCTCATGCATCACCATCAGATCCCTTAGAGGAACCCTTCTTGGACTTCTTCAGTGGACAATGCATAGCATAATGACCCACTTCATGACAGTGAAAGCATCGCACCTTCGACTTGTCAACCTTCTTCCCACCATGAGAAGATTTGGATTGGGACACCTTCCCTTTACCTTTCTTAGATTTACTTTCTAAAGCTAGATTTTCTTCATCATCATGTTTTGATGAAGATCCATCCCTGGTGCTCCGCCTTATCTCCTCCTGCATCAGATCCGACCAAAGTCATTCCCAATCTGGAAGTTTCTCTCTTCCATTAACCGAGTCCTGGTAGCTATGCCAGCTCTTTGGAAGAATGAGAAGTGCTAGACTCACCATGTAATCATCAGTAGTCATGACCCCTACACTTGCAAGCTCATCCCTGCAGGTGGTGAGCTTGTTCATGAATGTAGAGATTGTGTTTCCCTTTCGCACTTGATCTTGTGAAGTTTGTCCTTCACTGCTAGATTCCTTTGATCATTGTTGTTCTGATAAAGATCTTTCAATGTTTTCCAAATCGAAAATGGAGTCTCCTTCCCATGGAGGCTCGAGACAATGTGATCTCGAACTCCCTCCAGGAGGATTCTCCCTGCTCTAGCCACACACTTTTTCCATTCCGCCAGTTGAGTAGCATCGGTCGGATTTTGGACTTCTTGATCAATGAAGTCCTTGAGAGCGTTATCTTCCAATACTGCCTCCATGTGATCCTTCCAGGCTATATAATTCGAACTGCCATCAAGTGAATATTCAAGTCTTAAGCCATTGAATGCCATTGGTGAAATAGATGTGATAAGAACTCAATTCAATATCTAGAAACAAAACTTCGTACTTCTCATGCTTGTATATTGTTCTGACTTGATCACCTTTCTTCTGATACCATGTAGAATTTTCACCTGTAGATCAACCTAATATATGCAATGTCCTAAAGCATAATACTTGATCTACTTCTACCATAAACTTTGCGGAAGCTTAAATAGATATGAGCATCATCAAGCATGAACAGATATAACTAAGAATGAGAAGTAATCAACCATAACATAGAAGATATATCACTGGGGAAAGCACCAACCTAAAACCACAACTCTGTATTATCATACAAGTGGAAATCTTGTTCAAGTTACAAAAAGAATTAGCTCTCAAGCTATCCTGATCTCTCTGCACCCAAACAATACAGCTCACAGACTCAATAGACATAGGATATATCTTCCTGAAGCCCTCCAAGCCTCCTATTTCCTTGCGCAGTTTTGATTGGGATCCAATGATATCACATGTGTGAATTGGCCTCATCACACTCACTGTAACCTCAAGTCCAACTGCACAATCCATAAGGAATAATATTCCTTCTGCATGCAAGGAATATTCGCCAAGGAATATCCTAGAAACTAATAGTACATTGTCCCTCCATTTGATCTCAATTGGGTCTCTGACTGAACTGACATGCATGAGTTATCCATGAGTGAATCTTCAGTTGTCTGAATTATAGTAGTTACATGCATGCAAGCATTAACTAACTGAACTCTCATTAATTTAACAAACTGTTAAATTAATCTAACTGGACTTGACTAAGTTAAACTAAGTCAACTAATTACAACTCAATATTACAACTCCTCTTATATCTTTAACTGAAGGTTAAATTCCTCAATCAAAGGAGAAACTGTTGCAAGTCATCACATAGACTTTAGATTGAATTTCCTTAACTAATTAACTCAAGATGAATTAATTAATTAATTTCCAAACTACTGTTGATACCAAATTCGAATTTTACTTCCTATGTTTAGTCCAAGGACTGACTAAAATAGGAAGGGATCCCGAAATGCTATTTTTAGAAAAGCTATTCTTAGCACTTCACTTTTCACCCATTGTTGCTAAGACCTCCAATGGCTGAACTGCTATTTATAGCTCGACTATTTATAGCAGTGCTATTTTTAGCATTTCTTGTTGCAAATCTCAACATGGCCATCTTCTCAATTAAGTGCCAGCCTAGATTCCATCGAATCTAGGTATGGTCAATTATCCTCCCATTGCATGGATAGTTTTTCATACCAACCTCTCTGGTGAGCCATATACACATTTCATATTATAGAAATTTGATACCATATCTTCAAATATTCTACTCTATGTCCACATAGTCCCCATGTTCGACTTCGTGGGAGAGGATGTTTCTAGACCTCGTCTAGTAGCTCATTCTCGTTTTCCTCTTCCCTTAATTTTTCACTAGGAACCATCATTCCAAGAAGCATTAAGGCCATCTTTAGACAAGTTGTTGGCATGTTGGGGCCTGAGCCAGGTTTGGATTTAATTAGCCAAACAAATCCCTAACTGTTGGCCCTTTCGGCAACAGTCCGAAGAGCGCGGACTGAGGTCTCACTTGAAGTAGTATGGGGGGGTGCTGGAACTAGGTTTCTCCACCCTTGAGATGTCTGAGGGGTTTGATTTGGTCCCACTACTCATCCCTACGTGCAAGTTGCTTCACGCACTTCCCTGGCCTTCGCGTAGCCCTAACCAGGTGTTGTGGGGCTTCCATGCTTCTGGAGCAGCACTCTGCACTATTTCCCTAAGTTGCACCTGAGATCTTACCTATCTTCCTTCACCAGTTAGATATCTTCGCATAAATAGAAGCCTTGTGTTATATTTATTTATACAACACACACATACAAGTTTGCGTAGCAAATAAACAGTGCACTTGTAATTTATACCCAATAATACATTAAATAGGAAAAGATACACAGAAATATGGTAAACGTCTCTTTATTAATTCTTCCAACGGTTCCAGACTCGACTTGCCTTGCGCACTTAGCTGTAGGGGTCCGCACACTCAATTGTGGACTACTAGGCCTCTACGCACTCAGCTGCAGAGCCTTCTCCTACTCTATGACCCCACAACACACTTTACACTTCGACTCAATCTCTTAGACTCATCATGTTTCTTTTCTTTCTATTAACTATGTGTTATATTCTACACTTAGAGCCTCACTCTATTTATACAATTCCATGGTCCACAGACCATGGGTAGGTCTACCAAGCCGCCATTACATTACAAAAGCAAGGGCGAACATCCCTGTGACCCTATTATGACTTTACGCTCCGTGCCCACAATTCGCGGAGCTTTTACAATGGACTTGGTCAAAACTTGGTCTTTTAAGCCCCAAAACATGCCTTGGGGGATTCCATGCCCAACAAGCCCCCAACACAAACTTCATGACTCACCCTCGAGTCACTTTATTAGTGTGGAGATCTTCGTGCGGAGTCCCTCTAACTTTGTTCGAACTGCTGCAAGGTCGGTAGCGCACTGAGCGGCTTCCTACTAGATCTCCTGTACGCGTTGTTCCGAGACCATGGTGTCAAAATTGCTTCCTTGAATTTGTTCCTTCATCCCTTGCATTTATGTGAGCTTACCTTCAATTGTTTTCGTGATGGTGAAGACCTCGTCGATCTAAGGCTGAACGCATGATTTTAGCACTGCTTCTTTGTGTCGTGCTGCGTTCACCTGTTCTTTTAGCACTTTGGCTTATTTCATTTGCACGAGCCTCTGGGTGAGGGCCACTATCTGTGCAGTTCCTTTGATGTTGTCATACTATTGCTGGAGTTCACACGCCTCTATCTCTAAGCACTGGATGTTGGGGTCCTCCTACAGATTCATGAGGACCTCAAATGACTCCTCCAACATTTTGGTGCAGTCCCTCACTGCACTGCCAATCTTATCCAGCCCTACTGTGATAACGTTATCGAGTTTTTCTCATACTTCCTGAGGGGTGGATGGTTGCACCTTTAACCATAGCTCTGCGACTTTCATTTCTTCTCGTGCCTCGCACATCCCCGCTACTAGCCTGTGGATGTGTGCCAATACTGGTGTGTTTGCTAGGATGACTAGCTAAGGGATGCTTTGACAGGATTCTTCCAGTACCTGTACTAGCTATCGATTCTGCGACACCACTTCACGCTGCAAGCTTAACTGCTCCATCTTGATCTTTTGCTCGCTTAGTACTTGCAGCGCGTGGCTCTCCCTATCCTGCAGTTATGCAGTAGCCCATCCTATAGAACATATAACGTCTCCCACAGGAGTGCGACGATGTTGATCCTGATGCCCTTCAGTGTGCTAATCGTAGGCCTGTCAGCCTCATTTGTTGTCACTAGTGCCCCTTCCGGCAACACTATTGTATTTTTAGTCTAAGTGCACAACATCTGCTCTGTTGCAGTTGTCCCTACTGCGAGGCTAGTCGAAAGGGTATTAGCCTGAGGTGTGTGCACCTGCAACTCTTGCAGCTGTGATTTGAGGGCCCCCAACACAATATGGTTCTCTTACGCAAAATTCTGGAGGGTCTCGGAGGTGACATCATGCATTGTCTCGCCAATGTCGTGCATATCACCTTCAGTAAGGATGATTGGGTCAATAGACAACTTTGATGCCTTGACCTTCTTGCGCGGCCCTGTCCGCTCGTTCGAGCGCTAGTGCTTCAATTGTGTTGACGTGGTTTGTGGGTTTGTGCCTCCCTCCTCTTCCTCTTCTTCCTTCCCATGTGAAGGCGACTTTTGTCCCTCACACACCTTCTCGGCTACCTCCTATGCTTATGTTGTCGCTGCATTCTTCCTTCTCTTTCCTGCCAATTGCGCCATGCGCAGTTTGGCCTCCTCTTTCTTCCTCTGTGCCGCTGACTTCTCCACTGTCGCGATGTCTAGGGCGTGCCACTCTGGCGGCCATGTTTCCAGTACATCAAAAATCACATCGTCCATAGCTACAAAGGGTAGCTCCCTCCATTTCTTAGCCGAGTCCTTACGCGCTCTAATGTATATGCTATGGAGGTTTGCTTTAAACTCTACAAACCTTTGCAGGCTATTGTAGATAGTGGGCAATAACCACGGCTTGTGGTTAATCCCCATCTTGAGATTCATTTCCATGAATGCCCAGAACATCTTGTTGTCGTGGATCCAGTTTGCATCCTTTGTGGCCCAGAGCGAAGCGTAATTTACTGCCTCTGACAGATCCCTATCAATTGTGGGGAACTGACTGTCCTCCAACAATTCTCTTGCCATGAGCAATATGGACAGCAGAAGCCATGCATAGTGGAACATTCTGCCTTGTTCCTGAGCCTCATGACAATTCTCCAAGAATTCCTTACACAGGAACTCACACCAGTTAAACTGGACGCCCTCCGCACATTGCTCAGCAAGTGCCACCATTGGCACAAGTACCTCGTCTACGAAAAAATTGCGCATAACCTTACACGTCAATATCTGGGTTACCACCTTAACTGCTTTGTTGTTGATGCTGGATCTAACGTAGCCCCTTTCCTTCTTATCCAGTTTATATTTCTTTTTCATGGCCTCTGTGATGGCCAAGTCACTACTCTTTCCCTCCGAGATATCTGCAGGGTCCTCTCCTTTGCATGGAAGCCAGGTAATGCAGTGAATCAAGTGGTCCATGATGGGGATGGGCTCCTCTAGCCACAAACACCCACCATGCACCAATCAAAGCAGTTGCTTGATGACGCAAATTATTATTGGGGCATGGTGGAAATGCGACACCCAAAGTAGGTTTAGTAACCCTGTCTTTTCCAATCTGCGTAACCCCTTTCGTGGCTCTAACGCCATGGTGTTTTGCTTAGGCTTCATGATTTGTGTGGTCTCTAGGTGAGGGAACTTCTTGTGGTCAGCGATATCCCAATCTTCAAATTTCAAGCTAGGCACCTGTCCCAGGTGCGTGCCCTAAAAAATGATGTCATCCGGGAGGAGTGGGGTCTGGAGAGAGCTCTTGTTCTTGTCAAGATCCTTGGGCCCTTTAGCCTTCCCCTTTCATAAGGGGATATAGGAGGAAAGCTTTATTGGAGGGTGTGCAGGCTCAATTATGTTATGAAACCAGCTCAAGAAAAGATAGAAAATATAGATCAACGCCTTAGAATTCAGCCTCTTCGAGGGGGCAACCTCCTTTACATTACATAAATGAACAATTCTTGGATGATACAAATGAAAAGACCTCCTTTCTATATATAAGAGTCTAAGGGGTCATAACATAATCAGAGCCAACATAACAATAATAATGTAAGGGCACAATAATAACAATAGTGGGCTTCTATGGGGCACAATAGTAACAATATGGGCACTACATGGGTACATCAATATAATAAGTGGGTTGTACTAATAACAATAAGGGGTTACACTAGTAGTATAGGGGCCTAACATGCCCCTCTCCTTCAAAAAGCGTTGTCCTCAACGCTTGAGTAGTTCTTGATGTTTCGGTATAAAATTCTTGTCCTCCCATGTGGAATCTTCAGCGGGTAAGTTCTTCCACTTGATGAGATACTCTGAAATTGATTGATTTTGTAGCTGTCGAGTTCTTGTTTCTGTGATTGCTCCAGGTTCCAATATGATTTTTCCTTCCTCTTCAATTTCTAGCAATATTGTTTGAATTGGGATCTTTTGCAACTTTTGAATTAGTGGCCATACTTCTTCATCCTTCTTCTATTCATCCCTTTCTTCGTTTATCCAATCTGGTTGGATAATAGAAATAGCACAAAACAATGCTTCCACATCCTCATCTTTGAAGAGTCTTCCCATTCGGTAAGGTCGCCAATTTTTAAGTGCATGTAGTATTGCCAAAATTTCCTTCTCATAAATAGCTTGCTTGAGATGTAGTAGTAAAAATACCCAATCACCTACATCAAAACATTTTTCGCTACAATGTTGATCTACCTGTTGTTTCATTTGATTTTGCACCAAAGTGGCGTTATCCTTTAAAAGTTGGAGAACTTGTTGTTGATGCTTGATGTGATCTTTCACTACTTTAACCTTTTTCTTCTTGATATGTCCTTCTATCTCTAGAGTTTGAGGAGTGGTAATTTATTCCAATCCTTTACAAGATATGGTCGGATTCATTTCTTGATGCTCAATGTGATCTTTCACTTCTTGAACATTTTTCTTCTTGATATGTCCTTCTAACTTGATAGTTTGAGGAGTGGTAATTTCGACCAATGAATTAGAAGATATGGTTGGATTCATTTCTTCTTTCTGGATGTGATATTTCACTTCTTGCACCTTTTTCTTCTTGATATGTCCTTCTATCTTGAGAGTTTGAGAAGTGGTAATTCTTGCCAATGCTTTACAAGATATCGTCTGATTCATTTCTTCTTTCTCTGGGTGGGGTTCTGGTGGATATCTTCTTCTTTTGATGTTTCTTGATCCTTTTCTTCCTCCTCTTCATATTCTATGTAAAATAATTTCTTCTCAGCACACTTATGACCTTTAATGCATTTGCTATCACAATTGTAACAAAGCCCTTTTTCTCTTTTTTCTTCCAATTGTTGTGGTGTAATCCTTGTAGATTGTGGAAGGCTAGGAGAAACAACACTTCCATCTTTATAGTTGTGAGGGGTATGCTTCTTGGTTTCCATAATTTTTATTTCCACTATGTCACAAAGCCCTTTTACTCTTTCCAATTGTTGTGGTGTTGCTCTAAAGAAGGTGTTTCTCTTTGTATCCTCATAATGTGCTATCATTTCCTCCATGAAAATTGACCACGTAACAAGTTTTTTACGAGAGCAAAGCCCTTCATACCATAAAAATTGATCTGGTTCTAAATATGAATATGCAATACATACCTTTTGTAACAGTTGCACCTCATGTAGATTGAAATATTTCTCCATATGTAGTATCCAATTTACCGGATCCTTGCCATTAAACTTCCTCATCTCGCTTTTTCTTGATTTTAGGAGCTCGATCTTGAAACGACTGTAACTCTGTACTTTCAGATCTTTAAATTCTGAAATTGCGGCCTACAGTATCCCTCTGTGTCCTCTTTCCAATGCCATAAGTCTGACCCAATTTTAATTCTCCAAGGAAGAGTTACGCGAAATCTCCCACAGTGACTTGATTATAGACTAGTTCAGTAGAGCGAACTTGTACGACGTGCCACGAGTCACTGTTTTGACCTTTGGATCTGAAAAATGCATACAAGAAACTACAGTCCATTCTCTTTCTGTACCTTTTTATGAAATTTCAATCTCATCCCCAGAGCGAAAGTTAGGACTATTTTCCCCAAGTCACCTGTTTTGAATGTAATTTAGGAGTCTGCAGAAAGTCCAACTTCCTCAGATCATATATCCGCAAATATCGCGCGCAAAGCTTTGAAATTCGGACCCAAGGTTTAACACAATTTCTTCTCAAATGGGTTTTGTTTGCGACTTCTGAAACGTCACCGAACAAAAGTTATAGCGAAAATTCCACGATGACCTGTTTGGAGCAGCGAAACCCTAGAATCCAAAGCGCTGATACCAAATGTTATGGAACCAGCTCAAGAAAAGATAGAAAATATAGATCAACGCCTTAGAATTCAGCCTCTTTAAGGGGGCAACCTCCTTTACATTACATAAATGAACAATTCTTGGATGATACAAATGAAAAGACCTCCTTTCTATATATAGGAGTCTAAGGGGTCATAACATAATCAGAGCTGACATAACAATAATAATGTAAGGGCACAATAATAACAATAGTGGGCTTCTATGGGGCACAATAGTAACAATATGGGCACTACATGGGTACATCAATATAATAAGTGGGTTGTACTAATAACAATAACGGGTTACACTAGTAGTATAGGGGCCTAACAAATTACTTCCTCCATGCCTTCGTCTTCGTCTTCTTTGATGATAAGGTCCTCTAGTTCTTCCTCCTCCTCATCGGTTTCTATGTTAACAACTTTCCCCTTCTCCTCCATCGTCATCTTAGTGCGCAGCGGGTTTCGCGGGGAAACATGTATGGGAACCATCAACTATTTGTCTTTCTTTGATATGGGCATGCACGGTGATTTAGGGATTTTTGCCACAATCCTAACAACTTCACGGGCATCCCCTACAGTCACGACTTGTGCGGCCTCTTTGGCGGTCATTTCTGCAATTTCCATAACTTCCTTAGATGTTGCCATCGTGTCTGACCAAAATCTATCACTCGCGTAATCAGGGGCTCAATCAATTCTCTACACAAGTCAAATAGGGCTCTGCTCAGGCTACGTGGAGTATACAATAGCTCAATTTGTAAATGGCCAAGTGTTGTTTACTCGACAACCCTTTGTAATTTATAGCGCCTTTTGAATTTCAATTCGACCGTTCCCCCCAAATATTGTTCATTAAAGCTCTCTTGGCGGCATATTTTTCCAAATATTGCCCATAAATCGTGACTTAAATGCCTTCCACCCACTCCATTTGGTCTCAAGTTGAGCATCACATCATGAATAGTGACTCCAACAGTCACTTTCTGGCCAACCCGTGCGGCAGCGCAGCCCCCCTTGCGCGGTCACGGACCTTGTGACTTGTTTCTGCTGTGCACAACTCCATCATTGTGCAGCTCCTGTGAAAAGTAGTTTATAGTCTCCCGCCTCCTTTCAACTACCAGGAGCACTAAGGTTGTACTTTTCATGGCTAGTCAGGTTTTCATGCCACCTGTATAGGGTTTCATCCAGTCATCCATCAATTTTCTTGAAAAATACCCATACTTTATCGTTACTGGCGACATCATGCACTTTATCATCTGTAGCGTGCCATCATGGTTGATTCATGTAGTAATATGCAGTCCAAGCCAAGGCATCAAACTGGTCAATTCGTGGAAATAGTCAAATTTTTCAGCGTGATCATGCACACCTTGTTTTATCATCCTAGTCTTCTTATCGAGAAAATCTTCCTTTATGTCATTCTCAATATTCTTGACTTCCAATTCCATCAAAGCGCTTTTCTCCCTTAATCGCACCCTTTCAATCCCAAGTTCTTGGAGCCTAAAATTTCCTTGTCAGATTTCTTCCTCGGGTCCCAAGTGTTTTGCT
This sequence comes from Pinus tabuliformis, assembly GCA_031772625.1. Taxonomy (NCBI): domain Eukaryota; kingdom Viridiplantae; phylum Streptophyta; class Pinopsida; order Pinales; family Pinaceae; genus Pinus; species Pinus tabuliformis. The sequence goes on along the minus strand of CM062819.1, from coordinate 86,054,327 downwards.
TCATTCGGCTGTGCAATCCCTTCTTCCAAGGTTCTGTGAACCATCATATCTATTGGTGTTGCGATGCACTGACTAGGAATTTTATGCTCTATGTGGATTATAGCGTTCACTTCATACTCCAGCCTCAGAGGTGTTCGCACCGTCAGTTTCTTGCATGCGGTCCTATAAGCCCATAGAACTATTGGTACGTGCAGGTCCCAGTCAGTCCGCTTCACATTGTGGACCTTGTTCAGCGCGTTACATACTTCATTAAAGGCTTCTCTGTGAACACCCTTCTACGCACTTGGTCTTTCCATACTCCATGGTTCCAATTGGAGGGGTCGTTCGCGCCATGGCCTCACCTACACTTGCTTCCTAACTGTGTCTCCTAATGCGAAGACTGAGTGCATCCGCATAGGTTTCGTACCATATGCCTGCATCCATTTGGACAGGTGGGCATGTGGATTTTCTCGTCCGAAAATATTGTCTGTTAATCACATCTAAGGCTTCCAAAACTATATGTGCATCATCCTCCTGCATTCGTGCCAGTCCTCAAAGATTCTTTGGTACGTACCCCACCACCTCGCGAGTGTAGCGGGCAGTACCCATTTCAAAGCTTCAAAAAATTGTTGTTCTGACACCTCACTTTCAAATCGGTTCAGGAAGTCATCCACCTCACTTAACCCGTCATACGTATGTTACAGGGAAAAGTGTCTATATAGAACTGCTCTATCCCACTAAGGTGTGACAGCTGCCTTAGAAACAAACAGAGAAAAGCTACTTTCGTTTTTCCTTTATGAATTATAGATAGAGAGGAACAGAAAGACCAACCTCTGTCTTGCGCTAATCTCCTGATTTGATTCCTCTCTTCTTTGATAGTCTTTAGCTACCTGCTCCCTTGCACGCCCAGCTTCACAAAGTACCTGTAAGATCACAGTAGCATAGCACTATACAAAGACATGGATCTATAATCATAAACAATCTAGGATCAGATGTAAATTGACCATACAAATGTAGGAAACATCAATGACACAAGAGCATGGAGCAAAACTTGAATAGATTTTATTGATAAACAAGAAAGAGCGAAGAGGAGTTACAACTAGTTGTCCTGACCCAGCATCAACCTCTCAGCAAGAAAGCCCCTCTTCACCTCATACAAAGCTTAGATCACCCAACAATCTGATGTTTGTCTCAAGAAACCAACAACAATTCCTTACAATATGCAAAATTCCAGCCTTCGGATCTCTGGGATGAGGGATCCATATATAGATATCTGTAATGGAGATGAGTCAGCTTATGATTTGATTAGTGTCTTCCCGCTGATAGTTCTTGCTTCCACTTGGAGATTGATGATCTCTTACTCATCCTTGGTCGAATTCAGAGAGCCAAGTGTCACAGGAGAAGATTCTGGAAGCTTCCATTGCCTCTCCACCTCACGGAATGACACTGCCATTTGTCATTTCTCGCCCAACGCACCCCATAGAAGGGCGTTTTTGAAATGAAACGCACCCACACAATGTATTTAGGTGAGATACAATGCACTTGGCCAGTGGAGCAGCTGAAATGATCCTGTTTTGATCAATTCTGAGCAGTTTTTCATGGAGAACTTCTGGGAGAAGTTGTAATCTGTTGACCTTGTTCCTTTAGGGGTTAGAGCAACACTTTTAGGGACTTAGGAGCCCTTGGTTTATAAACATTTCATGCTTGGGGTTGTAGTGCCCAAAAATGTCTATAACAACATAGGTAGATCCCTTACCTCCATCGATATGCAACGCAACGATCTTGTCACCATGTTATAGTTCAGTGTGGTTGCCTCGTGTAACTAGTTATGCCATTGTTCTATTTCCTCATCTGAATCTGATGTGCAGGAGCTTTCACGCTCCCATGATATTTGTCCATCTGCAATCAGATTCACCCAATCTTGTTCTCACGCGGTTATCTTGTAGATGCAATCCAAATCATCGTCGCCGTCGTAGTCGTGCACTGGTTTTTTGTAGCATGATCCTTCTGCAAGGTCCAAAGGTACAACTATGCGCAGAGACTTCTTTTGAAAAATCATCTTGTGCTTCTTCAGATTGATCACCCCATTCATGTCAATGGCCAAAAATATTCCTAATAGGACAGGGTAGGGATTGTTATCATCAACAATCTCTATTGCTTCGAAATCTGCTAGCGTGCTTGCTACTTCGATATCCACTGTGATTCCCTACAATATCCCCATAGGTAGGATCTTTTGTTGGTTGGCCATTCATAGTTGGATAGGAGACCATTGTAGCATAGGCCTTCCCATGCGCTCCCAGGTCTGCTTCGGCAGGGCGTTCGTGTCCAAACCTAGATCTAGAATCACTTGGTCCATCTCATACTCTCCAATTTGCGTGGTCAATCTCATCTCCCTTTCCATTCACATCATGTGATTTTTGAGCTTTTGGACTACACATGGTCCTCCTGGCACGGTCCCAACGCATCTAATTATGAGTTCCTGTAGCCCCTTTACAGCCTTGTTGTCACAAAACAGCTTCATGCATGTTTCCAGTAACGTTGTGAGCATTGATGGGTCCATTTCGGGCACCAGATTGTCTTTACTTTCTGAATTGGAGGCATCAGCAAATCTCTTCTTGTCTTCCATGAAGGTTTCCTTAGCATGCTCCAAATCAAACTTGCATTCCTTCGTTGGAGCCTTGCGAATGACCTAATATGACCTCATTGATCATGAAGAGCATGGTAACCTTGATGTGAGAAATATAAGTGTAATATTGATAAGTAGATATCTTACTAACTATGGTCATGTCTTGACGGCATATGGTTAAGCTAAATGTCCTAACTTGGGGGAGTGACCTAATAGAAAGTATTATTGTGCTCATAATCTCTAAGATATGACGTTGCATCTATATCTTGCTTTGAGTATAACCTTTTATGAAAGATTGATGTCATGATTTTGATTGCCATGATATATATATGTTTATGATCTAACAAATCTACTATTGATTGACTCTAGTAGAGATAGGTTGATAACATGAATGAAAATGAATGATGCAGATCCCTAATCAGAGGGAGAATCTCTTCTCAAGGCTTATATTCATATTATTATTTTCATTTTGTATGATTTATGTGCATCTAATAGTATTGATCTACAAAAAAATCTTAGATCTGAAGCCCGTACATAAATTAGGTTTTATTCTCTGGACGTAGTCATAGATCTGGGAGATCACGTCCCTGCACATACACATGTTAAGGCCCAGAGAGCGTCCCGAGAGCTAAAGATGATCCCATGCTAACCTAAAGGGATCATCCAAAGGTTTGACTACATTTTACCATCACATGAAGCTTTTTGAAGTTGTTTGAATTCTAAATCAAGATGTTTTAGACATATCCTACCATTATAATCTAATTCTTGAAGTTGTTGGGTTAAATTTCTGATCACATAATGAAGTATTGTGCATGAAACTGGATGTTCACCTAGAAGATGTTAGCTCCATAGATGTGTTGCAAATGGCTAGATCTGCAAGCGGGAAAAACTTGAATGTTTTACATAACATGAACAGGAAGACTAAAATTGTGTTTGCAGGTGATCGGGAAATACATTTATGTCACTATGTTTGGGCTACAAGAGGTTGGCATGATTTGGCTTACTAGTATATATGATTAGTGTTTTGTCATGATTCTTGAAAATAACTTTGAATTCATGATTGAGATATGATTTGACTATAGATCTCTTTACAATAGCTAATTTGGACTTGACCTGATGTCTAATGATCTGATTTGACGATTATTGATTTGCACTGATATCTATGCTATGTGGACATAATTACATATGTCAGTATTCGTAAAAATGATTTTGTATTGGCCTCCTCGTTCCTAGAACAATGGTTGAGGTATTGATAGTTATGATTCAACATGAAAATGGAACCTGCATGACTCATCCTTGGTGTATGCATTTGCACCTAGAGATAGAAATGGCTTGCATTATGATTATGAGAATGAATTGATAAAATCTGGATTGATAATTCATGGTTGATGAAAAATTGTTGGCATGATAATAAATTAAATCAAGATTTGATATGAGCACCACATGTCTCTTGGTTGAAAGAATTGATATTGTAATAATGATGACTTTGATATTGGTCATAATCTGGCTTCTAAACTCTGATGAGCTGACTTTGTTGATGTGATTTATGTAAGGTTGATTATGTTGGCTTAGCAAGACATTATTCTTAGAGAATTGCATGAATCAAGCTCCCCAATCTGATATGTCTATATTTGACAGTTATTTGATGAAGTCGGGATGATGAGTTCCAAGGTATGGCCTTGATATTGATTATGGTTTTGATTTTATAACCTGATGGTCTACTCTTGACAAGTGATGAGCCTTTGGTGATCTAAATTAGAGGGAGATAGATTATGAAGCTTGAAATGATGTATCATGGTGTGATGAATCAAATCTTGGAATTTGGGAAGGAAATTCCATATTGCAAAACTATTGGAAAATGTTTTTGAATAATGAAAATCCAAATCCTTGGATACTCCACTTTGAAGTTCAAAGATGTTGTTGAAATTGACATGGCACCAAACTGTTGATTAAAGCATTGATGTTTCATCCATCTGCATATGTATGATGTGCATAGAACCTGAATAAATTCACGATTGAGCTGCTTCACTCACATAGAGTTCCACTGAGTATCCTTTGAAATATCTCCATGAGATATTCTATTTTTGAGGTTGATATATTTCTCCTATGATATGTGATTGCATGGATGTAATGTTGATATTTGAGATTACTGTTGATAAGCACATTTGGATGTTTCCTTTAGTATGAAATCTGCCATGATATCTTGGATGAAAGGTCCATAGTACGATTGAGAATGAGTATGATGTTTCTAGTATGGCTAGTTGTGAGGTAGGATGAAGAATATCCTTAGAGAATTGTCTAAGCATGATCTGGATATGAAATGGATACATTGTCAGCTGATTAGCAGAAAGTCCCATATTTATAGTTGGGACCAAGATACTCTCATATATTGTGATAGTGCAGTTGTTTGAAACAAGCTCAAGCTTGTGGTTGGTACCTCCTTGAGAGAGAGGATGATTATGGTATCATTTTGTGAATTATATGATTATATATGATCTAACATGGTATTTTATTTGATGTTCTGTATGAACAAGAAACATTTGCTATTAAGACAAGTTGGTGATGAGAGCAGTGCTGATCGAGAACACTTATTCAAACTCTTCCTCTCGGTTTGAGATCCCAGGGTGAGGAATTGAGATGGAGGGCTCTAGGGGTTGAGGGAACTCTAGACAATAGGGCATTACTCCTACCTGTTATCCATAGGGTTGGAGAATGTTTCTCCCTTCATAGGGATGGAGAATGTTGCTCCAATGTTTGGTCTTTGCAGAGTATACCCCAGTTGGCATCATACCCACAAGTAAGACAACTTTTCATGAATACTAATTCTCATTTGTCCAACGAGTTGAGAGTGTACTTGGGGTGTACAACCCAAGTCGATTATGACGCAGATGTTCTACCACATGACTATTCAAGGTCATCGATGGGAAGATTAGTAGGAAATAGGATGGTTTGAGATAACCCTATGCAATTCCAAGTTGAGATTGAGCTCCCTAATGAGATCTCAGCGTCTCGATGTGCTCCCCTATGTATTTGGATATCCTATTGCTAGATATGGGGCTATATATGTATATCTCCCCCATGAGATTTTGGATTGAGATGTGCTCCTTGATAATATGTTCTTCGATGATGATTGATGATGATATTCCGGGTAGTAGCCCGCTGATAGAGATTCTAGGTAGTAGGCTGATGGATAGAGGGGGTAGCTTAATCTCCCCTCCAGTAACAAATTCTTCTTCTTCTAGATCTGAGAATGTTCAACATACAAGCAGGAACAATCAAGAGATAAGTAGGAATAAGCAAAGGATAGATCAAGATGTACAATGATGATTTGTGATGATAAGACACTTGAGATGAACATGTCATGATGAATACATGACATAGATGATCCGTGATGATACGTTATGACACTTGAATATTCCATAATGGCATATTGATCGATTCACAAATATTGGCAGGTGGAATTCTCCCTAGTTGAGAGGGAGTGTTAATTTTTGCAACTGTGGTCAAATTCCACCATAGACAACTGAAATGATCAAGATACTGATGGCACTAGATTTCTCCTTTCTAGAGGACCAAAATCAACCTAAATATCACCCAATTTGGTCAAGAGGAAGAGTAGTTATGAATTATTTTATTCATACATGTATTATGGAATGGGTCAGCCCTAACCACATGAGTAATTGTTTGGGTCATCCTTAACCCCAAGATAACCCTCATGAAAGCTTATAAATAGAAGAGACCTCAACCTCATTTGGACACATTTAATCAAGCTATCTTCTCTTCTATTTTTCCGTGGTTCACACAGGTTCGTTGGAAGGAGTTCGCACAAGGGTAAAAAATCAAAAGCGTGAGGTTCACTCTGAGTTAGGGTTTTCTAGTTTTTGGATGTTGGCAGAGAACAAGGCATTTTAGCCCCTATACATGGGCGCATAGTGGTTATGAGAGCATCCAGAGAGACTTGGATGCTGGAACAGAGGCTTATGGGAGCTTCCAAGGCTTCAGTTTCATATCCAGAGGTGTTCATACCCAGATGCTCACACAGAGTGGTCCTAAGAGCATCTAGGTTGTCCCAGACGCACGCACAGTAACTTCAAGGGAGCGACCAAGGGTTGTTTTTAATAGATCTAATGAGTTGGTCCCCAGACACATGCACAAAATGGTATGGGAGAGTTTGGGCTGCCTCAGTCACTAGCACACAGTTCACAGAGAACATCCAGGTCAACTGTTGGGTGTGGAGCCTGATTATCTTCTATAGTACCGGCATATTGGACCCCAGTTCAAAATGGGGCGGCAACGCCGCCCGTAAAATGATCGCTGCCGTGGGGGGTCCAGGGGGGGCGGTAGCGACTTTATGGAGCCCCCCCCTGGCGGGGGGTTTCGGGGGCAACGCCCCCGAAGCTAAAAACAGCTGTAAAATTGCCTTGTAAAAGTATAGTAATTTCTAGTCAATCTGGGCCGTTCATTAGGCGGATGATCTGACGGTAGAACTTATGTTTAGTTTAGGGTTTTTGCCCTAGAAGGCAACCCCTCTCTTTATATGAGGGCATTGTATTTGAGGCTGTGATATAGATGTGTATTCGGTGAGCGAGAAACACAGAGGTGAGACTATGAGAGAAAACAGAGGATATTACAGCGGTTTTGCTGTAGGTTGTATCTCTTCATTTTGCTGGATAATAGAAAGGAAGGACTGGCTATTCGGGGTGGACGTAGCCCAAACTGGGTGAACCACGTATATCTGTGTCTCTCTTGTTTTGTGCGTTTTCTGTGTTTATATTTCTGCAATATTATATGTGTTCCATTGCTCCGTAATATATAATTTTCTAACAACTGGTATCAGAGCCGAAGGTCTATTTGGCTGATAAACTCGCAGGAAAGAAGGGTTCCTGGTTCGAGTGGGAGCAATGGCGGAAGATGGTAAGTTTAGGGTCGAGAAATTTAACAGCCAAAACTTCTCGCTGTGGAAGATGCAGATGGAAGATTATCTGTATCAGAAAGATCTATACCTACCATTGGGCGGAAAAACAAAGATGTCGACGGGTATGAAAGACGAAGAATGGAACCTTCTCGATAGAAAGGCACTCGGAACAATACGGTTGTGTCTTGCTGCGTCAGTCGCCTTCAACATTTCGAAGGAAACCACGACAGAGGGTTTGATGCAAACGTTGTCGAAACTATATGAAAAACCCTCGGCCTCAAACAAGGTATTTCTTATGAAACGGTTATTTAATATAAATATGTCGGAAGGTGGATCTGTTGCAAACCATTTAAATGATTTTAATACAGTTACAAGCCAGTTAAGTTCTGTAGGGGTAAACTTTGATGATGAAGTTAGAGCTCTGTTATTCTTGTGCTCATTACCAGAAAGTTGGAATGGTTTGGTAATGGCCATTAGTAACTTTGTTTCTGGATCTAGTACTTTAAAGTTTGATGATGTTGTCGGTGCTATCCTTAGCGAGGAAATGCGACGGAAAAGCTCCGGTGAGACATCAGGAAATGCTTTGAGTGCAGAGTCTAGAGGAAGAAAAATGGAAAGAGGAAAGAGCTCAGGATATCGCAGTAAATCAAGGAAAGGAAGATCCAAATCCAGACCGGGGATAGTGTGCTGGAAATGTGGAAAGAAAGGACACCTAAAGAAAGACTGTAGATCTTGGAAGGGAAAGGAAGGAGATGCACAGCAAGAAAACAATCATGAAGCGAATGTGACAGGTGAGGTGTTACAAGATGCTTTGATTCTTTCTTTTGAAAATATTACTGATTCCTGGGTGGTAGATTCAGGGGCCTCATTCCATGCCACACCTGAAAAGAAATACTTTTACGACTATGTTCAAGGAGATTTTGGACAAGTTCGTCTGGGTGATGACAAACCCTGTAAAATTGTTGGAATGGGTAAGGTTCTTGTAAAACAGCAGAATGGAAACCAATGGCTACTAAAGGAGGTAAGGCATGTTCCAGATCTAAAGAAAAATCTGATTTCAACAGGGCAGTTAGGCAGTGAAGGTTGTGTGACAACTTTCACAGATAAAGCTTGGAAGGTCACAAAAGGAGCCCTGGTAATAGCAAAAGGTGAAAAGGTTGGTACATTGTATTTATGCAATGGTATTTCTAACTCTGTTAATGCTTTGACTTCCAAAGGAGCAGATGCAGCATTATGGCATCATAGGCTCGGACACATGAGTGAAAAAGGGATGAAGATTCTTCACTCAAGGAATTTGTTGCCAGGTTTGAAGAATGTTGATTTGGACTTCTGTGAGAACTGCATTTATGGAAAACAGAAGAGAGTCAGATTTCTCAGAGTTGGGAAAGAAAAGAAGAACGAAAAATTAGAGCTTGTGCATACAGACGTATGGGGACCTGCTCAGGTATCATCTCTTGGTGGCTCTCGTTATTATGTTACTTTTATTGATGATGCAACTAGAAAAACTTGGATTTATTGTATTAAGAATAAATCTGATGTATTTGATACTTTCAAGAAATGGAAAGCTTTGGTTGAGATTGAGATAGGAAAGAAATTGAAGTGTCTTAGATCAGACAATGGAGGTGAATATTGCAGCAAAGAGTTTGATAGGTACTGTTCAGAGCATGGAATTCGCAGAGAGAAGATAGTTCCAAGAACACCACAAGAAAATGGTGTGTCAGAAAGGATGAACCAAACAATCATGGAGCGTGCAAGGTGCATGAGATTGCATGCAGGATTGCCTTTACAGTTTTGGGCAAATGCTGTAGATACTGCTGTTTATCTAATAAAAAGAGGGCCTTCAAGTTCCTTGGATGGTGGTGTTCCAGAGGAAGCATGGACAGGTAAAAAGGTAAACTACTCTATTTTAAAGCCTTTTGGTTGTGAGGCCTTTTGGGGTAAGTCCAAAATCAAATCCATGAGGGCTTAGGCCCAAAGTGGACAATATCATACCATTGTGGAGAGGATCATGGATATATAAGGATGGACAAATATCTCCATTGGTATGAGGCCTTTGTCCATATTGATAAAGAAAATAGAACAAAGCTTGAGGCAAAGTCAAAGAAATGTACCTTTATTGGATATGGTGTTAATGATTTTGGTTATCGCTTATATGATTACGAAAATCACAAAATCATTAGGAGCAGAGATGTAATATTCAATGAAAAGGTCTTGTATAAGAATCAGCTGCAGGAAAAGAAACAGGAAAAGGAAAACAAGGAATACGCAGTCCTTGATGAAATCACTGAAAAAGTAAAGGTGCCTGAAAATAATAATAATCAACAACCACAACAACAACAACCACCACAACAGCAACAGGCACCCCAAACACCTGAAAGTGGTGTTAGAAAATCTACCAGGATAGGTAGACCTCCTGAACGATACTCTCCTTCATTATATTATTTATTGTTGACTGATTCCGGTGAACCTGAATGTTATGAAGAAGCAATGCAGGTTGAAAACAAGAAGAAGTGGGAGGTAGCCATGGAAGAAGAGATGGACTCCTTAATGCATAACCAGACTTGGGATTTAGTCAGGTTGCCTGCAGGAAAAACTACATTGAAGAATAAATGGGTTTACAGGCTGAAGGAAGAAGATGGAGGAAAGCAAAGGTACAAAGCTAGACTTGTGGTGAAGGGGTTTGCACAGAAGAAAGGTATTGATTTTGATGAAATATTTTCTCCTGTTGTTAAAATGACTTCAATCAGAACTATTTTAAGTCTTGTAGCAGCTGAAGATTTGCATCTTGAGCAGTTAGATGTAAAGACAGCCTTTCTCCATGGGGATTTGGAGGAAGAGATATATATGCAGCAGCCACAAGGATATGAGGTGAAAGGGAAGGAGAAACTTGTGTGCAGGTTGAAGAAGAGCTTGTATGGTTTAAAACAGGCTCCAAGGCAGTGGTATCTAAAATTTGACAAGTTTATGTCTGAACAAGGTTATATTAGATGTCACTCTGATCATTGTGTTTATCTGAAAAAGCAAAATGATGGCAGCTATATTATATTGTTATTGTATGTAGATGACATGCTTGTTGCAGGATCTAACATGCAGGAAATAAATGTGCTCAAAAGAAAATTGGCAAATTCATTTGCAATGAAGGATTTGGGTGCTGCAAAACAAATCCTTGGTATGAGAATAACTAGAGACAGGAAAAATAGAAAATTAACATTGTCTCAGAATGAGTACATACAAAAGGTGTTGAAAAGATTTAACATGCAAAATGCAAAACCAGTCAGTACACCTTTTTCTAGCCATTTCAAACTTAGCAAAGAAATGTGCCCAAAGACCTAAGAAGACATGGATTATATGTCTAAAGTTCCATATGCATCAGCAGTTGGAAGTTTAATGTATGCAATGGTCTGCACAAGGCCTGATATTGCACATGCAGTGGGAGTTGTAAGCAGGTACATGAACAATCCAGGAAAGGAACATTGGATGGCAGTGAAATGGATTCTCATATATTTGAGAGGTACCACAAATCAGACATTATGCTTTGGTGGTTCAAACATATCCCTACAAGGATATGTTGATGCAGATATGGCAGGTGACAGAGATAATAGGAGGAGCACTACAGGATATGTATTTACTGTCGGAGGAACAGCTGTCAGTTGGGTTTCAAAAATCCAAAGTGTTGTTGCACTTTCAACAACAGAAGCAGAGTATGTTGCTGCTACAGAGGCTAGTAAAGAAATGATTTGGTTACAAAGGTTTATGGGTGAATTGGGTAAGGAGCATGATATGGGCACCTTATACAGTGATAGTCAAAGTGCCATTCATCTTGCAAAGAACTCAGCATTTCATTCCAGGACAAAACACATACAGCTCAAGTACCATTTCATACGATCAGTGTTGGAAGATGGAGAGTTGAAGCTGGAAAAGATACACACTAGCCAGAACCCTGTAGATATGCTAACAAAAGTTGTAACCAGGGAGAAACTGAGAATATGCTCAGTTTCAGTTGGTCTTCAAGGATGACGATGAAGATGAGAAATAGCCAGGTCCAAAGAGGAGTCATTGTCCAGCAAATGGAGCAGTGGTGGAGTTGCTACAATCAGTCTCCAAGTGGGAGATTGTTGGGTGTGGAGCCTGATTATCTTCTATAGTACCGGCATATTGGACCCCAGTTCAAAATGGGGCGGCAACGCCGCCCGTAAAATGATCGCTGTCGTGGGGGGTCCAGGGGGGGGGCGGCAACGACTTTATGGAGCCCCCCCCTGGCGGGGGGTTTCGGGGGCAGCGCCCCCGAAGCTAAAAACAGCTGTAAAATTGCCTTGTAAAAGTATAGTAATTTCTAGTCAATCTGGGCCGTTCATTAGGCGGATGATCTGACGGTAGAACTTATGTTTAGTTTAGGGTTTTTTCCCTAGAAGGCAACCCCTCTCTTTATATGAGGGCATTGTATTTGAGGCTGTGATATAGATGTGTATTCGGTGAGCGAGAAACACAGAGGTGAGACTGTGAGAGAAAACAGAGGATATTACAGCGGTTTTGCTGTAGGTTGTATCTCTTCATTTTGCTGGATAATAGAAAGGAAGGACTGGCTGTTCGGGGTGGACGTAGCCCAAACTGGGTGAACCACGTATATCTGTGTCTCTCTTGTTTTGTGCGTTTTCTGTGTTTATATTTCTGCAATATTATATGTGTTCCATTGCTCCGTAATATATAATTTTCTAACATCAACTATAGTCACTGACATAGCTTCTCCTCCCTGTGCCTGAGACTCAAAGATGAGATTTCAGTATTCCAAAGTTTCAGCATAGTGACAGCTATATACAGGAGTTTACTCTAGTTTGTGAAATCACAATATAGACATCAACATGAGGGTTTTGATTTCTAACATGATTAGACATGTTTCATGGATATCATTATTTTTTTGTTGCATAGATCAAGTTATGAATCATTGTACTTTCTATCACTGCATCATTTGATGATGATATAATAAGACGAAGATTTGCAAGGGTTTTCCCCATAGTGGGTTTTTCCCTAGTCTTGGCCCAATCCTGGTGTCTTTATGGGTGTTCATGCTTTTTTTCTATTGTTTATTTTAAGTTTCATTGCATTGATGATGATGACATTGTTATTTATATATAATTGCATATGTTGATGAATAGTGGTGTAGATCTGAATAATGTAATGATGATATGGGGTAAACTTAATGTATTGATGATGAAATGAAATTATCAAAGCAATGAAGAATGTAGCCCTATGAAAAAATAACATAACACCTAAATAAAAAAACTCAATCTAAACCACTCACAACCACTTTCTCCATTATTTCCAAGTCTCCCCCTTAATGGAGAAAGGATTAATTTCCACACATAATATCTCCCTAAACAATGAAAATTTCATCTTTCCAAGAGGCTTAGTGAAAATATCAGTAGTGTTTTCACAAGTATTACAATATTCGAGAGCTGTATCTTCTCTCTAACAAAATGAATCTTAGCATCAACATGCTTTGTTCTTGCATGATAAACATGATTGTTTACCAACTTGATTGAGATTTGGTTGTCACATTTGATCATTGTAGCCTTCTTTTTTACTTCTCCAACATCTTGAAGAACTCTCCTCAACCAAACAACTGTTGAAAATGCAGCAAGAAAAATCTCATTTTGATTTTCCTTGGTCAAACTAAAGAAAATTTGAATTTCCATCTTAGCAGGCAACTTGGATGATTTAATTTGTGTGACATTGTTTGTGTCACCTAGTTAGCTTAGATAATTCGAGTTGGAAGACCTGAGTTCAGTTGAGCATGAGTGATTTCTAATTTCTAGCAATTGAATTCAGTTAAATTGATTTATCGTCAGTTAAATTTCTTCTATCTGTTAGAGAAACTAATGGAATGTCAAATTGTGCAGTGTGACTTTCCTCACACTCAATGATCCACGATTTAACTAGTCAATCAATCCAAAATAATAGTCACATGCAAAGAATTTGAGTTACCAACTTGAGGTGGAGATTCCAAGACATCATACTATCAGTTGTAGACTATTCCAAAGTGTATAGGTGGTGCATGCAATCAAAGGATGATCCTAGAAGGATTGGCTAATTCCAATTGAGGATTGTCCTAATTAATAGGGGCCTAATTCCTCTAGGAATGGAACAAGGAAATAGGAGCTTAGAGGGCTTGAAATTTTCTAAGTGATGGCTAGAGTTAGTCAGGTAGAGGGATAGGAAATACACTTGTAGGTTGTGCTTAGGCTTGGGCAAGCATATGTATTCATCCATATTCTTTGATTGATGCAATATAGATGGGAATGGGTTTTGAGCAGTTGCTTTCCCCTAGATAGATCTTTGTATATGTTTTTTTTTCTTGATGCATGTTTACGATGTGAGATCTTGATCGTGAATTGAATTACATAGATGAGTAGAGTAGATATGAGTCTTGTGTTTTAGTAAATTACATGATAAATTTCATATCTACACATTAATTTCTACATGGTATCAAAGTAGGATTCACAGTAGAGCAGAAAAATCAAAGTTGGCATTGCAGGAGGATTGAATTTGTAGGATCAATCTTCAGAGCTAGCAAGATGGATTTCTATGGTTTAAGACTTGAGTATGCCCTTGATGGAAACCCAAAATTTGTTGCTTGGAAGGACCTCATGAAGGCAGAACTGAAGGACAATGGGTTGAAGGAATTTGGCGTGATTGACATTTTGAAACCATCATCATCTGATGTCAAATACCTAGCAGAATGGAGGAAGTATGTAGCCAAGGTGAGGAGAATCATATTGGAGGGAGTAAAGAACCACATTGTCTCCAATCTCCATAAGAAAGAAACCCATATGCAATGTGGAAAGCACTAACATATTTATTCGGGAACAACAATGACCACAAGAAAGTGGTGATCAAGGATAAGCTTTGAAATATCAAGATGTAGAAGAATGACTCTAGTCAACAATACCCGATCAAGTTCACACAATGTCGTGATGAACTTGGTGGAGTTAGTGTAATTGTTGTAGAAGATTATTTGTTAAGCCTATCCCTTTTGGGCCTTTCCAAGGGATAGAATAGCTACCAATATTTGGTGAATAGGAGGGAGAAACTACCAAACCAGGAACACTTATGGTCTAACTTGGTACAGGAGAAGATAAGGCAGAACGCCAAAGATGGAAATCCATCCAACTGTGAGGATTAGGAAAATTGTTCCTTGCCTGGAAAGGAAAAAAAGGAGTAATGAAATAAATCTCAATCCAAACCAAAGTCTAGTCAAGGGGGGAAGAAGAAATACTTGTCCAAAATCAAATGCTTCAATTGTCATGAATTGGAGCATTAGGCCATGAAGTGTCCACACAAGAAGACAAGAAAGAAAACCTTGGGAGGAGTGAGAGGTGAAGCTTTGGCTTCATAGTTCAATCTTGATTTCACCCTTATCACATGCATGGTGAGCACAATGATGGGGAGATTTTGGTACTTATATGATGGTGCTTCATTCCACGTGGTAGGCAACAGAGAATTTTTCAGTGGCCTAGAGGAAAAAGACCTCCAAATGCACATCGAGATGGGAGATGATGGAAGGTATAGCGTGACTGGTATTGGTACAGTTACTTTTCAGAGGGAGTTTGCCTCCCCTCTCAAACTCAAGGATGTAATTTTTGTTCCGAGCCTAAAGAAAAATCTCATCTTAGTTGTTATGTTGGAAGACCATAGTTACGATGTGAACTTCAACAAAGGGAAAACATTCTTGAGACACATAGCCATGGGACAAGTAAAGTGAATCAAGGTTTTTGTGAAGGACTTTTACAAGATAGATATGGAAGATTGTGTTGCATTAAGATGAAGGCAAAGAAGGTGAAGAGATGCGATGTTTGTAAATATGGCATAGAATACTTGGCCATTTGCATCATGGTGCACTAAATATTATGCAACAGATAACCAAAAGTCTCCCCAAAGGATCACTTGATCAGAAAAATACATGCAAAGGATGTACCTTGGGGAAGTACACAAAAGCCTCATTCCATGATAAGGACAAAAAATCACATGCAGTCCTTAAAAGGATCCACTCTAATCTTTGTGGACCTTTCTCGACAACCTTGTTCCAGGTCTATTTGGGCACATCACTCCTAACATTCAGATCAATACTATTAGGTCTCATCAAACCCTAATTCAGTTTCTACATGCCCTAGACAAGTCACCACATTTAATGCCTTCATTCTTGAGAGTTTCCTGGCCTGAAGCCTTCCTAAAATGACTCCTTGAGGGACCAGCACAGCCTTGGTCAAGAGTAACTACATTCCAAAGCACTTAGACCCATTCAAGCCTACTCTACAGAGCACCTAGGCCCACTTTGACCTGTGTTGGGCAAGATTGAGCGAAATCTTCATAGGATTCTGGGAATATTCTTTCATTTTAGATCATTCTATAAGATTACCACCTCTTATCCTCTCCTATGAGCTCGAAATTGGATAGGGAATGTGTTATCACCAAAAAAACAAAGGTTTACATTTTTCTTAGTCATGGTCTTAGATAAGTGTCAAGTCACCTTATATTTCAATGGGTAGGTGGTAGGTTAGGAGTCTCAAAGGTTTAATTTTTTCATGTCCAAATAAAGTATAACATTCTTTTCCTATGTTTCATGAGTCCTACAGTCTTGTTAGAAACTCATAGCTTAAGGCAAATTTGAAAATTTTTGGAATTAGCCCTGAAACCATGTTTTCGTAGTGCAGACAGTGTAAATTGTTTGTTTTGTGCTACGAAAATGCTGCTCTTTTCGTAGCGCTTTTCCCTGCGTGCTACGAAAGCACAGATTCATAAAAACAGTCTTGTCAAACATCAATCTATTAAAATTCTGTTAAAATTTTCATTATTAGGTGTCAGCTAGGAGTCAGTCCTTAAGCATGCCACTGCTCCAAACTCATCATTTCGAATTTAGGGTTCATTATGAAAGATAATTTCAAAATTCGAAAAGGCTAGCTAGTCTCATCGTTTTAGTTTGCATGCAAACCCTTGAAACATAATTGTTTTCGAACAATAAACTTTGGTAATTGTTCACCAAGGTTTTCCTCATCCATCATTTAGGCAAGGCTAACCACCATTGGAAAGCGAGGTTAATCAATTCAGTTTCAAAAGAGGCCAGTTTTGTCATAGGAATTCAGAAGAAAAGATGACAGAGGAGAAGAAACGTCATAGTTTAGGTCATTACTTGAGAATAGAGCCTGAAAGCACTAAGGTCCTAATCAGAGACAAAGAAGTTGTAGGAGCCTTCAAGAAAGCAGGGTGCTGGAAGTTTTGTAAGAAATTGTAGGGAGGGCATACCTAGGTGACAAAGGAGTTTGCACTCCATTTCAATGGCTTAAGTACAAAGGTCGGAATGCTAAATTTGAAAATTTCTCCATAGGTCATAGCATTGGTGACAGAAATTCCTAGGGGGCATGAGACATGGCTCAAAAACTTCAGATTCGACATGGAACCATGTAAGGTGTTCCTAAAGCCACAATTTTCAAAAACTGACTTAACCAAGGCAGTTCTCAAATACTACATCAAAGACAGCTATACCAACTTGCTATTCAACATTCAGCGTTACTTCACCTATGAAGGCATATATCAAAAGGTTTACTCATATCATTTTAAACTCATTTTACATTTTACTGGTATGATTTATCTAGATTTTCCTTACTTCTTATTTCAAAGTATAGCTAAGATGGTAGATAAAGTACAGTTAAAATCCCAAGGATGTGAGATTTCCTTGTTTCATCATGGTTTAATTAAATTGATAGTTATACATGAGCTTAGAAGGGTCAACAAAGATTGGTCTTCATTTTTTTTGTATGTGACTTTGGAACAAAAAAACAAGGTGAAGACACTAGACCTAGGGTTAAAGGAACTCCATCAGCAGAAACCAGCAAGTTTGCAATGTCCAGGGAAAAATGGTATGTTAAGTTAAAGCCTAGGAAGCAGGTGAAAGAGCAAGAAAGCAAAACCCTAGCAATCAAAGCCCTAGTAGTCATTCTTGAAACTCCTAAATCTACCAAGGAAAAGATATCTGAGGTTAAAGGAAAGACACAAGAGTAGTCAACCAACAAACCAGTTCAAAAGAGGTTGACTAGAAGCCAAAGTGCAAAGGAGAAAGGCAAAACAGTGATCTCGAGAGAAGGTTCAAGCTTGAAGGGTGATTTAAATGATATCTTAAAGGCCATTTAAATTACAAAATACCCTTTGGTGTAGGCAGATGTGACAAAATTTGATCAAAGGAAGTCAAAGAAAATGAAACCCTCCAAGAAACTGGAATTTGATGATGATGTTACAGCTTTTGTTTTTAAACCTAGAAATACCTTAACAAGGCAATCAAAGAAGATGCAGGAGTCCAATGTTGAATTGGAGAGAATAGAAGAAGCCTTTTTTATTCAAGAGGAGTTGATAGACTTACCATCTCTAAGACCTGAAGGAGGCAAAAACACAATTCCTGCCACTCAAACAGAAAAATCTAGTTATGAAGTTATGGAAGAAAGGTTAAAAGCTGCCAACAATGAAATTGCTAAACTAAGAGTGAGAACAAGAGAGCATGCTACTGAAAGGAAAAATTTCAAAAGGATGAAGGCTCTCTGGGAGGTTGAAAAGGTGTCCAAACCAAAAATATTTAGCAGTGAAAATCAATACTTTACCTGCACTGTTCCTGCAATCAAAGAAGCCAGTTTTGTAAGGAAAATTAATGCTCAACTCAAATCTACAAATAGGGGATTGAAGAGGAAAATTGAAGATCTAGAAATACAACTAAAAAAATCTAGAAAAGGGTCTACAATGATAATGAAACAAGGTGTTGAAAAGAGGCAATGAAGGAGATATATTATAACAGTTTTGGCACACAAAAAGAATTTTGGCATATAAAGGAAGAATAGCTATGAAGAAGAACATCTATAAGGATAAGTGATTTTGATTTTTGGTTGATCATATCAATCTTCCTAGAATTAAAAAAAAAAACTCCCAAACTACAGATTTTTGAAGGCTGTGTTGAAAAAATAACATACACAGCAGTTTTGTAGCACGCTACGAAACTACTGAAGATGATCATTTAGCACTTACAGATGCTTTCCAAAGGTAAGGTTGGATTAGTTCCAAATCTTGAAGTTGTTGGTCGACATGGGATCATGTATGAAGTCTCAAATGGCAGTGGTGTAGATAGCAAAGCTTCAAGGAGTATTCCATAGGTAGTATGAAGGTTGTGCTACAAAAGCAGAGTATTTTCGTAGCACGGTCATGTTTCATCCTTTACGCCATATGCTCGAGTTTCCTTTTGTACAGGTGGAAAATGTTATTTTAATATATTATTAATGCATGCCACATATGCACCAGCAAAAAACTGTTTGAGGATAAGCACAAAGGGTTAAGGGCCTTAAAAGGAGGAATTTTGTCTCCTAATTTTCAGGATAGTTAGGGCATAACTCAACAGGTTTTGCAACAACACTATGGACATCATCAAACTTGAAGACATGGTTGGAAGCTGATTTAAGAATGTATTGAAGACCCAGATAAGGTTGTTGAAAGCATGTTTTAGGATTTTTACTCCTATTTGTATTAGGACTCTTAAAGACAGCTAGCTATCAAGTTGTAATTAAATAGTTTGTTTTGTGAATAGATAGGTGTCTAAGTTAAGAATTCGAATTCCTCTAAAGGTGGATGATAGTATCCAAGGATGTAAAACTCTATATTAAGCTTGAGAATTGAATTCCTCAGGGTTGGTAATTTCATTAGCAAAGGGAAAGTTGTGTTATTGTAAGTAACTGTGGTTTTTATACTTAATACAGAGATCAGTTTGACTACTCAAGATTCACAAGGAGTTTATGTGTTTGATGCTCTCATGGCCTTGCTCAATTACTTATTTGTAGTGGTATGAGCTTGTGATACTTAGAATTCATTGGAAAATGCTCTAACTTCCTTCACATGCTTATAAACTGTGTTGATTCATTGTGTTACTATTTTATTTATAAACCTAAACTCTAAGTGCTTTGACTTCCATGTTTTGTTGATCATGTTGTTTTGTTGAAGACTATTTTGACTCCATAGCCCAATAGATATTTTCTAATCACAGTGTTCAACCAGTCAACTAGTTATACTTTTGTTCAATTTGTTCCTAGAGTTAGCCATATAATCATTAATCAAAAATCCTAAACTTAGTGAGAGAGCCCTCTCAAGTTGAGGAGGCTAAGCCTCAACCAAAAGATTGGTTTGAAAGAGTTACTCAGAGTCTACTTGATCAATAGCCTATCAAGGTCAGATTTTGTGATAACAAAATGAATCAAATAACCTCCTATCCTCTCATCCCTTCCTCCATGGGAACTAACTCCCAAACTTGAAAGTCATTCAATGCCCAATTTATGACAAAACCACCTCCATTTCCTTATAAATTGAGCACTCATCATAGTGATCAAGGGCTGGAATTTGATAATTTGTAAGGAGATACTATTGATGTGAGTTTTAAGATTGTAAGCAAGTATTTTTATGTTGCCGAAGTGTTGTGCTTTTGATGTGATGTTGGTTGGAACCTAAGCTGGAAGAGTGACAATGGATCAGACTTCATGGTTGTAATTCTTCCTTCTAGTTAATAAAGTTTTTTACACCTTTTCCCATATTCTTATCTTTATGTATGATGATTATATATGTAAATTCTTTCGATTCCATTTGCTTATAGTAGATAGATCTCTTGCTTTGATTGGTTTTTTTCCTTTGTTTATGATTGCAAGTACTTGTCGAGCAGATTAAGTCCAAGAAGGAGCGTTGGCAACCAAACAAAGGAGACAAAGGGAAGTGAAACATAACAAGTAGGTCCCTTGTCTTATTTATCTTCTATAGAAAAAGGTTAAGCGCTTTAAATATGTTGTTCTAGGTGTAGCTACCGACCTAGGGAAATTGTGTTTATTTGTAGATGCAAAATTCCACATAAAAAATTGGCGACTCCACTAGGGAACAATCATCATTCCGGGTAGTTAACCTTCACCCTAGTACACCCTAGTAGACTTTACTTGCTTCCATTGATCTTGTTTCAGCCCTTTTTGAGGTGTTTTTTGGTAAAAATTTTGCTTGCAAGCCCCTAGGATAGCCTCTCTGGCACCAATGCAGGGCTAGTCAAGAGGCAAAGCACTGCAGAGCACCCCTGGCTTAAGGATAGTGCTTTGAAGTGCACTATCTCCCATTCAAGGTTGCACTAATCCTCCTTAGGTCAAAAATCCCTCCTTTGACTTGATTTTTCCCAAATTGCCTTTTGTTTTTGTTTGTTGAATGATCAATGATTATTATCTCTCTGAAATCAATTTTGTTTCCTTTTCCAGCCCTACTTTGACCTTGATTGTTTAGTGTTTCTTAAATGATTTATTTATCACTATCAATTCATTGTCTAAGTTAGTTTATAATTGATTAATATTTGTGCCCATACTTACCCTTTTTTGTTTATTTCTTTTTTATAATAAAATCAATCAGCAATCGTGGAGGAAAATCAACCCTTACCCCGTCATTCATGGAGAGAAGCGAGTAAACCGCCTTTACCGTCCAAAGCTACACCCATCCGGTCGAAGCGATCTCATTTGACTTGATCCAATACTTCACAAACTTCTAGTTCTTCATCTGAATTACCATAAACACCTATACTGGTAAGTACTGTGACCCCAGTTACTCCTATAGTTATTGGTACATTTATTACTGAAGTGGAATATCCACAATTATCTGAGGAAACTAGAACTCCATTTAATGAAATGGTAACCCAAGTTGTTCAACAACAAGTTGATTCTCAACCTGAAGTTGTTCAACAATAAATTACTTCTGAACCTGAATCTATTCAACTAGAAGTTAATCTGAACCTATCATAGTTCAATCAAAATTTACCTCTGAACCAGAAGTTGTTCAAGAAGCCCAACCTGAACTTGTTATTTTACCAGAACATTTGGATCTTGAGGTTGAACAATCAGAATTCGTTACCTTACTGAAAGAAGATCGACCGGTACATTCTTAGACATCCGTAACTATCGAGACTTCCTCTTTATTTCAGTAACAAATACCAGAAATTTATTACGGACCTCACAGTGAAATTCTTCCACCTAGTTTGATTTCGATAGAAGAGGAACTTGAGGTAGAATCACCCAGAACTCCATTCTATTGACATCCGTAATTATTGAGACTTCCTCTTTATCTCAGTAACAAATACCATAAATTTATTACGGACCTCACAGTGAAGTTCTTCCACCTAGTTTGATTTCGATAGAAGAGGAACCTGAGGTAGAATCACCCAGAACTCCATTCTATTTTGGAACTGGACTTTATCTGTATCCTTATACTCCTCATTTTACTACTCCTTTTGATCTTGATTACTTTCAGACACCCATTGATTCGTTAGGAAATTTATTTGGACATTTGACTATGGCAAAGTCAACATCCCAGACTGTACCATCTATCACAACTATGGTAGAATCTTCTGTCGCAACCTCTTCGATGTTTAATACGACACCTAAGTCACACTTGTATGGTGTTTTTTCCTTCCCATCAGGTTACCAATCTTTATCAGGAACCCACTCAGTTGTTGCTTCTAGCCCTTGGTCTTCACTAATGTCCTCTACTAGAATTTTATTTGGTTCTTCATTAACGGATACCGAACAGCTGGACCCATCAAGCTCCTATCAAGTTGGTTCATCTGGTTACCACCCTATGAATCCACTTTACACCAGACTACCCCCATACGAAGAACAATATGCACATTATCCTTATCGTCCATTTTCTGGGGAGCAACCATATGTCAGTATGCCATCATCTTTAGGTTAGCCTAGAATGACTATTTGTTAGTGGTAGCCAATAATGCTCGTTAAACCTAGACTTGTGTATCCATCACAACCTATGAAATTTGTCTCATCCATACCTACAACACTTGTTGTTACAACTTTACCACAGTCACAAGCTCAGATTATTGTATCTCAGCTTGTGCAAGCTAGCCCTTCAACCTTAGACCCCCAAGTTTCAGGTGTACATATTCAGCCTTCTCAGGCAGTTTTACAACAACCACTTGTGTCTAGTGTCCAACAACTTCAGGCTAGTTTACCTTTTACTAGAAGGACTCAAACTTACAATTGTTTAGTGTATTCACAAACTGTTCAACCTTAGAATGGTGGGAAACAACCATTAAATCAACAACCATTGTATCAACAACAACAACAGTTGCTTCAACAACTCTGGTAGCCCCAATATCAACAACAACAATTCTGGCAATACCAACCTCAACCTGGACTTGGTCAACAAGCCTATGTTGGGTCTGGTCAACAACAAGTTTATCCAGGTCCTGGTCAGCAAGCCTATGCTGGGTTTGGACAATAGAAAATGTATCTCGATGCTCAATAACAACATTATGTCATATTTTCTCAACAAACTTACCCTTATCAAGGTTACCAGCAGTAGATGCCTTATGCTAGTATGAAAAGACCTATTGCCCAGGAAATCCCATCTTACCCTGGATATGTTGAACCTGACCTTAATAGACAGTTGCCTTTCATTGCGACATAATTACCAAATCTAAACTGGCTCACTAACGACCCAATTCTTTATGCACCTTGGTGGTCGATGATTCCTCATAAATTACCTTCCAGTATTCTGAAATGCAATGGAAACCTTGGAGAAGACCCGTCTGACCATGTCATGACTTTTGATTTACAGTGTTCATCAAACTCCTTGAATGATGATTCAGTTAGACTAAGTCTTTTCCAGAGAATGCTTACTGGTCTGGTTGTGAAGTGGTACATTGAGTTACCACAAGCTTCTTTTGATAACTTCACTACCTTAGCTACCATGTTTTTAACCCACTTCCAGTTACCCATACGATATGAAACTGGAACGGAACTATTAACCAACTTTAAACTCATAATGGTGTCCTCATCGTCGAGTGGTTAAAACTTATGTTCTTGATCAGATTTTAGCTGAGTGGTTTATAAAATCCTTGCTGCCATCTATCACTGAGGATGTAGTGAAAGGTGGAGTTGTCACTGAAGAGAAAGTAGTTGATCGTGCCCAATATTTGGACTTAATTTATACTTAGTATGGCACGCTCTATGACAAGATCCTGAATGGACACCGACCAACTTTCATTGTTCCTCCTCCACCATTGAGTAAGGACTCTCATGCAAATGATGGTGTGTTTGGTTCTTCCAAAACACAAATGGCAGGTAGACCATTTGGTTAAACACTTTCCATTTCCAATCAAACTACAAATGCACCTGATAACACTCTTGCTTCTGAAATCAATGTTGTTTCTTCTGACAAAGGAAAGAATGAAAAGAAACGAGGAAGCAAGAAAAATGGGAAAAACAAGAAGAAACAAAATAATTCCCCTCAAAGAGAAATCATCTGATTCCTCTCCTTCGGCTAGGAAACCTCGTTACCCTTGTTTGATTTGTAACGATGAGCATTTTACACGAGATTGTCCTCATCGCTCTGAAGTCTCAAAGCTTCCGAAAACTTCTAATACATCCACGATATTGACTGATATTTTTCCAAAACTGGAGACAAATATGGTTACTACCAACCATGCTTCCACTTCCCAAGCTCTTATGCTATCCGCCTCTAAGTTGAAAAATGATATTTTGGTGTCAACATGAAGTAAATATTATAGAAATCAACCTTCATTGTCAAATAACTAGGCTGATCAACCTAACTCTTCAACTTTGACTTCGTCTGATCCTATTCCACCACCTATTGCACCAGAGTTAATAATAAACCACCTAAGGGAGTTGTACATAAATCGACATTTAACCCTCGAGCTCGAGCTGCACAGAACTATAACATAGTAGAATATTTGGCTTAGTCACCTTCTGCTATGTTGACGCTCAAGGTGCTTTAAAATTGTCCCTCCCAAAAGCAGCCTTTGTTGTCAGGAATTGGTGGAATCCATCCAACTGATTCCAATCTTGTGGTTTCAACCATGCAAGTTATACGCCACAGATACTAGCGCAATTAGCATTCCCGATTCAAGTAAATGCCTTGAATAAACTTATTAAATGAACCATTATTGACTAGGGGGAATGTACTTGTATTATGTCCATGAATTGCTGGAAAACACTTGGCTCACCGCCTTTGTCACGTTAACCAACATTGCTAAAATCTTTTGACGGTCTCACATATACACCTTGCGAAATATTGAGTAATCTACAAATAGAACTAGGAGAAAAAGCAGTTACTGTTGAAGTTGAGGTAGTTGACGGACCCCTTGACTACAACATTTTTCTAGGAAGATCATGGGTTTATGCTATGGTTTTTTTGGTTTCAACTTACTTTCATATGATTGCATTCCTTCATAAGGGTGGAATCACAGTTATCGACCAACTCGCCTTCTTCACCTCTAGCTCACAAGCTACTAGAAGCATTACATTGGTACATGGACCCCCGCTATCTCTTCAAAAGATTGGTGTAGGTCTATTCAAGGATCCTTCCCTAATGGGTACATTTTCACTACCGTCACCATCAAACTTGTCAGAAGTGGCAAAAGTTGAGACTTGCAACATGATATCTTACACTTCATCTGACTTAGGGAAGATTACCAATAGTTCTGAACTTGATAGTAATAATGAAATCATGCCATTAAGCCCTATTGAGCTTACATAGCAATCAATATTTTTGGCTAGTGCGGCGAACCCAAATCCATATTCACCAATTGTATGGGTAGATGGTTCATTAGAATATGGTACTTCCTCCGATCCTTTTTCAAGTATATTTTCTACTGATGAAGGAATCATCCAATCAATGATGACGGAAGAAGAACCATGGGAAGATTATCATCATCGTTCCCATCTTCTAGATCGCATAGAAGATTATCCAAATGAACTTAATCTCCCTTTAGTTGTTGATTTCCTTTCGAATTCTATTTTCATAGATACAGTAGATTCCGAGCGAAACCTATCAAATATCGAAGAAACAATTTCTATCAATATTTTGAGCAAACCTAAAATTGTAGAAAAAATTCATATTGGCAAATATTGTTCTCCATCAGAACTTGATATTTACCGTGCTCTCTTTCGTGAATTTCGAGATATATTTGCATGGTCATATGAGAAGATGCCAGGAATTGACTCTAGTATAGTTGAACATGAAATCAAAATGTATCCTAATGTCAAACCAATGCGACAACACCTCCATCCTGTTCATCCAAAGAAGGTTGTTGCCATTAAAACAAAAGTTGAAATTTTTTTCCATGCTTGTTTCATTTACCCTATTCTTCTTACTTATTGGGTTTCCAATATTGTTCCTGTCATGAAGAAACAAGGGACAATATGAGTGTGCATTGATTATAGGAATGTTAATCAGGCTTGTCCAAAAGACAATTATCCCACTCCCTTTATCGACCAAATTATTGATGATTGTGCTAGATGTGAAATATTCTGATTCATGGATGGTTTTTCTGGCTATAATCAGATCAATATCCACCCAAAGGACCAATCTAAAACTTTTTTTATTTCTCCATGGGGCACATTCGCTTACAGGAAACTCCCTTTTGGTTTGAAGAACACAGGGGTAACATTTCATAGGGCAATGAATTATGCCTTCCATGACATCAAACATATTGTTCAACCATGCCTTGACGATTTACCTGCTCAATCATGAAAGAGGACTGATCACCTACAGCATTTGAGAGCTATATTTTTACGATGCTGACACTACAAAATATGAATCAATCCACACTAATGTGTGTTTTGTGTTGGTTCTGGTCATTTTCTTGGATTTGTAGTGTCTAAGGAAGGAATTCGACTCGACCCACTTAAGGTTCAGGCAATTCTTGACTTGCCTCCACCTTCAAATCTACTTTAGTTGTAGAGACTCCAAGGGAAGGCTAACTTTCTGAGGAGGTTCATTCCCAATTAAGTTGAAATTGCTAAAGGATTTACTCATTTATTGAAAAAGGGTGTACCCTTCCATTAGGATCAGGTTGCGCAAGCTTCCTTTGGTGCTCTTAAAGATTCCTTTATTAGAGCCTCATTAATGTATTCCCTAAATTATCGAAATGACTACTTTTTGTATCTCGTTGTTGCAGATACAACCATTGGGATGGTTTTAGTCCAAGAAGAAGATGGGATTGAACATCCAATATATTATCTGAGTCGCAATATCGATGATATAGAATTTAAGTACTCTTACGCCGAAAAGTTAGCTCTGGATGTTGTTCAAGCTGTATAGATATTTCACCACTATACCCTGCTCTGAGAGACCACTTTCATTTCGAATTGCAACCCTATGACATATATTTTGTCACGTCAATTGCTGGAGGGAAAATACTCAAAATGGATAGTAATTTTGTAGAAATTTGATTTTGAATTCATCAAATCCAAATCAAAGAAATATCTTGTTTTCGTCGAGCTTCTTTGCGACCTTCCCTCGAATACCATTGATTCAACTTCAGAACCATCAGTTCTGGATGAGTCTCTGTTCCTAATTTCGTCATATGACCCGTCGTATGGAGATATACTAATTATTCTCCAGACCCAAATTTTCCAGCCTGAGGAAGCCGAGAAAGTATTAAATGATTGCCATTCAGGTGCTTGTAGTGAACACTTATCTGGTTATGCTACCACGTAAAGAATTCTCTGTGCTGGTTACTTTTGGCCTTCTATATCCAAAGATTGCATTATTTCCGGCAGAAGTTGTCATGCATGCCAGATTTATGACCATAAATGTAGATTACCACTTGCACCATTGCATCTTATTGTCGTTGTTGGATCATTTTCCAAATGGGGCATTGAATTCATGACATGTAACCCCACCTCAACTGGGCGGCATGGGTATATAATAGTCTTCATTGACTATTTCACAAAATGGGCCGAGGCGATGCCGACATTAAACAACAGTGGCGAGATGACTGCACTTTTATTTTTCAACCACGTGGTTTCCTGGTTTGGTGTAACACAAGCTATAGTTACAGATCATGGGTCGCATTTTCGCAATCACATGATGAGTGAGTTAACTGCCAAGTTATGACTGTCACATGATAGCTCTACTCCTTATTATCCACAAGAAAATGGACAAGTTGAGGCCATCAACAAAGTCTTGAAGTGAATGATTTAAATAATGATAGGGCTTCATAAACAAAACTGGCATTTAATCATGTACTCATCCTTGTGGGCATATCGAACCTTGGTTAACAATGCAACTGGATTCACACCCTTTCAGTTGGTGTATGGTATGGAGGCAGTCTTGCCGATACAATGTGAAATTTCATCTCTCAAACACACAATTGACCTGTTACTTGACACTTCTGATGAAGAAGCGTGTTTCTTAGAACTCATCCATCTGGATGAAACCCATCATGAAGCCACATTGCTTAATAAAGCTCATAAGAAACAAATCAAGGTGTACTACGACAGAAATGTCAAGCCTTGCATTTTCTCGGAAGGAGACCTGGTCTTACTTTATGATTAGGAAGATGATAAACTTGGAGCAAGAAAATTTGAACCACTATGGATGGGCCCTTACATTGTCAAGCGTGTTTTGGAAAAAGGTGCCTACGAGTTGGTGGATTATGATGGAATTCCATTGTCGCAGCCCCGAAACGGGTTGTACCTCAAATGTTACTATGCTCAATTGAGTGTAGTAAAATCACTGTACATATGCTTTAATTGCATGTGTGTGTGTTAGTGTGTCTTTTCGATCTTTTATGTGGTTAAGTAATCCGCTTTACATTTTTTGCAGATGTCGTAATCTTTGGAACCATTTGTTGGTTACGCCGATGGTGCTAGTCGTAGTACTCAAAACTTATCTTCTGCAACATGGGCCATTTTCACTCCAAGTGACAAGTTAGTGAGTTTTCAAGGGATTTGTATTGATCGTTCTATGAACAATATCGCTGAGTATAGCACGTTGATCGAAATTCTCTCTAATGCCATTTCACTTAGCATTCGTCAAATCCTTGTTAGGTTGGACTCACAACTTGTCGTACTATAACTAATCAACATTTATACCGTCTGAAACCCAACAATTCTTCATATGTTCCTTAGAGTTCGTATTTTGGAAATACATTTTGAGTACATTCAATATCAACATATTTCCATAAACTTTAACACATTAACCAATTCATTAACAAACTATGTGTTAAATAGACATTTGCGACACATGTAAAAGTAAATTTTCAATTCACATCATTAGTTGAATAGGATTGGATATAACCATATATATATAAACTATGAAAGTAAAGATAGATAGATGTTTCTAAAGTTTTTACAAAATTTGTGTCCAAGAAATGTTTGGTCATCTGACCTAAAAACTCAAAATGCATGCAAAAATCATCCTAAGTAGACCTAGTGATGCTCAAGATAACATGTCACATCCTGAGCTATCATTCGCAAAAGCCGCATCCAATGGACAGGAACACCAATAGTATGGCATTGCAGCCTCATAGGTAATTCCTCGATCCGGACATCCGAAATACCAAGGGTTAATCCCTCTACATGATCCTGCAACTCTGGCAGTGTCTCAACCAAATCCAAATCCTAGAGAACTGCTCTCCCAACATTTCTCTACACTGGTCCACCTACCTCCTGTTGGTGGCTCACAAGTAAAATAGTACCAACATCTACATGCATGAGAATGATTTTAGTTTAGTCTTGGAAACATCAAAACACAAAAAAATGTAGGAACTTATAAAAAAAATAAAAATAAATAAATAATAATAATAATAATAATAATAATAATAATAAAATAATAAAAAATAAAAATAAAATTGGTCAAGAAACAATTTACCTATAGCACCCCATTGAGCACCCACTAGTAGACTCAACTCTGGATCTCCACGAAAATCCATCCCTGTGTATGGATGCTCCTTGATGAAAATGTGTTGTCGAGCGAGCCAAATAAAAAATGCAGTAGAAAATGTAATTGATGATTGATCAGCATGTCTAGCCATCAATTCAACCCACCTCTACATATGTGGATATCTAGGACCAACTACACTCAGCGTTACATGCTGGGGTTACATCAATGGAATTCTCTATAAGGTAAAAGCAATTAAGAGTGATCCATAGCAAAAATTATTTATCTTACCGCTCTTTACCTTTGTTAGTTTCTCTTTCAGTGAAGAAAGTACTGCCTCACACTAGTTGAATAAAGTTGGCTCAGGACACTCAAGTGCATACTGCATATATGATCTATTCACCAGATGAAGTGTCACACTACTGCCAACTTTGCGATGGTGAAAAGGATTGTTCTCAAAGGAAAATCATGAATACCTTTGATGATTATCTTTTCTTCCTTGCTAGGTTGTGTACCTGGCTGACAGAATTGTCGAACATAGTCCCTCACTAATTCCCCTCCACAGGAGGAAACTGAAAGAGATATGGGGGAACCACATCTCAAAAACCTTGTAAGAAAACAAACATCATCACTTGTAATAGGGACCACTTTGTCCCTTATGTGAAAAGCCTGATTTGTTGGATCCCGTGCATGAACTAGGAACTGCAATAATTCTGATTGTTGCCTCATTCCGAACAACCTGAAGTATTTGAACAACCCACAGTTTTTGAGGACCTCAACTGTACCCGGATTATTGAGGGTAACCATGTCTTTTTCTTCATGCTCTCTTTCTTTCCAATTAATAGACTTTCTGATCTGATTAAAGCCTGAAATCAAACCATAAGCTTAGTTAGGACCATTTTCATGCAAAAAACTAGAGAAATTTTGGGCCAAATTGGTGAAACAAGTTTGTGAAACTTGCCCAGCGCAGCCCAGGCAAGGAGAAAGTGCACTGCAATGCAGCTAGCCTTCTGTCTAGGTGCTCCCTAGTGTAGTTTCTGACATGGAAGCCTGTGCTGATCCCAGGGCGAGATTTTATAACCCCAGGGGCCCTAGAAAACCTAAAAACTTGCATGAAATTGTAAAAGGATAACATGAAAAGAAAGAGGAGTGGTAAATCTCCTACCTAGTCTAGATGGCATGAGAAATGATCCACAGAATCTCTCACAATCAGCTGATGAAGATCAAGGTAAATAATAGGGTCAGAGGACAAATTGAATGGTAAATATCAAATGGTGAACATAACATGGTAAATTCTTATTTTTTATGTTTATTTCATGAGCATTAAATGAGTAAACTTTAGTATTTACCTATTTTTACCAATGAAACGGGTATGTTTAATTTGTTTAGTGTTGCTTTGAACAGATTTATAGCTGGCTTATAGAATTTTACGTGCACAATCGTGAATTGTACCTTGACCACAAAGCATACTTTTATCTATCTTTCGAGCTCTGTTAAACATTGAAAAAGGAACCCCCTTGGAGTCCTCTTTAATCTCTCTTCAAACTCTGGAAATATGAAAATATTTTTGAGTGCTTGTCCTTTTCAGCTCATTAATGTATTGGAAACGACATGTACTCAATATAATTTTAATCCTTTTCTGGACTGAGATAGATTATTTACGAAAAAGGAACACGTTGATCAAACATGATCAATAGGTTCTCTCTTGTATTGTTTTACACCTTTTCAAACTTGAGAGACAAATATACAAAAACAATTGTGGAGTTTTCTTCTTTTTTTTTCCCTTTTCAAACTCTCTAAACATGAAAAGGACCGAGTTATCATTGTTGTTAGACTCATTAAAACATCAAATAGTGACAAACTTGTCCATCATGACAAGACCAAGTTTCACCTTCGCTGGACTCGTTAAAAAATCACATAGCGATGGATTCAATCGAAGGGTGGAATTATAAAACAAGCATATGTTATCCTCCTCAAACTTGATAGAAATAAAGAGGTACTGGTCAGCAATGACTGGGGAAAATGGGAAAAGAGGTAAACCACTTTATGGCAACAGGTTGCTCTTGAACATGACACTTTCACTTCATCTCTATGACTATTTGGGTTGGGTTATCTGCTTGATGGTTATCACACCTATGGTCTATCATACCATCCATTACTTTGGTTTTGGGTCAATGTTTCCAATTCATTCAGTGTCGATGACATGTTCAAGAGAAGTGACTCAGTTAAATTCATCCTTTGAAATACTCATAAACCTTCATTTTCATGACTGCCATTCCTAAACCTTGTGTCATCAGTCACATTCCATCTCCAAAAATCATTACACTCATTCTTTGTCGTTGATTTCGGATACATCAAGGCCCTCCTGCAATGAGTCGCTTCTTGTCAACATCAGCACATTATCCAAGAAGTTGACTTAGAAACACCCTTTTAGTACCTTAGGGCTTGCATACATTAATGGAAAGTTTCTCGCTTCTGGTGATATGTTGACATCATTGGCCTTTGGCCGAAAGAATTTGTATGGTGTTCGATAGAAAAACATCCATTCACACCATGAAGAATGTATTGCAGTACCTTGAGGATCATTATCATTATCGGTGATTTCTCTCGCATCTGTTAATAGCTTACATCATTGGCTAGTAATCAGAGGATGTCTTCCGATGTTTGACTTCAGATCACATATTCACATGGCTAGACTCGTACTTGAGTGAATGATTGGACGAGATAGAAGACCCCAGATCTAGTTTCATCCATCTGGGCTACGATTTCAGGAAAGTACTAAATCATCTGTACTATGGATTTACACAGATGGTCCTCCTATCATGGGTCTATATCTGTAGGCAACTATCTATGTACATGTAATGGAAGTTTATATGTTGAGCATGGGTATGCCTTCCCTCGGTGATTCATGAAAAATCCAAAATATCATGATATTATGTATTGTAATTGATGTAGGTCACCATTCGCTTCAGTTCCTCCTCATCATATCGTAAAGCATATCACTCGACATTATTATTTTTGACTTCATGCTTTAGGGGGAAACTGTTACAGGTCTATTTGGGCACATCACTTCCAACATTCAGATCAATATTATTAGGGCTCATCAAACCCTAATTCAATTGCTACATTCCCTAGACAAGTCACCACATTGAATTCCTTCATTCTTGAGAGTTTCCTGGCCCAAATTCTTCCTAAAATGACTCCTTGAGGGACCAGCACAACCTTGGTTAGGGGTAACTACGTTGCAGAGCACTTAGACCCATTCAAGCCTACTCTGCAGAGCACCTAGACCCACTTTGAGCTATATTGGGCGAGATTGAGTGAAATCTTCATAAGGTTCTAGGAATATTCTTTCATTCTAGATCATTCTAGAAGATTCCCACCTCTTATCCTCTCTTATGAGCTCGAAATTGGATAGGGAATGGATCAAATAACCTCCTATCCTCTCATCCCTTCCTCCATGGAAACTAACTCCAAAATTGGAAAGCCATTCAATGCCCAATTTATGACAACACCACCTCCATTTCCCTATAAATTGAGCTCTCATCATAGTGATCAAGGGTTCAACTTTAAGAATATGTAAGGATATACTGTTGGTGTGAGGTTTTAGATTGTAAGCAAGTATTTTTATGCTACCGAAGTGTTGTGCTTTTGATGTGATGTTGGTTGGAACCCAAGCTAGAAGAGTGACAATGGAAC
The DNA here is from genome assembly GCA_031772625.1 of Pinus tabuliformis. NCBI lineage: Eukaryota > Viridiplantae > Streptophyta > Pinopsida > Pinales > Pinaceae > Pinus > Pinus tabuliformis. Next base: position 86,021,370 of record CM062819.1, on the reverse strand, counting down.
GCACTTCATGGTTGTAATTCTTCCTTCTACTTAATAAAGTTGTTTACACCTTTTCCCATATTCTTGTCTTTATGTATGAAGATTATATGTGTAAATGCTTTCGGTTCCATTTGCTTATAGTAGATAGATCTCTTGCTTTGATTGGTTTTTGTCCTTTGTTTATGATTACAGGTACTTGTCGAGTGGATTAAGTTCGAGAAGGAGCGACAGGAGCCAAACAAAGGAGACAAAGGGAAGCGAAAGATAACAAGTAGGTCCCTTGTCTTATTTATCTTATATAGAAAAAGGTTAAGCGCTTTAAATCTATTGTTCTAGGTGTAGCTACCCACCTAGGGAAATTGTGTTTATCCGTAGATGCAAAATTCCACATAACAAGCCTCCACTTCCAAGCACAAATATTATGTTATCTTTGTATATGACTTCTCACAGAATTGTTAGATCTTCTTCATGCAAAAGAATGATGAGACATTATCCAAGTTTATAGAATTCAAAGCACTGGCAAGAAGGAGAAGGCTCTCAAGAGTGATAATGGAGGTGAGTACGTGTCGAATGAGTTTAAATTTTTTTGTGCAAAATAAGGTATTCGACAAGCGTTGAAAACACCCCACGACCCCCAACAGAATGGGGCGATTGAGAGGAAAAACCATAGTGTTGTGGGCACAACGAGAGAAATGTTGCATGACCAAGGCCTAACACTGAATTTGTGGGTAGAGGCATGCAACACAAGAGTACACTTACAAAATTAGAGTCCTCATTAGGTTCTAGGAATGATTACATCGGAGGAGGCTTTCATTTGGGGATTTTTGAGGTCTAAAATGGGCCTCCTAAGAAAAATGTACAACCAAAATAACCTTTATAAGAACCAATAGGATTCAAGATGATGATGTCAACCATGGGGGATGATTCATCATTTTTGGAGTAAAAAAGTACAATGATTAAAAAATAATAAAACTAATTTTTCAAATCGTATTTTCAACTTATCTCCCTAAGTTTTTACTCAAATTTCGAGCGGGATTACTTTTTGGATGCTAAATTTAATTCCTCATCCAATGAGTACCCATGTTCCATACTTTCAGTGGACCCTACTATACGAAAAATGAGAAATACATGAAAAAACGTGATTGCAATCATGTTTTTCATGTATTTCTCATTTTTCATGTAGCACGGTCCATCGAAAGTATGTAATGTGGGTACTCCTTGGATGAGGAATCAAATTCTACATCCAACGAGTGTTTCCGCTTGAAATTTGAGTAAACCCATACGGAGATAAGTTGAAAATACGAGTTGAAAAAATAGTTTTATCTTTTTTCCCTCTAAAATTTGATGATGTAATCTAATCTTATTTTATTAGTTCCATTATTATTTTATAATCTCCTTAGGAGGCCCATTTTAGACCTCAAAAATCCCCTAATGCTTGGGGAGAAATCTAGATGTGTCTCACTTCAAGATTTTTGGAGCATCTATTTACTCCCATGTCTCCAAAGACTCTAGGAAGAAGGTTGAGCCAACAGATGAGTTGGAGGTATTTGTGGGTTACATAGAAACTCCTCAAAACTATTGTGTGTACTTACCATCCCTCAAGATTACTGTTGTTCCATGGGATGTAGAGTTTGATGAGGAGGAGGAAATGAGATGTTCTCTTGAGAGGGAGCTTCAGTTGCATACGATCAGGAGTTTTTGGCTCCATAGGAACAACCTTAGAAAGTTTTGAAGTAGTGACAAGTTAAGGAACAAAGAGTAGAGGCATCCACTCAAGAAAAAACATCTAGAGAAGGAAGAAAATGAACCAAAGAAGCTAAGAGGATTTTTCATGATGCTAGAGAGACTGTGGGAGCACCCACTTCTCAGCGCAGACAGAGAAGGTTACCAAAATGGTACATTGCCTACATGGCTCTCATGAGTGATCTTGTAGAGACTGAACCAACGTATTTTGAGGAAGCTATAGAGAAAATTGTATGTGTTGAGGCAATGGTAGAGGAGTATGATTCCATTGTAAATAATAGTGTTTGGGAAGTGGTCCCAAGACCAACAAGTAAATCGGTGATGGGTTCGAGATGGCATTAAAAGGTAAAGCATGTGGTAGACGAAAGAATCGAAAAGTATAAGGCCATATTTTTGGCCAAGGTGTTGTCTCAAGTTGAGGGAATAGGCTATGAGGAAACCTTTGCACCAATTACAAGGTATTCATCAATTAGATCTAAACGTTGTTTGTCAGTGTAGATGGGTTGGAAAATCCACTAGATGGATGTGAAGATAACATTCCTCACTGGAGATATTGAGGAAGAGGTGTACCTTGAGAAACCAGAAGGTTTTGAGACCTTTGATCGAGAGTCACATGTTTGCAGACTCAAGTGAGCATTTTATGTCCTCGATCAAGCACCTTGTGCTTCGTACACTAGGATCAACATCTATGTCACCGGTTTGGGCTTCACCAAAATTGAAGTAGATGCAAACATTTATCATATATTGGTAGTGTTAGCTACCTATACCAATAGGTTTCATATTTCATGATTGGCAAGGAAAGGTCCAAATATGCTCTGCTTTGATGATGCAAAGATCACATATTTCCAAGAGAATACAATCTGTGCTTATAGCTTGATGTGGACTCAATTTTGATGGATGGTCCAACAGCCTAATCTGGATCATGCCATGTTTTAAATTTTCAGTTGTACAATAGAGAAAGAAGTCTGTCCAAACTGTTTAATCTTGGCAGACAAGTATTTTAGGTAGAGAAGAAAGGCTCCCAACTGCTTAATCTGGGACCTTGGAAGAAATAAGGGTAGAAGTAGATAGAAAAAAAAAAAGAAAAAAGCCAAAGAAAAGAAAAGGCAAATAAGGGTCTGCAAGCCTAAGTGCACCCTCCAAGAAGAAAACAAAAAATGCTAGGCAAGTAGATGGGTAGGCAGTTGGGGTTGCAAAAATATCATTTCTTACAAATTGCATGTGTTTTAGCCTTGTCCACAAAGCAAAATCAATGAATTGAGAAGGTGCTCTTCTCCATCAGGTGGCAGCAAAGAAAAGAAGCATGTCTAACCTCCCTTCTTCCCCTCTTCCCATTCATTACTAACATCCCATCATCAGTTGAGTTTCATGGAAGAATTGATGGTTTTATGGTGGTTCTTAGTCCTATTAGAAGCCACATTTCTTGTCTAAAACTCTTTTCATTTTGATCTACTCCCTAAGCTAAGTTATTTTCAAATAAACTTAGTATTATCTCCCCTCACCCACTCCTTTCATCCATATTAACCCCTAACTTTATTGTATAATTCCCCTATGTCACCCTTTCCCTATTATTATAACACCATGGTGTATAAACCCCAAACATTGTATAAATATCCCTCCCCTTGGCATTATAGCCAATAGGTCCTCTGTCAGGGATCAAAATGACACCTGGTCACTTTGATAAACCTAAGTCTAACCCCCTCCCCTCTTCTGAATTCATTTGACCCATTACACCCCCATTTGCTAAAGAAAACCTTGTAAAAGACCTTTTTCTACCCATACCCGCTTTAAATTGCAAAATAAACATCAAAACCCACTTTTTATCTGCTTATCCAAAGTGTCGGGGCCACATTTTTGTACATTGAAAAAGCATTATAACCCGCCATATCCGGAAGGGTTTCCGCCAAGCACAAATCCCGAAAGAAATATTAAAATAGTCCCGCCCCCTTCCGTATTGTCCGAGCACCTCACTGATCCGTCAGCCGTCGGATCGGACCTCTTTGATCCGACGGTCCTCATCCATATCGGACCAGCCCCGACGTCTGACAGATACCTTCCGATATCTGTCAGAGGGTGACGTCAGGCCTCCGCCACGCGTCATCCTCACAACTTATCGGAGGTACGCCTGACAATTCCCCTTCCGTATCAAAAGCGGTGCGATGAGAAACCGCTAACTGCTCCCAATTTTCGGTCGATCCGCCCGGCCAACGTCACCACCACGTCATACCCATGTCAGTTCCACCCCGCCGTCGCATCATCTCCTTCGTCCGCCCCCGCAATGATATGTCTGCCACTTCATCATATCCGTGGACCAATCACAGCCTGCCACCTCACCCGATGACGTCATGCTGACGTCATCCGACCTTGACCCCACCTGATGACGTCATGCTGACGTCATCCAAAAAATGCGCCAATATGCCAAAAATCCATATTTAGGCCAATTTTCGCGTTTTTTCATACTTTTTGCCAAAAGCGTTGTTGCTTTCTCTGCATGATTGTTTACGTCCAAACTTGCACCACCTTGCTGAAATCAATTTGCAGACCTCCGGCGCGCCATTTCTACAGACATTCGTGACCATTGCTCACTGTTTACCAGGTATTTACCCTTATTAATCCTTCATACGCCTACTTTGTCTGTAAATTCCCTCAAAAAAACTTAAAAGACGAAAAAACCTGCAAATTCACCGGCAAAATCCCTGTGCCTAGTCCCCATTTGCAACTGTGAGGTCGAAAAGCACCAGCTGGGCCTTGTTTGCCCACATTTTCATAAGAAATTGTACTCTGTTCGCGCAATCGCGAACCAGTCACTCAAACTGTACACACCTGCTAAAGGAGACAGATTGATACCAGACATTAGTCTTATCTCTACCTTAAAGCAGTATTTCAATTGTTGCAGCTGATCATTTATCCTTTATCCCTGAAAAATTCACATTTCTCCGTCGAAGAAAACTCTTGTGTGTTTCTCTGCATAGCAACTCCATCCATAATCCTAGGAGAAATCATGGATCCACCAGTAGCTCCTATAGCGTTGAACGTTGCTCCACTGAATGCCCCTCAGAGACAATTGGAATGGCAGCCTCTGGCAGACATGGACTATCAGATTTCAGAGGAAATGCTGATGAGGACTAAGTTCCACATCCACCTGCTCAATGAATTGAAGGCCAAGCATGAGTCTGGAACAGATGTGCTGGGCATATGGGACTCATTCCTCCCTATTTTTAAGCTCCCTCGGGTTAGACAATTCCCTGATTTGATCCATCTGTGTGCTGAAAACTATGACCCCACTCAGAGGTTAGTTCTTGACCCTTCAGGCTCAGCTGTGTTTTATGTCACCCCAGAAGCTATCAAGGATATGCTCTGCTTCAGGACTGAGAAGAAACTGACACCTCTATCACTTGTAGACATGATAAATCAAGGAGCCAGAATGACAGATGCTCAGGTCACCAAATTAAACCAGTTATACATTAAATCTGACTCTGTGAAGTATCCTCCTATCAATCAAGTATACCTCAACCAACTGGGCAGAGACCTTGCAGACATGATTAGTCCCATTTTGGGCTACAACTCAATTGAGTTTGTTGATCAAACTGTGCTGGTAATGATGCTCATGTTTGCTCCTGGCAAGTCTCCTATCTGCTATGACTATGCCACCTATATAGCAGACAAAATACATGAGCAACTAATGAACCTGGCAAGAGAAAGAGTGTTCAGATACACCTCTTACATTTACCACTTAATCTTATATCATCAACATCAGATGTTTTGTTTTACAATCAAAAGAGTGGATGCCCAAGGCAATCCAAGATCAGTGGTCTATTGGTCCTTTGTTTTCCACTGTAGATTCGAGTCTCCTTATACTTATTGTGAGTTCATAGATCTCTTCATCCACCCAGCTATGTCAATGATGATGGGCTCACCTCCTCCAAGGCTCACTGATGAAATGCAAAGGATCCTGCAGTTATCCAAATCATACAGCATTGGAGACTGGTACTTTTACCAGAACCACATCGTCATCAGGATATATGGGTGTGAATTGCCTCCCTACAGACTACCCAAATATGTGCCTATGAGGCTGTTTTCCCTAGAATACTTCAGGCAGTTTGGCAATGTTGATGTGCTTCACTTTTCAGGCAAAGGCAAGAAAGCACAGTTGAAAGTCAGGAACCAACTTGGCCACTTTGTCTATAACCAGAGGGAGGAAGGTTGGAGAGAAGCAGACAGGATGCTTGAGTCCCTTGGCCTTCAAACCAGTTTCCTCTGGAAACCTTATGACCCCAACCACTTCATCACTTTGAGAAGGCTCAAATATAAGCTATCTGGCTATGATCATGTAAAGATTCCTCACATTGAAAAACATGCAAACCAAGCAAAATGGAGGAGAGGAACCCTAGAAGAGCCGGTTACACAAGAAGAGCTGAATCAAAGAGCGGTGAGGAATCTAAAAAAGATGGCTGACCTTGAACTTTGTTCACAGGTGTTTTCCCTTCCAAGCACACAAGTGGGAGCAGTTGCATCCTCCTCGACTGTAAATCAGCAAGCACCCAAAGCCACTGAAGATATATCTAGCAAAGGCAAGGAAAAGGAAATGGAGACCGAACAACCACCTCATGAGAAGGTGCAGCAACAGCAGCAGGCAGAACAACAACAACAACAGGAATTACAGCAAGAAGAAAGGCAGCATGATAAAGAGCAGCCCCCACAGCAAGAAGGGGCAGTTGAGGCCCCATTTTTCACAGAACAGCAGGCACAAAACACGGTGCCTCCTAGGCAAGAAACATCAGCTGATGCATCAATCCTCCAAACTCCACAAAAGGAGGATACTAGCAGAAAAAGGGACAGAGAGACTCCCTTGACCACATCAATAAGTCATGGTGAGAAAAGACAGAGATTGAATCCTTTCTCTGAAGAGGAAATGCCAACAGGGCAGTCTCCGGGCATGGGCCCACCCAGCAGGGAAGCATCTGCAAGTTCCTTCCAAGAGGAACAGAACAGAATTGTGGGTGGAGAAGTCAGCTCCTCTAGCCAGCAGAGAGAGGGTGAACTGAGCATTAAACAGCAGTTCATAGACATAAAGAAAAGGAATGAGCCCATAAAAATACAGCTGTACAATCATTTGCTGAAGATGGCTCCCACTAACCAGCAAAGACTGATGTCTGCTTTTGATGTTAGTGAAGGCAAGATGATCATGAGTCATTTCTTGCCAGCTGTAGCATAGCCCCAGTCCCCTGCAGATTATATAAGGACCAATCTTGAGGTCCTTGCCAAGGACATCCACCCGATGGAAAAAATTGAGCTACACAAACAAACGGGTGAGATGGTGTATGCCTCCTTGGCAGACAAAACATTGGACAATTATAGGCTGGAAAATAGCCTTAATAATACAGCTGCCCAACTTGAGTTGGAAAGGGCATCCTCACAAGCTAAGGACAACAGAATTAGGTCCTTAGAAGATATAATTATAGAGATTGGGCATGATCCCAAAGATATCAAGGGCATACAGGAGATATTGAAGTTAAGGGATGCAGACATGGCCGCTTTGAAGAAAAAGATCAAAATGCCAGCCACAATTCACCCTCAAACAGATGAGGTTGCCCAGCAGAGGCATGATCAAGATGCCTCAGCCTTGCTGGTGTCTCTATATAAGCAGTTAATCCAGACACAAGAAAAGCTGGGAGAATCAGAGGCTGCACAGGCAGCTTTGAAGCAAAGAGAAGAAGGTCAGACCTCCCAGCCTCCTCCTGAAGTAATAAACCTTGAGGAAACTGCTCCAACTACTGTTCCTCCTCCTCAAAAAACAGAACAGGTAGCAACATCCACCTCAGCAGCACCACCAACAACAGAGCAGGCCCCTAGCTTGGATATGCAAAAGCTAAGAAATGAGAATCAGGCCCTGGACGCCCAAATGACAGAACTGAATGAGACCAGGGAGAAATTGGCCAAAGTGAATGATAGATATGACAAATCCAAGCAGTCTGTGGCAGAAAAGGGCAGGGAGATAAAAGCCCTCAAAGACAAGATCAAAGAGCTAGAAAATGAGCTCAAATTAGATAAGGTTGTGGCTGAGCTTAAAATAGTGCTGTGGGCTAATATTGGCCAATCTATTAATGACCAATGGCAGTATATTGAAACAATCCATGAGCAGTTAGAGCTCATTCCAAAAGCACAGACTGAAATTCAGAGATCAAGGGCTGCTCTAAGCAACATGCCTGAAGTGGCCACCAGGATGATTAATGTGCTTAACAATAGAACAAGTACTCAGTTGGCTGCCATGGGAATTCCAAACAGAACTGAGACCATTCAGTTAATCAAGAGGGTTCTTACACTGAGAAACTTGGTGCAGACATTAGAAAGAAGAACCCAAGACATGCAGACTGAGGTAAACAGGTTTATGGACAAATTTCAGGTATTACAAAACAGAGGGCTCCCTAGCTTACTGAACAGCGCAGGGAGACTGTTCACACATGAGCAGTATGCCAAGAGGGTCAATACATTTGCCACAAGTCAGATCAATGAGAAGCCCAGCACCTCAGAGGAAACAGGGCCAGCCACAGGACAGACTCTCTACAACAGAGTAGAAAGTTTATTTTTTATAATGAATGAAATTACACACCTCTTTGAAGTGCCTCCCAATTTTTATAAATATACAGAAGCAGAGGAGACTATGGATGCAATTCTCAGGCATCAACTACCTACACAAGAATGGTGGACTAAGGCAATACAGATGATTTTATAAACAGGAAGCCATTCAATAACTTTTGTTCATGGAAGATGCAAATTGTCATACACAGGCCAGTTTAAGAATCAGCGTGCGTTAAAGATTAAAGCTGAGCCAACTCAGTAGAATTTACGGCCAACAAAGAAAGGTAAGAAGCTACAGGTGTCCAGGCCGAGAAGCTACAGCAGAGCAGCTCCAAAAGCGCATTTCTCAGCATTAATGCAGATCACTTCAACCGACTCAGTGGCCTCCAAAGGCCAAAATATCTTCTGACAGGCATAAAGATGCATTTACTCTGTATTCAATGATGTAATAACTTTCTTATCTAAATATCTTGAAAAGTTGGTGAACATATTCATTTCTGAGATAACTTAGCACCCAGATATTTTGTACAACTGATTGTATATATTTGCCCCTCGCACAAGCTTGCAGGGTTGTTGTTGATTTCTCTTGAAGAAGTTCTTATGTTGTAATCCTTTCAGAGTTTAATAAAGAAAGTGATGGAATTTCTCAAAGTTCTGAAGCGTTGAATGCGTTCTGGTGTTTGTTGAAAACTGCAGGATTCCTGTGTACCTCACAATACAATAAGTTTTTCTGTAAACTCTCTTTGTTATGTGTTTCGATCTTTTACAATCCATATATGTTTCTAATTTCTAAGTATTTAGCAACAAAGAAAAAGAATAACCTTCAGGATTTATTCATGCAATACCCTGAGTTCAATCTATGTTGTTAACGAATGTTTTCTTCAGCTATAATCTTGATAAGTGTAATTCTTAATTGCTGCACTTTCAGAATATATCTTTCACAGTGACCTTTGTTTCAGGAATTTCAAGTTTGCTCCTGAGAAACATGTTTCACTTTCACATCACCAGCTTAATAGAGAATTCTTAATTGCTTTCTGTTGGCTGACCATACATCACCACTTAAGTTTAAATTTTGTTTGTTTGAGATACCCAATAGGCCCTGTAGTCTGAACATCATCACTCCAGCATTTCAAAACAGTTCACAGCTCTATACTCCATTTCCCAATGATATACTACTGTCTGAACACTACATCTTAAGCACTGAAAGAAGTCCTTCAACCAAAACATAAACCAAAAACCTGAGCATAATATCTAGCCTAAAAACACTATCAAAACAGAGACAAATCATAAAGAGAGAGCCCTCTCTGACTACAGTTTGGCTAGAAACTGTAATCCAAAGATTGGTTAGTGGTTACCCCGGCCGTATTCCCTTGGGAGTCATAGGGAACAACCTGGGTGTTAACAGGTAGAAGGTAAATTGGTGATTATTGTCTTATATTTTGATGATTTGATTTTAATGGGTGATGATAATTTGATCAAAGACCTTGCAAGAGAATTTGAAATGAAGGACATGGGACTAATGCACTACCTCCTCAGATTGGAAGTATGGAAAGGAGATGAGGAACTATTTGTCTCTCAATGTAAGTATGCTAATGATATACTGAAGAAGTTCCACATGGAGTGTTGACAAGGTTAATCCTGAATGCGGATAGGGATGATCCCTCTAGCCCAATCAATGGGTCTAGCAACTGAAGTGACAATCAACTAGACATCTTCCTAGGTTATAATTGAAAAGAAGAACGAAAGAGATGGCCTACCTCGTTCTGACGCTATTCTGATTTCTTTTATTGATGTTGAAAGGCTCTCCTTGAGTGATAATCCAAGTCCAAGGCAAGAAATCTCCAATCACTCCTTCTCCAAGTTTATTGAATAGCCTCTAGGCACAAGCTTAGCATAAGGGTGCAAATACACATAGACAAACCATTTGGGAATGGGAGAGGATGAATTTATAGGTTGGGAAAGGGAGTTAGGACTTCTCCAAAGATAGGATTAAGCCCTCATCTCAAGGAGGTAGCTCATGGGAATAAGACAAAGAGGTAAATTTGAGAGGATTCAACCTCATCTATGTGAAACAACCTCAAGCGCGACGCTCTGGAAGATTCTAGATCATGAAGCTTCTCATCCTATTTAGGAAAATTACCTTTTTGCGATCATCGCAGGTATGAAAGGGAACAGAGCAATGTCATCACTGGTAAAGTACAGTGAAACAGGTGACCATCGTTGTTTTAAGCCTTATAAGAGTGATGATCCTCATTTTAGGGTTTTAAGAACTATTTTTTAGGGAATGCTCGAGGCATTTTCCAAACAAAGTCTTAGGAGGGATCTGAGTTGTATACATGGATAAGTATATTGCATAATGGTCATGTTTCAAGAACTTCGGGGTATGTCACAAGGAAGTGCAAGAGGCGTGACAAAATATTGTGTCACAGATGCCCCCTAAAGTATGAAGGCAGAACGAGGAGTGATGGCTGAGATGCTTTATGAGCTCTTGCAAGGACGAGGACATGCACTGTCGGGAGACCTGCAAATCAAGGATGCATATACATATAAATATCTAAGATCAAGACATGGATCCATGACATGGATGCCACCATCTAGATGATTAAGACTATATGAAAAGATCCATGGTACGGGCACATCCATCCAGATGACAAGGATCATCAAAAAAATAAATTCCCACGGTATGGTCACAGACATCTGAATAGTAGAAACATGTGTACAATCATGAATGACATCTCCATGCTGCCTGAGTCATAACAGACAAGACTCTGGGTCTTGCGCTCCAACCCAACCCGATCAACGTTTGAATCTTAACATGCGAATAAATGTGTTGAAGTTGAACATGCTAGAAAACCACCTGATTACCGGACAATGATGTGGACCGTTAACAGATACAAGAGAAACCACCAATAATGAAAATGGATCTCAAGGTACAATAGTACAATATATGAATGTGATAATGAAGTTGAATTCGAACACTAGTGGAATCACCCAATCAAAAGCCAATGATGAAGACCTGTCGTTAGATGCAAAGAACTCGCCATTAGGGCATGCCAACTCTAAGGTATTGAAAGGGAGTTTCTGAGTCATCTTCCTCGATAATGAGCTGAAGTCGACAGGAAGTTACCCATCGACAAAGGGTAATGATGAATCCCCCATCATTGACTTGAAACAAGGAATAAAGTGGAATAATTTTCAAGATTGTAACAATGCGTCAAACAATGTATAGGTAAATAACTACATATTGGACTTCTCTTGAACACTGGCAATATGACTCCAAAGTGTGGCAGCATCTGACTTGATATAGGACTAAAGGTCATGATGAAAATATGGAATAGTCAAATGAGAGGCAAAATGGATCACCTAAACCTAGGAGGACAAGTGACTGAGTGAGGATATCCCAAACCTGACACGAGAGTAGAAGAGTGTCATGTTCAAAAGCGATATGCTATCTATACAAAGGATGTTTCATTTTCAATTTTCCCTCGCTATTTCTAGTGAGTACCCCAATTATTTTTACCACGAGCTTGAAGGGGATAGCATATGCTTGTCATGTAAGTTCATTCTTCGAATGAATCCATCCTAGTAACTTTTACGAGCCCTAGGAAGGAGAAGCTCAGTTTCCTCATGGTGACGAGTCTTTCATCGTAAAATCTTAATGAGTCCGATGTAAGAATAACTTGGTACCTTTTTCATTTTTAGAGAGTTTGAAAAAGAGACAAAAAAGAAAAATCCAGCATGTCCCTTTTCGTAATTTGTCCCTTGAACTCGAAAAGGTAGAAAACGATATCTGAGAGACCCTCTTGACCATGTCTATCAAGGTGTACCTTTTCATAAATAGTCAACCTTATCCCAAAAAAGGGGTAAATGTATACTGAGGTAACATCGATTCATTTACTTTAACGAGTTCAAAATGACAAGTACTCGACAATATTTTCAGTTTTCAAGAGTCAAAAAAGAGTTGAAAGATGACTCCAGAGGGGTTCCTTTTTCATTTATTTAATGAGTCTGAAAAAGACATAAAATAAAACTCACAAGAATCAGTCAATAATGATCACTGATCACTTGAAGGTACCTATAACTATACAAGAAACGCACCCATCACTAATATCAAGAGAAAATATTAAAATATTATGAAAATATTGACAAAAATGACTTGGAAAACCTATAAATAGCCAAAAGTAATTTTATTTTTTACCATTTTAGCATAGTAAGCTCAGAAAGTGCATTTTGTGCCCTAATTCTCTCGATTTTCAAGTGTTCATTACGAGAAATCCAGAGTGCTATTTCGCGAACTGTCGACCCGTGAGATGGAGTCAACTCATGCCTTGAGGAAGAATGGGTCAGCATATGCATTACCCACCACAATTATTCGCTTGGATAGAAAACCAACTACTCGTCGTAGATGGCTATGCTTATGCTGGCATGTATTTCAGGCGGGACCTAGATCTACCTCTACCACCAGGAGAACAGTGGACCGACGCAGGTAAAAAACTTGTTTTTTGGATTTTTTCAAGTTTTATGATTTTTTCTAAAATCATAAATTGAGACTCAACTTGTGATAAATGTGCAGATGTGGGACCAGAGAGACTACTTGGAATGTCGCAATAGCATGGCGAGTTTCACATCAGATAATGGGTGCAGACTATGAAGAAGGGGAAAACCCCTTAGCTGAGATGGAGCACAATCTAGAGGTGATAACTCAAGGAGTCACAGAGTATGCCACTATTGATGATGTTCCATTGCGTTGGCAGAGGCACACAGTGGGAGTATCTGTGAGATTGTGTCAGCTATTACGCTGAGTGATCAGAGCGGTCTCGTGATATCATGAGCACCGTGAAAGCTAATAGCTTTTCTATCTCTTTTACACATTTTGTAGGCTTTGAAAGCCAAGAGCCCTAGAACACTCTATTTTTTGATATCCTGATGTAAACACTCTAACAGACGTGATATATATATATATATCTATCTATATATATATATATATATATATATATATATATATATATATATATATATATATATATATATATATATATATATATATATATATATATATATATATATATATATATATATGCATGTTTTATTTTCTAGATATGTGCCCATAAGATGATCAGTTTTATAAATGACGCAAATGCCTATCAAGAACAAAATTTGCTAATGCATCTGTTAATGTATTTAAATTACATGGAATATGTTGATATGTGATGAAATCAAAATTTCTTTCCAGTAATCTAACACATAGATACATATGCAATATTTGTGGATTTCTCACTGAGTAATGATTGTTTAACTGTAACAAAACGAGTTGTGAATCCAACTTGACAATTAAATCCCTAATGCCAAGAGCAATTGCTTCCAACAAGAGTTCAATAACTGCACTGTATTCAACAATATTATTGGTTTTTTGACCAAGGTAGATGTTAGAGTCGGTCTGGTCAGTCCTTCTTCAGAGATCAAAACTCTTTATGCATTTCATTTTTAGGAGTCCCGCTCCATTTACCTAGCTGCATTCCACTAGGAGCATTCCATAATCTAACGGAAAAGGTCATGCTAGTCATTTCCCCTCATGTCTGGCTCTTGCTGGCTTAGGTCTTTTTTCAATGATCACTAAAGTCCATGACAGTCAAGGTCTGGTACTTTAATGGACAAAAGTCATTTTCGATAATTAGGTCTAGGGATTAATCAATTTTGTCTTCAACCATGTCCAATAAAGCCATGCAGGCTAGAGTGGGGCCCTTACAAAGTTATGATTCAGAGAGTTTCATCGTCGTGTGGACAAATTTCGACTGTTCTTCAAAACTCTGTTTTGAAGAAAAATTCAAACAGTGTGTCATTTGTGATAAAATTTTCAAAAGGTCACCAATTGATTTCTTCAGATGCAGTCATGGTTTCCGTGGCCAAATGCCTTGTCATGCAACCCCTGCAAAAAGTGCCGAAAATTTCATCATTCTAGCTAAAAATTCAAAGGGAAGAAAGAAATTCAGTGTTGCTTTAAGTTAGTGAAAAGTGTCAAAAGGAAACATTAGCAAAGTGGGTTTTTGAAGAAGCAAAAATTTAAACCATGACTTCAAAGTCTTTATATAAGAATTTCCACAAGGAAACAAGGTCATTGTGCAAATCAAGGTTATTGAGAAACATAGCAAAGTGTTTGAGAGTGCAAAGCACGCGTTTGGAGGGAGTTGGAGTCGTTTTCAGGAGCGTGGCGCACACATAGAGGGGTGCGGTGCACATACAGAGCACGGCGCACACAGAGCCACCCCACAGTGCAAAGTTTACAAGGGCACAGTGCATATAAAGAGTGCGGCGCACTGGGTTTGTCACGCGGCGCACACACACAAAGGCCCGAAATCATGCCAAATTGCCTCAAGTTTCCTTTGAAACCCCTCAAATCGATAGGTAGGCTCTAAAGCTCGATGGCTCATGTATTTTTGTGAAGGTTATGGTAGTTCATGGCTAGTTATAGTGGCAACTAAAATTCATAAAACCAACCACTAGAAAACACCAAAGCCATTGTTGCTAGGGTTGTAAAATTGTGGTGTTGATGCCAAGGCTCCTCTTTCACCTCTCATCTTTTCCCTCCTCTCCATTTTTCCCTTCCCCCCTATCTCATTTTTCCCTATTACCCCTACCCTAAAATATTGCCAAACTCCATTCCCTATCCCATCCTCTTATTTGTCAACATAACACCCCAAAACCCTACCTTATTAAAACCCCAAAATCCTACCTTATCAAAACCCCAAAGCCCTACCTTATCAAATCCTCAAACCCCCCTACATATCCCTAAAGAAAAATTCTCCCCAGAACCCCTATTCCCATCATATTATTCCCCTCCTAATATTCCCTTTTTTCATTGTTCCCCTTGGTGGCAGAAATCACAACAACACCTAGTTTCACATCATCATCAAAGGGCAGCCCAAGTACAGTACACACAGTAGTCATGGCATCTGAGCATTCATTAGAGCATGAGATGGAGACACAAAGTGATTCATCCTCAGAAGAACAGGCTCCCAGGAGACATCACAAGAGTGGAAAACATGTTAGGGATGAGCCAACCACCCTCACTGAATTGCAGGCCTGCCCTCTTGCCATGTCATGCTTCCAGCATCTATCATGTTTTGAATTTTGTCAAAGAGTGACTAATGTTCGAGTTCATCATGAGTTGGCCCATATTTTTGTGCTTCACCTACATGGAGATCACTCTATCTTGGATGGGGTCACCTTCACACTAACACCTGAAACTGTCTCATTAGCAACCGGTATACCGAATGTTGGAGAACCATGGCACAAGAAACAGAAAGTTGATCGGCAGCATTATGAGCCTTACATTAAGGCCATTTTCTTGAGGCAGCTCACAAGAGTCTTTCCATTCAGATATTTGAAAGATGAAGATGCTCCACTCATGAAGTTTATCATGAAGTACTTCAGCTGTGAGGGGAGGTTCTCTCGTCTATATGCCTATCACATCATGTTGCTCATGCACTTTACCAGGGTATGGATGATGAACATCCCATTTTTCATTTGCATGAACTTAGAGAGGATGAACACCTTCATGCAGTACAAGACCCCTCAGTAGCAACTTAACAGTGTTTATCACTTTGCTCTTATTAAGATTTTGGTGGTTCATCAGCTGGGATTGCAGGGCATTACCTGGGATGATTTCATCTCCTGTGACCTCTTCAGCACTTCACAGGTATTATCAGAGGTTAAGCATGAGGGTGAACCTTCTTGTTGGTATGAGCGCCATGAGACTGCTAGTGTGCCGGTTTTCATCACATATTAGAAGGGTGCTAGACATTTGTTTGCAGTAGCAAAGCGAGTGTTATCTCCACCCGGGGTGGAAGGGGCCTCGCTTCCGACATCAGAACTACAGGTACAGGACAGATGTAAGGAGCCAATGCATGATGAGGGGCCTTCAGGTGAGCCATCAGGTGAACGAGAGACCGAATTCGTTCTCCTTCATGATGATATAGATACAGAATCGACAAGTGCATAGCTTAGAGAGATCATCCAGGAGCAGCAATCAGAGATCGAAGCCTTATCCCTTGAATTGGAGAGGGCTAAGTGGAACATGAAATATCTGGAACAAAGTAACAAATAGCTTGAGGATCAGCAAGCGATCATGGAGCTATAAAACATTCGTGAGCATCGCCAAACTGCACAAAGGAGAAGAGTGGAGCTCACGTCATTGGAGCAAGAGATTAATGAGGATCGGGAGGCCAACCTCGAGGGAGTTAACATGCACTTAGAGAGGCTACTGGACAAGGCCGACAAGGACCATACATTGCTGAGACACATGGATTTCCACTACATGGCGCGAAACAAAGTATGCAAGGCCTGAATCAGGAATTTGAAGGTGAAATTGAGAAAGGCAATCAAGAAGAAAAAGAGGCAAAGGGAGCTCGATCGACTTCAGATATTAGCCGAAGCCTCTTTGGCCCAGCATAACACTTGATAAGGAAGCTCCAACCCAAATTTCAAGAAATTTGGGGCAATTTTGGTCACAACACAAGTTTTTCTGCGTGGCGCTTAGGATTGGGAGCTCCAAATCACAAATGGTTTGCATTTTTGGATTCATCATGCAAAATCACGACTACTGGTGCTTGGACAAGAAATTTGGGCATGATTTGAGTCTCCAGGAGGTCAAAAACACTCAAAAAATGACCTCTCTGCCCCTATTTTGACACACAGGAAGCAGTCTTGGGAGAATGAAGTTTTGGAGGGGAAAATGAACACAAAATTCAGAAATTCCACTTGCGTTGGAAAGTAGACAGGCCAGGATTTCAAAAAAGCACACTTGGGCACAATTTGGACTCCAAAAGTACCTCAAAATCACCTCCAAAGTGGCGCAGCGCGTATAGATTTGGGTGCGGCGCATATAGAGAAAAATGCCAAAATTGTGCCCGTTTCGCGAAATTTCGATTCGCGACTTTCTCCAAGTGAGCCCAATCATTTACACTATATTTTTCTCGGCAACTAAGAAATGTTTAAAAATCATTTTCACTAAAGGTGGGCTCCTATCCAAGTGGCAAAGGAAGGCGAGCAATCACCCAAGCCATTTGTCATTTTTGTAACGCTGCACCTGTAACTAATGGTTGGCTTTCCACTTCCACTTTGTAATGATTTAAAAAACTCCCCAACTCTTGGTCGTTATAGTTCCTCATGTAATAGTCTATTTATTGTATGCAAACCATTTGCAAAGGGTTGGCTTGTAATTTCTGGGAGACTGTGGGAGAGAAACTCAGTTCTTCATTGTATATTTTGACAGAGGATTAATGAAAGGCAGCGGCTCTATTTCATGAGATTTATGTGGTTGTGAGTGTAGCAAATGTGTCTCTTATGTTTCATATGTATTTCGTAATGTTTCATAGTTCATTTCATATTCATTTCCAATGAAATTTTTTAAGTTAGATAAGGTAGAATTCATTTTTATTGCTCTGCCTGTGGGAAAATTTCATGTTCAGTGTTCTTCTTCTGTTGAAAAGGATTCATGTACTTATGCCCTTTTCACCCTCCTAAGCAATTCCTCCATTCCACATTATTTCAAACTAAATTGCTAGACATTTCGCCTGCCTTGCCTCACGAAGTAATCTGTACCTTTGTATTAAATTCTCTGCTCATTGCTGCGCGTTGGTCCCATACCATCCCATAACTCAGTCATTTATAAAAAATTTCTTCTTGTATCCATATTTACTTACTAGCCTAAGATCAATATTTCACTGTTAGTCATCTCAGATCATTCCGTTTACTTATTCGCTGAGCGTGACTCAAAGAGAGCCCTCTCCTGTTTTGGTAGGGCTAGCTACCACACTGAGCGTGGTTTGTGGTTACCCTGAATTTTTCCTTCCTTAAGCCTAAGGCAGATTTAGGTGCTAACATAGTGGCGACCATACTAGGGGAGAAAATGGTTTTCTTGAAGATTGTTTTGCCCCATTACATATCTCAAGTTCAGAGCTGATTGTTGACGGTGAACAACGATCAGACATAAGAAGGCTGAAATCATTCACCTGGCGACTCCATTCGCTGAAGAATCCAACGATTGATGCTTCATGGTGACTCCACTACAGAGAGATCAGTAGGTTCGAGATTTTCAAGATGGAACACGTTGCAAGAAGGTATGCTCCTATGAGCCGAGATCACATTCCAGGCTTTCCAAATAAAATTTCGAAGGTAGATTGGTCAAGGAATTTGCCTACGTTTAAAGATGATGGTAGGAAGGATGCGGCTTTACATCTGGTTAGATTTCACATGCACATTCGCAAGTTGAAGGTTGATATTCCTGAAGATTGCTTGATGAAGATATTCCTGGCCACTCTAGAATGTGAAGCCCAATCTTGGTATGAAAATTTTCCCACTGCTTTTATTTACTGTCTAAAGGATTTTCATGCCATGTTCATTAAGAGATATAAAGAATCTTATCCATCATTAAATTTAGTTCAGGACTGTTGTAAGCATGCTTATGGTTTCATTGAAAGCCTTGAGAAATATTATGAGGATGATAATTTCATGGATGAAGAGATCATGGAAGCCCTGTATGAAAATCCATTTCGATAGCATAAAGACGATCATGAAAATTTGCAGTAGGATCAAGAACTTAGTATGGTGGAAGATGAAGGAATTTTGCATCTTGACAGTCAACAGGAATTACATGAAATGGATCAGCTATATGAGGAAAATTTGTATACTCCTTCACTTGAAATTAATGAAGACAATCACTGTTTGAGCAAGAGAAAACAAAAAGTGTTATCTCCTCTGTCTGAAAATGAGATAGATCAACTCTTGAACGGTCAGGTTACAGCTCAAGTTAACGCAAATCTGCAGTGTGCACATGGTCAAGAAGGTGATGGTAGAACTTCTTCCTCTGGTGAAAATGATGATAGTCTTGTAAGCAGCTTTATAGATCAGCAGGTTGAAGATTTCCATATGGCTGAAAGTGATGAAAGAGAAAGTGTTGTTTCAGATCTGTCCATAAAAGAAGACAGCATGCAAAGAAGTCAAGTTTCAAATTCAGAACGTGATAATGTTAAGACAGCCATTTCGGATGTAGATTCAGATTGTGATGACCAAGAAAACCTTGTACTAAGTCCCATGAAAGAGAACTCAGCTGCTGAAATCATATGGAATGAAGAAGACAGAGTTTTGGATCCAAATGTTCTCATGTCATCAGAACACAGTCTTCATGAAGAGGTAATCCAGTGAGCTCATGAACAACAATATGAGATCTTTGCTCAAGCAAGCGAAAGAGTTCCTCTGGATGAATTTATGGTAGATGATAAAAATGTTAGTGTTAGGTTTCAAGAAACATCTGAAGTTGCTTTTCTCATGATTGATAAATATGATGAATATAATGAGAATCTGGTTGTCATATTGTGTGAAGATGACCTACCATATATTCAGACTTCAGAAGATCAGACCATTCGGGATTCTCTTTCAGATTCTTCTTATATGTCTCAGGTTTTGAAATGTTCTTTGAAGAGGAGATCTGCTCATCTACTTTTTTAGAATTTTTTGAGGACCAGGGACATACTCTTACTGAAGTATAGTGTGAAGAAAGATTAGTATCAAAGGAGAAAGACACCTTGCTCTTTGAGCTTTTTCAAGATCCAATGGCAAATCTGTTGCAGACAGCAGTGAAGGTGATTATTTCAGTGTTCAGTGATGAAGGAGATCATGGTCAATTAGCTTTTTGGATGCCCAGTTACAAGTATCTACTGTTGACCAGGAGATCTGATCAGGAGAATCAGTCAGCAAGGCATCTGCTTGATTGGTTACATTGGAAGACACATTACACATGATTGTACATATTGCATTAGTATGCAGGTGGCTGTCATCATGATTTGGAACCCTCAGATCTTGATGGACTGCTGCCATTGAAAATTTTTTGTGAGTTCTTGTTTTAGTTAAGTCAGTCATGAGTCGTTTCCTTTTGTTAGAGTCAAGTTTTTTCAGTCATGTCAGTTTGCATTGAGTCAGTTTCAGTCAAGTTTCAGTCAATAAATTGAGTCATGTTGGTTTTTCAGAATAATGGACTCCATAGCCCAATGGACGAAGGCACTGTCTGCTCACCCAAAGATCTGTTGTTCTTGGCACCTCCAAGGAGCTACCATTCCCCATTGGAGCCAATGTTAGAGTCTGTCTGGTCAGTCCTCCGTTAGATATCAAAACTCTTTATGCATTTCATTTTTAGGAGTTCCGCTCCATTTACCCAGCTGCATTCCGCTAGGAGCATGCCATAATCTGACAGAAAAGGTCATGCTAGTCATTTCCCCTCATGTCTGGCTCCTGCTAGCTTAGGTCTTTTGTCAATGATCACTAAAGTCCATGACAGTCAAGGTCTAGTCCTTTAATGGACAAAAGTCATTTTCGATAATTAGGTCTAGGGATTAATCAATTTTGTCTTCAACCATGTCCAATAAATCCGTGTAGGCCAGAGTGGGGCCCTTACAAAGTTATGATTCATAGAGTTTCATCGTCATGTGGACAAATTTCGACTATTCTTCAAAACTCTATTTTGAAGAAAAAGTCAAACAGTGTGTCATTTGTGATAAAAATTTTAGAAGGTCGCCAATTGATTTCTTCAGATGTAGTCATGGTTTCCGTGGCCAAATGCCTTGTCATGCAACCCCTGCAAAAAGTGCCAAAAATTTCATCATTCTAGCTAAAAATTCAAAGGGAAGAAAGAAATTCAGTGTTGCTTTAAGTCAGTGAAAAGTGTCAAAAGGAAACATTAGCAAAGTGGGTTTTTGAAGAAGCAAAAATTTAACCCATGACTTCAAAGTATTTATATAAGAAATTCCACAAGGAAACAAGGTCATTGTGCAAATCAAGGTTATTGAGAAACATAGCAAAGTGTTTGAGAGAGCAAAGCACGCGTTTGGAGGGAGTTGGAGTCGTTTTCAGGAGCGCGACGCACACACAGAGGGGCGTGGCACACATATAGAGTGCGATGCAAATAGAGCCACCCCACAGTGAAAAGTTTACAAGGGCGTGGCGCACTAAGTTTGTTGCGCGGCGCACACACACAAAGGCCTGAAATTGTGCCAAATTGCCTCAAGTTGCCTTTGAAACCCCTCAAATCGACAGGTAGGCTCTAAATCTCGATGGCTCATGTATTTTTGTGAAGGTTATGGTGGTTCATGGCTAGTTATAGTGGCAACTAAAATTCATAAAACCAACCACTAGAAAACACTAAAGCCATTGTTGCTAGGGTTGCAAAATTGTGGTGTTGATGCCAAGGCTCCTCTTTCACCTCTCATCTTTTCCCTCCTCTCCATTTTTCCCTTCCCCCCTATCTAATTTTTCCTTATTACCCCTACCCTAAAATATTACCAAACTCCATTCTCTATCCCCTCCTCTTATTTGTCAACATAACACCCCAAAACCCTACCTTATTAAAACCCCAAAACCCTACCTTATCAAAACCCCAAAACCCTACCTTATCAAATCCCCAAACCCCCCTACATATCCCTAAAAAAAACTTCTCCCCATAACCCCTATTCCCATCATATTATTCCCCTCCTAATACTCCCTTTTTTCATTGTTCCCCTTGGTGGCAGATATCACAACAACACCTAGTTTCACACCATCATCAAAGGGCAGCCCAAGTACAGTACACACAGCAGTCATGGCATCTGAGCATTCATCAGAGTATGAGATGGAGACACAAAGTGATTCATCCTCGGAAGAACAGGCTCCCAGGAGACATCACAAGAGTGGAAAACATGTTAGGGATGAGCCAACCACCCTCACTGAATTGCAGGCCTGCCCTCTTGCCATGTCATGCTTCCAACATCTATCATGTTTTGAATTTTGTCAAAGAGTGGCTAATGTTCGAGTTCATCATGAGTTGGCCCATATTTTTGTGCTTCACCTACATGGAGATCACTCTATCTTGGCTGGGGTCACCTTCACACTGACACTCGAAACTGTCTCATTAGCAACCGGTATACCGAATGTTGGAGAACCATGGCACAAGAAACAGAAAGTTGATCGGCAGCATTATGAGCCTTACATTAAGGCCAGTTGCTTGAGGTAGCTCACAAGAGTCTTTCCATTCAGATATTTGAAAGATGAATATGATCCACCCATGAAGTTGATCATGAAGTACTTCAGCTATGAGGGGAGGTTCTCTCGTCTCTATGCCTATCACATCGGGTTGCTCATTCACTTTACCAGGGTACGGATGATGAACATCCCATTTTTCATTTACAAGAACATAGAGAGGATGAACACCTTCATGCAGCACAAGACCCCTCAGCAGCAACTTAATAGTGTTTATCACTTTGCTCTTATTAATATTTTGGTGGTTCATCAGCTGGGATTGCAGGGCATTACTTGGGATAATTTCATCTCCCTTGACCTCTTCAGCACTTCACAGGTATTATCAGAGGTTAAGCATGAGGGTGAACCTTCTCGTCGGTATGAGCACCATGAGACTACTGGTGTGCCGGTTTTCATCACATATCAGAGGGGTGCTAGACATTTGTTTGTAGTAGTAAAGCGAGTGTTATCTCCACCCGGGGTGGAAGGGGCCTCGCTTCCAACATCAACACTACAGGTACAGGACGGAGGTAAGGAGCCAATGCATGATGAGGGGCCTTTAGGTGAGCCATCAGGTGAACGAGAGACCGAATTCGTTCTCCTTCATGATGATACAGATACAAAACCGACAAGTTCACAGCTTAGAGAGATCATCCAGGAGCAGTAATCTGAGATCGAAGCCTTATCCCTTGACTTGGAGAGGGCTAAGTGGAACATGAAATATTTGGAGTAGAGGAACAAACAGCTTGAGGATCAACAAGCGATCATTTGGCTTTCCACTTCCACTTTGTAATGATTCAAAAAACTCCCCAACTCTTGGTCGTTCTAGTTCCTCATGGCATAGTCTATTTATTGTATGCAAACCATTTGCAAAGGGTTGGCTTGTTCTGGGAGAATGTGGGAGAGAAACTCAGTTCTTCATTATATATTTTGACAGACTCTGTTTCATGAGATTCATGTGGTTGTGAGTGTAGCAAATGTGTCTCTTATGATTCATATGTATTTCATAATGTTTCACAGTTCATTTCATATTCATTTCCAGTGAAATTTTATAAGTTAGATAAGGTAGAATTCATTTTTATTGCTCTTCCTGTGGGAAAATTTCATGTTCAGTGTTCTTCTTCTGTTGAAAAGGATTCATGTACTTATGCCCTTTTCACCCTCCTAAGCAATTCCTCCATTTCGCGTTATTTCATACTAAATTTCTAGACTTTCCGCCTGTCTTGCGTCACGAAGCAATCTGTGCCTTTATATTAAATTCTCTGCTCATTGCTGCCCGTTGGTCCCATACCATCCCAGAAACTCAGTCATTTATAAAAAATTGCTTCTTGTATCCATATTTACTTACTAGACTAAGATCAATATTTCACTGTTAGTCATCTCAAATCATTCCGTTTACTTATTCGCTGAGCGTGACTCCGAGAGAGCCCTCTCCTGTTCTGGTAGGGCTACCTACCAGATTGAGCATGGTTTGTGGTTAACCTGAATTTTGCCTTCCTGCAGCCTAAGGCATATTTAGGTGCTAACAGTAGATACCTTGTAAGTTAATCAGCTCAGCATTAGGGTCATAGAGTACCCATGCTGCAGAAGAAAGATTTCGTGTGCTACGACAAGCACCATCAGCAAAACCAACTTAATGGCTTGATGACATCTTCAAACCGAGTGGAACACAGTGTAAGTAAAAAAAAAACATGTCTAAAAAGCAAACAAACACACCAAAACTCAAAAACGCACACTAATGTACAAAATTCATTACATGAATTTCACGCATAATACTTCTTCAGATACAACCCATTATGGGGTTATGATAATGCATTTCCCTCATAATCACATGATCATAGGCACCTTTTTGTAAGACATTCTTAATGCTGTAGGGCCCATGCCACATGGGTTCAAACTTTATTTCTCCCAATTTATTGTTGGATTGATCATAAAGAAGGACCAAGTCGCCCATAACAAAAGTGTGTAGAGAAACAGTCTGGTCAAAATGAGCTTTGATATGTTTCTTTTGAGCTTCGATGACCATCACAGCAATGCGACGAGTCTAGTCGAGCCTCTCAAGATACAGTAGTCATTCCTCTTCAAGCAAGGTATCCGAAAGAATTTCGATAGCTAGTTTGAGCAAAGGGATTTCGCATTCGATTGGAAGAGTTTCCTTTATACCATACATTAGGTTGGGCGAACCTACCTATGGTTTTCGGTCCATGGTTTTGGACGCGATGGTTTTCAGTCCATGGTATTGGATTCTTTGGAATGTATAAATATGTATTATAACATGGAAAGGAATATAATGAAAAATCAAGCTGGGAGTCTCGGTTTTGGGATCTAGTGGGAAAATCTATGGTTAGAGTTTTGAGTTATGGAAACTCAATATAGAGGATTTGTTGGTGGATAAAGATTAGTGGATCACGGTTTATCTGGGTACTAAACCAACGAGAGTGTCCGATGAAGAATGGAAGAAGTTGGATCGGAAGGCAAAGAGCACAATACGATTGTGTGTCTCAGATTCAGTATTATGGAATGTATCAGGGGAAGCTACAGTGAAGGCTTTATGGGACAAGTTAGGGACTTTGTACCAATCTAAGTCTCTAGTGAATAAACTGTTCCTATGGAAAACGCTATATAACCTGAGGATGAAAGATGGAGACTCAGTGACAGAGTATTTGAATGTGTTTAATACTGTGGTAAGCCAGTTATCGTCTGTCGATATCAAAATTTCAGATGAAGATAAATGCATTAGTTTGTTGTGTTCTCTACCAAATTCTTAGGATAGTCTAGTTATTGAAATAGGTAGCAATGCAACTTCCTTGCAGTTTGATGAAATAGTCTCATCCTTGCTGACAGAGGAGATGAGATGGAAAAATATGGAGAGCCAGAATGGTGATGCCTTGTCTGTACAAGGACGGTCCCAGAACAGAAACAAAAATAAGTCATCAAGTGGGAGATCTAAATCCAGAGGGAGATCTAAATCTCCAGGAAAACCTGTAAAGGTGGTGTGCTGGAAATGCGGAAAGGAAGGGCACTACAAAAGGGATTGTAAATCTAAAGCTCCTGACAAAGGAAAGGGATCTTATGATTCTCCTTCTGCAGAGACGAAAACCACCTCAGATGAAGGTGGGGATGTGTACTTGGATTCTTCAAGTACACATGTAGATCATGAGGCATGGTTGATTGACTCAGGTGCATCCTTTCACTTCACTCCCCATAGAGAGTGGTTCTGTTAGTATTATAAATACGATGGTGGTGATGTCTTCTTAGGGGATGATAGGAAGGCTTGAATCGTTGGTCATGGAAAAGTAAAGTTGAAGTCCCAAGGTTGAAGGGTTAGAACACTTCCAGGTGTTTTGCATATTCCTACATTAGCCAGAAATCTGATTTTTGTAAGCAAGCTGGATGATGCAGGTGTAAAAACAATGTTCGAGAAGGATACCTACAAGATGGTTCAGAGAGCACTGGTATTGATGCAAGGAGTTCGGACTGGAACTCTGTACAAGCTTCAAGGTAGCACTGTTGTTGATGGGTGCAACAGTTCTGTGGTTCCTGAAAGTGGAGCAGAAAATCTAGTGGTCTCTAGAGAGAAGACCATGTTGTGGCATCAAGGCTTGGACATATTGGAGAGAAGGGCCTTCAAATACTTCATGGTAAAGGTATGGTAGAAGGTATGAGTAATAGCTCTCTAGATTTTGATTTCTATGAAAATTGTGTATATGGGAAGCAGAATCGGGTGAGTTTCCCCTCTGGTGGTAAGAGGGCAAAACATATATTAACGCTTGTGCATAGTGATGTGTTTGGACCTGTGAAGGTTCCATCACTGGGTAAGTCTGTGTACTATGTATCATTTATTGATGACTTCTCAAGGAATACATGGATATATTTCCTTAAGAAGAAATTTGAAGTCTTTGACAAGTTTAAATAATTCAAGGCTCTGGTGGAAAACTAGACAGAGAAGAAGATAAAGGTGTTGAGGACAGATAATGGTGGAGAGTTTTGCAGTAAGGAAAGTGAAGAATTTTGTAAGAAGTGTGGTATAGCACGATAGAAGACTACTCCATATACACCTCAGCAAAATGGAGTTACAGAAGGAATGCATAAGGCATTGATGGAAACCTCAAAAAGCATGCTCAGTGGTGCCGGGTTAGGATAGGAATTCTAGGCAGAGGCAGTGGAGACAGCATGTTACCTGGTCAACAGATCACCTTCATCGGCATTGGAGGATAAGACTCCAAAAGAGGTATGGACTGGTAAGAAACCCTCTCTTTCACATCTGAGGGTATTTGGATGTGACGCATATGTACATCTTCCAAAGGACAAATGAACCAAGTTGGATAGTAAATCTGAAAAGTGCATCTTTATTGGGTATAAGGATTGTTTAAATGGTTATAAGCTTTGGAACCCAGTAACAAAGTGTTGTGGTCACCAACAACCCCCCTTCTTTGTTTGATATTAGTAATAACATCAAGCAAAGGGGGACCCTTAACCAAAAAAATCAAAAAATATTTTTGTTTGAAAAAAAATCTTTTGTATGAACTCCCTAAGAGCTATATCGCGTCGCAAAGGAAAAAGGAGAGCTTTCCCAAAGCACACAAACACACCAAGGAAGAGCGACGCGAGAACTCATCGCATCGCATGCATTAAAAGGCGCTCAAAAGAGGAGAACCTAAAGAGCAGCCGACGGCCGATATGCGACATCGCACGTCGCAATGTTGCATGAGCAGCACAAAGTGACAAAGCGAAAAACCTTGCGACCTTGCGATATTGTGATATGCGATCTGCGACCATGCAAAGCTGCGACCTGCGATCTATGGTGTGCGACAAATGAGACTATCAATCGCTGCGATGCCACCTATTTACCTCGCAATCTTCGATGTTGCGATGCAAATCGAAGAAGCCAACCGTCGCAGGCATTCCTCGGCATGATCTAGGAGCCTAAAGTTAGGTGCGCACCTTACGGGAAATTAATGATTGTACGCCTGTGTATCCAAGGATGATTATGTTGCGTTTTTCGAAGAGTCAAGTCATAATGGGTGACATGATTATGCATTCATTAGAACTTAATTGCTTTCATGTCAATCTTTTCTTCTGTCTCTTTTCATTTACGTGAATTGTAAGTCAGCAACTGATATAAATCTATATGCAGGAAACATCCAAGGAAAAGCGCCAGAACTAGAAGAAAAGAGAGGAGATGACGTCGGAGATAGTTACCACATACAACAGGACTGCGGATCCCAGAGTATCACTCAACAAATGCTGATGGAAATAGGCTATCTAGGACTCAGAGTCAAAGGCGCACAAAAGCAAAGCGTTTATGAAAGATCGTGAGTCCCAAATTGGGTAAAGCAAAAAGAAAAACGCTTAAGGGGAAAGACGTCTCAGAAAAGCCTGGAACAAAGAATGGAAACAAGTTTCAATTGAGAAAATCA
The DNA here is from genome assembly GCA_031772625.1 of Pinus tabuliformis. Classification (NCBI taxonomy): domain Eukaryota; kingdom Viridiplantae; phylum Streptophyta; class Pinopsida; order Pinales; family Pinaceae; genus Pinus; species Pinus tabuliformis. The sequence continues at coordinate 85,993,606 of CM062819.1, read as the reverse complement.
TTCAGGCAACAAAATCCCCAGCTCATTGAGTCATTCGCACGGCTGGAAACCGAAATAGCAACAACACAATCAGTTTGAAAGAAATATGAGTTGTACTAAGAGTACACGACGTGAAGACACTCCTCCAGAAGAACACTTTCAAAAATATCTTCTAGTTTGTCAGAAAGAGGTGCCAGCTCTTGTTATTTCTAATTTTCAAGCTTGAACAAAAGGAAAGGACAAGCAGCCGACTCTTTCATGGCGAACAGAGCATCGCTTACAGCACTAAGGAGCAGATACATAAATGGTTAGAAATTAGATTCAGTTTTTAGAAATAAATTTGTTTTAGTAAAAGGGCGGTCATTTGAAGCCATTCCCTAAATTTGTGTAATTAAAATTAGCCGGTTAGTAGTATTTAACCCTTCTCGTTGCATTGGAGAAGGGTCTGGAAATTTGTCAAAAAACTTGTCCTCAGAACATGCACTTCTGCACCCTCGGAGGGGGTTTTTGATGAATGGACGGATCAAGATTTATTTATGTTTGCATTTTAATACCTGCTACTGATGTTGCACTTCTGTACTCTTAGTAGGCATTAGAAGTAAGTAGAAATAGATCATTATTGCTTCAGGTCTGTGAGTATAAAGTCAGTCATAAATGGTACTTTTATCTCTTGACGAGTTTCTGCTTGCATTCTTAGAGTAATATACAGCTGATGTTGTTTATATGTTAACGTATGAATGAGTAGACTACCATTTGGCACTTCTGTACGGTGGAGTCATTGATTTATGCTTAATACATGAATAACTGATTATGCGATATGTTGTTCACAACCGTTTTGCTTAACTTTTTATGCAGAATTGTTCATATTAATTGATTTATATTCTCATAATAGCTGAATAATCTTCATTACCAGTTATTGTGTGAAATCTTTCTAGATCGCATAATGGAAAAAGTTCTATCCCGGGTTAGCGTAGATTAGATGTGTGGTTCTTGATAGATTAAAGTAGTATAAAGTTTAGTCTCAGAGTTTAGAACTAGATTAGCTTAGAAATAATTCCATATTTTCATTATCTAATCTTACACACACACACATCACCGAAATCTATACACACACACCCCCCATAGAATGGGAAGTTGGTCCCGTTATCCCCAGTCGGACCCGCTATACCAAACGGACACGGAGCCGCCAACCAGGTTCCCGACCGGGTGGGTATCCCCCTTGTTGTTGACCCGATTTCAGGGCCCTCAACATATTTGGCGCTAGAAGGAGGGCATGAACTATGAATGGCACATAAAGAAATATCAAAATACCATTCTGAGAGTAATACACCCTCATCAACTCCCTCGACTTCTCCAACACGGTTAAACCCGGAATTTGAAGTCGCTCGAGTACCTACCACTGCTACATATCCGAACATATCAGACCAATCCATCATTGATCCCCCTGAAATTCAAACTTTGATTCGTAAACTCCAGGGATTCTCTATTTTTAACCAGAAGTCTGATAAATCTAAAAGCAGCGTGACTTCGCAGTACAACCCTGCTCATCCCCTTACCAGATCGAAGAGTGAAAAAATTGGCATACAACCAAGTGAACTCCCTCTCCCCACCAGGAAAAGAGCAAGGAAAACACCACCACAGTCTGACAGTCAGACTCCTTCATCCACTTCGTCCATATCAACTCCCTCACCGCGAAGTCAACCACCCACTCTTTCGTTCTAACTCACTCACCCATATTCTACAAACCTTCCTCTTCAAACATCAAAGATCTTAATATTTTCATCTTCTCAACATCAGAGATCATCTTCTGCGCTTCCATTAACTAGCAGCTCAACGATGGCTCAGTCTCCATGGAACAATCCTGGGGCAGTTTTAATGCCTCCACCCCTGAGCCCTATACCGGCCCATCCTGAGAAATGGCTGCCTAAATTCAATCCGTAAGCAGGAATGCTAGCCAAGGAAAATATCTATAATTTCATGCTTTCTGTTAATCTTAACGGAGTCACTAACGAAGACGCTGTTGTCCGGCTTTTCCCTTATACAATGCAAGGAACAGCGGGGTCATGGTACTTTTCGTTACCTTCTGGATCCATCACAAACTGGGACATTTTTCAAAGCCAGTTCCTCACCAAGTTTGGTGATGACAGATCCACGGTGACATTGATCAATGACCTATCTAATCTTAAGGCTGAGGCTAGAGAACCCATTAAAGATTTTAACTTAAGGTTCAATAAGATCCTCAACAAAATCCTCGCTGCCTCACAACCCAGCGAGGAAGTAAGATGTGAATGGTACATCACGGATTTACCTCCAAACTTGGATATCTTTGTAGATAGGGCAAACAAGACCACCTTAGTCGACAACTTGACATAAGCGTTAGCAGTGGAAAAACGCGTGGTAGCCCTAGAAAAGAGATCCGCTATAGAAGAGCGCAAATCTAAGAAGATCTCTTTCAAAGAAGACACCAAGAAGAAGCAAACAAAAGATCCTTTCGATTTGGAAGGATTACAAAAAGTGTTGAAAGCCATGTCAAATGAGATGATTGATATTAAGAAACAAGTAGCAGAGACTTCTTCGAAAAAGCCTTTTAGGACTTTTAAAAAAAATCCTCCCATGGAGGTAAGACCACCTAGTGTTGTCTTGAACGTTGAATCTGAGGAAGACGAAGAAGAAGAGAATACCACTGAAGGGCAAACCGACGAGGAAGAGGTCGTAGAACTACAAGGAATGTGGGATTTTATCCTCCCATAAGAAGAAGATCAAGAAGCATTTCCTGTTAGCACGAGAAGCAGAAATCAACTTGATCCTCCCCTAACTACCCCAAAACAAAAGGGCGCAAGCCCTGCAGCAAAAGAAAAGGTCGCGACAAAAAAGACAACTGCTAAAGCGACCTAGATTAGCCCGGTCCAATCTGATCAAACGCCTCCATCAAGAACACTAATAGTGTCGGATGAAATGGAGTATAACATCATTGATGACATGAAGAAGACCAGGGCTAATATCACTCTGTACGAATTGAGTAAATTGAAACACCAGCATAAAATAATGATGAAAGAATTACATGCTATGCCTACTACATCTTTACCTACAGCTATAGCTTCCCACAATATGGGAAGGCCTCCAACCAACGTGATCAATAAAATTGATCCAAATGACATCGCCTTGATTGGAGGAAGATCAAGATCTCATACTCCTCCTTTTCTTCTCACATATGAAATCTTCAACAAAAACGTGCACAATTGCTTGGTCGATTCTGGTGCTTCAACGAACATTTTACTCAGGTCAATATGTGCCAAATTGAATGTGAAACCTCAAAAATCCGCAGTACGTATAGTTCAACTTGATCAATCCCAAGTCGAAGTGATTGGTGAACTCAATCAGGTGACCATAAGATTGTCGTCTAACCCAAAAGTGTGTCAGGTTATTGACATTCTAGTAGCTGATATCCCTGAGTTCTATGGTTTGATTCTTAGCAGGGATTGGTCGGAAAAACTCCACGGATATTTTTCAACCGATTGGTCACAGATGTGGTTACCATACAATGGTAAACCAAATCAGATAAAGGTTGAACGAGAATTGCACCAAAAATACATAGTGACAGAACTGGAAGGAGAAAATGAGGCCATAACGTACAATAGCAGCATTGTAGGCAATTACGCAACAGATTCTTTCCTAGGTAATTTCAATGCTCATATTTCACCATACGTAGAGAATTCAGTTTTATCCCAAGTTGAAAATTTCTCCCAAACTGATGACTCAAAATGTTTTAGTTTTTTAGATAATTCTGTAAATACATCTTTATTTTGGAAATTATATTTTGACGGATCAAAATCCAATGAGGGGGCGGGAGCAGGATGCGTTCTGATTAACCCAGACGGGAATAAGACTATGCTCACATGCAGACTTGAGTTCGATTGCACGAACAACACAGCGGAGTACGAAGCCTTGGTTCAAGGCCTATACAAAGCAATCGGATTGAACGTTAAGTATTTTCAAGTCTTTGGAGATTCGGAGATCGTCGTAAAACAGGTACGTAACACCATACATTGCCTGTCAAGTCATTTAAAGCATTATCAATCATTAGTTCAAGATCTCACTACACATTTCGTAGCATTCAACATCTCGTCAATTCCAAGAAGTCAAAACGCGAGCGCAGACCTGTTAGCTAACGTAGCCTCTAGACTCATCCCTTCTGAAGATTTTAGTCCTGATAGGTTTTCAATAGAATTAATCTTTAAACCATCCATCCCTGACAATATCACCAATTGGAGAGTGTTCAACGACGATCCTGACATCGTAAATTTCCTTACTTCTGAAGGATCCTACTCAAATCAGATAATCGACGAAGACCATCATGATCATCAAATACAACAAAATGGCTCCGACAATGCTATACCGAAATCGGTGGTCAAGTTAGAAGATTTATATGATTTGAAAAGTCGGTTCAAAAGGTCCGCCAATGCTAAAATTTGCAGTTCTACCCTGAACCATGAATTGGTAAACCTAGGGACCGATCAAAAGCCACAAAACGTTAACCTAGGTCATGGCCTAGCCCTTGAGGAGAAATCAGCATATATTCGTCTTCTGAGACAATACAAAAACGTTTTTGCCTGGAATTACAATGAGCTAAAAACATACAACACTTCTATCATTCAACATGTTATCCCTATGATTGACAATGAAAAACCTGTCCAGCAGAAGCTCAGAAAAATACACCCTAACCTAGAAAATCAGATAAAAACTGAGCTTAATAAGTTGTTGAGAGCCAGAATAATTTTCCCCGTAAGGCATTCTAAATGGGTATCCAATATGGTGCCCGTTAAGAAGAAAAACGGAGACATTAGAATCTGTATCGATTTCCGAAATCTCAACAAAGCCTGTCAGAAAGATAATTTTCCCCTCCCACCTATGGAGAAAATATTACAGGCGGTAGCAGGCTTAGAATTAATGTCATTCCTGGATGGATTTTCAGGATACAATCAAGTACTGGTGCATCCCGATGATCAGTTAAAGACTACATTCCGAACCAAATGGGGCACCTATTCTTATCGGAAAATGCCATTTGGTCTGATCAATGCCGGAGCTACCTTTCAGAGAGCCATGGACATTGCGTTTAAAGGGTTAGTCAATAAATCAGTAGTGATTTACTTGGATGATGTAACAGTGTACTCCAAAAAACGAAACAACCACCTCAAAGATTTGAAGCAAATCTTTCAAAGATGCTTGAGGTATGGGATTTCGCTCAACCCAAAGAAATCTTTCTTTGCATTAAGCGAAGGGAAATTGCTCGGATTCGTAGTGTCGAAATCTGGTATTCATATAGAACTTGACAGAATCAAGGAAATTTCCGAAATATCCATACCTCATAACAAGAAAGCCATGCAATCCTTCCTTGGACAGATCAATTTTGTCAAAAGATTTGTCCCGAATTTTTCACGTATTATTTCTCCCTTACAAAATATGATAAAAAAGAATTCAAATTTCAAATGGGGCCTAGATGAGCACGAAGCGTTCAACTTAATCAAACAAGCTATCATCAATGCTCCATCTTTGGCCACCCCAAATTTTTCAGAATCTTTTACCTTATACACTTTTGCCTCAGAGAAATCCTATGTCGCGATTTTGACCCAAACAAATCAAGAGAAAGCGGAAGCTCCAATCGCATTCTTTAGCTCGAACTTACAAGGTGCTGAACTTAATTACTCAGACGTAGAGAAACAAGCATACGTTGTTTTCAAAGCGATCAAATATTTCAGACCTTTCTTGCTTAAAGCCCAAACTAAAGTCGTAGTACCGTTTCCGGCGGTAAGAAACCTTTTAGTGCAGAAAGACGTGGGCGAAAAGAGAGCTAATTGGATTACCGCTTTACAAGAATATGATCTTGAGATCAAACCAGCAAACATCGTAAGAGGTCAAGGCTTTTGCAAGATGTTAGCCGGAGCATCGCAAATCTCGGAGAACTCATCTGAAGAGGTACAAACGTACGAGGTAAGCCTAAACGATGCAGAATCATCATATGCTGACACCATTTATTTTCTTAAGAACGGGTATGCTCCATCACGTCTGGATCATACCAAGAAAAGAGATCTGAGATTAAAAGCTAAACAATACCAGCTCATAAATGATGTCTTGTTTAAAAGAAATTACGATTCTGTGCTTCTTAGGTGTCTTGAGAAAATTGAAGCCGAAAAGGTTTTGCAGGAACTCCATGATGGATCAGCAGGCGGACACTATGCCGGAGATGCGACTGCACATAAAATCTTGCGTGCAGGATATTATTGGCCCACGCTGTTCAAAGACTCATACAATCACATGAGGAGATGCCAAGTCTGCCAGACTGTTGCAGGAAAACAAAGGAAACCTGCCATGCCGCTACAACCAGTCATCATCGACCAACCATTCAGTCAATGGGGCTTGGACATAATAGGTGAGATCGTTCCTCACTCTTCTAAGCAGCATAAGTATATCCTTACGGCAACTGATTATTTTACCAAATGGGTAGAAGCAGTTCCTCTCAAGACAGTTCATTCTGAAAATATTATTGAATTCATAGATCAATTTATCATCACCAGGTTTGGATTGCCAACAACATTAATATTTGATAACGCTTCATATTTTTCTGGAAATACTATGACTAAGTTTGCGCTTAAAAGAGGTTTCAAACTGAAATATTCTACCAACTACTATCCGCAAGGTAATGGATTGGCTGAATCAACAAACAAGAACCTAATCAGAATTATCAAAAGAACAGTCGACCAAAACCAAAGGAATTGGCACAAAGTGCTGGTAAATGCTTTATGGGCTGATAGAATCACAAAGAAAGCTTCAATCGGCACTTCTCCCTTTAATTTAGTTTATGGGAGAGAAGTAGTTCTTCCGACTCACCTAGTCATTCCCTCTTTGTCTTTAGTGCAATATATTGATGAAGTATCTACTTCCACTTTACAATTAAGACAAATGGAAATAATCAAACTAGAAGAACAAAGAGAACAAGCTAGGAAAACCCATGCTCATCACCAAGCACTAATAAAATCTTCTTTTGACTCAGCCATCATAACCAGAAAAAACTTTCAGATGGGTGATTTAGTTTTGAAATGGGATAAGGCTCATGAAGAAAAGGGCAAACATACGAAATTTCAGAAGCTGTGGCTTGGCCCTTTTCAGATTGTGGAAGTCGTAGGCCCATCTACATTCGTGTTGCAGGATCTGGCAGGAAGGAGAGATTCTTTACCTGTCAATGGACTGATTCTTAAATTATATTTTCCATAGAAGAGAAATCTTCTAATTTTTGTAGGATAGATTTAGTTTTTAGTTTTTATTTTGTTTTGCTTTTCTCTTTTGAATAAAACCCATTGTATATGATCATTTAAAAAGGATTCATGAAAGAGCACGCCAATTCTCTATCAGATTTTGATTTCGCTTGTACAAATAGAAATTTTTTTGAAAATCTGAATTTTATTATTGACAAATAGAGTTAACTTCACTTTGATTACGATACTCATTTCAACCTCTAAAAAACTTTGACAAAAGCAACCTCTGGTAAAAGAATTGTTTTGTATCAGCACCATGAAGGGTATCATCAATAATAAAATAAACATTCTCTGCAAAGTTGTTGTTTTCAAAAACTCTATTATTGTCGTCCAGAGCTTTCTTAAGGAAAAACAATGACTTCCTCCCTGCAAAAAGGAAACTACAGCATCCAGAGAAACAATCCAAGCAAAACACTATATCTCAAAGAATAAGAGGTCTCATCACGAACCGGCTTATCATGATCACAGATATTATAACTTGCTGACTTTGCCAATACTGTCTATCAAAACAGGGCAACGACTTAAGATTGTTGCAATCCAAAGACAAGAGGTCTCATCACGAGCCGGCTTGTTCAGCACAAGTGTAAATCAGGTGAATGACTGTGTCATAATTTGGCCACCAAACCAAGACATTGTTCTTCAGAGAATTAAAAAAGGAAAAGTGTGTTAAAAAGGATTTTTCTCTGGAATGTTGCGAGTAACCTCAAGCAGGAAAAAGGATCATTGCTGGATAATATTGTAACACTGTCGAGGCTATGGATGCTTGCGGGCAGCAGAGGCTCTACCTACGGCAAATGAGCATACTTTTAAGCCAGTACGCAGAGAAGACCTTATTTTATCTTTTATCCAGACCAAGTAATGTCTGATGCAAATGCAAGAAGAAACCTGAGGAAGCAAGAAATTGAGATATAAAACGGGTTGAAACAAAATATCGTCGACAAGGTGAGGGGAAATCTACTCTATCCGTCCATAACAAAATTTAGACATATAAAAATTTTTGCTATTTCGGAAGTGAACGGTCAATAGAAATGAAGAGATAATTGGTTCTTCACAGTGAATCGCCATTGTTGTGGTCACCAACAACCCCCCTTCTTTGTTTGATATTAGTAATAACATCAAGCAAAGGGGGACCCTTAACCAAAAAAATCAAAAAATATTTTTGTTTGAAAAAAAATCTTTTGTATCAACTCCCTAAGAGCTATATCGCGTCGCAAAGGAAAAAGGAGCGCTTTCCCAAAGCACACAAACACACCAAGGAAGAGCGACGCGAGAACTCATCGCATCGCGTGCATTAAAGGCGCTCAAAAGAGGAGAACCTAAAGAGCAGCCGACGGCCGATATGCGACGTCGCACGTCGCAATGTTGCATGAGCAGCACAAAGTGACAAAGCGAAAAACCTTGCGACCTTGCGATATTGCGATATGCGATCTGCGACCATGCAAAGCTGCGACCTGCGATCTATGGTGTGCGACAAATGAGACTATCAATCGTTGCGATGCCACCTATTTACCTCGCAATCTTTGATGCTGCGATGCAAATCACAGAAGCCAACCGTCACAGGCATTCCTCGGCATGATCTAGGAGCCTAAAGTTAGGCGCGCACCTTACGGGAAATTAATTATTGTATGCCTGTGTATCCAAGGATGATTATGTTGCGTTTTTCGAAGAGTCAAGTCATAATGGGTGACATGATTATGCATTCATTAGAACTTAATTGCTTTCATGTCAATCTTTTCTTCTGTCTCTTTTCATTTACGTGAACTGTAAGTCAGCAACTGATATAAATCTATATGCAGGAAACATCCAAGGAAAAGCGCCAGAACTAGAAGAAAAGAGAGGAGATGACGTTGCAGATGGATACCGCATACAGCAGGACCACGGATCCCAGAGTATCACTCAAAAAATTCTAATGGAAATAGGCTATCTAAGACTCAGAGTCAAAGGCGCACAAAAGCAAAGCGTTTATGAAAGATCCTGAGTCCCAAATTGGGTAAAGCAAAAAGAAAAACGCTTAAGGGGAAAGACGTCTCAGAAAATCCTGGAACAAAGAATGGAAACAAGTTTCAATTGAGAAAATCATTCAGGCAACAAAATCCCCAGCTCATTGAGTCATTCGCACGGCCGAAAACCGAAATAGCAACAGCACAATTAGTTTGAAAGAAATCTGAGTTGTACTAAGAGTACACGCCGTGAAGACACTCCTCCAGAAGAACACTTTCAAAAATATCTTCTAGTTTGTCAGAAAGAGGTGCCAGCTCTTGTTATTTCTAATTTTCAAGCTTGAACAAAAGGAAAGGACAAGCAGCCGACTCTTTCATGGCAAACAGCGCATTGCTTACAGCACTAAGGAGCAGATACAGAAATGGTTAGAAATTAGATTCAGTTTTTAGAAATAAATTTGTTTTATTAAAAGGGCGGTCATTTGAAGCCGTTCCCTAAATTTGTGTAATTAAAATTAGCCGGTTAGTAGTATTTAACCCTTCTCGTTGCATTGGAGAAGGGTCCGGAAATTTGTCAAAAAACTTGTCCTCAGAACATGCACTTCTGCACCCTCGGAGGGGGTTTTTGATGAATGGACGGATCAAGATTTATTTATGTTTGCATTTTAATACCTGCTACTGATGTTGCACTTCTGTACTCTTAGTAGGCATTAGAAGTAAGTAGAAATAGATCATTATTGCTTCAGGTCTGTGAGTATAAAGTCAGTCATAAATGGTACTTTTATCTCTTGACGAGTTTCTGCTTGCATTCTTAGAGTAATATACAACTGATGTTGTTTATATGTTAACGTATGAATGAGTAGACTACCATTTGGCACTTCTTTACGGTGGAGTCATTGATTTATGCTTAATACATGAATAACTGATTATGCGATATGCTGTTCACAACCGTTTTGCTTAACTTTTTATGCAGAATTGTTCATCTTAATTGATTTATATTCTCATAATAGCTGAATAATCTTCATTACCAGTTATTGTGTGAAATCTTTCTAGATCGCATAATGGAAAAAGTTCTATCCCGGGTTAGCGTAGATTAGATGTGTTGTTCTTGATAGATTAAAGTAGTATAAAGTTTAGTCTCAGAGTTTAGAACTAGATTATCTTAGAAATAATTCCATATTTTCATTATCTAATCTTACACACACACACATCACCGAACTCTATACATACACACCCCCCATAGAACGGGAAGCTGGTCCCGTTATCCCCAGTCGGACCCGCTATACCAAACGGACACGGAGTCGCCAACCAGGTTCCCGACCGGGTGGGTATCCCCCTTGTTGTTGACCCGATTTCAGGGCCCTCAACACAAGGAAAGTTGTGTACAACTAAGATGTGGTGTTCAGAGAGGTGAAATATATTATTAAACATGAAGTCCAACCAAAGGAACCTGAGAAGATAGAGTTTGAGCTAAAGGAGGAAGAATCAAACTCTACAGCAGAGGAGGAATCAGATGATGAAGAGCCACAAACTCCGAGTGTAAGAAGATCAGTTCGAGAAAGAAGGCAGTTAGAAAGGTATAGTCCATATGCTTTATATTCAAATTTTTCTTTATCTATTATTGATGATGATCCCAGAACTGTGAAGGAAGCAGTAGATTCAGAGGATGGAAAACTCTGGAAAGAGGCTATGGTTGATGAATTGGCATCTTTGCAAAAAAATGATGCTTGGGATCTGGTGGAGTTTCCTGCTGGAAGGAAACCCATTGGCAGCAAATGGGTGTTCAAGAAGAAGACAAATGCAAAATGAAAGGTGGAGCAATACAAAGCTTGGTTGGTAGCAAAAGGTTATTTCCAGGCGCCGAGAATTGGTTTTGGTGATATTTTTTCTCCTGTTGCCAATGGAACTTCTATTAGGTTACTTTTATCTGTTGCTACTGCTTTTGATTTTGGGGTAGAATAGATGGATGTGAAGATAACATTTCTTCACGGGGATTTGGAAGAGGAGATCTACATGAAGCAACCTGAAGGCTTTGTGGTGAAGGGTAAGAAAGAACGGGTATGCAAGTTAAAGAAGTCTCTGTATGGGTTAAAACAGTCGCCAAGGATGTGGTATCAGAAATTTGATACATTTATTCAAGGACTTGACTTCACCAGAAGCAAAGTAGATCACTGTATGTATTTTAAATTAATTGGTGACCATGTTATTTATTTGGTCTTGTATGTGGATGATATGTTGCTGGTTGGAAATAACAAAGAAATTATCCAAGATTTGAACACCCAGTTGTCCTCCAAATTTGACATGAAAGATATTGGTGCTACAAACTATATTTTGGGCATGGAAATTAAAAGAGATCGGGAAAAGAGGAAGCTCTGGTTAAACCCGAGGAAGTATGTCGAGACAATACTACAGAGGTTTAATATCCAGGATAGTAAACCAGTGAAGGTTCCTATTCCTGTAGGTGTAAAGTTATCTGCTGAACAGTCTCCCAAGACACAAGAAGAGGAAGAGGATATGTCCCATCTTCCATATGCAAGTGCAGTCGGTAGCCTGATGTATGCAATGGTCTGTACTAGACCAGACATTTCACATGTAGTGGGAGTATTGATCATGTTTATGTCAAAACCAGGGAAGGAGCATTGGACAACAGTGAATCAAGTTTTCAGGTATTTGCGTGGCACTAGTGATTATGGTTTGTGCTACCAAGGAAGACTAGGATTGGACAGAGTGTTGGATATTCGTGGCTTTGTTGATGTAGACTAGGTTAGAGATCTAGATCAGAGAAGATCTACAAGTGGATATGTGTTTAACTTATTTGGAGGTGCAGTCAATTGGATGAGTAAGAAACAATATGTAGTGGCACTATCAACTACAGAGGCAGAATACATGGCAGCCACTCATGCAAGCACAGAAGCAGTTTGGTTGCAGAGATTGTCTTCAAGTATGGGGTTAATAAAGGGAGCTATAAGGATAGACTGTGATAGCCAAAGTGCAATTTTCTTGGCAAAGAACCCTGCTTATCATTCAAAGACAAAGCACATTGATGTTCAGTATCACTTTGTGAGGGATATGATAGAAGACAAAAAGGTGTTGCTGGTAAAGGTGGACACTTTGAAGAATACTGCAGATGCATTGACAAAATTTGTGAGCTCTGAGAAGTTCTCTTAGTGTAGAGAAATAATGGGCATTCATGGCTTGAAAAATGACTAAGCTCTCTTGTGACCCCATGTGGAAAGAAAACAACAAGTGGGAGAATGTTGGGTTGTGTTATATTCTTTCCACGACTAACCTACGTAGTGAACTAGGGGCTAGAGGGGGGGCGTAGCCCCCCCTTCATTGTGTCGATTTCATAGTGGACGCCCCCTTCATTGTGTCGATTTCATAGTGGGGGGGTCACAGGGGAGGCGGCAGCCCCCCTGTTCGGGGGGTTTGAGGGGGGTAGGTAGCCCCCCCCCCCCCTACGGGGTCCCGGGCAACAACCCTGGAAATTTTTTTTTGGACCCTATATTAGGTTGGGTGAACCTACGTATGGTTTTCAGTCCATGGTATTGGATGCTTCGGCGTGTATAAATGTGTATTGTAACATTGAAAGGAATATTATGAAAAATCAAGCTGGTAGTCCCGGTTTTGGGATCCAATGGGAAAATCTCTGTGTATATGGGTTTTATGTGTTATGCTCTCGCATTGCTTATTTTCTGTGTTTTATAATTCGTATGCAGGTAATTTCTGTATGGGGTTAAAACCTACAATACACCAGCTAGAAAGGAGTGAATCTAGTGGTCATCTTAGCAGAAGTTTTGTAAGCACATAGAGCTGAGAATAACATTAAATTCCAATCCTTTTTGTGCTTCCCAACAGTACGTTGAAGCATAGTAATCAAAACTTTATTAGCTTCCTCAACTTGGTTGTTGACCTATGGATAATAAGGAGTTGAGCTATCATGACGAAGGCCCAACTGAGCAATCAACTCTTCCATCATGTGCTGACAAAAATTTGATCCATGTTCAGTCAAAATGGCTTGAGGAATACCAAAACGTGCTATGATGTGGTTAAAAAGGAACTGAGCAGTAGTAATACCATCAGCATTGTATGTAGGCATCGCCTCGGCCCATTTAGTAAAATTGTCGACAGCTACGATTATATAACCATGCCCCCCATCCGAGCAAGGGTTACATGTCATTAAATCAATTCCCAATTTAGCAAATGGGCCAACGGTAAATATTGAGTGTAAGGGTGTGGGCGATGCGTGCTTCTTGCAGTTGAAAAGATGGCATTCATGGATTTTTTGAACAACAAGAATGCAATTTTTAAAGATAAAAGGCCAGAAATAGCTAATGTGGAGAATTTTCTTAGTAGTGGCATATCCTGACATATGACCACCACAGGCACCAGAGTGGAAATAATTTAAGAATCATTCAGCCTCTTCTAGGGTGAGACACCTACGAAGAATAGAGTCCACATTGACCCGATACAATGTATCACCCAGGATCCGATAGGGTTAGGACTGATGCTAGATGCGGCATCGGTTGGACCGAGACAAATCAAATCGGAAGGTTTGGGTTTGAAGATAAACGATAATATCTCCATACCATGAGTTGAGAGTGCTGATCAGAAATAGAGTTTCATCAAGAATATTCTCAGTAAAATCGGTGGAAGTACTTGCAGATGGAAGGGCACAGATCAACTCAGCAAAACCGAGAGATTTATTTGATTTGGCGACAATAAACTACAAATCAAAATCTTGCACGATAACGATCCATTTGGATTATTTTACCCCCAATAACTGATGATTCAGTATATAGGTCATGGGGTTGCAATCGGAAATCACTGTGGTTTTCTATAAAAGGATATAGTGTCAAAATCTTTGGACAACATGGACTGCTACTAGGAAAGTTTCTCAACATGGGCATATCGAGACTCAGTATCGAGAAGATTTCAGCTTAAATAATAAACCACATGCTCATTGCCATCATCATCATCTTGAACTAACACCATAGGGATAGTAGTATCAATTGGAGCTAAGTATAGGAAGTAATCGCGTCGATAATCAGGGAGATGCAGTAAAGGATCACTGATAAGTGTGTTTTTCAAAGCATCGAAGGATTCTAGGAAGCTTCATCACAAATGAAAGGTATCCCCTTCTTCAGTAAGCGAGAAAAACCCTTAGCGAGTTTGGCATAATTACGAATGAATCAACGAAGAAAGTTAGCCTTTCCCTGTAGGCTCTGCAATTGCAAAAATGAGGTGGTGGGGGGGGGGGGGGGTAATTTGACAATGGCCTCAACTTTTAAAGGATCAATTTGAATAGCTTCACGGGACACCACAAAACCCAAGAGTTAGCCAGACTCAACGCAAAACACACACTTGTGCGGATTGAGATGGATGTTGTAATGACGACATCACAAAAAGATAGATCTTAAGTGATCCGGATGGTCATGATGCTTAGCAAAATGAGCTAGTAAGTTGTCAAGGTAAGGCTAAAAAATGTGTCTAATGTCATGAAATCCATAATACATTGCTCGTTGGAAGGTAGCGCCAGCATTCTTTAAATCGAAAGGAAGCTTTTTATAAGAAAAATACCCCAAGGATAGATAAAGGTCGTTTTATGTTGATCATCAGGTGAAATGTTAATCTAGTCATAGCCAGAAAAACCATCCATGAATGCAAAATATCACTCCCAACACATTTTTCGATGATCTGATCGATAAATTAAGTGGGATAATGTCCTTCAGACATGCGTGATTGATATCATGGTAATCAACACGAACACGGATCATGCCCTGCTTTTTGGCAACAAGGACAATGTTGGACACCCAATCTGTCAATGGGATAGGATAAATAAAACCCTGTTTTAAAAGGATCTCCACTTATACTTTGATAGTAGCAGCCTTTCGAGGGTGCACGGGGCGAAGTTGTTGGTGAATAGGATTGGCACTAGGATAATGTTAAAAGATTATATATTACAAAGCAATGGAACAGATAATAATATTGCAGAAATATAAACACAGAAAATGCATAAAACAAGAGAGACACAGGTATACGTGGTTCACCCAATTTGGGCTATGTCCATGGTGAAACAGCCAGTCCTTCTTTTATTATAATATCCAACAAACTAAAGAGATACAACCTACAACAGATCCGTTGTAACTCCCTCTTCACTCTCAATATCCTCTCTTTTCCTCACTCAAAATATAGATCCGTATAGATGCAATACAATTTCGTCATATATAGTGAGGGGTTGCCTTCTAGGGACAAAAACCCTAAACTAAACATAACTTCTACTGTCAGATCATCCACCTAATGAACGGCCCAAATTGATTAGAAATTACTATACTTTTACAAGATAATTTTAGATCTATTTTTAGCTTCAGGGGCATTGTCCCCGAACCCCCGTTGGGGGACTGCTGGCCCCTCGACACCTGCCATATCTGCATCAACATATCCCTATAGAGCAATGTTTGAACCACCAAAGCATAATGCTTGATTTGTGGTACCTCTCAAATACCCGAGAATCCACTTCACTGCCATCCAATGTTCTTTTCGTGGATTGTTCATGTACCTACTTACAACTCCCACTGCATGTGCAATATCAGACCTTGTGCAAACCATTGCATACATTAAGCTTCCAACTGTTGATGCATATGGAACTTTAGACATATGAGCCATTTCTTCCCGAGTCTTGGGACACTCCTCCTTACTTAATTTTAAATGGCTAGCCAAAGGTATACTAATTGTTTTTGCATTATGCATATTAAACCTTTTCAACACCTTTTCTATGTACTCACTTTGAGACAATGTTAATTTGCAATTCTTCTTGTCTCTAGTTATTCTCATACCAAGGATTTTTTTGCAGCACCCAAATCCTTCATTGCAAATGAGTTTGCCAATTTCCTTTTGAGCACATTTATTTCCTACATGTTAGAACCTGCAACAAGCATGTCATCTACATACAATAACAATATAATATAGCTGCCATAATGTTGCATTTTGAGATAAACACAATGATCAGAGTGACATATAGTATATCCTTGTTAAGACATAAACCTGTCAAAGTTTAGATACCACTGCCTTGGAGCCTGTTTTAAGCCATACAAGCTCTTCTTCAACCTGCACACTAGTTTCTCCTTCACTTTTACCTCATATCCTTGTTTTTGTTGCATATGTATCTCTTCCTCCAAATCCCCATGGATAAAGGATGTCTTTACATCTAACTGCTCAAGATGCAAATCTTCAACTACTACTAGACTTAAAATAGTTCTGATTGAAGTCATTTTAACAACAAGAGAAAATATCTCATCAAATTCTATACCCTTTTTCTATGTTAAACCTTTCACCACAAGTCTAGCTTTATACCTTTTTCTACCTCCATCTTCTTCCTTCAACTTGTAAACCCATTTATTCTGCAATGTTGTTTTACCTGCAGGAAACCTAACTAAGTCCCAATTCTGGTTATGTGCTAAGGATTCCATCTCTTATTTCATGGCTTGCTCCCACTTCTACCTGGTTTCTACCTACATTGCTTCTTCATAACATTCTGGTTCACCATAACCAGTCAACAATACATAATATAATGAAGGAGAGTATCGTTCAGGGGGTCTACTCATCCTGGTAGATCTTCTAACACCACTTTCAAGTGTTTGAAGTGCTTGTTGCTATTGTGGTTGTTGTTCTGGCTATTGATCATTATGATTTTCAGGCACCATCACCTTTTCTGTGATCTCGTCAAGCACTGTGTATTCTCTGTTTTATTTTTCATGTTTCTTTTTCTGCAGCTGATCCTTATACAAAACCTTTTCATTGAATATGACATCTCTGCTCCTAATGATTTTGTGTTTTTCATAATCATAAAAGCGATAACCAAAATCATTAACAACATATCCAATAAAGGTACATTTCTTTGATTTTGCCTCAAGCTTTGTTCTATTTTCTTTATTAATGTGGACAAAGGCTTCACAACCAAAAGTCTTTAAAAAAGAGTAGTTTACCTTTTTACCTGTCCATGCCTCCTCTGGAATACCACCATCAAAGGAACTTGAAGGTCCTCTGTTTATTAGATAAATAGCAGTATCTACAGCATCTGCCCAAAATTGTAAAGGCAATCCTACATGCAATCTCATGCACCTTGCACACTCCATGATTGTCCTATTCATCCTTTCTGACACGCCATTTTCTTGTGGTGTTCCTGGAACTGTCTTCTCTCTACGAATTCCATTCTCTGAACAGTACCTATCAAACTCTTTGTTGCAATATTCACCTCCATTATCTGATCTGAGACACTTCAACCTTTTTCCTGTCTCATTTTCAACCAAAGCTTTCCATTTCTTGAAAGTATCAAATACATCAGATTTATTTCGAATACAATAAATCCAGGTTTTTCTAGTTGCATCATCAATAAAAGTAACATAATAACAAGAGCCACCAAGAGATGATACCTGAGCAAGTCCCCATACATCTGTATGCACAAGCTCAAATTTTTCGCTCTTCTTTTCTTTCCCAACTCTAAGGAATTTGACTCTCTTCTATTTTCCATAAACACAATTCCCACAGAATTTTAAATCAACATGCTTCAAACCTAGCAACAAATTTCTTGAGTGAAGAATCTACATCCCCTTATCACTCATGTGCCTGAGCCTATGATGTCACAATATCGTATCTTCTCCTGTAGAGGTTAAAGCATTAACAGAATTAGAAATACCATTGCATAAATACAATGTACCAACCTTTCCTCCTTTCGCTATTCCCAGGGATCCTTTAGTAACCTTCCAGGTTTTATCTGTGGAAGTAGTTATGCAACCTTCACCTCCCAACTACCCTATTGAAATTAGATTTTTCTTCAGATCTGTAACATGCCTTACCTCCTTCAATATCCATTGATTTCCATTTTGTTGTTTTATGAAAGTTGTACCCATTCCAATGATTTTACAGGTTTTATCATCACCCAATCGAACATGTCCAAAATCTCCTTGAACATAATCATAAAAATGTTTCCTATCAAGTGTGGCATGGAATGAGGCCCCTGAATCTACCACCCAGGCATCAATAATATTTTCTAATGAAAGAATCAAAGCGTCTTACAACAAAACACCTGTTACATTTGCTTCATGATTAGTTTCTTGTTGTGTGTCTCCTTCTTTTCCCTTCTGAGACTTGTAGTCTTTCTTCAGGTGTCCTTTCTTCCCACATTTCTAACACACTATCCTCAATCTGGACTTGGATATGCCTTTTCATGACTTACTGTGATATCCAGGACTCTTTTCTCTTTCCATTTTTCTTCCCCTAGTCTTTGAAGTCAAAGCATTACCTGATGTCTCATCAGAGTTTTTCCATCTCATTTACTTGCTAAGGATTGCACCGACAACATCATCAAACTTTAAAGTACTAGATCCAGAGATAGAGTTACTAATGGCCATAACTAAACCATTCCAACTTTCTGGCAATGAGCACAGATATAATAGATTGCTAACTTCATCATCAAAATTTACCCCTACAGAACTTAACTAACTTGTAACTGTATTGAAATCATTTAAATGATCTGCAATAGGTCCACCCTCTGACATCTTCATATTAAATAAACACTTCATAAGAAATACCTTATTTGAGGCCGAGGGTTTTTCATATAGTTTGGCCAATGTGGACATTAAACCCTCTGTTGTCGTTTCCTTTGAAATATTAAATACCATCGACACCGCTAGGCACAGTCGTATTGTTCCAAGTGCCTTTCTGTCGAGAATATTCCATTCTGTGTCTGTCATACTCGTCAACTTCTTTGTCTTTCCGCTCAATGGTAGGTACAGATCTCTCTGATACGGATAATCTTCCATTTGCATCTTCCATAGCTGGTAGTTTTGGCCATTGAATTTTTCGACCCTAAACCTACCATCTTCCGCCATTGCTCCCACTCGAACCAGGAACCCTTCTCTCCTATGAGTTTATTAGCCAAATATACCTTTGGCTATGATACCAGTTGTTATAAAATTATATATTATGGAGAAATGGAACACATAATAATATTGCAGAAATATAAACACAGAAAATGCATAAAACAAGAGAGACACAAATATACGTGGTTCACCCAATTTGGGCTACGTCCATGGTGAAACAACCAGTCATTCTTTTATTATATTATCTAGCAAACTGAAGAGATACAACCTATAGCAGATCTGTTGTAACTCCCTCTTCACTCTCAATCTCCTCTCTTTTCCTCACTCAGAATACAGATCTGTATAGACGCAATACAATTCCCTCATATATAGTGAGGGGTTTCCTTATATGGAAAAAAACCTTAAATTAAACATAACTTCTACCATCAAATCATTCGCCTAATGAATGGCCCAGATTGACTATAAATTACTATAATTTTAAAAGACATTTTCACATTTTTTAGCTTTGGGGGCGCTACCCCCGAACCCCCGCCGGGTGGGACAAGTCCCCCCCGCACCTCCGAGTGTGGAGGGGTGTACAATATTCCTAGGGTATACATTCGGTTGAAACCTTTGAATACAAATGATAATCAGGCTTCACACCCAACGGATAAGTCAAAATCTCATGCACCACTAGTGTTGGATCAATACCAGGCATTTCCTCGTATGACCATGCGAATATGTCTTGAAAATCTTTAAAAAGTTGAGTGTAAAACCTAATATGAATGTTCTCGACAATTCCAGGTTTAATGGAAATGTCAAGAGGCATAGTAGCAGTGATGTTCCCCATATTTCCTTCCGATGAGACTTCATGCACCAGGACAGGTGTTTGAAGTGGAGGCACAGGACAATGAGAAACAAACGCTTCAAGACAGGAAGGCATCTCACCAAGGCTGGGAAGAAATGTAGAACGATGATGGATATTGTTCCATGGAGTTTCATATAGAGACATGACCTCAACGATACTCACTGGTGGGCTCCAGTATTGTAGCAATAATGCTACAACTCCTGGAGCTTCCTATCTCTAATTTTATCAACTCGGTAGTTCGTACAAACTTGGAAGCGACGGTGTTGTATGCACAAGTACTAGCTCTTGTCGCAGCTGTCACTTGGTCAGCTGGCACAAGTCCGCTAGGGCTCAAGACAACTTCTATATGTTCTCAGAAGAAGCTTTCTAAATGATGGACGAAGGCTATCTCAAAGGAAATTAATCTACTTTGCAAAAATGAACTGAAAGCCAAAGCATGGAAACCCTAGTAAACCCTAATCTGACTAGTTTAACCTCTATGGTGCAATAGTGAGAGTGAAAATGTCTAAAAATGATGCCATTGCTTCTAATGATGTGAAATGCATGAACTCAAACTACTTCTATGAAAAAGAACATTGTTTTTGTATTTTTTCTTAAGTGGATGGAGTGATTATGAATTTGTTTTTTATTAGGGTTTGGCTGTGCAGAGGTGGTGCGAAGGGAGAGAAAGCTTGGGAAAGGTTAGGAGGGCTAGGAGAGGTCCCGGAGGGTCCCTAGCATCAGTCCATAGAAGTCCACAATGTTCAGGTGCTCGGCAACTGAGGATGCAGGCTTCTACAGGATGTCTGCAGGGGTTTCTACAGGATGTTCAGAGATTTCTACAGGATGTTCTGGAAAGAGGATTTTGGAGAATGGATGGAGGGAAAAAGGTGGAGGAACGAGTATGGAGGTGAAATAGGGGTCTGAAGTGGCCTAGGAACTGATGGATAGAGTTGATGAGAGGGTGTGGAGGTCTAGCTTGCATCAAAGAAGGTTTAGGCAATGGAAAAGCAAGAAGGTAGGGTTACGTGGCAAAAGAGCAGATGGGAGATGAGGAAATAGACTTGGTGATGGAGGAGCTGATCTGGATGAGGCTCAGATGAACGAGGAGATGATGAAGGTGCCCTACATAGTGTTTCCAACTGAACCAACAAAGACATGCAAGAAAACAAAGATCTAGTTATGCTACCCTAATATGATCTAGCTAACAGTAGCAAGAATGGACAACAGCTTTATTTGCAAGGAAACCATGTACAACACGTGAGAAAGAACAGTCCAAAAGATCTGAATGCATGACTAAATCCTACCACTCTATTCCAACCATAAAAATCTACTTTAACCATCAAAAGAAATCGAAATAACAAAGAAATATCTAAATCTAGATAGCAGATTTTATTTCAAGAACGCAGCAAAACACATAAAGATAAACAAGGGAGGTACTAGGCACTTGAGATGGGCCCAACCCCAAGAGCTACAGCCTCCCAAGAGAGATTTAGAGCTGGTGCAAAGCTGGATTCATCTTTATTAAACAAGAATGGAGAGTTACATCAAAGTTGTCCACAAGGAGAGCTTGAGAATGAGCTGAAAGCAAAGCTAATCCATGGCCTACAAATCGAATTACAAAATGACTAACTACTGGCTAACTACTAGCTACAAAATGACCACCAACTAGCTAACCCCAAAATGACTCCCAACTAGCTCCCCAAAATGACTACCAACCAGCTAACCAAATTTGAGGACCCAACAGTCCTCCTAAAATTTAGGGACTTGGCTGCCCAAGACTTGTAGTTAACAGCAGTCCTACTTGACTTGCTTGGCTGCCCTTGTGCTCATTGATTTGGTGGCCTTTGAACTCCGAGCTGATGGTGGAGAATTCGAGGTAAGGGCCCATAAATGAAGGGGACACCTTCCTACAAATCCTCTAGCTTGTTCTCCCACGAATTTGGCTGCCAAGTGCTCATTAAGACCTTCAATTTTGTCTCCAAGTTGACCAAAAAGGCTACGCAAAGCACCCATTAGACTTGTTGGCATAATGACTAA
Organism: Pinus tabuliformis; assembly: GCA_031772625.1. NCBI lineage: Eukaryota > Viridiplantae > Streptophyta > Pinopsida > Pinales > Pinaceae > Pinus > Pinus tabuliformis. The sequence goes on along the minus strand of CM062819.1, from coordinate 85,971,630 downwards.
CCAAATTCACTCTATTAACATAAAAATAGTCGAAAACATGCAATAAACCAATGAGAATGGTGGATTAAGTCAACTTAGGAGGTTGGATGAGCCCAAATAATTGTCCATTTTTGGGGCTCATCACTCACGTCGGTGGGGAATGTCTCATTCAAAGGATCCGGAGAATCCAAAGAACAAATTCAAAGAGATGGTACATAATTTTCCAGGTTCATATTGAAAACAACATGACTTTCTGAAGAGGCTATTGAAGCTATGGACTTAAAGGCATAGAATCTCCAAATGAATCAATTTGGTCTGGGTTAGGGATAATCCAAGGATCCATAGAAACCAAGATCATATTGATTGAATTAACATGCAAAAATGGGAGAGTAAAAGTACCCATTAAATCATAGTCTTTGAAGAGACCTACCCCCACACTTTCATAAGGAATTTCAGAATTTCCCACATAAGGGACATTGTTGTTCGATGAACCAGAAGAAAAGAAAGATAGTTGATCAACGGTGAAAATTTTTCCTTCGTGAGGAAAACAAAGCACCCATAAAAAATAAGAAACCACACAAAACATAATGTGGGTCCAACTTCGCCTGAGAAGAAGGTTGTAGTTGAGATTCGCATCTACAACTTCTACTTCTAATTCAACGTCTTTCCTTCCAATGTAATCGACAAGTTCATGAGAATACTATATGGACGTGAGCCTCTGCCATCAAAGGCTTCCAAGGTGTTCAGGGACTGGTTAAGAGAAGGAGAGCCAATGGCCTTCCAACATGAAACAAACATGATGCAGGTAGAAGCACCTTCATCAATAACAATCTGATGGATCGTCTTTCCTTTAATAAGAACTTGTATCAAAAAAGCAATCTAATGAGGAAGACGAGGCACATGGTTTTCAAGATCAAAGGTAATCAAAATTGAATCAAAAGGATCAATAGCACCTATAGCAGACAATAGTGACTTCTGCTGCATTGGATAGGATTGGAGAACCTCCAAGGCAGACATCGTCGAAGGTGCTTGAGCTAAATCCTCAACAATATTGTAGTGTTGTGCAACTCTAGCATTCGGATTATAAGATGATTTCTGAAGAACACCCTTGGGAGGTGGTCAGATTATGGACTCACTATTAGGGCGCTCAATATGGAGTGGACCAGAACTAGATGGAGTAGAAGTAGAAGGGATATCAGTGACTTCTTTCTCCACCGTCTGCTTATGCATGGTTTGATAGTCCTTTGTTCGAGTAGCAATCGAAATAGGTGATGAACTTTGCATCATGAACACTTGGGAACCAGAAGAGGCAGAGGATTACGGTTGGTCTACCAACTGCATCTGCTGAGATGGAACATGTGATTTTAAGACAGTCGGAGTCCCTTTCAACAAAAAATTAACTTCAAAGTGTCAAAGACAATCCTTGGTGTAATTATCTTCCTCACAGATGAGGCAAGGATATTTCGGATTCCTCTTAGAAGCATCATCAGCGGAAAATTTGGGTGGGTCCTATTTTGGGGCATCAGCGTTGGATTTACCTTTACCATTTTTCTTACCTTTAGAGGCCTTATCTGCTATGGCAGACTGAACAGAAAGTACCTCATAGGTTTTACCAGGACTCGATGAACTCTTCGAAAGATTATTGGAACTACTGTTTGAAACATATTTTTGCTTCGAAGAATCTTTCGTGGAACTATGAGACATGGAACCAATCACACCATCCACAGGTGGAACATTAGGAGACTTTGATGCTGTCAAATCCGAAGATGGTCTCAGGGCATCAGGCAACATCTCATACAATGTGCTAGATTGGGAATAGACTATCTAGATACTGGGCACGGGAGATAGCTTTCTCTTCAATAACACATCCACACATAGCTATATCCTTAGAAATATCATTAACTAATGATTTTGTGAACCATTCAGTCAACAACTCATCAGCAATATTGAATTTGGTGAGGCGACGCTGACGTCTCCATTCATGGATATGATCGGAAATGTGGGTCGTAGTGTCTTGCTTAAGGAATGTGAGCAAATAAGTGCCAGTTTCATACCAAACTGGCAATTGGAAGTGGGTGAGGAAGGCCATAGCTAGAGAGTTTAAGTCAACATAGGTACCTCGAGGAAACTCAATATACCATTTTATGGCAACACTTGTTAGGGTTCTCTGAAAGAGGCGAAGATGGGTCGAATCATCAACATATGAATTGGAGGAGCACCATAGGTGACATGTCATCACATGGGCTTGCCGATCCTCTTTAGATTTCTCCTAGAATTTGGGACAATCACTTGAAATTTTAGTTCGAACTAGAGGCCAGTAAGGCGAATGAAGAATGGGATCATTCATGAGCCTCGAGACATCAGGCAGCTCCAATGTAGCCAATAAAGGCAATTTCATGTTAAACGACATATAGGGCCTTTGAGGAGACCCAAACTACGGGTTTCAACCTTGTTGGTAAGGATTTTTCCCCCTTAGTGGAGGATTTTGTCTATACAGGACCTGATTTTGTCCCCACTAAGGGTTACCTTGACCATAAGGTGGATTTGGTCCAGGGTAGGTTTGATATTGACCCACCATAGGCCGTTGATAAGCATTGTACGTGGCATATGGGTTATAAGGTTGTTGAACCTATTGACCCTGGAAAAAATAAATTTGACCTTGCTATTATAGGGGTTGACCTTGGGCTTGCAAAGGCTAACCTTGTTGATATGCATATAAAGCTTGCTGCTGCGAAGGTTGACCTTGTTGCTACAAAGGCTAACTTTGCTGATGTAAAGTTTGACCTTGCTGCTGAAAAGGTTGGCCTTGCGAGTACAAAGGTTGAGCAGACTATTGAACAAACTAAGCTTGCGGCTGCAAAGGTTGTTGAGATTGCGGCAAAGGTTTTCCCTGCTACTGTAACAGTTGCCCTTATTGCTACAATGTTTTCCCTTGTTGTTGCGAGGGTAGATGGAGAGTTCCTTGGGATATACCCTATGGGTATTAGTAATTCCCAAATTGATTCTAACCATATCCACCAGGAATAGCGGATCAACCAGGCTGAACATAAGCTCATGCTTGAGGAATGTAACACAAATTAACCAAGGCTTGCGAACCATATGGGACATAAGCCTGTTGGAGTGGAATCTGAGCCATATAAGGCAATTGATATTGGATGATACCTAACCCGGATGGACCAACAGTGTTAGGAATACTATCATAATAGGGTTGATTCACTCCAACCATGTGAGTTTGTAATCCACTCACATTTGTTTCACCTGACACAAGAGGAGTATTCCGATCCTACACCCCAAGTGGCGGCACATTTTTTCCACTTGAAGGAGGGGTAGAAGAACTAACTAAAGCCTGACCTGAAACAGTCAGTTGTACCAGAAGGGGAGGTTGAAATGACGAGACAAGCTGTGATGAAATCGTAGGTTGAACAAGAACTAAGGTGACAAAATTTTGTATATAAGTTCAAGATGTCACGTTCGGAATGAATGAACCAGATGTAAGCATAGCATTTGATGACCAAATGGGGCTTTGATACAATGATGAAGCACTAGGAGTAACTTAAACTAATTGAGCTAAGGTGGTATAACCATGTGGCAACATGGGTCCATTAGTTTCAGGAAATGTGAGAGATGGGACTCTTCCTTTATAAGGAAAACCTTCTGGAGGAAATTCATATCCTTTCTCATCATCGACATGAGGATTATGGGTAGCGAAAACTTCTGAATGACCTAGAGAAGAGGTTGTGATTTCACCTTCTGACTCCATAGATGGAAACAATTGGTGACGAGGAACCCGAGATGTACGAGGAGATAGCTCCAAAGGAATATTATGCCAATCGTAAGGACTATAAGGACATTGAGGAGATATCACAACAGAACCAAATAATGGATTCGACGAATAGATAACAAGCCTCTACAGACTCTCAAGAGTCTGCAGACTCTCAGGGGTCTGAATAGGATTATCAGGGGTGTCAGGATCAAATTCTTGAGGTGACCAAGAATCCAATGGAGGTGGATGAGAAGATAGAGGTTGGATACTTGGAATAATCCCAAGTTTAAAACCTTGATCTTCAAGTGATTGAGGAAGTCTGAATGAACTACTTGGGAGGACCCTTCAATATCAGATAATGAAGGGGAACTATGAGATGAACTCAATGGTTCATCCACGATGAATTCCTCTCTAAAGAAAAAAAAGAAATGAGATTTGTTTAGGGCTTTATTAATCTTGAAATGAACATGGAATTACTCAATATTGGTCCAAGAAGCAACTGCTTGGGTTCAACATGATTATCGTGGGCAGTTATTTTTAGAAACAAAAACTTTACCTTTTCATCTTTTAAGAGTCAAGAAAAGGATGAAAATGTGACTCTAGTCTCTTTCGATGGTTTAGTGAGCTTGAAAGGACAAGTTGCTTGATGATATTTTCAAATTTAAAGAGTCAGAAAAGATCGAAATGATTACTTAGGTGAATCTAGGTAAAAGGAGTACCAAGTAACCGTAAACCGTAATGTACACCTCAGCAAATAAATTTACCAAGGACTTGATGTACATGCAGGAAATCTCCTTGAATGTTGTTTTCAGTGTATCACGTTTATAAGGAAGCAGGCTCGGCTTCACATGGATAAAGTTTTCCAACCTATGAGGGTATCCCTTTATATATGTGATGGTACGAGGAGCACAAGTCCGTGCTAGTGTTGTCTAATGCTAAAGCGAACGACAACTACTAAGTTTTATAGACGCAAGAAAAAATCTCTAGCCTAGACCACTAAGTATGAACATTAATGTTTCAAATGATCCTTAGATTAATTGATAGATTTTAAAGTTGATCTTGGAATTATGTTTCGATTTCAAGACCTTAACGATGTTACCTTTTCCTAAAATGAAACTAAATGACGAAATGAAATTCTTCAATTCGATGAAAGCTATCTATGTAGGGAAGAGAAACACTCAACTCATGCATCAAACCAATGCAAAAGTGAATCTATGAAAATATTCAAATACTAAATGCAAAAACATGAAATATAATCTTTCATATGATAAGAAAATGCAATGCCAAAACAAACCTTAAAGAAAAACTACCTTAAGATATAATGATGATTTCTTCTTTTCACTTTAGTGCAATCAATGTAATCTAATGCAAAAACTAAAAGAGAATGCAGACAAGCCAAAAATCATGAAAATTTCTTTCACATTGATGATTTGAATGCAACAAAAATGCTTCAAAAACTACGAAAAGATAAACACTTTAACTTTCACTTTTTGAAACACAAAACTCAAAGCAAACACTTCCTTTCTATTCAAATGAGACAATCAATTTGTAATCTATTGTTTGTCAAATAGAACTTAAGTGACTTTCACAATATCTACTCAATTTGACACTAATGAAAACAACTTAAGACACAAGAACCAAAAGTGATCTACAAGGATGTCCAATCATACAAAAGACTCTTTAACACAGGTAATCGATCTCTGATGAGAAGACCAACGAGTGGATGAAGGTTGACCTAGAAGACCTAGAAACCTAAAAGGCTAATAAAACTTCAAACACACTTAAACCAAGTTAAAAGGCGATTGCAATCAGACAATAAGAGGGTCAACTAAGATCACACTAACAAATGACTGGGAGAAGGCAAAAATAACTGAAAAAAATAAAGAAGACAACCCCTAAATTTATTTAACTTCTATAATCATCACACCTATTAAGAGAAAATTAGCAATCATCACTACTATAATCAACAAATCCGCGATATCATCGCAACTATCAGGGCTAAAAATGTGATGGGAGAGGAAATAAAATAAAAAACACAAAATACTCAAGAACAACTCAAATCAATAACCTTCAAGCATCTACCAGAAAGTGAGGCTAACTACAGACAAGAAATGAAGTCTAAGAATGAATGGTTGATCAAACTCGTCAATAGACAAGCTAAAGAAATGAGAAGGAAAGGATCATAGGCTCCCCAGTGGAGTTGTCATTTTGTTGACAAGGTTAATCCTCTTTGTGGACAAAGATGATCCCTCTAGCCCAATGAGTGGGTCTAGCAATTGAAGTGACAATCAACTAGACATCTTCCTAGGTTATAATTGAAAAGAAGAATGAAAGAGATGGCCTACCTTGTTCTGATGTTATTCTGATTTCCTTTGTTGAGGGCCTCGAACCACTTGTGTCATAGACTTGTTCCTACTTCTCTCAGTGTTTATGTACCTACACAAGTGATCAAGAGACAACAAATCATGCCAAAACCAATAGAAAATCCAATAACAACCTACTTAACTGATTAAGGAATGTCAAGCTAAATAATACAAGAATATATATATTTTGGGAAGATGAACCAGCAGTTGTATATTATTAAGAAATAAAGGGAAGCTTACAACCAAAGCCTCGATGTTGAAAGACTCTCCTTGAGTGGTAATCCAATTCCAAGCCAAGAACTCTCCTAGCACTCCTTCTCCAAGTCTAATGAATAGCCTCTAGGCACAAGCTTAGCATAAGGGTACAAATAGACATAGAGAAACAATTTGGGAATGGGAGAGGATGAATTTATAGGCTGAGAACGGGAGTTAGGACTTCTCCAAAAATAGGATTAGGCCCTGATCTCAAGGAGATAGCTTATAGGGATAAGATAGAGAGGCCAATTTGAGAGGATTCGACCTCATCTATGCAAAACAACCTCCAACTCACTGCTCTACAAGCTTCTAGATCATGAAGCTTCTCATCCTCTTTGGGAAAATTACCTTTTTGGGATCATCGTGGGTATGCAAGGGAATAGAGCGATGTCATCGCTAGTCAAGTACAATGTAGCAAGTGACCATCGATGTTTTAATACTTTTAAGAGTGTTGATCCTCATTTTAGTGTTTTAAGAGCTATTTTCAGGGAAAGCTCAAGGCATTTTCCAAATAAAGACTTAGGAGGGATCTGAGCTCTATACATGGATATGTATATTATATAATGATCATGTTTCAGGCACTCCAGGGTATGTCATAGGCAAGTGCAAGAGGTGTGACAAAACATTGTGTAACATGGAGAGTAGAAAACCCATGGAGACACCTCTAGCCACTAGCTGGAGGAAAGAGGATGCCACTTCAGGTGAAGTAGTGGAGGTTACCATTTATGAGAAGCTTGATCCAGGTGGAAATTGGTGGCCACCCACCTATTCCACTTGGACCCCCATTGTTGTTCCTTTTCAGTTTCCTTAATTGTAGCACACCTTACTATTTTTGGCAATTTTTGAGTTCCTAAACTTCCAAAGTTGTTTTGAGGGACTAAAAGATGTTTTTAGGGAAAACATAGAGACCATAAAATTCCCAAATTGGTTTTGCCAATTTTATTTTATGCTCCTCTTTGAGATCTTTGAAATGAGGTATTATGATAGCCAAGCAAAGATTGTATGCCAAAGTTACAACCCCGGGAAGTTGATTTACCAATTTACCCAAAAGAGGCCCACAGTTTTGGTGCTTCATCTCCTAAGGTTAGGTTTTTGGACGTTTAGGGTTTTCCATTATTTCTCAATAACAAAAAGATCTTTGAGCCTCATTGTAACAGAGTTCAGAGGCATGTCACACCACATCTCTCCTCAAAGATAAGCTACCATCACTCGAGCTAGTTTATTTACATTTCTGTATGTAAGCATATTTTGGTTCTTTGATATTAATGAAATGAAGTTTTATTTATGCTTCACCTATGTGTTTATGTCTATATCGGTAGTTTTTGCATTCCTACATGTGTAGATCAGTGGTATCAGAATAGTTTGTTATTTCTTTATTTTTCTTTATATGTCCCCAACGAGGTCAGGGTATAAGGAGTTTGGGCTCAAAGCAGTTGAACCTTTGCAAGACCAGCCTCGCAAACCCTCGACAACCTCCCATTGTGGAATACAAGAAAGAAGAGGGGGTAAAAGATCATTCCAAAATATTTCTCAAGGAATCCTTTGAGTGAAAAAAGAACGTGATGATGGATAACTTTGCCCAAATCCTTCGACAACTACCCACAGGTGATGCATCTTCATCCAACATCCACTCTGGAGACACCACTCCTTTTAAAGTACAATTTAATTTTTGCATTCCCATATTTGAAGGAAATATAGATGCATATGTCGTAGATAGATGGTTAAATATGCTAGAAGGATATTTTTTAGTTCATGACTTTTCCAATCGGGAAAATATTACCTTTTCACTCCTCAAAGTTGCCCCACATGTCAAGGACTAGTGCGAAACCTATTGTGAAAAAAAAAGATGAGAGGGAATCCTCACTATTTTCATCCACACCCACTTGGAATTCTTTCTGAGATTCCATCAGGGAACAATATTACCCTTTCGGGAGCTATGAAGATAAATACATAAAGTGGACCACGTTGCAGTAGGGAAGCGACCAAGATGTGTCGGAGCTTACAAATGTTTTCCATACCCTCCGCACAAAGTTAGGTATTAAGGATTCTGAATGGAATTTGGTACTCAAGTACCACAGTTATCTACACAAGTACATCCAAGATGAGATGGAGTCCCTAGACATCTCCTCGCTGGGCATTGTATATCGATACGCTGTCAAGGTTGAGCATAAATTTAAACAGAATAAGTGAGACTTTGGATCTACGAATCTGAGGCAAGGGAAAGGAGCCCAAAAATTGCATAACAAATGACAAAGCCAAGGTGAGGCAACCTAGAACAACTTGTAAAAGCTGCAAGCAAAGAACAACACCACAAAGACAAAAGACACGAGGAAATGGTTTGAGTTCCATAAAAGCCCCACTCACAACACAAGTGAGTGTCGAGCCAAGAAGTCACTAGTGGTTGAGTTGAAGGCTTTTGAATCAGATGCCTTTTTCACTTTGAGTCAAAAACCAACAAGGGGAATGAAAAATTGAAGAAATTTATCAATGTAGAGCCTAGTGCCATCATTACCACCACCAAGATCCAGAAGGATGAGCTCTAAGATCTTTGAGGGGGGGGCGAATCTTCCACTCACATATGTGGGTGAAGGGTTCTCTGTTGCAGTTCATTGTCAATAACGAGAGCTAAAAGAAATTCATTTTAGCAAAGGTTTTGAAGTGGTTGGGCCTACCAACCACACCAAACCCACAACTGTACACCATCGGGTGGCTTCACCAAGGGAAAGATCTTCACGTCATCCAATAGTGTTACCTTCCCTACAACGTCAATCCTCTTAAATTTTTTGATGTTTTATTAGGCCAAACATACTTGTGGAAGCGGCATGTTGTGTATCAGTCCAAGCCTCATATTGTTATTAGTAATTTGAGCAATAAGTTGTATACGATGCCGGAGGTAGCACTTCCTATCAGTGTTTCTTTGATCACTGCGAAGCAATGCAATAAGATCATTTTCTAGACTGAGAAATTTGTTTTCCTTATGATTTTCCCTCAAAAGAAGAAGAAAAGTGTGGCCACAACCTCTAGACAGGTCTCCTCCACATGGCAACAGCAGATGGACAAGATTGTAGAGGAGTATAGGGGCATCTTCATGCCACCCATAGGGGTACCTCTACACTATTAGATCAAGCACTCCATCGATCTAACCTTGGGCACGCCACTACCCAATGGAACAATATATCAACGCTCTATTCTAGAAAACGATGAAATCAAGAGGCAGATTCAGGAGTTGTTGCAGAAAGGGAACATAAAGCCAAGTTCATCACCCTGTGGGAGCTCGATCATGTTGGTACAAAAGAAGGATGGAACCTAAAGACCCTATATTGACTATCAGGCGTTGAACAAGATCATTGTCCGAAATAGGTATCCAATCCCACAGATTGGTGAACTTCTGGACCAACTCAAGGGAGCCAAATATTTTAGTAAGGTTGACTTGAATTTTGGTTATCAATAGGTACCAATCGAACCATCCGATGTGTGGAAGACTGTGTTCAAATCCAAGGAGGGCCTTTTCAAATGGTTGGTCATTCCTTTCAAGTTGATAAATTCCCCCGCAACCTTTATGAGGCTGATGGATGACATCTTGCGACCCTTCACCAACTCATTTGTGGTAGTGTATTTGGACGACATTTTGATCTTTAGCCAAAGTTGGGAATAACACATCCACCGTATTCGACAGGTCCTCCAAACCTTGCAGCAACACAAGTTGTGTGCCGATTTGGAGAAATACACTTTTGGTATGACCCAATTTCAATATCTAGGGTACATCATTGATGAGTGGGGTGTGCATGTGGACCCAGCCAAGATACAAGTCATTTGGGATTGACCAGCCCCAACCACTCTAACAGAGCTTTGCAGCTTTTTGGGTCTTGCCAACTTCTACCGCAAGTTTGTGTTGGAGTTCTCTCAACAACTTGGCCTTTGAGTGAAGTCACCAAGGGAGGAGTGAAAGAAAATTTCTTTTAGTTTGAATCCCAACAAAAGGCATTTATCGAGCTAAAGCATTACCTCTACTCTGTGCTAATGCTAACAATACCAGATTTGCAGCAACCATTTGAGATCGAGACAGATGCCTCTGACTATGCTATTGGTGCAGTTCTTACTCAGCAGGAGAATCCAGTGGCATATCACAGTGAGACACTTTCGGACATAGTTTGAAATTGTCCCACCTATGAAAAAGAGATGTATTCCATTGTGCAGGCATGTCGGCAATGGAAGCATTACATTCTGGGAAGGAAATGGTCATCCACATAGACCACCGACCCCTATCGTTCATACAGACACAATGGAAGTTGCAGAACAATCGCCATCATAAATTGTCCACATACCTACATTAGTTCCATTTGAAAATTAAGTACAAGAAGGGTAGCACTAACAATGTTGTAGACTACCTCAGGCGACCACCGTTCATGGCACTAACCACTATGCTCGACCCGTGTGGGCATAAAACTGCGAAGTGGCTACAACTTTACAAGAGTGATCCAGAATTCGGCAACACATACCAAACACTCTTGGAAGGCAAGAAAGTTCCAAATTTTCACCTCCAAGATGCACTATTGTGCCACCTGGGACACCTCTGTATTCCTTCAAACAAGCGTGCCAAGATGATTTGGGAGGCACACTACAGTCGGGTCGCTGGACATGTAATTCCCACCTACAATTACAAACAAAATGAAAATATTAGCATACATATAGGGCATCCATATGATAGCTACATATGCATTGGCCCATATGTATTGCACTAGTATACATACTAGCTAATACTGGGAAATATCTAAGTTTAGGTTAATGAATTGATTATCGAAATTAATTCCTATCTCATCGGAATATAATAAATATATCGAGTGGGGCCTTGATATGTATACCACTCTTATATATATATATATATATATATATATATATATATATATATATATATATATATATATATATATATATATATATATATAATCATTTAAATTAAATATATCTATATAAATATATATGATAAAAATAGAAGAGAGAAAAATGGAGGGGACAATGGCCATCGTTGGGGTTTTCGCTCGCGCTGGTAATGAAACCACAGTCAATGCGGTCGATGGCGGTGGCGTTGCAGGGCCGGCCACAGCCAGTACCTTCCACGGGATCGGTTTCAAGAGAGTGTGCTCTGAAGCTTATCGAATCGCCGGCACGGGCTTGGCTACGCGGCCAAACACCAGGAAAAGATCCGAAACCCCTGGTACAGCAGACAACCCTCGCCCAAATCTTCATCTGATTGATGGGCCAAAGGCATCAGAGGCGGATCTGGTAGAGAAGATCGCCAAGAGGCAAGAGATCAGAAATCGGCCCACAAAAATGATTTTTGGGTTCAGAATCCACCTCGGAGGCGGACAATTGTCAGGGTTTGGCTTTACAGCTCAAGTCAACACAGTCCTTCCACTCGCGATTTCTGCATGCAAGATCGGGGGAATGCGGGTTGCAGTTTTGACCCATCACAAAAACGCACGGCCCAAACACAGCAGATCTAGGAAGGATCCTTCTGAGCAAAGGCCCAATCTCTGCAGATCTAGGCCGGATCTAATAGGAGGATATTCGCATCGTATCAACAGAGGTTTGGCAGTCCGTGACGTGCAAACGGGAGATCGCCCCATCAGGCGCCCAGACCTGGGAAGCTGCTCATCAGATCGGGCCAAATATTGCAGATCCGGGGTGGATCAATCCGATCTGGCCAGATCCAGGCAGAAGATAGGTGGAAACCCGCCAGATCCAGAATCCGCAAAACTGGATCTGGCCAAGGTAGACTCAGAGGATCTGAAACAAATCTTTATCAGATCAACAGAAGGCAGACACTTGTGTGTGCAAATCCGGGAACGGATGAGGGTATTGGAGCTAAAAAAAGAGATCCAGGACAAACTGGGAATTCCAGTTGCAACACAAAACCTATTATTTTCAGGGTACTGCTTACAGGATCAGCTCACACTCCAGCACTATAGGGTTGCAAGGGATTCAACCATCATCCTCAACCTGCGATTGCGAGGTGGATCCAAGGGAGCCTCCTCAAAACCCACAGGTACCTATCGCGATGCAGCCAAAGGGAAAGAACCTCAAAAGGGGAAAGAATCCACAGCTACAAATGAACCTCCAGGGCAGTATATTGTGGATCAATCGCCAGAGAGTCCCTCTATCTCCTTGGATTTACCAGAGGTAAAATACATATTCTCAGATCTACAAAAAAATGTTGTTATCTGTAGATTTAACGGTTTTTGGCCTAGAACTGATGCTTTATACCAATGGATCCACACGGTCTGGACAAAAAACTGCCAAATACACCTTTGCTCTAAGGGCTTCTTCATAGTAATTTTCCTCTTAGAAGAAGAAAAGGAAAAAATACTCAATCAAGGGCCATGGTTCTGGGGTAGTGCTGGACTCTTTGTTACCCCATGGTTCCCGGAGTTTGATGCCAGCACTATGGTGGTAACAAGGATGCCAGTTTGGGTCAGGCTGCATAATCTCCCGTTACATTTTTGGCACTCCAAGGCCTTAATAGCTATTGGGAATACCCTCAGGAAAATTTTAAAGATTGATACAGAGAGACATATAAAGGGAATCTTTACTTTTGCTAGAATATGTGTCGAGGTAGATCTTAGCCAAGGACTACCTGAAAGCATCATTCTGAACTTCAACAATTCACAGTGGAAACAATCCTTGGACTATGAAAATACAGCTTTCAGATGCAGGGGATGTCAACAAACAGGGCATTTGTACAATGCATGTAAAAGCCTCAACAAGAGCAAGCCACAACAAAGGAAGCCCAAAGGATGGCAGAATATAGATGATGTCGTAAAGAAGAGAGTTCCGGAAAAGAAAGCCCCTCCGAAACCAGAAGACGAAGAATCAGAAGCAGAAGAGGATGATACCATCATAGAGGAAGCTGAAACAGGGAATCAGAAGGAAACCACATCAGACAACAAGGTCCCACAGTTTCATCCAAATCAGGCAGAGAAGATAAACGATGACCAGAACATGGGAGGGATAAAGCGGCACCATCAATCAGACACATCAGATTCAGACAAGGAATCAGGATCACAGAAAGCTGAAACACAGTTAGTAATAGCCTCGATCGAGCCCACCCAAGGAGAGTGGCGCAAGGTCGAAAAGAAAAAAGGAAGAAAAACCTGAAGCGTGTCTATGCATATTCAGGTTTTCTTGCTTTCACTACTTTCCCTCTCTCTCTCTATTCTATTCCCATCATTCTTTGCACGTTAGTCATGTAACGTTGCGTTGGGTGCCAATGCACTGGAGGCCATTGGGCAGCTTAAGGAAATGCATCATGCATCTGCAATTGTAACTTTTCATTTTTTAATAAAAGGTTACAGATTTTTCCACTGGAAAAAAAAATATATGATAAAAATAATGAAAAATATATGAAATTTTGTTTAATTTATATTTAATTGAAATAAATAAAATCATTTATTTAAACATTAAAATCAATCTTTGTTAAAATATAAATGAATCAATTCAATTAATTATAAATTGATTTAATAAAATACTATCGAAATCTAAACTAAACAAATGGACCACCCCCTCTATCCAACAGGAAGAAAAGGGTCAAGAAAATTGGAAGGAATCTCACAGGGAGGAAAAGTGAAACGATGGAGGAAGGAAGATGACAGCGAGGAGGTAGAAAGGCAGTAGAGTTGAGGATATAAAGGAAGGGAGAAGACTGAGGATATAAAGGAAGGGAGAAGACCATAACAGGGATTCACATTTTTGGGAGTTAGAGAGAATTCGGTGAAACCAGAGGAGATTTTGGGGAAGAGATGGGAATTTCTAACAGAATTACAGAGATTGAGCTTGATTGTTCTTGGAATTTTGGGCAGGGGGGCCATAAGATTTGTCTTCTAGATCTGGGGACCATACAAGTAGACCCCAGATAGATAGGGTGGGACGTAAAAGGGCGGTTTGGTAACTGCAGCAACGGGAACAACCACAGTCTAAAACACCTGCAATTGATTCCAGGTATTCTTCTACAATGTAAATTTTAAATATCGTCTGGTTAAAATCTGCATAGTCTAGGTCTTACATCTGGTGTTAGAGGCTTAATTAGAACCCTACGAGACCTTACAGGCCCATTAAATCTCATTTCCAAGCTTTTGCATATTAGTCAGCCTCAATTTGTTTCTGTTTCTAACTATGAAATTCAATTATGTGTTGTAACTTCACAATTTCCACTTGGAAAACTAGACGGTCATCTTAACGTGTATAGGTACATTTCCCATGTCTTTGTTTTTTTTAACTGTCCACTTCATTACTGTTCCACATTCGAATTTATATTGAAGATGAGGACCATATGCAGAAATTGTCGATATTTTTCTCTGATGTCTTACATTCACTGATTTAACTAAATTTCTTTGACAAAAATAAACTTTTCCCTACATAGGTTTGATTTTATGCATCATAGTCTATAATTTTATTAGAATCAGTGCACCAACCCTGTATATGACATATATCCGTAGAGTTTCATGTACTCAATTACAATGCAGCGCTATGAAGATGAGTTTTTATGTATTGAGATACTTACCCAAAGGTAGAAAACCAACTTTTTTTTTTGTGAACCCTTTATATTTTTGTTTGTTTTAGGGTTATCATTCTTGACACAGAGGTATGGCAAGTCTATGAACTAGCATATTTTAATGCAGTATGGTGTTTTGGAATATTTGCACGCTTGCCTTGTTAGTTGCTTTTGTAATTATTTAGTGAGGTAAAAGTTGTAACTGCTCAAGTCGCTTCCTAATGGTGGCATAAGTTATATGTTCATAACCTCATATTTATCTATTTAGTGCCTAGTTGATGTCTTTATTTCCTCAAGCTACTTATAATATGAGGCCATTATCAATCTTTGTTGAATCATCTCAACTATTATAGGCGTGTTGTTAGCCGCTCTCACAGGGAATTTTTCCATAACCAAATATTCTAGCCATTTTCCCAATCTTATTATACCTGCCACTGGCAAGATATAATGTATTCAAATTTTTATTGACTAGCTATTAGTTTTTCTTTAACTAAAATTTTTTTAAATCTATCCAAAATTTAACATTATGAAAATTTATTATTTTAAATAAAATTCATTTCTATGGTTAAAATTTCTCCCCTTTTATTGTGTAATGATGGCAAGAATTGACTTTTGTGTACTCTATTATTAATTACTATGTACTATATCACTAATTACTATGTACAATAATTATAAGTAACTTGAAAAATAACATTATATATTAATTACTATGTACCATAAACACAAATGGTTTGTAGTTAAATTCAAAAATTCCATTTTCTCATTGGTGTAAAGTATTGAATAGACAATTTTTACGGGTTTTATTTTTGAATTAAAAAATATAAATTTGAAAAAAAAATGTGTACAATTACTCTTATTATATCAATCTATACTCTAATGTCATGACATGTGTACTATAATATGAGCATTATATAAAAAAATTGTCATCATTCAATATTAAATAAATAATTATTAACAAGGAAAATTTTCTTCAAGTTTAAAAACATTGACGAATCTCACTAATCGCTAATATGCAAACTATAAAATGTATCGATAATATGCAAACTATAAAATGTTTATTGATATATTTGTAAAATTATTCAAATTTATAATGATTTTATATATAGTCTCTATATAATGTTGGCGATTTTTAAGGTAAAATAATTTTATATTCTAAAATTTAGGTGAATCGTCTTTTATAAAATTTGAAATTGGCCAATCTTTTTGTGGAAAAATCATGGAAAATTAGCCTATTAGACAAACATTAGTCTCTAAAATTTTTCATGATTATTCTTATTATTATTCTCTTCAATTCCAGTTTTATATATATATATATAACCTTTATCTACCAAAAACATATTTATTTATGTTAAAATTAATTTATATAATTCATTTTACAATTTTATTATTGTTTGAAATACATACAGCAGACATAAAAAAAAATAACGCTGGCGACATCCACCTACTATCGGTTCACGAGGGATCCGTTTATTGGCGGTCTTCTTGCCAAGTCGTAACACACTATCGAGTTGTCTCTGGACGTTGGATGAGTTTTCTTTCGATCGTCCGTCGCTTGCAAGCGAAACCGTCTAATTCCTTCCACAGCGTTGGCACTCGGAGAAGCGTTGTAAAAAATAAATTACCTTAGCTCATGGTTGCATGCAGAGCGTTCCTCTTGGATCGATCTTTGAGTACACGATAAAGGTTATCGATATATATACACACGTCACGATACTTCTTACTGCAGAAGGCTAGGACGGGTGCCAATTTCCAAATGGTCCAAATGTGAAGCGCAACTAAATTTGTGCCAACAAAATTTATGTTTAAACCTATATTTCTTCCTTCCTCATGTATCGGGTGCATGCAATTATTTAGTAATAATAAAATGAAATGTATGGTACCTTCCTTCAAATTAAGGAGAGGACTTTCCATATGTGGTTCCTTATACTTTTACCAACCATTCTTTTTGAGAAGTTTTGAATCGTTAAGCTAAAAGGTTTTCTTTTATCTTACAAATGTTAGCCTTGGGTGGAATAATTGGTAGGGTATGTGATGTCATTTTACAATTACTTTTTTTTATTGTAAAATAATATTTATTAGTAAAATGGAAATAGTGTAAATAAAATAATATATCATATATGAAAGCCATTGTTAAATAGACATAAAATTATAGACATTCAATAATATATTCTATTAATTGTTGAATGAGGAAATTACACACATATTTATACAATCAATAGTCTTAAGATAGGAATACTATTTTAGACGTATAGTAGTGTGGTTGAGAGATTCTCTCAACCACACACTAAACTAGGAGAAACTAAATTCCTATTATGTAGGAACAAACTCCTCAAATGGAAAATTACAACCATAGACAAGTAGGAATTAATTATTTCCAACTCCCCCCCTTAATGACTACTTGTCATGATAGTCAAATCCACCACCATCAGGCGAATTGCATGTACAAAACCTCCAAAAACACAATCTGCCGCCCTCGGACAGATCCACAACTTCTCTGATCCCGTGGATCCCCTTGAAGGTGAATTGGCGCGATCCTGAACGAAAAACCCGCGCCCATTGGCGCGATTAATGGCCTAACAGACGCGCCAGTTGGCCTTCCTGGCACTGCTGTCAGTGTGAAAAACGCGCCAATCCCCTTCTACTCAGAAAAAATCATCTGAGTCCGAGCCAGGTGTTCTGCAGTCCACCTGCTCAATTGAGCACAAAGCTCTCGTGTACATATAGCCACAAAGGCAAGCTTGTCAAACCACGCATTGACATCCATGATTCCGGCCACAAAGGCACCTCAAGCCACATAGGTGATTCAACCACAAAGGCAAGCTGGCCACAAAGGCACTTCAGTCACAAAGACCATATAGATGGTTTCTGGCTCACCACCAACCCTCACTTTCAAGTGATAAAAGATGGTTTCAGGCTGACCATAAACCATTACAAAGTGGTTTTAAGATCACCACGAACTTTCAGATGCCCTTAAAAAACTTACATCTGATTCCACATTTTTGGAGTTTCTCGGTACATACAATGACTATTACAATAACATGTTAGGGAGTCTATTCCACAAGCCACACTAACTCAAACAAACATCTACTTTGTTGTCCACCATAAGCGTTGTTGTTGCTCCTTTATCCCAAGTTCACATCTTGGGCATCTTTGTCAAATAACTTCTTGGAACTCCATGCTTAACCTCTCATTTTTTAGAGTCGTGAATTCTAACAAAATAACTTTGCCTACATTGAGTTAGCTAGGCTCAATAAGGCTCAATAATACTTAAACATGATTCCAAAAAAATACAACATAAACTCTTCAAATTTAATTTCTCTATCTCTGCCCAAAGATGATTATTTCCCAAACATAACAACAACTATTTAGAGTCCGGAAATGTCATGAATCATAACCAACGATCTGTAATTGGCCGCCTACTCGACACACACCACCGGGCCGATCTCCTCCAATCCTGCAGTGTTCTGGACCCAACAATCTTCTCCACGCTTCCGCTGATTACAAAATAAAACATCACATGCGAATAAAACATGGACTGGGTTGTGGCCAGCAAGAACAGAGGAAATATTATTATTGTAAGATGACCAAGCTCGAATCCTGGCAGAGAATTAGAAGCATAGTTCAGCCAGTATCTCTGGCGCAGCGCGTAATCCGGGTACAGCCGCGAGTATAAGGATTGGCCTGCGAACCACGTCCACAATTGTAATAAGGAACCCCGCGCTTCGCGCACGGCACCCTGTCTCTGGCGAGGGCACCATAACTAATATAGGTCCTCTTCCACCACAAACTCCTCCGATTCGATTCCGAGTCCATCAGCATTTCCTCCTCTTTGTCAAAGCAACCACCGATCGAACCACTTGCAATGTCCCTACTTCACCGCCCAGTTCAGCACGTCATCGCCGGCGTCCATGGCACCCACGCACACCGCTGCAAGAAGCAGAAGCAGAAGTACCGATGTCGCCCGGACGAGATTCGAACCCGAGACCTCCATCGGGAAGTAGCTTTAGTAAGGCACACAGTTACTCAGAGATCTGACGGCCTTCTGCCATTTCTGGGGATTGTTTTTATATGCTGCCAGAGACCCTTTCCAATCTGCCATGGCCAGCAACGGCCGCCCGGCCCTCTACTCACCGACAGAGCGATTCCAAGGGGCTTATCCATGCCCGCATCCCGTTTCATGAGAATATCCACCAGTCCTTCAATATAGTCAGATCTCCAGATCTCCACTAATCAACAATCAGCCCAAATTTGACACACAACCAAAATGAAAAAAAAAATTGAGCCTTGCAATTCAACCCTCATTCTTCAGCCGAAGAAATGATATGTAGTCTTCTGTGAAAATAAATTTCAGTCAACCTCTTCTTCACATGGGATCAAACTAACGGGTTCAACAACCCCAACAGTGCCCATATTCAAGCGATATATATAGAACTGATTAATTATGCAGAAATTTTAATCTCGATTGCTCCAATCATCGTCCTTGGACTTCAACACGTGCTCACGCCATGTCCAAGTTTCACCAATGCTTTTTGACCATCATTGCTGATCCAGATCTACCTCAGCGCAGTTGCACGGACGCCCCAAGCCAGGCTCTCTCTCAACGGTAGATCCACACCAGACCTTACCTCAGTGCAGTAGCAGATCTGGCCACTGTCATACGCAAATCTGTCCAATGAAACTTCACCCAACCGATTTGACTTCTTCATAGATCTCGCAGATATGTCCACAATTAAATTTTAACCATTAGAAAAATCTCAACATTTCCACCAGGCCTTCAATTAGTTCGTCGACCGCTGAAATTTGCCACAGGACCCGTTCGTCCATCGTCAGCGTTTCGATGACCTCGGCACTCCCGATCGTGAGCAAGCGATAATGGTCAAAATAGCTCAAGTAGAATTCGAATAATAAAATAATTCCCCATAAATCCCTGGGGTCCCCTCTCCCCTACGCAGACAAGTCTTTCATGACTGTGCGCGAGGCGGCTGACCACATCTGCTTTCTCTTCACGGCCACGCCAGCCACGCCAGCTTACACGACGGCCACGCCAGCCACGAAGGGGTTAATCAGATTTTTGATGTTCGACCTGGAGCGCCATCGCAATTTTCGACCCAGCGTTACCAGATCTACTGACTGCTTGGCATCAAGTCAGCATCACCACCGGCTCAACCGATCTACTAGCTCTTGATCGGATCTCTCTCCTCTCGCAGCAGGCGCCAAACAATGAAACAGATTTCACTGGAGAATCGGGTGGTCTCCAACACGTTTACAGCCAAAGCCACATCATGCAGCTCCAGCGATTGCGATGACTGGTTTTCCTTGGCTGGTTTCACCCAATGTATCTCATAAGCAATGCTTTTCACGCAGATTCCAAGGAGCATAATACAACCTTTCCCAAAAAATCTGTTGCTACTCACCCACAGGATTACGAGGGTTCTCACACAGCCACACATCCAGGGATGTGTATCCGAGATCTCCCGCAATCACATCAGATTCACCACAATAGTCTGACCATTGAAGTCTAGCATCAAGTTTTTTTTTTCTTCTTCCCAGCAGAAAAAAAAAATGCTTATGTTTTCCTACGGACCTTAGGCCACTCCAAGCAGCTCCTTCTTCAGCGATCAAACTTTGGCAGTCTACCGCCCCATCATTCGACTCTACTCATGTCAAGTGGAAACAAATTCTCTCCTCCTGTAGCTCGTATCTATTCCACTATATTGCCACAAATCACCTCGATGGACAAACAAACTTAACACTAATATAAATGATTTATTTCCTATGCCCAAGAAGGGACAGAGGCCCTTACGGGCGCTGAAGCTCTGATACCAAGATAAAATTATAGACACTCAATAATATATTTTATTAATTGTTGAATGAAGAAATTACACACATATTTATACAATCAATAGTCTTAAGATAGGAATACTATTTTAGACGTATAGTAGTGTGGTTGAGAGATTCTCTCAACCACACACTAAACTAGGAGAAACTAAATTCCTATTATGTAGGAACAAACTCTTCAAATGGAAAATTACAACCATAGACAAGTAGGAATTAATTATTTCCAACTAATAGTAAGTTTGGAAATATTATACTATGGCTATTCACATTTAATAATTTAAGTGTGTTATAAATCTTAAAGAAAATTCTTAGTATTTCCATTGAATTAGTGAATTTTTAAAATGAATGGATGTTGATTGCTTGTTCTTGTCCGTGATTTAATGGATGTTTATTGATTCCTCTTGTCCATGATTGAATGGAAGAGAACTATGTTTATCAAGATTTATGTCTCCCAACATCTAGTACATAATATCTTTTTCGTTTATCTCAATTTGACCTATGGTTACAAATTTCAACCATTGTGCTCACTTAATTGAATAAGTGATTGTTATTAGACTCTTAATATGGATAACTTATAACTGTGCAACATTTGTTAGATACTAGAAAAATTGATCCTAAACAATTAAAACATCTTACAAAGTCACAACTCCAGAACTTCAAGAATTACAAATTCAGTTGAAGGAACTATTGGATATAGGACACATTCGACCCAATATTTCACCTTGTGGTTCTCCTGTAATTTTCATCAAGAAGAAGGATGGTTCCTTGCAGTTATGCATCGAATACCGAGACTTAAATCGAGCTACAGTGAATAATCAGTATCCAATGCCTCGAACTGATCACCTCTTCGACCAAATGAAAGGATTTATTGTCTTTTCAAAAATTGATCTATGGTTAGACTATCATCAGTTAAGAATTAAGAAAAGCGATATCTCTAAGACTACATTCCGAACAAGCTTTCTGCATTATGAGTTCGTTGTGCTACCATTTAGGTTGACCAATGCACCAGCAGCATTCATGAACCTTATGAATAACATTTTCCACAAATATCTCGATCAATTTGTACAAATCTTCTTAGATTATATTCTCATCTGCTTCAAAAATGAGAAAGAGCATGAAGAACATTTGTGGATCGTATTATATTGCCTCAAAGAACACTAGTTATATGGAAAGTTATAAAAGTGTTCTTTCTTTCAGAAGAAGATTCATTACTTGGGTTATATCATATCTAGTGAAGGAATCTCAGTATATCCTGAGAAGGTAAAGGAAATCATGGAATGGTCGATACCAAAAAATGCACATGAAGTGTGAATCTTTATGGGTTTAGCTAGCTACTATGAGTTAAATATGAATGGACTGAGGAATGTCATAGAGCATTCTCTGAACTTAAAATATTGTTGACCAGTGCACCAATATTACGAGTATCTAATATGGACAAAGACTTTGGTGTGTGTATTGATGCATCCAAACAAGGATTAGGTGTAGTATTAATGCAAGACAAAGGAGCAATAACGTATGCCTCGAGAACGTTAAAGCCTCATGAAGAACTCTACACCACTCATGATTTAGAGTTAGTCGTTGTAGTGCTAGCTTTAAATATATGGAGATACTATCTAGTAGGGATAAGATTTATTCTCAAAAGTGACCATCAAAGTTTACAATTATGTTTACTCAGAGGGACTTGAATGCTAGGCAAAGACGATGGAGTGAATTCGTAAGTGAGTATGACTTTGGAATTTCATACATTAAAGAAAAAGATAATATAGTGGAATATTCTTTAAGAAAAAGACCTCAAATATTTTCCCTCATACCTATCAAGGTAGACTTAAGGCAACGCGTACTAGAATATCTCTTGAGAGACAGTTAGTATTTGAAAATAAAATCTGAGCTTGATAGTAAAAATCCAAAACAACTTAAATTTGAGGGATATGAACTAGAAGATGATGGAATTTTGTGATTCCATGGAAGAATGTACATTCCTGATAGTGAGGATCTCTGAAACACCATCATTAAGGAATCCCATAGAGCAATGTATTGTGCACATCCCGGTGTAAAGAAATGTACGCTGATACAAAGAAACTCTTCTTTTGGGCAAGCATGAAACACGATATTGTCTAATTCGTGGGAAAATGTCTTGAATGTCAGCAAGTGAAGGCTGACCATTGTCACCCAACAGGTCTCCTACAAAGTCACGACATTCCTATGACTAAATGGGAGATAATTTCCATGCATTTTATCGTCAGGCTACCTCTTACTCCACAAAGGCATAATGTCATTCTAGTTGTGGTGGATAAATTAATGAAAAGCACCCATTTCATCCCTGTAAAAGATACTTATGAAGTTACTGACGTAGCTTGGGTATTTATAAGTAAAATTATAATATTTCATGGAATACCTAAGAAAATCATATCAAATATAGATTCATGATTTACTTCAATATTATGGACTTGTATGCAACCAGCCTTAGGAACTCAACTAAATTTAAGTACAAATTATCATCGTGAGACTGATGGAAAAACAGAAAGGGTGAACCAATTACTAGGGATATGTTGAGGATGTATGTTGTGGACTAGCAAACACACTTGGAAAATTATTTACCCTTAACTGAATTTTCATATAATAACAGTTACCACATTTCAATCAGGATGCCTCCATTTGAAGCATTATATGGAAGGCCTTGCAAAACACCACTGAGTTGGGAAAAATTAGAATATTGTGTGATAGTGGGACTAGAATTAATTCAAGAGATGTAAGAACATGTGAAACAAATTAGACAATGATTGAAAGAGGCACAAGATAGATAAAAGAGTTATGTTGATTCTCATAGGATATATAGGAAATATAAAGTAGGAAATTAAGTTTTCATCCACATCAGACCAAATAAAAGCACTACCTGATTTAGAAAAGGGACAAATTTGTCACCTCGATTTATTGGGCCATTCAAAGTCCTGGAAAACGTTGGACCTATTGCCTATCTCCTTGCACTGCTACCCCACTTCCATAAAGTTCATAATGTTCTTCATGTATCAATATTAGGACATTACATAGCTAACAAATCTCATAACCTTCAATGGAAGGAACTACAAGTATCGGATGAGAAAACTGAACCATTACGTATACTGGAACTTAGGGTTCGACAACTCAAGAACTGCTTAGTCGACCAAGTTAAGGTCCAGTGGGACAAGTATAGCCCTAGATCGACTCCCTGGGAAGATACATAGATCATATGTCAAAGATACCCCGACTTGTGTTGACTTTGAGGAACTTAAAATCCTTTTTTTTATATATTTACCTTATTCTAGTTAGATACTTAAGACTATCATTTTGAACTGGATACCAATAACAAATATGCTATTTAACTTTGTTAGTACCTTGTATATGTTACTTAACTCTGCTGGTACAAGGATACCAACATGAAGTATCTTATTTGCTTAACCTTACGGGTACATGGATACCAATATGAAAGTATATTACACATTTAACATTTTTGATGCATAATATTAATATGAATTATGAACTCTATTATGGATATCATGTCTATAATTTTATTTTACATATCAACATGAATGATGAATTCAAAGAATGACTACTTTTTAATATGAAAGCTAACTTAAAGATATATGGGATGGACATGGCCAAGTACGTTATATGAATGCAAATATAAATATAATAGATAGTAACATATGTGAAATACACAGGAAACGTTATTTAAATACAATTTATTTTGAATATATTGATGCATATGTTATAATGTGTGGACAAGTATTTACATTGCAAATAACATCGTTACCGAACTGACCACATGATGAAAAAATTCCAAGAACAACTGAGGCTCAATGAGGTTCCATGACAGGGTGCTGACCCTAGTCCTATTAGGAGGAGTGGAGGTGTTTCCCAATGTTTATCCTCCAAAACCTAGATTCATGGGACGATTGTGCGAGTCAAGCTACCCTAGATGTGTGAGGATGATTATTGGATGCCTACTAGTAAATCAAGTTGATATAGTCGATGTTGTCATCCTTAGGGTCTATGAATGATTATATCAGTATAGCTGATGCTATGACATACTCTAGTAGAGAACAAATAGAATAGGAGTGGAAGATATATGGAAGGGTAGGATGATTCTAGAATAGCTTGGAAACCCTACATGGATAGGACATGAATATTATAGTTGTAAAATTTTAAAATATTCAAGACCAAAAATTTTAAAAATTCCCTATGTCAAACAAATTTTGATTCTAAAATACGTTTATTATGTGATTATACTAATCACTAAATAATTATCAATATACTATATAAACCCTAACTTCGGGATGAAGTTTTTGGAAGGAGGGATGTATGTAATGGTCCGCCTACAATTACAAACAAAATGTGAATATTAGCATACATATGGGGCATCCATATGATAGCTACATATGCATGGGCCTGCATGTATTGCACTAGTATACATAATGGCTAATATTGGGCAATGTCTAAGTTTAGGTTAATGAATTGATTATCGAAATCAATTCCTATCTCATCGGAATATAATAAATATATCGAGTGGGTCCTTGATATGTATACCACTCATCTCTCTCTCTCTCTCTCTCTCTCTCTCTCTCTCTATATATATATATATATATAATCATTTAAATCAAATATATCTATATAAATATATATGATAAAGATAATGAAATATATATGAAATTTTATTTAATATTTATTTAATTAAAATAAATAAAATCATTTATTTAAATATTAAAATCAATCTTTGTTAAAATATAAATGAATCAATTTAATTAATTAGAAATTAATTTAATAGAATATTATCAAAATCTAAACTAAATAAATGGACCACCGCCTCTATCCAAAAGGAAGAGAAGGGTCAAGAAAATTGGAAGGAAGCTGACAGTGGAAGAAAAGGGAAATGGTGGAGGAAGGAAGCTGACAGCAAGGAGGTAAAGAGGTGGTAGAGCTGTGGTTATAAAAGAAGGGAGAAGACCATAACATAGATTCACATTTTTGGAAGTTAGAGAGAATTCAGTGAAACTATAGGAGATTTTGGGGAAGAGGCGGGATTTTCTAATAGAATTATAGAGATTGAGCTTGATTGTTCTAGGAATTTTGGGCACGGGGGCCAAAAGATTTGTCTTCTAGATCTAGGGACCGTACTAGTAGACCCCAGATAGGCTGGTAGGTAAAAGGGCGGTTTCGTAACTGCAGCAGTGGGAACAACCACAGTCTAAAATACCTGCAATTGATTTCAAGTATTCTTCTTCATTGTAAATTTTAAATATAGATTCATGTTTGGTTAAAATCTGCATAGTCCAATTCTTACAAGACATTTCAAGGTAGAGAAAACAGTGCGAGTGATGCAAAAGTATTTTTACTAGTCGAACCTTCAACATGATGTTGGGATGTACATCAGATCCTACATAGCTTGTGCCATTGCCAAACCAACCATCAAGAAGCAAAGCCTATATACTCCTCTTCCTACTCCTAGTCGACCTTGGGAATCCATCTCCATGGATTACATGTCAAACCTTCCTTTTACTAAGCATGGAAATGATGGTGTTTTCATGGTCATCGATAGATTCTCTAAGATGGCCATTCTGGCAGCCTGCAGGAAGAGTATCATAGCAGAAGTCACTGCTAAGCTCTTCTTTGAATGAGTGTGGGTACATTTTGGGATGCCACAGTCCATTATATCAGATTGGGACAATAGGTTCCTAAGTACATTTTGGTCAAGTCTCTCGTAGATGTTGGACATCAAGCTCACTAAGTCCACACTTTCCACTCCCAAACTGATGGCCAAACAGAGGCCATCAATAGGATGATCGTACACATTCTACATATGTACAACTCAAAGAATCCACACACATGGGATGAAAGCCTCCCCTATGTCCAGCATAGCTACAATAGAGCTCTCCATAGCTCAACTGGCCACAACCCATTTTAGGTGCCTTTGGGATTCCAACCACTGTGTCCCATTGATGTGGCCATACCATTTGCAGCTACTCAAGAAGATTTGAGTCATGTCCAGTCCGAAGCGACCAGGCTAATAGATTCATTGAGCACATTCAACACATCCACCAGCAGGTCCATGACATATTGGACAGAGCCAATGCTAAGTACAAGCAGTGTCATGATCAGCATCGGGTGCCACAAAAGTTCTAGGTGGGTGACAAAGTTTGGTTACATTTGTAGGAGTGCCTCATTGGGCCACACCGCAATATTCGTCTGCTCCAATATGGGCCTTACAAAATCACTAAGGATGCAGGGGAAAATGCTTTCGAGCTCAGCATTCCACCATTCTTGGGTTGCACCTAGTGTTCAATGTGGACCACTTTTGACCATAATTTCCACCATTACTAGACACATCAGACATTGCAGAACAACTCACACCAATAGAGTTAAACCCAGATTGCATGGAATAGGCCACAACTGATTGGATCATGGACAAGTAGATCAAGAACACTCGCCAGCATAAGATCTAACTATATTGGGTTGTCAAAGCTAGCCAACTCTTGCACCAAGGAAAGTGGCTAACCAGGTACCAAGTTCAACAAAAGTTTCCCCATCTCATGGAGGCACTCAACGCAATGGGGACCATTGCTTCCTAGGGGGGAGGAGTGATCTAGGTGGATATTAGTGGCCACCCTTCTATTCCACATGGATCACCTCCATTATTTCTTTTCAGTGTCCTTAATTGTAGCAAAACTTATTATTTTTGGCAGTTTTTCGGGTCGTAAACTTCTTGAGCCATTTTGAGGGACTAAAAGACAATTTTAGGGAAAACAGAGAGATCAGAAAATTCCCAAACTAGCATTGCTACTTTGATTTTGGCCTTTTCTTTTTTATCTTTGAAATGAGGTATTATGACAGCCAAACGAAGATCGTATGCCAAAGATACTACCTTGAGAAGTTGATGTACCAATTTACCTAAACGGGACCCATAGTTTTGTCACTTCATCTCCTAGGGTTAGGTTTTTGGATGTTTACAGTTTTCCATTGTTTCTCAAGAATAAATAGGCCATTGAGCCTCATTGTAACACAATTCAAAGGTATTTAGCCGCCACATCTCTTCTTAGAGATAGGCTACCATTGCCCAAGCTAGTTTATTTCCATTTTTGTATGTAAGCATATTGCAGTTCTTTGATATTAATGAAATGAAGTTTTATTTATGCTACACTTATGTGTTTATGTTTATATATGTACTTTTTTGTGTTCTTGCATAAGTTTGGATCACAGCTAGTGGGTTCACTAATGTATCTTGTGAACACATGACCAAATATGTGTTATGCAGTCAACCATCTTAGTCAAGTTATGGTTAGGCCAACCAAATTGTTTTGGAGGGAAACTAAGCATATTCTAAGATACCTCAGAGGCACCACCCATTTTGGACTATGCTATAGATGGACAAAGGGAGTGAAGCTATGTGGCTTCACAGATGCAGATTGGGTGGGGAGTCCATCAGACAGGAAGAGTACATCACGAGGGATTTTTAGTGTTGGGTCCGCAATGGGTTCTTGGTACAATAGGAAGAACAGATCAGTGGCGCTTATCTCAGTAAAAGCAAAATACACAGTTGCAAGTTGTTGATGGTGTTGGACCCACCAACATTCATGGGATCTCCCCAGTATCAAGTCCCAACTAGACCTTACATCATTTGGTGTAGGAGTCCCATCTGGTATGATGGCCCGGTTGCCATTATCTTAAAGATATGCCTTATCTCTTGCCTGTCAGCACATGAGAGTTGTTTTCTTTGTCTTCGAAAATCGAAGTTCGCATGCCTAGTGAGTGCTTAGTGTTACTTGTGTCAAGGCTCTTTCACCGCAGAGGGAGAGGGTGGAAATGAGTCTCCAGTCGAAATGGAAGAGTCCCAACTCTATCAAGGACACACAACACAACAAGACATGCACAACTTCCGGCAAAGTAGTCCACATGGATGCGGTTGTCTGGTAGTCACAAACACACAATGAAGGGATAGCACGTACAACACTCAACGAAGTAGTCCGCACGAGTGCAAAGGTCATTATAACAAGTTTATGGGAAAGGTTTTGTCTAGTGTCTGGCAAGGCAGCCCACAAGGGATAGACAGCGTTAACAACTTATACAACACATTTTCATAAACATATGTATTAGAACAAATGAAATAGTTCAATTGTTTTAACACGGGTTAAAGCAACATGCATTACAAGTGTTCAAAGAATAGTCTTACAAACAATTACAATATATGTGTGAAAAAGTGATGGCCTATTATCAGGCTTTTGATTAAGCGAAAGTTCCAAGACATGTCGGTACACCATACATCACTAACCCCATAAACAGGGCGTTGGAACCATTGCTTTCTCCTCAAAGAAAATATTACAAACCCTCAAGGCTATGTGGGAGGAGCCAAGGTGAAAAGTCTTTGCATGTACAAATGAGGGGTATTTATAGCCAAGGGTGAAACTGACCATTGTGACTGTTTGACTTACATGACTCTTCATATTTACTTGTGGGTCTCTTGGACTTCCACATTACATTACATTGATTACAACAGTATGGCCCACAATAGTGATGTGGCCGAGATGACTCATGACATGACTCGACATGAAAGAGCTAGTATGTTTGTGTTGCTAGTGGTGTCCATGTAGAACTGTAGTGTTGTTGAGTGATGGATGTACGCTTGGTGTATCATAGCTTCACCTCTGCATGGCAAGGTGTGTGGATTCTTCGATGGTATTGGCGTTCACTTCATGTTGCATGTGCACGTCGCTCCTTCACTTACTTGGGCATGATTCATGTGTTCTTCCATTCACGAACAAATATCCTTGCATGCATTCCTTATTCATCCGTTCACGAAAGAATCTCCTCACATGCATTCCTTGTTTTTCCGTTCGCAAACAAATCTCCTTGCATGTGCTCTCCTTGTTCATCTCGTTCGTCATCGTGCCATGTCTCATCCATGTACCTATATCTGCAATCACTCATGATGAGACGACATCAAATCCAAAAATCTCCTAGTCTACCATAGTGCACTGTTGTTCGCTTTCAGATGTAGATGATCGTGAGAGAGTGAAAGGCTCTTGAAACTGCGTAAGGCAGATTTCAAGTCGGGATGCAGGCTCCGAGCACTACTAGCGAAATTGCGTAGAGGTCACTGGGAGACTAGGATGGAAAATCTGGAGTACAAGGGACTGTCCGTGGGATCTGGCTCGACAGGAGGGTAGATCAACGCAATTTTTTTATGGAAGCAGTGTAGGAAGCAGAGGGGTTGGTAGAAAAAGCTACACAATTTCTCGAGGGAGATGGCAGCGAGGTGCACGAGGCTTGCTTGGAAAAAGTGTGCAAGTTTTCTAGGGAGCTAGTAGCCGGTTGCGGGAGTCTGCTCGAAAAAGCTGTGCAATTGTTGGGAGACCGACCTGCTGAACATCCTTGTGCAGTTTTTGAGCTGAGCAAGATATTGGGAAGCTAGGTGAATGCTCATGAAAATTGCATAGTTTTAAGGGTGAGCAGCAGGCCGACTGATTGAGTGACTGGCTGGAAAAATTGCGCAATTTTTTGAGGGAGACAGTGATGGACATAAGGTGTCTGTCCAACATGTCTATGTAGTTTCTTCAGTCAGCAGAGCGAGAAATATTTGCAGCTTTTGTGCATATTTTTGGGGGAGTGAGTCCTAGGGTCACTGCCTAGTGAAACTCTCTGGTTGACCAGCTGGAGGCTTTGTTGATGTGCTTGCAGGCAGCAAATATTGAAATGGCTTGTTGAGAAATTTCTGCGTTGTTCTGGGTGAGAGTCAGTCCAATTGATTCCAGGATTGCATAGCGCAAGTTTCCTGGGAGATAGCCTCAAGCTCTGCGCAATTCTGGGCAACAGTACATGATCACTAAGGGTTGAAACTGTGCAATACAGCTCAGCAAAGGTCCGGTTGTTGGAGGGTGATCCAGTCGTTAGAATTTCAGAAAAAATAACTAAGTATGTGAGTGAGTGAACTTGTGCATACATGAGTGAACTTGTGCATACATGACCTTGCAAACACACACTCAACATGGCTCAACAACAAGACACCTCGAACCATCAAGACAACAAC
Organism: Pinus tabuliformis; assembly: GCA_031772625.1. Classification (NCBI taxonomy): domain Eukaryota; kingdom Viridiplantae; phylum Streptophyta; class Pinopsida; order Pinales; family Pinaceae; genus Pinus; species Pinus tabuliformis. The sequence goes on along the minus strand of CM062819.1, from coordinate 85,940,830 downwards.
ACTCAGTGTGACTGACCGATGATGTGAGTGACAAGTGTGCCACTTGTGATAGATCGTTGAACGACAGTGACAACGCTTGTGTGACATTGCATACAACATCGTGTGTGAGTGTGATATATGTTACATAGCGAACACAACCCTTCATCATCACGAGAACGAGGTCACAAGCATGACATAGAAATCAACATGTCGAAGACGATAGTTGGTCAAACAAGTGAAAAGGAAGCAATACATGTAGAAGAACACATAAGATGACTTTTCATGTTTGCGCACATGTATGTTACTGAGGACAGGATGATATGATAATGAAAAGCAGTGTTGTAAACTCAACTAAGAGGTGTACTTCGAAATATTTCATTTACTTACCATACGTACCTTGAAGATGATCATGCATCTGAGGGAGTTTGCATGCGGTCCTGATATTTTCCATTACTCAGTTCCTTGGTCCTTCTCCTCAACTCCTTGGAAGCAATTTCATCATGTCACCTTGTCTTGTAGCCACTGAGAGGTAAATCTGCGCAATTTCAGCGGACAATGATTTTTGCCGGAAAGAGGCCCTGGGAATTCCATATGCATAGTTTCTGCATTCAAGATAGATAAGACAACTTGGACAACACTGCGCAGTTTTGAGGCTTAGGGCATGGCTATGGGACAGGGGTCCTGGGAGGACACCTCTACGCAATTTCTGAGTGCAATGCAGCTGGACTGTTCTGTGCATTTCTAGAGAGTAGTGTTGGTTGCCTGACTTCTCTGTGAATTTTTGGAGAGCAGTGTTGGTTGGTGTCTCTGTGGGCTATGGGGTTTCAGTAAGCAAGGGAGGTTGGTGTTTCTATGCACTGTGAGGTTTCAGCAGGAAAGGGAGGAAGCTTGAAGGTTGTAGAAGCAAAGCACACAGTTCAGGGAAGCTAGATGAGGCTAGGTTGCTTAGGAAAATGTCTAAATGTGAGATTAGTGAAACATATGTAAACATGATAGGAATTGACTGTGATCGCACACAGACACTTAGTGACACAACCTAAACCATCTATAATCCATAATACCTACTTTTCTTGATGAAACAACCTTCGTGAAAAGAGTTCATGAGGTGGGTGTGAAACATGTCTATGTGATGACAACCACTCATGCGCACATGCTTTCCCTTGAAGATAAACAACATTCCCTTTACATGACAAACAACAACCCCTATTCCCGAAAATGACATATGCTGCATAAAGATGAGAACGTGGACAACTCTTAGGATCAAAGAGGGGAGCTTGAAATCATCATCTTAAAAAAAAGTGACCAAGGATGAATGATTTCAGGATCCAAGGTAGGCTCCAAAATTTGCATGTGAGCCAAAATTTTGGAAGGTGATTGTAGCCACTAAAACACAAGTCAAGCAACATGTGAGGTGATCTGGATGAGAAAGATTCTTATAGGACTATTTGGTCAGATGATGGATCCTACTGTGATATACTGTGATAAATAGAGTTGGATCAAGGTGTCTGAAAATATCGTCTTTCAAGATTGATCCAAGCATATATATATTTTGTATCACCATCTACGGGATTTCGTGTAGAGGTGGATCATGTTTCTTGATTACATTCCAATAGAGGAACAAGATGTAGATATTTTAACAAAGGTTTTGTCAAAGGGAAAAATCGAGTTCTATAGAGACAGGATTGGGGTATCTGATAATCCCTTTCTTGCTGAGAGGGAGTGTTGAAAACATAGCAAGAAAAATATTAGTTTGATTTGTCTTTGTCAAACTAGAGAAAATTTGAATTTCCATTTCAGCAGAAAACTTGGATGAGTTAACTTGAGTGACATGGCTTGTATCACCCAGTTAGCTTAGATCAATCGATTTGGAAGTCTTTAGTTCAGTTGAGCATGAGTGATTTCTAATTTCTATCAATCTAATTCAGTTAAATTGACTTATTGTTATTTAGACTAGTTCTAACTATTAGAGGAACTAATGGAAGGTCAAGTTGTGTAGTGTGACTTCAGTCACACTAAGTGATCAACCAGATAACTAATCAATTAGCCCAAAATAACAATTTCATGCATAGAATTTGAGTTACCCAGTTGAGGTGGAGATTCCAAGGCAGTCTACTATCAGTTGTAGACTATTCGAAAGTGTACAGGTGGTGCATGTAGTGAGAGGATGAGCCTAGAATGATTATGCAATTCCAATTGAGGATTTTCTCAATTAATAAGTTCCTAATTACTCAAGGAACAACACAAGGAAATAAGAGCTTGGAGGTCTTGAAAATTGTCTAAGTGTTGGCCAGAGCCAAGCAGAGGGATAAACAATACACTTGCAGCTTGTACTGAGGCTTGAGAAAACATATGTATTCATCCATATTATTTTATTAATGAAATACAAATAGAAAGGGGTTTTGAGAAGTTTATTTCCCCTATATAAATCTATGTGTATGTTTGTTTATTCTTGATGCATGTTTATGATTTGAGCTCTTGATCGTGAATTGAATTTCGCAGATGAGTAGAGTAGATTTGAGTCTTGTGTTTTAGTAAATTACATTACAAGTTTCATATCTACACATTAATTTCTACACACAAAGATTTATACTCTTCCTTAGTGGATGAAAAAGATAATGTAGGATGATTCTTACTACTATGTGAACAATCCCGAATCCATTGCCAAAAGCATAACCTGTAGTAGATCTCTTATCATCTAGATTACCAGCCCAATCTGAATCTGAGTAACCTGTCAACTCAACATCAAATCATCAGTATACTTAATTCCATAATTAATTGTTCCTTTCAAATACCTGAGTACATCTTTCACTGCTTTCCAGTGGGTTTCTAGAGATCTTTCCATAATCAGGTTTGGTTGTAGTAAGATAATTAAAGCTTCCCACTAGTTGTCTATACATAGTACCATCAACCTCCTTTGAGTCATCATCAAAATGAAGTTTCACATTTTGTTGCATTAGAACAAAAGTAGCTTTACACTGATCTATTTTAAACTTCTTAAGAAATTCTTTGACATACTTACCCTGGGAAACAAAAGTATGACCAACATTTCTCCACAATTCAAGACCTAAATAGTAATGTAACTCACCAATATCTTTCATCTCAAATACTTGTGACGTCTGCACCTTAATTCCATCAATTAATTTAATTGAATTTCCTGTAATAATTAAATCATCAACATACAAAGAAATCAATACAACATGCCCCTTTGAATCAAATTTGGTATATAGGTTTGGAGCACTTTGACTCCTCATAAAACCCTATTGAATAAAGAAGGAATATATCTTTTCATACCATGACTTGGGTGCCTGCTTTAGCCCATACAAAGCTTTCTTTAATCTACAAACTAAATGTTCCTACCCTTTTTTCACAAACTCTTCAGGTTGTGTCAAATACACCTCCTCCTGTAAATCACCATTCATAAATTCATAATTTACATCTAATTGGTGCAAGTTCTAATGGTACTTTGTAGTTAATGCAATTAACAATCTAATAGTATTTAGTTTAGCTACAGGTGCTAATGTTTCTGCATAATCAATGCTTTCTTTTTGTGAGTACCCTTTTGCCACCAATTTAGCTTTGTATTTATCTATACTACCATCTACTTTAAACTTGGGTTTGTACAACCATTTACATCATATGGGCTCTTTATCTTTAGGAAATTCAATCAATTCCCAACTTTTGTTTTTAATTACAGAATCATATTCTTCCTTCATTGATTTTATCCACTCTTCATGTTCATTAGCTTCATTAAAACTAATGGGTTCTATGAAATTTAAAACACTACTTATCAAGGCATAATCCTTTTACCATTCTGGTAGGTCAATCTGACAAGTAGATCTTAATGGCACTCCGATCTCTTCATCCCTATTCTCTGAATGTCTTTCTACACCTCCGAGTGAGCTTTGACTGTTGGTAGTATCTATATCATTGGATTCTTCCTCAAGTTTTTGTTGCTCATTGTCTTCTTCTTCTTTATTGTCTTCAACTTCAGGATGTATGTGCCAACTTTCATAGCTAGTATCTTTGTTGCCTTCATCTTTCTCCTCATGGAAAATTACATCTCTACTTGCAAATACTTTATGAGTAGAGGGATAAAACATTTTATAAGATTTAAATTCTGAACAGTATCCTAAAAAAATACATTTGATATCTTTAGAATCAAGTTTATTTCTATTCTCCTTTGAAATATGTGCAAAGTCCTTACATCCAAATACCCTCAAATGATGAATTGTTGTTTTAAAACCAAACAAGGATTCGAATGGGGTCTTGAGATCAAGATACCTTGTTGGACTTTTGTTCTTTAAATAAACAATAGTGCTAATGGCCTCTGCCCAAAAAGCATTTGAGATATTCTTACCTTTAATCATACTATGAGCACACTCCACCAACGTTCTGTTTTTCCTTTTTGTAACATCGCTCTACTATGGAGTGTAGAGTAATGTAAATGATTTCACTATTTCATGATCCTTGTAGTAATTGATAAGTTTCCTAATCTGTACTCTCCCCCTTGATCTGAGCAGATAATTTTTATCAACTTCCTTGTCTTCTTTTCTACCATGTTTTTGAATTCTTTAAAGTACTAAAAAACATCACTACTTATCCTAAGGAATTACACCCAAGTGTACCTTATACAATCATTAATAAACCACAAAAAATAATAAGCACCTCCTAGGGATCTAGTTTGCATGGGTCAACAAACATCAATATGCACAAGTTATAATACCTCTCTTCTTAATGCATCAATATGTTGGGTTGTGTTATATTATTTCCACGACTAGCCTCCCTAGTTAACCGAGGGGTTAGAAGGGGGGCGGAGCCCCCCCTTCGTTGTGCCAATTGTGAAGTCGGGGGGTCACAAGGGGTTTGAGGGGGGTGGATAGCCCCCCTCTATGGGGTTCGAGGCAGCGCCCTGAGGAATTTTTTTTCTTTTGGACCCTATATTAGGTTGGGTGGACCTACCTATGGTTTTGTGCATGGTTTTTGCACATGGTTTTGGACGCAATGGTTTTTGATCCATGGTATTGGATGCTTCGGCATGTATATATATGTATTGTAACATTGAAAGGAAAATAATGAAAAATCAAGCTGGTAGTCCCGGTTTTGGGATCTAGGGGAAAATCTCTGTGTATATGTGTGTTTTATGTGTTATGCTCTCACATTGTTTATTTTCTATGTTTTAGAATTCATATGCAAGTAATTTATGTATGGGGTTAATACCTAGATTTGGTATTGCAGTTGTTTTGGCTTCAAGGGGACGTCTTTGTTGATGAGGGGTTTCGCTCAGGCCTGTGGTAAACCCAATTCAGTGGGAGGTTTGTAGGATCGATTCTGGTGGTGAAAGAAGATGGCAAGCAGTGCAAAGATAGAGGTAAAGAAATTTAATGGTCAGAGTTTTGAGTTATGGAAACTCAATATGGAGGATCTGTTGGTAGATAACGATCAGTGGATCGTGGTAGATCCAGGTACTAAACCAATTGGAGTGTCCGATGAAGAATGGAAGAAGTTGGATTGGAAGGAAAAGAGCACAATATTGTGTGTCTCAGATTCAATATTGTTGAACGTATCAAGGGAAGCTACGGCTAAGGTTTTGTGGGTCAAGTTAGGGAATTTGTACCAATCTAAGTCTCTGGTGAATACACTTTTCCTACGGAAAACATTGTATAACCTGAGGATGAAAGATGGAGACTCGGTGACAGACAATCTGAACGCATTTAATACTGTTGTAAGTAAGTTATTATCTGTTGATATTAAAATTTCAGATGAAGATAAGTGCATCAGTTTGTTGTGTTCTCTACCATATTCATGGGATAGTCTGGTTATTACAATAGGTTGCAATGCAACTGCCTTGTAGTTGATGAAATAGTCTCATCCTTGCTGATGGAGGAGATGAGACGGAAAGATATGGAGAGCCAAAATGGTGATGCCTTGTCTGTACGATGACAGTCCAAAAACAGAAACAAAAATAAGTCATCGAGTGGGAGATATAAATCTAGATGGAGATCTAAATCTCCAGGAAAACCTGTAAAGGTGTGTTAGAAATGCGGAAAGGAAGGGCACTACAAAAGGGACTGTAAATCTAAAGCTCCTGACAAAGGAAATGGATTTGATGATGCTCCTTCTGCAAAGGCGAAAACCACCTCAGATGAAGGTGGGGATGTGTACTTGGCTTCTTCCAGTACACATGTAGATCATGAGGCATGGTTGATTGACTCAGGTGCATCCTTTCACTTCACTCCCCATAGAGATTGATTCTGCAAGTATGAGAAATATGATGGTGGTGATGTCTTCTTGGGGTATGACAGGAATACTAGAATCATTGGTCACGGAAAATTTAAGTTGAAGTTGCAAGGTGGAAGGATTAGAACACTTCCAGATGTTCTGCATATTCCTGCATTAGCCAGAATCTTATTTTTGTAAGTAAGCTAGATGATGCGGGTGTAAAAATAGTGTTCAAGAAAGATACCTGCAAGATGGTTCAGGGAGCACTGGTATTGTTATGGGGAGTTTAGATTGGAACTTTGTACAAGTTGTAAGGTAACACTGTTATTAATGGGTGCAACATTTCTGTGGTTCTTGAAAGTGGAACAGAAAATCTAGTGGTCTAGAGACAAAAGACCATGCTATGGCATCAAAGGCTTGGACATATTAGAGAGAAGGGCCTTCGAATAATTCATGGTAAAGGTATGGTAGAAGGTATGACTAATAGCTCTTTGGATTTTTATTTTTGTGAAAATTGTGTATATGGGAAGCAAACTCGGGTGAGTTTCCTCTCTGGTGGTAAGAGGGCGAAACATATATTAGAGCTTGTGCACAATGATGTGTTTGGACCTGTGAAGGTTCCATCACTGAGTAAGTATGTGTAGTATGTATCATGTATAGATGACTTCTCAAGGAATACATGGATATATTTCCTCAAGAAGAAATCTAAAGTCTTTGACAGGTTTAAAGAATTTAAGGCTCTGGTGGAAAACCAGACAGAGAAGAAGATAAAGGTGTTGAGGACAGATAATGATGGAGAATTTTGCAACAAGGAATTTGAAGAATTTTTAAGAAGTGTGGTATAGCACGGCAGAAGACTACTCCATACACACCTAATAAAAATGGAGTTGCATAAATAATGAACAAGACGTTGATGGAAAGGGCAAGAAGCGTGCTCAGTGGTGTCAGGTTAGGATAGGAATTCTAGGCAGAGGCGGTGTAGACAGCATGTTACCTAGTCAGCAAATCACCTTCATCAGTGTTGGAGGATAAGACTCCACAAGAGGTATGGACTGGTAAGAAACCCTCTCTTTCACATCTGAGGGTATTTGGATGTGATGCATATGTACCAAACACAACATTCGGGGAGATTGCCTGCCCATACTTCTCGGTTCGTCGAGAGGTATTCTGCAGTTCACAGTTGCTTGGTAAACCTTTTGCCTAGAATATCCCTCTTTTGTTTTGTTATGTTACTTTGATTAAAATAAAATTAATTGACCATGAATAACATCCTCCACGCTCACTCCTTACTTGATCTTAGGTTGAAACATATGGCGACAAATCTGGATTCCACCAATCAAGGAATTCCTTTTGATATTTTCCTCTTTTCGGAAATATTGGTTCTCCTTATATGGCTACATTGTCCCTTCCGGGATTTACCATTGGCTTACCAAAATGGTTGTTTTCAACCTGAACCAAAATGTCGTGATTTCTCTGCAATCAAGTACACCTCCAACTGGACATAATCAACCTCTAGTTGATCCTAAAGTTGACTTTTTTCCTTCTTCCTCGATTGTTTCTTCCTCCCCTTCTTCCTCTTCGCCTGGTGAAAGTATTGGTACTAGTAACCAAGTTGCTAAGAACAAGAAGAAAGGGAAGAAGAAAAAGAATAAGAAGCAAATTCAACATAGGGGCAACCAAGCAACCATTGCTTTGAATGCAACATCTGATGAGAAACCGCCCGTCAAGCCTCACAAAGTTTGATATCCATGCAAACTTTGTGCAGGAGACCATATTCTTCGAAATTGTTCTGGTATTCCTCAAATCTTAGAAGAATGGTTTTCCCATTCACATCATCATGTGTCATCAACTTCTAAGATCATGCTAGTGGCACACCATCAACTAGTGGTAGTAAAGTTCATGAAAAGAAGGGTAGAGTTAAGTTTCCCTGTAGGTTATGTGAAGTGAATCACCCCATTCACCTTTGTCCCTATCTAGATGAAGCCAAAAAAGTGTTGGATAATTGTCCTGCTTCAGTGCAAAGACTTCCATCTGGTTACAGGAGACTCTCCCTTAATCCTTCACTAGTTGATGAATTTACTGACTCAAATCAACCATCAGTCAAACCCACTCTCTCTGAAAGTGAATCCTATGAGTCTATACCTGACCCAAATCAATAGGTTGAGGTAACAATTGACCCGATTTCACCTTCAGTTAATCGTACTTTTCCTGAAGAGAGTGAGTATGATACCACTCAGGTTCTTTTTGTTTCTTCAGATTCTAATGAGCTTGGATACAACCCTCCTGTTCCATCAAGACACAAGAAAATTCCTCCTGTTCTTACACTACCCCCTCCAAGTAGTCTAGTCACTTCCTTTGATTGGAATCGACTGGCAGGATTCGTCTTCCTTCTTATGTGCCTTTCCAGATCATAGTATAGGTTTGTAATATGATTGTATTTAGCACTATTATAGATGAAGGTGCATCTATGAGTATCTTTTCCTCAACTTCTTGGAAAGCACTCGGTTCACCACCGCTTGTGCCTATTACCCAGAATCTGTTGGCTTTTAACAGAGGAACTAGTCAACCATTAGGGATCCTCCCTTAGTTGCCTATTACTTTGGGAGGAAAAATTGTTTATATCAATGTGATGGTAGTCCCAGGCCCTTCAGATTACAATTTTCTTCTTGGGCACGACTATGTTTATGACATGGGAGCTATTGTTTCAACACTCTTTCGAGTGATTTGTTTCCCGCATGAAGATATAATTGTCACTGTTGACCAACTTTCATTTCCTGGTCCAAATATGGCTTCCATTCAACCATCTTCCCTAAATGGTCCTTTTGTACCAATGGTGTCTTCCCCGACATGGGTTAATTATGTGGCAACCTGTTCCATGCCTACATCAACGGACGATCAATTCCGTGATGTTGTACATTATGTACTGGGGGCATTGGAACCAGATCTCTCCTTTCAGAGCACTGTTCTCCCATCTGATTAGAACCAATTGGAAGTCATGACCTCTTATGGGTCGTGATCAAGGGTATGAGGATAGTTCCTTGTCTTGTGTTAAGCTCGTTAAAAAATGAAACAAGGAATATGAGGATAGTTCCTAGTCTTGTGTCAACCTCGTTGAAAAATGAAACAAAGGGTACGAGGATAGTTCTTTGCCTTGTGTCAACCTCGTTAGAAAATGAAACAAGGAATATGAGGATAGTTCCTAGTCTTGTGTTAACCTCGTTAAAAAATGAAACAAAGGGTATGAGGATAGTTCTTCGTCTTGTGTCAACCTCATTAAAAAATAAAACAAAGGGTATGAGGATAGTTCTTTTACTGTGTCAACCTCATTAAGAAAAGAAACAGGTCCCAAAGCATAGTTCCTTGTCTTGTGTCAAGCTTGTTAAAAAATGAAATAAGGAATCTGAGCAGAGTTCCTTGACTTGTGTCAAGCTCATTAAAAAATGAAACAAGGTCCCCTGGAGCAAAGTTCCAATTCGAGTCTTTGATTAGATATCGTAAAATCCCAGTTGATTATTTCACTTGATCTCGTAAGTGAACCTTCATTCCATCCACCTGATAGCCACGAGTAGTCTACTTAGGTGAATGTAATGAAGCTTGGGGGGCATGCACCTAGTGGTAAAGTTAAGTTTCCCTGTAGGTTATGTGAAGGGAATCACCCCATTCACCTTTGTCCCTATCTGGACGAAGCCAAAAAGGTGTTGGATAACCATCCTGCTTCACCGCAACGACTTCCATCTGGTTATAGGAGACTCTCCCTTTCATCATGTTGGGGTCATGTAAACTAATCTCAAGCATAGTTTTTTCATTTTAAGCTTATGTAAAAATGAAATTGAATTCAAGCATAGTTTTTTATTTTAAGCTTGGGTAAAAATGAATCTGAATCCAAGCATAGTTTTTCGTTTCAAGCTTGTGTAAACATGAAACTGACTCCAAGCATGGTTCCCTATGGTTGAAGCTTGTGTAAAAATGAACCCATCTCCATTTTAACCCTCGTGATTTCCATTCTATCAACCTCTTCCATCAGATAAACCTTGGTTTTTATCCTTCCATCATCACTATCTGCTTGGCCGATCATACACTTTCACTTGGTTGTTTTACCCTTTTTAAGGAACAGTTGCAATGAGTGGTCTTATTAGCTAGCCTCTTCATAGAAATCAACATGTTTTGAGAAGTTCAAACATCACTGGAACTAGTTGCTATCCTAGACACCACTCATTCCTCAAAGTGGAGTCCTCTTTAAGCTCTTTTCAAAATCTCTAAACATGAAAAGATTGTCGAGCGCTTGTCCTTTTCATCTCGTTAACAGATTGGAAATGACATCTCTCTCGTATTATTTTATGCTTTTTCGGGCTTGAGAGATTAGTTTACAAAAAAGAACTTGTGGAGTCTTATTTTTGTCCCTTTTCAAACTCTCTAAACATGAAAAGGACCGAGTTATCTTTGTCATTAAACTCGTTAAAACATCAAATAACAACAAACTTGTCCATCTAGACAAGATCAAGTTTCACCTTTGCTAGACTCGTTAAAACATAAAATAGCAATGGATTCACCTGAAGGGTGAAATTATACAACAATCATATGTTATCCTCCTAAATATTGATAAAAATAAAGAGGTATTGGTCAGCAATGACTAGGGAAAATGGGAGAAAGGGGAAAACCACTTTATGGTAGCAGGTCGCTCTTGAACATGACTCTTTCACTCCATCACCATGACTATTTGGTTTGGGTTATTAGCTTGATGGTTATCACATCGTTGGTCTATCATACCATCCATCACTTTGTTTTGGGTCAATGCTACTAATTCATTTCAGTTTCGTCGACATGTTCAAGAGATGTCATTCATTCAAAATTCATCCTTTGCAATACCATAAACCTTCATTTTCATGACCGCCATTCCTGAACCTTGTGTCATCAGTCAAATTCCATCTCTAAAATCACTACACTCATTTTGTGTCGTTGATGTGGGATACATCAAGGCCCTCCTACGACGAGTCACTTCTTTTCAACATCAACACATTATCCAAGAAGTTGACTTAGAAACACCCTTCCAGTACCTTGAGGCTTTCATGCATCAATGGCAGGTTTCTTGCTTCCAGCGATACGTTGACATCAATGGCCTTCAACGAAAACACCTTGTATGGTGTTTGACATCAAATCATCCATTCACACCATGCAGAATGTACTGCAGTACCTTGAGGATCATTATCATTATCAGTTATTTCTCTCGCATCTGTTAGCATCTTACAACATTGGTTGGTAATCAGATGGTGTCTTCTCATTTTTGACTTCAGATCACATATTCACATGGTTAGACTCGTACTTGAGCAAATGATTAAATGAGATAAAGATCCCAGATCTAGTTTCATCCATCCGGGCTATCATTTTAGGAGTACTAAATCATATGTACAATGGCTTTACATTGACGATCATTCCGATCATGGGTCTATATCTATAGACAACTATTTATGTACATGTAATGAAAGTTTATAAGCTGAGCATGGGTATGCCTTCCCTCAGTAATTCATGTAAAATCAAATATCATGAGATATGTATTGTAATTGATGCAGGTCACCTTCCACTTCGATACCTCCTCATCACATCGTCAAGCATTTCATTCGACATTGGCATTTTTCCAATTCATGCTTTAGGGGGCAGTTGTTACAGATCCATTTGGGCACATCAATCCCATCATCCAAATCAGTGTTTTAGGGCTCATCAAACCCTAATTTCAGTTGTTACATGCCCTAAACAAGTCACCCCTTTGAATTCCTCCTTCCCAGATAGTTTCATGACTTGAACACATTCAGAAATAGCCTCTAGAGGGACCAGCGCAGATAAGCCCTTGTAACGGTGCACTGCAAAGCAGTTGATTCCATGCCAGGGTGCTCTGTAGAGCACTTAGGCTTCCTTTCGCCTGCGCTGGGCAAGATTGAGGGAAGTTCACATAGGTTTTGGGGAATATTCTTATCTTTTGGAGTCATCTAGAAGGTTCCCTCACTTATCAACTCCTATGAGCTCAAAAATGGATGAGGAATGAGTTAAGGTGCATCCTATCCTCTCATCCCTTCCTCCATGGAACTAATTCTAAGTATGGAAGGCCATTCAATGCCACCATTTATGACAAAACCTCCTTCATCTTCCTATAAATTGACCACTCATCTAAGTGATCAGGGGGTTGGATTATGTTGAATTGTAAGGAGATAATGTTGCTATGAGATTTGGCTTTGAAGCAAGTATTGTAATGCTACAAGTTTGTCATGCTTTTGATGTGATGTGGATGGGATCCAAGCTGAAGGAATGGCTTTGAATCAGACACCAATGGTTGTAATTCCTTCTTCTATTCAATAAAGTGTTTGAACCTTTCTCCCATATGTTTGTATTTTTTCATAATGCTTATATGTATGAATTGTATCTAATTCCTTTCACTTATATTCAATAGATCGTGTGCTTTGATCGATTCTTTGTTTTTAGTTGTGTTTACAGTAATTCTCAAGTGTATTAAGTATGGGAAGGAGTGATAAGATCGATACAAAGGAGACAAGAGGAAAGCGGAACTACAAGTAGGTCTTCTCATATTCTCATCTTATCTATTGCTTATAAGGAAAGACTAAAATACTTTAAACTATTGTTCTAGATATGGCTATTTATCTAGGGAATTAGTATTTATCCGTAGATACCAAATTCTCCAAATCAGATAGTAAATCTGAAAAGTGCATCTTTATTGGGTATAAGGATGGTTTAAAGGGTTATACGATTTGGAACCCAGTAACAAGGAAGGTTGTGTACAGTCGAGATGTGGTGTTTAGAGAGGTGAAAGATGTTATTAAACATGAATTCCAACCAAAGGAACCTAAGAAGATAGAGTTTGAGCTTAAGGAGGAAGAATCAGACTCTACAGCAGAAGAGGAATCAGAATATGAAGAGCCACAAACTCCGAGTGTGAGAAGATCAATTCAAGAAAGAAGGCAACCAGAAAGGTATAGTCCATCTTCTTTCTATTCAATTTTTTCTTTATCTATTACTGATGATGATCCCAGAACTGTGAAGGAAGCAGTAGATTCAGAGGATGGAAAACTATAGAAAGAGGCCATGGTTGATGAAATGGAACCTTTGCACAAAAATGAGGCTTTGGATCTGGTGGAGTTGCCAGCTGAAAGGAAACCCATTGGCAGAAAATGGGTGTTCAAGAAGAAGACAAATGTAGAAGGAAAGGTGGAGAAATACAAAGCTCGGTTGGTAGCAAAAGGTTATTCCCAGGTGCCGGGAATTGATTTTGGTGATATTTTTTCACCTATTGCCAAGGTAGCTTCCATTAGATTAATTTTATATGTTGCTATTGCTTTTGATTTTGAGGTAGAATAGATGGATGTGAAGGCATCATTTCTTCACAGGGATCTGGAAGAGGAGATCTACATGAAGCATCCTGAAGGCTTTGCAGTGAAGGGTAAGAAAGAACTGGTATGCAAGTTAAATAAGTCTATGTGTGGGTTAAAATGGTCACCAAGGATGTGGTATCAGAAATTTGATACATTTATACAGGGACTTGGCTTCACGAGAAGCAAGGCAGATCACTGTGTGTATTTTAAATTAATTGGTGACCGTGTTATTTATCTGGTCATGTATGTGGATAATATGTTGCTGGTTGGAAATGACAAGGAAATTATCCAGGATTTGAAGACCTAATTGTCCTCCAAATTCAACATGAAAGATCTTGGTGCTGCAAACTATATTTTGGGCATGGAAATTAAAAGAGATCAGACAAAGAGGAAGCTCTGGTTAAACCAAAGGAAGTATGTCGAGACAATACTGCAGAGGTTTAATATGCAGGATAGTAAATCAGTGAAGGTTCCTATTCCTGTAGGTGTAAAGTTATATGCTGAACAGTGTCCCGAGAATAAGAAGAGGAAGAGGATATGTCCCATGTTCCATATGCAAGTGCAGTCGGTAGCCTGATGTATGCGATGGTTTGTACTAGGCCAGACATTGCACATGCAGTGGGAGTATTGAGCAAGTTTATGTCAAAACCAAGGAAGGAGCATTAGACAACAATGAAGCGGGTTTTCAGGTATTTGCATGGGACTAGTGATTATGGTTTGTGCTACCAAGGAAGACTAGGATTGGACAGAGTTTTGGATATCCATGTCTTTGTTGATGCAGACTGGGCTGGAGATCTGGATCAGAGAAGATCTACAAGTGGGTATGTGTTTAACCTATTTGGAGGTGCAATTAGTTGGATGAGTAAGAAACAATTTGTAGTGGTACTATCAACCATAGACGTAGAATACATGGCAATCACTCATGCAAGCAAGGAAACAGTTTGGTTGCAGAGATTGTGTTTAAGTATGGGGTTAATACATAGAGCTATAAGGATAGACTGTGACAACCAAAGTGCAATTTTCTTGGAAAAGAACGCTGCTTACCATTCAAATACAAAGAACATTTATGTTCAGTATCACTTTGCGAGGGATATGATATAAGACAAAAAAGTGTTTTTGGTAAAGGTGGACACTTTGAAGAATACTGAAGATGCATTGACAAAATCTGTGAGCTCTAAGAATTTCTCTTGGTGTAGAGGAACAATGGGCGTTGTAGGGCTAGATAAATGACTAAGCTCTCCTATGCCCCCCTATGGAAAGAAAACAACAAGTGGGAGAATGGTAACCTGTCAATTCCTAAAAAGTAGGATCTTTCTCCCTCATTGCAAGACCTGTAATAAAAATCTAATAGTCCTCTGACATTCCATTTAAATTGATTGTCACAAGATCAGTACTAGGTATTGATTCTCTTATGTCTCCTAGCTTATCTTTCAAATCTTTGGTTGTTGAAACAAAAGCACCCATTGATTCATTTTCTTCCATTTTAATATAAAGGGACTTACTTTTTAGGAAGAGGACTCGACTTGTATTTTTAGTCTCATAAAAATCCTTAAGTGTAGTTTAAGTTTCATTAGAAGTCTTGAAATCATGAATATGAGGAATTATATTATCTTTCATGGTCATTCTTAATAATACCTTTACTTTATTCTCCCGCTTTTCCCAATCTTGGATCTATATAGTTGTCGTGCCTCTAGCAACACTTGGTTTTAATTCTTATCCCTTTGTGATTGTCTAAATTCCATATCCTTACATCAGATTCTGCAACTTGAATTTTCAATTAACATAATTAGATCCATCCAATTTATTGGCCTCATTGGGGTAGGCTCTGCAAGAGGATTAATCTTCTTGACAAAAAATCCTAATTTCCAACAACACCCTGTTCATTAGGGGAATTTTGAGGTCTAAAATGGGCCTCCTAAGGAAATTATAAAATAGTAGTGGAAATAATAAAATAAGATTATATTACATCATCAAACTTCAGAGGGGAAAAATAAAAAAAATAAAAATAAAAATAAAAATAAAAATAAAACTATTTTTTCAACTTATCTCCCTATGGGTTTACTCAAATTTCGAATGGAAACACTCGTTGGATGCAAAATTTGATTCCTCATCCATGGACTATCCATGTTGCATAATTTTGATGGACCCTACTACACAAAAAATGGGAAATACATGAAAAGCGTCATTGCAATCATGTTTTTTCATGTATTTATCATTTCTCGTATAGCAAAGTCCATCAAAAGTATGCAACATGGGTACTACTTGGATAAGGAATTAAATTTTTCATTTAACGAGTACTCTTGCTCAGAATTTGAGTAAAAACTTAGCAAGATAAGTTGAAAATTCGAGTTGAAAAAGTTATTTTATTATTTTTTAATCTTTTTAATTTTTTATTCCAAAAATGGTGAATCATCCCCTATGGTTGACATCATCTTGAATCCTATTGGTTCTTATAAAGTTTATTTTGATTGTACATTTTTCTTAGGAGGCCCATTTTACACCTCAAAATTCCCCTAATGTTCTTGCTTCACACTTGACAAGCACAACCAGTAGCTCTACAAACCCCTTGTGAAAATGGCCATGATCAACAGATCCATGGCTCCAACAATGGTCAAGATGGGGCTCCATGATTTTCTCAAATTAAATCTAAATAGAGGCTCAACAAGTTCGAACAAAAAAAAATGAAGCTTAACCAATCTTTAAATTCCACGCAAATGGATTGGTGCACTCTTACCACAGTCATAATGCACAAGAGCAGAATTTCTTAAGTTAATAGGGATATGCACACTTTTCCTTAATAGTGATTGCGCAGATCTACTCATTTTTCCTTAATAGAGGCTTTGAAATCTGCTCACTTTTCCTTAATAGAGGTTGTGCAGATTTTCTCACTTTTCCTTAATAGAGGTTGCGCAGATCTGCTCACTTTTACGTAATAGAGGTTGTGTAAATTTTCTCATTTTTCCTTAATAGAGGCGACACATATCTACTCACTTTTCCTTAATAGAGGTTGAGTAGATCTTCTCACTTTTCATTAACATAGGTTGTGCAATATTCTGAATCTGCACACTTTGCAGTTGACAAAGGGTGCGCAGGTCTGCTCTAATATGCAACACAACTCTAACATATCCTTAACTCAGGTCTTCTGCAAACCCTTCACAAAATGCGCACAATCTAATGTGCCAAACAGATCTACCGAGCCTTCAACGCTCTCAGCCTTGCTCCTTAACATACAGCTATGTTCCCTAGAGCTCAGCTCAGCTCAGATCTAATCCAACTACCCTCAACATGACTCAAAACCACCTCTTGGCTAAATTTCTCACGTTCATAAAAATATTCTCCAAGGCTAACTTGCAGCCTCACCAATCCCTATAACAAACCTAAGACGGTCCTTGTTCTCTAATACCAAATTAAAAAAAATGGAAGACAAAATTTAGGAATGAACCACACAACTCAGAAGTGAGACGAGTTGCACCTAGAGGCTACCAAGAAGCATTGCTAAACATTAACTAATTAATCAAACAAGATTACACATATTTATATGATTACATTTTCATCAGGGAGATCAAATGGACTCCTAGAAAATAGGATCCAACAACTAAATAAAAAACTAAATTTAAACCACTCACAACCACTTTCTCCATTATTTCTAAGTGTAATGTTTGGAATGAGCAATGCAACTTTTAGGTTAAAACTATTTTGGATTTTAGAGATCTGTGGCTTGTGTCATTTTTATTGATCGGAGAATCCACAGTTTCAACATCTTTATACCAACGTTTCAAATCCCAAGTGGATCCATCATCAGGGTTGAAGAATGATGATACAAGAAGAGCAGAAAACTTTTAATAAATACTAATGAGGAGGAATAATAATAGAGAACATAGAGTCGGCTTGGGAATTTTTAATTTTATTTTATATATTTTTATTTATTTTATATATTTATATATTTATATATTTTATTTATATTTTATTCTTATTAATTATTATAAATAATTAATTTTTATAATAAATATTTAATTAATATTAATAATATTGTTGTTATACATGTAAATCATTATAAATAATTAATATGTTTACAATAAATTAATTATTAAACCTAATGATCATAATCATAATTTCTGTTATTCATATTAGTTACTAATTCCTTAAACAAAGATGATATTAATAATTAAAATATTAATTAATCAAATTAAATTAGAATGAAACTACATTCATAGAAATCAATTATTATAAATAATTAATTAATATTGTATAATAAATAATTAATTATTATTAAATATTATTAATAATTAAATATAATAATAATTAATTAATTAATTAATTAATAAACTAATTAATATATTAATATAATTATCATAAAAAAATTTAATTTATATTAGAAAATTTTTTATGTGATTAGGCTTAGGGTTGACTAATATAATAATTAATTAATTAATATGTTTAAGTCATATTAACTAATTAATATAACAAACAAATTAATAATTATTATTAATGATTAATAATTAATTTTATAGTTATAATAATTCATAATAATGACCAATTGTTATTGATTAATTGTCCCATAAAATGATGATTAAAATATAATAATAATTATTAATTGATTAATTAATATATTGATTAGGAATTAATAAAATTATAATTATTAAATAGATTAAATTATAGGAGATTAGAATCTAAAGATGACAAAAATAATGATGATTAACTAAATAATATTTAGTCATATTAATTACTTAATAAATTAATACAAATTAATAATTAATATTTATGGCTAACTAATATTCAAAAAATTATTTAATATAATAGCTAATAAAATAATATAAGACTAATCAAATGTTAAATAATAATTTATTAATAATTAGAATAAATGATAATACATAAATATTTTAATAATTAATTAATTAGTATAATAATAAATATGTTAAATAATATAATAATTATAAATTTATTAAGTAAATTAATTAAATTTTAATTTTAATTTTAATTTTATTTTATATATTTGAATAATATTAGTAATTATAAATGGTTAATATCTATGGTTAATTAATATAATAAAATATATTCATTAAATTATTAAAGAAGACTTAATGATGAAATTAGAATAGGAGAAGGAGGGGGACAACATACCTGCATTACCTGCATTACCTGGGGATGGGTTGGCGACTTCTGATTTCTTTTATCAAGGGGAGCCAGCTTCTGCTAATTTCCAAACCATTGTCTCTGTTCAGATTCTCAGGATGCTTAATAATCTCAAGAGCTTCTCTGATCTTTCGTCTTTGATGATGCTCCTCTCTTGCGATAATGGATGCGTTTTCTAGGCAAATATGGTGATTAGTCTTCAAGGAGTGTTCCGCCAATGCTGAGGTACGAGATCTTCCATTTCTGATATCAGCGCCATGTTCTTTGAGCCTTGTCTGGAGGGACCGACCAGTTTCACCTATGTAGCTTTTTCCACAAGAACAGTCTATTTTATAGACTCCTTTCAGTTGAAGGTTGTCAATATCATCTTTAACGGACTTCAAACTATGTCTGATGGTACCCGGGGCTGAGAAGTGAGTGATAATGTTTTTCTTTCTTAGGACTTTAGCGATTTTGTCAGTAACACCATGGATATAAGGTAGAAAAATCTTACCCTGAGGCTGGTCTTGCGTCTTATGCTCATGGGATGACAACTTTCTTTCAGCTCTCTCAAAGGCTTTTTTAATTTCATGCTCTTTGTAGCCTATCCTCTTGAAAGCTGAAGCCAAATGATTCTTTTCTTCATTTAGGTGTTCTGAGTCGGAAATTCGAAGGGCTCTGGTGGCAAGGGTATTTAGAACACCAAACTTTTGGGCCGGGTGATGGTGGGAATCCGCATGGAGGTAACTTTCTGTGTGTGTTGACTTTCTGAAAACCTTGTGGCCTAAAGAGCCATCTTCCTTTCTCATGATTAGAACGTCCAAAAATGGAATGCTCTTGTTTTCTTCAAGTTCCATCGTAAATTTTATCTCTGGAGAGATGGAATTTAAGTGAATGAAAAACTTATCAAGTTCAGCTCTACCATGCGTCCATTTTATGTTGGTGTCATCGACAAACCGCTTCCACCATGCCGGCTTTAAAGGATAAGATTCCAGGGCCTTCTTTTCAAAGTGCTCCATGTATAGGTTGGCTACGATCGGAGATAGGGGTGATCCCATTGCCACACCTGATGTCTGCTCATAAAATATTCCTTGGAAGGTGAACACTGTAGACCTCAGGCAGATTTCAGCCAGCTTCGCAGTCTCAGGATCAGTAACACCTTTTATAACCTGAATGGCTTCTTCAAGAGGAATCTTTGTGAATAAGGATACCACGTCAAAGCTAACAAGAATGTCGTCACGCTCCATCCTTTAAAAATGAAAGGATGGAGCGTGACGACATTCTTGTTAGCTTTGACGTGGTATCCTTATTCACAAAGATTCCTCTTGAAGAAGCCATTCAGGTTATAAAAGGTGTTACTGATCCTGAGACTGCGAAGCTGGCTGAAATCTGCCTGAGGTCTACAGTGTTCACCTTCCAAGGAATATTTTATGAGCAGACATCAGGTGTGGCAATGGGATCACCCCTATCTCCGATCGTAGCCAACCTATACATGGAGCACTTTGAAAAGAAGGCCCTGGAATCTTATCCTTTAAAGCCGGCATGGTGGAAGCGGTTTGTCGATGACACCAACATAAAATGGACGCATGGTAGAGCTGAACTTGATAAGTTTTTCATTCACTTAAATTCCATCTCTCCAGAGATAAAATTTACGATGGAACTTGAAGAAAACAAGAGCATTCCATTTTTGGACGTTCTAATCATGAGAAAGGAAGATGGCTCTTTAGGCCACAAGGTTTTCAGAAAGTCAACACACACAGAAAGTTACCTCCATGCGGATTCCCACCATCACCCGGCCCAAAAGTTTGGTGTTCTAAATACCCTTGCCACCAGAGCCCTTCGAATTTCCGACTCAGAACACCTAAATGAAGAAAAGAATCATTTGGCTTCAGCTTTCAAGAGGATAGGCTACAAAGAGCATGAAATTAAAAAAGCCTTTGAGAGAGCTGAAAGAAAGTTGTCATCCCATGAGCATAAGACGCAAGACCAGCCTCAGGGTAAGATTTTTCTACCTTATATCCATGGTGTTACTGACAAAATCGCTAAAGTCCTAAGAAAGAAAAACATTATCACTCACTTCTCAGCCCCGGGTACCATCAGACATAGTTTGAAGTCCGTTAAAGATGATATTGACAACCTTCAACTGAAAGGAGTCTATAAAATAGACTGTTCTTGTGGAAAAAGCTACATAGGTGAAACTGGTCGGTCCCTCCAGACAAGGCTCAAAGAACATGGCGCTGATATCAGAAATGGAAGATCTCGTACCTCAGCATTGGCGGAACACTCCTTGAAGACTAATCACCATATTTGCCTAGAAAACGCATCCATTATCGCAAGAGAGGAGCATCATCAAAGACGAAAGATCAGAGAAGCTCTTGAGATTATTAAGCATCCTGAGAATCTGAACAGAGACAATGGTTTGGAAATTAGCAGAAGCTGGCTCCCCTTGATAAAAGAAATCAGAAGTCGCCAACCCATCCCCAGGTAATGCAGGTAATGCAGGTATGTTGTCCCCCTCCTTCTCCTATTCTAATTTCATCATTAAGTCTTCTTTAATAATTTAATGAATATATTTTATTATATTAATTAACCATAGATATTAACCATTTATAATTACTAATATTATTCAAATATATAAAATAAAATTAAAATTAAAATTAAAATTTAATTAATTTACTTAATAAATTTATAATTATTATATTATTTAACATATTTATTATTATACTAATTAATTAATTATTAAAATATTTATGTATTATCATTTATTCTAATTATTAATAAATTATTATTTAACATTTGATTAGTCTTATATTATTTTATTAGCTATTATATTAAATAATTTTTTGAATATTAGTTAGCCATAAATATTAATTATTAATTTGTATTAATTTATTAAGTAATTAATATGACTAAATATTATTTAGTTAATCATCATTATTTTTGTCATCTTTAGATTCTAATCTCCTATAATTTAATCTATTTAATAATTATAATTTTATTAATTCCTAATCAATATATTAATTAATCAATTAATAATTATTATTATATTTTAATCATCATTTTATGGGACAATTAATCAATAACAATTGGTCATTATTATGAATTATTATAACTATAAAATTAATTATTAATCATTAATAATAATTATTAATTTGTTTGTTATATTAATTAGTTAATATGACTTAAACATATTAATTAATTAATTATTATATTAGTCAACCCTAAGCCTAATCACATAAAAAAATTTTCTAATATAAATTAAATTTTTTTATAATAATTATATTAATATATTAATTAGTTTATTAATTAATTAATTAATTAATTATTATTATATTTAATTATTAATAATATTTAATAATAATTAATTATTTATTATACAATATTAATTAA
Source organism: Pinus tabuliformis (assembly GCA_031772625.1). Lineage (NCBI taxonomy): Eukaryota > Viridiplantae > Streptophyta > Pinopsida > Pinales > Pinaceae > Pinus > Pinus tabuliformis. Next base: position 85,918,754 of record CM062819.1, on the reverse strand, counting down.
TTATTTATAATAATTGATTTCTATGAATGTAGTTTCATTCTAATTTAATTTGATTAATTAATATTTTAATTATTAATATCATCTTTGTTTAAGGAATTAGTAACTAATATGAATAACAGAAATTATGATTATGATCATTAGGTTTAATAATTAATTTATTGTAAACATATTAATTATTTATAATGATTTACATGTATAACAACAATATTATTAATATTAATTAAATATTTATTATAAAAATTAATTATTTATAATAATTAATAAGAATAAAATATAAATAAAATATATAAATATATAAATATATAAATATATAAAATAAAATAAAAATATATAAAATAAAATTAAAAATTCCCAAGCCGACTCTATGTTCTCTATTATTATTCCTCCTCATTAGTATTTATTAAAAGTTTTCTGCTCTTCTTGTATCATCATTCTTCAACCCTGATGATGGATCCCACTTGGGATTTGAAACGTTGGTATAAAGATGTTGAAACTGTGGATTCTCCGATCAATAAAAATAAAACTATTTTCCTTCCTTACCATACATATCAGCTTTAGAATGATAGAATCGGGAACATAACTTATGTACCATTGTGTCATTAATGGGATCCTACGCAATAGAGAAATGGATGTCAGAGTGTACACATCTTATTGTTGAAGATTCTTCTCCTCAAATAACCGATAGTTGTGAATGACTAGCTTAAAGCCATGGTGGAGTAAAGATCTTTATCTTTAGAAAGTATAAATTGCTTGAACTTTATCCTCACATGACACCAAGACGTGGGCAAGTATTTGTACAAAGTGGAAATTGCAGATCCAGAGTGTCGAGAAGCAGGCTCTATTGGGTTGTCTTTGGTGGAAAGTGGTTTAGAGGAGTCCTCGGCAAGTTGAACTTGGCACCAATTTAGAAGAGTTTCTGGTGTTGAGAAATACTTAACAAGTATTAGATCAAATGGATAAATTCTCTTTTTTCTTTTATTTCAGTAGAAGAAAAAGGACTATCTTTTATATAGAAAAAGAGAGAGTATAAATTACATAATTCTTTTTCTTCTCAGCAGTGTAGAATTTGTGCCATGTCCCACAAGATATTACATTTTATATCTTAAATTCACATCCAAATTCTAAACATACAAATTAAATATGTTATCATATCACAAAATTAGATCTACATGTAGGAAAAAACTCAAAATTAAAATAGAGGATGTATCTTCTAAAGAGTATTAACACTTCATACATTAGTCCTAGAGTCATGTTTATAAGGAGCATAGTATATGAAACCTGGTGCCTTATCAACTCCTCTTTTAGAAAACATACCTGCTATGTGGTTCTGCTCTATGTCTGTAGGAGATATGTTGAAATGTTCGCTTCACTTCCTAAATTTGATTCATCCAGTTTGTTAGTAGAGGAGTATGGAATTATGTGAGTCCCTTAACCCATTTGATGATGCCATTGGAATCCCAAAAACTTGTAGATCATTGATGTTGAGCCATTTTACAGTGAAAAGAATGTCCCACAGGGCTATGATTTCACCCTATTATTGTTACCCCTACCTCCCTCCCACCAAAAGTGATAGCAGTAACTAGGCTTGGTGGTAATGAGTACACCGCATCTACATAGGCTATTGGTGCAGGAGCCATCGAAGAAACCTCCAAGAGGAATGGAGGAATCCTCTTTGCACTATATCACAAAGTAAGGATGTCATATAGATTATCAATTTGCACTCTCCTTCTATGGAAATCATGATTTAGACCATCATGTTGGGGAATTAATCACATTATATGCCCCTTCATATCACGACTTATGGTTTCCTTCAATCACAATCACAAATCAGTTAGTCTCAGAGCATATTGAAAAAACAACTTGTGACCTCCCTTACCACAGATTGCCACTATATATTACAGTATATCCTCTTGTCTTTACGCTCTACAGCTACCATCAGGGACTAAACCCAATGCACCCTTAACTCTACTTATGCAACCTTGTCTTAATTGCATCCCTCTTTCTCTCATCTCAATGCATCTCTCTCTCAATTCATCACATGTTGACCCCCAAATCAATTTGCCTACCCTGCGACATCATCCAAACAGACACATAATAAAAATATCAAGTCACTCTCAAGAGGGAGAAATACACATTTTTCCCAAATCCTTTCATCAAGTGAAAGTCTCTTATAATTGTAACTCAACCTTGCACCCCTAAAACTTGTTCTTGTGGGTTTTCATTTCACCACTTGAACTTTGTTTTAAGTTTGAATCAAGTCAAGGAAATGGGGAAAATGCACGATAGTGGCTTGAATAAAGTGTTCGCAAACGATCATAAGCAGGAGGATAAATTGGGGAAGATAGGTCGAAGGTCGATGATATCAAGGGATCTCCCATGCGTGTCAGTAATCTGGAGGAAATTATTGACGAAAATCATGCAATCATTTTATCTTCAGTCGGCCCTGAATATTATGTCAATATTTTTGTTGGAAATAATACTAAGAGGGGGGGTGAATCAGTATTATCATATCAATAATTTAATTTTCAAAACTAATTTGTATACACTACTTCAGCTCAGTGAACTACCATGTATATGCAACTGTACTTAATGCAACCAACGTATATGCAAATATCTTTTGATTTACCCAAATTATCATGTATTGAACTTTAATCAGTATATCAGGAATTCATTAGATAGTGCAGTAAAAGAATAATAAAGCATCACACATAAGCAACGCACATGAACACTAATATATAAGGTGGAAACCCAATGTGGGTGAAAACCACCTGTTGTTGTCGTCTCTGTCTTCTTTTAATAATAAGAAAATTATGTTTACAATTTTTGTACTAGTGTAGTCTTATACTAGTACGGAGGCTTCTACCTGTAGAAGGCTACAACCTTCTCTCATTCTCCAACTTCTACTGGAAGGGAGCTACAATCCCCTAGCTCTTGTACTAGCTGATATGTTTACTAGCATGTAGGTGTCGACCTACAAAAGGCTACAACCTTCTCTTTTCTTCCAGGGACCACGTTTCATAAATTCTCATATTGGATCCATCAACAACATAATTCAATCATCAAATATATCTGCATCAACCAATATCCTTTTGAACCAACCACAACCGAATCAATCAATCACTTTGACAACCCATCAATCTGATCATTCAGAATGTTGACACCAAAATACAGTAACCAAAACCCAAGCCAGAACCTAGAACACTGCAATAGCAAACAAAAGAACCTAAAACGTATTTTATAAGATATACACTACTTCCATGTGTTTAACCTGCATGCATATGCGCTTTCCTCAAAGCTAACCAACGTATATATCTGCAAATATAAATTGAGGATTTTGCAACTATTCCATACTTTAGTTATACCCAGATCATATCATTTACAAAATAATATATGCGTCAGAATTCAGATCTAGAATATACATGAGCAAAGACACCTAATGATAGTTCATTTTACACCTTAAGATCATGATCCATCATTACATCTGATCCCTCATCATCAGCTAAGGTTCATCCTTGGTTCAGATCCAGCAATGCACCATAACCCAATAGCCTGCATACTAGATCTCACAGTTCATCCGATATTCGATACTTGCACACATTGGCCTAATGAACTTCTCCTCATATTATAGTTTTAGGCCTTTCTCAATACCATGGACCAAAACCACTTAGGACCAATACCTTGGACCTAATACCTGGGGTCAATACCTCGAACCAGATACCTTGGACCAATACCAAGGATCAAAATACCATGGACCAAATACTTCGGACCAAAAATTTAGTTTTCCAAGGTATTTGTGCTTTTCCTTCTGTGAAAGTGTGTGTGTACGTATATGCGACGTGTATACAGTGAACCTGTGTGTATACACAGCTTGGTCAATGGTGAACCTACGTATACCTCTCTTTTTTCATTTTCATTCTATAATTCTTTGTTGTTTACCTGCTATACTATGATCTTTCATCTGAGTGAGTTGCCTTCTGAACTGATTCCTTGAAGCTTCCCTGCATTTCATCACATCTGTAAACACTACTTTCATGCATTCTGTCACATCTGATATCTCTTCTGTAGATTCATCTAGTTACCATATACAAGTGAGTTGTTCTGTTACAAGTGGGTTGCCATCAAGTACAACACATACATCATAATGCCAACAATCTCCCCCTTTGGACTTGATGGCAACAACAACCACACCAAGTCACTCTCCCCATTTGACATCAAGGGCAAAGGGTCATGCTCCCCATGAGTGCATGCTAAATTCTCTTATATGCTGAAGTGTGTTGATTGAGCTCCCATGATCGAGTCCATGCTCCCCCTGAGCATAAGAAAAGTTTGCAAAAAGATATTCTAAAAGAAGAACATGACTCTATACATACATCATAAATGACCTTCCTATCACCAATGACTCATACATGCATCCATCTCCCAACCAAGTTGGGATATACCAAATTTGACTCATCCACCCAATCAAGTGGGGATATACCAATTGTTTATACATGTCAAAAACAAGAAACATTACATCATCCATCCCATGCATATTGAGGTTACAAATTAGGTCTTTTCATGACCTTTGCAAATAGAGACCAAATATTTTAAACAAGACCATGATATTCATTACCAACTATCATATGATCTGCTCCATCAACAACATTATCTAGACCAGCAACCTGTATATGTCCATTATTAGTTCTCAAAATATCATCAACCATGTTCTCCCCCTGAACATGTTCCACCTGTTCACTGTCAGATCTGATCATTGCATATGTCAGTAACAGATATCAAAGCATCATCATCAATCAAATATATGTCAAGTGATCAACAACTGTATGAGGACCAATATATCAGCAAATTGAAACCATCATCAAATAGAGCAGATAATTGACAGAACCATAGCAGACCCCTTTTTCCTGAGTTTGGCCCACTTCTTTTCTTCAAACCATCATATACGCGACTATGCCCATAGAAACTCACGTATATATGTGACTATTCTTCATGAAACTTGTGTATAGCCACCTTTCTCTAAAAAATAGGATTTAATAGCAAGATGATGCAGAAACTACTCCCAGCCTTTATCTGAGATATTCAAATGTTTCTATGGGTAGTGATTTAGTGAATATATCAGCAACCTATTCTTTGGAGGGAACATACTCCAATTTGACCTTTTGTTCAAGCACTTGTTCACGTAGGAAATGATATTTGATGGGTATGTGCTTGGTCTTGGAGTGCATGACTGGATTCTTTGAAATATTGATGGCACTTGTATTATCACATAGAATGGAGATGGGTGGAGTACATGTGATCTGAATATCTTGCAAGGTTTGCATCATCCAAAGTAGTTGTGTGCAGCAAGATGCAGCAGCCACATATTCTGCTTCAGCTATAGATAATGCAATTGAACTTTGTTTCTTGCTGAACCAAGACACTAACCTGGAACCCATATAGAATGCACCACCACTAGTGTTTTTTTCTGTCATCAACACTTCCCGCCCAATCCGCATATGTATATGCATGAAGTGTAAGATCTGTATCTCTAGGATACCATAAACCAAAGTTCTGTGTTCCTTGAAGATATTTGAAAATCCTTTTGACTGCCTAAAGGTGTGATTTCTTTGGATTTTCTTGGAATCTTCCAACTATTCCCACTGCATGCATGATGTCCGGTCAGGTACCTATTAGATAAAGTAGACTACCAATCATAGATCTGTAAGTTGGTTGATGTATTGTTGCTAATTCATCATTTGAGCTAAGACTGCATCCTATTACCATTGGGGTACATACTGGTTTAGAATCTTCCATGCCATACTTTTTCAGGATTTGTTTGAGATATTTGGTTTGTGAGAGAAAAATACCATCTTTATTTTGTTGAACTTGTAGACCAAGAAAATAGGTAAGCTCACCAAGCAAGGACATCTCAAATTCTTGCTGCATTACTGAAGAACAATTCTGACTCATGGATTCTTCATTGCTACCAAAAATGATATCATCAACATACACAACAATTATTAGCAATTTACCAATGGCAATATTTGTATATATATTGCTATCTGCTGACCCCTTTGAAAAACCCTGTTGGTGGAGATATTTGTCAAGACGGTAATACCAGGCCCTTGGAGTCTATTTTAGACCATGGAAATCCTTTATGAGTTTGCATACAATTTTTGCATCATTTCCAAGAATGAATCCTTTTAGTTGTTTAATATAGACTTCTTCTTCTAAGTCTCCATTAAGAAAGGTATATTTTACATCCATTTGGTATACCTTGAATTTTTGAAAACCAGAAAGAGCAAGAAACATTCTTATGGCTTCAAGTCTAGCAACAGGTGCAAAAGTTTCTTCAAAATCTATACCTTCTTGTTGAGCATATCCTTTACAAAAAAGTCTGGCCTTGTTTCTAATAACTTCTCCATTTTCATTCAGCTTGTTTTTGAATATCCATTTAGTTCCTATGATATTCTTATCATGAGATCTAGGAACTAATTACCAAGTATTATTCTTTTCAATTTGCTCAAGTTCTTCATTCATGGCCTTGACCCAACATTCATCTTTGCATGCTTCATTTACATTTTGAGGTTTGGTTGAAGATAGTAATGCTAGATAGCTTGAGGCTTCAGTAATAGTTCTTCTTGTCTGCACACCTGCCTCTTTTTCCCCTAGAATTTGATTTTCTAGATGATTCTTCTGAACATACCTAGATGGAGTCTTTTCTTCTACCGTTATCTCTTCTTTTGGTGCTTCATTGGTTTCTTCTTCAGAATCAGTGTGATTTGATGTGGGACAATGATCCTCATCTTCTTCATAGTCATAATCTTTGGTTTTTGTCTATTTTGGATTTTTGCATGCTTCATCAACCACAACATCAATACTTTCAATAATTTTCCCAAATCTTTTATTATAAAATTATATCCTTTACTTCAGGAAGAGTAGCCAAGAAGAATACCTTCATCTGCTCTGGGTTCAAACTTGCCAAGTTTTTCATGAGTCCTTTTGATGTAACATTTGCTTCCAAAAACTTTGAAGTATTTTACAGTAGGAGTCTTACCATACTAAAGTTCATGTGGATTTTGAGTGATGTTTACCCGAACATTTGCTTGGTTGAGAATAGTGATGCCGGCGAATGCAGCTTCACCCTAGAAGGTTGTAGGAGTTCCATATTCATCTAGCATAGCATGAGCCATTTGTTGAACAATTCTTTTCATCCTTTCTACCACTCCATTTTGCTAAGGAGTCCTTGCGGTGGAGAACTACCTTTTTATTCCATGTTGTTCACAAAAGTCAAAGAATTCATCCGAGGTAAATTCCCCTCCTCGATCAGATCTGAGGCATTTGATTTTGCGATCTGATTCATTTTCAACCAAAGCTTTGAAGGCTTTGAACTTTTCAAATGCTTCATCTTTATGCTTTAGAAGACCTATCCAACACATTCTGGAAAAATCATCAATGAACAATATAAAGTATTCTTCTCCACGAGGTGACTTTTTCCTTGATGGTCCACATAAATCAGTATGAACAAGTTCAAGAGGCTTACTAGCTAACCCTTCCTTTTCGATGAAGTGAGATCTAGTTTGCTTACCAAATTGACATGATTTGCATATAGTATTTTCAGGAATGTTGATATCTAGAAGATCACGAACAACCTGGAATCTACATGCTTTTCTTATTTGAGAAAAGCTTATATGTCCCAATCTTCTGTGCCATAGCCAGTTTTAATCATTTTTTCTTAGATAGCACTGCTGTTGTCCTCCCTTGAGTATGTATAGGCTGTTTGGAGTCATTGTACCTTTGATCATTGTTTCTCCTGTATCAAGCTCACAAACAACACATCCATTTGATCGAAACACTACTTTATTTCCTTGATCACACATTTGACTCACACTCAACAGGTTATGCTTTAAGCCATCAACATACATAACATTCCCAGCTTTAATTTTTTCTTTCAAGAAAACAAAGCCTTTACTTTTATGACAACAAGAGTGTCATTTCCAAATGAGACACTCTTTTCCTTTTCTAAGGCATTATATGAGTGTAGTTTTTCTTTGTCATGTTTTGAGAATCCACTGTTGATGTACCATTGGCTTCCTTGTCCTTCTGCATACAAGGCTATACCACATTTTTCTGTTTGTGGTTCTTTCTTTCTCCATATTTTGGGATTTAATGGAGTTTTCTCCTTTTGAGATATTTGCCAAAATTTACTCCTACATTCAGATTTTTCATGGCCAAAGTTGTTACAGATTGAGCATTCTATTTAATTTTCAAGAAGAGAAAAGTTATTATAGGAACTTTTCTTGATCCCTCTCAGATTTCGTGCTTCTCTATTCATGATGGTTTTGTAAGAAACACATTGAGTAGCTTTGTGTCCAAAATTATGACATGAGAAACATTGATCATTAAAGAAGTTCCTACGATTAGCGAATCTACTAACCTGGTGATTGTAGTTTCTATTGATATTTATCTTTGAAGCAAATTGAGTACAATTTACCTGAGGTTGATTGTGGCTTTTGTTCATCCTTGAAGTAAATTGAGCCTGATTTACCTGGTGATCTGCTTTATGCCTTTGCTGACGATTGTCAAACTGTTCACTACTCTTTGCTGCATCAAGATAGCTTTTAGTGGAGGTTGACAGCTTCTGTGATTGAGATGCTTCTTCAGTATATCCAAGACTTGTCTTTATCAGAGGAGAACGCTGCACTTTGATAATTTCATTTAAGGTTTCTGATCCTTTAGCAAATCTAAGATTGAGAGCTTTTGTTTTCTCAAGATCCTTTCTTAGACCCACAATTTCACATTCTAGTTTTTCATTGTGTTTTTCTCTTTCAGCAAGTTGGTATGTCAAGGTATCTATAATCATATTCTTTTCTTCTAAATAGATTTTGATTTTAGAGATTTCTTCATAAAGGTCATCTTCATCTAAATCATCCAAAAAATCATCATTTCATAAGCCATCAGAAGTCTATAGTCATTACTATTTTCATCTTCATCACTATTTGATAAACCATCGCTATCTTCATGAGTATTGTAGCTCTTTTTACTTACACTTTGTTTTCTATTCCATTTTGCATATTTGTTCCCTTTATCATATTTATCTTTATGAGGAAATTTGGAAACATAATGACCGACTCTACCACAAGAAAAACATTTGAAAGGTAGTTTACCTCTGAATCTTCCAAAAGTTCATTGAAGCTTCTTGACAAAGTTTACTTCCTCTTCTTCTTCTTAAATATGTCCTAATTCATTGAGTTCTTCTTTTCCTTTTGTTGAAGCTTTAAATGCGGCTTCTCTCATATCTGATGGACCTCCTTTTCTCATCTCAAAGGTAGTTAATATTTCGTGAAGCTGTGTCATAGTAATAGTCTGTAGATCCTATTTTTCTTCTATGGCAGATACTTTTGATTCAAATTTAGCAGATAAGGATCTTAAAACTTTTTCAACTAAGGTAACTTCCTTTATCTCTTCACCTAGATTCTTCATGCAATTAACAACCTCATCTATATGTAAGAAGTAACTAGCTATACTTTCATCATTGTGCATCTTGAGAGTTTCATATTGAATTTTGAGAGTTTGCAGTTTAGCACGTTTTACCTGAGAGTCTCCTTCGTAGCTTAGAACGATTTTGTCCCATATTTCTTTGGCTAATTTGAACTGCATAACTTTGACAAACTCTGATTGTGACAGACTTCCCAATAATGTATTGACAGCCTTGGCATTGGTTTCATATTGATTTTTACCTGTCGTATCTATAGGAATTGCTGATGGAAATGTATATCCTCCTTCCACGATTTCCCAGACATCTGTTCCAAGATATTGAAGATAGGTTGTGGTTCTTACCTTCTAATAAACAAAGTTGCTCCCATCAAATATTGGCAGTCTGATGGATCCCCCGCTTTCTTGATTACTCATGATGATGGATCTTCCTTCAAGCGATCAAGCTTCTTTTGAAGGCCCTGCTCTGATACCAATTGTTGGAAATAATACCGAGAGGGGGGTGAATCAGTATTATCAGGTCAATATTTTAATTTTAAAAACTAATTTGTATATGCTACTTTATCTCAGTGAACTAGCATGTATATGTAACTGTACTTAATGCAACCAGCGTATATGCAGAGATATTTTGATTTACCCAAATTATCATGTATTGAACTTTAATTAGTATATCAGGAATTCATTAGACAATGCAGTAAAATCAGAATAAAGCATCACACATAAGCAACACACATGAACACCAAGATATAAGGTGAGAACCCAATGTGGGTGAAAACCACCTGCTGCCGTCATCTCTGCCTTCTTTTAATAATAAGAAAATTTTGTTTACAATTTTTGTACTGGTGCAGTCTTATACCAGTACGCAGGATTCTACCTGCAGAAGGCTACAACCTTCTCTCATTCTCCAGCTTCTATTGGAAGGGAGCTATAATCCCCTAGCTCTTGTACTAGCTGATATGTTTACAAGTACGTAGGTGCCAGCCTACAGAAGGCTACAACCTTCTCTTTTCTTCCAAGGACCACGTTTCATAAATTTTCAGACTGGATCCATCAACAGCATCATTCAATCATCAAATATATCTGCATCAACCAATCTCCTTTTGAACCAACCACAACCGAATCAATCAATTACTTTGACAACACATCAATCTGATCATTCAGAATGTTGTCACCAGAATATAGTAACACGAACCCAAGCCAGAACCCAGAACACTGCAACGGAAAACAGAAGCAACTAAAACATATTTTATAAGGTATACGCTACTTCCATGTGTCGAACCTGCATGCATATGCACTTTCCTCAAAGCCAACCAGTGTATATATCTGCAAATATAAATTCAGAATTCTGCAGCTATTCCAAACTTTAGTTATACCCAGATCATATCATTTACAAAATAATATATGCGTCAGAATTCAGATCTAGAATATACATGAGCAAAAACACCTAATGATAGTTCATTTTACGCCTTAAGATCCTGATCCATCATTAGATCTGATCCCTCATCATCAGCTAAGGTTCATCCTTGGTTCAGATCCAGCAATGCACCATAACCCAATAACCTGCATACTAGATCTCACACTTCATCAAATATTCGATACTTGCACACCTTGGCCTAATGATCTTCTCCTCCTTTTATAGTTTTAGGCCTTTCTCAATACCATGGACCAAAACCACTTAGGACCAATACCTTGGACCCAATACCTAGGGTCAATACCTTGGACCAGATACCTTGGACCAATACCAAGGATCAAAATACCATGGACCAAACACTTTGGACCAAAAATTTAGTTTTCCAAGGTATATGCACTTTTCCTTCTGTGAAAGTGTGTGTGTACGTATACGCGACTTGTATACAATGAACCTTTGTGTATACACAGCTTGGTCAATGGTGAACCTATGTATACCTCTCTTTCTTCATTCTATAATTCTTTGTTGTTTACCTTCTATATTGTGATCTTTCATCTAAGTGAGTTGCCTTTTGAACTGATTCCTTGAAGCGGCCCTGCATTTCATCACCTTTGTAAACACTACTGTCATGCATTCTGTCACATCTAATATCTCTTCTATAGATTCATCTAGTTACCATATACAAGTGAGTTGTTCTGCTACAAGTGGGTTTCCATCAAGTACAACACATACATCATAATGCCAACAATTTTGTCTTTTGTAAACTAGCATGGCCACATAAGTAAATGTGACGTTCGATATAAGAAGATTAAACCACATGAATAAATGTTGATATAAGACCATTATAATGATATAAACCCTATTATACAAATATTATATAAACTCTAATATTAAAACCTTATCACATAAAATTTAATATAATTCTTAATATTAAAACATATTATATAGACCCAAATATTAAAACCTACATTGTAGAGTTTCAATCATAAGGTAAAATTATTGGGAATTAGACCACACCGAAAGAGTTGAGTAGGCTGCAATACATGAATCAGATGGAAAAGTAATATGTCCCATATGCTATCTTTAACCTCATGGTCATTAAAATTTTATTTCTTTCTTTCTAATAGAAATTATAATTATGACTGGAATTAATTTCATGGTTTTGATTTAATATTTGCAATATTTATATGATAAATTTAATAATTTAATTTAATTTTTCTTATAATTAAAATTCCTCATCGATTCAAATTGGTTAAAAACAATAGAACTCCATTAGAGAATATTTTTCATCAAAGTGCATCTTTTAACATCATTATACAAGATCATAGAGGCATTATCGAATCGTTATGGACATTCTTTGTGCTTATACCACATCCTTTTCTTATGCATGAAACATATAATTTTGAACCTAATATTCGTACAAATTTAAAATAGATTTACTACATTATCAATAAAAATGACATGAACTAGTATTCATGGAAGTCAATTCCATTGAACTCTCACTAAAATATGGTCATTAACAAGGCAACAATATAATTGGAGATGAAATGCTTAATAGTTTAAAAACCAAATTATGAAATTGACAGAGAAGACTGCATACTAGAAGTTGACAAAGAATACTACATAAGAGAGGCTTATATGTAAAGCCAATCAACCAGCAGGTAATTGAGGAAATTAAAACTTGGAAATAATGCTTACATTAGTAAATAGGTAAGATTAGTTTGTTGGTTGTTGAACTTTGTTGAGAGATTTCCTCAACAAGCAATTCCTTGTTTGGAATATGTTGAATCTCATGAACACTATTTATGTGGCTTGTAATTTGGCTTTGAAATTAATATAAGAATTATTTTTGTGCACCACATTTGCTCCTCAAATTTCTTATTTGGTATCAAATCTAGTTTTGGCCTGATTCGCTTATAGGAAGGCCAAGAAAATGAGATAAACTTGAGAGTTATTATACTTTCTACATATTAAGATAGGTGTGTGTGGATTTTTGATGTTTGAGATCAGATTGACTTGTGTCATGTGCATGTTGAAATGCATTGATGTGTTGACTATGGTGTTATTATATTGAACATAGAGGTTAAGATGATGTCGCTTTCAAGGAATGGTTGCAGCTTGCATGAACTATTGTTGTGGGTCTTAATTTCCATCATCCCAGTCGACATAATGGTGTCTTTCCCCATTTTTTTGTTGATGCACTTTCCCTGATGACTAAATCTATGCATAAAAAAACTATAAATTAGGGAACTGGTCCATATGGCACAACATACTTGCAGCGATCAGCTTGATTCATAGATGTGAAGTTGTCAAGGTTTCAAACAATAATTGTTGTGAGATACATGCAAGAATGTGCTTGTCTTATTGAGTGCAGGAAAAAAGCTCTCGAATCTACATGTTCTTCTTAGAGGAGAAGGGTGTTTGAGTGGATAAAATTGGATCAATCTATCGAAACCTATGGTCACTATGTGTTTTTTTTGTGGTAGAGATCATTTCCATAGACAACTTGTACCGAGAAAGATCTGGTTATGGATATTGTCAGTGAATTGTTGGTTTTCCTCTGCAGTTGTCTGACGCTGAATTGTTGTCCTCTTCATATGTTTCATCTTTGTAGCCTCGGAAATGCCCAGGTTTCCCCTTCCTTTCTTTATTTTTGATGACAAAGTTAATGGCTACATTAGCGATTATACCAAATACTACAATCAATTTGACGTAGTTGTTGAGAGTAATTGATATTTTATTGTGTTTTTGGTGTTTGATTATTATTTCGTTTATTCCTAAAATTTATACTATATGAAACACCAATTATTGAACTTAATAACATAATTTAAATTAGTGGTTCTCAACGTTCTTCGGTGCCAAGAGAACGTATCGTTAATTTGATTGTGTGAGTCTGTTATATATTGATGGGTCTTATTGTGCTTCAAGCTTCAAGAGCATCAGTTACGTGTTATTTTATGAGATCCATGTGTGTAGAAAGGTCAAATGAATAACTGATTGTTGGAAACATTCAGTGCCCATATAGCTCGCCTATACAATTATCAAAAGTGTAGTTCGCTGCATTTTGATAGATGGGAGTTTGTCCATAGGGTGGTTTAGTATCGTGGTTGTCATTCGAGATTCGAGAAGCGTCAATTATACAAAGTTCGTCAAAGATGGTCAAATGTGTTTATGTTTTAAATGGAGCTCAAGTGGTTGCTCGAAGATAAGGTGGTGAAGAAAAAGCAGTGTTTGTGAGATTCCAGAGTGGATGTGAGTGTTGATGAAGACGAGTTAGACAAATCTACATATTGTTATTGTAATGTGTGTTTCTGGAACAGTTAAACTTGTTCACTGAATTTTCCAATCGAAGACACATCGATGCACATAACAAATATATATATATATATATATATATATATATATATATATATATATATATATATATATATATATATATATATATATAGATATATATCTATATATCTATATATATATATATATATATATATATATATATATATATATATATATATATATATATATATATATATATAGATATATATTATTCAATAATGGATGATTTACAAGACCTTGGGATGTTCTCCTTTATAGGAGTTGACTAGCCACAAGGTTAAGACATGACTTTTGACATAACGCCCTTTCATAATTAATTGGGCAACTTAATTTAATTTAATTTATTTATTAATTATTAATTAATGTCTATTTATTATTATTTTATTATTTATTTTAATATATTATATAGTTATGAATATTTTATTCATAACATTGCCTCTCCCTTAAAAATGCTTTGTCCTCAAAGCATAGGCAATGTTGGGTGTTGTTGGTGAAAACATTTTGTCTCCCATGATGAGTCTTCTTCTCGTAGTCTTTTCCATTTGATAAGATATTCTTTAATAGTCTTGGATCGTAGTACCTTCTCTCTAGTGGAAAGTATGCCTTCAAGTTCTAATATGATCCTTCCTTCTTCATCAGTCTCTAGTATCTCTGTTTGTGTCGTTTAATCTTGACCAAGTACTTTTTTTAGGCTTGATACATTTAATGTGTTGTGAATCTGACAATGGTCTGGTAACTTTAATCCATAAGCCATGCTACTTATTTTTTTGATTATTTGGTATGGTCCATAATACTTAGGAGATAACTTATTTTTCCCTTGTTATTTTAATGATAATTGCTTATAGGGTTGAAGTCTGATGAAAACCCAATCTCCTTCTTTGAACTCTCTTTCGGTGCGGTGTTGGTCAACGTGTTGCTTCATTCTATTCTATGCCACTATTATATTTTCTTTTAACAAGTTAATAATTCTTTGGATTTCTTCTAAGTGGTTCTTTACTACTTGAACTTTAGAATTGTGCACGCAAAATCCTTCCACCTAGGTGGTTCATAGCCATATAAGGCTTGGAAGGGAGTCATTTTAGTTGAAGTATGATAGGTGGTATTGTACCACCATTCTTCCAGGTGTAGCCGCTGAGACCATTTGCTTTTTTTGTCGATGACGAAACAATGGAGATATGTTTCCAAACATTTATTTACAACTTCAGTCTAACCATCTATTTCGAGGTGATAAGCTGAACTCATGTTGAGAGATATTCCTGCTTGGTGGCAGAAATCTTTCCAAAAATTGCCCTTAAATTTTGCGTCTCTATCACTGACAATAACCTTGGGAAAACCATGTAGTTTGTAAATGTTTTTACAAATCACTTCCGCAATTTTCTTGGTTGTGCCATTTTTTTTATTGCGATGAACTGGGTATATTGTTGGGAATAATACTGAGAGGGAGAGTGAATCAGTATTATAAATTCAATAACTTTTTCTTTTCATACTCAAATTTATATACGCTACTTCAGTGAAGGTAACTCGCATGTACATGCAATTGTCTTTAAAGCAACCAACATATATACAACAAACTTATGATTCAGTTAATTCATCAAATTTTGATATTTAATCAGTGCATTAGTACTTCATTAGCCATATAAACAGTAACCATGTGCAGTAATTACAAAATAAACCATCACACATAAGCAAAACACTTGAACACCAAAATTTAAGGTGGAAACCCAATGCAGGCTTTTAATATAAGAAAAACCTGTTTATAATCTTGTGTTGGTGCTAATTCATACTAGTACGCAGGGACCCACCTGCAGAAGGCTACAACCTTCTCTTGTTTTCAAGCTACTACTGGAAGGGAGCTATAATCCCCTAGCTCTTGTACTACCTGATCTATTTACTAGTACATAAGCGCTAGCCTACAGAAGGCTCCAACCTTCACTCGTTTTCTAGCTGCTACTAGAAGGGAGCTCCAACCCCCTGGATCTTGTACTAGCTGATCCATTTACTAGTACGTAGGTGTCGGCCTACAGAAGGCTCCAACCTTCATTCATTTTCCAGTTGTTACTAGAAGGGAGCTCCAAACCCCTAGCTCTTGTACTGGCTGATATGTTTACCAGTACGTAGGCGACAACCTATAGAAGGCTACGACCTTCTCTCTTTCTCCAAGGACCATGTTTCATTAATTTTCAGACTGAATACTCCTGGAACACAACACCACAATCTGAAGGCCACATTTCATCAAATTTTCATACTGGACCCATCAACAACATTGAAGCTCAAAATCAATCATGCTGCAATACAATCAATCATTGAAAACCCATCATCACTGAAGCAAATCACAATCAATCAATATGAACATTCCAAACACTGTCACCATAACACATTCACCAGAACACAAAGCAGAACCCAAAACTCTGCATAAACAACCAGAACTAACTGCAACTTCAAACATCATATTTCATAATGTATACGCTACTTTGATGTGCTGAACCAGCATGTATACGTGCTTTTTAACAAAGCAAACCAGCATATAGATATGCAAATACTAACTTAAAACTTCACGAATATTCCAGACTTCAGTCATACCCATATATAACATTTACAGAATAAGACATGCGTTAATATTCAAATCTAGTCCAATCAACATCAGATCATGCAATGATAAGTCGTTTCTATTCTTATGATCCCGATCTAACATTGTATCCAAGGTGCAAAAAATATTTCAGATCATCTCATAATCATAGACCCTGCAACATAACATATACTTTAGATAGAAGTATTCCTTAGCAACCCATTCACTTGCACACTCTGGCCTAATGATGTTCTCCTCCTTATATAGTTTTTGGCCTTTCTCAATACCTCGGAGCAAAACCACTTACGACCCATGGTATTCTTGGGCGGGATCAAATAGTCTTTACTCCGCTCAATATTGTGGGCTAATACCATGGTATTGACCCCTGTTATTCTTTGCTCTTGCATTTCCTTGTTTTTCCAACATGTAAGTGCTTTTACACTTGTGAGAATGTGTGTATAAGTATATATTCTTTTTGTTCTACGCTCCAATGTGTATATGATACTTGGACAAAGTGAACTAGCGTATACCTCTCTTTCTTCAATATTTGGAGTCTTATTTGTAATCCTTGTTGGGAATCTGTTGCATTGTGAATTGTCATCTATGTGAGTTTCCATCAAGGACAACACATGTATCATAATGCCAACAATCTCCCCCTTTGGACTTGATGGCAACAACAATGCCAAGACACTCTCCCCCTTTGAAATCAAGGGCAAAGGGCGGACCAAGATATTCTCCCCCTTTGATATACATTATGTTGTCCATTATCCCCATGAGTACATGCTAAATTCTATGATTAAGCTCCCCCTTTGTACATGATGAGATGAACTAAACTGTTCATGCTCCCCCTAAGCACATGTTGAGTCTGCAAAAAAAAAAGTTAAAAGAATAACATGACTCTATAACTCAACTAAGTGAGTATGACCTCCCTAATACCAATGACTCATACAAACATCAATCTCCCAACCAAGTGGGGATACACCAAATTTGACGCATCCACCCAACCATGTGGGGATATAACAAATGTTTATACATCACTAAAATAGCAATTATTACATCATCCTTCCCATGCATAGTGGGGTTACAAAATAGGTCTTTACATGACCTTTATAATAAATGATATACATGAAATTTATAACAAGGACCAACGATCTAAACAAGACCATGATAGTCATCAGAAACTATCATACACCATATATGATTTGTACCATAAGCATCTCTCAGCAGCATCAAGATCAACAACCTGTATATGTCCATCATCAAAAGAGTCATCTGAATCAAAGCAACTATGGGAATCAAGTAGTATAATTATCTTCATGTACCAAGATCTTCTAATATAATGCCAACAATGCATTATTATAAACATATGCTCCCCCTGAAACTGTGGCAATTGTTCACTGTCAGATCTGATCATTGCAAATATTAGTAAGAATCATCAAGTTACCATCATCAATTATATATACATCAAGTCATCAACAACTTATGAGGGCCAAGACCACTTCTACATATTATCAGCAAACTGTAATCATCATCAATCATAACAGAATAGATATTTGATAATTCACTGAACCATATCAGACCCCCTTTTCTGAGTCTGTCCCACTACTTTTTCCTCAAACCAACATATATGCGATTGTGCAGCTTCTAGCTCGCGTATATAAGCAACTCAGTATATAAGCAACTTGTCTTCATGTTAACTGCATATGAGATTTGGAACACTAAAGTTTCACACTTTCATCTCCCCCTAAGTCTATTATGTTTGTATATTATGCTATGCCACATCTTTCTGATTGTACTTCCTTCTTCTTCCATACCTTGGAGTGTGATGATGTTTTCTCCTTTTGGTATGTTGGTCGAAATTTAATCTTGCATTCTTTTTCTATGTGCCCAAACTTGTTACAAGCATAACATCTTATATGTTTCATGTTCCCTCTATAGCAGTCAATGGCTTTGTGACCAAACATATTGCAAGAAAAACAATATCCCTTAAAGCACTTGGAAGTTGATGATCTTTTTGTGTGATGGTTATTAGCTTGAACCATTCTACTTCTGCATCTGGCTACAACATGTCCAAAATTATGACATATAAAACATTTAACATTATTCATCAGACGAAATAATCGACTATCACTTCCATAGTTAGGAGTAAAAGATTTTCTTTGAAGACTTTCTTTCCTTGGTTTTTGATGGGGTTGACTTCTCATCTCCTTGTTGATAATTTCAGATTTTTCATTTGTAGGTTTTAACCTCGTACAAAAATTACCTACATACGAATTCTAAAACACAGAAAATAAACAATGCAAGAGCATAACACATAAAACACATATACACAAAGATTTTCCCCTGAATCCCAAAATCGGGACTACCAGCTTGATTTTTCATTATGTTCCTTTCAATGTTGCAATACATATTTATACATGCCGAAGCATCCAATACCATGGACCGAAAACCATCGTGTCCAAAACCATGGACTGAAAACCATCGCGTCCAAAACCATGTGTAAAAATCATGCACAAAACCATATATAGGTCCGCCCAACCTAACATATGGTCCAAAAACCAAAATTTTCCAGAGAGCTGCCCTGGTCCCCATAGAGGGGGGTTACCTGCACCCCTCAAACCCCTGTGACCCCCCTGCTATATAATCAGCGCAATGAAGGGGGGGCTCTGCCCCCCCTCTAACTTGCCGGTTAACTACATGGACTAGTCATGGAAAGAATATAACACAACCCAACATTCTCCCACTTTTTGTTTTCTTTCCACAGGGAGCCACAAGAGAGCTTTGTCATTTATCCAACCCTCCAACGCCCATTTTTTCTCTACACCAAGATAAATTCTCAAAGCTCACAGATTTTGTCAATGCATCTACATTATTCTTCAAAGTGTCCACCTTTACCAGCAACACCTTTTTGTCTTCTATCATATTCCTCACAAAGTGATACTGAACATCAATGTGCTTTGTCTTTAAATCATATGCAGGGTTATTTGCCAAGAAAATTGCACTTTGGCTATCACAGTCTATCCTTATAGCGCCCTATACTAACCCCATACTTGAACACAATCTCTGCAACCAAACTGCTTCCTTGCTTGCATGAGTGGCTGTCATGTATTCTGCCTCTGTAGTTGATAGTGCCACTACAGATTATTTCTTACTCATCCAACTGACTGCACCTCCAAACAAGTTAAACACATACCCACTTGTAGATCTTCTTTGATCCAAATCTCCACCCCAGTCTACATCAACAAAGCCACGAATATCCAAGACTCTGTACAACCCTAGTCTTCCTTGGTAGCACAAACCATAATCACTAGTGCCACGCAAATGCCTGAAAACTCACTTCACTGTTGTCTAGTGCTCCTTCCCTGGTTTTGACATAAACCTTCTCAGTACTCGCACTACATGTGCAATGTCTAGTTTACTACAAACCATTGCATACATCAAGCTACCGATTGCACTTGCATATGGAACACGGGACATGTCCTCTTCCTCTTCTTGTGTCTTGGGACACCATTCAGCAGATAATCTCACACCTACAGGAATAGGAACCTTCACCGGTTTATTATCCTGCATATTAAACCTTTGCAGTATTGTCTTGACATACTTCCTCTAGTTTAACCAGAGCTTCCTCTTTTCCCGGTATCTTTTAATTTCCATGCCCAAAATATAGTTTGCAGCACCAAGATATTTCATGTCAAATTTGGAGGAAAATTGGGTCTTCAAATCCTGGATAATTTCTTTGTCATTTCTAACCAACAACATATCATCCACATACAATACCAAATAAATAACACGGTCACCAATTAATTTAAAATACACACAGTGATCTGCTTTGCTTCTGGTGAAACCAAGTCCCCGTATAAATGTATCAAATTTATGATACCACATCCTTGGTGACCATTTTAACCCATACATAGACTTCTTTAACTTGCGTACCAGTTCTTTCTTACCCTTCACCACAAAGCCTTCATGTTGCTTCATGTAGATTTCCCCTTCCAGATCCCCGTGAAGAAATGTTGTCTTCACATCCATCTATTCTACCTTAAAATCAAAAGCAGCAGTAACAGATAAAAATAATATAATAGAAGTTACCTTGGCAACAGGAGAAAAAATATCACCAAAATCAATTCTCGGCACCTGGGAATAACCTTTTTCTACCAACCGAGCTTTTTATTTCTTCGCCTTTCCTTCTGCATTTTTCTTCTTCTTAAACACCCATTTTCTGCCAATGGGTTTCCTTCCAGCCGGCAACTCCACCAGATCCCAAGCCTCATTTTTGTGCAAAGATGCCATTTCATCAACCATGGCCTCTTTCCAGAGTTTTCCATCCTCTGAATCTAATGCTTCCTTCATAGTTCTAGGATCATTGTCAGTAATAGATAAAGAAAAATTTTAATAGAAAGCAGATGGAATATACCTTTCTGGCTGCCTTCTTTCTTGAACTGATCTTCTCACACCCAGAGTTTTTGGCTCTTCATCTTCCGATTCCTCCTCTGTTGTAGAGTCTGATTCTTCCTCCTTAAGCTCAAACTCTATCTTCTTAGGTTCCTTTGGTTGGACTTCATGTTTAATAACATCTTTTACTTCTCTGAACACCACATCTCAGTTGGACACAACCTTCCTTGCTACTGGGTTCCAAAGCTTATAAGCCTTTAAACCATCCTTATACCCAATAAAGATGCACTTTTTAGATTTACTATCCAACTTGGTTCATTTCTCCTTTGGAACATGTACATGTGCATCACATCCAAACACCCTCAGATGTGAAAGAGAGGGTTTCTGACCAGTCCATACCTCTTGTGGAGTCTTATCCTCCAACGCTAATGAAGGTGATTTGTTGACCAAGTAACATGATGTCTCCACCGCCTCTACCCATAATTCCTATCCTAACTCGGCACCACTAAGCATGCTTCTTGCCCTTTCCATCAACATCTTGTTCATTTTTTCTGCAACTCCAATTTGCTCAGGTGTGTATGGAGTAGTCTTCTACCATGCTATACCACACTTCTTATAGAATTCTTCAAATTCCTTACTGAAAAAATCTCCACCCTTATCTAACCTCAACACCTTTATCTTCTTCTCTGTCTGGTTTTCCACCATAGCCTTGAATTCTTTAAACCTGTCAAAGACTTCAGATTTTTTCTTAAGGAAATATATCCGTGTATTCCTTGAGAATTCATCTATAAATGTTACATAGTACATAGACTTACCCAGTGATGGAATCTTCACAGGTCCAAACACATCACTGTGCACAAGCTCTAATATTTGTTTCGCCCTTTTACCACCAGAGGGGAAACTCACCCGATTCTGCTTCCCATATACACAATTATCACAAAAATAAAAATCCAGAGAGCTATTACTCATACCTTCTACCATACCTTTACCATGAAGTATTCGAAGGCCCTTCTCTCCAATATTTCCAAGCCTTTGATGCCACAGCATGGTCTTCTCTCCAGAAACCACTAGATTTTCTGCTCCACTTTCAGTAACCACAGAACTGTTGCACCCATCAACAACAGTGCTACCTTGCATCTTGTACAGAGTTCCAATTTGAACTCCCCGCATCAATCTCAGTGCCCCCTGAACCGTATTGCAGGTATCCTTCTTGAACACTATTTTACACCTGCATCATCTAGCTTGCTTACATAAATCAGATTTCTGGCTAATGCAGGAATATGCAGAACACCCAGAAGTGTTCTAACCCTTCCACCTTACAACTTCAACTTTACTTTTCCGCAACCAATGATTCTAGCCTTCCTTTCATCCCATAAGAAGACATCACCACCATCATATTTCTCATACTTGCAGAACCACTCTCTATGGGGAGTGAAGTGAAAAGATGCACCTGAGTTAGTCAACCATGCCTTGTGACCTACATGTGTACTTGAAGAAGCCAAGTACATATCCCCACCTTCCTCTGAGGTGGTTTTCACTTCTGCAGAAGGAACATCATCAGATCCCTTTCCTTTATCATGAGCTTTAGATTTACAGTCCCTTTTGTAGTGCCCTTCCTTTCTGCATTTCCAATACACCACCTTTACAGGTTTTCCTGGAGATTTAGATCTCCCTCTAGATTTAGACTTCCCACTCGATGACTTATTTTTTGTTTATGTTCTGGGACCGTCCTCGTACAGACAAGGCATCACCATTCTGGCTCTCCATATTTTTCCGTCTCATCTCCTCCGTCAGTAAGGATGAGACTATTTCATCAAACTGTAAGGCAGTTGTATTGCTACCTATTGCAATAACCAGACTATCCCACGAATCTAGTAGAGAGCACAACAAACTGATGCACTTATCTTCATCTAAAATTTTAATATCAACAAGTAATAACTGACTTACCATAGTACTAAATGCGTTCATATGCTCTGTCACCCGAGTCTCCACGTTTCATCCTCAGGTTATAGAACTTTTTCTGCAAGAATAATTTATTCACCATAGAATTAGATTGGTACAAAGTCCCTAACTTGTCCCACAAAGCCTTCGTTGTAGCTTCCCTTGATACATTCAACAATACTGAATCTGAGACACACAATCATATTGTACTCTTTGCCTTCCGATCCAACTTCTTCAATTCTTCATCGGACACTCCCATTGGTTTAGTACCTGGATCTTGTTAGAGTTGGTCTTGTCAGTCCTCCATCAGAGATCAAAACTCTTTCTGCATTTCATTTTTAGGTGTCTCGCTCCATTCACTCAGCTGCATTCCGCTAGAGGCATGCCATAATCTGATGGAAGGGCTTAGTCTTTCATTTCCCTCATGTTTTGTACCTGCTGGCTTAAGTCTTTCATCAACAGTTTAAAGTCACTTACAGTCATATTTTAGTCTCTTGATCAGAAAAGGTCATTTCAGTCACTAGGTCTATGGTTTCACAAAGTGTGTCTTCAAGTCAGAATAATGCTAGAAGGCCAGAGGGAGGTTCAACAAATTTCATCTCTAGATTTTCACTCAAATTATGTTTCTGAGCAAAGAAAGATGAATTTGGAAAAACTAAGAGAGGCTTTTTTCCACAACAGGTAAAGGAAGAAAATCCTCCTTCACTTTTTACACAGGTGTCATGGTTTTGGAGAAATGTCAAAATTATAGTTGCCTTGGGAGAATTGATGCACCTCTGAAGTGACCTTGGGAAAATCAAGTTTTCTCCTAGCTTGGTTGGCCAAATGACTTTGCTGATGAGTCAAATGATAACTAGACACAAATAGCTTTCCAATGAGCTATCATGAGCTCAATTTGGAGTTGAGGAAGGCATTCAGAGGTTGACTGCAACAGCACTCTACCTTAAGGCAGCCTCATTTGGCACATTTTGACCAGTCTTGGGAGATTTGATTTTTGATAGGTCAAATCAACTCCAAATTGGAAAATTCCAGTTGGGTTGGAAAGTAAACTCAATGACCTTTCCAACGAGCTATCCTGAACCCAATTGGGACATCGGGAAGGCCTCCACAATTGGTCTTCAATAAGGCGCGGTGCACTCAGGGTCCGCACCTTTAACACACAAAAAGTGTAGTCAGGTCCGCAGGATCCATGACCATTAGGTGCGGGACCGTAGGTAATGTGAAGAAAAAGTGTGGACCTAGACATTTTTGTGCAAAACACAGGTTTTTTCTCCCATTGGCGCGGCGCTTAGGATTGGGAGCTCCAAATCACAAATGGTTTGCATTTTTGGATTCAGCATGAAAAACCATGACTGTTGGTGCATGGACAAGAAGTTTGGGGAAGTTTTGAGTCCCCAGGAGGTCAAAAACACTCAAAAAATGACCTCTCTGCCCCTATTTTGACACACAGGAAGCAGTCTTGGGAGAATGAAGATTTGGAGGGGCAAATGAGCACCAAATTCAGAAATTCCACTTGGGTTGGAAAGTAGACAGGCCAGGCTTTCTAACAAGCACACTTGGGAACAATTTGGACTCCTGCAGGTACCTCAAAATAGCCTCCAAAGTGGCACAGTGCGAATAGATTTGGGCGCGGCGCATATAGAGAAAAAGGCCAAAATCGCGCCCATTTCGCAAAATTTCGATTCGTGACTTTCTCCAAGTGGGCTCGCTCATTTACACTATATTTTTCTCAGCAACTAAGGCAATGTTTAAAAAGCATTTTCACTAAAGGTGGGCTTCTATCCAAGTGGCAAAGGAAGGCAAACAATCACCCAAGCCATTTGTCATGTTTGTAACGTTGCACCTGTAGCTAATGGCTGGCTTTCCACCTCCATTTTGTAATGATTCGAGTAACTCCCCAACCCTTGGGCGTTCTATCTCTTCATGGCACATTATATATATTGTATGCAAACTATTTGCAAAGGGTTGGTTGGCTTTTAATTTCTGGGAGACTGTGGGAGAGAAACTCAATTCTTCATTGTATATTTTGACAGAGGATTAATGAAAGGTAGTGGCTCTCTTTCATGAGATTCATGTGGTTATGAGTGTATCAAATGTGTCTCTTATGTTTCATATGTATTCCGTAATGTTTCACAGTTCATTTCATATTAATTTCCAGTGAAATTTTCTAAGTTAGATAAGGTAGAATTCATTTTTATTGCTCTGCCTATGGGAAAATTTCATGTTCGTGTTCTTCTTTTGTTGAAAAGGATTCATGTACTTATGTCCTTTTCACCCTCCTTAGCAATTCCTCCATTCCACATTATTTTGAAATAAATTGCTAGATTTTCCGCCTATCTTGCCTCATGAAGTAATCTGTGCCTTTGTATTAAATTCTCTGCTCATTACTATCCATTGGTCCCATACCATCCCAGAAACTCATTCATTCATAAAAAATTTCTTCTTGTATCCATATTTACTTACTAGCCTAAGATCAATATTTCATTGTTAGTCATCTCAGACCATTCCGTTTACTTATTCGCTGAGCGTGACTCGGAGAGAGCCCTCTCCTGTTCTGGTAGGGCTAGCTACCAGACTGAGCGTGGTTTGTGGTTACCCTGAATTTTGCCTTCCTTCAGCCTAAGGCGGATTTAGGTGCTAACATAGTGGCGACTCCATCGGAGATGAAAATGGTTTGCTTGAAGATTGTTTTGGCCCAATACATATCTCAAGTTTAGAGCTGATTATTGATGTTGAACAACGATCAGACATAAGAAGACGGCTGAAATCATTCACCTGGTGAGTCCTTTCACTGAAGAATCCAGCAACCGGTGCTTCATGGTGACTCCACTGCAGAGGGATTAGTATCTTTGAGATTTTTTTTAAAATGGAGCTGATTGCACGAAGATACGCTCCCATGAGCCGATATCACATTCCAGGCTTTCCATATAAGATTCCGAAAGTAGACTGGTCAAGGAATTTCCCTACGTTTAAAGATGATGGTAAGAAGGACGCTGCTTTACATCTAGTTCGATTTCACATGCATATTCGCAAGTTGAAGGTTGATTTTCCTGAAGATTGCTTAATGAAGATATTCCTGGCCACTCTAGAAGGTGAAGCCCAATCTTGGTATGAAAGTTTTCCACCTGCTTGTATTTACTATTTAAAGGATTTTCATACCATGTTCTTTGAGAAGTATGAAGACTCTTATCCAACATTAAATTTAGTTCATGACTGTTGCAAATACGCTGATGGTTTTATTGAAATCCTTGAAAAATATTATGAAGATGATAATTTCATGGATGAAGAGATCATGGAAGCCCTGTGTGAAAACCCATTTTAGCAGCATGAAGATGATCATGAAAATTTGCAGCAGAATCAAGATTGTAGTACGGTGGAAGATGAAGGAATTTTGCATCTTGACAGTCAACAGGAATTACATGGAATGGATAAGCAGTCTGAGGAAAATTTATACACTCCTCCACTTGAAAATATTGAAGAAAATCATTGTTCGTGCAAGAGAAAACGAAAAGCCATATATCCTTTGTCTGAAGATGAAATAGATCAACTCTTGAACAATCATGTTCCAGCTCAAGTTAACACAGATCTGCAGTGTGCACCCAGCAAGAAGGTGATGGTGGAAATTTTTCCTCTTCTGAAAAGGACGACAGTCCTGTGGGTCGCTTTATAGATCAGCAGGCTGAAGATTTCCATATGGATGGAAATGATGAACGAAGAAGTTTTGTTTCAGATCTGGTGGAAATAAAAGATGATATGCAAGAAAATGATGTTCCAATCTCAGATAATGGGGATGATAAATCAGATCAAGAAACAGATGGTGAGGAGGAAAAAGAGAGTTGCATGGTTGAGGCTGCCTCAAATGGAGAAAACAGAGGTACAGACCTAAGTGACCTTATCTCACCAGAACTAGACCTTCATGAGGAGGTAGCTCATTCCCTCTATGAACAACAAGATGAGATCTGCGGTCAAGTAAGTGAAAAGTTTTCTCTGGATGAATCTATGGTAGATGATAGAAATGTTAGTGTTGGGTTTCACAAAACATCTGAAGTTTCTTTTCTCATGATTGATGAATGTAATGAGAATCTGGCTGTCATATCATATGAAGGTGACCTACAATAT
The DNA here is from genome assembly GCA_031772625.1 of Pinus tabuliformis. Lineage (NCBI taxonomy): Eukaryota > Viridiplantae > Streptophyta > Pinopsida > Pinales > Pinaceae > Pinus > Pinus tabuliformis. Next base: position 85,891,521 of record CM062819.1, on the reverse strand, counting down.
AGTCAGACTACCGAAGATCAAACCATTCAGGATGCCATTTCAGATTCTTCTTCCTATGTTTCATGTTTTGAAATGTTCTTTGAAGAGAACATCTGCTCATCCACTTGTTCAGAATTTTTTGAGGACCAGGACCATACTTTTTCTGAAGTACATTATGAAGGAAGATTAGAATCAAGAGAAAAAAATACCTTGTTTTTTCAGCAAGAGGTCAATCTTCATGTTTTTCAAGATCCAATGGCATATTTGTTGCAGTCAGCAGTGAAGGTGATTATTGTAGTATTCAGTGATGAAGGAGATCATGGTCAATTATGTTGTTGGATGCCCAGTTACCAGTATCTGTTATTGACCAGAAGATCTGATCAGGAGAATCAATCAAGGAGGCATCTACTTGATTGGTTACATTGGAAGACACACTACACATGATTTTACATATTGCATTAGTACGCAAGTGGCTGTCATCATGATTTGAAACCCTTGAATCTTGATGGACTGCTACCATTGAAACAAGTTTTGTAAGTTCTTGTTTTAGTTAAGTCAGTCATGAGTCATTTCCTTTTGCATTGAGTCAGTTTTTTCAGTCATGTTGGTTCCATAATTAAGTCGGTCTGACTCAGGTTTCAGTCAATAAATGAGTCAAAGTCTTGTGTTGTTTGTCAAAATAATGACTCCATAATCCAATGGACGAAGGCACTGTCTGCTCTCCCAAAGATCTGTCGTTCCTGGCACCTCCAAGGAGCTACCATCCCCCATTGGAGCCAATGTTAGAGTCGGTCATGTCAGTCCTCCGTCAGAGATCAAAACTCTTTCTGCATTTCATTTTTAGGTGTCTCACTCCATTCACTCAGCTACATTCCGCTAGAGGCATTCCATAATCTGACGGAAGGGCTTAGTCTTTCATTTCCCTCATTTTTTGTACTTGCTGGCTTAAGTCTTTCATCAACAGTTTAAAGTCACTTACAGTCATGTTTTAGTCTCTTGATCAGCAAAGGTAATTTTAGTCACTAGGTCTAGGGTTTCACAAAGTGTGTCTTTAAGTCAGAATAATGCCAGAAGGCCAGAGGGAGGTTCAACAAGTTTCATCTCCATATTTTCACTCAAATGATGTTTCTGAGCAAAGAAAGATGAATTTGGAAAAACTGAGAGAGGTTTTTGTCCAACACAGGCAAAGGAAGAAAAACCTCCTTCACTTTTTACACAGGTGTCATGGTTTTGGAGAAATTTCAAAAATATAGTTGCCTCAGGAGAATTGATGCACCTCTGAAGTGACCTTGGGAAAATCAAGTTTTCTCCTAGCTTTGTTGGCCAAATGACTTTATTGAGTCAAATGATAACTAGACACAAAGATATTTCCAATGAGCTATCATGAGCTCAATTTGGAGTTGAGGAAGGCATTCAAAGGTTGACTGCAACAGCACTTTGCCTTGAGGCAGCCTCATTTGGCACATTTTGACCAGTCTTGGGAGATTTGATTTTTGACAGGTCAAATCAACTCCAAATTGAAAAATCCTAGTGGGGTTGGAAAGTAGACTCAAAGACCTTTCCAACCAGATACCCTGCACCCAATTTGGACATCGGGAAGGCCTCCAAAATTTGTCTGCAAGAAGGCACAGTGCACTCAGGGTCCACACCTTTAACACACAAAAAGTGCGGTTAGGTCCGTAGGATCCATGACCATTAGGTGCGGGACCGCAGGTAATGTGAAGAAAATGTCCGAACCTAGACATTTTTGTGCAAAACATAGGTTTTTTCTCCCTGTGCGTCGCGCCAGTAGGATTGGGAGCTCCAAATCACAAATGGTTTGCATTTTTGGATTCAGCATGAAAAATCATGACTGTTGGTGCATGGACAAGAAGTTTGGGAAAGTTTTGAGTCCTCAGGAGGTCAAAAACACTCAAAAAATGACCTCTCTGCCCCTATTTTGACACACAGGAATCAGCCTTGGGAGAATGAATATTTGGAGGAGCAAATGAGCACCAAATTCAGAAATTCCACTTGGGTTGGAAAGTAGACAGGCCAAGCTTTCCAACAAGCACACTTGGGCACAATTTGAACTCCTGCAGGTACCTCAAAATCACCTCCAAATTGGCGCGACACATATAGATTTGGGCGCGGCGCATATAGAGAAAAAGGCCAAAATCGCGCCCGTTTCGCAAAATTTCGATTCACAACTTTCTCCAAGTGGGCCCGCTCATTTACAAAATATTTTTCTCAGCAACTAGGGCAATGTTTAAAAAGCATTTTCACTAAAGGTGGGCTTCTATCCAAGTGGAAAAGGAAGGCAAACAGTCACCCAAGCCATTTGTCATGTTTGTAACGCTGCACCTGTAGCTAATGGTTGGCTTTCCACCTCCATTTTGTAATGATTCGAGTAACTCCCCAACCCTTGAGCATTCTATCTCTTCATGGCACATTCTATATATTGTATGCAAACTATTTGCAAAGTGTTGGTTAGCTTGTAATTTCTGGGAAACTGTGGGAGAGAAACTCAGTTCTTCATTGTATATTTTGACAGAGGATTAATGAAAGGCAGCGGCTCTGTTTCATGAGATTCATGTGGTTGTGAGTGTAGCAAATGTGTCTCTTATGTTTCATATGTATTCCGTAATGTTTCACAGTTCATTTCATATTCATTTCGAGTGAAATTTTCTAAGTTAGATAAGGTAGAATTCATTTTTATTGCTCTGCCTGTGGGAAAATTTCATGTTCAGTTTTCTTCTTCTGTTGAAAAGGATTCATGCACTTATGCCCTTTTCACCCTCCTAAGCAATTCCTCCATTCTGCATTATTTCAAACTAAATTTCTAGACTTTCCGCCTATCTTGCCTCACAAAGTAATCTGTGCCTTCGTATTAAATTCTCTACTCATTGTTTCCCGTTGGTCCCATACCATCCCAAAAACTCAGTCATTCATAAAAAATTGCTTCTTGTATCCATATTTACTTACTAGCCTAAGATCAATATTTCACTATTAGTCATCTCATACCATTCCTTTTACTTATTCGCTGAGCATGACTCGGAAAGAACCCTCTCTTGTTCTGGTAGGGCTAGCTACCAGACTGAGTGTGGTTTGTGGTTACCCTAAATTTTTCCTTCCTTCAGCCTAAGGCAGAATTAGGTGCTAACAGATCTATCGCAATCCACTAATATTTATCCAACAACAAATCCTCCATCTTTAGTTTCCACAACTCAAAACTCTGACCATTAAATTTCTCGATCTCTATCTTTCCACTGCTCGCCATCTTCTTTCAAAACCAGAATTGATCTCACAGATCTCCCACTGAACAGGGTCTACCACAAACCCGAGCAAAACCCCTCAGCAACAAAGGCATCCCCTTGAAGCCAAAACAACTCTAATACCAAATGTAGGTTTTAACCCCGTATAGAAATTACCTGCATACGAATTCTAAAACACAGAAAATAAACAATGCGAGAGCATAACACATAAAACACATATACACAGAGATTTTCCCTTGGATCCCAAAACCAGGACTACCTTCTTGATTTTTCATTATGTTACTTTCAATGTTACAATACATATTTATACATGCCGGAGCATCCAATACCATGGACCAAAAACCATCGCGTCCAAAACCATGTGCGAAAATCATGTAGAAAACCATAAATAGGTCCATTCAACCTAACATAGGGTCCAAAAACCAAAATATTCTGAGGCACTACCCTGGACCCTATAGAGGGGGGTTACCTGCACCCCTCAAACCCCCTGTGACCCCCCCACTATGCAGTCGGTGCAACGAAGGAGGGGCTCTGCCCCGCCCCCCGCCCCCCACCCAATCCCCCGGTTAACTTCATGGGCTAGTTGTGGAAAGAATATAACACAACCCAACAGCATTAGAGTTCCTTGCCTCATCTTGTGAGCTAGATTCACCTTCAACAATTTCATGAAAACCAAGACTAGTTTTGATGGTAAGAGACCTTTGACTACTAAGAATATTATCCAAAATCTTAGTACTATCTTGAAATCGTAATAGTTTATCCTTTTCTTCTAATTACCTTTTAAGATATTTACCTCAACCTAATAATGCTCTTCCTTTTTCAGATATTGCTTCTTCGTGATTTCTTTAGCCTTTGTTCCTTCTTCCACTTATTGCCTTAATTTGAGAATCTCATTTTCTTGTTCTTCATCTGTTTGAGGTAGTTCTTCATTATGCTTATTTGAATTGTCAAGATCTTCTTTTTGAGAGATGATCTTAGCTTCAATACTTTCATATTAACTAGATCTATCTTTAAGTCTCTTGATTGTTGTACTCTTTTCATTTACTTCATTTCTTAATGATGTCACTTCATTTTGTAGCTTTCGACATTGATCTTCCTTTTCCTTGTACTACTCCCTTACTTTCTTTCCTTCCTTCAACTGAGCCTTTAAAATGGTGAATTATTCTCTGAAGGCACACTCCCTTTTGTTAAATTAATCTTGTTGATCTTTGATTTTATCTTCCAGTATTTTAATTTCTACCTCAATGTTTCTTTCACGATCACTTTCAATATCTTCAACATTGCATGAACACAGAAAAGTATCACTAGAAGACCAAAAATTGTGCTTGATACTTCTTTTGCTTGTTCATCTTCAATCTGAGGTGATTCAGAATCTAAATACTTTCTTCCACCTAACAACCCATTGTCTCTTCTATTGTCACTACTCCTTTGAGTTGTCTTCTTCTTCTGAGGTGCTTTCTTCTTTAGCTTCTTTCCCATTGTTTCTATAGATCTGCTTCAAGCAATCAATCTTCTGCCAAAGGACCTGCTCTGATACCAATTGTGGGGAATAATATTGAGATGGAGGGGTGAATCAGTATTATCAATTCAATAACTTTTTCTTTTCATACTCACATTTATATACACTACTTCAGTGAAGGTAACTCGCGTGTACATGAAATTATCTTTAAAGCAACCAACATCTATACAACAAACTTATGATTCAGTTAATTCATCATATGTTGATCTTTAACCAGTGAACCAATACTTCATTAACCATATAAACAGTAACCATGTGCACTAATAACAGAATAAACCATCACACGTAAGCAACACACTTGAACACCAAGATTTAAGGTGGAAACCCAATCCGGGACAAAAACTACCACTATTGTCTTCTTTTAATATAATAAAAACTTGTTTACAATCTTGTATTGGTGCAGACTCATACTAGTACGCAAGCACCCACTTGTAGAAGGCTACAACCTTCTTTCGTTTTCCATCTACTACTGGAAGGCAGCTACAAACCCCTAGATCTTGTACTAGCTGATCCATTTACTAGTACGTAGGCGCTAGCCTACAGAAGGCTCCAACCTTCACTCGTTTTCCAGCTGCTACTAGAAGGGAGCTCCAACCCCCTGGCTCTTGTACTACCTGATCCATTTACTAGTACGGAGGAACCGGCCTATAGAAGGCTCCAACCTTCACTTGTTTTCCAGCTACTACTAGAAGGGAGCTCCACCCCCCTAGCTCTCCAACCCCCTAACTCTTGTACTGGCCAATATGTTTACCAATACATAGGAACCATCCTACAGAAGGCTACGACCTTCTCTCTTCCTCCATGGACCACATTTCATTAATTTTCAGAGTGGATACTCCTAGAACACAACACCACAATCTGAAGGCCACGTTTCATCAAATTTTCATACTAGACCCATCAACAACATTGAAGCTCAAAATAAATCACCACTGAAATACAATCAATCACTAAAAACCCATCATCACTGGAGCAAATCACAATCAATAAATTTGAACATTCAAAACACTGTCACCAGAACACAAAGCAGAACCCAGAACTCGACATCAACAACTAGAACCAACTGCAACTGTAAACATCATATTTCATAATGTATACGCTACTTTGATGTGCTGAACCAGTGTGTCTACGCACTTTTAACAAAGTGAACCAACATATAGATCTGAAAATACTAACTTAAAACTTCACGACTGTTCCAGACTTCAATCATACACATATCATAACATTTGCTGAATAAGACATGCATTAGTACAAATCTAACCCAATCAACATCAGATCATGCAATGAATAGTCATTTCAGATCTTATGATCCTAATCTAACATTGTATCCAAGGTGCACAAAATATTTCAAATCATCTCATAATCATAGCCCCTGCAACATAACATATACTTTAGATAGAAATATTCCTTAGAAACCCATTAACTTGCACACTCTGGCCCAAGGAAAATTTTAAGGATGGAAAAATTTCTTGAAGTTTAAAAACATTGGCGAATCTCACTAATCCCTAATATGCAAACTATAAAATGTTTATTGATATATTTGTAAAATTATTCAAATTTATAATGATTTTATATATAGCCTCTATACAATGTTGGCGATTTTTAAGGTAAAATAATTTTATATTCTAAAATTTGGGCGAATCGTCTTTTATAAAATTGGAAATTGGCGAATCTCTTTTGTGGAAAAATCATGGAAAATTAGCCCACTGGGCGAACATTAGCCCCTAAAATTTTCCATGCTCTGGCCTAATGATCTTCTCCTCCTTATATAGTTTTTGGAATTTCTCAATACCTCGGAGAAAAACCACTTAGGACCCGTGGTATTCTTGGGCGGGATCAAATAGTCATTACTCCGCTCAATATAGTGGGCTAATACCATGGTATTGACCCCTAGTATTCTTTGCTCTTGCATTTCCTTGCTTTTCCAACCTGTACGTGCTCTTCCTCTTGTGAGAGCTCATGTATACGTATATGCTCTTTTTCTTCTACACTCCCACATGTATATGCTACTTGGACAAAGTGAACCAGCGTATACGTCTCTTTCTTAAATCTCTGGAGTCTGATTTGTAATCCTTGTTGGGAATCTATTGCACTATGAATTTTCATCTATGTGAGTTTCCATCAAGGACAACACCTATATCATAATGCCAACACATATTTGGTGAGTCTATCCACTATGACAAATATCTTGTCCTTACCATCAGACATAGGAAGTCCTTCAATGAAATCCATCGAGATTTCCTCACATTTTTATTTGGAATGTGTAACGGGTGTAGTAAACTAGGAGTTGGAATATTTTCACTGTTATTTCTCTGACAAACATCATATTCAGCGACATACTTTTGGATTCCCTTTCTCATACCTTTCCAGTAAAATGATTGTCGAATGTTGTAGTAAGTTTTGAAGAATCTAACATGCCCAGCTGTAGGAGAACTGTGAGATTCCTTTAGAATTTTCATTCTAAATTTGGATGATGTGATTAGGTAAATTCTACCTTTGTACCATAATATGTCATTTTTCCATTCAAAATTGCCATATTGACTGGTATTTTCAATCACAGAACCACAGTCCAATTCTTTGGCATACTTTGCTCCTATTTCATCTAACCAGTCAAGAACTACCAAGGTAGTGCATGTTGTGTTGTCATCGTCCTTCCGTGAGAGTGCATCAGCTACGACATTTTCCTTTCCCTTTTTGTGCATCATTTTTAGGTCGAATGCTGAAAGTTTCTCCATCCACTTTTGTTGTTCTATTGGTAATGCTTTTTGTTGAAGTAGGAATTGAAGACTATTGTGATCGGTTCGAATCGAGAACTTGATTACGAGAAGGTACCGTCACTATTTAGTTAAATCATGTATGATGGAAAGCATCTTCATTTGGTAAGTTGATTTCAAGCTTTCTTGTTTGTTAGGCTTCCTTCTTTCGAAGGCTATAGGGTGGTTGTCTTGCATTAATACTGCTCCAATTGAACCCTGAAGCATCACATTTGATTATGAATGGTTTGGAGAAGTCTAGAGTTACTAGTACCAGTGTGGTTGACATCACTTCTTTTAGATTCTCAAAGAATTCATCTACCTAGTTATTCCATTGAAAATTTTTCTTTTTTAACAAGTTTGTCAAGGGCACCATCAAATATGCATATTTTTTTATGAACCTTTTGTAATACCCAGTTAAACCTAGAAATCCTCTCAGTTTTGCTATGTTCTTGTGTTTGGGCCATTCTTTAATTGCTTTTATTTTTTTGGGGTCCACTTTGACTCCTTCCTTGGATATGATGTGACCCAAGTATTCACTTTCCCTTTGCCCAAAGGTACATTTTGATAACTTAGCATAAAATTGATTCTTCTATAATACGGAAAGTACTTCCTCTAGATACTTGAGGTGCTCCTTCCATGTTTTACTGTAAACCAGGATACCATCGAAGAAGACTAATATAATTTTTTGCAAGTATGGATGGAAGAGCTCATTCATGGTTTCCTAGAAGTTGGTTGATGCATTTGTTAAACCAAATGGCATTACCTTAAACTCGTAGTGCCCTTCATGAGTTTTGAATGCAGTCTTTTCGACTTCTTCTAATCTCACTTGAATTTGATAGTAGCCCAATCTCAAATATAATTTTCAGAAATATTTTGCGCCATGGAGTTTGTCTAACATCTCATCAATGAATGGAATAGAAAATTTTTGTTTAATAGTAATTTTGTTTAATCCTCTGAAATTTATACACACCTAGAAAGATCGAAATTTCTTCTTGACTAATACTACTGATGCAGCGCATGGACTTCTACTTTTCGTAATGACTCCATGCTTTAACAGACCTTGTATCAGTCATTCTATTTCTGTTTTATGATGATCGGGGTAGCAATATGGCTTTACATTTACTGGTGTTGAATCTGGTTTTACTTCAATGATATGTTCAATTTTCATTTCAGGGGGTAATTTCATCGAAAAATCTTGAAAAACCTTGTCATATTTTTGAATTAGGGATGAAACTTCAGACTGTTGGTGAACCCCTTCCATCGATAATAACTCTAACTATTGACATTTTGCAACAAATACTGGGGCTCCCTTGCGAATAAGCTTCTTCATTTGCTAAGAAAAAATGACTTAGGTAGGTGGGGCTTGGAATCTAAACAACTTATACTTCCTTCCATCCATTTTGAACTTAATGAATTGTTTTTGGTGATTTTTAAATATGCCCCTAGCGTTGGCATTATAATACAGGTGTTGTCCTTGATGGTAACTCACTCAGATGACAGACCATAGTGTAGCAGGTCAATAGAAAAGAATTAATGATCAGAGAGAGGTATATGTAGGTTCATCTTGACAAAGAAGTGTACACACACAGGTTAACAGACCAAAAGGAGCGTATAACATACACACGCACTTTCACAGAAAGAAAAGCACGTATATCATGGAAAACTAAGATTTGGTCCAAGGTATTTGGTCCATGGTATTTTGATCCATGGTCTTGGTCCAAAGTATCTGGTCCGAGGTATTGACCCTAGGTATTTGGTCCAAGGTATTGGACCTAAGTAGTTTTGGTCCATGGCATTGAGAAAGGCCTAAAACTATAAAAGGAGGAGAAGATGATTAGGCCAAGTGTGCAAGTATTGAATATCTGATGAAGTGTGAGATCCAGTATGTAGGTTATGGGTTTTTTATGCTTTGCTTGATCTGAATCAAGGATGCACCTATTATGATGGATGATGGATCGGGAGCTTAAGGCTTGGAATGTATTATCATTATGTGGTTTGATCATTGATAGACTAGATCTGAATACTGACGCATGTTTTATTATGGAAATGTTATGATTTGGGTATGACTAAATTCTAAAATAGTTGTGAAGTCTTTAAGTTAGTATTTGCAGATCTGTACACGGGTTCGCTTTGATAAAAGCACGTATACACGCTGGTTCAGTTCATCAAAGTAGTGTATATATTATGAAATACGGTATCTGAATTTGTAGTTGGTTCTAGTGGTTGTTGTAGAGTTCTGGGGTCTGCTCTGTGTTCTGGTGACTGTGTTTTGATGATAGACCTTCACTGATTCAGTTGTGGGTGATTCAGAGGTTAATGATTGATTTTTATTGATTGGTTCATGCAGATGTATTTGATGGTTGTATTACAGTGGTGATTGATTTTGAGCTTTAATGTTGTTGATGGGTCCAGTATGAAAATTGGATGAAACGTGGCCTTCATATTATGGTGTTGTGTTCCAGGAATATCCAGTCTGAAAATTCATGAAACGTGGTCCCTGGAGGAAGAGTGAAGGTTGGAGCCTTCATTAGGCTGGTGCCTATGTGCTGGTAAACATATCGGCCAGTACAAGAGCCAGGGGGTTGGAGCTCCCTTCCAGTAGCAGCTGGAAAACGAGAGAGAGTTGTAGCCTTCTGTAGGTCGGCGCCTACATACTAGTAAATATATCGGCTAGTACAAGAACCAGGGGGTTGTAGCTCCCTTCTAGTAGAAGCTGGAGAATGAGAGAAGGTTTTAGCCTTCTGCAGGTGGGTGCCTATATACTGGTATGAGTCTGTGCTAGTACAAGATTGTAAACAGGGTTTTTTTATATTAAAAGAAGACAGCAACAGGTGGTTTTGGTCCCGCATTGGGTTTCCACCTTAAATCTTGGTGTTCATGTGTGTTTCTTATGTGTGATGGTCTGTTCTGTTTTTACTGCACCTAGTTATTGTTTAGATGGTTAATGAAGTTTTGATGCACTGATTAAAGATTAACATATGATGAATTAACTGAATCATAAGTTTGCTGGATATACGCTAGTTGCCTTAAACACAATTGCGTGTACACATGAGTTCCATTAACTGAAGTAGCGTATATAAATATGATTATGGAAATGAAAATTGATTGACTTTCTAATACTGATTCACCCCCCCCTCTCAGTATTATTTCCAATAATTGGGATCAGAGCAAGTCCTTCAGAAGAAGCTTGATCGCTTGAAGGGAGATCCATCAAAATGAATAATCAAGAGATAATGGGATCCATCAGACCACCAATATTCGATGGGATCAATTTTGTTTACTAGAAAATAAGAACTACAGCTTATCTACAATCGCTTGGAACGTATGTTTGGGAAATTGTGGAAAAGGGATATACATTTCCAACAACAATTCCTACAGATACGGCAAGGAAAAAGGATTATGAAACCAATGCCAAAGCTGTCACTATTTTATTAGGAAGTTTGTCAAAATCAGAGTTTGTCAAGGTAATGCAGCTCAAATTAGCCAAAGAGATATGGGACAAAATCGTTCTGAGCTACAAAGGAGACTCTTAGGTAAAACATGCTAAGCTTCAAACTCTCAGAATTCAGTATGAAACTCTTAAGATGCATAGTGATGAAATCATAGCTAGTTACTTCTTATGTATAGATGAGGTTGTCAATTGTATGAAGAATCTGGGTGAAGAAATTAAGGAAGTTCTCTTAGTTGAGAAAGTTTTGAGATCCTTGTCTGCTAAATTTGAACCCAAAGTCTCTTCCATAGAAGAAAAACAAGATCCGCAGAATATCACTATGACACAGCTTCATGGAATCTTAACTGCCTTTGAGATGAGAAAATGAGGACCATCGGATATGAGAGAAGCTGCATTTAAAGCATCAGCAAAGGGAAAAGAAAAACTCTATGAATCAGGACACATTTTAGAAGAAGAATATGAGGTAAATTTTGTCAAGAAGCTTCAACGGGGTTCTGGAAGGATTAAAGGTAAGCTACCTTTCAAATGTTTTTCTTGTTGAAGAGTTGGTCATTACGCTGCTAGATGCCCTCATAACAAAGGAAAGATGTCTGAAGAAGGTAATAGAAGTTATTATACTCATGATGATAGTGATGGCTTGTCCAATAGTGATGAACACAATCAAGAAATTAAACTACTCATGGCATATGAAAATAATGGCTCAGAAAAGGAAGATTTCCTTAAAGAAATTAGTCAACTTAAAATAAGTTTGGCATAAAAGGATACAGTCATAAACACAGTGACACATCAACTCACTGAAAAGGAAAAACACAGTGAAGTGTTAGAATGTGAGGTAGTAAGTCTAAGAAAAGAACTTGAAAAGACAAAGACTCTGAATCTTAGATTTTCTAAAGGATCAGAAGTGTTATATGAAATCCTCAAAGTTCAACGTTCACCCATTATAAAGACTAGTCTTGGTTTTCATGAAGGTGGATCTAGTTCGCAAGGTAAGGTAAGAAACTCCAGTGAAAAATTTGAGATGCTCAACAAGGAAATAGAAAGCCAACCCCATCAACAACCAAGGAAAGAAATTCTTCAAAGAAAATCTTTTACTCCTAACTGTAGAAGTAATAATCGGTTATTTCCTTCAAAGAAAGATGTTGAATGTTTTATATGTGATAATTTTGGACATGTTGCAGCCAAATGCAGAAGTAGAATGGTTCAAGACCATCACACAGAAAAATCATCACGTTATAGGTACTTTAAGGGATATTGTTTTGCTTGCAATATGTTTGGTCACAAAGCTATTGATTGCAATAAAAGGAATATGAAACATATAAGATGTTATGCGTGTAACAAGTTTGGACATAAAGTAAAGGAATGTAGGAGCAAAATTCGAACACCAAATCAAAAGCAGCATACATCATCACAATCCAAGGTATTGAAGAAGACAGAATTATTGTCAGAAAGATGTTACATAGCTTAGTTTGTAGACATAACAGACCCAAGGGAATCTGAAAGTGTAAAACTTCAATATTCCAATTTGCATACGCACCTATTATGAAGAGAAGTCACGTATATATGCGAGTTAGATGTTGCACAGTTGCGTATATGGTGTTGTGAGGAAAAAGCAGTGAGACAGAATAAGGAAAAGGAGTCTAATATGGCTCAGTCACTTATCTGCTCTGTTTGATGATGGTATGACACAGGTTCAGGGGGAGCATATGCTTCTAATAATGCACTGTTGGCATTATCTTAGAAGATCTTGGTACAGATCCACATAATTGTCTTGATTTAGGTGGCCCTTTTGATGATGGAAATATACAAGTTGTTGATGTTGCTGATAGATGCTTATGGTGCAGATAATATATGGTGTATGAGATTTGATGACTATCATGGTCTTGTTTAGGTCTTTGGTCTAAATTCATGTATATCTTTTAAAGAACCATGATTCATATGATGTAATTTGTAACCCCACTTTGCATGGGAAGGATGATGTAATAATTTCTATTTCGGTCATGTATAAACATTTGGTATATCCCCACTTGGTTGGGTGGATGAGTCAAAAATGGTGTATCCCCACTTGGTTGGGAGATTGATGTATGTATGAGTCATTGGTGATAGGAAGGTCATACTCACTTAGTTGAGTTGTAGAGTCATGTTATTCTTTTGAAAAATATTTTTGCAAACTCTGCATGTGCTCAAGGGGAGCAAGGATAGTTTAGTACATCTTAGCATGTACAAAGGGGGAGTTCAATCAGAGAATTCAACATGTTCTCAAGGGGAGCGTGGATGGATTGGTACATCTTAGCATGTACAAAGGGGGAGCTCAATCAAATATTTCAGCATGTACTTAGGGGGAGTATGGACAGCACAATGTATATCAAGGGAGAGAATATCTTGGTCTGCCTTTTGCCCTTGATGTAAAAGGGGGAGAGTGACTTGGTGTTGTCGTTTCCATCAAGTCCAAAGGGGGAGATTATTGGCATTATGATACAGGTGTTGTCCTTGATGGCAACTCACTCAGATGACATATCATAGTGCAGGTCAATAGCAAATAATTAATGATCAAAGAGAGGTATACGCAGGTTCACCTTGATAAAGAAGCATATACACGCGGCTTAACAGACCAAAAGGAGCGTATAATGTACATACGCACTTTCACAGAAAGAAAAGCGTGTATATCTTGGAAAACTAAGTTTTGGCCCATGGTATTTTGATCCATGGTATTGGTCCAAGGTATCTGGTCCGAGGTATTGACCCTAGGTATTTGGTCCAAGGTATTGGTCCTAAGTGGTTTTGGTCCATGGTATTGAGAAAGGCCTAAAACTATAAAAGGAGGAGATCATTAGGCCAGGTGTGCAAGTATTGAATATTTGATGAAGTGTGAGATCCAGTATGCAGGGTATGGGTTTGTGATGCTTTGCTTGATCTGAACCAAGGATGCACCTATGATGATGGATGATGGATCGAGATCTTAAGGCTTGGAATGTATTATCATTATGTGGTTTGATCATTGATAGACTAGATCTGAATACTGATGCATGTTTTATTCTGCAAATGTTGTGATCTGGGTATGACTGAATTTTGAAATAACTGTGAAGTGTTTAAGTTAGTATTTTCATATCTATACGCGGGTTAACTTTGATAAAAGCGCATATACACGTTGGTTCGGTTCTTAATAGTATCGTATATATTATGAAATATGATATATGAATTTGTAGTTGGTTCTAGTGGTTGTTGTAGAGTTCTGGGGTCTGCACTGTGTTCTAGTGACTGTGTTTTGATGGCATGCCTTTAGTGATTCAATTGTGGGTGATTTAGAGATTAATGATTGAGTTTCATTGATTGGTTGATGCAGATGTATTTGATGGTTGTATTACAGTGGTGATTGATTTTGAGCTTCAATGTTGTTGATGGGTCCAGTATGAAAATTGGATGAAACGTGGCCTTCATATTATGGTGTTGTGTTCCAGGAGTATCCAGTCTGAAAATTTATGAAACATGGTCCCTGGAGGAAGAGTGAAGGTTGGAGCCTTCAGTAGGCCGGTGCCTACATACTGGTAAACATATCAGCTAGTACAAGAGCCAAGGGGTTGGAGCTCCCTTCCAGTAGCAGCTGGAAAACGAGAGAGGGTTGTAGCCTTCTGTAGGTCGGCGCCTATGTACTAGTAAATATATCGGCTAGTACAAGAGCCAGGGGGTTGTAGCTCCCTTCCAGTAGAAGCTGGAGAACGAGAGAAGGTTGTAGCCTTCTACAGGTGGGTGCCTGCGTACTGGTATGAGTTTGCACTAGTACAAGATTGTAAACAGGTTTTTCTTATATTAAAAGAAGACAGCAGCAGGTGGTTTTTGTCCCGCATTGGGTTTCCACCTTAAATATTGGTGTTCATGTGTGTTTCTTATGTGTGATGGTCTGTTATGTTTTTACTGCACCTGGTTACTGTTTATATGGTTAATGAAGTTCTGATGCACTGATTAAAGATCAACATATGATGAATTAACTGAATCATAATTTTGCTGGATATACGCTAGTTTCCTTAAACATAGTTGTGCGTACACGTGAGTTCCATTAACTGATGTAGCGTATATAAATCTGATTATGGAAATGAAAAGTTATTGACTTGCTAATACTGATTCACTCCCCCCCCGAGTATTATTTCCAACACCTAGTGTTTGCAACCATTGTACTCCTAAGACAATGTATACTCCTCATAAAGCACCCGTATAAAAACTAGACTCCATTTCAGTTGCATTTTAACTTTATAGCACTTCCCTACTCCATCTATTCATTTTCCATCTACCACCATAACTTTTAAATCTGCTACGAGATAGGAAAAAAAAATTAGTGTTTTTGCGACATTGACATCTATAAAGTCGTGTGTACTTCCTGAATCTATTAACACAATGACATTCTGCTTCTTAATATGTCCCTTAAGTTTTAATGTTTGTGGTTGAACTATCCCTGTCATAGCTTCCATAGAAATTCTTGGCATTTCTTCTTCTAGATCTACATTAGGAGACTCATTTTCTTCATTGTTTTCTTCGTCAGAGATATTCTTTGAAGATTCTTCTTCTTATTCTATTTCGTAGTTGTAAATTTTTTGCATAGTGCACCTGTTCCCTGGGGAATATTTATCTCCACATGTCCAACATTTGTCATCCCTTTTTCTTTCGAAATTTGATTGTTTTTTTCCTCCATTGTACATTGGTAGTGGAACGTATTTACCAGTGTTTTCTTAAGGAAACTTACTTGACTTCCCTTTTGAGTAGTTGTTTGATTTTTCATTACTGACATATGGCATTTTTTATGTAGCTTATATTTTCACTCAATAATTATTATTGCATGTCTAGCTTCTTTAATGGTTTTGGGTTTATGTAGTTTTAATTATTCCCGGATATATTCTTTGAGGCCACATCGATACATTTTTAGCATTTCTTTGTCTGAGAATCCCCTTTTCCTTAAAGCTAATAATTCCCACTCGTGGGTGTATTCGCTTACTGATCCTTTTTATTTGAGGTGAACGAATTTTTCGTAAACATAATCTTCTTCTTCGTCATGGAACCTTTTGAGCAAGGAAGTTTTTAAATTTTCCCAGTTGAACAAATGAGTTGCACATTTTTTAGACCACCATAGGAACCAATCATATGCTTCAGCGTCTAGGTTGTTTGATGCGGTCATGATTTTTTCTTGTTCACCTATTGGCGGCTTTACTCCGAAAATAGAATCCATTTAATTTACCCATACAATGACACTCTTATGGTCCTTACCATCGTACTTAGGTAATTCTATTTTAATTTTAAGGCACTTTGTTTTTGGAAACTTTATATAGTATTGACTTCCTTCGAACTGTATATGCGATATTCATGGTTTTTCATACATTGATGAAAATTCATGACTTGGACAAATTTTGCCTTCCAGATGTTGGAAATAATACTGAGGGGGGAATCAGTATTATCAAATCAAACACTTTTTCATTTCCATACTCAGATTCATATACGCTACTTCAGTGAAGGGAACCTGCGTGTACACACAACTGTGTCTAATGTAACTAGTGTATATCCAATAAACTTATGATTCAGTTAATCCATTAAATGTTGATCTTTAGTTAGTTCATCAGAACTTTTATTAACCATATGAACAATAAATAGGTGCAGTAAAATAGAACAGATCATCACACACAAGAAGCACACATGAACACCATGATGTAAGGTGGAAACCCAATGTGGGTGAAAACCACCTGCTGCAAGTCGTCTCTATCTTCTTTTAATAAGAAACTTCTTTTTACAATATTTCTGTACTGGTGCAGTCTTATACCAGTACACAGGCTTCTACCTGCAACCTTCTCTCATTCTCCAGCTTCTCCTGGAAGGGAGCTGCAACCCCCTTAGCTCTTGTACTAGCTGATGTACTAGTACGTAGGTGCCAGCCTACTGAATGCTCCAACCTTCACTTGTTTTCCAACTGCTACTGGAAGGGAGCTACCACCCCCTTAGCTCTTGTACTAGCTGATGTACTAGTACGTAGGTTCCAACCTACAGAAGGCTACAACCTTCTCTTTCATCCTCTAGGTACCACGTTTCATAAATTTTCATACTGGATACTCCTGAAGCACAACACCATAATCTGAAAGGCCACGTTTCATCCAATTTTCATACTAGACCCATCAATATCATTGAAGCACAAAATCAATCAACACTAGCATCATCAATCTCTGAATCACTCAATACTGAATCACTGAAACCCTGTCAACAAATTGCAATCACCAGAACATAGAGAAGAACACAGAACTCTGCAACAATATTTAGAACCAACTGTATCATCAGAAATCATGCATACGCTACTTGGAAGAGCCGAACCAGCATGTATACGCAACTTCACCAAAGTGAACCAGCGTATATGTCAACAATTACTTACTGATAACTTTGCTGCACTTCCTAACTTCAGACATACCCAGATCATTACATATACAAGGATAATACATATGTTAGCAACCAGATCTAGTCCATCAGATCACATAAAGATAAGTCATTATGATCCTGATCCATTATAGATCTCATCCATCAAAAATGAAGCTAAACATAATCAACCAATCTGAATATGTAGAATACTGACACCAGTAAACAGTCACCAGAACTCAGACTTTGCATCAACAACCAGAACCACCTGCAACTTCAAACATCATAGTTCATATTGTTCAAAGTCAACCAGTGTATACATATGTAAATATTCATTCATGTTTTGTAGCTATTTCAATCTTAGGTTATACCCAGATCAGAACATTACATGCATCAGTATACAGATCTAGAACATGCATGATCAAACCATATAGAGATGATTCATTCCAAACCATTTGATCCTGATCTATCCTTAGATCTTGTTCTCCATCAACTGCTGAGATTCCTCCTTAGCTCATGTCAAGCAAAGCATCATGAACCCATAACCTGCATACTAGATCTCATACATCATCATATATTCAAGATTTTCTGAATTCCTTTGCCTAATGATCTTCTTCTCCTTTTATAGTCTTAGGCCTTACTCAATACCATGGTCCAAAACCATTTAGAACCAATACTAGGAACCCAATACCTGGGTTCAACACTTCAGACTCAATACCAAGGTCCAAAACCATAGGTCTAAATACCACGGACCCAAAAATAAGCTTTCCCACATGCATGCGCTTTTCCGCGCATGAAAGTGTGTGCATACGCATACGCGACTTTTGATCAGCAATCCTGCGTGTATACGTGCCTTTGTATATATTGAACCTCCGTGTATACACTACTTGGTATATAGCGAACCTGCATATATACGTGACTGTTGAAAATGCAACAATATGATGGAGCTTAATGAAAATAAGTCGCCTTCACTAAGTGGGTCCGCAGGCTATTTTTGGCGCAAAGTCTATTTTTAGACTATGTCTATTTTTATACATATGGATCATGGTCTATGAGTTGCAGGATTCTATTTGTGGAGGATTGGTCATGTTGGTAAAAATAGATGGACTTCTATTTTTAGACATATGGGCGGAGTCTATTTTTAGACTGTCAGGCTAAAAATAGAACAATCGAATATTATTAGCTCATAATAATATTTGGACTATAAACATTATCTTATCCTCTTGGAGCACTTCAGTTCGAGCTACGGATGTGGCACATGCAACTGTCAGAAGGAAATATGCTTTTCTTATGGGTTAGTTGAGCGATTTCATGATGGACTTTAGTTAGAACTCAAGTGATTTAGTTTGGTGGAGTTGATTGAGGAGTTGATGGAGTTTTGTTTAGTTTGACTTAGTTGAACTAGTTGTATTTAGTCTAGCTGCAGAATACACTAGTGATGAGTGATGTGAATTAATTATTAATTAATTCACTAATTATTAACTCATAAATCAACTAAAGAATACATCAGCTAACTCAGTGCATGGACAGTTCAGTGGAGACAAGTGTTAGAGGTGAGTGACAGGGCAAGACAGCTGTCAGTTGTGACTATAGTTGTGCATGAGATTTGCACAATCAATGGATTGAGTATTGCCAATGAGGATTGTGTGGTTCAGCCAAGGGAAATACGAGTTTGGATCAGCCATTCTCATCCATTCTCATGAAGGATTGCGCAGTGGAGGCAGGCAAGCAGCGGAGGAGATTTGAACCTGTGATTGATTCAAATCTGAGCTAGTTTGTGTGTAACAGGTGGAGATAGTACTGAGTACTTGTGAGGAGTATTGTACTATGTATTGTTACATGTTCTCAATCAATATAATATACAGATAGTTAGGGGTTTTCAGTTGTATGCTTTCCCCGTGATATATTGTGTTGATATGTGTGATTGATGCTTCAATGTGTGCATGCGATTGTTTCTGAATACTGCAAATTGATGATCAATAGTAGAGGAGGTTATGTATTATGCATGCATTCCGCAATAGTGTATAATCAGGATAATCTCTGTGAATAAGTGTCATATTATTCAAAATTTCTGCATGGTATCAGAGCAGAGTTGATCATCAAATCTATTATTCAGAAGTGATTACATTTTATTTCTTTAGGCAGAGTCTGTAATCGGGCCAGGTAGCCTTTGGATTCATCCTTCCTTTGGAAGGTGAGATATCCGATAAAAGCCCATACAGTCAATCTCTGTACGAGAAATACTTTGTTCTCACGAATTTTAGATCAGAAGTAGTTGAGTTTTGAGCTGGTGGAATTCGAATTTGCAGCAGTGTTTTCTTGGTGTCAAAGTTGAAATGTCTTTCAACGGATTGCGATTGGTGTATTCCCTTGAAGGCTGCTCGAATTATATTGCATGGAAAGATAGGATGGAGGTGGTGTTATATGACAATGGGCTGAAGGATTTCATAGAGGCTGAGGTCCCAAAGCCTATTGATGCTTCTCACGTTGAGGTTTGGCAAAAGAAGATAGAAAAGTGTCGAAGGATTCTATTGGAAGGCGTGAAGGATCACATTGTGTCTAGCCTGCATGGAAAGGCTTCTCCATACTTGATGTGGAAAGTGTTGACAGATCTATTCGAAAGCAAGAGAAACTAGAGGAAGTTGGCACTTAAGGACAAACTCAGAAACATTAAGTGTGAGAATGGAGACAGTATGCCCAAGTATCTCACGAAGTTCACCCAATGCCGGGATGAGCTGGGAAGTGTGGGGGTGACTGTCGATGATGAAGACTTGGTGAGCTTAGCTCTCCTTGGTCTTTCAAAGAGTTGGCATTCCTATCAGGACTTTGTCAATGGTCGGGAGAAATTGCCAGGATGGGAGAGACTTTCGTCGGATCTTGTGCAAGAGGAGATCAGGTGGAATACCAGGGACGAATCTTCATCAAAGGCATCTGATGAAGAAAATTGCGCTTTGGTTGCAAAAGCAAAAAAGGGGAAGGAGAAGGTTTCTCTTTCCAAATCTATTTCTTCCAATGATGGGAAGAAGGTTGACAAATTGAAAGTGCGATGCTTTTGTTGTCATGAGGTGGGACATTATGCCACAAATTGTCCGCAGAAGAAGAAAAATAAGCAAGATGCTAGATCTGCAGTGGGAGAGGCCTTAGCCTCATAGTTTGAGCTAGACTTTTCATTGATCGCATGCTTGGTATCAAGTCTGATGGGATTGGTATGGTTCTTGGACAGTGGTGCGTCTTTTCACATGACAGGAGATCGATATTTGTTTTCTGATCTGGATGAGAAAGATCTTGGAGTGCACATCGAGATGGGCGATGATGGTAGATACAGTGTGACCGGTATCGGTACCATTTCCTTTGAGAGGGAGTCTGGTAAACCCTTCGTATTGAAGGAAGTGATGCATGTTCCAGGATTGAAGAAGAATCTTATCTTTGTGGCGATGTTAGAAAACAAGGGATATGATGTTGTTTTCAGTAAGGGAAAGGTTTTCCTTAGACACATCATCACTAGACAGGTGAAGCAGATTGGTTCACGGGTCAAGAAACTGTATGCTCTTGAGGTTCAAGATGCATGCAAAGCCTTGAGCAGCAAGGGAACTGATGGAGACTTTGTGGTTGAGAGGGAGTGTATATTACCTCTCAACATGCAGAGCCAGAAGAAGTCTCAGACAATTGTGGAGGAGCCACGATTGGTGCAACAGCTTCAGGAGGTTGTGGAGCAGCCACAACAAGGGAAGCTGAGAGGAGATCGAGTAGAGACATCTACTCATGCAGAGACCTCCAGTAGGGGGAAACTTTGAGCCAGGTGGGCTGAGGGATCACATGCAGCCATACCTCCAGGTAGGATGTGGGCCGATATAGAGTGATCGTCCCAAGGAGGTGGGGAAGGATCCTTGAGGTACCCAACCTCCTGGATGAGACCTTGCTACCAAAGCCCCGATGTGGAGTAGCAGGAACTGACTGACTGGGTAGAGACAGATGCAGATGGAGCAGCAGAGAGAGCGATAGTGTAGGGAATCCCAGGACAGCGCATAGCTAGCAGGCTGCAGCAATGCGAGAGGCACAAGTGTTTTGCACAGTGATAGGTGGCACAAAGAAGTGTGAAATGGTGCGAGATGAATGGAGATGTTGCAGTAGCGCAGATGTCAGAGAGGGAGCACTTGTCAGCAGCAGGTATAGCTTCAGCATCAGAGTATGTTCCTAGCCCAACAGAGTGGTCAATTGGGAGTGTTTTTTGTTCCAAGTGTTGTTGGAGCAAGTGGACCGGACAAATGTGTTGCATGCAAAACATTCCAGAGTTGCAGGATAGCGGTTGCAGATAATCCATATCTTGTTGAGAGGGAGTGTTGAAAATTCAACAAGATGATGGAGCTTAGTGAAAAGAAGTCGCCTCCACTAAGTGGGTCCGCAGGCTATTTTTGGTGCAAAGTCTATTTTTAGACTATGTCTATTTTTAGACATATGGATCATGGTCTATGAGTTGCAGGATGCTATTTGTGGATGATTGGTCATGTTGGTAAAAATAGATGGACTTCTATTTTTAGACATATCGGCGGAGTCTATTTTTAGACTGCCAGGCTAAAAATAGAATAGTCGAATATTATTAGCTCATAATAATATTTGGACTATAAACATTATCTTATCCTCTTGGAGCACTTCAGTTCGAGCTACGAATGTGGCACATGCAACTATCAGAAGGAAATACGCTTTTCTTATGGGTTAGTTTAGCTATTGCATGATGGACTTCAGTTAGAACTCAAGTGATTGAGTTTGGTGGAGTTGATTGAGGAGTTGATGGAGTTGTGTTCAGTTTGACTTAGTTGAACTAGTTGTATTTAGTCTAACTACAGAATACACTAGTGATGAGTGATGTGAATTAATTATTAATTAATTCACTAATTATTAACTCATAAATCAACTAAGGAATACATCAGTTAACTTAGTGCATGGACAGTTCAATGGAGACAAGTGTTAGAGGTGAGTGAAAGGGCAAGACAACTGTCAGTTGTGACTATAGTTGTGCATGAGATTTGCACAATCAATGGATTGAGTATTGCCAATCAGGATTGCATGGTTCCAAGGGAAATACGAGTTTGGATCAGCCATTCTCATCTATTCTCATGCAGGATTGTGCAGTGGAGGCAGGCAAGCAGTAGAGGAGATTTGAACTTGTGATTGATTCAGATCTGAGCTAGTTTGTGTGTAACAGGTGGAGATAGTACTGAGTACTTGTGAGGAGTATTGTAATATGTATTGTTACATGTTCTCAATCAATATAATATACAGATAGTTGGGGGTTTTCAACTGTATTCTTTCCCCGTGATATACTGTGTTGATATGTGTGATTGATGCTTCAATGTGTGCATGTGATTGTTTCTGAATACTGCAAATTGATGATCAATAGTAGAGGAGGTTATGTATTATGCATGCATTCTGCAATAGTGTATAATCAGGATAATCTCTGTGAATAAGTGTCATATTATTCAAAATTTCTACAGCGACTTGGTATATAGTGAACCTGCGTGTGTACACAACTTGGTATATAGTGAACCTGTGTATATACATTTCTTTCTTCATTCTTTGTATTATGATCATCAGTTCTTTGCTACTGACTTGTTGCACTATGATCTGTCATCTATGTGAATTGCCATCAAAGACAACACTTGTATCATAATTCCAACAATCTCCCCCTTTGGACTTGATGGCAAAGCTAACTTGTCATACTGAGAACTGTCATCTTAATGAGTTTTCATTGTTCATTACATCTGAACTGATTCCTTTGAGCTGTCCTGCATCCCATGTATTCTGTCACATCTGATATCTCTTATGTAGATTCATCTAGTTATATATAAGTGAGTTGTTCTTCTACGAGTGGGTTGCCATCAAGTACAACACATGCATCATAATGCCAACAATCTCCCCCTTTGGACTTGATGGTAACAACCATACCAAGTCACTCTCCCCCTTTAACATCAAGGGCAAAGGGCAGACCATGATATTCTCTTCCTTGATATATGTCCCATTGTCCATACTCCCCCTGAGTACCTACTGAAATCTCTGATTGAGCTCCCCCTTTGTATATGCCAAGGTGTACCAATCTGTCTATGCTCCCTCTGAGTACATGTTGAAAGCTTTGCTCTGCTGAAGTGTGTTGTTCATGCTCCCCCTGACTGTAAACAAGGTCTACAAAATAAATGTTATACAAGAAAGAACATGACTCTATACATCATAAGTGACCTTCCTATCACCAAAGACTCATACATACATCCATCTCCCAACCAAGTGGGGATATATCAATATTGACTCATCCACCCAACAAGTGGGGATACATCAGATACACCAAAAGTTTATACATGACTAAAATATTACATATCCTTCCCATGCATAGTGGGGGTACAAATTACAACATATGACCAAAAGAGATTCATCAAATGACTACAATAGATAGAGACAAACTATTACATCAAGAGTCCTGTTATGACTTTTACATGACATTTATAACAGAGACCAAACATCTAAATAAGACCATGATGGTCAGAATGTATGATCTACTCCATAAGTATCTGTCAACAGCGTCTATACCAGCAACCGAAAAACGCCATAGCCATCTCATCAACATCAAGATCTACATTATCTTATATATCATCCAAGTATCATCACTTGGGAACATCTGCATCAATCAACATATGTAAGTATCAACCTATCATCATATAGGTAAGAAATCATCATCATCATGTCTCCAACAATGAAACTTTGAGTAATCATCCATGTATCTAGCATATTGTATATAGCACTATGTAACAGCAGCAATCCTCATCCATGTGAGCACCAAGAACTACAGGAATCCTGCATCATAACTATATTATATGTCGAAAACAGCATATAAGTGACTCATCACCAAGTACTTTGTACTTCTCCTTATCCTGATGAAGATCACCATTTAAGCACCATATATGCATCATCAAAGAATCAACCACAAATCTGATTAAACACCAACTATGTAACCCCAAGAATCATATGAGATTTTGTCATGGACAACTCATAACCATATCATAGCAAGATATATCATTTAGCCATATAAGCATCATCACCAAGGAATACTAACCATAATGCCAACAATGCATTATTAAAATCATATGCTCCCCCTGAGCCTGTGCCATCTTGCTTACTGTCATATCTGATCATGCATATATCAGCAAGAAGTATTAATGCATCATCATCAAAAAGTTAGGATCAAAACACTTCTAAACATCTTATAAGTATCAACACATTTTCACACACCATTAGCCGATTATAACCATTATAAAACAGAGCAAGTAATGGACTGAATCATATCAAACCCTTTTCCTGAGCTTATCCCACTGCTTTTCTCAAACTGACATATACGCGACTGTGCACTCTCTAACTCACGTATATACATGACTTCTCTTTATGAAACTTGCATATGAGATTTAGAACACTGAAGTTTCAGACTTTCAGTTCCCTCTGAGTCTGTTATGTCTATACATTGTGTTGTGCCCCATTTTCTTGATTGTACTTCCTTCTTCTTCCATATCTTCAAGTGTGATAATGTTTTCTCCTTTTGGTATGGTGCCCATACTTTGTTCTTGCATTCCTTAGCTATATGTCCAAGCTTTTTACATGCATAACATCTCATATGTTTCATATTCCTTCTGTAGCAATCAATAGCTTTGTGACAAACATATTGCAAAAAAAAACAATATCCCTTAAAGTACCTGGAACGTGATGATCTTTCTGTGTGATGGTCTTGAACCATTCTACTTCTGCATCTGGCTGCAACATGTCAAAGATTATGACATACATAACATTCAACATTATTCATCGGAGGAGTAAAAGATTTTCTTTGAAGAATTTCTTTCCTTGGTTGTTGATGGGATTGACTTCTCATCTCCTTGTTGAGTATTCCAGATTGTGCATTAGAGTTCCTTGACATATTTTGTGAATTAGATTCACCTTCAACATATTCATGAAAACCAAGACCAGTTTTGATAGCAAGAGACTTTTGACTACTAAGAATATCATCCAAGATCTTAGTACTATCTTGAAATCGTAAGAGCTTATCCTTTTCTTGTAAGTTGTCTTTTAGAATATTTACCTGAACCTGATGTCGCTCTTCCTTTTCATGATACTGCTTCTTCATGTTTTCTTCAGCTTTTCTTCCTTCTTCCAATGTATGTCTTAATTCAAGAACTTCGTTTTCTTGTTTTTCAAGAGCTTGGAGTAGTTCTTTATTATGCTTATTTGAATCTTCAAGATCTTTTATCGAGAGGATCGTAGCTTCAAGACTTTCATAGTAACTGGATCTTTCTCCGAGTTTCTTGATTGTTGTGCCCCTTTCATTTACTTCATTTCTTAATGATGTCACTTCATCCTGCAACTTTTGACATTTTTCCTTGAATAGCTTCCTTACCTTGTTTCCTTCCTCTAGTTGAGCTTTTAGTTTGGTAGCTTCTTCTTTGAAGGCACATTCCCTTTTGTTCAACAGCTCTTGTTGATCTCTAATTTTGTCTGTAAGCCTTTTAAATTCTGCCTCTATTTGATATCTTTTTTGCTCACCCATAAGAGCAAATTTAGTTGTTTCGCTATCACTTTCATCATCTTCAAATGGATGGATAAATGTATCACCAGAGAATAACAAATTCATACATGATAGCACTTTTTCTTGTTCATCTTCATTCTGAAGTGATTTTGAATTTGAAGTGCTTCTTCCACATATTCCCCAATCGATTCTCCCACTGTCATAGTTTTTCTAAGATGTATTCTTCTTCTTAGGCACTTTCTTCTTAAGCTTCTTTCCCATTGTTCTAAGGATCTCCTTCAAGCGATCAAGCTTCTACTAAAGGACCTGCTCTGATACCAATTGTTGGAAATAATACTGAGAGGGGGGGGGGGAGTGAATCAGTATTATCAAATCAAACACTTTTTCATTTCCTGTTATGAAACCAGCTCAAGAAAAGATAGAAAAGATAGATCAACGCCTTAGAATTCAGCCTCTTCGAGGGGGCAACCTCCTTTACATTACATAAATGAACAATTCTTGGATGATACAAATGACAAAACCTCCTTTCTATATATAGGAGTCTAGGGAGTCACAATATAATCCAGCCGACCTAACAATAATAATATAAAGCCACAAAAATAACAATAGAGGGATTCTATGGGGCACAGAAATAACAATATGGGGGTAATAGGGGCACAACAATATAAATAAGGGGTATAACTACAATAGTAATGGGGTAATCACTAGTATTATAGGGACCCAACATGCCCCTCTCCTTCAAAAAAGTGTTGTCCTCAACGCTTGAGTAGTTCTGGATACTTCTGCATAAAATTCTCATCCTCCCATGTGGAATCTTCAGCGGATAAGTTCTTCCACTTGATAAGATACTCTGAAATTGATCGATTTCGTAGCTGTCGAGTTCTTGTTTCTGTGACTGCTTCCGGTTCCAATATAATTTTTCCTTCCTCGTCAAGTTCTGGCAATATTGTTTGAATTGGGAGCTTGTCACCTATAACCTTCTTTAAACATGAAACATGGAAAACTGGGTGCAATCGAGAAGCTGCAGGAAGCTCCAATTTGTATGCCATAGTACCAATCTTTTGCAACACCTTGTACGGACCATAATACTTTGGTGATAATTTATTATCCTTCTTAGCTTGCTTTAGGGACATTTGCTTATATGGTTGTAGCCGTAGGAATACCCAATCACCTACATCAAAACTTCTTTCACTGCGATGTTGATCTGCCTGTTGTTTCATTCTATTTTGTGCCAACACGAGGTTATCCTTTAAGAGTTGGAGGACTTGTTGTTGATGTTCGATGTGATGTTCCACTGCCTGAACCTTAGAATTTTCTCTTAAATATGATGTGATGGATGGTGGTTGATACCCATAAAGTGCCATAAATGGGGTCATTTTTGTTGCTGTATGGAAGGAAGTGTTATACCACCATTCAGCCAGAGGCAACCATTTGACCCATTGTGTCTGTTTATCAGATACAAAGCAACGAAGATATCCTTCCAAACATTTGTTTACTATCTCAGTTTGCCCATCAGATTGAGGATGATAAGATGAGCTATGAGCTAACTGAGTACCAAGACAAGAAAATAATTCTGTCCAAAAATTTCCAGTGAAAATGGGATCTCTGTCACTTACAATAATCTTTGGGTTTCCATGTAGCTTTTGAACTGTTTCCATAAATGCAGTAGAAACTGTACTGGCTTTAAATGGATGTGATAATGCACAAAAGTGTGCATACTTGGTAAGTCTGTCAACTACCACCATGATGACACTCTTTCCCTCAGACTTGGGTAAACCTGTGATAAAATCCATTGAAACCTCCTCCCAACGTTGGCTTGGAATGGATAAAGGTTGTAATAGACCCGGTGTCTTAATTGTTTCAACTTTATTTTGCTGGCAAACCAAACATTCCGCCACAAACTTTTGAATATCTGATTTAAGGCCATCCCAAAAAAATTCCTTCTTAACCCTGTGGTAAGTTTTTAAAAATCCTGAGTGCCCTCCTAAGGGAGAAGTGTGCAATTCCATAAGAATCTTTTGTTTTAGCTGGGAATTCTTACAGAGGTATAAGCGATCTTTGTACCATAACGAATCATTTTTCCAGCTAAATGTATCAGAAGTACTGGAATCTTGTTGTAGCTTTCGAATAAGTGCCCACACTTCTTCGTCATTCTTCCATTCCTCCCTTGCTTCGTTTATCCAATCTGGTTGGATAATAGAAATGGCACACAACAATGCTTCCACATCCTCATCCTTTCTTGAGAGTGCATCTGCCACCACATTTTGCTTCCCTTTTTTGTAGATGATTTCAAAGTCATAACCCAACATCTTTGTGACCCACTTTTGTTGCTCTTCAGAGGATAATCTTTGTTCTAAAAAGTATTTAAGGCTATCATGATCCGTTTTTACCTTGAAGTGTCTTCCCATTAGGTAGGGTCGCCATTTCTTAAGTGCATGGAGTATTGCCAACATTTCCTTCTCATAAATAGCTTTGCTTAAAAACTTTCCCTTGATTGGACGACTTTCAAAAGCAATGGGTCTTTCATCTTGCATTAGAACAACACCAATTCCATTTCCTGAAGCATCACATTCCACAATAAAGGTTTTTGTGAAGTCCGGTGTAGCTAAGACCGGTGCTTGGCACATTGCCTCTTTAAGATGTTCAAAGGCCTTTGTTGCTTCCGGAGTCCATGAAAATGAATCTTTCTTCAATAATGTTGTTAGAGGTGCTGCTATTCTCCCATAATTCTTAACAAACTTGCGATAATACCCTGTCAACCCAAGAAATCCTCGCAGATGCTTTATGGATGTGGGGATTTTCCATTCCTTAATGGCTTTAATTTTGCTAGGGTCTACCTTAACTCCTTCATGAGATACAATATGACCCAAATATTCCACCTCCTGGACTCCAAAGAAACATTTGGATCTTTTTGCATATAATTGTTTCTCCTCCAATAGTTGTAGCACCCTGTCAACATGTTCAACATGATCCTTCCAAGACTTGTTGTAGATTAGTATATCATCAAAAAATACTAACACAAATTTTCTAAGGAATGGTTTGAAAATTGAATTCATCAAACCTTGAAATGTTGAAGGTGCATTGGTAAGGCCAAAAGGCATGACCAAAAATTCATAATGACCCTCATGAGTTCTAAATGCCGTTTTCGGAATGTCTTCAATCTTCATTCTGATTTGATGATATCCCGAACGAAGATCCAACTTGGTGAAGTAAATTGATCCATGCAATTCATCCAGTAATTCATCAATAACAGGAATGGGGAACTTATCTTTAATAGTGAGCTTGTTGAGCTCCCTATAATCCGGACACATGCGCCATGATCCATCCTTCTTGTGCACCAATACTACTGGAGCTGAGAAAGAACTTTGACTCGGTTGAATTATACCAGCCTCTAGCATTTCTGCAACCATACGTTCAATTTCACTTTTTTGGACATAGGGATATCTGTACGGCCTGATGTTTGGAGGAACACTTCCTGGAATCAGATGAATAGCATGATCATGATCACGCATAGGTGGGAGACCTTGGGAGTCTCAAATACCTTGGAATGATTGTCCAAGACTTTTTGGAGATCTGGAGAAATAGATGATTCCAATGTGGAAACATCTAGCGAACATAATTGTGCAATTACACCTCTTTGCTCCTTTTTTAGAAGCTTTGTCATACCATTAGAGCTGATTATCTTTCCTGGTTTCCCTGCAATACCCCTTAATTCAACTTCCTTTCCTTCCGTAGAAAATTTGATGAAAAGTTCTTGAAAATTAAAAGCTATTGTACCCAAGGATTGTAGCCATTGGACTCCTAGTACAACATCAGCACCTCCCATTGGAATGGAAAGCATTGGGCTAGTCAATACATATTCTCCCATGGATAGCTTGATATTATGGCACTTTCCAGAGCAATTTATTGTTCCTCCATTTGCAATCATCACTTGACACTCTGGTGCTGGATATAGGAAGCAATTCAATTCTTTTGCTACCCTACAATGAATAAAATTGTGGGTGCTTCCTGAATCAATCAACACTATTACCTTTTTCTTCTTGATTTGTCCTTCTATCTTGATGGTTTGAGGAGTGGTAATTCCCGCCAATGCATTACAAGATATGGTCGGATTTATTTGTTCTTCATCTAGGCTTTGTTCCTGAAGTATATCTTCTTCTTTTGACCTTTCTTGCTCCTTTTCTTCTTCCTCTTCACAATCTATGTAGAATAATTTCTTCTCAGCACACTTATGACCTTTAGTGTATTTGCTATCACAACTGTAACAAAGCCCTTTTGCTCTTTTTTCTTCCAATTGTTGTGGTGTCAACCTTATAGGTTGTGGAAGACTAGGGGCAACAACACTTCCGTCTTTATAGTTGTGAGTGGTATGCTTCCTGGTTGCCATAATTTTGCTTTCCATTTTTCTTGCTAACCTGAATGCCTTCTCTAATGAATCAGGTTCCCAAAGGCGAACATCATGTTGGATATTATCCTTTAAAGACCCTATGAACACATCAATCCTATGCTCCTCTGGAATATCTTTTACCCTTATGTTCAATTTTTGGAACTCCTCAATGTGCTCCATTATTGAACCCTTTTGTTTGAGACTTATCAATTGGCTAAAAAAAGTGTTGCTTTTTGTATCTTCATAATGTGCTATCAATTCTTCCGTAAAAATTGCCCAAGTGATAAATTGTTTACGAGAGCAAAGCCATTGATACCATACAAACTGATTTGGTTCCAAATATACAGTTGCCATACGTACCTTTTGTGTGTTTTGCACATTATTGAGATCGAAGAATTGCTCCATCTGTAATATCCATGTGGCGGGATCCTTGCCATCAAACTTCCTCATATCGATTTTTGGAATATGGTGATTCTTCGATCCAACATTAGGGTCTATGGAATCATGATTAACATTTCTTTTGTTCTCATCATGAGTTTCCTTTACTACCTTTTCACCATTAGTGACCCTTTCTTGTAGAAACTTCTTCAATTCTTCCATGTCTGTCTTCATATCTATCTTCAAATCTGCCATGTCTCTCTTCAAATCTGTCTTCGAATCATCCATCTTAGCTTTCATGCCCTTTATCTTAGATTCCACGCCATTTATCTTAGATTCCACGCCACTTATCTTAGCTTCTGTTAGCTTTTGTGAGCGTGACATTTGTTGCACTTGTTCTTGTAATTTTGATATATCATGTAGCATTTCTTCCTCTTCTTCATGAGTCATGCTAGAGCTTTCAGGTTCCTTACTAGGTGTTTGCATTTTCTTTCCTCGGGGCATCAGTTACCGATAATAATGCTTTACTATGCCCTTTGAATTCTGTTAAACCAAGCTTACACAAAAATTAAAAAAAAAAACTACACACCTTTTTTCACTTTATAGAAGCCTGATATTGAATCTGATGTATCTCTGTAATTTCGGATCATCCAATTCTGAAATTTCTACCTGTAGTAGCCTTCTGCGTCCTCTTTCCAATGCCACAAGTCTGAGCCAAATTGGATTCTCCAAGGAAGAGTTATGTGAAATCTCCCACAGTGACCTGTTTTTAGACTAGTTCAGTAGAGCGAAATTGTACGACGTGCCACGAGTCACTGTTTCAACCTTTGAATCTGAAACACACATACAAGAAACTACAGTCCGTCCTCTTTCTGTACCTTCTTACGAAATTTCAATCCAATCCCCAGAGAGAAAGTTATGACGATTTTCCCCAGGTCACCTGTTTTGAATGTAATTCAGGAGTCTGCAAAAAGACCAACTTCCTCAGATCATATCTCCACAAATATCGTGCGAAAAGCTCTGAAATTCGGACCCAAGGTTCAGTGTGATTTCTTCTCAAATGGGTTTTTTTTGCAACTTCTGAAACATCACAGAAAAAAAGTTATAGCGAAAATTCCACGATGACCTGTTTGGAGCAGCGAAACCCTAGAATCCAAAGCTCTGATACCAAATGTTATGAAACCAGCTCAAGAAAAGATAGAAAAGATAGATCAACGCCTTAGAATTCAGCCTCTTCGAGGGGGAAACCTCCTTTACATTACATAAATGAACAATTCTTGGATGATACAAATGACAAAACCTCCTTTCTATATATAGGAGTCTAAGGAGTCACAATATAATCCAGCCGACCTAACAATAATAATATAAAGCCACAAAAATAACAATAGAGGGATTCTATGGGGCACAGAAATAACAATATGGGGGTAATAGGGGCACAAAAATATAAATAAGGGGTATAACTACAATAGTAATGGGGTAATCACTAGTATTATAGGGACCCAACATTTCCATACTCAGATTCATATACGCTACTTCAGTGAAGGGAACCTGCGTGTACACACAACTATGTCTAATGTAACTAGCGTATATCCAATAAACTTATGATTCAGTTAATCCATTAAATGTTGATCTTTAGTTAGTGCATCAGAACTTTTATTAACCATATGAACAATAAATAGGTGCAGTAAAATAGAACAGATCATCACACACAAGAAGCACACATGAACACCATGATGTAAGGTGGAAACCCAATGTGGGTGAAAACCACCTGCTGCAAGTCGTCTCTATCTTCTTTTAATAAGAAACTTCTTTTTACAATATTTCTGTACTGGTGCAGTCTTATACCAGTACACAGGCTTCTACCTCCAACCTTCTCTCATTCTCCAGCTTCTCCTGGAAGGGAGCTGCAACCCCCTTAGCTCTTGTACTAGCTGATGTACTAGTACGTAGGTGCCAGCCTACTGAATGCTCCAACCTTCACTTGTTTTCCAGCTGCTACTGGAAGGGAGCTACCACCCCCTTAGCTCTTGTACTAGCTGATGTACTAGTACATAGGTGCCAACCTACAGAAGGCTACAACCTTCTCTTTCATCCTCCAGGTACCACGTTTCATAAATTTTCAGACTGGATACTCCTGAAGCACAACACCATAATCTGAAAGGCCACGTTTCATCCAATTTTCATACTAGACCCATCAATATCATTGAAGCACAAAATCAATCAACACTAGCATCATCAATCTCTAAATCACTCAATACTGAATCACTGAAACCCTGTCAACAAATTGCAATCACCAGAACACAGAGAAGAACATAGAACTCTGCAACAATATTTAGAACCAACTATATCATCAGAAATCATGCATACGCTACTTGGAAGAGCCGAACTAGCGTGTATATGCAACTTCACCAAAGTGAACCAACGTATATGTCAACAATTACTTACTGATAACTTCGCTGCACTTCCTGACTTCAAACATACCCAGATCATTACATATACAAGGATAATACATATGTTAGCAACCAGATCTAGTCCATCAGATCACATAAAGATAAGTCATTATGATCCTGATCCATTATAGATCTCATCCATCAAAACTGAAGCTAAACATAATCAACCAATCTGAATATGTAGAACACTGACACCAGTAAACAGTCACCAGAACTCAGACTTTGCATCAACAACCAGAACCACCTGTAACTTCAAACGTCATAGTTCACATTGTATACGCTACTTAGATGTATCTAACCAGCGTATGTACGTGCTTTTATCAAATTCAACCAATGTATACATCTGTAAATATTCCATTCATGTTTTGTAGTTATTTCATTCTTAAGTTATACCCAGATCAGAACATTACATGCGTCAGTATACAGATCTAGAACATGCATGATCAAACCATATAGAGATGATTCATTCCAAACCATTTGATCCCGATCTATCCTTAGATCTTGTTCTCCATCAACTACTGAGATTCCTCCTTAGCTCAGATCAAGCAAAGCATCATGAACCCATAACCTGCATACTAGATCTCATACACCATCAGATATTCAAGATTTTCTGAATGCCTTTGCCTAATGATCTTCTTCTCCTTTTATAGTCTTAGGCCTTACTCAATACCATGGTCCAAAACCATTTAGAACCAATACTAGGAACCCAATACCTAGGTTCAACACTTCGGACGCAATACCAAGGTCCAAAACCATAGGTCTAAATACCACGGACCCAAAAATAAGCTTTCCCACATGTATGCACTTTTCCGCGCATGAAAGTTTGTGCATACGCATACGCAACTTTTGATCAGCAATCCCGTGTGTATACGCGCCTTTATATATAGTGAACCTGTGTGTATACACTACTTGGTATATAGCGAACCTGCCTATATACGCGACTTAGTATATAGTGAACCTGCTTGTGTACACGACTTGGTATATAGTGAACTTGCGTATATACTTTTCTTTATTCGTTCTTTGTAGTCTGATCATCAGTTCTTTGCCACTGACTTGTTGCACTATGATCTGTCATTTGTGTGAGTTGCCATCAAGGAAAACACTTGTATCATAATGCCAACAATCTCCCCCTTTGGACTTGATGGCAAAGCTAACTTGTCATACTGAGAACTGTCATCTTAATGAGTTGTCATTGTTCATTACATCTGAACTGATTCCTTTGAGTTGTCCTACATCCCATGTATTCTGTCACATCTTATATCTCTTATGTAGATTCATCTAGTTATATATAAGTGATTTGTTCTTCTATGAGTGGGTTTTCATCAAGTACAACACATACATCATAATGCCAACACCAGAGTCTTGGGACTTTGTGCGGCTGAGGGATTAAAAGGCAGATTGGCTCCTCCCATAAACTGGTTATTCATGCTCATCAATTCTTTGATATTCTCTGCCATTTGGTCTTGAGTACTAATTATCTTCTCTTGGCCCCTTCCAAATTCATCTTGCTTTCTTTTGACATTTTCAAGGTGCTTGCGCATTCTATCGAGTTCTTCTTGAAATTTCTTCGAATTGTCGTCATAATTACTCCCCATCTTGACTTTATTTTTTTCCCTAGCAGACCCAAATATTTTTTTTTAATATATATATAATTATATTAAAACTATATAATATAGTTTATATTTAATGAATATATCAAAACTATATTAAAATTATGTAATATAGTTTTTAATGAATATATCAAACTTTAAAAAAAAAAGACGTGATTTCAAACTCTCAGGTTATTCAACTAACATGAACCTCATGACTAGCATGGTGAGTCATGATCTGTGAGTCACGTTGATTGAATTTGGACGTGGTCCAGTTGTGGGGATGTGTTGTATAGGGGTTTGACGGGGAGAGGATTTGGAGCCAAGCACCGTGTTAGAGTGGGTCTTGAGCCCTCCATCAGCGATCAAAACTCTTTGCATTTGCATATGTAGGTGTCTCATCAGTGTCAAATTTTTTGCATCCCATTAGGCATGCCAAAAACCTGATGGAGGAGCTAGTGTGTTTATACCCCTCTTGGCATTGCTGGCTCAGGTCATTTCAGTCATTAAGCTCTTTTAAGCTTGTCTTGTCTTGTCTTGAGGTCAATTTACTAGGTCTAGGGTTTTGGTCAAAAATGTCTACAAGGTCATGTTTTGAAGGTCAATAAGTGCTCAGCAAGCCAGAGGGATGATTGTAAAGATGTTTATTCGAGATTTTTAGTCTTGTACAGTTAATTTTCACCTTGGATTTAAAAACTCTGTTTTTAAAGCCAAGGTCATTTTTCAAATGTTTGTAAAAAGTGATGAAATTTCAAAAGACTTCAGTGGACAGTATGCAACCCTGGTCCCCTTGCCAAGATCCCTCAGATGATCTACCTGCAAAAAGAATCAAGTCAAAGCACTAAATGAGTCAATTTCAGGACAAAGGAAACCAAAAAGTCAATTTTATAAAGTGTCAAAGAGAAACATTAGAAAGTGGGTTTGAGCATGAAATTTTTTCAAATGAAACTTATAAACGCTCAATCTCCCTCCTTTAACTCTCATTGTGCATCCAAAATACTTGCAAGAGAAGTTTGAGTGAGTGATAGAGTGAAAGGAGCAAAAGCAGAGCAAGTTCGGGCAAGTGACAGGCGCGCGACCCGTCAGGCTAGGCACGCGACCTGTCAGGTGCGCGCGACCCGTCAGAGGGTTCCCCGCAGTGTAAATTTTCAACAGGCGTGACCCGTCAGGCCCGCGCGACCCGTTGGGCGAGGTGCGCGACCCGTCAAGCTGTCTCCCTCCAAACCTATTTCAAATTTGCTCAAACGCCCTTCAAGCCATCAAATCGCTTGAGGTAGGTTCTCTAAGCTTGGAATGATTGCTGGTTATGGTTGATGGATATTATGAATGTGTTTTTAATGATCAAAATGTTCAAGAGCAAGACCTCCATATGGTTGTATGTTACATTGCAAAAGAATGCTAGGGTTTAGTGTTGTTTCATGGTTTTTCCCTTGTAATCATTTTCCTTATTCCCATTTCATTTTCCCTATATTTCTATGTCCATTCCCTTTTAAATTTGTAAAGCAAATGAACCCTATCCCCTTTTCCCTTTAAAAATAAAAATGAAATCCTAACCCTACTTCTCCTTATGCCCATGTAAACATATGAAATTTGATGATGTATATGCAATGATGTTTACAGTGTATTTCCCTAAATTCCCTGTTGTATACATTGTTTTCCCATTTTCCTTGTAAAAATACCCCTCCCCTAACATTTCCCTCATGTTCCTTGTCCCCTTGAAACAGCATACAAATCAGCATTTTATAAAGCAGAAGC
Organism: Pinus tabuliformis; assembly: GCA_031772625.1. Lineage (NCBI taxonomy): Eukaryota > Viridiplantae > Streptophyta > Pinopsida > Pinales > Pinaceae > Pinus > Pinus tabuliformis. The sequence continues at coordinate 85,855,074 of CM062819.1, read as the reverse complement.
AGCAGTACATTTTGTCCACTTTGCTCCTTAAACAATGTCAGAAACCGAAACTTATGAGCAAAGTGATGACCAGTCATCAGCTTCAGAGATTGAGGTACAGAGGAGGCCTCATAAAGGTGGAAAGGGTGGACATCATAAGCGAGAGGAGCCCACCTCTTTAGCAGAGTTACAGGCCTGTCCTATGGCAGTCACATGTTTTCAGTATATGTCTTGCTATGAGTTTTGTGAGAGGATCTCTCGGATTCAGCACCACAGAGAGTTGGCTCACCTTTTTGTTTTACACTTGCATGACGGACATGTCAACCTTGCAGGGGTGGATTTTACATTGACACCCGAGGTGATCTCACATGCCACTGGGATACCTAATGTTGGGGAGGTGTGGAATAAACGCAAGGTGCTGGATAATGTTCACTTTGAGCCTTTTTTCCGGCCACCATTCATGAGACATTTGGCAGGTGTGTTTCCATTCAGGTTTCTCAGGAGCGAGTATGCTCCCATGATGAGGCTCATCATGCATTATTTTACTTGTGAGGGCAGATTTTCACAGGTATATTCATATCATATTCGCCTCTTGTTGCACTTCACCCGAGTGAGGATGATGAACATCCCTGTTTTCTTCTATCAGAACATTCAGAGGATGGTGCCCATGTTACAGAGGAAGAGCCCGGCACAGCAGTACGGGAGCCTTTATCATTATGGTTTGATTCAGCTAGTAGTATTGCATCAATTGACTCAGCAGGGCATCTCATGGGAGGAGTCCATCTCTCGTGAGTTTTTCACAGCACCACCCTCGCCACATCCTGAGATTATTCATGAGGAGGGAGGACCATCACAGCAGCATGACATCCCTGTCACTAGACATGTCAGCTCCTCACCTCTGGTCACCTATCAGAAAGGCCCGAGGGCCTTATTTGCAGCAGCTAGGCGAGTACTATCTCCACAGCAGGTGGAAGGGGTCTCGCCTTCATCATCAGCTCAGCGAGTGTTATCTCCACATCAGGTGGAAGGGGCCTCGCTCTCTTCAGCAGCACAGGAAGCACAGAGGGGCAAGCAACCCAAGATTGATGAGGGGCCATCAGGAGTTCCAGATATTGAGCTTGTTGATCTTGAGGCCATTTCTCCGAGCCAAGAGGCAAAGGAGGTCATTCAGCATCTCAAAGCTGAAAATGATGCCTTACAGAGGAAATTAGAGGGTGCACAATGGACCATTACATACCTGGAGCAGCGCAACAAACAGTTGGAGGAGGAGAAGGCACTTGATGAGCTATGGAGGATTCGTAGTGACCGAATCTTGAACCGAAGAAGACCCGGTGACCCATTGCCCGCTGACCGAGAGTCCATGCTCATCCAGGTAAATGCACACTTGGAGAGGCTGTTGGCTAAGGCCAACCAAGAGAAGAAATTGCTGAGGAACATGAAGAACCACTACTGGGCAAGGATGCATGTGTGCAAGGCAAAAATGAAGATGTTTCAAAGGCAGTTGACCGAAGCACTAAAACGGAGAAAGAGGCCTAATCCCCTCTGTATCTTGGCTGAGGCTTCACTCAAGGATCAAAGCACTAAATAGCCTAGCCACAGCACAAATCTCAAGAAATTTTGAGAATTTTGGGTGAATTTTGGCATTTTTTGGCAATTTGCAGGTTTTTCCCATTAACGGGTCTCACCCCCCGCGCGACCCTTCATCAGGGCAACTCCTTTTGATCAAAACTCAGCATTTCCGGATTTTTCATGCAAAGTTACATATGCTCATGGATGGACTTGAGATTTGGTGAAGTTTTGGGCCTCCAGAAAGTCAAAAAACTAGCAAAAATTGACTTTCTGCCACTTTTTTGAATTGCAGAAAGCAGTCTTGGGAGATTTGAGTTTTGACAGGGCAAATGAACTCCAAATTCAGAAATTCCAGTTGAGTTGGAAAGTAGACTCATAGACCTTTCCAACAAGCCCACGTTTGCTCAATTTAGCCACCTACAAGTGCCCCAAACATGGCTCCAAAGGCGCGCGACCCGTCAGGCAGGGGCGCGCGACCTGTCAGGCAGTTTTGTCCAGAAATGCACTGTACAGCCCAGAAAACGCAGATTTGACTCAGTTTGACTTTTTGGGATGAAATGTGATTCTCTTTGATGTAATTATTGTACTTTTTAGACACTTTTACTCTTATGTAACACTTCTAGAACATTCATTCATGAAAAGGGTAAATGTTAAGTGAATGAATTGGTTTCCAAGTTTATAGAGGCAAGTTGTTTTGACTGCCTAATTTGTAGTGCTTAGTTTAGAAGTGGTTGAAACAGCTCCTAGGATAGTGAGCTCGACCCATGGAGGCAGGGAAAGAGGTTAGATCATCTATATTATGTACTTTTTTGCTCATTTTCATGGTTGGATTCTTGAGGGAGAAGCTATCATTGTATTATTCACTGTATCTCTACAATTTTTGGCTAAGGAAGACCAGGGTTTTGCAGTCCTCTTTGGGATTCTTGTGGACTCATGTGTTGATGGTGTGTTTCTCAATGTACTTGTAAGTGTGTTATGTGACTCATTTCCTTTCTTTTACTTCTGCACATTAAACAAATGAAGTGTTAAAGTAAGAATTCATGCCTGCCATGCTCTGCTTTTAAGTTTGTTTAATTTCAATGTTTTCTACTGTCTAAAGAGAATTCAAAGTTATTGTTTGCTCTCTTTAGCTCCTCACCTTTCATTCCTGACCATCCACCTCAATCAAAGGCATCAATACTGTCTCCTACCTCGCCCCAAAGAACCCCCTGCAGAAACTGTGTCCAATCCCCGCACCCAAAATTGCCCTCTCCTCAATTTGCCACCAAAAACCCAAAAAACCCCAAATCAACCCTTTTGATCAGTTTACTAGCCTAATATCAGTGTTACCTTATTGGTCATCTCATCTATTGAAGATTTTACCGAGATAGACCGGAGAGAGCCTTCTCCTGCCCCGTAGGGCTAGCTACGAGGCTAAATGGTTTGATGTTGCCTTGAGGTTTACCTTTCTCAGCCTGAGGTGAAATTTCAAGCGCTAACACACCGGACAGATCATGATGCAGAACGGTGGGTGCAGCAGGTGGATGTGATGCAGATGGTAGATGCAAAACAGTGGGTGCAGGAGGTGGATGCGATGCAGATGGCAGATGCAGAACGGTGGGTGTCAGATTGTTGGAGAAATATGGCTACGTGTAGTGGTAGGTCGACGGCAGCGAGGACCGGTCGAGGAGGCCAACCGATAGCACAAGTTGCAGGTTGGTCGATGGAGAGACAACGTTGTTTGGAATGACCGATGGTTAGCTGTGGGAAGCACAAGGCGTGGACATGAAGTGAAATGGTGAATGAACCCACGATGAATGAACGCAGCATATGCAGAAGGACTTGTTTGGCTCTTATACCACCAGAACAGTTAAACTTGTTCACTAAATTTTCCAACTGAATACACATTGATGCACATAATAAATTTATATATATTATTCAATAATGGATGATTTACAAGATCTTGGGTGGTTCTCCTTTATAGGAGTTTACTGGCCACAAGGTTAAGAGACGACTTTTGACATAAGTTCACTTTCATAATTAATTGGGAAACTTAATTTAATTTAATGTATTTATTAATTATTAAATAATGTCTATTTATTATTATTTTATTATTTATTTTAATATATTATATAGTTATGAATATTTACGCCGTAAGGCGTTCCCTCTGAGAAAGACATCCCTAAAATGTGACGTGTGCGATCCTGAGCCATTGATTCTGTGTTAGACGATTAGGGTGTTTTCCGCCGTTGGTTTAATGTGTTTTTCTTCATTTTTTTCCCATCGGCTAGAAGACAGAGAGGGAGGATCTGGCTATGGGCTATGAAACGCTAGGCCTCCTGGCGATGAGACTCTGGCAATGACTGAAACGTGTCTTTCTTCCCTACATGAGGGCCGCGTAGCCCGTGTAGCCTTGTGCTTCTATCCCAAATATGTTTAAATTTATGCAAGGTACAGATCTGTTTTGTACATTTTGAATGAAGCTAATACATGGGAAATTAGGATATTATGTTTACATGGCAGTTCTGTTTCTTGGCAGTGGATGCCTGAGCTTAGACATTATGCTCCTGGAGTTTCAGTTGTTCTAGTTGGAACAAAACCGCGTAGCCCGCGTAGCCTTGTGCTTCTATCCCAAATATGTTTAAATTTATGCAGGGTACAGATCTGTTTGGTACATTTTGAATGAAGCTAATATATGGGAAATTAGGATATTATGTTTACATGGCTATTCTGTTTCTTGGCAGTGGATGCCCGAGCTTAGACATTATGCTCCTAGAGTTCTAGTTGTTCTAGTTGGAACAAAACCGCGTAGCCCATGTAGCATTGTGCTTCTATCCCAAATCTGTTTAAATTTATGCAAGGTACGGATCTGTTTTGTACATTTTGAATGAATCTAATACATGGGAAATTAGGATATTATGTTTACATGGCTATTCTGTTTCTTGGCAGTGGATGCCCGAGCTTAGACATTATGCTCTGCATTTTTGAAAACATTCCAACCTCTGCTGCCTGCTCTACATTTTATGAGACATATATCTAATTTGTCAGGCTGATTCAGTGGTGAATTTTATTCACAATGCAGATCTTCGTGAAGATAAGCGTTATTTGGCCCACAATCTGGGTACTACACCAATAACAACTGCACAGGTATGTTTGTTTCATTTTTCTTACTCTCGATATTAGATTGTTAGGTTGTTAATAATAAGGGCAATTCCAGTTTAGGTGAAGTTGCTTAGATGTTCCCATGTTTGGGATTTTAGCTTGCACAACTTTTGAATTTAGATGATGGACATGCTTAATAAAACTACATTTACACCCTACATGCTCCACGAAAAGATATGAAGGTCTCTATTTATCTTCAGGGTGAGGAGTTGAGGAAACAGGTCGGTGTTGCTGCATACATAGAGTGCAGCTCAAAGACTCAACAGTTATACCATCTGATATGTGCCATGTTCATATTTGTCTTATGCCATGAAGTGTTGTCATCTAATTTCTGTTTATCTTCTCCAATTTAATACTCTTAAATAGTGGTTGCCTAGTAGCTTTAAAACGTGTGCATTTTGTGCAAAGAAGTGACCTTTTTATTAGTAAAAGATGCTTAAAGTGTTCCCAAAACTGGCTTCTTTTGGATGGATAATGTAATTGTATCATCACCCCTATAATAATAATACAAAATAACAGAAATCCCCTTTTTAACCTGGAAAAATTATATTAATGTCCAGAAATTACCAAAGTAGATTCATAGGACTTCCAGATCCATCCAGATTAACTAACATAAAACAATTAGCTATATCATGTTTACCTTTTGCCTGCTATTGTCCTCTCAATCAGATAGTATGATAATCTTGAACAGTTAACTTATTACTTCTCATTGAAATAATTTCATCAGCATGTCATGTTTGTAAAATTGGTGAATTCTCTGATGACATCTCACAGTTCAAGCATTTTACAAAAGCAGATTGAAAACATTCTAACCTCTGCTGCTTGCTCTACATTTTTGAAAACATTCCAACCTCTGCTGCCTGATCTGCATTTTATGAGACATATATCTAACTTGTCAGGCTGATTCAGTGGTGAATTTTATTCACAATGCAGATCTTCGTGAAGATAAGTGTTATTTGGCTGACAATCTGGGTACTACACCAATAACAACTGCACAGGTATGTTTGTTTCATTTTTCTTACTCTCGATATTAGATTGTTAGGTTGTTATTAATAAGGGCAATTCCAGTTTAGGTGAAGTTTCTTAGATGTTCCCATGTTTGGGATTTTAGCTTTCACAACTTTTGAATTTAGATGATGGACATGCTTAATAAAACTACATTTACACCCTACATGCTCCACGAAAAGATATGAAGGTCCCTGTTTATCTTCAGGGTGAGGAGTTGAGGAAACAGGTTGGTGCTGCTGCATACATAGAGTGCAGCTCAAAGACTCAATAGGTATACCATCTGATATGTGCCATGTTCATATTTGCCTTATGCCATGAAGTGTTTTCATCTAATTTCTGTTTATCTTCTCCAGTTTAATACTCTTAAATAGTGGTTTCCTGGTAGCTTCAAAACATGTGCATTTTGTGAAAAGAAGTGACCTTTTTCTCAGTAAAAGATGCTTAAAGTGTTCCCAAAACTGGCCTCTTTTGGATGGATAATGTAAGTGTATCATCACCGCTGTAATAATAATACAAAACAACAGAAATCCCTTTTTTAACCTGGAAAAATTATATTAATGTACAGAAATTACCAAAGTAAATTCATAGGACTTCCAAATCCATCCAGAATAACTAACATAAAGCAATTAGCTATATCATGTTTACCTTTTGCCTGCTATTGCCCTCTCAATCAGATAGTATGATAATCTTGAACAGTTAAATTATTACTTCTCACTGAAAGAATTTCATCAGCATGTGATGTTTGTAAAATTTGTTAATTCTCTGATGACATCTCACAGTTCAAGCATTTTACAAAAGCAGATTGAAAACATTCTAACCTCTGCTGCTTGCTCTGCATTTTTGAAAACATTCCAACCTCTGCTGCCTGCTCTGCATTTTTTGAGACATATATCTAACTTGTCAAGCTGATTCAGTGGTCAATTTTATTCACAATGCAGATCTTCGTGAAGATAAGCGTTATTTGGACAACAATCTGGGTACTACACCAATAACAACTGCACAGGTATGTTTGTTTCATTTTGCTTACTCTCGATATTAGATTGTTAGGTTGTTAATAATAAGGGCAATTCCAGTTTAGGTGAAGTTGCTTAGATGTTCCCATGTTTGGGATTTTAGCTTGTACAACTTTTGAATTTAGATGATGGACATGCTTAATAAAACTACATTTACACCCTACATGCTCCACGAAAAGATATGAAGGTCTCTGTTTATCTTCAGGGATGGTTCGTTCTTTGTAGTTTGTAGTTGTATTTACTATTTATGTCAGATGGTTAAACCAATTGAAGTAAATCTCAAAGTTATGATTGTTATCTATGTGATATTAGAAGATATTATTACAGTGGCATATCCATATAATGGAATTTCATTGAAAAGTCATTAAAATATAGATACGCGTTTCATATGATATACCCCATTTACAAAGACTTCATTATCCCTCTTTACGGAAAGATCCTGAAAGACAAACCCTTCATATGGTTGGCCCTGGAAGATCTTACAGGAGAAGTTAAAAGTAAAAGGAATCCTAAAAGGTCTTAATCATAGTTCAAGGCAAGGAAGCCCCTCAGTAGAGTCAGGAGGTTTCCAACTTCCATGGAGTATGCTGGAAATGCTCTTGTTGTCTATTGCCTTGGCTCTTGGTCACGTTGTGGTGGCATACAGGACTAGATGTAAAGCTAGGCGTAAAATGCATCACTTCCAGCAGCTTGATCCTGAAGTGGTAAGATAGTCTCTGATGGTGATTCTTTTCTTAGGAGACCAAGAAGATCAACTTCTTAAGCACCAATCAGAGCGTACTGAGTACTTATGAAATTTTATCTTGACTTTCAAAGCTGGCAAAGCTCAGGGTTTAAATGTAACTTTTATGCTTTTCCATGTTTTAAAGTCAATAATATTGTCACAGTGGATTGGGAAGTAAGGGGTTCATAATTATGCTTTCCATATTTTGATGTATTCCAAAAAATGGTGACAGGGACCAACCCACATTCTCATCATGACTGAGGCAAGCCAGGGGTTCATAACTGTATTTTTTTATGTTTATCAGGGACCCACGTTGTCAGCATGACTCAGAAGACAGGTCTTAGACATAATTCCATGCTTATTAAGCACCTAAATTTTCAACCTGGCTTGGAATGTGATATGATATTATGAATGTGATATAATTTGTGAACTTTTGGGGGAAAGTATGTACCCCATAAAGAAATTTAGGTCCCATCATGTTGCATCTTCAACTTGTCCTAATAAATGCATATTCAAAAATATCCTCCATATCCTTGAGAATTCATCATGTTCGTTTAGATATCCTCTTTAATTGTTGTGGTAGTCCAATTTCTCTAAGTACATGCAGGTGCACAGAGAGATTTCCTTCCATTAGTGTGAACCAAGTACAGTTTTGAACAGTATTCCATCAGTGTGAACCAAGTACAGTTTTGAACAATCTTGCTAAGGATGATCTTAGTCTTAGTTTCTTTATGTACAGTTTTGAACAGTCTTGTTGAGGATGATCTTAGTCTTGGTTTCTTTATGTTAATCGATCACTGGAGCTTTTCACAGCTAATAAGATGCCTAATAGTATATCAAAATTTCATGCAGGATTATTTAGTAAACGTTTTGTAGCCTTTGTTCATAAGCACTATTTGAATGGAAGAAACTCAAACTCATGAAACAAGAAGCGATAAAATCAAACTAAAAGTCAGGCTAAGGAGTCGGTAAACTCAGGGCTAACACTCACACTCAGATATATTCTTTTCTTATGAGACCAAGAAGATCAACTTCTTATATTTCTTCACTTCTTATGTTAAATCTATTGTTTACTACAACTTTGTGATTGATATCAAGCAGGGGACAAATCTTTGAATGGAATGTTCGTAGATTTATCAGTCCATTTTTTTGCATTTCAATAATGGGTTTGAGTATGGAACAAAAATAATGGGTTCCAGTATGTAACAAATAATGAAAGGATGTTCTTTTGGTGAACTGGCATCACTAACTGGAGAACTGGATGAAGTCATTGGGATTTGTTCTTTGCTCTCAGCCTCATTTTGCAGCTTTGGCATTTTTTCAATCGTGCTTACATTGCCAATGAGAGATTTGACGCCCCCTGATTGTCTCACTAAGTTTTCCATTCGTTCCAAGGGTTGACAGTTAGAGATTCCATCCTCTGAAGATGAAACATTACACAGCTCCTCAGATTCCTCTTGCAAATTTTACATGTTATATTCTCGTTAAACACATTAGAATGTGTATCTAGCTCATAAGGCTAGCATTCCAGATCTTTTTTGCGTCTATGCTATATTTCAGCAATTTTCAACCGAGCAAAATATATAAAAGTGGATAGAAGCTCTTCATTTGCTGATCAGAATTCTTGCATCACTATAAAAATTGGGAAAGTTCACCAACTATTTAGGAAAGCGTGTAGTCCCTTAATGCTTTTCAACTACTCTGATATAATAATCACTTCTTACATTTGGCCTCTTACTCTTACATGCTAAACAGAACAAATATCAATGTTTATGAAAATCAAACCTTCATCTTCTCAAATTCAAAAAATGTCTCCAAACAGCTTAATGATTCCTCGCCTTCTAGAGTTGAACATCACTCTGCAGAGAAAATTTAAGTTACCTTAACTGGACTTGGATATATCAACCATAAAAAGAAATCAAGAATATGCTCATCTCAGCAATTGTAGAAGATTCAAGTACAATAAATTTTCACAATCTCGAAGTAATAATTCAGTCTTAGGAAAAGTAGTCCAATAGGTCTTCATTAATCTCAAATTTGAATTTTAGAAGTATCGATTTACTAACGAAGTTCCATTCAGTAAACTCAAGGCTAACACTCACACTCAGATATATTCTTTTCTTAGGAGACCAAGAAGATCAACTTCTTATATTTCTTCACTTCTTATGTAAAATCCATTGTTTACTGCAACTTTGTGATTGATATCAAGCAGGGGACAAAACTTTGAATGGAATGTTTGTAGATTTATCAGTCCATTTTTTTGCATGTCAATAATGGGTTCGAGTATGGAACAAAAATAATGGGTTCCAGTATGTAACAAATAATGAAAGGATGTTCTTTTGGTGAATTGGCATCACTAACTGGAGAACTGGATGAAGTCATTGGGATTTGTTCTTTGCTCTGAGCCTCATTTTGTAGCTTTGGCATTTTTGTAATCATGCTTACATTGCCAATGAGAGATTTGACGCCCCCTGATTGTCTCACTAAGTTTTCCATTCATTCCAAGGGCTGACAGCCAGAGATTCCATCCTCTGGAGATGAAACATTACACAACTCCTTAGATTCCTCTTGCAAATTTTACATTTTATATTCTCGTTAAACACATTAGAATGTGTATCTAGCTCATAAGGCTAGCATTCCAGATCTTTTGTTGTGTCTATGCTATATTTCATCAATTTTCAACCGAGAAAAATATATAAAAGTGGATAGAAGCTCTTCATTTGTTGATCAGAATTCTTGCATCACTTTAAAAATTGGGAAAGTTCACCAACTATTTAGGAAAGCATGTAGTTCCTTAATGCTTTTCAACTATTCTGATATAATACTCACTTCTTACATTTGGCCTCTTACTCTTACATGCTAAACAGAACAAATATCAATGTTTATGAAAATCAAACCTTCATCTTCTCAAATTCATAAAATGTCTCCCAGCAGCTGAATGATTCCTTGCCTTCTAGAGTTGAACATCGCTCTGCAGAGAAAATTTAAGTTACCTTAACTGGACTTGGATATATCAACCATAAAAAGAAATCAAGAATATGCTCATCTCAGCAATTGTAGAAGATTCAAGTACAAGAAATTTGCACAATCTCGAAGTAATAATTCAGTCCTAGGCAAAGTAGTCCAATAGGTCTTCATCAATCTCAAATTTGAATTTTAGAAGTATCCATTTACTAACGAAGTTCCATTCAGTAAACTCAGGGCTAACACTCACACTCAGATATATTCTTTTCTTATGAGACCAAGAAGATCAACTTCTTATATTTCTTCACTTCTTATGTTAAATCTATTGTTTACTGCAATAGTTTTGGTGTTGTATCTCAGGGTACAGAAACCAGAATTACAGGAATTAACACAAGATGTGTCTGAGCAAGTTGAAAAGTCTAGGAGACCGTTTTTCTGTAAAACATAATACAAAATGAAGATGAAGAACAACATTGTGTATATTCTGAATCCTAAAATGACCATGGGGTGGATCTGGAGGAATTTCGTCCCATCCATATAATCAAGACTGTAGATGAATAACCTTATCCAAACTCTCCATCGTTCTTGTCCTTTGTAAAAGGGGCTCATCATCATGTGGGTATGGCCCAGGGGGATAGAAGTGGCCCAGGGGAATAGAACTATGATTTGAAATAATTTATGTATCTTACAGGTTATCTTATTTGTCATATAAAAGTTGCACTGAATAGGGCCTCCAAATGAAAAGAAAAGCCAAATTTCTGCACTCTGAATGACTATATCTTTCATAGGTCTGCAACATGTACAACCTGCAAAGGAAATAGAAACCAAAGTCTAAACCTCGAAAGTAATATGCATGTTAGCTTTGCTATGTTTTCTAGAGTCTAAGGAGCGTTTTTCCACCATTTGAAGACTGCCACATAAGCAAGGGTGTTACCTAGCAAATGGAATGTTCATAGATTTATCATTCCATTTTTTGCATGTCAATAATAATTTTTATTGACATCACATGGCATCCAAGGCTACAGATTTAGTATTGATCTTGTGAGGTGTGTTTGCACTGAATGCTAGCTGATGTACTGCTTTCCATCATTTTTTATGTATCTTGGGTTGAACCTCGAGTAACAATTCTTGTTATATTTCTCTCTAGTACAATTTCTAAATTTAATGATATCATATTGTACTAAATTTAATGATATCATGTTTGTGACTAAAGAACATCAGCAAGGTTGCTAATGCTCAGAAACAGGCTTTGCTTTTATCTTTAATGAGTCAAAATTTTCTTGGGTAGAATTTGGCAAAAGAAATTGTAAGATCGAGGCAAGCTATTCAGCGCCTTTATGAGAATAGGGCACAGTTGAATTCGATATCTACGCACCTTGGAGAAAGTGTTGGTAATTTTTTCTTTACTACTCATTCTCGGATCATCTTGCATGCAGTTTAATCTCTGTTCTATTATAGAATTTGCAGTTGTTTCTCCCTACCTTTATCTGACAATAGCCATTTTTTACTATATAGCAAGCAGTTACAAGCTAAATATGATATTAACTAATTTGTAGTTGCTGTTTTTATTTCCCTTTTTACAATAGTTGGATGCTAAGTTAACACTATCAGGATACATCTATGGGTTGTCCCAGAAACATTAGACAGAATGGAGTTGCATGTTTTCATGTTGATGTTTCTGAAGGAAGGAATCCTGTTGCAATGACGTCTCTTTACTTCATATTTTTCTTAATAAATATGCCATAGGGTATATGATAATAATAATTTCAGGTCTTAAACAAATACATCTCCTACAAATTGGTTCTTAGTTGATTAACAATTATCTTGCAACGGACATAGTTTTACACCTACAAATAGATCATAATATGTGGAATGGACTAGAAAGCCTGTTGACAACATTTGTTTAGTAATTTGAGCTTAAATTGGACGTTAAGGAAGAAGTTATAGCCACCCATTCTATGAATCTATTCAAATGGAGTGATGGCTTCTTCAGTAAGGATGGAGATATTTACAGAAAGAAGAAAGAAGTAGCCTCTATTGGAAACCATTTTTCCTACAAGTTTCCTCTTGCTAAACATGGGAGTGAGCTACAAATAAAATAAACATAACAAGTAAATATGAATGGATAACAGTTATATATACATAGTTGGGGAATCTATCATCTTTTGAAAGGGTCTTTGCACAATGTCTATTGATTATTCCCCTCCAAAAAGTAAGCATCTTGGTCACATGATTGCATTATAGTTTATAACAAATGATAAATGGTCAGATAGAAACTAAGCAAGTAAAATGCATGCATTAATTCTAAAGTGTACAGCATGGAGCTAAAACAATTAGTTATTCAACACTATACATTTGGTACCAACTTCCAAGTATAAGGTGGTAGGCTAAACATATTAAAAACATGAGCCATGGAAATGGCTGATAATATGAAAGGAGAAAAAAACAACTTGCTTGAAAGCAGAAAGTGTTTTTCATATATTTAACATTATGTATATTATAGAAGTAAAAGATGAATCTTTTATCATATTGTTCAAGTTCCTTTGGAGACGATGCTTAATAGTAAGTGGGTATTATGGTATACATTTTTATTTGCTAGGACACCCACATTAGCTTAGGATTTTATAACATAATAAAACCTTTAAATCCCTGCAAAACCTTCCTCGTGAGGATTAGATTGTGTGGATTATATTGGGTTTTTTTCCCTGCAAAGACTATTAATTTGCATAATACTGTGCAGCTTATGTTGGTTACTCACACAGCAATGTTAAATATAGATACTTTGCCTTGGCCTACTCTGTTTTGTCACTGGGCGATTCAACTTTCAGCGTTGAAGGACATTTCTGGACGTTTTCTGTATTGCTTCATCTTCGGTAACAGCCTTAATCTCCTTTCCGAGTTTTTGCCTTATTTCTATTTCATCCATGGACCATGATAGAAAATCCTCTTCCATCAATTGTACATTAACCACTGAGCAGCTACAGAGTCTTATGAATTTGATTCAAAATTATTTCCCGATTGAAATGATTCAGTTATATATATGCTTTCTTGATAATTTCAACTTTATTCCTTTGTGTTAAACTAATGCAAAGTGGTGCCATCGTGACTGTCTTGTTTCTAGTGAACAGACTCTAGAAAATCTTAGATACAAACTTCAATAGCTTTGCTTATGTCTGTCAGAATTCTGGAATAGTCATATGCCTGTATTGATATTATATTCCACTTGGCATTTTTTTTGTCATCCACACATTAAGAAAGCGGAAAACAAATACATGCATGTACATTTACATTTAGAATGCATGCAGAAATTGATTTAGGACTTAGTGTGTGCTCTCTGCTCTATGTTGAAACAATTTCACTTCTCTTTCCTTTGTAGCTAGGATTTTCACTGCAAAAAGAAAGTAAACGATTGTTTATCATCTTAGATTGCATATTTAGGAATTGTATATGTACATCACGCAATCAACCTTAAAGGAAAACTTCTTAAGAAAGATCAACTGTAAAATACATTTCAATAAACATAAAAACGCTTTGGAACCTAACGCACACCATTTAGAAGTCTAGGTTAGAGACGTATTCCGGCATCGTAAAGCCTGGTAACTATCACTTTCATCGTAGGTTGGGTGATTCCTCCTCTTTGAAACGACAAGTGCCAGTATGGACTTGTGCTCCCATGTACCGTCGAGTATATATTGGGAGACCACAGTAGGCTATATCCTTTATACTTAGGAAGCCGTGTCTGTCGCCCTATCGATCGCAATGCACTGAACATAGCATTCGGGAAGATTGACTGATGTACCATAAAAAGTATTCTACAGTTTTGCGATTGGTTTGGTAATCCCCCTGTCTAGATATCCAGAGTAGTCACTTTCGTTCCTTTTCGGACTCCTTAAAAGAAAAGGACCATATGAGCACTTGTCACTTCAGGCTCATTACAAATCGAAGGCGACTAGAGTCATCTTTAGCTTTTTCTCGACTCTTAAAAATTGAAAAAGCAAATTGTGTCAAAGCGTCATAAAATTTATTTAAATCGTAATAACCTCATTGTTCCCTCGTTGGTCTTATGGTGAGAAAATGGAGTCCACCAATCAAGGATTTCCCCTTGGGGGAATCCTACTCCCTTTTCCTCTAGGGGAGATGTTGGTGCACCTCATATGGCTACATTGTCACTTCCAGGGCTTGCAATTGGCCTGCCAGTATGGCTTTTCTCAACCTTTTCCATTCAAAACACCGTGATTCTTGAACAATCAACTCAGCAACCAGATGACACTAGAGTTACCCAAATTGAAGGGGACTAGAGTCATCTTTAGCTTTTTCTCGACCCCTATTGATCGCAATGCACTGAACACAGCATTCAGGAAGATTGACTGTCGTACCATAAAAAGTATTCTGCAGTTTTGTGATTGGTTTGGTAATCCCTCTGTCTAGATATCCAGAGTAGTCACTTTCGTTCCTTTTCGGACTCCTTAAAAGAAAAGGACTATCTGAGCACTTGTCACTTCAGGCTCATTAAAAATCGAAGGCAACTAGAGTCATCTTTAGCTTTTTCTCGACTCTTAAAAATTGAAAAAGCAAATTGTGTCAAAGCGTCATAAAATTTATTTAAATCGGAATATCCTCACTGTTCCCTCGTTGGTCTTAGGGTGAGAAAATGGAGTCCACCAATCAAGGATTTCCCCTTGGGGGAATCCTACTCCCTTTTCCTCTAGGGGAGATGTTGGTGCACCTCATATGGCTACATTGTCCCTTCCAGGGCTTGCCAGTATGGCTTTTCTCGACCTCTGCCGTTCAAAACACCGTGATTCTTGAACAATCAACTCAGCAACCAGATGATACTAGAGTTACCCAAATCGAAGGCGACTAGAGTCATCTTTAGCTTTTTCTCGACTCTTAAAAATTGAAAAAGCAAGTTGTGTCAAAGCATCATAAAATTTATTCAAATCGGAATAACATCACTGCTCCCTCATTGGTCTCAGTTTGAGAAAATGGAGTCCACCAATCAAGGATTTCCCCTTGGGGGAATCCTACTCCCTTTTCCTCTAGGGGAGATGTTGGTGTACCTCATATGGCTACATTGTCCCTTCCAGGGCTTGCACTTTGCCCGCCGGTATGGCTTTTCTCGACCTCTGTCATTCAAAACACCATGATTCTTGGGCAATCAAATCAGCAACCAGATGATACTAGAGTTACCCCCAAACCTTCTACTTCGTTTGTTTCTCCCTCTCCTTCTTCCTCTTCGCTTGGTGGAACTATGCTTCAAAAAAAATGATCGTATAAAAGTTGTTGTAATAAATATCTTTCTTCATTATGTTTACAAGCTTAGATGCCCACTCATTTAGAAAAAAATTGAACATGCTTCTTTCCCTTTTCCCTTTAATTCATATTTTTTCAAGTAATGTTGTAGGAATGTAATGAATTTTAAACATCTTACATGAAGAAAACAACATTTTTTTGTTTTGTTTTGTACCAGAAAATGACAACAAACCTTACTGAAAATGCAATTTCCTCAATGTTATCTAGATCAACTCATATTCAACCATACCTACAAATTGTTGAACTTGAACCAATACAATCAATGCAAAATTCAACTCCACGATATCGTACTGCAATTTCAGACGGAACACATAAGAAACACATCATGCTTCCAAAAGATTTCAATGATCTTGTAGCAACAGGCTTGCTACAAAAGGGTTCTATTATAAATGTTAAAAGTTGGACTACCTCAGCTATCGGTCCATCAACGTAAGTTTGTTATAAATTTCTTATTTCAAATTTAACATTTTTTTATTTCTAACACAACCGCTTCTAACAGTTATTCCTATGACTCTCATTTGTCGTGTAGGTTTATAAAGCTAATAGACTTTGAAATATCTACTTCATTTGCACCCTTAATTGGCAATCCAAAAACTATGAGTATCCCCATCACAACTGATGAAAACACTCCATCCTCATCAGACCCACATCCTTTATCAAAAAGACACTGCCCTCTTCCAACTACTCCAACTTCGTTCGTTCTATCAGTTCAAATTCCCATCAAATTGTTAAACCCTTACCACTCAAACTGGTGCATAAAAGGATACGTCCAAAGGAAAACAGCTCTTCGACAGTTTCAGAAGCAATACGGACCCGGTAAAGTATTTGGTTTTGACCTGTTCGATACAGAGGGTGGAGAAATACATATTACATGTTTCAAAAATGTCGCAGGTTATTTTTCGACAAAATCAAAAATGAAAATGTCTACATTGTCTCTAAAGGGAATGTAAAAATGGCCAATAAGCAATACAACCACTTGAACAATGACTGGTAAATTTTGTTGAATGCAACATCTACCATAGAACATGTTTCCAACGAAAAAAACATAATCCAACAGTGTGATTCAATATAAAATCAATTGATGATATCAGAACAACAAACTTCAACTCCATTGTTGATATTCTTGGTGTTGTCACAGACATTTCCACTGTATGCACTATACGTAGAAAAGACGGCTCTGAAGTCAATAAACAAACAGTACAGCTTCGAGACATGTCAGGGTATAACATAGATGCAATCTTTTTGGGAGATAATTTTAATGTCGTGTCACAGGAAATCTCCTCCCTATGTGCTACAGGAAATAACCTCATCATTGCAATCAAATCTGCGCGTGTTGGAGAATTTAATGGAAACAATATCGGCACTACAATGAGATCCATTGTTCTTGTAGATCCTGACATTGAAGAGGCCCATGCGCTAAAGTCGTGGTTTAAAAAAGAAGGTTTGACTGCAGCTTCTACATCTTTGACAACAAGATCTCCTTTTGGCCACCAACAAAAAAAAATAACAATTGCTGACATTTACAGTATGGATTCCTTAGAGAAACCAACACTTTTCCAATTAAAGGGCACAATAACAAAAATTAGGATCGATAGTTTTTACTACATTTATTGCCCGTCCATCGTTGGTGGGAAAAAATGCATGAAAAAACTTATTCCACCAAATACAGGGATGTGGTTCTGTCCAAAATGCAATGTTGAAGTAAGCGACTGTGATTACAGATACTTATTGAAAATCAACATACAAGATCACACTGGTGAATTGGCTTCAATTGTTGCTTTCAAAGATGCGGGATCTACAATTCTTGGAAATAATGCCAAAGACTTCTATTTATTATCTTTAGATCGAGAACTGATCAAGGAAATTGTCTCTAGAGCTCTATGGACAGATCATATCTTCACACTATCGGTGAAGACAGAAACTTTTAAAGAAGTCCCACGATTGAAATGCGTTATCATAAAAGAAGAAAAACTGCATTTCACGATAGAATGCAACAACATCCTTCGAGAAATTCAGAACATCTCGACATTGTAGATAAATATTGCAAAATGTATTCCTTTCTTTTTGGAAATTCCTATTGTCCAATTTTATAAATACAACTTTACAAGATATACTGTTGCATGCCTTCTTATGAAATTTTCTTATATACCATTGAAATAAGTATTAGTTTTCCACTGTATCTAGCATTATGTGAGTAGACAAATTCACATGTTTTTTTCCTTTTATCAGCTTTACACATGAAACTACCTACATGTATAAAGAAAAAATACTAATACATTCTTTCAAAAACATTACTCAAATAAAAAATTTCACATAACACTATTCATAACTTAGATTTTTTTTCCCTTCTTTCGCTTTCGCTTGCATTTTTTACCGTTCTTTCACTTTCATACAATAACATGGTTGTTGTCTCCAAATAACATTCTTCTTTTCCCCTCTCTTGCTTATAGGTACCATAAATTTTGTGAATGGCTTCTTCTTCTAATAATGAACATGCTTGAAGATACTATGCAACAAATAAAGAACGAATAAATTCATGGCGCCGTGAGCTTTACCAAGCAAAAAAAGACATCGGAGAATCTCAAAAACACAAAAAACAAAGGGATAACCAACCTTCCTCGTCTGAAATGGCCCACCCTGAAAACAATCCTCGCTTGCAATTATCAGACTCTTTATCTTCTCAGCAAACCTCTCAAACAAATACATCCATGCCTCATTGCCCTAACCCCTCCTTCGCACATGCTTTCAACAACGTTTATACTAATCAAGCACATCGAGATTTTCGTGCAAAGATTGATAAACTTCCACCTAAATGCCCATGCTCCATTTGTCTTGAATCATATCCTGGAATACATATCCACAATTCCAACCACATGTATTGCTGCTCCAGATGCGTCTCTAAAACAAAGGGTCATCGCTTCTCATTATCAAACAACATGGACCCTGGTCCTCAACCAGCTACCCTTACATCTCTTTCACAAATAGAAGAAATGCTCATTGCTATGGTTAACCATATACTGCAAGTAACACATGCACGTGGTGGCCATTATAAATACAGTGGCCACACAATTTGTTTTCCTCAAGAGATTACAAAAATTGCAAACATGTTGCCATGACATGTTGAACACTTGGACATCCTAATTGTCACGCGTCATAGTAATGACCATAAGGCTTATGATTTCATTGTCAGTAGACATCACGTTCTTGCTGCATTAGAATACAAATTGGCAAATGACCCATGCTATAAGAATGTTCGTATTGATACCAACGCACTGGCATCCTTACCAGCAATCCCCACCGATGTCTCCTCCTCCCTTCACCATTCCAATACTACAAAAACCATTGTCTGCCTTCCACTTGAACCACCCCATGAGTTCACAGAAGATTTCACAGACCCATCCGTAAACCAAACATAATCGTTCGTACCCATCATACCTAATACAAATACAGAAATCTAAGAAATCCCCCATTATTTGCATTCTTACAACCACCAATCTGATACTACAATTGAGTGGCCAACAATTGGTTTATCGCCAGTCAATGAATACAACACAGAAGGTCTACTCTCTATGGATTTCCCCGCCCTTTTCCCGACAGGAGCTGTAATGCCAAATTAGCCAAGAATGAAAGCGGTGTAGTTACATGAATATGCACTTCATCTCATACGTTACTACAATAACAGATTTGGAAAGCACCCACGTTTTCATTATTACATATATAATATCATGATGCGGCATCATAGTCAAGCAACATCATTGATTTTTGTGAAAAAGAACATCACAGATAACTTTCCAATATCTATTCAAGATCTGAACATCCGACTAGAACAATTTCCAGATGAGAAATTGGCAGAGCAAGTCATGCGATTCGGTAGCTCTTTACGCGGAACAAGGTCATTTTGGCACAAAGCTAAAAATGAACTAACGGACATGATATCTCAGCTAGGTTTACCAACGTTCTTCTTCACATTAAGTGCAGCTGATACAAAATGGCCTGATCTTCATGCAATCATGCCCAGATGTCTTCCTACTGATATTGCAAAACAACAAAAGTGGAGAAATGATAACATTATCTCTAACCCACATTTAACATCACTATATATGCACCATAGATTCACAGCATTTCGTGAGATTATCTTAGAGAAACACTTGAATACAAAAGATTACTGGTACAAGTACGCATTCTACCACATTTTTTTTCTCCAAGAACTCTAAACAACATTCCTCACCTATTGCAAAATTATCTTACAAAAACGCATACTTGATAGGTATGAATGGCAACATAGGGGATCTGCACACATCCATGGTTTCCTTTGGATAGAAAATTCACTTGATATGGAAAACCTCAACTGGGAAGACACAGAAGCAGTTGATATTACAAGGCAGTTCTTCGACAAATATATTTCCACTTGGAACCCTCGTGCTCCTTCAACTTCAAACCAACCAAATACTTGGACAAATCTTGAAGACCCTTGTCTATTGTCCACACCGCAAATATTCAGAACGAATCCTTTCAGTGACTATGAACAGCTCGTCAATTGTGTTGAACGTCACACAAAATGCTCAGAAAGCACGTGCCTAAGAAAAATGGATCCTCACTCCAATGTCGTTATAAAGCACCATGGGAATTACATCCAAAATCGGCCTTATTCATTGATTCCAATGGCCAAAAAACATACACCCCTGCTCGCAACGATGATCGACTCAATAGCCATAACCCTACCATCCTATCTATTTGACGTGAAAATGTTGACTGCCAACTAGTACTCTCCATACACGCTGTACAAAAATACATCGCCAAATATGCATCCAAAGCAGAAAAAAAATCTGAAAGCTTCCACCACATGCTACGTAGAATTGTCCTGGCTTCACCCATAGCTGACCCAGCAACATCCACATTTCGAAAATTTCTTGTAGAAATCCTTGTTGATCGTGAAATTGGAGCACAAGAAACCTGTCATATGCTGCAAAAATTACCATTAACATTATGTAGTCGGCCATTCATTTCTTTAAATGTAAACCAAAAAATTCTTATGCGCCTTCCACAAACGAACACCACCTCCACTACATCCCTGCACATCATAGATACATATATCCAACACCCTTCTACCCTAGAGTCCACATCACTAATAGAATTGGCTAGATCCTAGTCATATGATCCTCGTCGCAAAACAAACAAATGGAAACAAAGGCCTACAAAAGCAATTGTTCGGGTCATACCACGTTACTGCTCTATACCATCCACAACAGAACCTTGCTACACTGACTTTTGCAGGGTTGAACTTATGCTATACAAACCTTTTCGCCATATCATACAAGATATAGGAGATTCTGCTGCGGAATTCATCGCAAATTGGCAAACATTTCATCCATTCTACAATCCTTGGCATCAACACTGCACACTATCTGATATTGAATCTGTCACAAATGATACCTCAACTATAAATGAAACCAATCCAACAAACACCATGGAAATAAATGAATGGGAATTACTTTCCCAATTACACCCTACAAATGAGCTTCTCATAAATGACCTTGACATGCTTGGTCTTCGTGGCTTTGATGACACCCATAACTGGAATCATACCACTATCCCATTGGATCTACAAAATAATGCAATACAATTCATTGAGAATAGCCGCTCCATCCACCGCATTCTTCAAACACATCAACATATCCTGCCGACCCTTACTACATTATCTCCAATGCAAAGAAAAGCTCTAAATATTATTTCTAATCATTTTGCTAGGAAGTATTATTTACCCGCTCTCAGAATGATAATACAAGGCACTGCTGGTACGGGAAAATCCCTCCTTATTAATTGCATCAAAGATATGCTCATATGCCTTGCAAACCCAGAACCTTCACCGATCATGCTCCTCGCCCCTCCAGGGGTTGCTGCCTTCAACATACAAGCATCGACAATCCATTCTGCTTTGCAGCTTCCTATAAAGGATCTTATGCCCTTAGAAGGTAATGCTCTTGCAAAATTCCAAGAAGAACTCAGGCATATAAGATACATACTAGTCGATGAAATGAGCTTCATTGGGCCAAAGCTTCTCAGCCATATTGATGAACGTCTTCGCGAGGCATTTCCCCACCAAAGGAACACTCGTTTCAGTGGCTGTTCCATAATATTGGTTGGTGATCTTGGTCAGCTACCACCCGTCAAAGACATACCTCTATATGCAGGGATGAGCCACGGAAGCGCACTATGGAACACCTTCAACACAGTCATCACATTAGACACAATATTTCGTCAACACGGTGACGACATCACACAGGTTACTTTCAGGAACATTCTCCAGAACATTAGAGATGCAAATCCAACAATCGACGACTACAACGTACTCACGTCGTGCACAGATTCCTTTTTATCAGAAGAAGAAATATGTTCATTCCATGATTCCATGCATCTATTTCCAACAAATTCTCAAACAATGGTCCATAATAAGCAAATGATGAAATCTCTAAACACTCCTATCGCAAGATCCATTGCTGAAGATGACAACACATATTCCAGTATTTCCTCTGAAGACGAGCAACTTGAGCAAATTGTATTACTATGAAATGGCGAAAAAGTTATGTTGACTTCCAACCTTTGGGTTTCAGCTGGACTTGTTAATGGTTCCCTCAGAGAAATTGTAACCATCTTTTACAAAGAATCAACTGCACCACCACAAATTCCAACATTTGTTGTCATAGATTTTCCCAAATACATTGGGCCTCCTTGGGATGAAAGAAACCCCACTCACTTGCCTATTCCAGCAGTAAAAGGAAATGGTCGTGCACAAATTCCACTGAAGATGGCTTGGGCTTTAACCATACATAAATCTCAAGGTATGGCACTTCCAAAAGCAACAATTGACATTAGAAAAACAGAACGTCAAGGTCTCACATTCACAGCTATTTCAAGAGTGCCTTCTCTACAAGATCTCCAGATTAACCCCACATTCAGTTTCGATCGTTATAGTAAAATGAAGGACAACAAAAACATTGCTCGCAGAAGAAATTATACATTCAATGCCGCCTCCAGATAATCTGCTCCAACCCATACTTTGACATCAACAAAAGGTTTCCTCCATTTATTTACCTCATTCTATTTCATAACATACTTTTCATATCTTTCAACAACAACCAACTTTAATCAATATTAGTAAATAAGAAAATATAAGAATGTATTTATATTATCTATACATCTCATTCTAACCTTTTCTTTCTTTTGCAACAGGCCACATGGACTCGGAAATAACATACCTGCATAACTACAAGTAGACTGGCAAGCAAAAAGACTGCATCTCTAGCTACACATTAACCTCCAATGGTGTTCAATATGTCGTTATTCACCATGCATCATCCACTAACAATATATAAATCCCCATAGCAAAGGTAACTTCATTTTCATTCATTCCAGATTCATTTTAACACAACTCACCTGCAAAGTATTACTAATAAATTTCCGTAGCTGATTTACATATTACTAATTCTAACAAAATATACATTTTGCAGGTCCATTACTGCTTCTTCAGGTCTTCGCTACCTCCACCATGTTTTCATACAACTTCAAATATGGAATGACAAGCACAATGTTCTTTAGACTATTATATTCCTTCTCGAACCTCTTTTGTTACAATTCACTATTTGTATTTTCCATTTCAAACTTAAAAAAGGATGTTTCAAGATCAAATACCGTTTTCATGGTTTGTTTCCTCACAACTATTTGTGTTTTCCATTTCAAACTTTAAAAAGGATGTTACAATACACTATTTGTATTTTCCATTTCACACTTAAAAAAGGATGTTTCAACATCAAATACCATTTTGATAGTTCATGTCCTCACAACTATTTGTGTTTTCCATTTCAAACTTAAAAAGGGATGTTTCAAGATCAATACCATTTTGATAGTTTATGTCCTCACAACCAATTCATTGTCAATGGGTTTTAACATATTTTGTTGACAAAATCAATTGATTTTATTGAATATAATACATGTTTTCAGTATATCTTCATATTAATTTAATTTCCCATTTGAATAATGATTTCTTAAATAGCCCTTTCCAAATCAATATGGTTGCCCGGTTGTTGTTCGCATGGATTCATTCATTTATCTTCACCTTTAACTCCACAATTTTTACCAACTACAAACAAAGGTCTCTAAACAGGTTCAATGCATATTTATGGCTACTTGCATTCCATTTCAACGGTTGTTGGCATGGCTTCCTCAAATTAAAACTCGAAATCATCAACCCTTGCTTTCAAAAAAGCCCGCAAAAGCCTATTCACATTTCAATATTCTTCCACACACTATGCCTTACGGCATTTCCTTTGCAACATTAGGTGAAAATGCTAGTTTATTATATTATATAGTTATGAATATTTTAAAATATTATATAGTTACAAATAATTTCGTTTTGTTTGAACTTATCTGTGAAATTAAAACAAATTATTTGTGATTAAGAATCCATTTTTGTAGCTTACAAACATACTATAGAATGATTCGGTATGCAAAAACTGGTATCGAGAGAGATAAAATGTCATGGTTCACCTTTAAAATGATGATCAATTAAAACTTGCATAAAGGTTCATGAAAATCAACTTGCGCATAAACCTGCAGACCTGAATTCCAATATAGACCCAGTCAACTTGCACTAACATCATTGGTATAAATTTTCAAATTCAGGCGACAAAACAAATTGTCGGGCTTCCTCTTAGCCAGCTTGAATCACATGAGAATATCGATATCAAGCCTCCAAAAGGGGCCATTCTATAGGGTAAACCTGGTACAGGCAAAACACTACTGGCAAAGGCTCAACATTCTCAACATTTCCGCATGTTGTTGGAAGTGAGATAATATAAAAATATTTGGGAAATGGACCAAAATTGGTGCGAGATTTTAATTGGCGATTTAAATAATTTGGAGCTAATAGTCTCAGATTATTTGCTGAAGTTTTTTATACTTAGGAGATTTACATCTAACTTGGCTCTAATAAATTATTGAAAAATGATCAAATTAATGTAATTTTATTTCATCGTTTAGTCAATTTTTATAAAGAAAGGAAGTTATGTAATGAAATAGCACATATTAATTGGTTATTGTTTGAGAGATTTGTTGTAATTCTGTGTGTTAATTTGTGTGATTCAATTTCCTATTTTTATACATTTCTTTCTTGATTCAATATTAATGACTCAAAATACCAGCAAGTGGTATCATAGTGAGAACGCGAAGAGTCTAGTTGTGAGGATCGTGAGATTAGAGACTGTCTATTAGAGTTTGTCTATTAAAGTCTGTCTACTTATCATCCCATCACAGAGATTTTTTTTTAGACATTGTGTGTGTGGAGCCTGAGTGGAGCCGCTGCCATTTTAAAATTGAAAGGTAGAAGTTATATGTTAGTTGAAGTCTATATCACTTTTTCATGGTCAATATTTTTTTAAGTTTCGATCCAAGTTGCCATATCATTGATCCATCATTGATGTTAAGAAGACTGTTGTCTGGATCTGTTCCCTGCATAGAGAGGAGCACAGCTTGAAGTCGCTGCCAAAAGAACCGAACTGGCATGACAGAGTCGTCATTGATCCAAGTTGTAGCAGAGTCAAGAACAAAGCCTCTGGTCGAATGTCAACGTCATCGAAGTTCTGACTGAACGCCTGTGTCATTGCCTGTCTGAAGATGTGTTACAACTGACACTAAGCCACCATTTAGAGAGTCATCTACAGTCCAACTGCCAGCCATGTTTTTGGGGGGCCAGCCTCACTGTCATAACATATTTTTTTGTAGGACCTACCAAGAGTTGGGTGTTGCAGCCAAAAAAAATTATTCATGGAATTTGCTTCAAGGTTCGAGGATGCCACATCAACAATGAGTTCACAATGCTATCCATAGTGGAAAAACACAACAAAACCCTTGATTCTTCGCGCGGAGGTGGTTGTTGACACACAAAGAATAGAGATATAAAAAAAAATTACCTCATTAATTTTACAAAATAATTTTCACTTTTCACTGTGGAAGAAAGAGGTGAAAATTTATTTTCTAGGGGTTTTCTTATGAAGATTGTTTTTCTGGAGACATTTTTTTGGAAATAAGTTTGAAGTAGGGTTTTTCTGTGGGAAAGAAACAAATTCTCAGAAAAATTGTTAAAAAAATAATAGATGGGGTTTTATGAAGCTTTTCAGAAGACTGTTTAATTTTATTTTTTTTTCATTTTATCAAAAGTTTTATGGTTATTTTGAAAAAATGAATCAGGTGTTTTCATAAAAGAAACCCTTAATTCAAACATATAAAAGGAATATAAAACCCTAGTTAAAAGAAGAAATGAAACTCTAGCAAAATTTTTGAAGGAACACAATCCTTAATATATTTTGAAAGAACCGTGTAGGAAGAAATGGCTAAAATGACTAATGCTAAGTTTGAGGTGGAGAAGTTCACTAATAAGAATAATTTTGCATTGTGGAAACTAAAAGTAAGGGATTTGTTGGTGCAACAAGGGTTGCACAAAGAATTAGATGAGGTTAAAAAGAAACCTATTGGCATGACAGATTTGGATTAGGAGGACTTGGACGCACGAGCTCTCAGTGCCATCAAGTTGAACCTAACAGATGAAGTTCTCTTGAACATTGTTGAAGAAACCTAAACAGTAGGTTTGTGGGTAAAATTGGAAACACTGTATATGACCAAATATTTAACCAAAAAAATTTGTTTGAAGAGACAAATGTATAGCCTTCAGATGAAGGAGGGTACTAAAATTGTTGAACATTTAAATGTATTTAATAGACTTATTTTCCAGTTGTCATATATGAATGTTAGATTTGAATAAGAATATAAAGTTATTCCCTTGTTATGTTCCGTGCCCGAGTCTTGCGATCACTTTTTCATTTATATCATCTTGAGCACAATGAATCTTTGGAATTTGATTCCGTTGTGGGAGCTTTGTTATACGAAGAAGTACAAAGGAAGTCCAACATTGAAACTTCTACACCATAAGCCATGG
Source organism: Pinus tabuliformis (assembly GCA_031772625.1). Classification (NCBI taxonomy): domain Eukaryota; kingdom Viridiplantae; phylum Streptophyta; class Pinopsida; order Pinales; family Pinaceae; genus Pinus; species Pinus tabuliformis. The sequence continues at coordinate 85,828,376 of CM062819.1, read as the reverse complement.
TAGCAAGAGGTCAGTCCAAGGAAAGAGGGGAGAAAAAAAGAATTTCTTCCAGATCAAAATCAAAAGGTATGAAATGTAAAGCTAAATGATGGTACTGCAACAAAATAGGGCATCTCAAGAAAGATTGTTGGAAAATAAAGGAGTTCGTTAAAAACCCAAAGAAGGAAGCAACCCAAGTTGAGTAAGGTATGATTGATGAAGTTTTATCTATTGAATTAGATATGGTAGATGAAGTTTTGTCTATTTGAAATGTTTCTCATAATTATGAAAATTGGTTGTTACATTCTAGTGCTTCTCATCACATGAGTCTGAAAAGAAATTAGTTCACTTCATATGAATTTTTGAATGGTAGCTATGTGTTTATGAGTAATAATGTATCTTGTTAGAATGTTGGGATAGGAAATGTCAAAATTAAAATGGATGATAATATAGTTAGAACATTGATTGACGTCAAACATGTACCTGAGTTGAGAAAGAATTTGATTTCTTTGGGAGTATTGGACTCAGAAGGTTACAAGTTTATAGGTCAACATGGAGTGCTAAAAGTTTCAAAGGGCGCTCTGGTTGTTATGAAGGCAGAGAAGATCAGAAACCTTTACAGACTCAAAGGAAGTACTCAGGTCAGTGAGGTAGCGACTGTATCTGAGAAGGAAGAAGAAGATACTTGCATATGGCATCAACAGCTGGGTCACATGAGTGAGAAGGGTTTTTAGGTACTGATGAATTGCAAATTGCTTCCTAATTTGAAATCCTTGAGATTATATTTTTGTAAACATTATTATATGGAAAACAATGTAAACAGAAATTTAAAACCGGAAGTCATAATAGTAAAGGAATTTTGGACTATGTTCATTCGGATCTTTCAGGACCATCTCCTACTGTATCCTATGGAGGTGCATTATACTTCGTAACATTTATTGATGATTTCTCTAGGAAATTATGGGTTTATATGTTGAAAATAAAAGCTGATGTATTTAATGGTTTTAAACAATTTAAAGTTATAGTGGAAAAGAAAACAAGAAAATCAATTAAATGTTTAAGAACTGACAATGGCGATGAATTTACTTCCTTCGAATTTGAACAATATTGCAAGGATGAAGGGATTATTAGACATAAAATTGTTGTTAATACTCCTCAGCAAAATGGCATTGTTGAACTTATGAATCAAACTCTTATGGAAAGATCCAGAAGCATGATCAACAATGCTAACCTCTAGAAGGAGTTATGGACAAAAGCAGTGTTTACTGCTTGTTATTTGGTAAACAGATCACCTTCAGTTGCCATTAATTGTAAAATTCCTGAAGAATTTTGGTCGGGTCAGTCTTGTGATTATTCACATTTAAGAATTTTTTGTTGTAATGGTTATGCTCTTATTCCAAAGAATTAGCGTTCAAAGTTAGACCCAAAAGAAAAATGTTATATCTTTGTTAGGTATGACTATGCAATGAAATGATACAAGTTGTGGGATCCTTCTTCACAGAAAATAGTTATTAGTCGAGATGTAACATTTGATGAATCCTCTTTTATAAAATCATATGTTGTAAAAGTTGAACAGGAACAAGTGTTGTTGAATCAACAAATTTAGTTGGAAGCTAAACCGTTTTTGAAAAGTCAAAAGGAAGGAGAGACGTCTGAAGAAAAGGGTGAAGAAGATGCAAAGGAAATTGTAGAAGTTCAGGAACTAGTTCAACAACCATTCACTCTAAGGAGGTCTACAAGGGAGATAAGAACACCCAAAAGGTATGAAGATTATGCTTCAGCTATTGCATTGATTACTGAAGATGAGGAACCTTCTTGTTATCAGGAAGTAGTGGATGATGTAGATAGTGAAAAGTGGAAAAAGGTTATGGATGAAGAAATGGATTCCTTAGCCAAGAACAAAACCTAGGATCTTGTATAACTTCCTGAAGGGAGAATTGTTGTTGAATGCAAATGGGTTTTCAAATTGAAGTCAAATTTTAATGGAAGTATCGAAAGGTAGAAAGCAAGACTGATAGAAAAAGGGTATTGTCAGGTTGAAGTTATTGACTTTCATGATATTTTTTCACCAGTTGTAAAACTTGTTTATATTCAAACTGTATTAGCACTAACTACATTACTTGATCTTGAGTTAGAACAAATAGATGTTAAAACAAATTTTCTTCATGGAGATTGGGATGAAGAGATTTATATGGAACAACCAGAAGGTTTTTTACAAGGTCGCAATAGAAAATTAGATTGCAAACTCAATAAATCATTGTATGCCCTAAGGCAGTATCCCAAGCAATGGTATAAGAAGTTTGACTCATTCATGGTGAGCATGGACTTTACTAGAAGTGAATGTGATCATTGTGTGTACTTTAAAAGTGTCAATGGCATATTCATTATCTTGGTCCTATATGTTGACTATATGCTTATTGTGATCAAAAGCATGGAAGATATCAACAGGTTAAAGGCTCAACTCTCTAGGACATTTGATATGAAGGAACCTTGAGCAACAAAAAATATATAATAGAGACAGAAAAAATGGAAAGTTTTGGTTATCACAGCAAAAGTATGTGGAGAAAGTACTTGAAAAGTTCGGTATGAACAATGTCAAACCTATTAATGTTCCATTAGCTTCCCATTTTAAGCTTTCTTTGGTTTTGAGTCCTAGAGCTAATGAAGAAAAGAAATATATGTCTCGTGTACCATATGAAAATGCAGTAGGAAACTTAATGTATGTGATGGTATCTACAAGACTTGACATTTCACATGCAGTTGGAGTTGTCAGCAGGTTCATGGTAAATCTAGGAGAAGAACATTAGCAAGCAGTGAAATGGGTGTTGTGTATTTAAGAAGCACAAGTGACCATTGTATCATCTTTAATGGTAGTGAAGGTTTAGTCTGTAGATATGTGGATGTTGATTATGTAGGTGATTTGGACAAGAGGAGATCTAAAACAGGATATGTCTTTACTCTTGTAGGCGGAGCAATTAGCTGGATGTCAAAGCTTCAAGAAACAGTTGCTTTGTCTACTATTGAAGAAGAGTATATAACTTCTTCAAATGCCTGTAAAGAGGCAATCTGGTTGAAAGGTCTACTTGATGAGATTGGAAGAACGTAGGAGGGAGTGAATGTATTCTATGACAGTCAGAGTGCTATCCATTTGGCTACAAATCCAACTTATCATAGCAAGACTAATCACACTGATGTAAGGTACCTTTTGTAAGACATGTGATCAATGGTGGAAAAGTAGCTCTCAAGAAGCTTTATACACAAGAGAATCATGCAAACAATTCACGAAGCTAGTTTCAGTGGAGAAGTTGTGATGGTATTTGACTTCTCTTAGCTTGCAAAAGAGATGATGAATGGTCATGGGCAATAGATTAGGAAAATTGTTGTCAAGGTGGAGATTGTTGAAAAATGATAACAATTAATGTAAATGGCGTAATTATCTGGTTAAATATTTCACTATTCAGTCAGTTTTTATAACGAAATGAAGTTATGTAACGAAATAGCCGTATTAATTGGTGATTGCCCAAGAGGATTGTTGTAACTTGGAGAGTCATTTTGAACAATAAGAATTCCAATCCCTTGCCCTGTGAAGGTTTCCTTGACACACTGTCAAGGTTTTACCACATAATTCCTTGTGTTAATTTGTGTGATTTAGTTTCATATTTTTAAGCATTTCTTTCTTGATTAAATGTTAATTACTCCAAATACCAATAAGAAGCAATTAGATCTCATAATGAGGGATGGATCTACAAAATCCATTGCAAATCACTTTTATTACCTATGTTGGACAACGTCTCTTAAGAATTTCTGGAAGAAATATGCCACAGGAATTTAATGCTATATCTAAGAATATCTAATCATCAAGTGTTGGAGAAACACTGTTGAGAAAACCATCGGAAAAGGACTATGGCATCCTCACAGTTAGTCAGATCACAACTATGAGAGGGCTAGTTAAATATCCTATGATTCAATATCTTTCTCAAAAGGGCTATACAGATAATGAAGACAAAAGGAAAATTGTACGAGATTCTAATGATATAGGAGTGTTATCCCAATTAAAATAGCATAATTACCATCCCAAAAAATAGATGTCAATCATTGAAGCTCCACTGAAAAGCATACACCAATATTTTACATTGTTGAAGTTGCATTTCTAGGTAAGCTTCAACAAGTTTTATTGACTCGGATCGAGTCAGAAAATTACTCTCCCAAGGCATGTTGTATTAATAATTTTTTAATTTGATCATTTACAATGTTATGAAACCAGCTCACAAAAATATAGAAAAGATAGATCAACGCCTTATAATTCAGCCTCTTCGAGGGACAACCTCCTTTACATTACATAAATGAATTCTAGGATGATTCAAATGACAAAACCTCCTTTCTATATATAGGAGTCTAAGAGGTCACAATATAACCAAGTCGACCTAACAATAATAATATAAAGGCACAAAAATAACAATATAGGGATTCTATGGGGCACAATAATAACAATATGGGGACAATAAGGGCACAACAAATAACAATAAGGGATACAACGACAATAGTAATGGGCGAATCACTAGTATTATAGGGACCTAACATGCCCCTCTCCTTCAAAAAAGTGTTGTCCTCAACGCTTGAGTAGTTCTGGATGCTTCTGTATAAAAATATTCATCCTCCCATGTGGAATCTTCAACGGGTAAGTTCTTCTACTTGATGAGATACTCTAAAATTGATCGATTTCGTAGTTGTCGAGTTCTTGTTTCTTTGACTGCTTCAGGTTCCAATATGATTTTTCCTTCCTCATCAAGTTCTAGCAATATTGTTTGAACTGGAATCTTGTCACCTATAACCTTCTTTAAGCATAAAACATGGAAAACTGGGTGCACTCGCGAAGCTACAAGAAGCTCCAATTTGTATGCCATAGTACCTATGTTTTGCAACACCTTGTATGAACCATAATACTTTGGTGATAATTTATTATCCTTCTTAGATTGTTTGAGGGACATTTGTTTATATGGTTGTATCCATAGGAATACCTGATCACCTACCTCAAAACTTCTTTCACTGCGATGTTGATATGCCTACTGTTTCATTCTATTCTATGCCAAGGTGAGGTTATCCTTTAAGAGTTGGAGAACTTGTTGTTGATGCTCGATGTGATCTTCCACTGCTTGAACCTTAGAATTTTCTCTTAAATATGATGTGATGGATGGTGGATGATATCCATAAAGTGCCATAAATGGGATCATTTTTTTTGTAGTATGGAAGGAAGTGTTATACCACGATTCAGCCAGAGGAAACCATTTGACCAATTGTGTATGTTTATCAAATACAAAGCAACGAAGATATCCTTCCAAACATTCTTTTACTATCTCAGTTTTCCCATCAGATTGAGGATGATAAGATGAGCTATGAGCTAACTGAGTACCAAGAAAAGAAAATAATTCTGTCCAAAAAATTCCAGTGAAAATGGGATCTCTGTCACTTACAATAATCTTTGGGTTTCCATGTAGCTTTTGAATTGTTTCCATAAATGCAATAGAAACTGTACTCGCTTTAAATGGATGAGATAATGCACAAAAGTGTGCATACTTGGTAAGTTTGTCAACTACCACCATGATAACACTCTTTCCTTCAGACTTGGGTAAACCTGTGATAAAATCCATTGAAACCTCCTCCCAACGTTGGCTTGGAATGGATAAAGGTTGTAATAGTCGTGGGGTCTTAATTGTTTCAACTTTATTTTTTTGGAAAACCAAACATTCCGCCACAAAATTTTGAATATCCGATTTAAGGCTATCCAAAAAAAAAAATCCTTCTTAACCCTGTGGTAGGTTTTTATAAATCATGAGTGCCCTCCTAAGGGAGTGGTGTGCAATTCCCTAAGAATATTTTGTTTGGGTTTGGAATTCTTACATAGGTATAACCAATCCTTGTACCATAACGAATCATTTTTCCAACTAAATGTATCATATGTACTGGGATCTTGTTGTATCTTTTGAATGAGCGCCCACACTTCCTCATCATTTTTCCATTCATCCCTTGCTTCGTTTATCCAATCTGGTTGGATAATAGAAATGGCGCAAAGAAATGCTTCCACATCCTCATCCTTTCTTGAGAGTGCATCTGCCACAACACTTTGCTTCCCTTTTTTGTAGATGATTTCAAAGTCATAACCCAACATCTTTGTGACCCATTTTTTCTGCTCTTTTGAAGATAATATTTGTTCGAAAAAGTATTTAAGACTATCATGATCTATTTTTACCTTGAAGTGTCTTCCCATTAGGTAGGGTCACCATTTCTTAAGTGCATGTAGTATTGCCAACATTTCCTTCTCATAAATAGCTTTGTGTAAATACTTTCCTTTGATTGGATGACTTTCGAAAGCAATGGGTCTTTCTTCTTGCATTAAAACAGCACCAATTCCATTTCCTAAGGCATCACATTCCACAATAAAGGTTTTTGTGAAGTCCGGTGTAGCTAAGACTGGTGCTTGGCACATTTCCTCTTTAATATGTTCAAAGGCCTTCGTTGCTTCTAGAGTCCATGAAAATGCATCTTTCTTCAATAATGTTGTTAGAGGTGCTGCTATTCTCCCATATATCTTAAAAAACTTGCAATAATACCCTGTCAACCTGAGAAATCCTTGTAGATGCTTTATGGATGTGGGGATTTTCCATTCCTTAATGGTTTTAATTTTGCTAGGGTCTACCTTAACACCTTCATGAGATACAATATGACCCAGATATTCCACCTCTTATACTCCAAAGAAACATTGGAGATTTTTGCATATAATTGTTTCTCCTCCAATAGTTTGAGCACCATGTCAACATGTTGGACATGATCCTTCCAAGACTTGTCGTAGATTAGTATATCATCAAAAAATACTAACACAAATTTTCTAAGGAAGGGTTTGAAAATGGAATTCATCAAACCTTGAAATGTAGAAGGTGCATTAGTAAGGACAAAAGGCATGACCAAAAATTCATAATGACCCTCATGAGTTCTAAATGTTGTTTTTGGAATGTCTTCAGTCTTCATTCTAATTTGATGATATCCTGAACGAAGATCCAACTTGGTGAAGTAAATTTATCCATGCAATTCATCCAATAATTCATCAATGACAGGAATGGGAAATTTATCTTTAATAGTGAGCTTTTTGAGCTCCCTATAATTTGGACACATGCGCCATGATCCATCCTTCTTGTGAACCAATACTACTGGAGCAGAGAAAGAACTTTGACTAGGTTGAATTATACCAGCCTCTAGCATTTCTGCAACCATACGTTCAATTTCACTCTTTTGGACATAAGGATATCTGTAAGGCCTGATGTTTGGAGGAACACTTCCTGGAATCAAATTAATAGCATGATCATGATCATGAATAGGTGGGAGGCCTTTGGTAGTCTCAAATACCTTAGAATGATTGTCCAAGACTTATTGGAGATATGTAGAAATGGATGATTTCAATGTGGGAACCTCTAGTGAACATAATTGTGCAATTATGCCTCGTTGTTCTTTCTTTAGAAGCTTTGTCATTCCATTAGAGATTATTATCTTTCCCAGTTTCCCTGTGATACCCCTTAATTCAACTTCCTTTCCTTATGAAGAGAATTTCATGAAGCGTTCTTGAAAATTAAAAGCTATTGTACCCAAGGATTGTAGCCATTGGAATCCTAGTACAACATCATCACCACCCATTGGAATGGAAAGCATTGGGCTATTCAATACATATTCTCCCATGGATAGTTTGATATTATGGCACTTTCCTGAGCAATTTATGGTTCCTACACTTGCAACCATCACTTGACACTCTGGTGTAGGATATAGGAAGCAATTCAATTACTTGGTTATCTTACAATGAATAAAATTATGGGTACTTCCAGAATTAATCAACACTGTTACCTTTTTCTTCTTGATATACCCTTCTATCTTAATAGTTTGAGGAGTGGTAATTCCAACCAATGCATTAAAAGATATGGTCAGATCCATTTCTTATTTTTCTAGGGTTTGTTCCTAGTGTATATCCTCTTCTTTTGACATTTCTTGTTCCTTTTCTTCCTCCTCTTTACAATCTATGTAAAATAATTTCTTCTCGGCACACTTATGACCTTTAGTGTATTTTCTATCACAACTGTAACAAATCCCTTTTGCTCTTTTTTCTTCCAATTTTTATGGTGTCAACCTTGTAGGTTGTGGATGGCTAGGGGCAACAAAACTTCCATCTTTATGATTGTGAGTGGTAGGCTTCCTTGTTGCCATAATTTTGCTTTCCATTTTTCTTGCCAACCTGAATGCCTTCTCCAATGAATCTGGTTCCTAATGGAGAGCCTCATGTTTGATGTTATCTTTTAAATTCCCTATGAACGCATCAATCCTATGCTCTATATTTTACCCTTACATTCAATTTTTGGAAGTCCTCAATGTGCTCCATCACTAAACCCTTTTGTTTGAGATTTATCAATTGGCTAAAAAAAGTGTTTCTTTTTGTATCTTCATAATGTGCTATCATTTCATCCGTAAAAATAACCCAAGTGACAATTTGTTTACAAGAGCAAAGCCATTGATACCATACAAACTGATTTGGTTCCAAATATAAAGTTGCAATGCATACCTTTTGTGTGTTTTGCACATTATGGAGATCAAAAAATTGCTCCATCTATTGTATCCATGTTCCAGGATCCTTGCCATCAAACTTCCTTGTATCGATCTTTGAAACATGGTGGTTCTTTGATCCAAGGTTAAAATCTATGAAATCATGACTAAAATTTATTTTGTTCTCATCATGAGTTTCCTGTACTACCCTTTCGCCATTAGTAAGCATTTCTTATAGAAACTTTGTCAAATTTGTCTTCAAATCTGTCTTCAAATCTTCCATGCCTTTCTTTAAATCATCCATCTTAGCTTCCACGCCATCCATCTTAGCTTCCACGTCGTCCATCTTAGCTTCCATGCCATCCATCTTAGCTTCCACATCATTCATCTTAGCTTCTATGCCTTTCTTTAAACCATCCATATTAGCTTCCATGCCTTTCTTTAAACCATCCATCTTAGCTTCTACGTATTTCTTTAAACCATCCATCTTATTTTCTATTACTTTTTGTGCGAGTGAAATTTGTTGCACTTGGTCTTGTAATTTTGATATATCATGCTACATTTCTTCCTCTTCTTCATGAGTCATGCTAGAGCTTTCAGGTTGCTTACTAGGTGTTTCCATTTTCTTTCTTCGCGACATAAATTACCGATAATAAGGCTTCACTATGCCTTTTGAATTCCTTCAAACTAATTTTTCAAACCAAGCTTATGCAAAATTTTTAAAAAAACTACACACCTTTTTTCACTTTGTCAAAGCTCGATATTGAATCTGTATCTCTGTAATTTTGAATCTCCCAGGTCTACAATTTCTTCCTTCGGTAACCCTCTGAGTAATCTTTCTAACCCTGCAAGTCTGATCAAGATTGGATTCTCCAATGAAGAGTTATACCAAATCTCCCACGATGACCCAAGTATAGACTGGTTTGGTAGATCGCACTTGTATGACGTCCCGCGAGTCACTGTTTCAACCTTAGGTTCTAAAAATGATACCCAAAAAGACTACAGTCTGTCCTATTTTTGCAACTTCTTAGGAAAATTCAATCTGATACTCAGAGTGAAAGTTATGACGATTTTCCCAAGGCGACCTGTTTGGAATGTAATTCGGGGGTCTGCAAAAACCCTAACTTCCTCAGATTGTATCTCCGAAAATATAGCGAGACTAGATCTAAAATTCAGCACCAAGGTTCAGCCCGATTTCTTCTCAAATGGGTTTTTTTTAGCTTTTGAAACTTCGTAGCGAAAGAGTTATAGAAAAAATTCCACAATGACCTATTTTAGATGAAATTATGGAGCTTCCAAAAACCCTAACTTCCTCATATCATATATCCGAAAATATAATGAGAAAAAATCTAAAATTCGGACCCAAGGTTTAGCACGATTTAGTCTCAAATGTGTTTTTTTCAATTCTGAAACATTGCAGAAAAAAAAATTATAGTGAAAATTCCATGATGACCTGTTTGGAGCAACGAAACCCTAGAATCCAAAGCTCTGATAGCAAATGTTATGAAACCAGCTCACAAAAAGATAGAAAAGATAGATCATCGCCTTACAATTCAGCCTCTTTGAGGGGGAAACCTCCTTTACATTACACAAATGGAAAATTCTTGGATAATTCAAATGAAAAAACCTCATTTCTATATATAGGAGTCTAAGGGGTCACAATATAACCAAGCCAACCTAACAATAATAATATAAAGGCACAAAAATAACAATAAAGGGATTCTATGGGGCACAATAATAACAATATGGGGACAATAGGGGTACAACAATAGCGATAAGGGATAAAACGACAATAGTAATGGGGGAATCACTAGTATTATAGGGACCTAACATACAAACTTGATGAGGGATATTAAAGAGCAGGCAAATGAGTTTTATGCCTTCAATTGTTTAAGTACGTGTTGATACACGACTAAGCATGGAGCTGGTTCTTCTTTGTGAATGGACGTTCTCATCCCTTTCATAGAGGATGGAAATGTTTGGATTCTCATCCCATTGATGTTTCTAAACAAGATAAATCATGACGGCTACTTTTCTAGTTTACTATTTATTTCTTTTTGTATCTACAAGACAAAAGATCTCAAGGTCACATGTCTAATTTGCTTCTAGCCTGAAGAAGATAATATGAGGGATGATTTAGTATTGGCAGAAGCAGTATACAAGTTTGTTGAAAAAATTTCAAGCACTTCTCTTGGAAAATAAAATATGGACCAAGTCATTCCATTATTGTGAAAGAATGTTTGTGAACCATCAACAGATATGTCAATATTGTGGGGAACTAAAATCTGCTACAATTGGGCATGGTGGTTTGGCGGTTTTAAATAGTTTTCATTCTAAATACCATACGTGTAGTCTACAACATTGAGAGGATTATTTTGCTGACCTGAACAAACATGCTAGAGACTTATTCACACCAGACACTTTTCGATTTCACTCGGTTTTGTTCTAATTTTAGTCTATGTGAATATCCCAACCCACAACATAGTTGAAAGGCTCCCCATAATATGAAAACATCTAGTGAAGTAGAAGAACTGATACAAAAGGAAGCAGTATCTAGGAGATGTGTCTGAGTAACTAGGTTATTCTGTCTTGCTTATTCATGGGAAAGGTTTATTCCAGAAAGTTAAGTTAATATTTTGATGAAAGGTGTAAAACCTACCGTACATATATTTTCGTATGCAATGGGTCCTCAAATCAGTATGAAGATCACTCAGAGAAGCCAAACAAATCAAGGTATTTGGTTGTCCCATGCGCGGCTCGTATTAAGCCTTTCTGAGGAAAGGTGTACATTTGTTGTTATACACTATGCATGGCAAGGTTTGGGCAAATCAAGCACCTTGACACTCATTCAAATCCAAAGAGAAGAAAGCATAGCAAAGTAATTGACCCTTCATGGACATATGGAGCAGTCACAACAAATGACCTAATCCATCACATTTATTTTAATATTTTATAATTAAGAAAATACTAAAATCATGTAAAAGTCCATATGAATTGTAAAGATCAATATCAATACAAGTGAAAGTTTCGAGAGGAAACCTAATAGGTTATGAAGTAATTGAAGAGTAAGGGGAAGGTGAAGATTCACTGGACCATTTTTATAAATATATCCTCATGTCTCTAAGTGATAGGTGGGCTTTTAGAAATTGAATTAAGTTAGCATAGGGATAACTGTTAATACAGAACTTGGAGCACTATTGCTCTTGGAAGTTATTAGGATGAGTTGTGGTGAGGTTAAGAGTCTATGTTGGAGATGATAATAGCATACTACATTCCATCACTAGCTTTTGGTGGACCTACAATACTTTTATTTAGATTTGCATCATCATTAATGGGAAGTTTCTCACCTGTGGTACAAATTATCATGCATTCCTTTGTTGGTTGTAATGGCTAACTAATGCTACCATAATGTATGCATGTGTGCTTTCATATTGGTTATTGTTGACACGGCAAATTTTCGCTATGCCAACAAGGGGAACTAACCCGATCAGAAACCCCAATTAGATCCGCTTTCGTTTGGATTGGCTAGTTCCAACAGGTTTTAAAGGATCCTGTAAACTGTTATAGATGTTGAAAGATTTATTCTTGGAGGAAGACTTCAATTAAATCAACAAAAGAAACAGCTAGCCTACATGTATCAAATCCTATCTACACTAATTCTAACTACTTATGCTAGCCCTAACTATTCTAATCTATCTTGCAAGAGCATAACAAAAAGAGGTTAAACATCATATATAGATTCCAAGTCCAAACGAATCAATTACTGGTTCACAAATGATCAAGGCTATATTAAATCTTAATTGCAATCTAATTACGCATATAGGAATACACATTCCTTTCCATACAAATAAAACGTGCAACTGATGTTTAACAAGGTTTCAAATCAGCAACCTTTCATGAATTAACCATGGTAACAAATTATATTTGAATAACCAAGAATAGTCATGAACTGTCTGTTATCAATATGCACAAAAGAAAACACATTTATATTTATGCCAGCAAAAACACCCTGATTCTAAACACATGAACGAAGAGGAAAATAAATCTGAAAAGGCTCCTTCTTGATCCAAACAGTCTTCTTTATTAGCACAATAAATCAAAAGTTGTTCTGCCCAAAAAAATTCCTCCCTCCATCTCCGGGGTAATACTTATGCAGGAAGAAACTGACCCCTTGTATCCCCCTGACCCTCCATCTTCCTAGCTTATTCAATATACAAATTAAAATGTATGGATGTAGAATGGTCCGTCAAACTTCTGACACATTGAGGCTACATTTGTTGGGCCGTTTTTATTTTCTCGGGGAAATGAAAGGATGTCAATTAAAAGAGTGTGACTACATGTTGTTCCCTTTGCACCTGTATGGAGCAGATGTTATTCCCTATTATTTCCTGAAGGTTGAAGACTCTGCACTCAACATCCCACATCTAGCATGATTTAAGGTGTGTTTGGAGGTAATAACATCTTGATGGATCAGTGCTATCATGAGTGCTTCTTTTTGACATAAAGCGTGCCTCCATTATGCACTATGGCGGTTTGCATCCCTTTCTTGCAGAGTATGTCTTTTTGCAATATCGACATCGGTGGTGCAAAGGTGTTGTCTTGATATAAATCACATTTATCCATTACCGAGTCCACTCGAACTCACCTGCAAAAATAGTTCATATTAGCTATGATTATGAGAAATATGCCAGACATGCCCACAAACAAACATTGCATTCAGCCATAGTTTCTATTTAATCTCGCAAACAGAGCAACTATAATTATTAAGCCACTAAACCTGTTGTAACATGTATTCTCATTGCCCATAATATTCATTTTTATTCAGGGATCGCTTTGACAATGCTTCAAAAGCAGACCATTCAATCTATCGGATTTTATTTTAAAAACCCGGACCACAACACTTTACCTAAATACATGGGTATACATAGGAAAACCCGCAGCCGAACCATAACGCCAGGCTTCAAATACTATACACCCAGATCTATAATCATCGTTGGGTCCGCTCATCACATCGCGCCTTATGTATAAGTCTTAGGCTCCACCGATTGCAATTTGCGATAGGTCGGACCCGAGCTATATATGTGCTGTGGTTAATAATCTCGGTGGGTCCGCTCATCGCATCGTGCCTTATGTATAAGCCTTGGGCTCCGCCGATTGTGATTTGCGATAGGCCGAACCCGAAATATATATATGTTGCGGTTAATAATCCCAACGGGTCTGCCATATCGCACTACGCCTTACGTATAGCCCTGAACTTTGCCGATTGCGATTTGTGATTGGGGAAGCCGACCCGAAAAAGATCTGTGTTATGTTTAATAATCCCAGCGGGTCCGGTGTATCGCAGTGTGCTTTATGTATCAACGTTGAAAAGGCCGATTGCGATAAGAGGTGAAGGCATGCATCAAGAGATGTGTAAAGACCGAGGAAGCGCGAAAAGGGTAAGTTATGCGTATTTATATAGTATTTCTATTATCAAAACATCAATATAGAAATAAGGACACGATACAAGGTTTTTAGGGTTGAGTCCATATACACCCATAGTAAAGAGTGGGGGTTGGTTATATGTGTGGGCATAGAGCACCATGAAGGTTTATGAGGATTAAAAATTCTTGATGAAGGATATGAATGAAGGGCTAGACTGGGTTATAAATGAATCATGCCACAAAGGTTTATTTAGGGGGTATTAACCATTAAGAATTGAAGATTTGACTTGGCAAAGAGTTAAAATCCCTGTGATAAAAACAGATCATTCGGAGAGTTATCATTCAGAGAAATGAAAGATCAAACTTCTAGGGGAGCCATTCAAATTTTCTACCAGAGCAAGTTTTAATAGGTGGTGGTTGTGGCCACAACAAATGGCGAACCTCTGGGCGAACCAGTTATCTTTGTTACGAAATAAACCTTGGATCAATATAACATCAGGGTGTTAAGATAAACTTGAAATGAAAACTGTATAGATGGACGGGCATGGGTTCCACTTCAGCATTAATCGCTTCAGGCGGGATAAAGAAAAATAGCTTCTACTTAATGATAGGGTTTTGACATACATTCTCCAATGGTAGTATTATGGGATTTATTGACCTTCCTTTACCTATTTTCTACTTTCAAAATCCTTTCAGGGCCATCACTGGTCTGTCAATCCCTGTTTAGGTGTGTACCTCAACTCTTTATCGCTCATCAAACTTGATGTAGATATGTTTATTTTCACTTTATGTAAGAAATTTTTTAGTGCTATACTTTCGTATGATCAAATGTAGCGCAGTCATGGATCATGCCATATTTTTAAACCGCTTAAGCAAGTTTGGGCTTGCTATGTCAACCGGTACTCTGAGTCCAGCAATAGTCCCTACTCCAACCAACTTCCCAAACAACCTGTCCTTCCAGATTGGCGCAAGGACTTGACATTTCATTTTCTTTTAAATAAGTCCTTCCAGTTTCAGGCACAAGGACTAGAGCACAATTGGATTTGCCACAGCATAAATGATAGTGAGCTTAGCCCATGAAAGGAGGTTTACTTGTAGATGACAGATATTGGAAATTTTATTGTGGTGGATGGAACCAATGGAGAATGACTGCAAACCTCATAGACAAGTATAGGCTAGGTCTGGATGGGATTTTAAAATGCAGCGTTCTGCCATGCCAATCCAGTTGTGGTTACACATTTTTCGTTTTATAAAGATGCCCCTACATTCTTCGGGTATCCAGGTTATCAACAGACCCTACCTAGTTCCCAACAGAGGCCAATGAGTGGCTTTGATTTGAATTTCACCGTTGATTTTCCAGTTCTGATAGGCTCATTGAAAGTTTTCTTGATTTGCAGGGTAACGATGAATTTAGGATTGGCAAACTCATCAGCAGGTTACTGAGGGAGGAAAAAGCTGAAGGTGGGGAATGAGGGCAATCTGAAGAGAGTTATAAAGGTGAAAACGATACTAAAAGACCGAAATCAGTTGGCTGAAAAGGGATGAAATTCAAAACATAAGGAAAATAAACTTTACGAAAAAAAAAAAAAAAAAAAGAATGGACAGGACGAAAATATAACTTAAGCTAACAGCAAAAATAAAATGAATCCTAACCTACTCAGGAGGTAACCACCATGAGGTGGCTACTAGAAGTATCTCTTAAGATCTTGGTCATTAACAGGGATTTTTTCAATTTCTCCCTGTAAAGTTTTCAATCTGTAAGTTCCCTAACCAATTTTTTCCTCAACTTGGAACGGACCCAGCCATAAGTGTTGGAATTTCATGTGCTTACCTTTTGGCTCACTCAGCTTGTCCCATTTCAAGACTAGCTCTCCTACTTGGTAATCTTTATCTCCTACCAGATGATGATCAAACCATCTCTTCACAATCATTTGGTGATTTCTAAATTTATTTCTGGCTTTATCTCTCAATTCCTCCAACCTCACTAGTTGGTTGATCCTTTTTTGAAGTAAGGCTGAAGGGGTCCCTCTCAAAGCTTGGGAGAGCTGTAAAGAGGGAAGGGTAACATTAGGAGGCAAGATGGCTTCCTGTCCGTAGATGAGGAAGTATGGGGAGTTTCCTAATGCCACCTTTAGGGTGACCCTATCGGCCCAAAGGGTGTTTGTTAGAGTGTTGTGCCAATTCCTCTGGTTTTCGGTGACAGATTTACGAATTATGCGGATGAGATTTTTATTTGAGGACTCTGCAACTCCATTTCTCTGGGGGTAATAGTTTGATGCATACCTTATGCGAATTGATTTATCGATAGCAAATTCAGTCAAATTTAGTGATGAAAAGTAAGAAGCATTATCAAATATGAGAGCGTCAAGGATGCCAAACCTATTGATAATAAATTTCTCAATAAAAGATATTACCTCGTCTTCGTTAACCTTCTGAAGTGGGATGGCTTCGGTCCATCTGGTGAAGTAGTCAGTTACTGTGAGTATATACATATGTTGCTGTGAAGAGTTTGGAGTGATCTCACCTATGACATCGAGGCCCCATTGCCGAAACAGGTGATAAATCATAACAAGCCTGAGGGGAATGGTTGGCTTTCTTTCTCATCCTACAGAAATTTGACATACCTTGCATTTCCGAGCATAGGCATGCAAGTCTCTGAACACTGTGGACCAATAATATCCAGCTCTTAATATTTTGTGACCAGTGGTCTCTCCTCCATAGTGACCACCTGCTGGGTCATGGGCATTTCTTTCAAGACATGATTGGCATCATCCTTTTCCAAACACCTCAGCCAGACTCCATCATAATTTTTTCTATATAATGTGTCATTGGACAGTTGATACTGATTAGATTTCAATCTGAGCGCTCTCCTTCGTGATGCATCCATGTGCTCAGGACATGATCCCTATGTTAAATAAAAGCATATGTCATAGTACCATGACTCAGGGTCTAAAGAGACTTCCGACGTTTCGCGCTCACACATCAGCATCTCATTAATCCATAGGGGCTCCTCCCCAAATTCTACTTGTGCATTCTCTATGTTCTACGCTTCTGGTTCTTCAGACGCCCCTTCTTTATCAACCAAGGCTTCTGCTGTGAGCTCACACAATCCCTGCCCTCGAACTATTTTTGTCGGCTTAATCTCGAGGTCGTATTCTTGAAGGGTGGTTATCCAATTCCCTCTCTATTCACCCATTTCTTTCTGCACGAAGAGGGCTCTTACAGTAGGGTGGGGAACGATTACTTTAGTCTTGGCCTTTAATAAATAAGGGCGGAAATGTTTTACGGATTTAAAAACTACAAAACCTTGTTTCTCCATGTCTGCATAGTTCAGTTTTGCTCCCTGGAGATTAGAGATCATATAAGAAATAGGGACTTCGTTGCCATCATAATTTTTTTGGGTGAATATTGTGGCATATGAAACATCAGAAGCGAAAGTGTACAAGAGGAATCCCTTGTCAAAATCGGGGCTAACCAACGTAGGAGCTTCTGCGATGGCCTCCTTAATTTGCTGAAACGATTTCTTAGCTTCATCACTCCACCTATACACAACGTCTTTCTTCGTCATTAGTTGCATGGAACACACTATTTCTGCGAAACCTGAAATGAATTTCCTAACCAAATTAATTTCCCGAAGAAAGATTGCATTGCCTTTTTAATTGCAGGAGGTTGTATTATCATGATGGTCTCTATTCTTTCAGGATCAAAACAATCCCTTCTTTAGAGAGGATATGACCCAGTAGTTTCCCTTCCATAACTGTGAAGATGCTCTTCTTGGGATTCAATGATATTCCGTATCTTCAGCCTCTTTCGAAAATCTGTTGCAGGAGATAAATATGATCCCTTTTGCGATATGAATACATAGTAATGTCATCCATGTACGCTACTATTGATCTGTCAATCAATCCTTAGAAAGTTATGTCCATAGCTTTCTGAAATGTGGCGCCTGCATTAATAAGTCCAAACGGAATTTTACGGTATGCGTAAGTGCCCCATTTAGTGTTGAAGGTTTTCTTAAGCTGATCTTCATTCAATACCAACACTTGATTATATCCCGAAAAACCATCCAATAGGGGCAACATTTCATACCTAGAAACGCATTGAAGAATTCATTCCATAGAAGGCACAGGATAGTTATATTCTTGCGATGCTTTGTTCAGGTTTTTGAAATCGATACATAACCTGATGTCTCCATTTTTCTTTCTTACTAGCACGAGATTGGCTACCCAACGGGTGTGACTGACAGGGAAAATGATTTTGGTGTCCAACATTTTGTTTAATTCTTTCTTCACCAACAGTTCTAAGCTTGGATGCATCTTGCGAAGATTTTGTTGGTATGGCTTAACATCCTTCTCCAACGGAATCACATGTTGCATAATGCTGGTATCGAAGGTTTTTAAGTCACCATATGTCCATGCAAATACGTCCTTGTACTCTTTAAACAGCTTAACAAATGCAGCCTTTTCTTGTGGAGAGCATCCCAAGCCCAAATTAACAATATTTGGGTCTTCTTTGGTTCCAAGGTTGACGGATTCATACTTCATGGATGAGCTATGCATTTTGCAGTTAGTCGGCTTCTTAAATTTATCATGCAGGTCATACAAGTGCTCCATCTTGACAACTAACTTGGGAATTATAGTGGCCTGATATTTTTCCTCATCTTCAATCTCATTCATAAGCCTATCATGCTCTTTTTCATTAATGAGTGCATTTTTGAATGTCTTATTGCAATGCAGGAACTCAAGGGTTTGCTCGTCACCTTCAAATACCTACCAATTTGAGATGTTATCAGGTACGGATGGTCTGAAAATAAATTCAACATAATATTTATTCTTGTTTAATCTAAGGTCAGGCAAAAGTTTTGAAGCCATACTAGCCATCATATCGGCATCTCAGTTTTGCCCTCGAGGTATATATGTGATATTAAAAGAATCAAAAGTGTCAATTAGCTCCATACCTCATGTTGGTATCTTACCAGGTGTGGCGAATTACAATGTATCCTTTTCCTTACCTGGTCCACAATTATGTGTGAGTCACCAAAAACTTTAAGATTTTTTACCTTCATATCAATGGCTTTTTTCAGGCCCTGCAACAAGCCTTCATATTCTGCCATGTTGTTGGTGCACACGAACTCCAACCGGCTGGCCATCAGATATTGGTTCCCTTGCAGGTCAATGAGAATTCTCCCAGCACCTACACCTTCAAGGCAGTTAGAGCCATCAAAGTAGAGTGTCCAAAAAACAGAATATAATGTTACATTAAATGAACTGCTTCCTATGAAAGTGGTTCTATCATCTACTATATTACAGGGTGGCTCATTAGTTGGACTACGAGGGAGAGCTTCCAACTGTGTGTTTGTCACAGTTTCTTCAACTATCTCTACATGGAATTCTCCGAAACAGGTTTCGATGGTACAAACATCGAAACTATAATTCCCAAGGATAGATTTGGTAAACGTTACAGGTTCATTGGGGCCGTTTAGTTTCGTCACCACATACTTCATGTATCTTTCTTGATCAACTCTCAGCATATCACCTTTTCCCTTCTGAGGCAACAAGAGACGGGACCAATCAGTTGAGAAATATCCATTCAGTTTTGCTGACTAGCCCCTACTAAGCAGCATTCCATAAGCCTTAGGTATGTCGACTACCACTATGTCAATGACTTGTGTGTACTATGGTTTAGCAGCCATCCAAATCAACACATCTTTCAATTCCCCAATTACTTTCACATTCATTCTGTCCAATTGCATAATTTGAGTTCCAGTTTTCTCGGGTATCACATGAAGTCTTTTAGCAACAGTGAGGCATAATAGTGGACGAGGCACCGAAATCTACCAAGCAATTGTGTACGTTCATGTTGAATATTTCAAATGTGATAAGGAAAGGTGGAGTCATGGATTTTGATTTCCTTCCTATCATGGCTGCACTGACATCTTGAGGGGTTTGATTCATTTTTGATAGAGTGGCTTCCATAGCTGATGGTGTTTGGGCTATACTGGGGGTACTAACAGGTCTGTATGCCGACTTCTTGGTTTGGCTGCTCGGAATGGTTGGATATTTGCAATTCCGTTCATTCATAGCTTTCAAGAGTAGATCTCTTCGCTGCATTAATTTTAGCAAATCGAAGTATGTGATATTAGCTCGAGATTTCTTAAGATCATCCACAATGTTGTAATCAATGTTATAAACAGGGTAGGGCAGAGTAAACATATCGGTTTTTTCGTTCTTAGGTGGGAGTTTACCATTTTGAGTCACCTTCATTGCGGTCAGATATGTATTATCTTTCTCTGGACGGTTTGCAACTGGAGTACTCTTGGAATCACCACTAGGTCTACCCTTCTCAACAGGAACTTTGGGAGTGGATGCCTTCAAAGGGCGAACATCTTTCTTTGTCTGGTCTACAGGTTTCATCATGTCCACAAGTGGCCCTTTACTTCGTTTGTGGATTTCTGTCGTACTGCCTCCTTTGTCGTCATCGTTCTCATTTGTATAGAAATCCCACAATACATTGATTTGAGATTCTTCGTCCAAGGGCTCTTCTACTTGGTATTCTTCCTCATTTTCTTGTTCTAGCTCCAGCTCCACTATAGGTTCTTCTTTGTTAAGGAGTGATTCGATAAGAGCCAGCTCTTCCATATTTAAATTCCCTTCATTGGGTCGAACAGGCAACGCAAGTTGACCATGACCACCTTTTGTCTTCTTACAATAGAAAGGTTTGAAGGATTTTCTGTTGTTATAATCTCCTCCATTCCCATTTTTACTCTCTCTAGAATTAATTTTCATATCAATGACTGTGTTTGCCAATTTCTTAATGATCCGATGCAAACCTTCCACGTCTGTGGTGTCCTTTTCTTTGATCTCAACCACTTTTTTATCACTCCCATTATTCTTCTTGGATGACTGAGATGCTTTCTTTCCTTCAGTCGTATGATGACATGTTGTGAGACTGATCATTTCGTTCTCGACTTTTAATGCTTCATCAATAGCACCCTATAAGGTTTGTGTGTTACTCCTTTTGACCCACATTGCGGTAGGGGCAAGGAGAGTAGTGATGTAGAATTCCATGAGCACCTCATCAGTAGGTCTAGCGTTAGCCAAGATTCTGTTGAGAAAAGTGTTGAACCGGATGTTAAAATCCTTGACCTTTTCTTTGGTTTCCATTTTCAAACGGGATAGTTCTAAAACTAAGACCATAGGTGTTTTTTCATCGCCAAACTTGTCTGAAAAGGCCTATTGAAAGGCACCCCATGAGGTGATCGACCCTATTCTCAAGCTAAAGTACCATGTGGAGGTTGCACCAATCAAAGTAAAAGGGAATAAGTGACATACTACATCTTCATCGGCTACCCCCAACATGCGCACGACTAGGAAGAAAGAGTGAATATGGTTATCAGCAGTGTCCCCCCGCTCAGGGTCGAATTTAGGCAATACTCTTTCTGCGTTCTTGGGTAAGGCATGTTGTTGCCCAGGTACTGCTACGGCATCCTGAGAAAGCCAGGGAGGGATTGCTCCCAGAGGAGGTGGGGGTTGATTCCCACACGAAGGAGGCGGTAGAAGTGGATTCCCACATGGTGGGGGGTAGAGGCAGATTCCCACCTGGAGGGGGAACGTTAGCCATAAAATGGATAGGGAGGTTCTGGTTGAAGGTTTCTTCAAGGCGTTCTTTGTTAGGATTTTCCAAATCATGCCAGAGATTACCTTTAGAGGGGGAATCCTCAGGAATTTCTTCCCAAGGAGTGTCGATACTTTGCAAGGACTCTAGCACAATATCTTCAAGAGAAGGGGCTGCAGATGTCTCTTCGCTTATGGGAAGGACCCTTTGATTTCTTTTAGTTGTCGGGGGTAAAGAGTGAAATATGGGGATCTGACAGAGGGAACGAGCATAAGCCCAAGTAAGTACTCTGACTAGTTGTTCTTTTGGTGACCCAAACACGGGACTTAGAGGGATCTCTGCTTCTTCGAAATGAGGCTCTTCCAATTGAGCAGAATGATCTTTTCAATCTTTACGATCCATACATTAATATTTTTGAATCCATGCGTGACATTTATGTTGGAAATAATACTAAGAGGGGGGGTGAATCAGTATTATCAAGTCACTTATTTTCTTTTCAATCCCAGATCATATACGCTACTTCAGTTTAGATAAAACCGCGTATATACGCAACTACAGAGAAGGAAACCCGCGTATGCAATGCAAACTTATAATTTAATTTATCTTACTAATGTTGATCATTATTTTGTGTATTATAATCAAATAAACAGTAACCAGAAATAGTGAAACAGATCTGAAGACAATCACACACACAAGAACACAAGATGTAAGGTGGAAACCCAATGTGGGTGAAAACCACCTAATGCAATTCGTCTCTATCTTCTTTTAATTAGAAAATTCTTTTTACAATGTACTGGTGCAGTCCTTTACCAGTACGCGGGCTACAACCTGCAGAGAGCTACAACCCTCTCTCGTTCTCCAGCTTCTCCTGGAAGGGAGCTACAACCCCCTTAGCTCTTGCACTAGCCAAGATACGAGTACATAGGTGCTAGCCTATAGAAGGCTACAACCTTCTCTTTCTTACAGGGACCACGTTTCATAAATTTTCAGACTGGATCCATGAACATCAATCAATCATCAAAAATTTCTGCATCACACAATCTCCTTTTCACCAATTAGAACTAAATCAAGTAGATACTTCTCTGACGGCTGTACCCAAAACACAGTAACAGTAACCACACACCAAATTCTGAACCCAGAACACTGCAGCAATAAACAGAAGCAGCTAGATCACAACTCAAAAGATATATGCTACTTCAATAACCTGAAACATGCGTGCATACGCTTCTGTGTTTTTAGAAACTTGCATATACGTTGTTTTTATTCAGCGAACTAGCGTGTATACACGCCTTAGCTTCATTGAACCTGCGTACATATCTATAAAGTATAATTCACTCTTTCAAATGTTCAGACACTAATTAACCCAGATTATCAGATGTATAGATCAAGCATGCACCACATATAACAGATCAAAATCATACAAAGATACTATCATTCAAGCCTTAATATTTTGACCCATCAATAGAACTTATCCTTCTCTTTGCGCTAAGGTTCCTCCTTCATTCAGATCCAGATTTGCACCATAACCCCAAACACCAATGTTTCAGATCTAGCACTTATTAGATATTCAATTAATTCAAATGATCTCCTTCCTCTTTTATAGTCTTAGGCCTTTCACAATACCACGGTTCAAAACCATAATAAAACAATACCATGGACCCAATACTTGGGATCAATACTTCTGACGAGATACCATGGTCCAAAACCATAGGTTCAAATACCAAGGACTAACTACCACAGACCAAAAGTAAACTTTCCAACATATACACGCTTTTCCTTGCGTGAAAGTGCGTGTATACGCATACGTGCCTTTGTAACATCTAACCCGCGTGTATACGTGCCTTCGTCGAGGTGAACCTGCGTATATATCTATTTCTTTCATTCTGAGAGCCTATACTAAGATCTGTCACCAAAGTGAGTTGCCATCAAGGACAACACTTGTGCCATAGCTCCAAACCTATGCAATAATGCCAACAATCTCCCCCTTTGGACTTGATGGCAACCCCAAGATCCTCAAAGTCATTCTCCCCCTTTGTCATCAAGGGCAAAGGGTTGTGCTCCCCCTGAGTACATGCTGAAATCTTTGCCCTGTTGTGCTGACCATGCTCCCCCTGACTGTAGGCAAGATCTACAAAAAGATGTTCTTCAAGAAGAACCATGACTTATACATCATAAAAGACCTTCCTATCACCAAAAGACTCAATACATACATCCATCACCCAACCAAGTGGGGATACATCAGAAATTTACATATGACAACCAAGTACATTACATCTTCATCCCAGGCATAGTGGGGAAACCAAAATAGGCCGTTACATGACCTTGACACCATAAAAGAGATACATGACATAGAGACGAAATATCTAGAGCAAGACTTATGAAAGTCACCAATAACTGATATCAGTAGCATCTGTCAATCACCATTCAGATCAGCAACCATGATTTCCTTCTGTTCTCCCTCTGCATTTGTTCCACCTGAAACCAACAACAGCTGTGAACTAGAACCAAAAGCTTCTAAGATAATGCCAACAATGCATCATTAGAAGTTTATCCACTCCCCCTGAACCTGTGCCAGATGGTCTCTGTCAGACCCATATCAGACTATCTTCAACCAGAGCCTGTCCCTACTGATATCCATCAAGCCTCCATATACGCGACTGTCTCTGCACAAACCGGCGTATGTACGCGGATCCTCCTCAGGAAACTCGCGTACACCCATTTTTCTCTGAAACAGACAAGTTTTAACAGCAAGATGATGCATCAACTACTCCCAGCTTCTGTCTGAGGTATTCAAAAGTTTCCCTGGGCAGTGGTTTGGTGAGTATATCAGCAACTTGTTCCTTAGAGGGAACATACTCCAGCTTGACCTTTTGTTCCAACACTTGTTCCCGGAGAAAATGATATTTGATAGGTATGTGCTTGGTCTTTGAATGCATGACTGGGTTCTTTGAAATGTTGATTGCACTTGTATTATCACATAAGATGGAGATAGGTGGTGTACAAGTGATTTGAAAATCCCGTAAGGTTTGCATCATCCAAAGGAGTTGAGTGCAGCAAGATGCAGCAGCCACATATTCCGCTTCAGTTGTAGATAAAGAAATCGAACTCTGTTTCTTGCTGAACCAAGATACTAATCTAGAACCCATAAAGAATGCACCACCACTTGTGCTCTTTCTGTCATCCATGCTTTCAGCCCAATCTACATCTGTATAAGCATGAAGAGTGAGATATGTATCTCTAGGATACCATAAGCCATAGTTTTGAGTTCCTTGAAGATACTTGAAAATTCTCTTTACTGCTTGAAGATGGGTTTCCTTGGGATTTGCCTGAAATCTTCCAACTATTCCCACTGCATGCATGATGTCTAGTCGAGTACCTGTTAAATAAAGTAGACTTGCAATCATGGATCTATAGGTTAGTTGATGCACTACTGCTGATTCATCATTTTCACTGAGGCTGCATCCTGTAACCATGGGGGTACATACTAGTTTTGCATCTTCCATGCCATATTTCTTCAAAATCTGCTTGAGATACTTGGTTTGAGACAAAAAGATACTGCCTTCATTTTGTTGGATTTGCAATCCAAGAAAATATGTCAGTTCTCCAAGCAAAGACATTTCGAATTCTTTCTGCATCATCAAGGCAAAGCTCTGACTCATAGCTTCTTCATTGCTGCCAAAGATAATATCATCTACATACACAACAAGTATTACCAATTTGTCATTTTCAATTTTTATATAAAGATTGCTATCTGTTGATCCTTTTGAGAAACCTTGTTGATGAAGATATTTTTCCAAACGATAGTACCAAGCCCTTGGAGCCTGTTTAAGACCATAGAGAGCCTTTTTTAGTCTGCATACAAGATTTGGATCATTCCCAAGAATGAAACCATCCGGTTTCTCAATGTACACTTCTTCTTCTAAGTCTCCATTCAGAAAGGTTGATTTCACGTCCATTTGAAATACTTTGAACTTCTGATGGCCTTAAGTCTAGCAACGGGAGCAAAAGTTTCTTCAAAGTCTATTCCTTCTTGTTGAGCATACCCTTTACAAACAAGTCTGACCTTGTTTCTAATCACTTCCCCATTTTGATTCAACTTGTTTTTGAAGATCCATTTTGTCCCTATGACATTCTTATCTTTTGGTCTAGGAACCAGCGCCCAAGTGTTATTATTTTCGATCTGCTCAAGTTCTTCATCCATTGCCTTGACCCAGCATTCATCTCTGCATGCTTCTTTTACATTTTGTGGTTCAGTGGAGGAGAGCAAAGCCAAATAGCTTGAGGCTTCTGTAATTTTTCTTCTTGTTTGTATACCTGCCTCTTTTTGCCCCAAAATTTGAGATTCTGGATGATTCTTCTGAACGTACCTGGATGGAGTCTTATCTTCTATCCTTATCTATTCTTCTGGTGGCTCTTGAGCTTCTTCTTCATCATAGTTTTGATTTGATGTTGAAGTATAGTCCTCATCATCTTCGAAATCTTTGGAATTCACTTGCCTAGGAATGTTTCCTTCTTCATCAACCACTACATCAATACTGTCAACAATTCTTCCAAGTCTTTTGTTGAAACACTTATATGCTTTGTTGTGGGGAGAATAACCAAGGAGAATGCCTTCATCTGCTCTAGGTTCAAACTTGCCAAGATTTTCATCATTATTTTTAATATAGCATTTGCTTCCAAAAATTTTGAAATGTTTTACCGAAGGAGTTTCACCATACCAGAGCTCATGAGGAGTTTGAGTGTTTTTCACCTGGACATTTGTCTTGTTGAGAATAACAACTGCAGCAAATGCGGCTTCACCCCAGAAAGTTGCGGGAGTTCCAGACTCATCAAGCATTGCACGAGCCATTTGTTGAACCGTTCTGTTCATCCTTTCCACTACTCCATTTTGCTGAGGAGTCCTAGCTGTAGAGAATTCCCTTCTTATTCCATGTTCTTCACAAAAATCAAAGAATTCATTCGAGGTAAATTCTCCTCCTCGATCAGACCTGAGGCATTTGATTCTGAGATCTGATTCGTTCTCCACCAAGGATTTGAATGATTTTAACTTTTCAAACACTTCGTCTTTGTGCTTCATAAGTCCTATCCAACACATCCTAGAATAGTCATCAATGAATAATATAAAGTATTCTTCTCCTCAAGGTGACCTTTTCCTAGTTGGACCACATACATCAGTATGGACAAGTTCAAGTGGCCTGTTGGTTGATCCTTTCTTTTCAGGGAAGTTAGTTCTAGTTTGCTTACAAAACTGACATGATTTGCATATTGTGTTATCTGGGATTCTGATGTCTGGAAGACCATGAACTGCCTAGTATTTGCATGCTTTCCTTATCTGTGAGAAACTAAGATGCCCCAATCTTCTGTGCCATAGCTAGTGTTCATCATTCTTGCTCAGATAGCATTGATGTTGTCCTTCTTTGAATATGTATAAATTATTTGGAGTCCTTACGCCTTTGATCACTGTTTTTCCTGTATCAAGATCACGAACACTACATCCATTTGATTGAAATATTACCTCAGTTCCTTGATCACACATCTCGATGACACTTAATAGATTATGCTTTAATCCATCAACATGCATGACATTTCCAGCTTTGACCCTTTCTTTCAACTGAACAGAACCTTTACCTTTTATGAGAGCAGGGGTGTCATTTCCAAAAGAAACCTTCTTCTCCTTCTCTAAGGCACATATGACTGAAGTTTTTCTTTATCACCTGTCATATGTTTCGAACATCCACTATCGATGTACCATTGATTTTCTTGCCCTTCCGCATATAAGGCTATACCACATCTTTCTGGTTGGGGTTCTTTTATTCTCCATGATTTGGCACTTGAGGCTTGCTCCTTCTGAGTTGTTTGTCGAAACCTGCTCCTGCATTCAGAATCTTCATGACCGAAATTGTTACAAATAGAACATTCTATTTCAATTTCAAGAGCAGAGAAGTTGATGTAAGTCCTTTTCATGATCCCAGTCATACTCCTCTGTTTATGAGCTTCTCTAGTCATGATTGTCTTATAGGCAACACATTGAGCAGCTTTGTGACCAAAGCTATGACAAGAAAAACATTGGCCATTGAAGAAAATCCTGTGATTATCAACTCTACCAGCCAAATGATTGTGGTTCCTATTGACATCCATTCTTGAAGCAAATTGAGAAGGTTTTACATGTGGCTGGTTGTAGCTTCTGTTTTTCCTTAAAGTAGATTGCCCTTGATTTACCTGGTAGTCTTTGTTCATTCTTGAGGTAAATTGCCCCTGATTTACCTAGTGATTTCCATTGGGTCTTTGTTCACTTCTCCTTGCAGCATCAAGATAACTCTTGGAGGTAGATGGTTTCTGCGCTTGAGTTGTTTCTTCATTATAGCCTAGACCTGTCTTGATTAGTGGAGAGCGCTGCACTTTGATAATCTCATCTAACGTGTCAGATCCTTTAACAAATCTAAGATTAAGAGCATTAGTTTTCTCAATCTCTTTTCTCAGTCCCACAATTTCACATTCTAACTTTTCATGATGTTTTTCCTTTTCAGCAAGTTGGAATTGTAGAGTATCTATGATCACATTCTTCTCTTCTAAACAAATTTTGAGTCTAGAAATCTATTCATAAAGACTTTCTTCATCTATAGCATCCACAAAATCATCATCTTCAAAAGCCATTAAAAGTTTATATTTGTTACCTTGTTCATCTTCGTCACTATTTGAAAGTCCATCACTATCTTCATGAGTGTAATAGCTTTTCTTATTTACATTTTGTTTCTTGTTCCATCTAACAGGTTCCTTCCCCTTGTCAATCTTATCCTTGTGAGGACTTTTGGCAGCATAGTGACCGACTCTTCCACAAGCAAAGCATTTGAAAGGTAACTTACCTCAGAATCTTCCAGCACCGCGTTGAAGGTTCTTGACAAAATTCGATTCTTCTTCTTCTTCTGACATGTGTCCTGACTCATAGTAATCTCCTTTGCCTGAAGCCTTGAAGGCAGCTTCTCTCCTGTCTGATGGTCCTTCTTTCCTCATTTCATAAGCAGTCAGAATCTCGTGCAGCTGTGACATGGTAAGGTTTCGTAGATTCTCTTTTTCTTCTATTGCAGAAACTTTAGATTCAAACCTAAGGGACAAAGATCTTAGAACCTTTTCAACCACAACAGCCTCTTTTATTTCTTCACCCAAGTTTTTCATACAATTAACAATCTCATCTACACGAAGGAAATAGTTAGCCACACTTTCATCATTGTGCATTCTGAGATTTTCATACTGAATTATGAGGGTTTGAAGTTTTGCTCATTTTACCTATTCATCTCCTTCATAACTCAGAACAATCTTGTCTCATATTTCTTTTGTGGATTTATACTGCATAACCTTGACGAATTCTGATTGAGATAGACATCCTAATAGAGTATTGACCGCTTTTGCATTTGTTTCATATTGCTTCTTACCAGTTGGATCTGTAGGAGTTGCTGAAGGAAAAGTGTACCCTATATCTATGATATCCCAGACTTCAGTACCAAGAGATTGAAGATAGGCTGTAACTCTTACCTTCCAATAGACGAAGTTGGTCCCATCAAAAATTGGTGGCCTGATTGATGCTTCTCTCTCGTAGTTGCTCATGATGATGGATCTTCCTTCAAGTGATCAAGCTTCTTCAGGAGGACCTACTCTGATACCAATTGTTGGAAATAATACTAAGAGGGGGGGTGAATCGGTATTATCAAGTCACTTATTTTCTTTTCAAACCCAGATCATATACGCTACTTCAGTTAGATAAAACCGCGTATATACGCAACTACAGAGAAGGAAACCCGCGTATGCAATGCAGACTTATAATTTAATTTATCTTACTGATGTTGATCATTAATCTGTGTATTAGAATCAAATAAACAGTAACCAGAAACAGTAAAATAGATCTGAAGACAATCACACACACAAGAACACAAGATGTAAGGTGGAAACCCAATGTGGGTGAAAACCACCTGCTGCAATTCGTCTCTATCTTCTTTTAATTAGAAACTTCTTTTTACAATGTACTGGTGCAGTCCTTTACCAGTACGTAGGCTGCAACCTGCAGAGAGCTACAACCCTCTCTCGTTCTCCAGCTTCTCCTAGAAGGGAGCTACAACCCCCTTAGCTCTTGTACTAGCCAAGATACTAGTACGTAGGTGCTGGCCTACAGAAGGCTACAACCTTCTCTTTCTTCCAGGGACCACGTTTCATAAATTTTCAGACTGGATCCATGAACATCAATCAATCATCAAAAATTTCTGCATCAAACAATCTCCTTTTCACCAATTAGAACTGAATCAAGTAGATACTTCTCTGACAGCTGTACCCAAAACACAGTAACAGTAACCACACACCAAATTCTGAACCCAGAACACTGCAGCAATAAACAGAAGCAGCTAGATCACAACTCAAAAGATATACGCTACTTCAATAACCTGAAACATGCGTGCATACGCTTCTGTGTTTGGAGAAACCTGCGTATACGTTGTTTTTATTCAGCGAACCAGCGTGTATACGTGCCTTAGCTTCACTGAACCTACATACAGATCTATAAAGGATAATTCACTCTTTTAAATGTTCAGACACTAATTAACCCAGATTATCAAATTTATAGATCAAGCATGCGCCACATATAACAGATCAAAATCATACAAAGATACTATCATTCAAGCCTTAATATTTTGACCCATCAATAGAACTTATCCTTCTCTTTGCGCTAAGGTTCCTCCTTCATTCAGATCCAGATTTGCACCATAACCCCAAACACCAATGTTTCAGATCTAGCACTTATTAGATATTCAATTATTTCAGATGATCCTTTGCCAAATGATCTCCTTCCTCTTTTATAGTCTGTTGTGGCCACCAACAACCCCCCTCCTTCTATAGTATTAGCAATAACACTATATAAGTGGGGACCCTTAGTCAAAAAAACTAAAAAAATTAATTAGTGCTCATATTTCCTTTTGGATAAAACTTTCCATCATGGACTTAGGAAAATACTTTTGAAAAATCTAAAAAGCTTAAGTTTCATGATGAAGAAAGTAAAGTCACTCCTTAAAGAGATATTGCATCGCGCAAAAAAAATGATAGGGCATCTTCTTATGAGTCAAAATGATAAAAAATACGAGATTGTGACGCGAAACTCCATCGCATCACATCCATTAATGAGCACTCACGTTGGAAAACATTAAAACCGCCGATATGCGATATCACAAATCGCATATCGCAAAATCGCATAGAATACACATGACAATTAAACGATTAAGCAATCTGCGATCTTGCGATACTGCGATCTCCCGATATTGCGATATTGCGATCAAGCAACCTTACGATAGAACACCATGAAGATATTACGGTAATGCGATACAGTGATATGCGATACTGCAATGCAAATCGCAGAAACATTCCATCGCAGATTTTCCTGGCTCAATGTTCAAGAAAAAGTTTTTTTCATAAACCAAGAACTGGTTACGCGCTTTAATGATAATTAATGAGTTATATGCCAGTGGTTAATAAAATATGGTTTTGTGTTTTCCGAAGAGCCAGTTCATGTAAGGTGGTGTATTTTTTCATATCTTTGGCATTTAAAGCTTTCCTGTCATTATTTTTGTCATTACTTTCACCTCATTTGTGAACTGCAGGAACGAAGAACAAAAGTTATACAAAGCAATATGCAGGAAACTATGGGGAAAAAGGGATAAGGCTCCAATGACCAAAGACAGAAAAACGGCACCCTTATACACAGACACCGCATGCAACAGAGCCGCAGGTTCACAGAATTCTGCTGAGCCATCCATTACAGATCTCTCATATACAACCATGATTAAATGGGTACTGAACTATGTTGATATCAGAAACAGACACTTTAATGCTCAGGGTCAAGAGGTCACGAAATCATTATTTTTACAAATTTTGAGCTTTATACCCGATAAGAGAAAGAGGCACAAAAGGCGGAAAACACATCAGAGAGGCTTGAATCAAAGAACGGAGGGAGTTTCTGATGCGCGATTAGAGCCGCCTAGCGCTAAACGCGCATCGCTGAGAAAATTGTTCAAGAAGGAAAGTTTCTAATTGCTCAGCCACCTGCAAGCCCAGAAAATTGCAAGAAAGCAATGATAAAAACAAACTAGAAATAGAAAGCTAAAGAAAAGGCAAAAGCAATCCGAGGGATAACCAAGTTGAACTGGGACTATTACTGGGCATACACGGTAAAGCCACATAGTCAGTGGATGACTCTCGAGTATATCATCGGTTTTGCTAAGAAGATGGTGCCAGCTCTTGCCAATTCTGTTTGCTTAGTCAACTAAAAACGGAAGACAGTCAGCCGACTCTACTCTAGCAAATACTGAATGCTTGCAATGTTAAGGAGAAAATGCAGAAATAGTTAGATGATAGATCTAATTTTAGAAATAGTTTTGCTTTATTTTTGCTTAGAAAAAGGACGGTCATTTAAACCATATCCTGAATTTTTGTAAATAAGTTATTTTTATATTTAGTTAGTAGTATTTAAACCCTTCTCATGCATTTAGAGAAGGGTCCAGAAATTTGTCAAAAACTTGTCCTCAAAACATGCACTTTTGCACCCTCCGAGGAGGTTTTGATGAATGAATGGAACAGGATTTGTTGATGTTTGCATTTAATATCTTCTATTGATGTTGCACTTCTATACTCTTAGTGGATGTTACATCAAGGAGAGATAAATCATTGTCGCTTGAAGCTCATGAGTAGGACTAGTTATAAATGGTACTTTTATCTCTTCACCATTTCTGCTTATGTGTTAAAGTGATATACAGTTTTTAGTTGTTTATGTATTACTGCATGAATGCCTGAGTTATCATTTGGCACTTTTGTACGGTGATAGCTACTTATTTATGCTTAATGTATGAATAGCTCATTATGCGATATGTTTTTCACAATTGTTTTGTCTAACTTTTTATACGAAGTGGTTCATCCTTATTGATTTCTTTTCTCATAATAGCTGAATGATCTTTATTACCAGTTGTTATCTAAAATATTTTTAGATCGTGTAATAGAAGAAATACATCCCGGGTTAGTATAGACTTAGATGTTGCTGCTTATTAGAATACAATAGCATAGCATTAGATTAAAGTTAGAATTAGAATATCTTAATTAGGAACTGTTAGATCAGGAACATCAAATTCTACACAAACACACTCATAGATTGGGAAACTGGTCCCATATCCCCAGTCAGACCTGCTATACCAAACGGATAAGGAGCTGCCAACCAAGGTCCAGACTGGGCAGGTATCCCCCTTGTTGTAGACCCGATTTTTGGGGCTTCAACATATTTGGCGCTAGAAGGAGGGCCTGAACTATGAATGGCAAGTAAATCTAAATCTGAATAGCATTCTGAAAGTAAATCGCCCTCACCATCTCCCCCAACTTCTCCATTACACTTAAATCCAGAGTTAGAAGTCACTAGAGCATCAACCGCTGCTACAAACCCTGACATTTCAGAACAATCTACTATTGAACCTCCTGAAGTCGAATCTTTGATTCACAAACTTCAACGATTTTCTATTTCTCCTCAAAGATCTGATAAATCTCAAGGCAGCATGACTTCGCAATATAACCTTGCTCATCCCCTGACCAGATTAAAGAGTGAAAAGTTTGGCTTTCAACCAACCGAATTACCTCTTCCCACAAGGAAAAGAGCAAGGAAATCACCAAAAGAGTCCGACAGTGAGACTCTTTCATCATCATCATCCATCTCAACCTCTTCACCACGAAGTCAACCATCCACTCCTCCACTTCAGATCATAGTCCATCCGCCCACTGGAACCCCCACTACTCCTTCTCAATCATCTGCAGTCGTAATATTCTCATCTTCCCAACCGCAGGGATCATCTTCTGCACTTTCCTCTGTTAGTAGTTCATCAATGGCCCAATCTCCATGGAATAACCCTGGGGCAGTCTTAATGCTTGCACCCTTGAGTCAAATACCGGCCCATCCTGAGAAATGGCTGCCTAAGTTTAATCCCGAGGCAGGCATGCTAGCAGAAGAGCATATAAACAACTTTATGCTATCCATTAATCTCAATGGGGTTACTAATGAAGATGTTGTTGTTCAACTTTTTCCTTATACTCTGCAAGGAACAGCCGGATCATGGTATTTCTCATTACCCTTTGGATCTATCACAAGTTGGGACATCTTCCAAGAGCAACTCCTGACCAAGTTTGGTGATGACAGGTCGACGGAAATGCTAATCAAAGACCTATCTAACCTTAGGGCCGAGTCAAGAGAGCCTATCAAAGCTTTCAATTTACATTTCAATAAGATCCTAAACAAAATTCCTACTGCTTCCCAGCCTAGCGAAGAAGTACAAAGTGAATGGTATATCACTGCTTTACCATCAAACATAGCAATCTTCGTGGACAGGGCTAATAAAACAACCTTAGCCGAAAACATGAAAGAAGCAATAGCAGTAGAGAAACGTATAATAACCCTAGAGAAGAAATCCATGATAGAGGAAAGGAAATCCAAGAAAGTCACCTTCAACGAAGATTCCAAGAAAAAACAAGCGAAAGATCCATTCGATTTGGAAGGATTGCAAAAATTTCTGAAGACCATGTCCAATGAAATGGTCGACATCAAAAAGAAAGTAGCGAAAACTTCTTCAAAAAATCCCTACAGAGATTTTAAAAGAGGCCCTTCAACGGATTCAAAGCCACCCAATGCTATTACAAATGCTGAATCCAAAGAAGAGGAAGAGGAAATTGCCACTGAAGGGCAAACCGATGAAGAAGAAGTTGTATTACAAGGAATGTGGGATTTCATCCTCCCACAAGAAGAAGATCAAGAAGTATTCCCAGTTAGCACACGAAGTAGAAATCAGCTTGATCCTCCCCAGACTACCCCTAAGCCAAAGAGCGCAAGCTCTGCAATAAAGGATAAAGTTGCAACAAAGAAAACGACATCTAAAGCGACTCAAACCAGCCCAGTCTAAACAGATTCATCAACTTCATCTAAAACACTGATCATTTCGGATGAAATGGAGTACAATATTATAAAAGATATGAAAAAGACTAGGGCCAACATCACTCTTTACGAATTGAGCAAGTTAAAGCATCAACAAAAGATAATGTTGAAAGAATTACATGATGTGCCAGTTGTACCCTTGCCTGCCGCTGTACTTTCTCAAGCTTCCCATAACATGGAAAGACCTCCAACTAATGCAACCAATAAGATTGATCCAAATGACATCGCTTTAATTGGGCAGGAAGATCAAGATCTCATACTCCCCCGTTTCTCCTTACTTATGAAATTTTCAATAAAAATGTGCATAATTGTCTAGTGGATTCTGGCGCTTCATCGAATATTTTACCAAAGTCCATATGCACCAAATTAAACGTTCAACCACAGACATCCGCTGTGCGCGTAGTCTAGCTAGATCAATCTCAAGTCGAAGTGATTGGCGAACTAAATCAAGTAACCATAAGGTTGTCATCCAACCCAAAGGTATGTCAAGTTATTGACATTTTAGTTGCTGATATCCCAGAATTTTATGGCTTAATTCTTAGCAGGGATAGGTCAGAAAAACTTCATGGATACTTCGCAACTGACTGGTTTCACATGTGGCTGCCCTACAATGGTAAACCAAATCAAGTAAAAGTTGAATGAGAACTACATCAGAAATACATAGTAACGGAGCTAGAGGGGGAAAATGAACCAGTAGCATATAACAGTAGCATTATTGGCAATTACTCAGTAGATTCTTTCCTCGGCAATTTTAATGCTCATACGTCACCTTACTTAGAACATTCTGTTTTGTCCCAAGTCGAAAATGTTTCTCAAACGGATAGTTCAAAATGTATCAATTTTTTAGATAGTCCTGTAAATAAATATTTGTTTTGGAAATTATTTTTTGATGGTTCTAAATCTAACGAAGGAGCAGGAGCAGGATGCATTCTAATTAGTCTAGAAGGAGATAAAATTATCCTGACACGCAAACTCGAATTTGATTGCACCAACAATACAACATAATATGAGGCTTTAGTCCAAGGGTTGTATAAAGCAATCGGATTAGATGTCAAGTACCTTCAAGTTTTCGGAGACTCTAAGATTGTAGTCAGACACGTACGTAATACTATACATTGCTTATCAAGTCATTTAAAACATTATCAATCCTTAGTTCAAGATCTGACTAAGAATTTTATAGCATTTGATATTTCTTCAGTTCCCAAACTCCAGAATGCAAGTGCAGACCTTTAGCTAACGTAGCTTCTAAGCTTATTCCTTCAGAAGATTTTAGTCCAGATAGATTCTCAATAGAATTAATCTTTAGGCCATCTATTCCTGATAACATCACAAATTGGAGAGTATTCAATGACGATCCTGATATCGTAAATTTTCTCACATCTGAAGGATCCTACTCCAATCAAATAATTGACGAAGACCAACATGATCGACAATTGCAACAAGATAGCACTAACAATGCTATACCTAAGTCGGTAGTCAAGTTAGAATACCTGTACAATTTGAAAGATCGGTTTAAAAGGTCTACTAATTCAAAACTCCAAATTTCAACTTTGAATTACGAATTATTAAACCTAGGAACCGATGCCAAACCACAAAACATTAATCTAGATCTCGGCCTAGCCCCTGAAGAAAAATTAGCGTATATTCATCTTTTGAGACAATATAAAAATGTTTTTGCTTGGAATTATGATGAACTCAAAACATACGACACTTCCATCATCCAACATACTATTCCAATGATCAATAATGAAAAACCTGTCCAACAAAAGTTGAGAAAGATCCATCCCAACTTAGAAAAACAGATAAAGACTGAACTCAATAAGTTATTGAAAGCCAAAATAATCTTTCCCGTCATACATTCTAAATGGGTCTCCAATATGGTACTTGTTAGAAAAAAAATGGAGATATTAGGATTTGCATTGACTTTCGAAACCTTAACAAGGCCTGCCAAAAAGATAATTTTCCTTTACCACCTATGGAACAGATATTATAGGCAGTGGCGGGCTCAGAATTAATGTCTTTCTTGGATGGATTTTCAAGATATAATCAAGTGTTGGTACATCGTGATGATCAATTAAAAACCACATTCAGAACTAAATGGGGCACATACGCATATCGAAAGATGTCATTTGGTTTGATTAATGCTGGTGCAACATTTCAGAGAGCCATGGACATTGCATTCAAAGGTTTAGTCAATAAATCTGTAGTAATTTATTTGGATGATATAACCGTGTATTCCAAGAAACGAAGAGACCATCTTAGAGATTTAAAACAAATCTCCCAACATTGTTTAAGGTATGGAATTTCACTTAACCCGAAAAAATCCTTTTTCGCATTAAGTGAAGGGAAACTTCTAGGATTCATAGTGTCAAAATCTAGTATTCACATCGATTCTGATAGAATCAAAGAGATTTCTGAAATATCCCTACCTCACAACAAAAAATCCATGCAATCTTTCCTTGGTCAGATCAACTTTGTAAAGAGATTTGTTCCAGATTTTTCACGAATCGTGTCTCCTTTGCAAGCCATGATTAAAAAGAACTCAAATTTTAAATGGGGCCAAGAAGAACACAAAGCATTCAACCTGATCAAACAAGTTATTATTATTGATCCATCTTTAGCAACTCTGAATTTTTCAGAGCCTTTTATTTTATATACATTTTCCTCAGATAGGTCATATGCTGCGATACTCACTCAAGCAAATCAAGAAAAATTGGAAGCCCCAATTGCTTTTTTCAGTTCAAATCTACAGGGCACTGAATTAAATTATTCAGATGTGGAGAAACAAGCTTATGCTTTTTTCAAAGCAATCAAATATTTTAGACCTTTTCTACTCAAAACCCATACTAAAATTATAGTACCGTTTCCAGCAGTAAGGAATCTTCTAGTACAGAAGGATGTGGGTGAGAAAAGGGCCAATTGGGTTACTGCCTTACAAGAATATGACATAGAAATCAAACCAACAAACATTGTAAGAGGTCAAGGCTTTTGCAAAATGCTGGCTGGAGCGTCGCAAATTTCTGAAATTCTGTCTGCAGAGGTACGAATGTGCGAGGTAAGCCTAAACGATGCAGAATCATTATACGCTGATATCATTTATTATCTTAAGAACGGGTATGCCCCATCACACCTTGATCATACTAAGAAAAGAGCTCTAAGGTTGAAAGCCAAACAATATCAGCTCATAAATGATATTGTTTTTAGAATGAATTACGATTATGTTCTCCTTAGATGTCTTGAGAAATCTGAAGCTGAAAAAGTTTTGCAGGAACTCCACGATGGGCCAGTAGGCTGACACTATGCTGGAGATGCTACTGCACATAAAATCTTGCGCGCAGGCTATTACTGGCCCACATTATTCAAAGACTTGCACAGTTACGTGAGGAAATTTCAAGTCTGCCAAACTACTGCTGGAAGAAAAAAGAAGCCATCCTTACCACTACAACCAGTTAACATTGAGCAACCTTTCAGTCAGTGGGGATTGGACATAATAGGTGAGATCATTCCTCACTCTTCTAAGTAGCATATATATATCCTTACAGCAACAGATTATTTTACTAAGTGGGTAGAAGCAGTTCCACTCAAGACGGCTAATGTTGAAAATATCATTGAGTTCATAGATCAATTTATAATCACTAGGTCTAGATTGCCTTTCGCTTTAATGTTTGATAATGCATCATACTTTTCTGGAAATGCAATCACTGAATTTGCAGTTAAAAGAGGATTCAAACTTAAATATTCGGCCAATTATTACCCACAAGGCAATGGATTAGCTGAGTCTACAAATAAAAACCTAATCAGGATTATCAAAAGAACAGTTGACCAAAATCATAAAAATTGGCATAAGGCTTTGATATATGCTTTATGGGGCAGACAGAATAACGCAAAAAGCTTCTATCGGCACTTCTCCCTTTAATTTAGTTTATGGGAAAGAAGTGGTTCTTCTGACTCATTTAGCAATTCCCTCTTTGTCTCTAGTTCAATACATTGTTGAAGTACCAACTTCCTCCTTACAGCTAAGATAAATGGAAATAATCAAATTAGTAGAACAATGAGAACAGGCTAAGAAAACCCATGCTCATCATCAAGCACTAGTAAAATCCTCTTTTGATTCAAACATAATGACTAGAAAAGATTTTCAGATAGGAGATTTAGTTTTAAAATGGGACAAGGCTCATGAAGAAAAAGGGAAACATACAAAATTTCAAAGAATGTGGCTTGGTCCTTTTCAAATTGTAGAAGTCATAGGTCCATCAACGTTTGTATTACAGGATTTAGCAGGTAAGAGAGACTCTTTGCCTATTAACTCAAGAAATATTTTCCATAGAATATTATTCTTCTATTTT
The DNA here is from genome assembly GCA_031772625.1 of Pinus tabuliformis. Taxonomy (NCBI): domain Eukaryota; kingdom Viridiplantae; phylum Streptophyta; class Pinopsida; order Pinales; family Pinaceae; genus Pinus; species Pinus tabuliformis. The sequence continues at coordinate 85,789,443 of CM062819.1, read as the reverse complement.
GTAGAATAATTTGTTTTCCTTTTAATAAAACCAGTTGTGAGTGGTTACATTAGGCATTTACGAATAAGACACCAATTCTCTTTCAGATTTTGATTTTTCGCTTGTATAAATAGCAAATCTTTTGGAAAATTGATCTTTATTATTGAAAGATACAGTTAAAGACTCTAGCCTAGATATGATACTAGTTTCAACTTCATAAAGTTTGATGAAAACAACCTTTAGTGAAGAAATTGTTTTATGTCAATACAATGAAAGGTATCAATAACAAAATAAAGATTCTTTGTAGAACAACTATTTCCAAAAACTCTATTATTGTCGTCCAGAGCTATCTTAAGGAAACAATGACTTCTTCCCTGTTAAGGAAATCACAACTTTCAGAGGAACAACCCAAGGATACACTTCATATTGAAGAATAAGAGGTCTCATCACAAGCCGACTTATCATAATCACAGATATTATAACTTGCTGACTTTACCAAATACTGTACATCACAACAGGGCAATGACTCAAGATTGTTGCAATCAAAAGACAAGGGGTCTCATCACGAGCCAGCTTGTTCAGCAAAGTTATAAATCAAGTGAATGACTATGTCATAAATTGGCTATCAAACCAAGACATTGTTCTTTAAGAGTAAAAAGAAAATCAAAGCAATAACTGTGGATGTGGATTCTTCTTTGAAAGTTGTGGGTTGCTTTAAGTAGGATACAGGATCATTGCTAGGTAACAGGTAACCCTGTCGAGGCTATAAACGCTTGCTGGCAGCAGAGGCTCTACCTACGACAAATGAGCATATTTAAAACTGGTTTATAGAGAAGACTTTGTTTTATCTTTACAGACCAAGTAATGACTGATGTAAATACAAGGACTGGCCTGAGGGAGCAAATAATCAAAGTTGAAAATAGTTGAAACAAAATGTCATTGACAAGTTAGAGCATAATGTACTTTATCTTTCCATAATAAAGTTTAACTTTCTGAAAAAAAATTCTGTTTTGGAAGTTTAGAAAATTCAATAGAAAAGAAACAGAGATAACTAGTCCTTCCAAGTGAATCGCCAATTGTTGTGGCCACCAACAACCCCCCTCCTTCTATAGTATTAGCAATAACACTATATAAGTGGGGACCCTTAGCCAAAAAATTTAAAAAAATTAATTAGTGCTTATATTTCCTTTTGGATAAAACTTTCCATCATGGACTTAGCTAAATACTTTTGAAAAATCTAAAAAGCTTAAGTTTCATGATGAAGAAAGTAAAGTCACTCCAAAAATAGATATCGCATCGCGCAAAAAAATGATAGGGCATCTTCTTATGAGTCAAAATGATAAAAAATACGAGATTGCGACGCGAAACTCCATCGCATCGCATCCATTAATGAGCACTCACGTTGGAAAACCTTAAAATCACCGATATGTGATATCACATATCGCATATTGCAAAATCGCATAGAATACACATAACGATTAAATGATTAAGCAATCTACGATCTTGCGATACTGCGATCTCACGATATTGCGATATTGTGATCAAGCAACCTTGCGATAGAACAGCACGAAGATATTGCGGTGATGCGGTACAGCGATATGCGATACTGCGATGCAAATCGCAGAAACATTCCATTGCAGATTTTCCTGGCTCAATGTTCAAGAAAAAGTTTTTTCATAAACCAAGAACTAGTTACGCGCTTTAATGATAATTAATGAGTTATATGCCAGTTGTTAATAAAATATGGTTTTGTGTTTTCCGAAGATCCAGTTCATGTAAGGTGGCATGTTTTTGCATATCTTTGGCATTTAAAGCTTTCCTGTCAATATTTTTGTCATTACTTTCACCTCATTTGTGAACTGCAGGAACGAAGAACAAAAGTTATACAAAGTGCAATCTGCAGGAAACTATGGGGAAAAAGGGGTAAGGATCCAATGATCAAAGACAGAAAAACGGCGCCCTTATACACAGACACCGCATGCAATAGAGCCGCAGATTCACAGAATTCTGTTGAGCCATCCATTACAGATCTCTCATATACAGCCATGATTAAATGGGTACTGAACGATGTTGATATCAGAAACAGACGGTTTAATGCTTAGGGTCAAGAGCTCACGAAATCATTATTTTTACAAATTTTGAGCTTTATACCGGATAAGAGAAAGAGGCGCAAAAGGTGGAAAACGCATCAGAGAGGCCCGGATCGAAGAACGGAGGCAGTTTCCGATGCGCGATTAGCGCCGCCTAGCGCTAATCGTGCATCACTAAGAAAATTGTTCGAGAAGGAAAGCTTCTAATTTCTCAGCCACCTCCAAGCCCAGAAAATTGCAAGAAAGCAATGATAAAAACAAACTGGAAACAGAAAGCTAAAGAAAAGGCAGAAGCAATCTGAGGGATAACCAAGTTGAACTGGGATTATTACTGGGCATACACGGTAAAGCCACATAGTCAGTGGATGACTCTCGAGTATATCATCGATTCTGCTGAGAAGATGGTGCCAGCTCTTGCCAATTTTGTTTGCTTAGCTCAACTAAAAACGGAAGACAGTCAGCCGACTCTACTCTAGCAAATACTGAATGCTTGCAACATTAAGGACCAAATGCAGAAATAGTTAGATGATAGATTTAATTTTAGAAATAGTTTTGCTTTATTTTTGCTTAGAAAAAGGATGGTCATTTAAACCATATCTTGAATTTTTGTAAATAAGTTATTTTTAGATTTAGTTAGTAGTATTTAAACCCTTCTCATGCATTTAGAGAAGGGTCCAGAAATTTGTCAAAAACTTGTCCTCAGAACATGCACTTTTGCACCCTCCGAGGAGGTTTTTATGAATGAATGGAACAGGATTTGTTGATGTTTGCATTAAATATCTTCTACTAATGTTGCACTTCTGTACTCTTAGTGGATGTTACATCAAGGAGAGATAAATCATTGTCGCTTGAAGCTCATGAGTAGGACTAGTTATAAATGGTACTTTTATCTCTTCACCATTTCTGCTTATGTGTTAAAGTGATATACAGTTTTTAGTTGTTTATGTATTACTGCATGAATTCCTGAGTTATCATTTGGCACTTTTGTACGGTGATAGCTACTTATTTATGCTTAATGTATGAATAGCTCATTATGCGATATGTTTTCACAACTGTTTCGTCTAACTTTTTATACGAAGTGGTTCATCCTTATTGATTTCTTTTCTCATAATAGCTGAATGATCTTTATTACCAATTGTTATCTGAAATCTTTTTAGATCGCGTAATAGAAGAATTACATCCCGGGTTAGTATAGACTTAGATGTTGCTGCTTATTAGAATACAATAGCATAGCATTAGATTAAAGTTAGAATTAGAATATCTTAATTAGGAACTGTTAGATCAGGAACATCAAATTATACACACACACACTCATAGATTGGGAAACTGGTCCCATATCCCCAGTCGGACCCGCTATACCAAACGGATAAGGAGCTGCCAACCAAGGTCCGGACCGGGCGGGTATCCCCCTTGTTGTAGACCCGATTTTCGGGGCTTCAACATAGTCTTAGACCTTTCACAATACCACGGTCCAAAACCATAATAAAATAATACCATGGACCCAATACTTGGGATCAACACTTCTGACGAGATACCATGGTCCAAAACCATAGGTTCAAATACCAAGGACTAACTACCACGGACCAAAAGTAAGTTCTCCAACATATACGTGCTTTTCCTTGCGTGAAAGTGCGTGTATACGCATACGCGCCTTTGTAACGTCTAACCCGCGTGTATACGCGCCTTCGTCGAGGTGAACCTGCGTATATATCTTTTTCTTTCATTCTGAGAGCCTGTACTGAGATCTGTCACCAAAGTGAGTTGCCATCAAGGACAACACGTGCCATAGCTCCAAACTTGTGCCATAATGCCAACAATTTATAGATGAAATTATGAAAAGCTGTGGACGACGGTTCAGGCCCTCCTTCTAGCGTTATTTTGTTGACACAGCGAATTTTCACTATGTCAACAAGGGAAACTAACCCAATCGCAGACCCCAATTAGATTCGCTTTTGTTTGGAGTGGCTAGTTCCAACAGGTTTTAAAGAATCTTGTAAACTGTTATAGATGTTGAAAGATTACTTCTTGGAGGAAGACTTCAATTAAATCAACAAAAGAAACAGCTAACCTACATGCATCAAATCCTATCTACACTAATTCTAACCACTTATGCTAGTCCTAACTATTCTAATCTATCCTGCAGGAGCATAACAAAAAGAGGTTAAACATCATACATAGATTCCAAGTCCAAATGAATCAATTATTGGTTCACAAATGATCAAGGTTGTATTAAATCATAATTGCAACCTAATTACCCATACAGGAATACACATTCCTTTCCATACAAATAAAACTTGCAACTGATGTTTAACAAGGTTTTGAATCAGCAACCTTTCATGAATTAACCATGGTAACAAATTATATTTGAATAACCAATAATAGTCATGAACTGTCTGTTATCAATATGCACAAAAGAAAACACATTTATATTTATGCCAGCAACAACACCCTGATTCTAAACACATGAACGAAGAGGAAAATAAATCTGAAAATTATCTTCTTGACCCAAACAGTCTTCTTTATTAGCACAATAGATCAAAAGTTGTTCTACCTAAAAAAGGTTCTCCCTCCATCTTCGGGGGTAATACTTATGCAGGAAGAAACTGACCCCCCATATCCCCCTGACCCTCCATCTTGGCTTATTCAATATACAAATTAAAATATACGGATGTAGAACGGTCCGTCAAATTGCCGACACATTGAGGCTACATTTGCTAGGGAGTTTTTATTTTCTCGGGGAAATGAAAGGATGTCGATTAAAAAAGTGTGACTGCGTGTCATTATCTTTGCACCTGTATGGAGCGGACGTTATTCACTATTATTTCCTAAAGGAAACTAAAGACTCTGCGCTCATCATCCCACATCTTACATGATTAAAGGTGTGTTTGGAGGTAATAACATCTTGATGGATGAGCGTTGTCATGAGTGCTTCTTCTTGACATAAAGCGTGCCTCCATTATGCACTATGGCAGTTCGTATCCCTTTCTTGCAGAGTATGTCTTTTTGCAATATCGACATCGGTGGTGCAAAGGTGTCGTCTTGATATAAGTTGCATTTATCCATTACCGGTCCACTCGAACTCACCCGCAGAAATAGTTCATATTAGCTATCATTATGAGAAATATGCCATACATGCCCACAAACAAACCTTGCATTCAGCCACAGTTTTTATTTAATCTTGCAAACAGAGCAACTATAATTATTAAGCCACTGAACCTGTTGTAACATGTATTCTCATTTCCCATAATATTCATTGTTATTCAAGGATCGCTTTGACAATGCTTCAAAAGCGGACCATTCACTCTATTAGATTTTCTTTTAAAAACCTAAACCACAACACTTTACCGAAATACATGGGAATACACGGGAAAACCTGCAACCGAACCATAAGGCCAGACATCAAATACTATACACCCAGATCTATAATCATTGTCGGGCCTGCTTATCACAGCGCGGCTTATGTATAAGCCTTGGGCTCCACCGATTACGATTTATGATAGGCCGGACCCGAACTATATATGTGCTGCGGTTAAAAATCCTGGTGGGTCCGCTCATCGCATCGTGCCTTATGTATAAGCCTTAAGCTCCGCTGATTGCGATTTGCAATAGGCCAGACCCGAAATATATATATGCTGCGGTTAATAATCCCAGCGGGTCCGCCACATCGCACCACGCCTTACGTATAGGCCTAAACTCTGCCGATTGCGATTTGCAATTGGGGAAGTGGACCTGGAAAAGATATGTGTTATGTTTAATAATCCCGGCGGGTCTGGTGTATTGCGGTGCAATTTATGTATCATCGTTGAAAGGGCCGATTGCGATAAGCGGTGAAGGCATGCATCGAGAGATTTGTAAAGACCGAGGAATCACGAAAAGGGTAAGTTATGTGTATTTGTATAGTATTTCTATTATCAAAGCATTGATATAGAAATAAGGACGCGATAGAAGGTTTTGAGGGTTGAGTCCATATACACCCATAGTAAAGAGTGGGGGCTGGTTATATGTGTGGGCATAGAGCACCATGAAGGTTTATGAGAATTGAAAAAGTCTCGATAAAGGATATGAATGAAGGGCTAGACTGGGTTATAAATGAATCATGCCGCAGAGGTTTATTTAGGGGGTCTTAACCATTAAGAATTGAATATTTGACTTGGCAAAGAGTTAAAATCCCTGGGATAAAAACAGATCATTCGGAGAAATGAAAGATCAAACTTCTAGGGGACCCATTCAAATTTTCTACTAGAGCAGGTTTTAATAGGGTGGTGGTTGTGGCCAAAACAGTTATATGTTGATGAACTAACTTATGACCACTACTTATATGTTTGCCTTGAATCTCTTCTCTTTTAGACCACGCTAATGCTAGTAACCTATTATGAACTAATTCACAATTAACCTCTAGTACTTTCCTATTTTTGTATGTCTTAGATAGTTTTATCTCATTGACTCTTTCTTGAGACATACTCCCTCTCATTATGTTGTTGTATTATGCTTGTACCTTATGTTGCAAGTTATCAATCATGGGTTGATTTCGTCCTCACTCTCCAAGTATTCCATACTTGTTCTCACTCTAACATCTCATCATTTAAATGCCAAGAGGAAACCTACATGGTGGCAGTTGGACCCACATATCGGATCGGGCTCCTATGCCAAACGATGTGAGGTCTAATTGAGGCTTCACAACGGTGAGACCCCCTTACTATTAGTAGTACATTTTGCCCCCTCAACATGTGTTTATTTTTTACTTATATATAATTAGAATTATTCATTCAATAATTGAGATACTTTAGGTTCTTCCATACTAATGAAGATGAAAGTGATTGATCGAAATCAGATCCATAAATGACTGTCATAGAACCATGACTATATCGAGATGAAATAAATCCTTGAAGAATCCAAAACAGCAATCGAAAACACCCTGAACCAGTGGCCATGGTAGCCGGCATGGAACGACGAGGACCTCGATCAAAGGGCACTGACCGAGGCCCATGGATACTACGCAGGAGGTCGATGTAGCCCCTGGGAGCCCCGGAATGGGAAAAGGAGCTGATTTTCGATGCGCAATTAGCGCTAATCGCGCATCGCTGGGCGATCAAGGCTAAAATGGTATAGCCTTTAGCACTCGGTCATGTTGGGAGCCAGAGGACCATGGGTGAAGAAATGAAAAGCGCCATCGTACAAAGGTGGGACCCACAAGCTGGAAACCGGCGGTTTGATCGTGGCACCCTTAAACGGTAAGAGGTCTTGGAGAAAGCAAAGCGATCACACTCAGCGATCGATGTGTGGCGGCGGAGGTGAGAGAAAAACCACTGTGATCGTGCGTTATCAGTCGAGCAAGTCAACTGTGCTCGACGTGCGAATGACGTTGGATCTGGAGGAGCCTAGATCGGACGGCTGAGATTGCGTCTGATAGACAGAGCGGAATTGACAGGGGATTAAGCCGTGATTTAAGGGGATTTAGAATCCGTTGACTGCCACGGTGGAGAAAGAAATGAATTGATGAACAGGCTGGCGTTGTTCCAGTGAGGACACATGGCTACTTCTCGAGCGTTCATGCTGACACCGAACAAGGAACTCCAAGCACACAGGCTTCAGGCGAATCGACGTAGGTGGGAGAGGAATCGAACATGCGTGGAGGTCGAATGGCTAAAGCCATGAACAGAGACAGTTGAACAGAGACCAAGAGAGAGAATGAAGAGTCCAAGCAACCAAGAGAGACAGTGAACAGTGAAACCTGAGAGGAGGACTGAACACAAAGAGCAGTAAAGCCAAGCAGAGGAGACAGAGGGCCAAGCTGACCATAGGCAGCATCGAGCACCAGAGAGCTTGAAGAATCAAGCCTTCCCATAGAGGAATCTATCCGGATTGAGCATCACAGTTGGCTCTTTCCACTGTAGACCGAGGGTCACAGAGCTGGTAGGAAGAACAAGAGTCTGTGTACTCCAAGTGGCTTGGGGGATCCAAGAACCACCCTGCCAAGCAAACTCCTTCAGGAAAACTCATATTGAGTCCCTAATTGTAATTTCTCTGCTTAAAGACACAATAAAATAATGCCACCACTGAAACTGGACCGGAGACATAGCCCTAGAGAATAGGGTGAACTCCTTATTAAAAACCGTTTGTGTCTTTTTGTTTCTTACTGTATTTCTCTGCTGTCTTTCCATTTATTTTTTGTGTATTGGCAATCTGATCAATCCATTGTTTCAATAACACAGAACACACACACCAGCACATGGGTCTGTAGTACCTTCTGTTTAATAAATCTTCAACTGAGGTCACTCATAGGGTGATTTTCAGATCAAGTGGTATCAGAGCTTTAGGCTGTAAGGTTGGACAAGCCTGTGTTGGTTTAGTTGTGGATGTTCACTAGATCAAAGCTCAAATTAGGAGAAGGAGAGTTGGTGGAAAATATTCCTAAAATTGGGAGAGTCTATTCTCGAAAGACAATGTCATAAGAAGGTTCTATAGGGCCAGACTCACAATTCATAGAAAGTTTCCTAGCTATAAAGTCCATGGTAGAAGAAATGTATAGTGACTTTAGAAAGCATAAGGGTGAAGATTCATTAGGCTCTAAGCAAGATAAATAAGAAGATGAATCTCATTCCCATGACCACTCCAAAGGAAAGGGGAAGGAAGAAAGCTTCCCTACACCTCCTAGTAGCCCTATGCATAATAAGAAATCATCTTTAATTAAGTTAGATGTTAAATTTGAACTACCTATATATGATGGAGCACTGAATGCTGAAAAGTTGGACAACTGGATAAGACAAATTGATGTGTATTGCAGAGTACAAAATATAGACTCAGACAAGAACAAGATTCAGCTGGCAAGCCTTCACCTAGGAGGCACTGCCTTGGTATGGTGGGAAGGCAGAACCCAAGCTGATATGAGGAAGCATGGTAAGACCATCTATGTCTGGAGTGAATTTGTTACTACAATCAAAAAGCAGTTCTATCCATTGGCCTACATGCAACAAGCCATGATGAGTTGGCAAACTCTTCGGCGGTTTAAAGGGCAAAGTGTACAAGGGTATACTCAAGAGTTTCGAAAGAGAGCATTGATGTTGGGTATTTCATTAGGCTCACCAGAAACTCTTTTGAAGTACATTGGTGGTCTACACAGCTACATGAGGCATACCATCCTCATGTTTAATCCCACGAGTATAGATGAGGTATCTGTACAAGCTACTCATCTAGAAGCTAGAGGAAAGAATGGAAATCCAGAAGTTGAGGGACCATCCCAACCCATTGTAAGCAAGAGCAAGGAGAAAAGAAAGCAGAAGTAGAAAGCAAGGAAGGCTAACACTACATAGAAAGGCAAAGCCTCATGCAACCACTGTAAAAAGGAGGGGCATGATGATGAGCACTATTGGATTCTGCATCCAGAGCTGAGACCTAAGAAGTCCGAGGGCAAGTAGAAGAAGACTGCTGCAGCTATTCAGAAAGATTTGGGGTCAGACTTGGGAGATGAAACAATCATTGCAGCCACAAGTATAACAGGTTATCTGCTTTAGAGAATGCTGAAATCAAGAAGCAGGTGTAGGAGTTGCTCGAGAAAGGGTTCGTTAGGCCTAGCACATCACCATGTGGGTCACCAATCGTTTTGGTGAGAAAGAAAGATGGCTCGTGGAGAATGTGCATTGACTACTGAGCACTGAATAAGATAACAATCAAAAATCGTTATCCCCTTCCTCGTATAGATGATCTTTTATATCAATTGAAGGAAGTTGTTTATTTCACCAAGCTGGATTTGCACAGTGGATACCATCAGGTCAGAGTTGCAGAGCAAGATGCATGGAAGACTACTTTCAAAACAAAGCAGGGATTGTATGAATGGCTGGTTATGCCTTTTGGCTTGACCAATGCCCCTGCTACTTTCATGAGATTAATGAATGATGTACTCAGACCTTTTCTTGATGATTTTGTTATTGTGTATCTGGATGACATTCTAATTTTTAGTAAAACGTGGGAATAACATTTAAATCATGTTAAGCAGACATTAGATGTTTTGAACAGAGAAAAACTTTATGTTAAACTCTCCAAATGTGAATTTGGAAAAACCTCTCTAAATTATTTGGGTCATATAGTAGGGGGAGGTGAATTGAAAATAGATCCCTCTAAAGTGGCAGTCATTATAAACTGGCCTAAACCCAAGTCTGCTACAGAAGTGAGAAGCTTCTTAGGAGCAGCACAGTATTGGAGGAAGTTCATTTCAAATTTCTCCTCAATTGCAGCTCCCTTACATGCTTTGACAGGATTGAACAAGGTGTTTCAGTGGGGAGGCAAACAGTAGAAAGCCTTCGACACATTGAAATAAAAAATTAGTACGGCACCTGTACTAGCACTTCCAGATCTACAAAGACCATTTGAGATCCAAACTGATGCCAGTGAATATGCCATGGGAGCAGTGTTGACACGGCACGGTAAACCCATATGTATCATTTTGAGACTTTTAATCCTGCAGTAGTTAACTATCCTACCTATGATAAAGAATTGTATGCATTAGTTCAGAGTGTGAAAAAGTGGAAACATTACTTAATGGGCAAAGAAACAGTAATACATACTGATCATCAGCCACTTCAATATCTACACTCCCAAACTAAGTTGCAACAATCAAGACATTACAGATCGATGGGTTTTCTACAACAGTTTCATTTAGTCATCAGATATAAAAAGGGCATACATAAAAAGGTTGCAGACATGTTATCTAGACCCATTATAAATGCATCTACCATACTTAAGCATAATTATGTGCTACATGAAAGCTACATAGAACAGTGTGCTCAGGATATGGACTTTAAATATGTATATGCAACTTTGAGTCAAGGCAAAAGAGTAGAAGAATTGGACTATCATGTGAAGGACCGACTCTTATACCATTGTGGGAAACTCTGCATTCCACAAACTGAGAGAGCAAAGATAATTAGGGAAGCACACACTTCTCTGATATCAGGTCACTTTGGGGTAAGTAAAACAGTTGCACTGCTGCAAAGGTTCTGCTATTGGCCAAGAATGAGTGAGACAGTTTCTAGATATGTAAAGGGGTGTGCTATGTGTGCTAAAAGCAAGCCCAGCTTCAGAAAACTAGGCTTGTATGCTCCATTGCCAATTCCTTCTCACCCTTGGGAAAGCATTTCCATGGATTTTGTTGGAGGACTACCTAAATCTAGGAAAGTTCATGATTCTATATGTTGTTGTGGATAGGTTCAGCAAAATGTGTATGTTGATACCCTGTAGTAAACAGATTACAGCTGAACAAACTGCAAAATTATTCTTTGAACATGTATGGGTTCATTTTGGATTACCCACTTCTATTATATCTGATCGAGACACCCAATTTGTGGGAAAGTTTTGGTCCAGTCTGTGGGAACTAATGGACACCAAATTAAAGAAAAGTACAGCTTTTCATCCACAAATAGATGGCCAGACAGAAGTAGTTAACAGGACAGTGATCCAGTTACTGAGAGGATATTGTAGCAAACACCCTAAGCTTTGCGATGAACACTTGTGTTATGTGCAGCATGTTTACAACAGAGCTAAACACTCTTCTACCTAGAGATCTCCTTTTGAGACCTGTTTTGGTTTCATACCAAGATCTCCCTTGGATTTTGTCTTTGGTAAAGATACCATGGTTGATGGAAACAGTGATGTGGACAAAGCAACTAGGTTCATTGAACAGATCCAGGAGATCCACCAGGCAGTACAGGAACAGCTGGAAAAGAGCCAGGCCAAGTACAAGGCTAGGCATGATAAGCATCGGATGGAGCATAATTTTCAAGTTGGAGACCAAGTCTGGCTGTATATCAGCAAGGACAGGATGTAAGGTGAAGGCAAGAAGCTAAAACCTATCAGGTATGGACCCTTCAGGATACTTGAGAAGATTGGTGAGAATGCTTTTCGCCTTGATCTGCCAGCTTACATGCACATCTACTCAGTCGTGAATGCAGATTTCTTGAGGTTGTTTGAACCTTCAATGATTGAGGACCCTGAAGAGCAGATTCAATTGCCTTCTGTTGATGACCTGCTACTTGAATATCTTAATGAGTTGCAGGAAGATACAGTGCTAGATAGGAAGGTAAGGACAACGCGTAGTGGACAGGTGGAATACCTCAAAATTGGGCTTAAAAGTTCGAAGCCGAGTAGTGCGAAGTGGATTGAGATTGGACAAGTGAGACAACAGTTTCCTCACTTAGTCGATGCTTGAAGAAAACAAAATTTTGGTGGTCTAAAAGCTTTTCAGTTGGGAGGCCATGATCCAAATCGAATCCATAAATGATTGTCATAGAACCATGACTATATCGGGACGAAACAAATCCTTGAAGAATCCAGAACAGCAATCGAAAACACCCTGAACTAGTGGCCATGGCAGCCGGCGTGGAACGATGAGGACCTCGATCAAAGCGCGCTGACCGAGGCCCATGGAGACTGCGCAGGAGGTCGATGTAGCCCCTGGGAGCCCCGGAATGGGAAAAGGAGCTAATTTTCGATGCGCGATTAACACCTAGCACTAATCGCGCATGGCTGGGTGAACAGGGCTGAAATCGTAGAGCCTTCAGCACTCGGTCACGTTGGGATCCAAATGACCGTGGGCGGAGAAATGAAAAGCGCCATCGTACGAAGGTGGGACCCACAACCTAGAAACCGGCAGTTTGATCGAGGCGCCCTTGAACGGTAAGAGGTTTTGGAGAAAGCGAAGAGATCACACTCAGCGATCGACGCATGGCAGCGGAGGTGAGAGAAAAACCGCCATGATCACGCGTTATCGGTCGAGCAAGTCAACCGTGCTCAACATGTGAATGACATTGGATATGGAGGAGCCTAGATTAGACAGCTGAGATTGCATCCGATAGACAGAGCAGAATTGACAGGGGATTAAGCCGCAATTTAAGGGGATTTGGAATTCGTTGACCGCCACAGTGGATAAAGAAATGAATCGACGAACAGGCTGGCGTTGTTCCAGTGAGGAAACGTGGCTACTTCTCAAGCATTCATGCTGATGTCAAACAAGGAACTCCAAGCACACAGGTGGCAGGTGAATCGACGTAGGTGGGAGAGAAACCGAACAGGCATGGAGGTCGAATGGCTAAAGCCATGAACAGAGACAGTTGAACAGAGACCAAGAGAGAGAACGAAGAGTCCAAGCGACCAAGATAGACAATGAACAGTGAACCCTGAGAGGAGGACTTAGCACAGAGAGCAGTAAAGCCAAGCAGAGGAGACAGAGGGCCGAGCTGACCACAGGAAGCATCGAGCACCAGAGAGCTTGAAGAATCAAGCCTTCCATAGAGGAATCTATCTGGATTGAGCATCATAGTTGGCTCTTTCCACTGTAGACCGAGGTTCACAGAGCTGGTAGGAAGAATAAGAGTATGTGTACTCCAAGTGGCTTGGGGAATCCAAGAACCACCCTGCCAACCAAACTCTACTTCAGGAGAACTCATATTGAGTCCCTACATTGTAATTTCTCTGCTGAAAAACACAATAAAATAAGGCCACCATTGAAGCTGGACCGGAGATGTAGCCCTGGAGAATAGGGTGAACTCCTTATTAAAAATTGTTTGTGTCTTTGTGTTGCTTACTGTATTTCTCTGCTGTCTTTCCATTTATTTTTTGTGTATTGGCAATCTGATCGATCCGTTGTTTCAATAACACAGAACACACACACCAGCACATGGGTCTGTAATACCTTTTGTTTAATAAATCTTCAACTGAGGTCACTCATAGGGTGATTTTCAGATCAGTGATTCATAGGAATTATAGTATATTGACAAGTTTTTAATTCATATGTTTTTTCATTGCATCTTTAAATGTTAACATTTCTTTATTTTATTGATTTTGTGTTCTTTAATTATGTTTTCACAAAATAAGGATGAGGAGTTCAAAACAAGAGAAGGAAATCGGCATTTGTGCAATCAAAGTCAAATGTCAAATACATTTTGTTTCCTCGTATATTTAAATATTTTTCATGCAATGTTTCATACAAAATTGATATTTTTCTATGGGAATATGTACCACTTGTTTATAAGGAAAAAAACTACATGGTTAATTTACAATTTATTTTAATTTTGAGTCATTGTGTTTATATAAACATGGTTTCTTTTGTTTCCATGGTGTGAAATTGATTGAATTTTAGTGCAAAAAAATAGGCACATATTAATGATTGATTGCATCAATATTTGAATATTATAAAAGTATTACTATAAAAATATAACAACCATTAAATTAGTAATTGGTTATAATTAGTAATTAAAAGAAACTTTGGCGCTAATGTGACACATCTTGAAAACTAATATAATATACCTTTAATCCAACACAACACGACATTGATGTAGGTGGAACACTATTATAACATGACTGAATGCAAAAGTTGATCTAAACCAAAGCAAATATGACACCCACCCAATGCAAGATATCTATATTTTGATGCAACTAAGATGCAAAATAATATTGTTGAAGTCAATCTCAACACATATTTCACGTAAAAATTGGACCCTACAACATTGATATGTTGTAATATACATGATTATGACACCCCAACAACATAAATATGACACTAAACGTATTTTTTGGAGCATTATCAATGCAACAACAATGTTAGAAAAGGTTTTGTGACATCCACACCAATGTTATAATGACATGGGAAAGAATGTGCATCAACACAATGCTACACATTGTTGTTGCCACATAAAATATGTTACCCAAAAAATGTCATGTTTATCATCATCAATACTTAGAACTTTGGGAGAAAATACACTACATGGTGATGCTTGCAATGATGCCATAGTATTGTATTGTAGTAGTGCCCAGTTATGAAACCATTTTTTTCTATAGAGATTACTTATAACAAAATGGCTTAAGACACATTGATATTGATATTGCTATGATCTTATAGATTGTATTGCATAAAGAAATAGGCTTGGAGTCTTCAAATGATTTGGGGAATCATTTTTAAGGATAACTGCCAATAGTGCAACCTTAAACGTCCCTAGAAAAGAACAATTTATCCTTGATTCCTCAACCATTCTAAACAACTCAAACTCAATAACCTTATATAAAACCAATGAAAAAGTCAACTGGTAATCATCTAGTCTAGGCCCCTTATCCCTTTGAAGAGAATGCACAACCATTTTAAGTTCTCCTGTAGAGACTTCTTCCATTTTGTTATTTCCTAGATCCTTATTGAAAAACCTTGAAAGGAAGGAGGATAGGGCTACAACCTTAACAATAGTTATCTCAAGGGGTTTTTTGTATGGATCCTCATAGTGTCTAAAACCTTCCTCAACAATATCATTAGAGGAAGACACCATCTCACTATTAGATTTATTGAGTTCCCTAATGGTGTTTATGTTGAAATTATAACTATGGTCATTATTTATAATGTATATTTCATCATTGGTTATAATCAAAGCATGTTCTTCATGCTAGAGTAAAAGAGAATTCATTTTGAGTCAAAATAAAATATTATATTAGAAAAAGGAAAAAGAAATTATATATGTCTTTTCGTCAAACCCAAGTGGTCAAGTCGGCCCTCCATTTTGTCAAGTCACCCTGCTGAAGAGAGGCACCCTTTCACATGGACAAACAACTATAAATTATCCAAATTGGATCATTATATTGTCTGTCATCCATCTCGATGCATTTGGAGTGGAAAAAGTGAAGGAATCATCTCACGGGACCATTTTTACCGGCAGGACCCAGTTTGGCGAAATAGGGTCTCAAACCTTCTGGGAGTGTTTGAGGCATAAAATGATTTTTTGGGGGTAAAATGTTTCCACTTTATCTCATAAACTTTTCATGCTATTCTACACACAGAGACCTTTCCAATGGTGCAAGAAACGTGTCAATTGGAGTTCCAATGTAAAATTTATGCCACTCAAAATTTGACCTTCCTATTTTCACACCTATAGTTGGGAGGATGTCGCGTCAGCCCCCTTTATTCATGGAAAAGGGGTTATACACGTGTTTTTGATGTAAAAGACTCTAGAATAATCTATTTTGTAACTATAGTTGAGATTTGATGTAGTCAAACTTAACAACTAGTAGGCTATCGGGTTGTGTTATAATCACCCCACTAGGAGGAAGAGGCATTTCATTCTTTTGAGAGCATTTTGTTCCATATCTGAGAAAAGATAGCCAGGAGAGATAGGAGGTAGAGCACACAGAGAGGATCTGTGCATTGTAGTAGCCCACAGGCCACAACATTACTTCTTTGTACTTGCGGCCATATTCCAAACAAAGAAAGAGAGTGAAGCGGCCTCACCTTCCAACTGGGCTTTCTCTTGAAAGGGTTTCCCAGAGAGGATATCTTGTATCTTATGTGTCTGTGAGCTTATTTTTTCATTCTCTACTTTTCTGCATACTTTCCATTCACATGCATGCACTAATTACAGTTAAATCCACAAATCTTAAAATTTAATCAACTGTAATAGTGTAGAATTTTTAGAGTTTTAACATAATATAATTAGATATGTTGTGACGAACTATCCATTAGAATACCTACTCGTCATCCTCCAAAAGGAGCATTATATCATTTGTTCCAAAAATGAAGTATTAGGCATTCACATGATGCAAACTTGAGGCTAATACGAAGCCGATGAAGAATGCAAGTTTGAGGCTCTGAAATATCTATGACAAGTGAAGTTCCTAAGGTTGTTTCTTTGATATGAAAAGGCTAGAACAAAGGAAAAATTATGACCCCTATCAAGGACTAAAATATGGCACCTTGTGAATATTTTTGTGGAAAATTATGTGACATACTTATGGAAAAACAGGTGACAAACTTCATGTAGATAGTTGTTGCTTGGTGGAGGGCTGACACGGAAATTGAGTGACTTGCTTCTATACTAGTCAGTTGTTGGAAATACTGAGAGGGGGGTGAATTAGTATTTCTTTTTCTCACTATTGTTTTACTAGTTAAAACATATATGTTCATAACACAAAATGAACAGCATGAATAAATGCTTTTATTAATATAACTGTGCAATAAAATAAATACAATAAATATATTGTCACAATTGGTTGCCAAGCTCCAACTTGGACTTTGGTGAGGCTCCAACCTCCTGAGCACCAACTCTATTTTGCCAAGACACCAATCTTGGACTTAGGAGCACCAACTCTAATTTGCCAAGACACCAATCTTGGACTTAGGAGCACCAACTCCCAAGGACTTCAATCCTGTTCAATTCTGAGGCTCCAACCTCTTTGGTATACATTGGTGTGCTGCTGCGCTCTTTTCAGCTTCCACTGCTTCTGCTGCCCCCTTTTCTTCTGCTGCTTTCACTATCTCATGCTCAGGTTATACCGTTCACGAACAACAACTACAGTTCTCTGTTTTTGCTGCTTTTATATGCTCCATGCCCCTGTCCATTCGTTTCCTCTTACATGCTGGCTCTTTGGCTTCCTCCTCACTTGATCGCTTGACACTTCAGATTCCATTTCTTTGCTTTCCTTTTTTTTCTTACAGGCTTTATCGGTGCTTTTAATCGCCCATCGGAAGCCACCACCTGAGCATTTTAATCAACCATCGGAAGCCACCACCCGAGTGTTTTAATCACGCATCAGAAGCCACCACCCGAGCGTTTTAATCACCCATCAGAAGCCACCACCTGAGCATTTTAATCACCCATCGGAAGCCACCACCCGAGCATTTTATCAACCATCGGAAGCCACCACCCGAGCGCTTTAAAACCCGCAAGCCTTCACCCCTACAGTCATATATCATATAATATATCAATACACGGAAGCCATATAATCCCCGCTCTACTTCCAATGCTCGGATTCCAAATCTTTATAATTTCGCCTTTATAAATTTCGGCGGGTTCGGATTTCGGCAGTCTCAATAAACCCTTAAGCCCTGACCTCTGACGAGGTGTGAACCCGACGCCCTTTTAGACTCCCGTCTCTATATTGAATTTGGGTCCGGGATATTGGCAGGTTCGCTTCGACGGATTTGTAACTCGAAGGTTTAGCGGACCCGATCGACCCATTAACTCCCTTCTATATCGGTTTCGGATCCGCCATATCGGCGGATTCGTATCGGCGGGATTGTTATAATAGAATGGGTTTGCGGACCCGATCACCCATTCAACCATCCTCTATATAATTTCGGCTCCGGATGATTCGGCGATTTCGTTGATCGCTACCTCCGAAATGATACAAGTCCTCTGTGGACCCGATATGCAATGCACCACAGTTTATATTTTATCGCATCCGCCTCCACCCAAAGGTAATTCGTCGGCGATCGGCGATCGCTCGTCGCGGGTTATATCTGTATGCATCCGCCGATACAAAACTGGACCCGATCTCCCTTTAGGCTGCTCTCTAATATGACTTCGGCTCCGGATATCGGAGCTCTCCACTTCGCAAGCAATTCTTTATCGGACCCGATCTCCCTTTAGGCTGCTTTCTAATATGACTTCGGCTCCGGATATCGGATCTCTCCACTTCGCAGTCCCGAAAGGCTCCACTCCTCCAATCTCCCGATCGCCGATTAGATCGGGACCATCGATCCGGATTAGTGATCTGACGGCTCATCGCACTATTCCCATGTCTCCTGGACTGTTGATCTGGAAGGTCAAATGGCTCCTGTGTATGCTCTCGTTGTTCTGATGGAAAGTCTGGGCATGTATATATTAGTAGTTCATTTGATCGCCATCAAATGAATTCCTATATGCTCAGATAGCTCCAATAGCTCCTCTTGCTCTGGCACTCCTCCGATATGGCTCCTCTTGCTCTGATATATGTGGCTCCTCCGATATGGTCTGCTCCTCTTGGCTCCTTTTGCTCCTCTTGGCTCTGATATGCTCTGTCTCCTCCTCTTGAATATTGCCATATTGACATCAATGACAATCTGTGTCCAACAATCTCCCCCTTTGTTATTGATGGCAATATTCTTCTGCCTTCTCCCCCTTTGACATCAATGGCAAAGGAATGCATAGGAACTCCCCCAGTCAAGTTGCTCCCCTGTCCTACTGCATCTTTATGAATAAACTTGAGCGATGATAAAGAAATAACCCCCATCTTTTGTCGCGGGTGTTCGAATGCTTCCCGAAGAAGAGGTTTAGTGAAAATATCAGCTATCTGCTCCTTAGTACTTATATATTCCAGAGCGATGTTTTGTTCAGCTACTTGCTCACGGAGGAAATGATACTTGATTGGTATATGTTTGGTTCTTGAGTGCATCAGTGGATTTTTGCTGAGACTGATAGCACTAGTGTTGTCACAATAGATGATAATCGGTTGATTTGTACATATGTCGAGATCTTTTAGCGCTTCCTTCATCCAAAGTATCTGAGAGCAACAGTCTGCTGCAGCAATATACTCGACTTCGGTTGTGGATAATGATATGGATGACTGTTTTTTGCTGAGCCAGGATACCAAACAGTCTCCTAGGAAGAATGCATTCCCACTAGTGCTTTTCCAATCATCTATGTTTCCAGCCCAATCAGTATCGGTGTATGCAGTTACAGTCAATGTTGAACTCTTTGGGTACCAGAGACCAAAATCAGAAGTTCCCTTCAAATATCTGAGAATTCTTTTTACAGCTAATAAATGAGATTGTTTGGGAGCCGATTGAAATCTTCCCACCATTCCTACTGCTTGCATTATGTCTGGTCGTGTGGCTTTTAAGTATAGAAGGGCTCCAATAATTGACCTGTAATGAGTTGCATCTACTAGAGGGGAGTCATCATCTTTGCTCGGTTGCAGTTTGTGGTCATGGGAGTGCTCATGGGTGCACAGTCCTCATTTTTTGAGCATGTCTTTTAGATATTTGGCTTGAGATATACACAATCCTGCTCTGATTTGAGATACTTGAAGTCCAAGGAAGTGGGACAATTCACCTATCATTGACATTCAAATTCTTTTTCCATGCTTTGAGAAAATTCATGGCTCATTTCATCATTATTACTAGCAAAAATCAGATCATCGACATAAACAAGAGCAACTAGTAACTTACCTTGATCTGTCTTTATGTATAGATTGCTTCTAGCCACTCCCTTTTTGAATCCTTGTTGTTGGAGATAGTTATCCAGTCTTGCATACCAAGCTCTAGGAGCTTGTTTCAACCCATACAAAGCCTTTTTCAACTTACAGACTAGGTCCTTTCCTGCTGTCATATCAAAACCTTTTGGCTGCTCCATGTAGACTTCCTCCTTGAGTTCGCCATTTAGAAATGCTGATTTCACGTCCATTTGATAGATTTTGAATCCTTTCGAGCAAGCAAATGCTAAGAACATCCTGATAGCTTCCATACGGGCCACTGGTGCAAATGTCTCTTCAAAGTCAACTCCTTCAATTTGTGAATAGCCTCTGCAGACAAGTCTTGCCTTGTTTCTAATAACCTGTCCTTCCTCATTCATTTTATTTTTGAACACCCATTTGGTTCCTATTATGTTTTTGTCCTTTGGACGAGGTACCAGCTCCCATGTCTTGTTCTTCTCAATTTGGGACATTTCTTCTTCCATTTCTTTTACCCAATGAGGATTCTTACTTGCTTCTATGAATGTTTCTGGTTCTATCATAGATAGGAGGGCAATGGCTTTTCTCTTGGGTGAGGTTGTTATCCTTCTTCTGGTCTGCACACCTTCATCTTTATCGCCAATGATCTATTCTTCTAGATGATATCTTTATACATACTTCATCTTTGAAGGGGTATGAGGTGGTTCTCTTTCATCATCTTCTTCTTCATCATCTATCTCTTCTTCTTTAGATTCTTCTTCCTCAATGAGAAAGTCATCTTCTTGTTCTTCAATTTCCTTTTCTGGAAGATCTTAATCAACCTTTACATCGATGCTTTCCACTATTTTCTTCAGTCGAAAATTGTAGCACTTGTATGCCTTGCTTCGTGGAGAATATCCAAGAAATATCCCCTCATCAACCCGAGAATCAAATTTTCCAGGTGAACCATCATTTATTTTTATGAAGCACTTGCTTCCAAATATTTTGAAATACTTCACTGAGGCAGGTCTCCCTTTCCATAGCTCACAAGGAGTTTTGTCACAATTTGGTCTCAATTGAGTCCGATTCAATGTATAGACAGTTGTCCCTACTGCTTCCCTCCAGAATTTAGGTTGTAGGTTTGCTGCTAACAGAATGGTTCTTGCCATTTCTTGGACAGTTCGGTTTCGTCTTTCAACTACCCCATTTTGCTGAGGTGTTCTGGAAACCGAGTATTCCCTTCTAATTCCATGAATATTACAGAACTCTCTGAACTCGTTTGATGTGAATTCTCCTCCTCGGTCTGTTCTGAGACACTTAATTTTTTAATCTTTTTCATTTTCTACAAGGGCTTTTAGATTCTTAAAACACTCAAAAGTTTCAGATTTATACTTTATGAAATATATCCACATCATTCTAGTATAATCATCAACAAATAATACAAAGTACCTTTCTCCTTGGAGTGCTTGATTTCTAGTTGGCCCACACACATCAGCATGTATGATCTCCAAGGGTTTTGATGTATAGTGTTCCTTTGTCTTGTGGCTGGTTCTGGTCTGTTTTCCATGTTCACATGGACCACACACTGCTTGATTTGGTTTGTACAACCTTGGGATGTCTTGTACAGCTTTGATCTTGCTGATATTGACCAGATTTTCGAAGCTGGTATGTCCAAGTCTCTTGTGCCACAACCAACTCTCATATGCCCGACTCAAGTAGCATTTGTTTTCCTGAATCTTGTTCAGAACGTAAATGTTGTCTGGTGTTCTCACTCCTTTTGCCACAAGTTTCCCTGAGGCAGAGTTCCTTATTTCACAGTCTTTGGTGCTGAAAACAACCTTATGTCCTTGATCACAAATTTGGCTGACACTCAGAAGGTTGTGTTTGAGTCCGTCAACCAGCAGAGCATCTTGAGCTTTTCCTTTTCCATTGATCAGAGTAACTGTTCCTCTTCCTGCAATTTTGCCAGTTCCGCTTCCAAAGGACACATTCCCTTCCTTTTTGCTCAGTGAGATAAATTTCCTTCTGTCTCCTGTCATGTGTCAGGAGCACCCACTATCCACAAACCACTGGTTTCCATTATTTTGCGCAAATAGAGCCAGGCCGCATTTGTCCATTGTAGAGATCTTGCTGCTCGTCTTTCTTCCTTTGAGTGGGCAGTTTTGTTCATAGTGTCCATTATTGTAGCAAAAAGAGCAAGTCAGATCAAATTTAGTCAAGGGATCAAATGAATTGAAGGTTTTGATTTGTCCCTATCTTTTGGGAGCATATGAGTTGATTACTCGGTCCTTTTGCGTTGTCTTCTCACTTCTGCGAGCCATACAGTGTCTAGCTTGGTGACCGAAGTTTTTACAGTGAAAACAGTGTCCAAGAAATATGGTTTTGAAGTAACCACGGTTTAATTCGCTTTCCTTTCTGAGAATTACTCCTCCCTCGTCCTTTGGATTTTTGATGGGCCCTTGGTGGGGTACAGATTTGTATTTGCTGTAGTGTCCATGATTCGACTCCACATTCTTCTTTGGAGTAACTCTTTCTTTATTCTTGGAATCTGGGATGCACTTTTGATAAGATACTTTTTCATCTTTTGGGTTGCAGGAAAGTGCATCGGCATACTTTTCGCACTATTCTTAGTGCTTGAGGATTCTCCCTTGAAACCTATTCCAGACTTATCATGTTGAGGTTTTTGATTTTTCAGAACAGTATCAAGTATTTGAGAGCTTTTACAACCCTTTTTAATTTGCTCCAACTCCTTTCTCAGAGATACTACTTCGGCCTCACGTTCTTCACAAGTCTCTTCTTTTTCCTTAAGCTTTGTTTCCAAGAGATCTTCTCTCCTTCTTATTTCCTCGTTTCCACTTTGAGAGAGATAATTTTGTTCCGCAGTTTCTCGTTCTCTTCAATGGCACTTATTAACAGTTCATCCACATTTCCTTCTGGCCCCGAGTCATCATCATCTATGAGTGCCATGAATAATGCTTCTTGGCTTTCATCATGATCGCTTTCCTCATCTGATTTCTTTTGAATGACCATAAACTCATCCTCATCAGACTCACCTTGCTTGGAGAGAAGGTTTTTCTTATTGAACCCTTTCTTTTTGTATGTCATTCTTTTAGAATTTCTTTCATCATCACTGTCTTGTTTATGAGGACATTTTGATGCATAATGACCTATTTTACCACATTTAAAACAGATAAGAGGATACTTGCCTTTAAGCTTAGATCCTCTCTTCAGCTTTTGTACATATTGAGCCAATTCAGATTCCACATCTGACTCATCACTACAGTCATTCCTTTCTTTCCCTTTCTTTGACTTTGAGGCCTTGAATGCTGCATCTTTGGAGCTAGGTCCACCTTTCCTCATTTCATAGGCAGTGAGAATTCCATGGAGTTCATCCATTTTGAGGGTGTCAAGATCCTTTGATTCTTCTATAGCACTTATTTTGGAGTCAAATCTGTCTGGAAGGGACCTTAATACCTTTTGTACAATAGTACTTTCTTCAACCTTTTCGTCCAATCCTTTCAGGGAATTTACCACTTCAGCTACTCGGAGGAGGTATGCTGCAATATCTTCTTCCTCTTCCATCTTCAAACTTTCAAATTGTCTTCTGTGAGTTTGAAGCTTTGCCTTTTTGACTTTTGAGTCTCCATCGTACAAGCTAACTAGCTTCTCCCACATTTCTCTGGCAGAGTTACAGTGCATGATTTTTGTAAACTCGGAATCAGTGATTCCACTGGTGATAGAGTTCATGGCTTTTGCATTTGCAATGTAGGCTTTCCTCTCGTCTTGGTCTGTTGGAAGAGTGGAAGTCGCTCGGTATTCAGTTTGACAAAAATGCCAGACTTCAGGTCCAAGGGACATTAAATAGTAAGTCAATCTTTTCTTCCAAAACCCAAAGTTAGTGCCATCAAACAGAGGAGGTTTTCCTGATGCTTCATGATTTCTCATCATGGTTGTTGATCCTTCTTCAAGCTGTTAGGCTAAAATGAAGAAGCCTGCTCTGATACCAATTGTTGGAAATACTGAGAGGGGGTGAATCAGTATTTCTTTTTCTCACTATTGTTTTACTAGTTAAAACATATATGTTCAGAACACAAAATGAACAGCAGGAATAAATGCTTTTATTAATATAACTGTGCAGTAAAATAAATACAATAAATAGATTGTCACAATTGGTTTCCAAGCTCCAACTTGGACTTTGGTGAGGCTCCAACCTCCTGAGCACCAACTCTATTTTGCCAAGACACCAATCTTGGACTTAGGAGCACCAACTCCCAAGGACTTCAATCCTGTTCAATTTTGAGGCTCCAACCTCTTTGGTATACACTGGTATGCTGCTGCGCTCTTTTCAGCTTCCACTTCTTCTGCTGCCCCCTTTTCTTCTGCTGCTTTCACTATCTCATGCTCAGGTTATACCGTTCACGAACAACAACTACAGTTCTCTATTTTTGCTACATTTATATGCTCCATGCCCCTATCCATTTGTTTCCTCTTACATGCTGGCTCTTTGGCTTCCTCCTCACTTGATCGCTTGACACTTCGGCTTCCATTTCTTTGCTTTCCTTTTTTTTTCTTACAGGCTTTATCGGTGCTTTTAATTGCCCATCGGAAGCCACCACCTGAGCGTTTTAATCAACCATCGGAAGCCACCACTCGAGCGTTTTAATCACGCATCGAAAGCCACCACCCGAGCGTTTTAATCACCCATCGGAAGCCACCACCTGAGCGTTTTAATCACCCATCGGAAGCCACCACCCGAGCGTTTTATCAACCATTAGAAGCCACCACCCGAGCGCTTTAAAGCCCGCAAGCCTTAACCCCTGCGGTCATATATCATATAATATATCAATACACGGAAGCCATATAATCCCTGCTCTACTTCCAATGCTCGGATTCCAAATCTTTATAATTTCGCCTTTATAAATTTCGGCGGGTCCGGATTTCGGCGGTCTCAATAAACCCTTAAGCCCTGACCTCCGACGAGGTGCGGACCCGACGCCCTTTTAGACTCCCGTCTCTATATTGAATTCGGGTCCGGGATATCGGCAGGTTCGCTTCGGCGGATTTGTAACGCGAAGGTTTAGCGGACCCGATCGACCCATTAACTCCCTTCTATATTGGTTTCAGATCCACCATATCGGCAGATTCGTATCGGCGGGATTGTTATAACAGAACGGGTTTTCGGACCTCGATCTCCCATTCAACCATCCTTTATATAATTTCGGCTCCGGATGATTCGGCGATTTCACTGATCGCTACCTCCGAAATGATACAAGTCCTCTGCGGACCCGATACGCAATGCACCACAGTTTATATTTTATCGCATCCGCCTTCGCCCAAAGGTAATTCGTTGGCGATCGGCGATCGCTCGTCGCGGGTTATATCTGTATGCATCCACCGATACAAAACCGGACTCGATCTCCCTTTAGGCTGCTCTCTAATATGACTTCGGCTCCGAATATCGGAGCTCTCCACTTCGCAAGCAATTCTTTATCGGACCCGATCTCCCTTTAGGCTGCTTTCTAATATGACTTCGGCTCCAGATATCAGAGCTCTCCACTTCGCAGTCCCGAAAGGCTCCACTCCTCCAATCTCTCGATCGCCGATTAGATCGGGACTATCAATCCGGATTAGTGATCTGACGGCTCACAGCTCATCGCACTATTCCCATGTCTCCTGGATCGTTGATCTAGAAGGTCAAATGGCTCCTGTGTATGCTCTCATCGTTCTGATGGAAAGTCTGGGCATGTATATATCAGTAGTTCATTTGATCGCCATCAAATGAATTCTTATATGCTCTGATAGCTTCGATAGCTCCTCTTGCTCTGGCACTCCTCCGATATGGCTCCTCTTGCTCTGATATATGTGGCTCCTCCGATATGGTCTGCTCCTCTTGGCTCCCTTTGCTCCTCTTGGCTCTGATATGCTCTGTCTCCTCCTCTTGAATATTGCCATATTGACATCAATGACAATCTGTGTCCAACATCAGTTTATCTATGACTTGGATATCTCTCTTGTTGACAATGAATCTATAAGGAAATGATTGTTGGGATTTTCCCCCATTGCGAGTTTTCCCAAGGAAAATTGTGTATTGTCTCTTGTGCAATGTGTTCTCTATTCTCGAATAATTAAAACTATTAAAGTATAATTGCTTGATGAAGAATAAGGAAATGCTAAAAGAAAATTAATTCTATGAAAATTAATTATCAATATCAAAAATTCAACTTGCAATTGAATTTCAATATGGTATCAAATCTTAAGGTTGAAAATAATTCTTAAAGGAATGGTATTTGAAGTAATGGGCTAAGTTCCCTAAGATATGGTTCTGTGAAACAAGCAACTAAAATTTTGGCTTATCTATTCTCAATGGAATTCGAATTATAGTATTACCTATCTCTTCTTTGTGATACTTGAGATACCAATTCATGTTTGTGTTGTGTCTAATCTGAGTTACCCCTGAGATCCAAATCTAAAGTGATTGAGGTCGAGGTCTGAATTTCTTCAGAAGTTGCGATTGGAAGAGGCTAGCTTGATGACAAAGGAAGAAGTTAAGATTCACAAATGATATCCTCTCTGTGGATATCTTAGTAACCAATATGGAATTCGAAGTTTATGATTGTCCTTTGTGGCATACTGAGTTGAGTAACCTCTAAAGCATCCAAGTTGTGTAATCTTTGTATGCCAATGACCTATGTCTATTTGATAATGATGATCTGAGCTCCTTAATGATGAGTCAGTTCTAAAGTTTCTTTGAAGTTCTAAGTCAAGTTATGAGTGGTAATAACCTAGTCCATGACCATAGACTGTAGAACAAATATGATGAAAGAATTTTCATGGCATCCAAGTTTGTCATCTTTGTAAAAAAATAAGTTTGAATATTATATGCTTCTATGGAAGGATCAATAGTTTGAACCTCTTTATCTCTAATAAATGTAAAAATTTTGAGTCCTATGATCTTTGTAAGAAGAAGACCAAGTATAGGCCAAGGGTCCAGGATGACATCCATGTCCAAGCTACAAAGGTTTTGGCATTGTCTGAATCTATGGCATAATCCAAGTCTCTATCACTTTTGAAGAAGAACAAGACACAAATCAAGTCAAAAAGGAAGAAGCATTTGAATCCAAGTCTACTTATGATGATCCACATACATGATTATGATTATGATCCCTGTGTAAGAAGGGTGGAGTCCCTGTGGTAGACCAAAGGTTTGTAACTAACATTTGAGCTCAATGTATAATGGTATTGTTGTATCTCTGTGGTTTGTTCAAAATCTATTATGAAGAAAAATCTAAATTTTGTATCTCTGAAGCATGATTCAAACTAAAGAAGCAGTTCAAGTAGTATCCCAAGGTGATTAAGTTTTTGATTAGATAAAGACAAAATATATTGCAAGGATTTGATCTAATAGTAACCTAGAGAAATTTTAAATTTGGCACTGTTCTCAAAGGCATAATTGAAAGACATGTGAGGTTTACTCTTCAAACAAATTATAAGTTTGTTGCTATAAGAATAATATGTTTCCCACATAGGTATTCAGATCCTCTCCTTGCACATGAAGACTAAGTTTTTATGCTACAATAAAAGTTTGACAATTAGTGAATGAAACATCAATGAGCTCCATATCAAATATAGATGGCATGTCAATGCAATTTTTAGGGTTTGTAGCACGCACATAAGTATACTTATAGAACTTGAAAATATGGAAATGGAAGGTCTTAATGATTTTGAATATTGAAGCATCTAGGGGTTGTAAACCCTAGCAAAGGTTTGAACAAGAAAACACTCGGGATAAAATCTTAGGTCTGATCTTTTCCATTTTAGAAGAAATCAGTACATGCAAGAAAGATATGACATTGTATAGAAGACAAGGATGATGAAGAATGAAAGAAGTCCAAGTTCAAGAGGGAGCTATTTTTTCTCTAAAGATAAGTATTATATATCTTTCCTCTTTGATTAAGACTATTTTTATTATATTTAATTCTTGGTTAGACTCTTGTCTACGTATACTTTACTCAGTTGTAATCTTTCTTCCATGTCCTCCTAGTGAGGATTATAGGTCAATGGCTAGGGCTTCCCAAGCTTTGATAGCAAATGGAAGAACTAGAAGAATGAAACAAAGCATGAGGAATTTCCAAGATTATACTAGAAGAAGAACCAAGTTCAAAGGGAGAAAACAATTTAGAGTATGCCTTAATTGATTGTGCCTAAAAGTAGTCAAGATCTAGCATGCAGTAGATGGCAGCATGAAAGTAAGAAGGTTCTCCCAATAAGAGGGAGAGGATCATGATAAGATTTTTTCCTCAGTTGGAAGAGTTACCCCAAGTTTTTGGAGATCATGGAAAATAAGCCTCATTATTAAAGAAGACCATATACTTAGGGATTGATTGAATAAATAAATGATGATCTCTCTGACAAAAGGACTCATGTGTCAAAGGAAAAGGTATTGCCTTCAAAGGGAGTTGGCAACAAAATTTAACATGAAGGATCTTGGATTGATGCAATACTTGGAACTTGAGTTTCAGATAGAGCCCATAAATGAACATTAGGTGGTAGCAAAAGACTTCTTCAGATATCTTTGTGGCCAACATATATTGATTGATGGATTATTTGATGGTGTGCTAGATTAAACTATGATAATTAAAGTTGTATAAAGTTATCAGTGAACCTGATTTTTCATGGAAGGTCGAAGCACATTACAATTAAGTACCACTATTCGAGATATGGTGTTGATGGGTGTCGATAATGTTATGAAACCAACTCACAAAAATATAGAAAAGAGATATGAACACCTTCAAAATAAGCCTCTTCAAGGTGGCAACCTCCTTTATATTACACAAATGAACAATTCTTCGATAATACAAATGACAAGACCTCCTTTCTATATATAGGAGTCTAAGGAGTCATAATATAATCAGAGCCGACATGAAAATAATAATGTAAGGGCACAATAATAACAATATGGGGACTACATGGGCACAACAATATAATAAAGGGGTTGTACTAATAACAATAAGGGGTTACACTAGTAGTATAGGGACCTAACATGCCCCTCTCCTTCAAAAAGTGTTGTCCTCAACGATTGAGTAGTTCTTGATGCTTCTGTATAAAATTCTTGTCCTCCCATGTGGAATCTTCAGCAAGAAAGTTCTTCCCCTTGATGAGATACTCTGAAATTGATCTATTACATAGTTGTCAGGTTCTTGTTTCCGTGATTGCTCCAGGCTCCAATATGATTTTTCCTTCCTCGTCAAGTTCTCGCAATATTGTTTGAACTTGGACCTTCTGCAACTTTTGAATGAGTGAGCACACTTCTTCGTCCTTCTTCCATTCATCCCTTGCTTCATTTATCCAATCTAGTTGGATAATAGAAATAGCACAAAACAATGCTTCCACATCCTCATCCTTTTTTAGAGTGCATTTGCCACAACATTTTGCTTCCCTTTTTTGTAGATGATTTCAAAGTCATAACCCAACATCTTCGTGACCCATTTTTGTTGCTCTCCAGAGGATAATCTTTGTTCTAAAAATTATTTAATACTATCATGATCCATTTTTACCTTGAAGTGTCTTCCCATTAGGTAGGTCACCATTTCTTAAGTGCATGTAGTGTTGCCAACATTTCTTTCTCATAAATAGATTTGAGTAAATACTTTCCTTTGATTAGATGACTTTTGAAAGCAATGGGTCTTTCATCTTGCATTAAAATAGCACCAAGTCCATTTCTTGAAGCATCACATTCCACAATAAAGGTTTTCTTGAAGTCCGGCGTCACTAAGATCGGTGCTTGGCACATTGCCTCTTTAAGATGTTCGAAGGCCTTTCTTGCTTCTAGAGTCCATGAAAATGCATATTTTTTCAATAATATTGTTAGAGGTGTTGCGATTCTCCCATAATTCTTAACAAACTTGTGATAATGCCCTGTCAACCCAAGAAATCCTCGCAGATGCTTTACGGATGTGGGGATTTTCCATTCCTTAATGGCTTTAATTTTGCTAGGTTCTACCTTAACACCTTCATGAGTTACAATATGACCCAGATATTCCACCTCTTGTACTCCAAAGAAACATTTGGAGCTTTTTGCATATAATTGTTTCTCCTCCAATAGTGTGAGCACCTTGTCAACATGTTGAACATGATCCTTCCAAGACTTGTTGTAGATTAGTATATCATCAAAAAATTCTAGCACAAGTTTTCTAAGGAAGGGTTTGAAAATGGAATTCAACAAACCTTGAAATGTAGAAGGTGCATTTGTAAGGCCAAAAGGCATGACCAAAAATTCATAATGACCCTCATGAGTTCTAAATGTTGTTTTCATAATGTCTTCAGTCTTTATTCTGATTGATGATATCCTAAATGAAGATCCAACTTGGTGAAGTAAATTGATCCATGCAATTCATCCAATAATTCTTCAATGATAGGAATGGGAAATTTATCTTTAATAGTGAGCTTGTTGAGCTCCCTATAATCCAGACACATGTGCCATGACCCATCCTTCTTGTGCATCAATACTACTGGAGCATAGAAAGAACTTTGATTAGGTTGAATTATACCAGTCTATAGCATTTATGCAACCATATGTTCAATTTCACTCTTTTGGGCATAGGGATATATGTAAGGCCTGATGTTTGGAGGAACACTTCCTGGAATGAAATGAATAGAATGATCATGATCACGAATAGGTGGGAGGCCTTTGGGAGTCTCCAATACCTTGGAATGATTGTCCAAGACTTTTTGGAGATCTGGAGAAATAGATGATTTCGATGTGGGAACCTCTAGCGAACATAATTGTGCAATTACGCCTTGTTTTTATTTCTTTAGAAGCTTTGTCAGTCTGTTAGAGCTTATTATCTTTCCCAGTTTCCCTGTGATACCCATTAATTCAACTTCCTTTCCTTCCGAATAAAATTTCATGAAAAGTTCTTGAAAATTAAAAGCTATTGTACCCAGGGATTGTAGCCATTGGACTCTTAGTACAACATCAACACCACCCATTGGAATGGAAAGCATTGGGCTATTCAATACATATTCTCCCATGGATAACTTGATATTATGGCACTTTCCAGAGAAATTTATGGTTCCTCCACTTGCAACCATCACTTGACACTCTGGCGCTGGATATAGGAAGCAATTCAATTCCTTAGCTATCTTACAATGAATAAAATTAGGTGTACTGCCCGAATCAATCAACACTACTTCTTGATATGTCCTTCTATCTTGATAGTTTGAGGAGTGATAATTATGGCCATTGCATTACAAGATATGGTCGGATTCATTTCTTCTTTCTTGATGTGATCTTTCACTTCTTGAACCTTTTTCTTCTTGATATGTCCTTCTATATTGAGAGTTTGAGGAGTGGTAATTCTTTCCAATGCTTTACAAGATATGTTTGGATTCATTTCTTCTTTCTTTGGGGTTGGTTCTTGGTGTATATCCTCTTCTTTTGATGTTTCTTGATCCTTTTCTTCCTCCTCTTCACAATCTATGTAAAATAATTTCTTCTCAACACACTTATGATCTTTAGTGTATTTTCTATCACAAATGTAACAAAGTCTTTTTTCTCTTTTTTCTTCCAATTTTTGTCGTGTAAACCGTGTAGGTTGTGGAAGGCTAGAAGAAAAAACACTTCCATATTTATAGTTGAGTGGTAGGATTCCTTGTTTCCATAATTCTGCGTTCAATTTTTCTTGCCAACCTAAATGCCTTCTCTAATGAATCAGGGTCCCAAAGATGAACCTAATGTTGAATGTCATATTTTAAAGTCCCTATGAAGACATCAATCCTTTTCTTCTCTGGAATATCATTTACCCTTATATTCAATTTTTTGAAATCCTCAAAATGCTCTGCCATTGAACCCTTTTGTTTGAGATTTATCAATTGGCTAAAGAAGGTGTTACTCTTTGTATCCTCATAATGTGTTATCATTTCTTCCGTGAAAATTGACCAAGTGACAAGTGCTTTACGAGAACACAACTCTTTATACCATAAAAATTGATCCGGTTCTAAATATGAAGATGCAATGTGTACCTTTTGTAACAATTGCACCTCATGTAGATCAAAATATTGCTCCATAGATAGTATCCAATTCACTGGATCCTTGCCATCAAACTTCCTCATATTGCCTTTTCTTGATTTTAGGAGCTCGATCTTGAAACGACTATAACTCTATAATTTCGGATTTTTCAGTTCCGAGATCACGACCTACAGTAGCCCTTTGTGTCCTCTTTCCAAATCCACCAACCTGATCGAAATTGGATTCTCCAAGAGAGAGTTATGCATAATCTCCCAAGATGACCCTGATTATATACCTTTTCAAAAGAGCGAACTTGTATGAAGTTCCACGTGTCACTGTTTTGACCTTCAGATCTGAAAAGTATAAACAGGAAACTACAATCAGTCCTCTTTCTATAAATTCTTACGAAATTTCAATCTAATGCTCAGAGAGAAAGTTATGATGATTTTCCCAAGGTCACTTGTTTAATATATAATTCAAGAGTCTGCAAAAACCCTAACTTCCTCAAATCATATATCCTAAAATATAGCGATACAAGATCCAAACTTTAGACCCGAGGTTTAGACCACTTTCTTCTCAAATGGGTTTTTTTTTTTTTTTTTTTTTGCTTCTGAAACTTCGTAGCGAACAAGTTGTAGTGAAACTTCCACGATGGCCTGTTTTAGATGAAAGTATGGAGCTTGCAAAAACTCTAACTTCCTCAAATCATATCGCCGAAAATATAGTGAGACAAGATCTGAAATTCGAACCCAAGGTTCACCGAGATTTTCTCTCAAATGGGTTTTTTTTTAGCTTCTGAAACATCGTAGAAAAAAATTTATAGCGAAAATGCCACGATGGCATATTTGGAGCAGCGAAACCCTATAATCCAAAGCTCTGATACCAAATGTTATGAAACCAGCTCACAAAAAGATAGAAAAGAGATATGAGCACCTTCAAAATAAGCCTCTTCAAGAGGGAAACCTCCTTTACATTACACAAATGAATAATTCTTCGATGATACAAATGACAAGACCTCCTTTCTATATATAGGAGTCTAAGGGATCATAATATAATCAAAGCTGACATAACAATAATAATGTAAGGGCACAATAATAACAATAGTGAGCTTCTATGGGGCACAATAATAACAATATGGGGGCTACATGGGCACAACAACATAATAAGGGGGTTATACTAATAACAATAAAGGGTTACACTAGTAGTATAGGGACCTAACAGAGAAGCTATAATAGATATTCATAGATAAACAGGTAGCTGATGTAAAGAAAGCATGAGTAATTTCAAGACAAGCTTGGACTTGTGGATACCTCCTCCCAAATTGAGTGAAGATGGATACCTATTTTTCTCCCTGAGTCGTGTAC
Organism: Pinus tabuliformis; assembly: GCA_031772625.1. Taxonomy (NCBI): domain Eukaryota; kingdom Viridiplantae; phylum Streptophyta; class Pinopsida; order Pinales; family Pinaceae; genus Pinus; species Pinus tabuliformis. The sequence goes on along the minus strand of CM062819.1, from coordinate 85,756,069 downwards.
CATGACCGATTAGGATTAACACCCTAATTCAAGTACATTAACCAAAATAAGGAGAATAGTAGATTCGATAAGCATCATGGACTAACATCCTTGTCTCATGTTTAGTGGTTGATTAGGATTAACACCCTAAGTCAAGTACATTGACCTAGATTAAGAAGAATGGTCTGGTGGACTAACATTTCCTTATGTCAAGTATTGTGACCAAATATTATTGGCACCCCTAATTCAAGTATTGTGACACTGAATTAGGAAATGGTCCTGCGAAGGACATACTCTGAGGAACCTAGGTGGATTATGTGCCTTGAAGAGGCGGTTATTTGGTGTCATGTTGAATGCCTCCCAACATTGTGCTCTGATCTAGTGGAGAGATATATCTTATTGACAAGGCCTTGGTAAATTGACAATGTTGGTTATGATAATGTTATTAATGATGCTTATCAATCTAGATCCTTTCTTATAGAATTCATCAACTTGAGAATATCTCAATGAGTCATTATGAATACCTCCCTAGTTAAGAGGGAGTGTTGAAATTGTATCTATGATCGGTCTGCATGATGTATTTTCATCATCGATTATAATTTACAAAGCATGTTCTTCATGCTAGAGTAAAACAGAATTCATTTTGAGTCAAAATAAAATTTTATATTAGAAAACAAAAAAAAAAAATTACATGTGTCTTTTGGCCAAACCCAAGTGGTCAAGTCGACCCTCCATTTTGTCAAGCCAGACTAACTAAGAGAGGCACCCTTTCACATGGAAAAACAACTATAAATACCTACTTCTCATCCTCCAAAAGGATCATTATATCATCTGTTCCAAAAATTAAAAGGCATACAAATGATGCAAACTTGAGGCTAATATGAATATGAGGAAGAATGCAAATATGAGGCTCTGAAATCACTGTGACAAGTGAAGTTATTGAGGTTGTTTATGTGGCATGCAAAGACTAGAACAAAGGATGAATTCGAACCCCTTTCAAGGACTAACAAATGGAATCTTTTGAATAGTTCCATGGACAATTATGTGACAGTCTTATGGACATACTTGTGACAGACTTCATGTGGATAGTTGTTTCTTGGTAGAGGGTTGATTTGACACTTGGGTGATTTGCTTCTATACTAGTCAGTTTGTCTTTGACATGGATATCTCTCTTGTTGACAATGAAGTAAGGAAATGATTGTTGGGTTTTGTTAATTTTAGATTAACAAGTTCTTTACATAGAAGTTACTTCATGTTAGCTTGAATTTCATTTCCTTAAGAAATCTCTTAAAACATTATCATATTATAGTAACTTAGGAAAAAACATGAATGATAAATGTTGAATACAAGTCCAGACGAGAGAGCTCGGGAATTGTCTCAAGCCAGGGAAACACCCCAAGATGGGGAAAACCCTTGATCAAATCCTCTTATTATTGATATCAAATATTCCACAGAGAGAGAGAGAGAGATAAATGAAAAATATGTAGCCCAAGAAAAGCTATAATAGCTGACAATTTTTTCCATAATCAGAGATCACTAGTAGACAAAACAACTATGAAGAATGTTTGAAAAGGACCTCGGTTCTAGTCCAAATAGTGTGGCCTTCTTCTCTGAGTATAATGAACCCCAATATAGTGATATACTGAGCAGTCAAACACAATGATGAAACAATTGTGGATCTGAAACCCGATTAGGGCTTGATCATAGACAACATCAATCCATTTAGTGCCTTAAATTGTTATGGCTAGCATCCTTCTTCTTGTAGCCAGCACTAGTTGCCAGTAGCTTGACTTCTACTATGAGAATAGGGTCTAACTTTCCTTCCAACTAGCCCATAACAGGTCATGCATCTTATCTAAACAGGGAGAACACAACCCAAATCATCCACAAATTTATCTGATATGCCTCGGCCTACCTCTGTTGTACTTTGGACCCACAAATAGACTTGCAAACATCTCTTGTTACCTCAACCTTGACCTTCATGTGTTGCGGCTATCCTACTGGGAGGGATTCGACCCTAGAATATAACCCACAAACAAAACTTCGACCTCCCCAAAGGCCACGGCTGCCTCAAACATGTTCTCCAACAAGTTTATGTGTCTAATGAGAATGGAGGAAACCTATATATATAACAAGTTGTTCTTATGGAGGTGAATCCAACCTTAACATTTTGGAGGCAAATTTGAATTTCAAATTTTCATTTTTCCCGCCTTAATAAGGTCATGACTTGTAGAATTTATTTTAAGTAAATAAATATTTTTCCTTATCCAAATTTGGTGATCTTAAGGTCGATTTTGGACCTCTCAAAAAGAGGAATTCAATGCCACAATAATATTCCTCAAAGGAGTAGACCAAAGTGGAATTTGGCCCTAGTTTCCAATTTTAAGACTCCCTCTCAACTAGGGAGAATTTCAGCTGTCAAACCATCAGCCACTGTCACCATGAACCATCTATGAATCTTGTCTCTTCTCTACTGAACACTGATGTAATAATGAAGAATAATTGATCGAGAGTGAGTCACAAGACTTTACCACTCTCTACTGTCAAAAGTCAGTCTAGAGGTAAAACCGCAATCAGACTTGATCCCAGATCAAGTTGAAGAACACCATGCATCCTAGTCATGCGGGTTTTGGTCTAACGAAAATATTGATTCCCAACAAGTGGTATCGGAGCCAGTACCTTCTCTCAAATCCTAATAGCTTGAAGGTTGATCATTAGAACACAAATGGCGAAGCCAAGGAAGAAAGTCTGCAATCCTCCTAAATATATGTCTCCCTCAACCACCGAAATTGAAGTCAATCAATTTGTGAAGGCTGCATTGTTCAATGGGAACTTTGATATATGGGAAGCAAGAATGAGGAATTTCTTAAAGACTCAAGGCATTTAAGTCTGGAAATCGATGATTATTGATAGCATGATGGATGGAGAATCTAAGGAACATAATACAAGAGCAATGAAAGCAATCTGGAATGAGCTACCTGATTCTATGGGATAAACTTCATGATCTTCACCCAAAAGGAGCGTTGATAATGATCTCTAGTCAATAAAATGATGGAAAACAAGAAGGTAATCCAGAGCCCATCAAAGAAGCTGAAGATAAGAGTGATAACATCAAGGCTAAAGAAGACCTAGAAGATAGATAATGAAGAATATTTTGAAGAATATCTCCTCACTAAGATATTTGTGAAGGCTCCAGCAACTTCACAATCTTATCAAACCTTTGAGCTAGGTCTTTGATCTAGACTTTGAAAGTGAACGCCTGTTTTACCTTGATAAACGGGAGGGTCATCAAAAAGACAACATCAATAACCATCATGTCTTGTCCATAATTCCCTCTAAATGTAGGGACAATGATCTTGCCAGAATATAATCAATGAGTCACCTGAATCATAACCCTTTTTCTGCCATGGATCATGTGATAATCGACTGTCATGACAAAGTTGGGCAAGAAGTGTTTAGAGCTCCCTCTAAAGTAATTCTCCAATTGGAAACCTGGCCTTCATAAATTTGCTCCTCATCTTTAAGATTTATTAAGCAGCAAACTTCCAATTACCAAATCATATGCAAGGGCAGTCTCTCTTGTTCAATTAACAAACCAAAGATTACTGCCATTTATATCAAGCAAGGTTTCTCCATACCGATGCAACTATTATAACAATATTCCTAGAGGTCAGAGTTATGTTTAATAGACATCTACAAGTAATACAATTATGTTCATGAAGAAAGTGGTCATTATGAGATAGAAAATTCCAGGTTATATAGTACCATCATTCAGAATTTCTTTGTTAACTGGCCACAACAAATATTGATTTGAATCACAAGGTGTTTCTGCCTCATATTTTCTTCAAGGATTAGGAGTGCTTGATTTATAAACAATAAGGGTGCTTTCGTTGCAGATTTACACAACCTTTAGTTCTCTTATTGTAACAGTACCCGAGATGCTGAAGGTGTTGTTATCACTACTTTGCATGTGGCTCTTTTCAGAACCAAATGAGCTGCTTCAGAAACCCTACAAAATGTGAAGGAGAGATCCTTAACTAGATTGAATGGTTATGATGGGGTTTGAATGTTGTTGAATATCTTAGCTTTTCTATTTTCTGTGACTTAGGTGTCACAATTCTGACTTGTACCCATCCTTATATTGATGTAATAAAGTCATTCTATCATCTAATGAAGAACTTGATAATGATGAAGCTACCCACTTAATTCAATTCCTTCAATTGTGCAAAGACAGACATCAAATTAAGGTGATGTACTTCTGAAGTCCTGAAGATATATACATGTTGCTTTGACACTATGAAGATCAATTTCTAGAAATGTTACAACTTACAATTCATTTCCTTAAAAATTGAGATGGTCTTACGGGGAACTAAGCCTTAATCAATATTTATGTTGAGAAACCCTTGGACCAAAGGAGTCTTCGAGTCTTCTCGCAAGATTGAACTTAGTCTACATTGGATGTATACATAGACAACTAGCCTTTCGAATAGTGAAATATTTTGTATGAAACTTGAGTTATGTCAATGACACATTTGTTCTTTAGGGCCTAGTAAATATTTATCATACTTTTGTTCAGTAGTCTACCAAGGAATGCCCTACCATAGGGTCTAAATGGCTATAGTCATTATGCTTCAAACCAAATTTGTAATGAGCATCAAAACTTGAGTAACAAGATACATTGATACCATAATTGAGTTATCTCTTGGATCTTTGGTTAGGGCATAGAACAAGGTGTTCAAATAACCAAATTAGGGTATGTCAAGTAATTAGGTTGAAACCCCATACATACCTTGTTCATAGAGTAGAGGAGAGGCCACAGATTTCCAACAACTGCTTATGAAAACCTTAACAAACTGTAATCTAGATCAGAACTTCAAATCATACTCGAGAATTTAGGCCTAATGAATCTCGAACTCTGTACAATCTGCAAGACAAGTAAATCTGTTCTAGGGCAGAAAGAAAAAGGAAGGTGATTGAATAAGTCCTCAAACTCAGACAGAAGAGTTTCTATATCCAGATATGCAATCTTCCAAAATGATTTGCAATCTTTGAAACTCGGATCGCTCTTGAAACTCATGAAGTCTCCTCATCATATAGTCGTGCCTTACGTAGATGTCAAATAAGAAGTGCCTGAAGACAGAGCCCTTATAGGTTTTAATACACTTGCATGTATCCAACAAATCCTATGCCATAATAGGACTATTACTCCTCCATATTCCCACTTGAAATGATAGGCATTCAAACTGAAGAATCTGAAAACTTTTGTTCTTAAGGAGGTCTTAATCACTGCTTTTAGCATTTCATTCTTACAGAGGTGCTACAACAATTTCGGCAATAAGAATCAAGTCAATATTAGGCCTCTTGTTTTAGGCCAGTCTTTGATGAACTCAAATCCTCTTAAATTTCGAGTTGCCTCTTGTTCTGAGTCACATATAAATCACTGCTAGAGTCTTATATCGTATGCAAAATCATGGCAGTACAAAACCTCAAGGGTTATTGAAAAATTCCAGAGTCAATGCAAGGATCTCAAAAAATTCCCTGTGTTAGCTACATACCTAACAAGTTATTCCTTCAAAGTATAATATCATGTCTCTTAGTTGAATTGCAGTCTCTCTTGCCTGGGCTTGTCTAACTTGGCTCTGATACCATGTTAATTTTGGATTAACATGTTCTTGATATAGAAGCTACTTCATGTTAGCTTGATTTTCACTTCCTTAAGCAATATTTTAAAACATTATCATATGATAGTAACTGAGGAAAGAACATGAACGATAAATGTTGAAGACAAGTCAAGACGAGAGAACTCAGGAATTGGCTCAAGCCAAGGAAAAACCCCAAGGTGGGGAAAACCCTTGATCAAATATTCTTATTATTGATATCAAATATTCAGCAGAGAGAGAGATATAAATGACAAAGATGCAGCCCAGGCAAAGCTACAATAGCTGGCAAATTTTTCCCTAGCCAGAGATCAATAGTAGACAAAGCAGCTACAAAGAATGTTTGAAAAGGACCTCGGTCCTAGTCCAGATAGTGCAACCTTCTTCCCTGAGTATAATGAACCTGAATATAGTGATATACTGAGTAGTCAAACACAATGATGAAACAACTGTAGATTTGAAGCCTGATTAGGGCTTGATCGTAGACAACATCAATCCATTCAGTGCCTTCAATTGTTGTAGCTAGCATCCTTCTTCTTGTAGCCAGACTTGGTTTCCTGTAGCTTGAATTTTGCTATGAGAATAGGGCCTATTGTTCCTTCCAGCTAGCCCAGAACAGGTTTGTGGTGCTCCTCCAATAATCCTAGGGCCTGCGACTTATCTAAATAGGGAGAACACAACCCAAATCATCCACAGATTTATCCGATATGCCTCAGCCTACCTCTACAGTACTTTGGACCCGCAAATAGACTTAAAAAAATCTCTTGTTACCTCTTCCTTGACCTTCATGTGTTGTGGCTGTCCCACTGGGTGGGATTCGACCCTAGAATATAACCCACAAACAAAACTTCGACCTCCTCGAAGACCACGACTACCTCAGACATATTCTACAGCAAGTTGATGTGTCTAATGAGAATGGAGGACACCATATATATAAAAAAAATTATTAATAGAGGTAAAGTCAAACTTAACATTTTGGAGGCAAATTTGAATTTCAAATTTTCATTTTTTTCCCACCTTAATAAGGTCATGACTTGTAGAATTTCTTTTAAGTAAATAGATATTTTTCCTTATCTAAATTTGGTGATCTTAAGGTCAATTTTGAACCTCTTGAAAAGTGGAATTCAATGCAACAATAATCTTCCTCAAAGAAGCAGACGAAAGTGGAATTTGTCTTTAGTTTCCAATTTTAACAGGTTTTTCCCCCATTGTGGGTTTTCCTAGGGGAAAATTGTGTATTGTCTCTTGTGCACTGTATTCTCTATTCTCGAATGATTAAAAATGTTAAAGTATAATTTTTTGATGAAGAATAATGAAATGTTAAAAGAACAATAATTCTCTCACAAATAATTATCAAGATGAGAAATTCAACTGGCAATCAAATTTCAATAGTTTAGGTCTCTCATAGTTATGGAAAAAGCTAGTATTTTCATCCCCTTATTGAAGTCACACTATTGTTCCTTTTTTTCCTCCACATCTCTTCCCACTTTAAGATATTCCTTTCTTGTTCCTTGAAATATTTACTTACCACTCCTCTTCTAAGAAAAAACCTCTATTACTATATGTGAAGATCTTCTCCAACTTTTATTCCATTTCTTCTAGTGTCTTCTTTGATTCTTTAAACTTTTCTTTTGTCTATATCTAATTCAATCTCTTGATATTCATTAAATTATATTGAAAGTGTTTCATGTTGATTTGCATTTATCAATAAATTTCCTTCACTCTTGATATGTTTTTTCCATAAATTATTCATGGTTGAGACAAAAGGGGCGGAATTTAAAAGGTAGTGGGGGTTTCTTTTCTCCTTTGGAAATCTCAAACAATATTGGTCTATGGTTTAAGGAGCCCCCTATAACTATTCATGTTATGAATTACCCTTTTTTTCTAATAATTTTTTAGGCACCAATAGCTCTTTCAATCTTTGGCAGACCCATCAATTAATAACATGTTATTACTTTGGACGAGAACTACCTTAACATGCTCTACATCATCTAGAGCTTTCTCCTTTGATTTTTGAGAATAAATAGGCCAATATCTTCTATCCCCGCATATATTTTTCTCATTACAAATTCAATATATTCCCCACATATCAAATCATTCTTTTCAAAGATAATGTGATTTAAGATATTTTCCACAATTCCTTCCTCTAGACACAAGGGCCATATATGTTTAAAAGACTGAATATTCTCAATTATTTGGAAAAAAGTTTATGGTAATAGCATAATTCAAAGAAGCCTCCATTCTCTCAACTGCATTCTTCCACCCTAATATTATCCCTCCTAATATCCCTATAGCTCTTAAAACTTCAAAAATTCATCTTGTTTATAATGAAATTTGCAGAGATATATCTACAAATATGTAATAAAATTTTGGATAAATAATATTTGTTTATAATCATATTCATGCATTGACTAGTTGTGAGGTGAAGGGTTGTAACCCTTCATGTCTCACTATTAATGGTGGAGTTGTTGTTGTGTTTGATGTTGTAGATATTATGTGTAGATCTAAAATTGCTCATGAAATTTACTAAATCACAAGACTCAAATATGCTCTACTGCTCTGCAGAAATCAATTCACAGTCTAGAACACAAATCATAAACATGCATAAAGAAATAACACACATACACAGATTTATCTAAGAGAAAGCAACTGCTCAAAACCCCTTCCTATCTATATTTCATTAATCAAAGAATAGAGATGAATATATATGTCTGCTGAAGCTTGAGCAAAAGCTGCAAGTGTATAGTCTATCTATCTGCCAAATGTCTTACTTTGGCCAACACTTAGCCAAATTTCAAACCCTCCAAGATCATATTTCCTTGCATCGTTCCTTGAGGAATTAGGCCCCTATTAATTAGGAAATTCCCCAACTGAATTGCGCAATTCCTTTAGGTTGATCCTCTAACTGCATGCACCACATGTACACATTGGAATAGTCTACAACTGATAGTACATAGCCTTCGAACCTCCACCTCAGCTGGGTAACTCGAATTCTCTACATGCAACAATTATTTTGGGTTGATTGATTAGTTAATTAGATGATCACTGAGTGCAACTGAAGTAACACTACACAACTGACCTTCCACTAGTTTGTCCAACACTTAGAACTAATTTAACTGACAACAACTCAATTTAACTGAATTAGATTGCTACAAATTAGTAATCACTCATGCTTAACTGAACTCAAGTCTTCCAACTCGAATTAACTAAGCTAACAAGGTGACACAATACATGTCACTCAAGTTAACTCATTCAAGTTGTCTACTGAAATGGAAATTCAAATTTTCTCTAGTTTAACTAAGGCAAATCAAACTGAGATTTTTCTTGTTGCATTTTAAACACTCCCTCTTATCAAGAAATGGATTATCAACTACTCTAATCCTGCCTCTATGGAACTCGAATTTTCCCTTTGACAAAGCCTTTGTCAAAATATCTGCATCTTGTTCCTCTATTGGAATGCAATCTAGCAACATTATCCGTCTTTGCACATAATCATGTAGATGGTGATACCAAATATATATATGCTTGGATCGATCATGAAAGACTGGATTTTTAAAGAGCTTGATGCCACTCTGATTATCTATCATCTGGCCAAACAGTCCCATAGAATATTTCTCATCCAGATCGCCTTGTTGGAAATACTGAGGGGGGGGGGGGGGGGGGGGGGCGAGGGGGTGAATCAATATTTCTTTTCAATTGTTATTTTTTCCAGTCAAAACATTTATATTTAGAACACAAAATGAACAACAGGAATAAATGCTCTTATTAATATAATCTTTACAATAAAACAGATACAATATATATAAGGTTCCAATCTGTTGCCAAGCACCAACTTGGACTTTTTGTGAGGCTCCAACCTTCAGGGCACCAACCCTGTTTTGTCAAGGCACCAACCTTGGATTTAGGAGCACCAACTCCAAGGACACCAATCCTTCCAATTCTGAGGCACCAACCTTGGATTTAGGAGCACCAACTCCAAGGACTCCAATCCTTCTACTTCTGAGGCACCAACCCCAAGGGCTCCAACCCAATTCTGTTAGTTTACAGCTTCACTGTAGTCTCCATGCTATAGCATCAATGACAACCAGTCTTCATATGAAGGAGTCTTTACAACTCTTCATACTGTCCACACAGAGTCTGCAAAAAGTTATCTCATGATGATATCAAATAGCCATCATGATCTCCAATAATGTCTCCACACAACTTCAGTGTGTCTACAATTAACTGCACTAACATCTGTACAAGAATCAACTCTCAGTTCCAGGCCTCTGTTCTCACTGTCACTGTAAATGCTTCAGGCATGACTACTTCTCATTTTTCTAGCTATCTCTTACTTCCCAGAAAACAAATTCACATACGCTTCAATGCTGGTGCTGGTTACTGTTCCCTTCAAGCTATGTTAGATGAAAACTTTATTTATCCCTTCACAGAATTCTTCTTCAGGTTGCGTTATGTACCTGATTAACCCAGCACTGGTCTAAGATTTTCAAAGGTGAATCCAATCAATAGATTTTCTCGTCGTTCGGCTTCCTCCTGTCCTGCTAGACCTTTGGCTTCCTCCTATCCTGTTGGACCTTCAGCTTCCTCCTGTCCTGCTGGACCTACCTCTTCTTCCTTTCTTCCAGTTCGCCAACTTATTTTTTTAACCTTCCTTGTTCTCTGTTATAGAAACCTGATACACTTGACCTTTGGCTTCCTCCTTGCTCGCTTGAGCTTCGGCTTCCTCAACACTCGCTCAACCTTCTGGCTTCCCTCCTCCAGTCGCTTTAGCTTCCTCTACTCTTGTTCGACCATCTACGCTCACTTGATACTTCGGCTTCCCAATCCATGGCTTCCTCTGTCTATTTGAGTGTTCCAATACTCACAGGACACATTAATTCAGAAGAGAGGCCGAATTACAATAGTGTTGCATATTAAAAAATATCAAAGAGGCTCTTTTTTTTCTTTAATAATATTCATACAATAGACTTCATTATTTACAGAGGATTTCATAGGATAGGTTGTACCAATAGGGAGGTCCCACATGCCATGTCACTATCTCAATCGCAATCGCAAGGTCTGGAGGTTCTTTACAAGTCGTGCCCAGAACGTAGCCGATGGTCGATTGCCCCTACTGGATTGCGATATTATATTAACTCCACAACCTTGTCGCAATCGGCAGATTTTCACATAATATAACTGATTTCCCTTCTGTTGACGGAGCAGATGCGATATGATATTAAGAAGTAGTTAATATACCCGTTGGGTCTGTATGTATATATCACAATCACAGTTTATAGTGTGCCATCCCTTTATAACTTGCAATACATACCTTCCGACACAGTGGATGCGATATAACATTAGGGTGTGTTATAATAGTGGTGCAGTCAGGTCCGCGTTATTATCACAGGAGGTTGGTGTTATGTCTACAACAAGATATTGGTTAATTTCTAACCAATCGGAAGTCTTCAACCACACTCTATTCGTGGCTTACTTTGCACGGAGGATCCCACTTTTCAACTCCTACCTTCGGTCCCACATTGACTTTTCGCTTTTTAATCAGCGCCTCATTCCGCACCGTCGATTTCTTCTATATTAGATCCGACGATCAACACTCGGTTTGATCAACACAATCCATCGAAAGCTTGTTGTGCCATAGATCTCTTCTCTCCAGATCTAACGGTCCCAACTTAACCTGATCAACCCAAAAACCGTCCGTTGATCCTTCGTCGTCGATCAACCTGCACTAGATCCAATGGCCTACATGCATTTCAGGTGGGCCACTTGCAAGGGAAATAACCACCCGAAAAAGGTGGTTTTCTCTCTCCACCTGAGTGCTACGAGTCGCTCGGTTAATGGAATTGGGGGAGCTCCTCTAAACACCACTTACTGCCTATCGTCCACCTGATAACCACTACCACTATTACAAACCCGCTTTTTGGAATATAACCATATGCAATAATCAATCACTTAAATAAAGCGCTTAATCATTTAACAACGAGATTAACACTTAACACAAGACAATCATGATTTGTGAATAAAAGCGTTAAGCACTGAGATTTATGTTTTTCAGTGGGAATACAAAGAAATACCCAGTTAATTGTTGAACGCAAATACACAGAGTAACGAGAGTCCGCACCAGGCACGATAATTATACACAGTTGAATCAAATTCATCAATTTAACATCTATTACAGAGTCTTTCCCTCTCGGCTCAATTACAACAATAAATTGACCTTTGTCTCAAACCTCCTCTAACACTCAACCTCTCGCTTCTCACTCAAAACCTAATCATCTCAGCTCCCTTGACTTTCCGCTCTTCTCTGGTCTGATATGGCTCCTTTGTTAACTCCTCTGATACTCTGCAATACTCATGGATTAGCTAGCTTGGCTTTCCTATGGCTTCTCCTCATGGCTTTGCTCCTTGGCTTCTTGCTCCTATTTCTTCACGAATCTGCTCTGCTTCTCCTTGGCTTCATATATTGAGTATCCTAGAATATTGCCATATTGACATACTCCTGTTGCTTCATGGATCTGCTCTACTTGGCTTCACATCATTGTTCACCGTCCAGAATATTGCCATATTGGCATCAATGACAACCTAGATTAACACGCCTAACATGATGCTTGATTGGTAGCCATGTATTCTGCTTCTACTGAGCTGAGTGCCACTGAACTTTTCTTCCTGTTGTACCAAGAAACCATTGTGGACCCAACACTGAAAATTCCTCTTGATATACTCTTCCACTCGAATGGACTTCTTGTCCAATCTGCATTTGTGAAGCCACACAACTTGACTCCCTCTTTCCATCTATACCATAGTCCAAACTGGGTGGTGCTTCTGAGGTACCATAGAACATGCTTAGTTGCCCTCCAAATAATTTGGTTGGCATAACCATAACTTGACAAAGCTGGCTGACTGCATAGCACATATTTGGTCGGGTCATTAGGGGAATTTTGAGGTCTAAAATGGGCCTCCTCAGAAAAATGTACAACCAAAATAAACTTTATAAGAACCAATAGGATTCAAGATGGTGATTTCAACCATGGGAGATGATTCACCATTTTTGGAGTAAAAAAGTAAAAAGATTAAAAAATTAATAAAATAAGAAAACTACTTCTTCAACTCGTATTTTCAACTTATCTCCCTAACGTTTTACTCAAATTTCAAGCAGGAGTACTCGTTGGATGAAAAATTTAATTCCTCATCCGAGAAGTACCCATGTTGCATACTTTCGATGAACCCTGCTATACAAAAAATTAGAAATACATGAGAAATAATGATTGCAATCATGTTTTTCATGTTTTCTCATTTTTCGTGTAGTAGGGTCCATCAAAAGTATGCAACATGGGTACTCCTTGGATGAGGAATCAAATTTTTCATCCAATGAGTGTTTCCACTCGAAATTTGAGTAAACCCATAGGGAGATAAGTTGAAAAATTATTTTTTTTTCTTTTTTTCCCTCTAAAATTTGATGATGTAATGTAACCTTATTTTATTATTTCCACTATTATTTTATAACTTCCTTAGGAGGCCCATTTTAGACTTCAAAATTCCCCTAATGGTTCACAAGATTCATTAGTGAACCCACTAGTTGTCGATAAATGGTAGCCTCCACTACTTCACTTGAAGTAGCATCATCTTTGCTCCAACTCGTCACTAGATGTGTCTCCATGGTTTTCTACTCTCCATGTGGAACTTCTTCAGGTTCTCATTTGCATACTTTCCTTGAGAGACAAACAGTTCCCCATCTCTTTGTCATACTTCCAATCCAAGGAAGTAGTGCATGAGTCTTGTGTCCTTAATTTCAAATCCTCTTGCAAGTTTCTCCTTGCAAGATATGATCAACTTATCATCACCTGTTAAAATCAAATAATCAACATATAAGACAATAATTAACAATTTACCTTCTACAAAGATATGATAAAGGTTTGCATCCGCTTCAGTTTTGGTGAAGCCCAAACCAGTGAAATAGTTGTCGATCCTGGTGTACCAAGCACAAGGTGCTTGCTTGAGACCATACAGCGCTCGCTTGAGTATACACACATGAGAATCACAATCCAAGGTCTCAAAACCTTTTGGTTGCTCAATGTACACATCCTCCTCAATAAATTCATTGATGAATGTTGTTTTTACACCCATCTGGTGGATCTTCCACCCCATCTGCGCAGACAGTGCAAGAATTGATCTAATGGATGAATACCTTGCTACAGGAGCAAAGGTTTACTCATAGTCAATTCCCTCAACTTGAGAGAATCCCTTGTCCACAAATTTAGCCGTATACTTCTTTATGCTTCCGTTTGTCGCATGCTTTACCTTGAAGAGCCATCTCGAACCCACAACTGATTTATCTGCTAATCTTGGGACCACTTCCTAAACATTGTTCTTTACAATGGAATCATATTCATCCACCATTGCCTCAACCCATTCAGGTTTCTCTACTACTTCCTCGAAATAGAATGGCTCAGTCTCTACTAGCTCAGTCATTAGAGCCATGTAGCCAGTGTAACGTTCTGATGACCTTCTCTTCTCTCTAGCATCATGCAAAAACCTCTCAGCTTCTCTGGTTTGTTTTCTTCCTTCTCTGGATATTTTTGCTTGAGTGGTTGTCTCCACTCTCTATTCCTCAACTTGTGATTGCTCCACAACTTCCTGAGTTTCCTTATTTGAAGCTAAAATCTCCTCTGCTAGTGGAATCTGAAGCTCCTTCTCAAGAGAGAACCACATTGTTTTCTCCTCATCAAATTTTACATCCCTTCGCAAAATTGTCACTATGAGGGATGGTAAGTACACACTGTAGTTATGAGGAGTTTCTATGTAACCCACAAATACCCCCAACTAAGTTATTGGCTCAAGATCTTCCTAGAATCTTTGAAGACATGGCAACGAATAGATGCTCCAAAAATCTTGAAGTGAGACACATCCGACATGGTTGTGTTGCATGCCTCTGTCCACAAATGCAGTAGTAGGACTTGGTCATGTAACATCGCTCTCCCTGCTCCCATAATACTATGATTCTTTCTCTTAGCCACCCCATTTTGTTGTCGTTTATGGGGTGTTGTCAACTCCCATCAAACACCTTCTTTTGCACATAAAATTTTAAACGCATTCGACACGTATTCACCTCCATTATCACTCTTGAGAGCCTTTACCTTCTTGCTGATTTCTTTCTCCAACAGTGCCTTGAATTCTACGAACTTGGAGAATGTCTCATCCTTCTTCCGCATGAAGAAGATCCAACAATTCCATGAGAAATCATCTACAAAGATAACATAATATTTATGTTTGGTAGTGGAGGCTATCGATAACGGTCCCGAGACATTAAAGGGGATCCTTTCAATGACTTCTTGTGCTTTGTTGTCCCGATCATGGAATGTGGCTTTTCTGTACTTCCCGAAGGTACACCCTTTGCATGTATCTTGTTGCTCAACTGCTACTTTGTGGAGGCATGTGATTATCTATTGTATAATCTTCAGGGCACCATGATGCAAAGGGCCAAGTCTTCTATGCCAAATTTCACCGACATCGCGGCTCTGTGTCTTCTCTGCCTTTGTGCTCAATGCAACACAATCTTCCACATCTAGCTTATATAGGTTCTTCACCTGAACCCCAATTTTCTTCACCTGTCCCTTGGCTATGTATCTTAGGAATGCTTTCCCTTCGCTGAAGATCACATCATAACCACCGTATTCCAACACTGCAACTAAGATGAGATTTTTCTTTAGACCCAGAACAAACATGACATCTTTGAGTCTGAGAGCAGAGTTCGACTCCCTCTGAAAGGTGATTGTACTAATCCTGGTCGCGTTGTACCTTCCAACATCTGCCATCTCGATGTGCATCTGGAGATCTTTCTCCTCCAGGTCACTGAACAAATCTCTATTCCCCGTCATGTGGAATGAGGCAACATTGTCCAAGTAGCACACGCTCCCCATCACTGTGCTTGTCATGCATGCAATAAGGGTGAAGTCAAGTCGAATTGTCAAACCAAAGATTCACCTACTGCTCCTCCTGAGGTCTTCTTGCTTGACCTTTTGTGTCAACACTTCGTGGCATAGTGCCCAAGTTCATGACAATTGAAGCATTTAATTTTGGACAAGTCGTTCTTCTTGCCCCCTTATCTAGATTTTGGTTTGGATTTGGATTTCTTCCTTTTGCCCTTCTTTGCCTTTCTAGCCAATGCACAATTTTCTTCATCCTCACATTTCGATGAAATCCCATCTCTAGTATTATGCCTTATTTCCCCCTATATCAAATCGGACCATAAGTGTTCTGAGTTTGGTAGTTTCTCCCTCCCATTCACCAAATCTTGGTAACTATGCCAACTCTTAGGAAGGCCTGGAAGGGCTAGGCTTACCAAATCATCATCAAAAATTTTAACATAAACTCGTGCAAGTTCATCACGACATTGTGTTAACCTACTCAAACACTGCTAAATAGACTCATTCTTTTGCATCTTGATATTTCGAAGTTTATCCTTGAGCGTCAGTTTCTTGTGGTTGTTGCTACTCTGGAACAGAGTTGTCAAAGCCTTCCACATTGCATACAGAGTTTCTTTCCTGTGGAGCTTTGAGATAATGTGGTCTCATACTCCTTCCAATATTATTCTCCTTGCCTTGGCTACACACTTCTTCCATTGTGGTAGATCCTGGACATCAACTCGTCATGGTTTTGGAATGTCATTCTCAACAAATTCCTCCAATCCATTGTCTTCCAACACTACCCCCGTGTTCTCCTTCCAAGCAACAAAATTCGAGCTGCCCTCAAGGACATACCCAAGTCTTAGTCCATAGAAAGCCATCCTTCTAGCTTTGAAGAATTTATGCTTCACCGATCCTGTAAGTTCAAAACTTCTGAGAACCAACTTCAAAATTTCTGCTCTATTGTGAATGTTGCTCTGATACCATGTAGAAATTATGTGTAGATCTGAAATTGCTCATGAAATTTACTAAATCACAAGACTCAAATCTACTCTACTGCTCTGCGGAATTCAATTCACAATATAGAACACAAATCATAAACATGCATCAAGAAATAACACATACACAGAGATTTATTTAGGGGAAAGCAATTGCTCAAAACCCTTTCCTATATGTATTGCATTAATCAAATAATAGAGATGACTACATATGCTTGCTCAATCTTATGCACAACTTGCAAGTGTATAATCTATCCCACTTCCTGAATGACTGACTCTAGCCAACACTTAGCCAATTTTCAAGCCCTCTAAGCTCCTATTTCCTTGCGTTATTCCTTGAGGAATTAGGCCCCGGTTAATTAGGAAATTTCCTCAATTGAATTGTATAATTCCTTTAGGTTGATCCTCTTACTGCATGCACCACATGTACACATTGGAATTGTCTACCACTGATAGTACACTACCTTGGAACTTCCACCTCAACTGGGTAGCTCAAATTCTCTACATGCAACAATTATTTTGGGTTGATAGATTAGTTAACTGGATGAATACTGAGTGTCACTGAAGTCACACTGCACAACTTGACCTTCCACTAGTTCCTCCAACAATTAGAACTATTTTAACTGACAATAACTCAATTTAATTGAATCAGATTGCTACAAATTAGCAATCACTCATGCTTAACTGAACTCAAGTCTTCCAAGTCGAATTAACTAAACTAAAAGGGTGACACAAGCCATGTCACTCAGGTTAACTCATTCAATTTCTCTGCTGAAATGGAAAATCGAATTTTCTCTAGTTTGACTAAGGCAAATCAAACTCAGATTTTTCTTACTGCATTTTCAACATATGTTTTATGTTTTAATCATGTTTGTTACATTGCCACCCTTTAGAGAATGCTTTGTTCTAAAACATAGTAAATAGGAATCTTTATAGCTTATAAAGTTTTTTTGGAAACATTATATTTATTTGGCTATAAGCATTTGACCTAAATTCTTATTTGAAAGTTGACGAGGTTCCTTTGTACTGTGTACATCATATTATCTTCTTCTTTGATCCAATTGTTTAGCATGAAACCTTGATGCTCCTTAGTATAATACGTTCTTTCAACATTTAGGTTATTGTCTTAAATTGAATTTTAGGTTTTATTCAATGTCATTGTTACACATTTGTTCAATTTTCTTTCTCATTTCTTATTAGTTACGCATCACTTTTCTTGTGAGACAAACTTTCAACCCCATTAATTTATAATTTTGTCCTTTCCATATGGATTCTATGAATTGGTCTTCAAGGTTGGTTGTATAAGTTTCTCAATTGAATTTATGATTCAATGCCTAGTATGATATCCAACTTATCAAATTATATAGTGTAACCCTATTTATAGTTCCAAATATAGTTTTTCTAGAGATTCATGACATCTTCCTACTCTTTGACCTTTTTTCCATCAACAATTATAACTATGAGGTCTTTGGTAGGATACACCTAAAGTTCAATAACTTACTAAATTTAATGTTACATAATTATGAGTGCTATCAAGATATATTAATATCATTACCATAATTCTTTTAATGATTCATTTGAGCTTCAATATCTAAGTTGGAATTTTATCATCATGGTTGCAAGTGAAACTATATGTTTTCTTTTCACTTTAGGCTTTTGCCTTTTGTCTCATCAATATGCCTTAGACATGGTAGAATATATTTTGTAGTTGATTTTTGTATTTCTTTTTTTCAAGTAATAGTTTCATTTTTGGACACTTGTTCTTCATGCTTATTCTAATGGGCCCATGTAATTTATGTTAATTATATTTTTGGTACTGCTTCATCATCATCCAATTCTAAATTGTATTTAAGAGGAATTGCATTTTTTGGGTCTAAGATTTCTATTCTTTCTCATCCACTATGTTTAAATAGTGCATTAGATTTTTTTCTCATTGATGTCATGAAATCCATCTCTTACCACATTTGGGACAATTGTTTTCCTTCATTTTGTCCCTTTATAGGTAGTGATATATAGTATCATTGTATTGGCCTTGTGGACTATAACTAGTTATCTTCTTTGGTAGCTCAAAGGATACCCTTTAGTGACTAAGGAGCTTCATTTTGATCATTGTTTCTATGTTTCTAGCTTCAACAAAGTTATGAGCTCTTGATAGCCTAAGATCAATCTATATGTCAAGTTTTAATCCTACAAGATACATTTTCAATAGTTGATCATATATAAGATGAAGAAATCTAGTTGCTGCAACTCCCCATTCATGGATATATTAATTAACTATTCCCATTTGGTGTAAATGGGTGAACCTAGTAAAAATTTCATTTTCTTCATCATTGTGAAGTTTCCAAAGAAAATATTTTGCCAATTTACTAAGAACCCACTAGTTTTCTTTGATCAACATGTGAACTAATTGTAAGCATCACCTTTTAAGTGTGAGGATGACATCAATATATTATATAATTTTGTTAACAAGCGGATCCATAGAAAAAAATACCTTTACCTTAGAAACCCACGTGATAATATTTCTCTTGTATTTAGGTATTGTAATTTTGATTTTATAGAGAAAGCCAGTGCCATCTTGATTTCTCTAGTGACTTAGTGTTTGATGATCATGGACTTGTTAGCATGTTTTAGTTGGCTAAGGATTGAAATATTAACTCATCTAACTTTCTAATTAGTTTGTGATTCATTTCTAAATAATCATTAGTTATCTTCATTCTTGTTGTTTCTCATTCTTATTAACTCTAGCCATCTTTTTTCATAATATTTTATTAGCTTGTCAACTATGTTCCCTACTAATTATTGTATCATATATTAATTTGTCATTTCTGTGTCCCTTCTCAAACAATGCCTTCTGATGTTGATTTCATCTCTACAATTAATTATATTTGCTTGAAATTCTTCATTATTAGCCATTTTGTCATTGGTCTTCTTTCTTGCAAAAACCCACAAAAACTTAATTTTATGTACTATGTCTAAGGTTAATATATGATCATGAAATCAACTTTTTGAAAAGGTCGGTGTGTTCAATCAACTTTGATATGTCTTTAAAAAAAAATTGGGAGATAATTTTAGGGCGTGAGACCTAAAGGGATTCATGCAATGTAGTTGAATAACCACTAGGATTAGGAAGATTTACATGGAAATCAAAATGGTTAAAATCTGGTGAATAGGAACATATGGTGAACAAGCGATTGGGAAAGGTGGGTGGAAATTCTGTAGAATAAAGGGTAGTTAAGTGATGGTGCAGAGGATAGAAACACAACAACGAACAAGTTGGAAGCAGTGGTTGAGGTTCCTACAAGTTTGGCAATTAGTAATGAATACTAATGTTATTCATGAGCAATGCATTTTTATTTTGAAATTGACAAAATGCATTTTTCCTATAAAATTGACAAGTACATATCTGCAAATATATAATAAAAATGTGATCAATAAATGATGATTTACTCTAAACCCCATGATGGTGTATACATTAATCGTTCTTGTCACTTAACTATTACTACCATTGGGTTTTTACATTCACTAGACTACCTTGAAATTATAACTCACTTTCATCAACAAACTGTTTTTCTTGATGTATTCTTCATGTTTAGTGAGCCAAAACGGATTGAATTTTAAATGTGTTAAGGGTTTCTCTCCTCTTTTAGTAATAGATATTCATATGTCAGAAACTAGTCCATTATTTCGGCTAACCCGTTGCTCCTTTCTTATTATTCCTCCTAGTGGGAACTATTATTAATTTCCATGCTATGAATATCTTTTTTAGTAATAGATTTTCAGATGAACCACCCACTCTTTTCCTATTATTCCTCTAGATGAGAACTACCTCAACAATATCAACATCTTTTAGACCACCTTCCCCCAATCTTCCTTTTTCATTGTAAAGTTATTATCACCATTTGTCATTCCTCTTGAAGATAGTTTTATTTGAAATACTTTTCCAATATCCTTCATGGCTTGAGTTTTCTTCTCGTTGTTCTCTACCCCTCTTCAACTTTTGAGAATGGGTGCTTAAGAGTAGATGTAGGTCCCTTGGTGTAGGGTTAATTTCAAGACATGATCTTCCACTCTTTTTTACAATAGCATGGGGTGGCCATACTTGGTCACCATTTGGGGGATATTGAATTTTGTGCATGAAGTGCCTTACCCGTTAGAAATTGTAGCAAGCAAGGCTAAATTTGACTTGTGCCTTATTCAAATTTAGTAATTTGATTTTCCACGTCAGCAGGATGACTTGGATGATAGTTAACTTGTGTGACATGGCCTTGTCTACTAGTTAACTTAGTAAATTCGAGTTAGAGGCTAGAAGTAGAGTTGTGCATGTAGTGATTGCTAAAATTTAGCAATCTACTTCGATTATTTTCAGTTTGACTTAGTTAATTGAGCTCAAGTAATTAATTGAGTCAATTGAAGCTCAATTGAGTAGTAGAATTGTTGTTAACTCAATGATCTCTAAGTTAAACTAGTCAATCACCTAAAAATAGCCCAGACATGCATGGAATTTGAATTGCCTTGTTGGAGTAGAGGAAAAGGAACATTGTAATCATCAATTATATACTAGTTGAGTGTACAGGCTTGCTAATTAAGAAAGTGAATCATTCTTTGGGAATTGCGCAAGCAAATAGGAAAAAAATCTTATCTTTTAGGAGCTAATTTCCTTCAGGATTGTGCAAGGAAAATGGAGCAAGTTGAGGCCTTGAATTGGCTAAGTATTAGCTAGAGCGGGAGAATAAGTTTACAGTGCAGGGTGTGTTTTAGATTCACAGCAAGACATTGTAATAGTTTCTCATTCTCATCTGATTAATGAAAAGCAGTGGAAGGGTTTTTCCCAGTTGGGTTCCCTTGTAAAATCATTGTGTTCTTGTGGTTTTGATGGTTGCATGTCATTGCATGTGTTTTTAAAATGTGATTTCCATTCCGCAAAATAGTAGAGGAAATTTGTAATTTCTTGATTTCAGTTCAATTTCATTAGTAGTAGCAAATTTCTATTAATTTCTACATCATATCAGAGCAAAAATGAAGAAAACTAAACCACTAGTAATAAAACACTCATAAAATAAATAGCAGAAATATAGAAAAACCATACATGGCAGAAAAGGCCTCAGCGTTACAACATTCCTCACATTCTAATTATTAAAATAATGTTTATGATACATATAAATACATGAGGAAGTTTGTCTCAAGATAGTGCAACTATCTTGAACAAACTTGGTGGAGAAAATATCTCAACAACACACTAATCTAGGAGAACTAGTTGGAGAGAATCTCTCATCCTAACTAAACTCCCTAGTTTGAGGAACTAACTCCTAATTCTCAAGATTTGATTTATTTAATTATAATTTTGGATTTATAGTTGTTTTATTATGAGTGAGGCTAACAAAAAATCACACTAGAAACCAATCAATAGGTCTTCTCCTTCAGAGATTTCGATTTGCAAATTCAGTGAAGTAGTTTTCTTTCATGCGGGAAAATGTCTTTCAATGGATTGAGATTGGAGTATGCCCTGGAGGGAACCTCGAATTTCATAGCTTGGAAGGACAGGATGGAAGCAGTGCATGATGATAATGATGTGCTGGAGTACATCAAAACTGGCATTCCACAACCAAGAACATCCGATGCACAAGAACTTGCACAATGGAAGAAGGATATCGCAAAAACCAAGAGGATCATCCTAGAGGTTGTGAGAAACCACATAGTCTCGAATTTACATGGCAAAGAGACTCCATTTTCTATGTGGAAGACCCTCACTGAATTATTCGAAAATAACAGTGATGCCAGGAAATTGGTATTGAGAGACAAGCTCAAAAACATCCCCATGCAGAGAAATGAAACCATTTCTCATTACCTCTCTAGGTTCACTCAGTGTCGAGATGAGCTTGGAGGAGTTGGAGAAAATATTCCCTCTTCAAAACTAGTGAGCCTAGCTCTCCTAGGCCTTCCAAAATCCTGGCACAACTACCAGGACTCTATAAATGGAAGGGACAAATTTCCAAATTGGGAGACTTTGGTCCGATTTGGTGCAGGAAGAAATTTAATGCAACACTAGAGATGGAGTAACATCCAAAGCTGAGGAGGAAGAGAATTTCACCTCGGTTGGGAAGGGAAAGAAAGGTAAGGGAAAGTGTTAAGGCCCAACCCTAACCCCCTTATTTATGTAATAGGGTCGAGTTATAGTTATAGTTGGTTAAAGAGTCAATAAAGCCTATATTAATAATTGTAAGTGGTTGACCTGCATTTAAAGAAAGGGACCACAATTAGTTGCAAACAGGCCATGGTATTAGATAGATGGTATTGAGAGAACCATGGTACTGACCCATGGTATTGCATGTATGAATCCTATATAAAGGATAGAGACTCCCCATTGAAGAGCGTCATGTCTTATTTTGTAATCGAGCTCTACTCTGTTGGAGGTTTCCCCCTCGAAGAGGCAAGTGAACATTGCTTTCATCACTGAATAATAAAATATTTGTTGTTTTCTCATTTTATTATGTGTTCTAGGTTATATTTCTTCGTATATTTGGTATTCTGGTATCTTCTCGCTGGTCAAGAGCATAACAAGTGGTATCAGAGCACTTTCCAGGGTCAGTGGTATTTCCACTTTTAGTATAAAAAAACAAAAAAAAATTAGGCTAGAGACGTCTTCCGGCGTCTTTAAACCACGGGATATGTCATTGAGAGCTAAACTTGTGGATTTGAGGAGGCACGCACGCAGGAAATACAAGAGGTGGTCACGCTTGTTGGACTCACTTGTAACCCCTGTGGGTACCCCTTCGAGTAGTAGCGCATTAGACAAAACCGCGCACGGACTATCTTCCACGTACCCTCTGGGTATATCAAAAGCCCCCTAGGCTTACCTGAAACTTTGCCTTAAAAAACTGTCAGTCGTCTTGTTGCTACAGTACACCGAGAACAACACTCGGGGAGATTATTCGCACGTACGATAGGGTAGTCGAGTAAGAAGGCTAAGGGTACGGTTGATCCTACTTAGTCAGCGCCCTAAAAGATTGGGTCGAGTACTACTGTTGGACCCTTATGTATATTGCGATCTATAGCACCTGACACTCCTTGAGACCACAGTTCCCTTGTCTCTCTGAAGATCACCCATTATCTTCTTTGCCAGATCAAATCTAGCAATTGGGGTTTTGTCGCTGCTGCAACAATCAGACCCACCAATTGAGGATCTACCACCACAGTACCATTCAGATCTAGCAGGTGGGGTTCTGTCACCATCGTAGTCCAACTCACATTCAACAGTAAGGGTTTTGCAGGCAGATCTAACCATTTGTGCAGGGAGGCTTCTGGCTCCTATACTCTAGAGCGAGAATATTCAACAGTAAGGGTTTTGCAAGCAGATCTAACCATTTGTGCAGGGAGGCTTCTAGCTCCTATACTCTAGAGCAATTCTCGCAAGACATTGGGCAGGATTAAGTTTTCTGGAAATTGGCCACTGCAGTATTGATAAGCAGGGAGTAAAACTCCTTTCGAAGTAAAATAAAATAAATTAAATTAAATAAATAAGTTTGAGGCCTTCCCGGGATGCTTACAAGAGACTTAGCCCATAAGAATCAGGACGACGAGCTGATCGAGGTGGTACCATTCACTTGTCAGCTTCAATTTTTGGGTGGTCCCAAATTTTTTCAAAATGACGACAAGTGACTAGGATTTGTGTATGGTAGAAACCAAAGCTCAAACCATGGCCAACAAGAAGATCGAGAGCCTTGAAAAACAGTTGGCTTCTTTCGCGGACCAGATGTAGTAATTCATGAACACATTCACAAGGGGCAAGTCGGCGTTGCAATCGGAGGCACATGGTTTTAATGAAGACCTTGAAGGCAAATCTAGCCATCATCTTCACTTCCACGGAAATCACCAACATTCCCACCCTCGACCACCCAAGCTGGACATGTACAAATTTGATGGCTCTAATTCGATAGTATGGGTAGCACAAATGGACCAATATTTCACTCTGAATCATATCGTAGATGATGAAACTAAACTACATGTGGGAGGCCTTTACTTGGACCAAGAGAGATGGAAATGGTGGCAGTGGCATTGGAAATTCTATCCTGGGAACATTACTTGGCAGGTGTTCGC
The DNA here is from genome assembly GCA_031772625.1 of Pinus tabuliformis. NCBI lineage: Eukaryota > Viridiplantae > Streptophyta > Pinopsida > Pinales > Pinaceae > Pinus > Pinus tabuliformis. The sequence continues at coordinate 85,731,442 of CM062819.1, read as the reverse complement.
AAAATCCATTTGTGATCGCTTTGACCACAAATCTAATTTTCTGGTTCATCTTACTAAGCTCCGACAGACAGGCACAATGAAAGACTACATTGCAGCCTTCTAGACATTAGCCATTCGCACAGAAGGTCTGGGAGATGCATTCTACTTGGAATGTTTTATAAGTGGTTTCAAAGAAGCCATCCAAGCCCATGTTCGGATGCACCACCCACCCACCTGGATGGACGCTTGCAACAAGGCTATCGAAGTGGAACGTGCTTTAGCTGCCCAGTCGCCTTGTCCAAATTTCATAGCCAAGGGACGCCCCACCCAGGCTCAGGGCACTACCCAAACACTTAAGGTTCAAAAGGTGTCCCCCGCAGAAATGGTTGAACGAAGAAAACAAGGATTGTGTTACTACTGTGATGACAAATACTCCCCGGGGCATAAATGCAAGGAACCCAAATTCTTTCAAATTGATGTTACTGATCACAGCTCATCTAAGGAAGCCCCACCCCTTGAGGGACTAGAGGAGGAAGATGAGGACACCCAGCAAGACAATGAGCTCCCAGCTACACCAGAAGAACCAGTTATCTCGCTACATGCTTTGGTAGGCATTTCTGCGCCCCAAACTCTCAAAATCAGAGGTTTTATTAAACATCGCCCTGTAGTAGTATTGATTGATAGTGGCAGCACTCATAACTTTATCCATCAAAGAGTCGTCGAAGCTGTTCATTGTTTTGTCAGGGCAGTCTCTAATTTCCAGGTCCAAATTGCTGATGGGGGGACAATGAAATGTGAAGGCCGTTGCGAAAATATCAAACTTTAGATGGGAGATTACCACCTAAAGACCCACATGTTTGCCATCAACATGGGTGGTTGTGACATTGTCTTGGGTGTTGAATGGCTTCGCACACTAGGCCCAATCACAATGGATTTCTAGGAGTTATATATGAGTTTTAAGCAGAATGACCACATGCATACCCTCCGTGGACTCCAGGCAAGTGCTCCTTCTATCATCAGCTCGCATCAAATGGAAATGTTGTTGAAAAAGGGCCATCATGGAGTTATCACCCAATTTAATGCCATCCAGGCCATCGAGCCCACTGCTCTTCATATTCATCCTAAGATGCAACAGGTCTTTAACAAACCTAAAGAGCTTCCACCCTCTGAGGGGAACCTGATCATAACATCACTTTGGTCCCAGGGGCTCAACCGCCGAATGTGCGCCCATATAGATATCCTTTCACCCCAAAGAACGAAATTGAAAAAATCATCAAGGAACTCCTGGAAGTCAGTGTCATTCGTCCTAGCATCAGTCCTTATTCATCACTAGTGGTCATGGTGCTCAAGAAAGATGGGGAATGGCGCATGTGTCCAGACTTCAAGGCCCTCAACAAGCTCACGGTCAAAGATAAATTTCCTATCCCGGTTGTTGATGATTTGTTGGATGAACTAAATGGTGCTAAATTCTTTACCAAACTAGATCTTCGTTTGGGCTATCACCAAATACATACGAAAGAAGTAGACATTCCCAAGACTGCTTTCCGAACTCATGAAGGCCATTATGAATTCTTGGTCATGCCATTTGGTCTCTGTAATGCTCAATCCACTTTTCAAAGCCTCATGAATCACTTGCTCAAACCATATCTCAGAAAATTTGACCTTGTTTTCTTTGATGACATTCTCATCTACAGCCTCACTTGGGAAAAACATCTTCAACATGTAGACCTGCTCCTACAACTGCTCCGGAAGCATAAATTATTTGTCAAATTGTCCAAGTGCTCTTTTGAAGGTGTCAGGGTGGATCCCAAAAAGATCCAGGCAATGCAGGATTGGCCCCAACCAAAGACCTTGAAGAGTTTGAAGGGATTCTTGGGTCTCACAAGCTACTATCGCAAATTTGTCCGCAATTATGGTCGCATTGCTAGACCCCTCACTAACCTTCTCAAGAAAAATTCATTCCTCTGGATTGATGAAGCACAATAGGCGTTTATGGCTCTCAAACAGGCCATGTGTTCCACTCCCGTATTGGCACTACCCGACTTCACCAAATCTTTTGTGATTGAATGTGATGCTTCAGGCATGGGTATTGGGGTTGTCTTAATGCAGGAAGGTCGACCCTTGGCTTTCACCAGCCAACAACTAAGTGGGAAACATCTGGGACAATCTACCTATGAGAAGGAGATGATGGCCATCTTACATGCAGTAGATACCTGGCGACCATACTTATTGGGGCGGCATTTCCAAATCCACACTGACCATCAAAGCCTCAAATATTTTTTGGAGCAACATCTATCCTCGCCCCAGCAAAATAAATGGTTGGCCAAAATGTTGGGATATGATTATGAGATAATTTACAAGAAAGGGCATGAAAATGTAGTAGCGGATGCTTTATCATGCCAATTTGAGGATGACAGCACCCTGCTATCAATCTCTCTTCCCATTCCAGATTGGATTGAAGAAGCCCGCAAGGAATGGTTTTCACATCCCTCTCTCTCCCAAATCATTAATAACTTGAGAGCAGATCCTAATTCCACAATGGGCTACTCTTGGAAGGATGAGATTCTTCACTACAAGGATAGAGTAGCGATATCACCGACATCCACCCTAAAAACGTGCATTTTGGCAGAGTTGCACTCATCTCCCACCGCAGGCCATGCAGGGTTTCAAAAGACTTATGATCGCACTCGTTGTTCCTTCTTTTGGACAGGCATGAAAACTGACATTCTTACTTTTGTAGTTGAATGTGATGTGTGTCAATGCCACAAAGGAGAAACAGTCAAGTCCCCAGGCACCTTACAACCATTGCCCATCCCTGCCTCAATCTGGACAAATGTTTCTATGGATTTCATTACTAGTCTTCCGAAGTCAGGCAACAAGTTAGTCATCATGGGGGTTGTGGACAGACTTTCTAAATCTGCTCATTTTTGCGCCCTACCCCACCCATTTACCCCCACTTTGATGGCCCAAGCTTTCATGGAGAAGATCTTCAAATTGCATGACATGCCCACTTCCATTGTGTCTAATCGTGACCCGACCTTCACCAGTAACTTTTGGAAAGAAATTTTCAAGCTACAAGGCACCCAACTCCAACTAAGTACTTCCTATCATCCCCAAATTGATGGTCAAACTGAAGTAGTCAACAAATGTTTGGAGACCTACCTAAGGTGCTTCACTTCCGAAAAGCAACATCAATGGGTACAGTGGTTACCTCTAGCTGAATGGTGGTATAATACTAACTATCATGCCACCACCAAGATGACTCCATATGAAGCAGTGTATGGTCAACTCCCACCTTCACCTACTTCTTACATCCCTGGATGCTCTAAGGTGCAAGAAATGGATCAACTCCTACAGAACCGTGCAACCATGCTAGCTCGTCTCAAAGATAATCTCCATCAAGCTCAGAATCGCATGAAGCAACAAGCAGACCAACATCGTTCAGAGCGCACATTTCAAGAAGGGGATCAGGTATTCTTGAGGCTACAACCATACAAGCAAACATCACTCAAAGACAAGGGCTGTCAAAAATTAGCTCCAAAATTCTACGGACCTTATCAAATACTTCAGCGCATTGGAGAAGTAGCCTACAAGCTAGCCTTACAACCAACTGCAAAAATCCATCCCGTCTTCCATGTATTATGCCTCAAGAAAGTGGTGGGGAACAATTGCAGAATTCAAACCAGTCTACCTGAATTGGATGAAGAGGGTTCACTTTGGCTCCAACTTGAACAGGTCATCGACACGCGAGAACGACATCTGCGCTGCCACACAATGAAGGAAGTCCTCGTCAAGTGGAAAGACACCTCTCCAAAGATGCAACATGGGAACCAGCCACTATTCTTCAGAAGTTTCCACAGCTTCAGCCTTGAGGACAAGGTTGTTTTTATGGGGGAGGGCATGTTAGGGTCCAACCCTAACCCCCTTATTTATGTAATAGGGTCGAGTCATAGTTATAGTTAGTTAAAGAGTCAATAAAGCACGTATTAATAATTGTAAGTGGTGGGCCCGTATTTAAAGAAAGGAACCACAGTTAGTTGCAAACGGGCCATGGTATTAGATAGATGGTATTGAGAGAACCATGGTACTGACCCATGGTATTGCATGTATGAATCCTATATAAAGGATAGAGACTCCCCATTGAGGAGCGTCGTGTCTTATTTTGTAATCAAGCTCTGCTCTGTTGGAGGTTGCCCCCTCGAAGAGGCAAGTGAACATTGCTTTCATCACTGAATAATAAAATATTTGTTGTTTTCTCATTTTGTTCTGTGTTCTGGGTTGTATTTCTTCATATATTTGGTATTTTGGCATCTTCTCGTAGGTCAAGAGCATAACAGAAAGAAGGCCCAAAGCAAGCCAGAGTCCATCTAGAACAATGGCAAGAAGAAGGACCTAAGCAAAGATAAAATGTTTTCACTGCCATGAATATGGGCATTATGCAACAAAGTTTATGCACAAGAAGTCTAACAAGAAGCCTTCAGGAGGAGTAGGAGGTGAAGCACTTGCCTCACAATTCGAATTAGACTTCACCCTGATTGCATGCATGGCGAGCACTGTAATGGGGAGTGTGTGGTATCTAGATTCAAGTGCCTTGTTCCATATGACGGGATGCAAAGAATTCTTTAGTAACCTAGAGGAGAAGGATCTCTAGATGCACATAGAACTTGGGGATGATGGACGGTACAATACCAAAGGAATTGGTACTGTAACCTTTAAGAGGGAGTTTGGCTCCCATCTTCATCTGAAAGATGTCATGTATGTACCTGGACAGAAGAAGAACTTGATATTTGTAGTTGTATTAGAGGATAGAGGCTATGATGTTTCTTTCAGTAAAGGGAAAGCCTTTCGAGACATGTAGCTATCGGGAAAGTGAAACAGATTGGAGTTAGAGTGAAGAACCTATACAAACTTGAGGTGGAAGCTTGTGCTACACTGAGTAGCAACGCAAAAAATGTGCAAAATCGAGATGTTGAAGAACTCTGGCATAGGCGCATGGGACACCTCACCATGGAGCCTTAAAAATCGTGCAACAAATTACCATTGGTCTCCCGAAATGTACACTTGACCAGCATGATGTCTGCAAGGGATGCACATTGGGGAAATATGTCAAATCCACCTTCCAGGGCTGAGATAGCAAAGCTGGAGCAATCTTGGAGTGAGTCCACTCTGATGTATGTGGACCATTTTCTACAACCTCTACAACAAAACACAGGTATTATGTGATTTTTGTTGATGACTTTTCTAGAAATTGTATTTCCATTCTGCATAATAGTAGAGGAAATTTGCAATCTCTTGATTTCAGTTTGATTTCATCAATAGTAGCAAATTTCTATTAATTTCTACATTACCTCCTCATGATTCCTTTCTTGTGTAAAACTATTCTGAGGGATTTCTTGAATCAAAGTAACAGGCCCATCCAAGGGGTGGTTAAAAGTGACTTTTTAAGGATGTTGAACTACAAGTAGTATGTAGGGAAGGAACTAAACACTAGAGGAGAGGGATATGCTTCTTGTGTGGAAGGGATCAAAGTGGAGATTAAAAAGTAGAGTTATGTTGTTAAAAGAAGGGGAAGAACAAAAATTTTATAAAGGCTATACTGAGGGGAGGAAAGTTCAGAATACTATTTGGCGAATCAAAAATCAGAATGGGGAGGATGTATCCACTTTTGAGGGCATCTCACAAGCAACAATAAACCACTATAAATCTGCTTACACAGAACCCTGAAGAGAACATTGCAGATTCCTTATTTGTATCATCTCAGTTTGGAAGGATGGTGGAAAAAGAACAAAGTGCCACACAAATGAAACCTGTGGACAGAAAGGAGCTCATGAGAGTTCTAAAATCCTTTCACGAAAACAAATCCCCTGAGGATGATGGGTCGAAAGTAGATTTCTTAAGATTCTATGGACTGATTGAGGATAATCTCCTTGAAGTCACTGAAAAGTCCAGATCAAAAGGTAAGATACAGGGAGCTTTCAAATCTATATATATTGTAAATATCCCAAAGGCTGACAGACCCACTACTTTCAATTAATTTTGACCAATATCTATGTGTAACTTTTGTGTACAGGATCATATCGAAGGTCTTAAAGACTCATGCCTACACTTTCAAAGGTCATCTCTAAGGAGCAGTTTGGATTTTTAGAAGCAACCATGATGCCATAGAGTAGCAAATGAACTGCTTCATCCAATTAGGGTAAAGAAGATATATGGGTTTGTGACAAAGCCGGGATTTTCACAATCCTATGACAAGGTTAATTGGTCGTATATCAGATTGCTAATGATGCAAATTGGATTCAGCTTGGACTTTAATAGGTAGATTGAAGAGTTTTACTCCACAGTGAGCTCTTCAGTTCAGATAAATGGGACTTTCACCCTTTTCTTAAAACCATCTAGGAGTTTAGGACAGGGATGCCGCCTGTCCTACCAACTTCTTTTGTTAGTTGTCGAGAGTTTAAGAAGGCTTGCACAAGCTAGCAAAATAGATAAGGGTCTTTGAGACAGGGATCCCCTCTGTCCCACCTGCTACTTGTATTGGTCGTTGAGGACATCAACAGGATTACTTAATCTAGCAAATATACAAGGGACTTTAACAGAGATCAAAGTGATTGGAAACATGCTTATCACCAATCTTGTTTGTAGATAATGTTCCATTGTTTAAGAATGACACTATTAAGGAAACAAAGGCTTTGGAGAAGATTCTAAAGCTATTCTGTATGGTAACTATCATGGAAATCAGCATCCTCCAATATACAAAATCTTTTCATACAGTAAACGAAGCGCAGAGAGATATGATTGTAAAATTCTAACATCTTATAAGGAGGATCCCTTTGAATTAGTTCTGGCTTTATGCAAGGATGGTGAAAATGACATCCTCATAGAAAAACAAACGGTTGACTATAGGTGGGAGACAGACTCCACAAAAGTGTTATAGAGGCCACCCCTGTATATTGCAGCTCAATAACATGCATATCAAAGCAAAATGTCGAACAAAATTGAAGGAGTATGAGAATCCTGTGAGTCAGCTCAAAGGATCAGGAGGAAATTCCTTTGTCTAGTTGGAAAAGTATTTCTATTCCCGAGTGTGAAAGGGTTGGGGATTGAACCATATTCAACATATTCACCACTTTTCCATGGCTACGGGAACAAAGGCTACATGGAGGGTTATATTAATCAATCGCTTATGGTGGGATTTGTTGGTTCAGAAATATGTAAACCCCCTCCATTATGTAAGGAGAACCCAGACTGTCACCCATCTCTATTTATAGTAGCATTACTTACTAGAGGCTTGGTCCAATGTGAAGCCGTTGACTAAGGCATCGTAGACTGGAGGGATTCATTCATGGAAGAAGCTCTTGAATTGTAGCTATAAAATCATGAAGTAAGAAATAATCTCCATGGTCTGCCTGTGATTGTCTTATGGGCCCTTTGTCTTACAAGAAACGCAACCATTTTCAATGTAGCCACATGGACCCCAGTTCAAGTTTACTACAAGATCCTCTCCATTTATGAATACTTTAAGGTGGAGACAAAAACAAACCACCCAGATCAGTTTCTCCGCTCCCCCTGATTTGGACTTCCCTTAGGGGGTTTTTCAATGGAGCTTCTACAGGAAACCCTGAGAATAGTGGGGCTGGTGGAAAATTTATGCTTAGCAGAGATAAGGTCATTTTATTAAGATATGGGATGCATCTGGGGGCAAACAAAGAGGCTGAAATCAAAGCAGCCTTAGTTTTGATGGCCCTGACTATTGAGAACAGAATAAAGGGAAGAAGCATCTAGGGAGATTCAAACCTAGTCATATCCTGGCCAAAAAAGGTGTATCAGGCAAATAACATCTTCCTAAAGGCAAAGATAGACAGAGCTAAAGATGTAGCCCAATCCGTTCAGCAGATTCATTTCAATCATATACTGAGAGAGAACAACAAAGATGAGGATTTGGAAGCAAGGGAGGCTATAAAACCAAAACTTGAAGTTTGCAGGTGTGTTTATTTCAGACTGATCAAGATCCTGTCTTATAGAATAGAAGGGCTTTCTTCTGACATTTAAAAGCAGAGACGTCCTTTATATTGTGTGCCCTCTGTGGGCTGAAATGTAACCAGTCTATATGCTCAAACCTGTTATAGAATCGACAAAGGATACAGCATTATGAATTGATAGAATTGTTCTCCCTTCTCTTTATAGGGAATGATAATACATCCTTTAGATTCTTGCAGACTTGTGAATACAAACTATAACCCTTTCAAGAGAAAAATAAAAGGTTAGGAACATACATACATACACAGAGAGAGAGAGAGAGAGGGAGAGAGAGGAGCGATCTGTTTGTTGAGCCCAACTACAGAACAGCAATCCAAAGTCAAACCCAGATTCTACATGTGTTCCAGTAACTCAAAAGTACATTTCCATTGATCTTCAGGGAAAAATTTTCATGCCAACTCATTCCAGCTCACTAAATTCGTGATGCATAAGGAAATGACAAATGTGTCTTTGATTCTTGTGTTCCTTTTCATGTAAGAAAATTTACCATGCATAAATCAGCTCCTCTGAACACTTCAAATAGTTTAAGAGATGTTCATGGAGGAAAACAACTGAAACTCATCACGCGTTTGATTCCTTGCATCAAAAGCTGAAAAGTTGGCAACATGCACAGTTTAACCTTTCTGTCAGTTTATGGTCTTTCATAGTCATTGTCCTTTGTATCAAAAGTTAATATCAGTTAGTTTAGAAGTAGTATTTGGCCTTGATCATAAAATTTATCAGATAAAGCAAGCCAAATATGTACCATATGCACTATCTTTCGAAATTCAAGAAATACAGAGCAGAACTGAGCCAATGTTTGATAATTAAGAAAATTGTGATGCTTCAGATTCCTTGATTGCAATTTGAAAGGTAGCACAATACTAATTTTTTTCACTCTAAACGTCTTTTCCCTTTTCCACAATAATGTTATAGTAAATAGAAGCACACAAAGAAAATAAATTGCAGACAACCTTTAATTACTAATTAGATCTTTCAGTTTCACCTTCTGTCAGTAATAGTATACTATGCTAAGAAATTTCTAGACTGACCGATCCTAGAGCCATCACATTAGAGGCACTTTGATTACAAATTTTTAACACGTGCCTGCTTGAGCCTTACACTAATGTGAATTGTGTCAGTAATCCAGTTTGCCATTAAGAAGGAACATGTACAGGGAATTTTTCCTTTAAGTTATAGTAACCCTTAAAGTAATCTGACCTCGTGTCCTTCCTCCCTTTCAATTCACTGTGTTCAAAAATGGTATTGAATGCATTTGTTTCTCTGTCCAGTTCAACAAGCTTGTCAAGGATTTTATCTTCACAGTGTATGGTCTGTTTGTTATCTCTAGTACTTGGATCTCCATCATCTGGAGAAACAAAAATCAACTTTGATAAACAGTCTTTCCAAACAGTCCTCTGATACTTCTCTTCTTCCATGGTTCCTGATGCCAAGAGGCGATATACGTAGACATGCTTCTTTTGCCCTAACCTGAAAGCTCGGCTTACAGCTTGCTTGACAATGGATGGGTTCCAGACTAGATCAAGAAAGACTACTCTTGAAGCCCCAGTCAAACTAATGCCCTCAGAACATGTCTTAATTGAGGCACACAAGACACGAGCCTCCCCATTTGGATCATTAAATTGGTCAATAATTGATTGACGTTCATCTAAAGGAAGGGTTCCATCTAGCTGAAAAATCTCCTTGCCTTTTCTCCATGAGAAATGCATTTCAAACATTTCCACCATGTATGCTAAAGGTGGAATGTTTTGACTGAATAGCAACACCTTTTCCTCGATGACTCTGGAGAGCTGCACAAGGTCAAGAACAAATTTCGCTTTTACTCCTTGACGGGGATCTTTTCTGATAGCTTCAATATGAGGAATATCGAGACCAGAAAGTTTTCTATAGCCAAAGTCCCTATAAAGTGATGGATGGATAGACACACAAGAAATCATAGTTTCATATTCAAAATTGCTGAGTCTCTGGATTCTGTCTTCCAAATTTATCTGATCTAAGATGGTCTGTTGAATTGAAGACGGTCTTAAAATGATAGCAAAATCCCTTAGTCCAGGAAGGCTGTTAAGAACTCTTCCTTCATAATAATGGACAAAATCATCAGTCATAATCCTGAACTTCACAAGGGTTTGATTAAATTCTTCTTTTCCATTCTGAATTTTATTCCCAATTTCATCCATGAACAACTTTCTTAATCTGTTCTCGTTCTCTTCAGATGGTTCCTTGTGGGATTTGTTGTTAGCGATTACTTTGCTAGGGCATATGGATTGCCTAGAGCTTCGACCCAAGAAGCGATCAACAAAAGTTGGCCTTACCACATACAAGGTGTTGAAAAGTTCTCTGAAATTATTCTGAAAAAGAGTTCCAGACAGTATAATGCGCTGTTTCGTCTTCACCTTTTTCAATGATTTCCATATCTTCGATTGGTTATTTCGAGCTTGGTGACCTTCATCGAGAATAAGAATACCTGGGCTCTCCAAAAGCAATTTGCCAACAGTCTGAGCTTCTTGAGATGGGATATGTTTTCCCCCACAAGTTAGGTACACAAAAAGATTGTAGCTAACAGCTAGCACACTTTTTCTTTTGTGCCACTCATTCAACATTACCAGACGACGCATATTTTTCCACCTTCTTCCCCTGAAATTACCACCCCTGCCCATGTGAACAATGTCTGTATGTTCATCACTAGAACATAATTCTTTCCAAAAGGTTTTCGATCTATTTAGCATGTATACTGGAATGTCTACACCCCACTTCTTGAACTCTCGTTCCCAAGGTAAAAGCATGTTAAATGGAGCAATAATGAGAGGTCTGCTTCTTGGGAAGAATTCCAGGTAGGTCCTAAGAAAACTTATGATGAGAAATGTTTTTCCTGTCCCTGGAGCATGAGAGATAATACAACCTCCTACCTCTTCAGATGTAGGAGGCTTAATCTTTTCTGGAATCAGTCCTCCCCCAAGATTTCTCCACAGGAACTCAAACCCTTCTTGCTGATGAGTGTACATGTTTTCTTTTAGGTTTGGAATAAGGTTCCACACAGAGTGCTCTGTAGGACAAAGTAATTCAAAGGATGAAGATTCACCATGGTCTTCAGAATACAGGTCTGTCAAGTATAATGGAATCTCTACATCATAATCCCATCTTTTCCGCTTTCCTCCAGCCTCTACAATCTACACAATTCAACAAGAAATATAACTGTTAAAATTACTTGCATATGTAAGACTTAACATCTTATGAATTAAATCTGTTTTCCCTGGTTTCAAAAGCTTATTCCTACATATTGTCTATAGTTTTCATCCATCTATTGCATGAAAAATAGCAGTATCTTTCAAATTCAAAATGCCCACCAGTGACGGGAAAATGCCACCTATTTCTTGCTTCACGAATTTGCAAACACTGCAGACAATTCCAATCTCCTCGTCTAAAGCAAATGCATGCTCACCCATGCAGAAAATATCAGGCACGTCTATTTCAGCTTCAGACGAGTCCTCAGGATTTCTGGAGTTCATCTGATCAATCAATCATAGCAGTGTTAGCATGCCACATACTTGTCTATGATGCATGCATGCATATAAGCAGACACGTGCATATCCTAAACTGGCTACAAAGCATTGGCATATCTCCAGTTAAAATATTATGTCAGTAGAGTATGGGATATGCTCACAGAGATGCCAACTAGATACGTTACTGAAAGAGATTACATCTGATATAAGACAAACATGCAGAAACATACATGCAGTAAAGCACTGTCATGGATGAGAAATGATACATGACTGTACTTCTAGATACGTTACTGAAAGAGATTACAGCTGATATAAGACAAACATGCAGAAACATACATGCAGTAAAGCACTGTCATGGATGAGAAATGATACATGACTGTACTTCTAGATACGTTGCTGAAAGAGATTACATCTGATATAAGACAAACATGCAGAAACATACATGCAGTAAAGCACTGTCATGGATGAGAAATGATACATGACTGTACTTCTAGATACGTTGCTGAAAGAGATCACAGCTGATATAAGACAAACATGCAGAAACATATATGTAGTAAAGCACTTTCATGGATGAGAAATGATACATGACTGTACTTCTAAATAGATTTAATACATTTGGTGAAATATATGCAATTTTTTTACTTTTTGAAAAATATATTTCCATAGAACTGTTTACAAACAGCAAATAAAAAATGTGGAAGGGTATAATTGAGTTATGCCAGAATGAGCTACGGCATATAATGATTTTGCATCTTTTATCAATAAAACACCTTTAGCCAACAACTGGTGATGTTCCTCATCACACCACATTGTACAAAAAGCGGGCAAAGAACTGGCCTCATGCTCAAAACAAACCTACAGCTGACCTTCCTAAGGATGAATAGAGAAGAAACTCTCAAAGATCGCCAAATCCCAATGACAGAGGACCATAATAGATAGCTACCATCAGCAAACAAGGCTGCATGCCAGTGAATACTTCCCAGAAGAAGAACTGAATATTGGTCTTGCATATACTTCCAACAATTCTTAGCAAACTGGTAATCCTACAAGATATACTTCACCATCTCAAAATGATGAGAAACAGGTCAAAGACCATCGAAGAGCCCACTCTTTGCCAACCTGGCCTGAAAGGAATCTCTTAATAGATGGCCAGCCATGCAAATACCTGTAGCTTATAGGAAAGCCGAACTGACCAGATTTTGTGCAATCTGCACACCCAGCTATCCCCTAGATCAACTGAAACCCACCTCGCATTGATAAAAAGAACTGACAAATTCTGCTAACACAACACCAAATAGATCCCTTGTGAATCATACCACTATAAATGTCGACCAAAACTCTACCCCAAATTTCTCCAATAGGGTATCGACATTGCAATATTCATTTGGTACAAGTCCTCTTGGGGGATTGACCCAACTAGCTTCATAAAAGATGGTTTGTATGGGAGAGGCAAAACAATACTCATGCACCAAGGCACGCCATTCTTTCCAAGAACACACCACTCTATTACACAAACACAAATCCTGCCAAAAGAAACTGTCCCTTTTACTCAAACAAGAAGCGTCGAAATGTGTCAACTTTGCAATACAAGTACCCTAAGACCTTGAGCTCTAACTAAGGAGTCCCAACAAATCCAACCTATCATGTCGCCCTATAAACCCACTTGGCTAGGCTAGTGACTGACTTCCATGTTGTCCAAATACTCTCAAACATAATAGAACCAGATAACTAGAACAAGTGGGGCGAAGAAATAATATCGAACAAAATTCAAAATCCTATCAGACCTTGTCAACATGCTTTGATGTCATCAACCGACGTCAAAATAAAACCTACCAAGGAGTAATCAATGACAATACTTCCCTCTCAGCACTGCAGCACCCACTTGTCAATGACAATACTTCCCTGAGTAACAACACCAATCAGCGGAAGCCCTTCTTCATCTTTGGGAAAGATACATGCATCCGAAGGAACAAGAGGAAAACTCCTCTCCCCACCATACAAGCACAAGTAGCACCTCAAGATATGCTCCAAATGTCAAAACTAAGCCCAACTTGGCAACCAATAAGACACATAATAAATGTACGAGGCCTAAATAAAACCATCCAACCACTGTCAACTTCCCAGCAAATAGAAGGTCCTCATGATACCAGACATGAAGTTTACTCTGAAATTGTTAAAGACCAATCCTACATAGCCATCGATCAGATCCCCACCCCAATAGTCACATGCTAACCAAACCCCTAACCAAAGTCCATGCTATGGAAATCCAGCAAGGAATAGTGTCCAATCCTACCAACCAAAATTCCATCCTCTCCTCACTAATGGCAGCACCCAATGTTGAACAAAAGAGATCCAAACAAGCATGAGCACCATCAATGGTGCTCTAGTCAACCTGCACATAGAGAAGGGAGTCATAAACAATGTGATTGTTGACCATCACTAACCAGTCAAGAAGCAAGATGCTCCATACATGCTCTTAAATACAAGTAGCCCCCAACAAGTAACCCAAGGCATCCATAGTGAAGACATACAAATAAGAGGTGAAGGGACACCTTAACAAATAAATCAATGCGACAGATCTAGAAGGACAATGAACTACTAACAAAGACAACTTTAAATGCATGAGAGAACAATGTGTTTACCACCACCAAACACCATAGTCCAAAACCCAAGCAAGTCAACATCTCCATGGTGAAGATTCAATCTATCTAATCATAAGCCTTGTCAAAATCAATTTCAAGAAAAGAGACTGTTGGCCAATCTCTCAAGCCCACTCGAAGGTTTCTCATGCCAAGATCATAACATCTAGAGTAAACCAACCCTGCATAAAGCCTTTTTGGTCCCTGTTTCCACAAAATCTAGCAGCTCCAGTGAGAGAACTCAAGGACCAGACCCTATGGCAACAATGAGGAAGGGTTTGCCACTGTCATTTCAGCAACCTTCCTCCTTCTGTTTAGTGGGATTTCAGCCACAAGGGGGGCTTCTCTGTGCCATCTACAAAGTGTTCTAACTTCTAACGCTATGGCCCAAGGTCACTTATTTCAGAGGACCCAGAATAGGTTAAGGCTTGGCAGGGCCTAAGAAGGCCAAGATGTTCAAGACTAGGATTCAACCTTTCTATGATTAGACATATGGCAAGGCTGCCATAAGTTAGGATTTAATTGATGTTCTTTATTAGGGCACACAATGGCATATAGCAGCCTTAGAGTCTTGAAATGATCTTCAACAAGAAGGGAACCAAGGATTTCCGACAGGGACTAGGGCAAATGTAAATAATAGGATTTTTAGGGCTGTTAGATATGTGCAACAGCAATAAATAGGGATGATATCATCCCTATTAAGCCATGCAAAACAATTTATGATGCTAGATTTTATTTTGTTATGGTTTACACAAATTACCCTACAATTAAGAGCCACTCCCATGCAATAAAGGCATACTTTACAGACAAATCTGCCTTTAAAACTCTAGTGGCTGCCCTAGCTGTTTAGGAGATATAGGGTTAAGGGAAATTTAATTTGATTTTAAGGTGATCAACACACTCTAGGGACTAGTGCCTTAACCTACTATGAATAAATGGAGTCTTAGGGGAATTAAATGTCAAGAAGGACCTCATTGTAGTGAGGGGCATACACTAAGGAATCCACTTGTAAAACCCTAGCTACTATTCTTGTGAGGGGAGAAATTAATTATATGATCTGCACACTTGGAGTTTCCTTATAGGCTATTAAGAAGACAATTCTATATGCAACAATGAAGCAAAGTTTCACCAATGATAAGGATTTAGACATGGAGAAATGGAAAACCTACCTAAAACATTTAAATCATGCAAAATATCAAAATCAGCAATAAACTTACAAAATTTTCGAAAATAGCTCCTCTTTCGATCCAAGAATAGCATCTCCAAGCAAAAAGTCACATCAAATAGCAATTTTCATCCACAAAAGAATACATCAAGGCCAAGTAGCGAAAATGTTACTAGTTTGTACTCCTCTTGTTGAAGAATGTAACTACTTTCGGTCTTCATAATTGACATTTGACTCCTGTCTTGATGTAATTCGTGTGTATTGATCAAAAGGAGAAAGAAAATGTAAAAGAAAAATTATTTATGAAGCATGGGTGTTGTCGCTGAAACTGTACACTAGATTGCGACAATGCTCAGGGCAAGGGTTGTCTCTCTGATCCCTGCCCTCTCTATTTAATATGTCTCCTAATTGCAGACTATGGGGGGTAGTCCTTATGGACGAAAAGATGAATTGCTTGTTGGAAACCAACAAGTAAAGGAGACACAATTGAACGGCCTAGTAACTTGGTTGATATTAATAGGAAAGTATGATTACTAAGCACCAATAGGAAAGTATGATTATTAAGCACCACTTAATTAGATTTATTGAGATTGTTAGTTCGAGACTAGTATCTTTAAGATTGATTACCTGCACAATTTGAATTATAATTCCAAGTCACCGGATGAACAGTTGTTGCAATATGAAAATTCTATCCTATATGAAGTGCAGGACCTAGTTCTATGTGAGATGCAAGCTCTTGGTTATTTTTAATTATATGCCTAATCTAGATTTATCCTTCTCCTCAATTATTTTGGAGTTAGTCTTGAACGAAAGTTGTAGAGAGAAGTCCAAAGGAAAGAGGTTAAGGTCTCATTAACGATACCTACCGTGGAGTTCTAACCACATAGGTGTCTTCGTTCATACAAGGGTTGCCCGCAAGAGAACTGCAAGGTCACTTATGTTAACTGTGAATGAGGGTCTAGAATCCTCAAATTGTTTGAAGAAAGTGATCCTATTTTCTTACAACCAAGCTTATACTTGGAGGTAAATTTTATAAATGCAATTCTAGTCCTAGAATGAAATGCAAAATGTGACTGATTGCTCCAATGAGATTATTAAGTGAATTAACTGCTTCAACAAGATTATATCATTTGAAAACAAGATGCTCACAATGACGTTTAACATAAGATTACAAGAGTAATTAAATGAAGCACTTAAAGGAAAATTGGAAAGACTATCTCAATGAAGCAAGAGAAGCAATACCAATTAAACATAATTACCAATTTCTAATTACTTCAAGAGCTTATTAGATTTCTGTTACGTCAATATCACATATGTTACTTAAGCACTGCCAAATAAAAAATCAGTAAAGTAATAATTCTTTTTAGAGATTGCTAACATTGATTAACAATGAATGCTAAATCCACAATGCAATGATGTAATGACAATGCAAAAAGAAGAAATTCAGGGCAAGAGTTATATGACCAATTCACCAATAGATTTCTCACAATGCTATCACTTCAAAAATACACCAGACTTAGCAAATCAAACCAACAAAATATTAATGTTAGATCAGTCCCAAAACTCTTCTTGTAATGCAACCAATTCAATGTTTATTTAGCCCTTTAATCAAGATGATGATTATTTTGTTGATTTGGGGTAGCATTGGATGCGCTCTAGCCATGAAAATTGGTGGAGAGGCTAAACCACATGAGATATCCAAGACCCAGAAATGGTTTGGGCAAATTCTAACCAGTTTGGGAGATATTAAAATAATTAATATTTTTAGTGGAGTTCCTAAGTCCAAACTTAGGAAAAATAAAATATTAATGGGTATTAATATAAAACTGGGTTAGAAGGTTCCAAAGTCATGGATCAAGCCAAATCTAATCCTAGCCGTTGATTAGAGATTTAATCTTGGTCGTTGATGGACCAACGAGGAAAGTATAAAAGGAGGCTTGAGGGTCAGTTGGAGAATACACGAGAGTGATCAGTTATTCATTTTGTTAGAGCGGGGTTGCTAAGAAAAGTTGAATCATTGATCAGCAACGAGGGGCAGTGAGTACGAGGCAGAGAGGTAGGGACAATATTGGGAGACCAGCACAGAAGCGGAGAGAGCCACAGCAGCAGTCAGTCCAGGCCGCGCAGAGCCCAGAGAGACTGTGTCATCCACGCAGAGGGCAGATGGAGTGACGCAGAGGCTCCCAGAGGCTGCGCAATGCCTCAGAGGGCTGACGCAGAGAGTCTTGGGGCTGACGCAGAGGCTAGAAGGGCCAGTGTTGAGCTTCAATTGTGCCGGAGAGAGTTTCGTGGGACAGGTTTTTTGAATACATGTATCCCGATATAGAGGTATTGTTGCCATATATTTTTCTTTGTCCGCTGAGCCGGTTTAGGCACCCAATTGTACTCAGATAAACTGCATAATAATATAACCCTTTGAATAGCTGCACCGGTTTTCCCGCATTGGGTTTTTCCGGGGACATTGGTCCAAAAATAACGGTGTCACTTGTGTGCTTGTTTTCTTTCAGTTGATGATCTATAGATGTTGATATTGTACTTGTGTTTACTTTCAATATTTACATAGTAAATAACTTGTTAAGTAACTAAACAAGCAGGTGAAATAAACCAGATAGTACAAGAAGAATTTCTAATGGGTTAGACTTAGAAATTTCAAGATGGTATCAAAGCGTGGTTGCAGATCACAGGAAAACTAAAGGCATCAACCGAACAGAGCATTTGTAGCAGATTCAGTTGTCCCGAGTGACAAAGTTGATCCTTGCAGAAGGCGACAGAGGAAGGAGTGACGCAAAGGGACTATGTCATCATTCTGGGCCAGAGAAAGACAGCGCAGAGGCTAAGGGAGGCAGAATCAGGCTCACGCAGAGGCCAAGAGGGCTAACGCAGTTGGCTGGGGGAGCTAATTTGCCAGTGTCGGGATTGCGCAGAGCCAAGTGGTTCAATCCTTCAGTTGCTGGGGTATAGGAGGCTATGGGTAATTTGCAGAGCGAAGCTGGTGGGGTACTGTGGTCAAAACAGTACCTAACAGGGCAAGACCAAGGGGGAGGGAGTTGTTACCGAGGCGAATTTCTAGCCAAGGAATCTGGATCAGTGGTGCAGTTGCACAGACGATCGAAGTGGGGCAACTTGACGTTGGCAGAGGGATTTCTAGAACGGAAATCGAGACTCAGAGGGAGTTGAACCAAGAACTTCCAGACGGGAAGTTGAGAGACTCAGCAGGAGTCGAACAGAGGACTTCTAGGAGGGAAGTAGAGAGACTCGAAGGAGTCGAAAGAAGAGCAGCGAGATGGCCATGAATGGGCTGAGAGATCAGGATAGGCTAGATGGAGCATCCAACTTTGTGGTCTGAAAGGCCAGGATCTTGTCTATTCTAGACAGACATCGCCTCAAGGGCTTCGTCACAAGAGTGATAGCTATCCCAGTTGTCCCAATAGCTAATGAAAGGTATGAGGAGGCAATGGCTAAGGCTAAGTGCATCATCCTTGATGAGGTCTATTGACCACTAGAGTGGCACTTGATGATTATATGAAGACTCCATGCACAAGGATGATCCAGAGAACACTTGTACCATCAAATATCATCAGTCAACAGATTTTTTTAACTCTACTTCTATCTTCTCATCATATTTCTTATACCCAGATTCCACACCCTGCGAGGAATTGTAATAAGTGATACTACTATGATGAGTTTTGAGTCTGTAATAGGCCTAGGATGTTGGGACTTGATCAGCAAATGAGTACACCTTGGAGTGTTTTTTTTATCTGGTTAGCTATCCCTTCTTTTTCAGAGATGATATTTTTTTGGGTTTTTTTCACTCACTTTTTACCCCAAAGCCAAGGTGACGGTTTGAAGGTTGAGCCCCTGAGACATCTTAGTGTCTAGAGTTGATATATATTACCATACTAGATCACACAAAAAATTTCGTGGAATTTGGTTAGGTCTAGGTAGTCATTTTTTATTTTTTTTAGATTTCTCGCAGGTCAAAAATTGCAAATAAAATTGTATTTAAATTGTAATAAGTGCAATGTAGAGAAGTTGTATGAGGTATGAGCAATCAAAATTACACCTTTCATCCTCAAATTTCTACTATGACACACTTTGAGGGGTTAAAAATGTGTTTTGAACCTTCAAAACCCACTTTTCCTAAGTTTAGTGGGAAATCTGGCAATTAATTAAGCCAGAAATTAAATAAATGGAGAAAAATAAATATCCACACATGCTAAATGTTGTGGAAATGAGGTGGAAAATTATGGGGGTGTTAAAGTGAAGTCCGAAGGTGATGTGGACTCCTAAAATCAAGGAAAGGACATGTGCTCAAATAAAATCGAATTTCTGGCATTAAAGGAGAAAGCTATTTACTTGGAAATTCGAATTTGTGAAGTTAATACACATTTGGGAGGATTTGGGAGAATATTTGGTGGAGATTTTTGTGGGAAATTGCCTCCAAATGGGTTACCAGCCATATACACTTGTCATTCTATCATAAAATTTGAATTTGACACATAAGTGAAAAAGAAAATGATGTCCACTTGCCAGAATTCGATTTTTACACTTGGCATTGGAGCTCCATTCAACAAATTCAAATTTCTCTTTGGGATTGTCACCTCATGCCACTTGGTTAATCACTTCTACATTGAGATTGGCTCCAATACCATTTGTCATTGTCATTCTTCATTGGGATTTGCTCCTAACTCTTTATATAGTAGATCCATGGGCTCTCATATCATATCATGTAATATGAGCTATTGTGCTTGAGGAGACACTGTGGGATTGTATTCACTACTTGCAATGTAATACAATAGTCTTTGGGGTAAAGCGTGATGGTGTTCTTCTCCTTGCATGTGTGGTAAATTCTTGACTTGTTGTTATGCTTCTATTTATCTTCTCATGTCATTATTTCTTTCATGTTTGTTTCAAGTTATGTTAGTATGCAGCTATCTCATATTAGCATAAGAATTAATTATTTGCTTTAGGAAAAGAAATCTTCTAGCGGATAATAGATGTATCTCTAGGGATTCTTTCCACTGCACTTATTTAATTTCATGTGATTTAATGATTTGGTGTGAAGTTTTGTAGATGAATCATTATTTGGTCAAACTTTTCAAGCATGAGGGGCTTTTTCGGAGGAATCAACCCATTCTTGAAAAATATTCAAGGAGAACCCGCATGTTTTGAATTCCAAAATCTAATCTATATCTTATTTGTGTCTTGCAGGGATTCTTTCAAGTTTCTTAAAGCTTTTATTTCTTGCATCAAAATATCAAACTTGGAAAAATTTATTTTTTACATATTGTACTTCATTTATTAGTATATGGCTATTTCAAAGAGCTAAGTCATGGCTAGTCAAAAAGGAGAACTTGCTCATACTCTTTGGTCTAACCTCTTGTAGATTATATTTTAGCATACTTTGTTGTCATCTTGGTCTAACATTTGAGTTATTTTCGTATCCTTTTGAGCAAGATAGTTTCCATGCTTTGATTTGTAGACTTATTCATCTTGAAAGCATTTATAATATCTTGTGCTAACAATTTAGTGTTTCACTTTTCAGGGTTATTTTGGCTTTCCATTTGAAAGCATTTCACTTCATTTTAAGCAAAATACAATTTCATTTCTTAAAGAGCAAATACTTGGAAGGCACTGGTTGTTTATGTATTTCATGCTTATCTTATGATGGTTATTGCTCATATCAATTTTTTGCTTATAAATCTTAAAGAGATAATCTATTTAACTCTAACAATTCTCCTAGAAACTCACATCCTTTTTAAATTAACTTTTCATTAGGGACCACCCCCCTTAGCTAACCTAGGAAATAGCTCAAACGGAAAGATTCGGGATTAGTGTGACAGCCCCTTCTCTTAGTTCCTGCCACCAACCACACCTTTTGGGGTTGAAGGCTTTTCTCACTGACTTGTAGGTAGGTGTAGGCGGCAAGGTCAATAGGGTCAAGGATCATGTGGTATCTCATATTGCTGAGAAGGAAACAGCAAAAGAGATGTGGAATGCCTTGAAGACATTGTACCAGCATACTTCCGTGCAGAGGAAGATGCTCCAGGAGAATCAACTAAGGGCATACCAGATGCAGAAGGGAGAGAAGATAGATGTCTTCCTCGGTCGATTGAAGGAGATCCGTGACCAGCTAACTTCCATAAGGGCCACGTCGGATGAGGAGTTGATGGTGAGGACAGCACTGAACGCAGTTCCGAGGATTGGAAAGTATTTGTCTAGAGCATATTGGGTAGGACGAATCTTCCAGATTGGGAAGAACTGTGGGCAACTCTTCATCAAGAAGAGATCATACGGTTGACCAAGGCGGGGAATAGCAGAAAAGAGGTCAGGATCAAGAAGGAGGAAGAAGAGGATGTGGCTCTAGCATCTGTGGGAAAGCAGGAGAAAAGGAAAAAGAAGGACCTCTCCAAGGTAAAGTGCTTCCATTGTGGGGAGTTGGGTCATTTTGTGAACCAGTGTCCGAGGAAGAAGAGCAAGGGAGAAGCTTCTGAGACCAAGGCAGCGCCAACGAGGGCGGAAAAAGAAGTCGAGGAGGATGACGATTGTGGCATGAGTGCTCATGTGCCACTTGAGAAGAAGTGGGGAGACATTGATCTGTAGTTAGGAGGACAAAAGGCGATGAGGGG
This sequence comes from Pinus tabuliformis, assembly GCA_031772625.1. Lineage (NCBI taxonomy): Eukaryota > Viridiplantae > Streptophyta > Pinopsida > Pinales > Pinaceae > Pinus > Pinus tabuliformis. The sequence continues at coordinate 85,709,493 of CM062819.1, read as the reverse complement.
CAGGATCCTTGAGGTACCCAACCTCTTGGATTATACCTTGCTACGGGAGCCCCGAAGAGGAGTAGTAGGACTAGCGGATGTTGGTAGAGACGGATGCAGATGAAGCGGCGAAGAGTGCTACACTGCAGGAGTCCCAAGGCAACGCGAGGCTAGCAGGCTGCAACAGTGCAAGAGGCACGGAAGTGGTGCACCAGCGCATGATGGCACAGAGAGGTATGCAATAGTGTGAGATGCAGGGAGTTGTCGCAACAGTGCAAAGGTTAGTAGAGGGAGCACTTATTAGTGGCAGAGGGAGCTTCAGCATTGGGAGTGTCTCTAGCCTGACATGGATGTCAGAGTTGGGAGGATCAGTTACTTACTTCTCGATAACTAAGTTGCAGTGCAACAGTTAGCAGTGGCAGTGCTATGGGCAGCACGATGCAGCATGATGAGAGGGGATGCAGTGCAAATGCAATGCTGGGAGGATGGACCAGCAACAGCACGGATGCAGAGGGAGCTGCCGTATGGATGCCGCAGTGGCAGTGGCAGTGGCAGGGCCATGGGCAGCAGTACAGGATGCAGCAGTGCAGAGGATGTTGGGCGGGGAGGCCTAGCATCAACACAGGGACCGATGCCGGATAATCAGGGTGATGCTCAGTGTGGAGTATTACTAGAGCACAGTCCTCGCTAAGAGGGAGTGTTGATTTGGGGTAGCATCGGATGTGCTCTAGCCATGAAAATTGGTGGAGAGGCTAAAGCACATGAGATCTCCAAGACCCATAAAAGTTTTGGGCAGAGTCTAACCAGTTTGGGAGAAATTAAAATAATTAATATTTTTAATGGAGTTCCTAAGTCCAAACTTAGGAAAAATAAAATATTAATGGTTATTAATATAAAACTGGGTTAGAAGATTCCAAACGTCATGGATCAAGCCAAATCTAATCCTAGCCGTTGATTAGAGATTTAATCTCGGCCATTGATGGACCAACGAGAAAAGTATAAGAGGAGGCTTGAGGGTCAATTGGAGAATACACCAGAGTGATCAGTCATTCATTTTGCTATAGCGGGGTTGCTAAGCAAAGTTGAATCAATGATCAGTAGTGAGGGGCAGTGAGTATGAGGCAGAGAGGCAGGGACAATACTGGGAGACCAGCACAGAAGCGGAGAGAGCCAGAGCAGCAATCAGTCCAGGCCACACAAAGCCCAGCAGAGGCAGCGCAGAGCCCAGAGAGACTATGTCATCCACGCAGAGGGCAGAGGGAGTGACACAGAGGCTCCCAGAGGTTGTGCAGTGCCTCCGAGGGCTGACGCAAAGAGTCCTAGGGCTAACGAAGGTCAGCAGGAGGCTGACGCAGAGGCCAGAAGGGCTAGCGCTGAGCTTCAGTTGTGTCGAAGAGGGTTTTGTGGGACAAGTTTTTTGAATACATGTTTCCGGATATAGAGGTATTGCTGTTGTATATTTTTCTCTATCGGGTGAGCCAGTTTAGGCACCTAGTTGTACTCAGATAAACTGCATAATAATATAACCCTCTGAATAGTTGCACCGGTTTTCCCACATTGGGCTTTTCCAGGGACATTGGTTCAAAAATAATGGTGTCACTTGTGTGCTTGTTTTCTTTCAGTTGATGATCTGTAGATGTTGATATTGTACTTGTGTTTATCTTCAATATTTACATGGTAAATAACTTGTTAAGTAATTAAACAAGTAGGTGAAATAAACCAAATAGTACAGGAAGAATTTCTAACGGGTTAAACTTAAAAATTTCAACATCTTTGGTATATTAGGCTTACTTAAATGAGATTTTAAGAGCAAGATACCAACAATTACACTGTTGTAGCAATTATATCAGACCTTTGCAAACTCAGATCAGACTTCTACAATATGTATCAGACTTCAAAAATGCATAGGACAACCAACAAAATTTAACTAGATTGATGAATTAAACCCTTATAATCAAAGTGTGATGTCTTATATGAGTTGTTAGCTTATATTGGGGTTGCTTAGGCTTATATTTTGATTTATATGCAACTAAAATCTTAATGTTCAGATCTAATTGCTTATGACAGTTAAAAAAGGAGAGATTTAAGGAGAGAAAACCCTAAAGGCCTAGTGGCCTAGCTTCAATAGCAAGTTTACAAAGTTGAGGCAAGCTTAAGGCCTAAGATGAAAAGTATTAACAATGATTTGACCTTTGAATACCTACAACCACCAAATGTTAGCTTGTAAGCAAGGAAGAAGGTCACCAAAACCCCACAGCCAAGACAAGCTCAGCCTCCTAGGCTAGCTGCTAGGGAAAATGGCTTCAAACTGGTGAAGTGAAGCCTCCAACAAGTGTAATATTCTTGGAAGCACAGGGATTAGCCCCCTGAAAAGAAAAAAATAAAAAATAAATAAAAAACTCAATGATAAATTATGAAAATGGCTAGGGTTTAGAGGCCCTCTAGGGCTGCGGCTAGGCTTAGAAGGCCTAGGAACCCTTGTGGCTAGGTCCAAAAGTGGCCTTGAGGCTAGCGGCTAGGCCTCCAAGGGCTGGAGTGATGAATCAAATAAATTTTTGTCCCTTGAAACCCTTACTTGATGGAAAATAAGCCTAAAAAACCAAGATTAGCTCCCTAGACAACAAAAATATAATGGAGAATCACTGCAAACTCTTGCCAAATATTGTCTTAAGCCTTCAAAACAAGAAATTAGCCTTGAAATCCCTTGCAAGAATCAATAGTTGAGGCCTTCTAGGACTTCGGCCTAGGCTTGGAGGTCTGATTAGGGCTGCAGCCCTTTTGGGGAGGCCTCAAATGGCTGCAGCTAGGGCCTTTAGCCCTCTAACCCCAACAACTAGGTCTGGGATGGCCTCTAGCCTTTGCGGCTAGGCCAATATAGCCTCAACATGTTGCAAATGCCCAAAAAATGACTTCAACTTTGAAAATCCACCTGCAAATCAACTTCAGAAAATATCTGTTCAAGAAAAACCCCAGTTGCAGCTGCAAAAGAGCCCTCTAGGGCTAGCGTTTCCTCTTCCAACCCCAGCGTCCAAATTTGGGCACTTGGGTCTTGTACGTCTTGGTATCTAGACCATAGATCTACCTTCAAATGTAAAAACGCTACCCCTGGATAAGCTGGACGACTTCCTCTAATGTTGATGCTGGCCCTAAAACCTATGTTGCGGGGGAGCGCCCCCCCCCCCCCCCTCGAACCTGCTCCCGAACCGCGCTCCGGGCGGGAGCGGCTCGGGAGCGCGCTCCCAAAATCGCTCCCGGACGGGAGCGATTTTCGGGAGCGCGCTCCCTTAAAAAAATTTGCGCTCCCTGGTCTGTCAGGGAGCGACTTAGGGAGCGATCGCTCCCGAGCTCCCGGAGCGATTTTTAATGCCCGGGAGCGATCGGGGAGCGATCGCTCCCTGATCGCTCCCGGGCATTAAAAATCGCTCCGGGAGCGATTTCAGCCGGGCCGGGAGCGGGTCGGCGGAAAAAAAATCCGCCGGACCCGAAATTTCAAAAAAATTTAGAAATTTTTTTTTATTTTATAAGCCCAATGGGCCAAAAAAATTTCATTTCAACTTCATTGAGCAAGAGATTGAGAGCTGGAGCAAGAGCAAAGGAGCAAGGAGCAAGAGCTGAGGAGCAAGGAGCCAGAGCTGAGGAGCGAGGAGCAAGTGCCAAGGAGCGAGGAGCAAGCCTGCAGAGGTAAGTAACTTAATCATTTAGTTAGTTTAGCTGGTTAGGTAGTTAATTTGGCTAGTTTAATTTAGCTGTTTGAGTTTAAAGATCATGTATTTAAATTAAATTAATAAATTAAATGAATTAATCCCAATAAACTAAATTAATTTGCAGATTCAAGACTCAAACCCTACAAACATCAAACACCATGGACCTGGGGATATTTATTGGCATTTTCCTCTTCCTGGTCCCTTTTATGGTTATTATGGTGGTGGAGAGTAGGAAACGGAGGGGGCCTGAAACTGAAGAGGTGGATGAAGAAGCCGGAGGAAGTCAAATGGGTGAAAACCCCAGTGAGGAGGAGGTGGAGGAGGGTGAACATGACCCTCAAAAAACTAAACAAGACCAAACTCCACTGTGGAAATATGTTCAAAGGGCTGAAACAGGGAGAGGGGGTGGAACCACTAAATTTCATTGCCCCCATTGCAACACTGATTACACAGGTTCATACACCCGTGCTATAAGACACCTCTGCGGGAAAAGGCCATGGGATGGAGAGAAACAAATAGGAATCAAAACTTGTGCAGCGGTGTCAACAGCAGATAGAGCCAAATACATAAAGGAAGAGGAGGAAGCCCAATACAGAACAAAAAGATCAAGGGGTTTCTTTGAACCAAGCTCACAAAGAACTCCTTCAGCATCCTCCCAAGGCAGTGGATATGCCTATGGACATGGAGGCACAGGGTCATCATCTTTACGCCGTAGAACCATATCAGATTTCCTTGATGAGGGGTGTAGGAATGATGTGGATTCAAAAGTTTACAGGTTTCTCTATGCATGTGGGATACCATTTAATGTTCTACGCTCACCTTATTGGCACGAAATGGTTTCTGCCATAAATGATGCCCCTAAAGGATACAAGAGCCCTGGGTATGACAAGGCAAGAACAGTTGGCCTTGATCATGAAAAAGCAAAAATATCACATTCTTTGAATAAAATGACAAGTTCTTGGACTGACTATGGGGTGTCCATTGTATCTGATGGATGGACAAATGTAAAAGGCAAGCCATTGATAAGTGTTCTTGCTGTGTCTGTTAGTGGTCCCATCTTTCTAGCTGCACATGATTACTCAGACAAGTTCAAGACCACTATCAACATTGCAGAAGCATTACTTGAAACAATTGAGCGTATTGGCCCATACAATGTCATCCAAGTCATCACTGATAATGCTGCTAATTGTAAGGCAGCGGGAGCAATTATTGAGGATAAATACCCCAACATATTTTGGTCTGGATGTTTGGTTCACACATTGAACCTTTTGTTGCATGATATTGTCAAAAACAAAAATGCACAATACAAATGGATTGGTGATTTGTACAAGAAAGGCAAACAAATGATAAAATTTATTACAAATCATAGCAATACGAATGGCCTTTTCCGCAATCACTCGAGATTGGAGTTGCTGAAGATTGCGAAGACAAGATTTGGTAGCTATTACCTCACCTTCAGGCGCCTTTTGAAGGTAAGAGAGGCATTAGCTAGCATGGTATCAAGTCCACATTGGCAGGTATTAAAGGAAAGGGCTACAAATGCAGCTGACATGGGAGGTTTTGAAATGGTGGAGGAGGCCGCTCTTGATGGGCAGTTTTGGACAAGTGTGAGGCAGGTATTGGATTTCACCAAGCCAATTTATCACATGATTCGGTTTGCAGATACAGACAAACCAGTGATTGGCGAGGTGTATGAGCAAATGGATACCATGTTGGGGCAAATAAAAGATATTGTTCATAATAGAGATCCCAACTTGTACAAACTAATTCATGATTGTGTGTGTGAACGGTGGAATAAGCTTAATGTTCCACTACATTGCTTGGCGTATATCCTTACGCCAAAATACTACTCTTCATCTTGGTTGGGCAAACCTGCAGCAGGGGGTGGGGTTAGGACCAAACCCCACTTAGATCAAGAGGTAACTAGAGGATATTTGGAAGCATTAGAAAAATTGATACCTGACAGGGAGGAATGTGCAGCTGTGCGCCTTGAAATAGGCAAATACCTCAGTGCAGTGATTTGTATGGTAACTTCCATGCAATGGACGACAGAGATAAATTTGATACTCTCACATGGTGGGAAACATATGGCAGCCACGGACTTTTGCCAAAATTGGCAAAAAAAGTTCTTTCACAGGTTGTAAATTCTTCTTCTGCAGAGAGGTGTTGGAGCACCTACAGCTATATACATAATGTGAAAAGAAATAGACTCAATGAAAACCGAGCAGAAAGCTTGGTTTATGTGCACTACAACTTGAGGTTGTTGAGTCATTACTGTGATCGGGCTAATGAGGATCCCACATATAAAATTTGGGACAATCACCCAGAGGATGACAATTTGGAGGATGGCGTTGTACATATTGAAGAACTAGAAGATGAACTTGTAAGGGATGAAATTGAAGCAGATGCAGCAGCCATGCCACCTCCACCTCCACCTCCATCATCTACTGGTAGCAGTGCTCGAGGTCCGAGTCTTGTTCCTTTGTTGTCGCCACCTCCATCTACACCCTCGCGTGGAGGTTCTAGTTCTGGTCGTCGGTCTGTGCGGGAGACTCCTAGAAGACCACCACGACCTGCTTATACTCCTGGAGACTCTCGTGGCAAGGGCCACATGTAGATTTACAGTTTACTTGTCTTTTTTAGTTTCTATTAGACTTTAGTTTTCATAACTGTTGAGTTTTGAGTCCTTGACTCTTGACTCTTGACTCTTTCATATCATAATGATATTTTTTGTAAACATTATATCACTGTGACAATGAAAATTTGAAGTTTGAAGTTGGGCCTTGGCAATTATAACTCATTGGTAATGATTGTGAATTATGAATATGATGCTTTGTGAAAGACTAAAGTTGTTTCATTTCATCTCATTATTCATGTTTCATTTTATAAATTTATAACATTTCATATCATGTTAACAGTTAGAACTAGAAGTTAGGACTTAGAAATATCTTCGATATTACTTGAAGTTTGTAATGGTTAAACTTAGCTTACAAGTACAACTTTGGTGATCAATGATGATAAATGTTATTGAATTTTGAAATTTTCAATTCTGAAAGCTTGAAGTTGGAACTTTAAGATTGAATTTGATGAATCATGATTTATAAGAGTCTAAGACTCAATATGTTGCAGTTGTAATATCTATTTTACTAACTTATGGACATGGTTGATGACGATTATAATTTCTAGATGATTGATGTGATATGGTTCAATGATCAATCTATGTTTTTTTATGTTTTTTATGTCTAATTCATCATTCTACATGTTTTTGTTGACATATACGTATCAAAAATTAAAAAATATAAACTATATATATATATATATATATATATATATATATATATATTTTTAAAAAATCGCTCCAGGATTCGCTCCCAAACCGGGAGCTTCTGAAAATGGTCGCTCCCGCTCCCAAGTAACATAGCCTAAAACCCCAACAGTTTGGGCTGAATAATGGCTAGTTACTTCTGCTTTAGATTTGCCTTTGAAATGCTGAGATCAAGTGCCTACAAGAAGAATAAAGAGAGCCCAAGACACAAAATCTAGAAATTTATCAAATAAAAAGCCAAAATTATTACTTATAAATGATAAAAATAACTTACAAGGGTTAGAGATATTTGCAAAATATTCACAAATTATTTACAATAATTTACAAGAGAAAATTAGCTCTATTAAGCAAATAAAACATTATTAGCCCAAGTAAATTTTGAGAAAATATTTTGATGAAGAATAATTTTAATTTACTGGCCAAACTCTCCTACCAAAAATAAATCATTAGATTAAAGCTCAAGGCCAAACAAGATCGATTTCCTCCTGTTGACCACTACCGGTCAACTACCCATAGCAGTACACCCCCTTTTCTTTGCAAAAAGGGTAGCGCTTGATCGACATGTCCGTGCCATTCTACAGTCATCGACAGCTTGATCAATTTATGTTGTAAACCCAGTCTGCATGTATAAATTGTAAATAATCTTAGCAGATATGAGTCATGTATGTAAATTGCCTAGGTGGACCTAATTTTCTAAGTGATAATCTACGTTCCGGAAGGTTTTTCGTCTCACCGATCCATGATCGGCAGAGTTTTCCTTCAGCCTAACCCCAAAGCCGGAATGGATTTTGTCATTAGAATCTTAGGAGAATCCTAGTGTGTTAATCTACTAGATTATAGTTGTGTCGCAGAACTGGGTGGTTTATGAAGGTCTATGTCAAATGGGTTCTCCCCTTGAGATGTAAAGTTGTAAAAGTCATGATGTAAAGTGTCTTGAGGGTTAGAAAATGTTTTAATCCCCTCGTAAGTCCTAAGTCCTAGGTCCTAGGTGACTTTTCCAAAGGCTAAGTTCGAGGATCCATTTAAAAATAAATTAAAAATTAAAAAATTAACTGAAAAATAAAAATTTAAAAAAAATAATAATAATAATAATAATTTAAAAAAATAATAATAAATAAAAATAATAAATTTAAAAAAAAAAAAAAAAAAACCTAAAAAATAATAAAATAATAATATTTTTGAGTAAATAAATGCAGAATTTCAATTTTTAATGCATTAAAAAATTCGACAGATGAGATTAAGAGATGTCTTGATCCTCATCGACGGTCGAGATCATTTTGACGTGGATCACTCGAACTAGCCGTTGGGAATTTTTCCTTTAAATAGGGTGTTAGGGGTCATTTGAGATCAAGATTGGATCTGAGAGTCTGGTGCTAAAGAAAGCTCTCTTGTAGTCATTTTTTGTGCAATAAAGAAGACTTTGGGGTTAAAATCTTGCTGGTGTTACTCTTCTGAAAATGTTGTAAGATTGTTCTATTTTTTCTGCATAATTTTATTTTCAGCCATTAATGATAGCTTAATGAAGATTGATCTAGGCACAGGTATCTTGTCTGATCTTTGGGGTTTGAATGATAGTTTAGATTCTAAAATATAGTGGCAGGTATATCTATTTGATCGGGGTTTCACTATTGTTTTCTCCTTCTATGTTGATGGTTGATTTTAAGCTGTGCAGGAAATCCTTTTTTCCAGATTACCGGGCGTTAGGGGAAGTTCTCAGCTGAACCAGCCAACTCCCGGGTTGTGTTTTCTGAAAGAGCCCAGCTAGTTCTTGGTCCCGGGCTTATCATTCGAAATATTTTTTAAGATGCATGCAGGGTTTTCTGAAACATTTTACATTTAAATTAAATTCTGATAATATTACTGTGATTATTGATAAATCTGGCTTCCTAAGAGCTTTCAGTTTGTAGATACTGTAAAAAAAAAATTAGCTGATCTAGGGTTTTTGGTTTTGTCTATTCACATATATTGTTTTAGGTTTTCCTTTACTCTGCAGGTTACAGGGGCTTTGGAGCAGAGAAATTCAGACATAAAATTTGTGAAGAGCTTCATTGTTTTCTGGGCAGTCTGCTTGTTGTTCCTTGGTTTCTTCAAATTATTTGGAAGAAATTCGAATTTTGGACCTGCAACTGAAACTTGAAAGTCGTGGTCAAAATTTTAAACAACAGCGGTTGGAGCAACTGCCAACAGCAAGCCTGCAAGGGGACGCAACACGCTGTCTCAGCTCAGTGTCTCTCAACGGCAATGACTTGGCTCACCATCCCTCAGCTTAGACTTTTAAGTTTTAGTTATTTAGTTTTAATTTTAGTTTAAAAAAAAAATTAATGGCTTTGATTTTTGAATTTTTGATTTTTAATATTTAATTTTTAAGTCTTATTAGACAAATTTAAAGGGGGACGCCCAGGCGCACCCTGTTTGGGGAGTCTAGACTCCCACACTGAAGGGGGACGCCCAGAAGCACCCTTTTTGGGGAGTCTAGACTCCTACACTGAAGGGGGACGCCCAGAAGCACCCTTTTTGGGGAGTCTTGGGGAGTCTAGACTCCCACACTGGGGAAACGCACCCCCTTGCGTATCCCCAAGACTCCCCAAAAAGGGTGCGTGGGGAAACGCACCCCCAAGAGACTCCCCGTCCCGGGTGCGTGGGGTGCGAGGGGTGCGCGCACCCGACCCTAGGGGACGCGTCCTTGTGGAACACTGAGTATTACTGGAAACTGCAAAGCCCTGACCATCCCCTCATCCCTCACGTGAAGCCTGCAATCCATCTGAAATCCCTCATCACCCACGGATATTATCACACTGCTCGCATCACATCCAGTGCTAGAACCCTGCGTAAATTCCATTTCTGCAGTCCTCAATTCTTTTACATGCCCACGCAACCACCTCCATCGTGCAGCCATTCTCCCATTTCCACCATACATTCATTGCTAGTTCTGTGGATCTCATCCCTGCTACCCTTTATATGCAGCTTTCTCCTGCGCAGGACCTCTGTCTGAAACTGCACACCTTCTACGCATATTCCCCAGCCTTCTCGGCATCCAACCTCCGTCCAAGAACTTGACCCGCAGCTTCCTTCGTCGACCTGCGCAAAAAGCAAATAAAATCATGGTTAACGCAGTTTGTTGAATCGATTTTTATTGATAGCGGGCCAGTTCGTGGGTGCGTTCTGGTGTATACCCCTCAGTGTGCTCCAATCCTTCAGTGTATGCCTTTTTCCGGTCACATCTGTAAGCAATCACGCTCCCATCGCACCTGTAAGTTATCACACGCCAGCATACCTGTTTCCGATTCAGCGTAAGGTAAAATCGCATGCGTGGGTGACACATTTGGTACGTTGAAGTGTTTAAACCCTACCGTTGAAGTTTCTCCAAACTGCGCATCAATCCGTGGCCTTGTCAGCGTTTCCATCGCATCTCCAGATCGCAGCTACGTCTTGCCCCACCTGCAAACACTCAAGTTTTTCTCTGTCCGCCGTAGAAGGTATTCCGCCGACAAAAGGAACGAGTTTATTTTCTTTACGCAGGCAACCTCACTTCATTATGCTGACAGTAGTGTTGATCTAGATTTAGATTAATCTTTTTTTACTTTTCCTGCTTTAGGCTTTAACTTAACTGAAAAAAAATTAAAAAAATAAAAATCGATTTTCATTTTTATTTTAGATTTTATATGGTATTTAGGTTATTTTATTTTTAGATTTAAGTTTAGATTTTTAGGATTGAAGTGTTAGTTTTAATATTTAGTTTTTTGAATCTTTATAAAAAAAAAAAGTTCCTTTTAATTAGAATTTAGATTTTAATAGTTTTTAGTTTAGGAATTAAGTTTTTTGGGTTTGATAGTTTAAATTTTATTAATTTTTTAAGCTTTAGATTTAGTTTAGATAGATTTAACTTTCTTAGATTTTATTAATTAAAATCATAAAAGCATAAAAAAAATATATTGTGGAAAATTTTTGCCAGATTCATCATATCTTTTCTGCTAAAAATTTTTCGATGTGGAATTAATGTTTATCTTTTTGTGAGATTTAGCATGCTTGAATCATCATGAATGTGATATCTGGTTAGCATTTAAAATTACGCGGTTGTGTATCGAATGTTATCTTTCGAAGCTTTAATCGTTGGAATATCATTTAAGCATCTTCTCTCGTTGGTAAAAGATAGTCTCTGTGTGTTAATCGAATATCTTGCATTTGCTTGAGTTATCTGATGGTAAATGATTGTTGATGATTTCATCTTTCCGCAACATTTGATAGATAATTGTTCAGCCATTAATTCTATAAGGCACTGGTCTTTTAACTTAATAAAATCAACTTAGTGCTTTTTCCTTCGTGTCTCCCAATCCAACTGTTTTGCAGTTGGTCGTCCATTTCCCTACAGGGTCTCCCCCCCTTAGCCGTGGGAGACAGGCTTAAACGGAGAGATCGGGGATCAGGTGACAGCCCCCGGTCTGAGCGTTGTCGTGACAATCTGTGCGACAACATTTTTTGGCGCCGTTGCCGGGGAAAAAGTTTTTCTGTCCCTGGCGTTTCAACGACATTCATATTCTCATTTCTCATCATTCTTTCTCATCTCGCATTTGAGCTGGCAGATTCAACATTTTTTGGCATCATTTGGATCTCTTTCATCACCTTATCTTTCGTCATATCAGCAACTTCTCTTCGATTTGTTTCTTGTTTGGGTGGCGACTCCATTTTCTTATTTTTCCCAGACAAGAAGCCTCCCTCATATCTACTTGTTGGTTGCTTTTTGGATCTTAGAATTAGATTCATTGTTCAAGTGGCGACTCCACTTCTTTCATCTCTTAATTTTCTTGAGCAGAAATCTCTTTCTATCATCCATTTGATCCCTTATTATTCATCATGGATTATTCATTTAAACCATGTCATTTTACTGATAATCTCCATGATTTTCCGAAAGAGGCCATTTCTAAATTATTTAAGTTCTCAGGTGGTGATTCGGTCGCTGTTAGACAGCATTTAAACAAGTTTACTTATGTGATGATCATATATTATAGACTTCCTCAATATAATCATGAAGATGTCAAGATGCGTCTATTTGTCCATTCTTTAAAGGGTGATGCTTTGAACTGGTTTAATAGTTGTCCTGAAGATTCCTTCATTTCTTTGCAAGACATTGTCGATGCTTTTAAAGACAGATATGGTGATCCAGATAGCTCGCCTTGTGCCCCTAAAATTGTGCAACAAAATGAAAGTAATCTTGTAAAAGGTCCAGCTGTCCAAGACAATTCTTCATATCAGAATGTGCCATCCACTTGTACCATTGCAGATCATAGTAGTGTTGACAAAGAAAAGGAAGATCATAAGCAAATTATACAAGATCTATTGCTACTGGTAAGAAATATGGAGATAAATCAAACTAATTACGCCAATGATGTGAGAACTTTATGCACTCACCTGGAAAAGCGTAATAGGGAGATGGAGATCATGCAAAATCAACATAGTAAGGAAATTGAAGCCATGAAGATTAATCATGACACAGAAATTAGTTTTATGCAAAGCAAGATGTCAGGCTTAGAGGAAAATATGACGACCATGCAAGCAAATCATAAGAAAGAGATAAACTCTATGCAGCATTGCTTGATGACCATGGAAGAAGACCATGCCAGGGAAATCAGTGCTATAAGGGTTGAACACTCTAGTCAGATAGACGCCATTAAAATACAGTTTCAGAAATTTCAACAGCAGTCGGAAGATGAAGGAAACCAGGAAGAATCAATAGATCAAGAGCCTTCTCATCCGCTGCAACAAGCTCCATCTTACTATGAGGAGGTCATTGGTTCGATTGAAAGGTGGTTAATTGAAGGTGATCCAGATAGAATTAAAAATGATAAAGATCAGATGCAGGATAAAGAAAGACATGTCACGCATATCTTACATACTTCATCTGATAACTTTGAAGCAGAAAGTTCCATGTCATCAATGATGCAGCCTGCCAGGAAGAAAAAGTGCAAAAGAAAGAGAATGAGAAGAAGATTTGATGCATCAGACGGCCGCGAGCAGCTTGATTTTCGGATAGGAAAAAGTCCTACCATCTGTAGAATTGGACATGGCACATCCGACAAGCAGCCGACAGATTTGCTTGAAAGCAGGCAAATGCTCAGTATACACTATATTGAACACATTTGATGCCATGGGGCATCCTTTGTATTGTATTTCTAACCCTACTCCTTGTCATTTCAGCACTTTCATTTCTGTTTTAGGATTAGATTTGCTTTTCTAGATTAGTTAATAAATGAAGAGCTTATATCTTTCCTGTGCTTAATGTTATATGATGATTTTTGGATGGACGCTACTTATGTTTTGTTGTGTGTTGCATGGGTGCAGATTTTGGATTCTCACGTTCCTACAGTGCAGCAACGTGTCCCCAAGTAGAGCCAGATGTTGACCACTACCAGTCAACTACCCATAGCAGTACACCCCCTTTTCTTTGCAAAAAGGGTAGCGCTTGATCGACATGTCCGTGCCATTCTACAGTCATCGACAGCTTGATCAATTTATGTTGTAAACCCAGTCTGCATGTATAAATTGTAAATAATCTTAGCAGATATGAGTCATGTATGTAAATTGCCTAGGTGGACCTAATTTTCTAAGTGATAATCTACGTTCCGGAAGGTTTTTCGTCTCACCGATCCATGATCGGCAGAGTTTTCCTTCAGCCTAACCCCAAAGCCGAAATGGATTTTGTCATTAGAATCTTAGGAGAATCCTAGTGTGTTAATCTGCTAGATTATAGTTGTGTCGCAGAACTGGGTGGTTTATGAGGGTCTATGTCAAATGGGTTCTCCCCCTTGAGATGTAAAGTTGTAAAAGTCATGATGTAAAGTGTCTTGAGGGTTAGAAAATGTTTTAATCCCCTCGTAAGTCCTAAGTCCTAGGTCCTAGGTGATTTTTCCAAAGGCTAAGTTCGAGGATCCATTTAAAAATAAATTAAAAATTAAAAAATTAACTGAAAAATAAAAATTTAAAAAAAAATAATAATAATAATAATAATTTAAAAAAATAATAATAAATAAAAATAATAAATTTAAAAAAAAAAAAAAAAAAAAAAAAAAAAAAAACCTAAAAAATAATAAAATAATAATATTTTTGAGTAAATAAATGCAGAATTTCAATTTTTAATGCATTAAAAAATTCGATGGATGAGATTAAGAGATGTCTTGATCCTCATCGACGGTCGAGATCATTTTGACGTGGATCACTCGAACTAGCCGTTGGGAATTTTTCCTTTAAATAGGGTGCTAGGGGTCATTTGAGATCAAGATTGGATCTGGGAGTCTGGTGCTAAAGAAAGCTCTCTTGTAGTCATTTTTTGTGCAATAAAGAAGACTTTGGGGTTAAAAATCTTGCTGGTGTTACTCTTCTGAAAATGTTGTAAGATTGTTCTATTTTTTCTGCATAATTTTATTTTCAGCCATTAATGATAGCTTAATGAAGATTGATCTAGGCACAAGTATCTTGTCTGATCTTTGGGGTTTGAATGATAGATTAGATTCTGAAATATAGTGGTAGGTATCTCCATTTGATCGGGGTTACACTATTGTTTTCTCCTTCTATGTTGATGGTTGATTTTAAGCTATGCAGGAAATCCTTTTTTTCAGATTACCGGGCGTTAGGGGAAGTTCTCGGCTGAACTAGCCAACTCCCAGGTTGTGTTTTTTGAAAGAGCCCAGCCAGTTCTTGGTCCTGGGCTTATCATTCAAAATATTTTTTAAGATGCATGCAGGGTTTTCTGAAGCATTTTACATTTAAATTAAATTCTGATAATATTACTGTGATTATTGATAAATCTGGCTTCCTAAGAGCTTTCAGTTTGTAGATACTGTAAAAAAACTTTTAGCTGATCTAGGGTTTTTGGTTTTGTCTATGCACATATATTATTTTAGGTTTTCCTTTCCTCTGCAAGTTACAGGTGCTTTGGAGCAGAGAAATTCAGACATAAAATTTGTGAAGAGCTTCATTGTTTTCTGGGCAGTCTGCTTGCTGTTCCTTGGTTTCTTCAAATTATTTGGAAGAAATTCGAATTTTGGACCTGCAACGATACACCACACGTCGGAGGATTCAGCCATTGAGTATTACTGGAAACTGCAAAGCCCTGACCATCCCCTCATCCCTCACGTGAAGCCTGCAATCCATCTGAAATCCCTCATCACCCATGGATATTATCACACTACTCGCATCACATCCAGTGCTAGAACCCTGCGTAAATTCCATTTCTGCAATCCTCAATTCTTTTACATGCCCACGCAGCCACCTCCATCGTGCAGCCATTCTCCCATTTCCACCATACATTCATTGCTAGTTCCGTGGATCTCATCCCTGCTACCCTTTATATGCAGCTTTCTCCTGCGCAAGACCTCTGTCTGAAACTGCACACCTTCTACGCATATTCCCCAGCCTTCTCGGCATCCAACCTGCGTCCAAGAACTTGACCCGCAGCTTCCTTCGTCGACCTGCGCAAAAAGCAAATAAAATCATGGTTAACGCAGTTTGTTGAATCGATTTTTATTGATAGCGGGCCAGTTCGTGGGTGCGCTCTGGTGTATACCCCTCAGCGTGCTCCAATCCTTCAGCGTATGCCTTTTTCCGGTCACATCTGTAAGCAATCACGCTCCCATCGCACCTGTAAGTTATCACACGCCAGCATACCTGTTTCCGATTCAGCGTAAGGTAAAATCGCATGCGTGGGTGACACATTTGGTACGTTGAAGTGTTTAAACTCTGCCGTTGAAGTTTCTCCAAACTGCGCATCAATCCGTGGCCTTGTCAGCGTTTCCATCGCATCTCCAGATCGCAGCTACGTCTTGCCCCACCTACAAACACTCAAGTTTTTCTCTGTCCGCCGTAGAAGGTATTCTGTCGACAAAAGGAACGAGTTTATTTTCTTTACGCAGGCAACCTCACTTCATTATGCTGACGGTAGTGTTGATCTAGATTTAGATTAATCTTTTTTTACTTTTCCTGCTTTAGGCTTTAACTTAAATGAAAAAATTTTAAAAAAATAAAAATCGATTTTCATTTTTATTTTAAATTTTATATGGTATTTAGGTTATTTTAATTTTAGATTTAAGTTCAGATTTTTAGGATTGAAGTGTTAGTTTTAATATTTAGTTTTTTGAATCTTTATAAAAAAAAAAAACAGTTCCTTTTAATTAGAATTTAGATTTTAATAGTTTTTAGTTTAGGAATTAAGTTTTTTGGGTTTGATAGTTTAAATTTTATTAATTTTTTAAGCTTTAGATTTAGTTTAGATAGATTTAACTTTCTTAGATTTTATTAATTAAAATCATAAAAGCACAAAAGATATATATATATATATATATATATATATATATATATTGTGGAAAATTTTTGCCAGATTCATCATATCTTTTCTGCTAAAAATTTTTCGATGTGGAATTAATGTTTATCTTTTTGTGAGATTTAGCATGCTTGAATCAGCATGAATGTGATATCTGGTTAGCATTTAAAATTACGCGGTTGTGTATCGAATGTTGTCTTTCGAAGCTTTAATCGCTGGAATATCATTTAAGCATCTTCTCTCGTTGGTAAAAGATAGTCTCTATGTTAATCGAATATCTTGCATTTGCTTGAGTTATCTAATGGTAAATGATTGTTGATGATTTCATCTTTCCGCAACATTTGATAGATAATTATTCAGCCATTAATTCTATAAGGCACTGGTCTTTTAACTTAATAAAATCAACTTAGTGCTTTTTCCTTCGTGTCTCCCAATCCAACTGTTTCGCAGTTGGTCGTCCATTTCCCTACAGGGTCTCCCCCCCTTAGCCATGGGAGACAGGCTTAAACGGAGAGATCAGGTATCAGGTGACAGCCCCCGGTCTGAGCGTTGTCGTGACAATCTGTGCGACAACACCTCCCTCATTCAATGTACTTGGGTTTTCCCAAGGGCTAGAGTTCCTGTAGATCTCTATTCAACCCAAAAGATTGATTGTTAGTTCAAAAGGACTTAGATCTACACTTAAAAGTTAAAACCCTCGAGATCTAGAGATACCTGCTAGATCAAGTGAGTAGTAAATATATATCCAAGGTCCAACACCTAAGGCAAGAAACTTGTACCAAGAGATGCTCCTACTACCAACTATTGAAATAACAATACTCAATAATATTTCAAATTTAAAGCATGAAGCACAAAAATACCAGCACATACCACAGATCAGTGAGACAGAAACACCTTGAATTGAACCCCAAAGTCTTTATTAATGCAAAATTCCAGCAAAGCTTAGCTCAATACAAAAATTTCGATCGTCAGATCATGATTACAAGAGGAGCTTGAGAGCTTCCTTATATAGAAAAATGAGAGGAATAACCCCTCCAAGTGGAAATAACGGCTAGCTTGACTTGATCCCAGAGAATAATGGCTGGTTGCTTCTTGATCCATGCCAAAAGCAAATCTTGTCCCTTGGTCTTGAAAAAAATCGAATTTGTTGATGAAGGCAATCTATGGGTGCAGACTTCAGGGAAGCACTTTCTTTCAGAGATTTCTGCAAGCTCAAGTAGAATGAGAAGAGCAAAGGCTATGGAGGACAGGGCATGCAGAGCTATGAGCTGCAGAGGACCATAGGGAGGATGTACTTCCCTACATTCGATGGCACTGCCAAGTGCACTGCTCGGGCCTGGGTTGAGAAGATGGACACATATTTCCAGCTCAACTGGATGACAGAGATGGAGGCCATGAAGATGGCCACGCTGCACATGGAGGGGAAAGCCCATGACTGGTGGTTTCATGGTTTGACCACCCTGGGGCATGCCAATGTGGCTTCTTATGAGGATTTCACCAGGAGGGTGGTGGAACGACTTGACCAAAGGGATTCGGAGGCCCATTTCAGGGAGCTAACCCAACTTCACCAGACAGGTAACCCAGATCATGACATTTCGAAGTTTCTATGAGTTTCAATGATGGTCCCAGACCTATCAGATGCTCGAAGGGTGTATACATTGATTGAGGGCTTACTCGAGCCCCTACGTGGACTGGTGAAGTCACGCAAACCCTCCATGCTGCAGGAGGCAGTTATGTGCACTAGAGATTTGCAGGGGGCCATCCCCAAGACCAAAACACCTTTTCCTGCACATACCCCTTTTCCCCAGAAGGGGCATGACACTAGACCCCCAGCTCAGAGAACCACACAAGGACGGGGGCAGCTGGATGATGAGACACGGAAGGACCTCAGGAGGATGTTGTGCTTCACTTGTCGGGAGGCCTGGGCACCAGGCCATCGATGCACTGCTAGAAAAGCACATTATATTAAGGTCTTTTCAAACAGTGACCAGGAGGATGAGATGGAGCGGGAGTGTGGTGTGGGAGACAGTGAGAGTATGGCAGATAGAGGACCACCACCACCACCTCCACAGGGAGGGGCATCCTTTGCCCCATTCGGGGGAGTCCTTGCTTCCTTATGCAGGGTGCCCAAATTCTTGACATTGAGGATCAGAGGCACTATACAGGGACAGCAAGTGTCGGTATTAGTTGACGGTGGGGCTACCTACAACTTCATAGATTCCCAGTTGGTTTAGAGGAGGGGCCTCACCACCACTGAATTTGAGGGTTTTTCAGTCCTGGTACCAGGTGACCATACCATGCAGTGCACGCGGTATGTACCCGCTTTCACAGTAGCTATGGGGAACTACTCCATGACGGACCATTTCTTTGTGGTGGATGTGCCATACACCAACGTGGTGATGGGTGTCCAGTGGTTGTACTCTC
The DNA here is from genome assembly GCA_031772625.1 of Pinus tabuliformis. Taxonomy (NCBI): domain Eukaryota; kingdom Viridiplantae; phylum Streptophyta; class Pinopsida; order Pinales; family Pinaceae; genus Pinus; species Pinus tabuliformis. The sequence goes on along the minus strand of CM062819.1, from coordinate 85,690,751 downwards.
TTAGGTGAGTCACTACTAACTGGAAGAATCTGGAGATGGAGTTCATCGGGCCGGATGGCAAATCGGTGGTCCTTAGAGGCATGCATTCATATCCACCCCAGACAGTCTCAACGCATAGGATGGAGGTAGTTCTGCGACATGGGGACTTAGCATGTGCAATGGAGATGAGGGTTTCAGAGGTTGGAGGACAGGTCCAACCACCAACTCCAAACATATAGGCCTTGTTAGATAGGTACGTAGTGGTGTTTGGGGATATTCCACTAAGGCAACCGCCAGACAGGGGATTCGAGCACACCATTGAGCTGGAGCCAGGTGTGCAGGCGGTGATCACTACCCCTTATAGGCATCCTAAGGCCTATAAGGATGAGATTGAGAGGGCCATCAAAGAGTTGTTGGCATTGGGCCATATCAGGCCAAGTTCCAGTCCTTTTGCTTCTTTAGTAGTGTTGGTGAAGAAGAAGGATGGAACGTTGTGCATGTGCATTGACTACCAGGCCCTCAGCAGGAAGGCACTGAAGAACCGATACCCCATCCCCCGCATTGATGAGTTGATGGATGAGCTTAGAGGAGCCAAGTACTTCTCTAAGATAGATCTATGTTCGGGGTACCACCAGATCAGGGTGAAGGATCAAGATACCCCCAAGATAGCTTTTCAGTGCCATTATGGGTACTTCGAGTTCTTGGTCATGCCATTTGGGTTGACTAATGCCCTGGCTACCTTTCAATCATGTATGAACCATGTGATTTGAAGGCAGTTGAGGAGATTTGTGCTGATTTATTTCGACGATATCTTGATTTACAGCAAGACGTGGGAGGAGCATCTCCAGCACTTGGAGGAGGTGCTACATATTTTGGAGGAGCAACAGTTTTATGCCAAACTGTCCAAGTGTGAGTTTGGCCTGACAGAGATGCTCTACTTAGGGCATATCATTGGTGCAGATGGGGTGAAGGTCCATGAGGAGAAGATACGAGCTATCCGTGATTGGCCAGTACCCAGAGATGTGACTGTGTTAAGGAGCTTCTTGGGCATCTGCACTTATTACCGGAAGTTCGTCAAGGGGTTTTCATAGTTGTTAGCACCACTAACAGATTTGACCAAGAGAAGGGCTTTTGCATGGACTAATGGGGCACTGGTAGCTTTCAATCGCCTCAAGGAGGTGATGAGCAGTTGTCAAGTTTTAGCACTTCTAGACTTTTCCTAGCCCTTCACCATGGAGTGTGATGCATCTGGGGAGGGAGTTGGAGCAGTAATATCACAGGATGGGCACCCCATTGCTTTCAAGAGTCGAAAGCTCTTACCCCATGAGCGGTCATATTCTATATATGACAAAGAGATGCTGGCCATCATGCATGCATTGGCCAAGTTCCGACAGTATTTGGTGGGTAACAGGTTTCGGGTGAAGACTAATCACAACAGTTCGTCACTTCATGGGGCAGCAAGGCCTCAACGACAGGCAACAGAGATGGGTCAGCAAGGTGCAGGCCTATGACTTCGACATAGAGTATGTGCGGGAAAGCACAATGTGGTCGTTCATGCTCTATCACAGAGACCCGGTTATTGGTGGACTATTCCAAGGACAAGAGGGCATGGGAGATTTTGGAGGGTACCCACGCAGATGATATCTATCAGGTGATGGATGATGTCATCTACTACAAGGGGCGCATATTTTTGGTGCCCAACTCACAATTGATGGAGAGAGTGCTCCAAGCAGCACATGACTTGCCATTGTCAGGGCATCAGGGGTTCAGGAAAACATACATGGCATTCAGGGAGTACTTCACATGGAAGGGACTCAAGGGGGACGTGCTGAAGCACGTACAGGAGCATGAGGCATGTCAGAGGAACAAGGGGGAGTTGATTCACCCCACAGGATTGTTGCAACCGCTTCCTGTTGATTTGGGGTAGCATCGGATGTGCTCTAGCCACGAAAATTGGTGGAGAGACTATATCACATGAGATCTCCAAGACCCAGAAATGGTTTGGGCAAAATCTAACCAGTTTGAGAGATATTAAAATAATTAATATTCTAATGGAGTTCTTAAGTCTAAACTTAGGAAAATAAAATATTAATGTGAATTAATATAAAACTAGGTTAGAATGGTCCAAAAGTCATGGATCAAGAAAAATCTAATCTTAGCCATTGATTAGAGATTTAATCTCGGTCGTTGATGGACCAACGAGAAAAGTATAAGAGGAGGCTTGAGGGTCAGTTGGAGAACACACTTAGAGAGATCAAGAACTCTATTTTCTGGGGCAGGGTTTGCTGAGAAAATTGAGTGAAGTGATCTGAGTTGCTCCTGTGGGGCAGTGAATACATAGCAGAGAGGCAGAGTTAGTACCAGAAGCATCAGCGTAGAAGTCGGGAGAGGGTTGACGCAGAGCCAGCTAGAGGCCATGCAGAAGTAGTCAGAGGCCACGCAGAGGCAGCCAGGAGTTGCGCAGAGCCTAAGGAGGGCCATCATGTGAGACGCAGAGGCTCCATAGGCTAACGCAGAGCTCCAAGAGGCTGACACTAGGACAAAGAGGCTGACGCAGACCCTAGAGGCAGCGCTGGGAGATTCCGTTGGACAGATTGGAGATGGAGAGTTGGATAGGGTGACACAGTCCCTATCAGGGTGACACAGAGCAGTAGAAGTTGCATTGTTATTGTGGGAACGTTCATCCGGTGATTTAGCCAGAATATTTGTCTCCGATTGAGAGGTACTACTGTCGAGGGCATTCTCTGTTGGGTGAGCCATTTCTGGCACCCTGGTTGTATTTTGAAACTGCATAATAATAAAACCCTCTGAATAGCTGCATTGGTTTTCCCGCATTTGGTTTTTTCAGGGACATTAGTCCAAAAACAATGGTGTCACTTGTGTGCTTGTTTCTTTAAGTTTATGATCTATATGTGTTGATTATGTACTTGTATTTATTTTCAGTATTTACATGGTAAATAACTTGTTAAGTAACTGAACAAGTAGGAAGAAATAAATCAGATAGTTCAAGAAGAATTTCTAACGGATAGACTTAGAAATTCCAACATTTCTCATCCCCGAGGGGAAATGGGAAATTATCTCCATGGATTTCATCACAGGCCTCCCCACAGTACAAGGCAAGGGATGAATTTATGTAGTGGTCAACTGGTTGACCAAGTATGCCCACTTTTTCGCCCCCTACCAGATATTCGGCTTCACAGGTTGCAGAGTTGTTCTTTAGGGAAGTCTTCCGGTTACACGGGCTTCCTAAGAACATTGTGAGCGATAGGAATAGCAGGTTCATGGGAGGCTTTTGGCAAGAGATTTTCAGGTTGGTTGGTACCGAGCTCACCCCTAGCACAAGCTACCACCCCCAAACAGATGGCCAGACAGAGCAAGTTAATCAGTGGCTAGAGGGGTACCTGAGGAACTACATCACTGGGCAGTAGAGGGCTTCGATTAGGTGGCTGCATTTGGGTGAGTATTGCTACAACACCACCCACCACATGTCCATTGGTATGATTCCTTTCCGTCCATTGATTAATTATGATGCATTATCTTTTGCTGATGTTGTTTTTGGAGATAGTCGGGCCCCAAAGGCCAAAGATTGGATCCAAGAGAGCCAAGACATCCTCAAGGCTCTCAAGGATAACTTAGTGACAGCGCAGAACCAGCAGAAGGTGTATGCAAATCGGCACCGGACCGAGAGACATTTTGAGGGGGATTTGGTGTACCTCTAGTTACAGTCGTACAGGTAGTCCAGGTTGAAGCAGAAGGGGGCCAAGAAGCTACAACCCTGTTTTTATGGGCCATATAGGGTAATTAGGCGAGTTCTGGAGGTGGCCTACGAGCTGGAGTTGCATCCGGGAGCAAGAGTCACAATATATTCCATGTCTCATGCCTTAAAAAATTGTTGGGGCAACAGGTGATAGCAACAGTAGAGTTACCCCCATTAGATGATGAGGGCCACTTAGTTTTGGATCCTGAGGCCATCTTGGAGAGGAGGGAGAGGAATCTGAGGAGCAGGACCATCAAGGAGTTCTTGGTACACTAGAAGAACTTGCCGGATGAGGATGCCACCTGGGAGGGTGAGCACATTTTGGAGCACCCAGCTCTGAAGTTGCTTGAGGGCAAGCAACATTTGGGAGGGGAGGATTGTCATGTCCCTTCCCAAAAACATTTGTAACAGGCTTATCTCTACACAATTTTGCACAATTTTGCCAAGGGAAAGGACCCTAGCAGTTTCGACTTAGGGACTTAGGAGAAATTTCGGCCAGATTAGTTTGCTAGTGGAAGGTGGGGGCCACCCACGTGGGAATTCGAACTAGGCAATTCAAATGGCTTGGAGGGAATTCGTATAGCTGTTGGAGGGGCCCACATGAGGCAAAGGAAGGCCCACGAAGTCATAAGGAGAAGGAGCCTCTCACTTGGTCATTCATTCACTCTTGTATATCGAATTTTACTTGACTGTTTGCTCGAGCTGCTTAGCCGAGTCAACTGGCTGTTCAGCCACGAATCTCAAGCAGGAGATTCAACCTTACCTTCGGGGGACTCGAGTGCCACCCTAGGAATGCAATTCCACAGCATTTCGAGGAGTTCCAGGGAGTATCTACAACATAGTCATTCAGCTATCTTCAAGGAGTGCGTATTTCTGGGCCAGCCATTAGCCAGAGAAGCTAGGGAAACTGAAGGACATCATTGGGCTAACATTCAAGAGGAGTTTTGGGGCAAGAGAAAGCAGCAAACAGGCAGTTCATATTCCAGGCTTGGAGGACAGCACAGAGAGCCAGTTCAGTGCATTCATGGGTCTTGAGGGGAAGAGCTACAGCTCCGAATCACAACTAGGGAGGAAGGAGATTCATAGGAGAGATCATCTCGGTGGTTTGGGGCATTTTCCAAGAGGTTGTGCAGCTACATTCCAACAGGTCGTGTTTTGCAGTTGCAGCTGAGGTTAGGCTCCTTAGCAGTCGAATTTCAGAAGTCTAAACCAGACCAAACACTTCCTAGGTTTTTCTGGGTTTAGGCTAAGGAGCAGGGAGCTGAAATCTCATAATTTTCTGAGCACAGGAAGCAGTGATTCCAACCCTTTGATTCTAGCAAACAGTGCATTTCTTGGGCAGTGCTGTTCAGTTTTGGTACAACAGTTGGGGCAGCCTTCAATTCAACATTTTCTCACCTAGGTTTTGTCACGCTTGTCCATTGAGACAAGCCCAGGTGCACCATTTTATTTTTCATTGTATTTGCCCTTGAAGAATTAATAAAATGGCTCAGCCGTTCTCTATTTCCAGCATTTTCATGGGTGCTTGATGTAAATTTCGTTTTTCTGATTGCTGGATTGTTTACATGCTTGTTTATGACTTAATTTCTTGTTTGGGAACATTACAAATTTTCCCTTCATTTTATTTTTTGGATAATTTTTGGCTTAATTTTAATTTTATTTTTTGCCAAAAATTAAAATTAAAATACTCAAGAGGGGACCCTCTAAGTGTATCTAAAAAAATACTCTGGTAATGGTGTTCTAATTATGAGGAACCATTCACCAAAAATATTCCTAGATAACACTTTTACATCAAAATATTACAATATCAATCCTTAGAAGGGGAAATAACATAGATATAGACCCTTGAAAGTTGAGACTCAACTAAATTTTGCAACAAATGACATGATCTAGTATGAAAAATATGTAGACTCGATAAACACTAGGATCACCTAAGACCTCATAAATGAGTTCCACCCTAGCTTTGAGGTATATCTGGCAGAAAAACTCTATCGATTATCCATGTTTACAAACACCCATAATTTGGGGAGGTTAAAAAACTCCCTAGGATGAAACCCTTTGAGAAGAATAATAGGCTTACCTTGTTTTTGTTACATGGCTTAATAATCATAATAGAATCATGTACATGGTCAACATCTGGCTCTACTTGGGGACACGTTTCTTCCATGAAGGAATGTGAGAATCCAGAATCTTGTATCCAAGAAAACAAAGAAACATCAAGTAGATATATGCTCTAAATCAAAATCATCATGCATATAACACCAAATATCATCCGCTGGAATAGAAATCCTATTCTAACAATGAAACTTCAAAACATAAAACATAAAACAGAAATGCTAAAATGAGAACTATCTAGCGACAAAAATATAATTTTATTTTAATAAAACATAAATGAAACCTATCTAAGTGATTACGGTTAGAGATACAATACAAAGGATGCCCTATGGCATCAGATGTCATCCTTGTGGCTCAATCCGGAGAAGTTTCTTGCCAACAAGTGCTAAAGTTTCTAAGTTTACCAATTAGAAACCCTCCACGCACTTTATCTAATTTATTCCTACCTACTTGTTCTGTTACTTAACAAGTTATTTACAATGTAAATACTGAAAATAAACACTAGTGCATGCTCAACATATTAAAGTTCAACAACTGAAGGAAACAAAAGCAATCACACCAAATGACACCGTTATTTTTGGACCAATGTCCCTGGAAAAACCCAATGTGGGAAAACCGGTGCAACTGTCTGAGGGTTTTCTTATTAAGCAATATCAGAGTACAATCTAGGTGCCAAATCTGGCTTACCCAACAGAGAATTTCCTTGGCAGTAATACCTCTCATTTTGAGACAAATGTCCTGGCTAAAACCCCGGATAAACCTTTCGGAGGCTCCTCGGCTCCAATCTGCCCCAGAAACCCCAGCGTCTGCCTTTCTGGATTGCATCAGCCCCTCTCTGTCCAGCGCAAGCCCTACATCACCCTGAATGGGTCTGCATCAGCCTTAGGAGGCCCTGCGTCAGCCTTCTGGCCCTCTGCGTCAGCGACGCTAGCCTCTCTGAGGCTCTGCGCAGCTCCCGGCAACCTTTGCGTGGCCCTGCATGAGCCCTGGCTGCTACAACATCACTCTCTCTGGCTACTGTGTTGCTCTTCCAGCACTATCTTTTCCTCTCTGTCTCTCTATACTCAATGCCCCTCAGTTGCAACTCCAATCACTGATTCTATCTCTCTTAGCAAACCCCGCTCTAAAGAATAGAATCACTGATCATCTTGTGTGCTCTCCAAGTGACCCTCAAGCCCCCTCTTATACTTTCCTCGTTGACATATCAATGACCAAGATTAAGTCCCTAATCAACGACTAAGATTAGATCTAGCTTAATCCATGTCCTTTAGACCATTCTAACACAATTTCATATTAATTCACATTAATATTTTAATTTCCCTAAGTTTAGACTTAAGGACTCCATTAAAAACATTAATTATTTTAACATCTCCTGAACTATTTAGAATCTGCCCAAACCCTTTCTGGGTATTGGAAATCTCATGTGCCCCAACCTCTCCACCAAATTTCGTGGCTAGAGCACATCCGATGCTACCACAAATCAACACTCCCTCTTAGCGAGGACTGTGCTCTAACAATACTCCTCACTGAGTATTACTCTGATCATCTGGCATCGGTCCCTGTGTTGATGCTAGGTCTGCTACCCACCATTCTCTGCACTGTTGTATCCTGTACTATTGCCCATGGTTCTGCCACTGCCATTGTTGCATCTGTACGATAGCTCCCTCTGCATCTGTGCTGTCGCTGGTCCTTTCTCCCAGCACTGCATCCGCACTACACCTCCTCTCATCATGCTGCATCGTGCTGCCCACTACTGCACTGCAACTCAATTACTGAGAAGTTAGTCACTAATATCCCAACTCTGACATCTCTATTGGGCTAGAGACCCTCCTGATGTTGAAGCTCCCTCTGTCGCTGACAAGTGCTCCCACTCTGACCTCTGCGCTGCTGCAACAGCTCCTTGCATCTCGCATCATTACACAGCTCTCTGTGCCATCCTGCACTGGTGCAACACTCCCGTGCCTCTCACACTGCTGCACCCTGCTAGCCTCGCGCTATCTCGGGACTCTTGCACTGTAGCTCTCTCTGCCGCTTCATCCGCATCCGTCTCTACCCACATCAGCTAGTCCTGCTACTCCTCTTCGGGGCTCCCGTAGCAAGGTCTAATCCAAGAGGCTGGGTACCTCGAGGATCTTGCCCCTCATCGCCTGTAGTTCGCCTGACTACAGCTCGATGTCTCCCCACTTCTGCTCAAGTGGTGCGTGTGCACTCATGGCACAGTCATCGTCTGTCAACACTTCCTTCTCTGCCCTTGCTGGCGCTGCCTTAGTCTCAGAAGACTCTCCCTTACTCTTCTTCCTTGGACACTGGGTCGCATAATGACCCAACTCCCCACAGTGGAAGCACTTGACCTTGGAGAGATCCTTCTTCTTCCGCTTTTCCTGCTTTCCCTCAGATGCTAGGGCAACATCTTCCTCCTCCTACTTGACTTTGATCCCCTTATTGCTGCTTCCCACCTTTGACTATCGTCTGATCTCTTCTTGGCAAAGAGCCGCCCACATCTCATCCCAAGGTGGAAGTGTCCCTCTGCCTAGTATACTCCGAACAAATACCTCCCAGTCTTCTGAGACAACATTTAGGGTTGTCCTCATCATCAATTCCTGATCCGGCGTGGCTTCTATAGCAGTCAACTGATCTCGGATCTCATTCAGTCCTCCGAGGAAGGTGTCAACCAGTTCTCCCTTCTTCATCTGATACGACCTCAGCTGATTTTCTAGTAACATTCTTCTCTGCACAAAAGTATGCTGGTACAATTTCTTGAGGGCCTCCCACATCTCATATGTTGTTTCCTTCTTGGCAATGTGTGGTACTACATGGTCCTTCACCCCATCAAGGATGATGCTCTTGGCCCTCGCCATTGCCTCCTCGTAATTGTCGCTATCATTTGGGTCGACTGGGATAGCTATAATCTTCAAGGCGAAGTTCTTGACACGATTTATGTCAAGTAAGGATAAGATTTTGGCCTTCCAGACTGCGAAGTTTGACGCTCCGTCCAGTCTGTCCTGGTCTCTTACTCCGTGTAATGCCATGATGCTTTTCTACTTCACTCCTGGAAATTCTCGATCTGGCTCCCTCTGAGTCTTGATTTCCCTCCTGGAAATACTTCTGTCGATGTCAAGATGCCCTGTACTTTGATCGTCTGTGCAACTGCACCACTGATCCGGGTTTCTCGGCTAGAAACCCTCAGTAGCAACTCCTTCCTCTTGGCTTTGCCCTATTAGGTATTGTTCTGACTATAGTACCTCACCAGCTCCACTCTGTAATGTTCCCACAGCCTTCTAAACCCCAACAACCTAAAGGTGAGAGCTCTTAAGCTCTGCGCAATCCCCGGCACCAGTAACTCGGCGTCCTTGGCCAACTGTGTCAACCCTCCTAGCTTCTGCGAGGCTCTGCGTGAGGTTCCCTTTGCCTTCCTTATCCTCTGCGCTGCCTCTTCCTGGCTCACCCTTGATGACGGAGGCACTACATCACCCTTCCCTTGTTGTCGCTCTGCTAGAAACAGCTTCTGTCACCTCGGGACAGTTGTTTTCTACTGCTATTGCTCTGCTCGACTGATGTCCTCAGTCCTCCTGTAATCTGCAATCACGCTCTGATACCATGTTGAAGTTTCTGAGTTTACCAATTAGAAACCCTCCATGCACTTTATCTTATTTATTCCTACCTACTTGTTCTGTTACTTAACAAGTTATTTACAATGTAAATACTGAAAATAAACACTAGTGCATGCTCAACATATTACAGATCAACAACTTAAGGAAACAAAAACAATCACACCAAATGACACCGTTATTTTTGGACCAATGTCCCTGGAAAAACCCAATGTGGGAAAACCGGTGCAACTATCTGAGGGTTTTCTTATTAAGCAATATCAGAGTACAATCTGGGTGCCAAATCCAGCTTACCCAACAGAGAATTTCCTTGGCAGTAATACCTGTCAGTTTGAAACAAATGTCCCGACTGAAACCGCGGATAAACCTTTCGAAGGCTCCTCAGCTCCAATCTACCCCAGAAACCCCAGTGTTTGCCTTTCTGGACTACGTCAGCGCCTCTCTGCCCAGCGCTGGCCCTACATCACCTTGAATGGGTTTGCGTCGGCTTTAGGAGGCCCTGCGTCAACCTTCTAGCCCTCTGCGTCAACAACGTTGGCTTCTCTGAGGCTCTGCGCAGCTCCTGGCTGCCTCTGCGTGGCCCTGCGTGAGCCCTGGCTGCTACTGCGTCACTCTCTCTGGAATCTGGCTACTGCGCTACTCTTCCGGCACTATCTTTGCCTCTCTATCTCTTTGTACTCAATGCCCCTCAACTGCAACTCCGATCACTGATTCTATCTCTCTTAGCAAACCCCGCTCTAGAGAATAGAATGATTGATCATCTAGTGTGTTCTTCAACTGACCCTCAAGCCCCCTCTTATACTTTTCTCATTGACATATCAACAGCCGAAATTAAGTCCCTAATCAACGGCTAAGATTAGATCTGGCTTGATCCATGTCTTTTGGACCATTCTAACATAGTTTCATATTAATTCACATTAATATTTTAATTTCCCTAAGTTTAGACTTAGGGACTCCATTAAAAATATTAATTATTTTAATATCCCCTGAACTGTTTAGAATCTGCCCAAACCCTTTCTGGGTATTGGAAATCTCATGCGCCCCAACCTCGCCACCAAATTTCGTGGCTAGAGCACATCCGATGCTACCACAAATCAACAAGTGGATCCATTGGCTGCTTCTCTGATGTTCCTTGCTGAATCTTGCTTCTCTTAGGCTGATGAAGGCTTTCAGTGTTATATTGCAAAGTCTCATCAAATCTCTTCCCTTTTCTCCCCCTGTTCATGACGTGTGATGATTTGGAACCTTGAGTTTTCTTTGCTATAGGCTCAAAAAATTTACTCGCAACTGCATTATATTCTGTAGGATGATCTTGGATCTCCACATCATCAGGCCTCCTTGGATTTTCAACATAATTCCTTCTTTCAACTTCTCTGTATAATTTGACCATACCACCTTCAGCTGCAAGGATAGTTGCATAGGATAAGTTAAACTGAATGCACCCTCCAAGATCAGCTACAAATTTTCGAGACGAGCATCCCCCATACGTCAAGTACATCTATAATAACGATATCCATGGTAATTATCCTCTATGGGAAATTTTTTAAACAGACTTGCAAATTCTTGATCACGCCAAGAACCTCAACCTTCTTCGAATCCATAGAGAATATGTTATGTAAGGCATTGATATTCTCAAATTCAACTGGTCCATGACCTTCTTAGCCATGACTCATGACATTAGTTGAACCCTCTAAATCTAACATACAATTATGCAGTAGTCGATCATTTACCATCAAAGTCAAGAAGAAAGGATGATTATCTTCATTTGTCATGTAACAATTTAGATCCTTTAACTTTATTTCTTCATCCTTATGATGGTCATCAATCTTATCATGTTGAGATATACCTATGGCATTTAGGAATGCTTCTCTTTAAGATGGAATCTTTAATAGCTCAAGGACGAGGACCGAGATTTTTGCATTATTTATCCATGTGACCCAATCACTCTTTTGTCCTGACTGATAAGTTTTGGAGGCAACCTGTTGCTTATTTTGATCTTTACTTTTCTTTTGATAAGTATATCCCTTACTTTGAGCAATCTCCAAGATTTGTTCATGAGACGACTTCTCTCCATATATCTACGTAATTGGATCCTTTTCATCACTGAAATTATTGATGGTAAAGGATGAAGGGATCATTTCTATGCAACAATCTTCTTCTTCTGAAAACAAGTGAACCTCTTGACTAATTATATTTATTTGCTCACTTGTTCCTTCATCTAGGATCCTTCTGGAAAAGGCACAAGAACTCTCTTCGTGAAAACTCTCACATGGTCTACAGAATGGCACAGGCTAATAAACAATGTTGGTAGATTCCAACGGATTAGGAGGCCTTTGCTCATTTAGAGGATTCTTATTTGGCCACACACTATTATTACCTTTGTTATTATTATTTCTAGGCTAAGTATTCTAAGCTTGGGATCTTTCCATCTGAATTACCCTAGCTTGCATGACATTCATTTCTCTAGCATGTTCAATCTTCATGTCTCTAATCAATTGAGTTAAGTCTCTAATAGGATCATACTCTACTTCCTTAATTTCTTTTGCCTTAGCCTTAGTTGGACCTCTTTCAAAACCAGGAATTTTAGACTTCCTGGATGCTTTCTTATCTTTTCCCAACTCTTCAACTATAGTTTGAGCAGTTTTTAGATCATTTGGCTTGAAACGCCTTAATTCATTGGAAGTATCTACCATAAATGCATCCAGATAATACTCTAATAGAGATTTATCAGTTGGTTTATAGTCTTGATGCATTTCCTTGACAATACCATTGAACTTCTTATTAAATTCGTCCACTGCCTCGTTCTCCATTTTCTTGATATCATTGATAGCTCTGAGTAAATATCTTCCTTCTCCCTTCTCCCCATATTTATCTTTTAAGGCAGCGAAGATGGCTTGTAGAACCAAAAGAGTTATTAGGCTTGTCTAAGAACCAATCCAATGCATCATCTTCCAAGGAGATGACAAAGAGCTTCATCTTGACATCTTCATGATTATAGGTTGCCCTGTTGGCATGTTTCATCAAGAAAGTAGTAAAGGCTTTGAGCTTCAGCGCTGATTGCATTGTTTCCTTGAAAATAAGGAATCTTGTCCATACCATTCTCTAGAAGATCATGAGGCTGACCCTGTATATTAGGGCAGTTACAAGGAGCGAAAAAATCCATGGTGTCTTGTCTAACGTGTTGATTTTTGGGTAGCATCGGATGTGCTCTAGCTCCGAAATTTTGTGGAGGGGATAGAACACATGAGATCTCCAAGACCCATAAATCATTTGGTGAAATTCCACCTGGATTGTATTTTATTAAAATAATTAATATTTTAATGGGGTTCCTAAGTCTAAACTTAGGAAAAATAAAATATTAATGGCTATTAATGAAAATATGGGTGAGAAACTTCTAAGAGACGAGGATCAAGTCTAATTTAATCTTAGTCGTAGATTAGATATTATATCACAATCGTTGATATCTCAACAGGAAAAGTATAGACTTGAGAGTCATTTGGAGACACACTGGGCAAATACTCAATAAACCGAGGGAAATCGATTCTCAAGGAGTAAGAGTTCGACTTCAAAGGGAGAGTTGCAGGGTGAAGGAAGTGGAGGGTATCAGCATCAGTGAGAGACTGAGGAGGAGGGGGTGCAATGCATCAGAGGGACAGCGCAGAGAGGCAGCGCAGCAAGGGACGCAAACCTCACGCAGTCCTCACGAAAAGGTGACACAGTGAAGGTTGGAGGGTCTATTGGGTGTCAGAATTTCTCCAAAGGGTGGAGGAAATTTATCTCAGGTGTTTTCTTAGAGGTTACTCTATGTTCTGCAAATCATTCCTTGTAAAGAGATTGCTGCTGAAGAATAATAAATAAACCCTCATCTGATGCACCAATTTTCCCGGATTGGGTTTTTCGGGGACTATTGTCCAAAAATAACTGTGTTGACATTCTTGTGCTTGTATTTCACTATTCTTTTCTTTATGCTATTATGTGACAATTGCAATAGAATTTACTTTGATGTTTACTGAAGCGTTTTGTGAATAACTTATTGTGGAAAATAAGTAGGAGAAATAAATCAGTTACTGCAATAGAATTTCGTGTTAGAAATTTTCACATGGTATTGGAGTAGAGATCGAGCAACAGGATTAGAGAATCTGCAATGAGTCGTGAGCATGATGCTGGAGCAACAAATCAAAAGGACTCATGCAGTTCTCCCGGGAAAGAGGAAAGCACGAAGAATATAATGGATCACGACCATTCTGTGTTAGCTTCCGACTGGAAGAAGAAGTTGCTTGCTTGGCAAGTTCTGCTTCCTCTGAGGTTTCGAATATTGATAGCGGAGTTTTTGCGCATGTGACGAGAATACGAGAATGTTTCTCGAGCTATCAAGAAGAACGGATGAACTTCCGAATCACCATGGGAAATAAGTCAAAATATACCCCTGTAGGAAGAGGTATTGTAGTTTTTCAAATAGAAGAAGTCGCTTGCTTGGAAAGTCTTGCTTCCTCTGAGGTTTGGTATATTGATAATGGAGCTTCTGCGCACATGACGGGAATACGAGAATGTTTCTCGAGCTATCAAGAAGAATAGATGAACTTCCAAATCACCATGGGAAATAAGTCAAATTGTACCCCCTTAGGAAGAGGTACTGTAGTTTTTCAAACAGAAGCAAGGGATCGGCTTCGAGCTACCAACGTGCTACATGTGCCTGGATTGGGGATGAACTTACTCTTTGTATCTCAGTTACAGAACAAGGGCAATGATGCTTACTTCACTGTGAAGAAAGTATATGTCAAACATCCGAGTTCGAAGAAGAAGGCCCAAATTGGAGTCAGAAGTAACAAACTGTATAAGTTATAGCTATAATCTCCAATGGCACAGATAGGCAGCAGTGGTGAAAAAGATTTGAATGAACTATGGCATAGAAGAATGGGGCACTTACACCATGGGGCTCTAAGAATTCTCAGAAGAATCGTCACAGGATTTCCAGAATTAAGTACCAAACAAGATGATGTATGCAGAGGTTGCGTACTAGGCAAGTACGCCAAAGCGGCTTATTCCAAAAGTAACAATAAGGCAAAGAGTGTTCTGGGATTGATACACTCAGATATTTGTGGACCCATGTCCACAAAAGCTCTTAGTGGTGTCAAATACTTCATCACCTTCATTAATGACCATTCCAAGAAGACTTGGATCTACTTTCTAAAAACCAAGGATGAGGATTTTGATTGATTCAAAGGGTTTAAAGATCTGGTTGAGAATCTGACAGGGAAGAGGATAAAAGTGTTGCACTCAAACAATGGTGGAGAATACATTGATAAGGACTTCACTGATTTCTGCGCAAGGGAAGGCATCAGAAGAGAATGGACAGCTCCATATAATCCGGAGCAGAATGGAGTAGTAGAGAGGAAGAACAAAACTATTGTTGAAGCAGTGAGGGCAATGTTGTATGATCAGGATATGCCCAAATTTCTATGGGCAGAAGCATGCAACACAACAGTATATGTTCAGAACAGGACTCCTCACAGGGCATTAGGTAAGATTACTCCGGAGAGTGTCTTCACCAACAAGAAGCCTAAAGTGAGTCATTTCAGAATATTTGGGAGTTTGCATATTGCCATATACCCGAAGAAAAGAGGAAGAAGTTGGATCAAACTGCAGAAAAATGATATCTTGTGGGATATAGCAAGAATGCTAAGGCATGTAGAATCTACCTTCGGAAAATAGAAAGATCATAGTACGATGGGATGTAAAGTTCATGGAGGACAGAGCTTTTAGGAAATCCCGAGAAATGCCTTCCGAAGAGCAGTGAAAGGATGATCCATTGGTCCAGCCACTTCGACCAGTAGAAACCAGCACCAGTATTTCTCCAAAGTACAACAATCCAGAGGCATCACAGCAAGTGGAATCTCAGGAGGAAGAGAAAATAGATCTACCCACTACCAGTTGAAGAACATGTCGGGAACTTCGACAGATACTACGGGATGCAGAGAATTTCGTTGGTGCACCCAGGAATGAGAAAAGGGACCATAGACCAAACATATACCAAGCCTTGGTCGCTCAGGTTGGAAGAACCCTCTAGTTTTCAGGAGGCCGTTCAACATCAAGTATGGGTAGATGCTATGGTGGAGGAATACAGTTCCATAATGGCCAATGATGTCTAGGAAGTGGTACCCAAGCCTCAGGACAATTCAGTTGTAGGTTCGAGATGGCTCTACAAAGTCAAATACGCTGCAGATGGCAGTGTGGAAAAATACAAAGGCAGGTTTGTGGCTAAGGGGTATGCTTAGAAGGAAGGGATAGACTTCAAAGAAACCTTCGCCCCAATAGCCAGGTATACTTCTATTAGATCTGTGATATCCCTTGCAGCATAAATGGGGTGGGAGATTCACCAGATGGGCATCAAGTCTGTGTTCTTGAATGGGGTGATAGAAGAAGAAGTATACATTGAACAACCAGAGGGTTTTGAGACACATGAGAAGAAAACTCATGTATGTAGGTTGAAGAAAGCCTTGTATGGGATTAAACAAGTGCCTAGAGCATGGTACAGTCGAATTGATGGTTACTTGCAAAAGATGGGATTCATCAAGAGTGACGTAGATCCCAACCTTTACTATTTGATTGTAGAGAATGAGCCTCTAATTCTAGTGTTATATGTGGATGAACTTTTCCTGACAGGTTCATCCAGGCTCATCAAAGATTGCAAGGAAAACCTAGCTACGGAATTTGACATGAAGGATTTGGGACGGATGCATTATTTTCTGGGGTTGGAAGTTTGGTAGCAGATGGGTGGAAGTTTCCTTGGACAAGGGAGATACGCTACAAATTTTTTAAAAAGGTTCAGAATGCAGTACTATAGATCCATGGCTACTCCAATGATTACCAACTAGAAGAAGATTGATGCGTCTGAAGATAAAGAAGTAGATCCCACCTTGTACAAGCAGCTCATAGGGTCACTGATGTATCTGGTCAATACCAGGCCAGATATTGTTATGTTGTCAACACCCTCAATCAGTTCATGGTGGAACCAAAAAGGGTGCGCTGGGCAGCAGCCAAGCATGTTCTCAGATATATACAAAGAACAACTGAGCATGGATTAATGTACACCCAAGGCAATGATATCAAGCTGAGTGGGTTTACTGATGCAGATTGGGTTGGAAGTTCAGTAGATCAAAAAAGTACCACTAGGTATTGTTTCAACATTTGATCAGGAATGACCTCCTGGTGTAGTAGGAAACAAAAATCCGTAGCTCTGAGCTTAGCTGAAGCTGAATATATGGCAGCTAGCACAACATCGTGTGAAGCCATATGGCTTAGGAAGTTGCCTGTGAATCTATGTAGGAGAAGGATGGAAGTGACCAATATTTTGTGTGATAATTAGAGTTTCATGAAGCTCTCTGAGAATCCAGTTTTTCATGATCAGTCGAAGCACATTGACATCAGGTGTCACTTTATCAAAGACTGTGTCTAGCAAGGGGCAGTACAGTTACAGTACACTCCGACAGGAGAACAAGTGGCAGACATTCTCACCAAGGCTCTAGGAAGAACAAAGTTTGTTTATTTCAGGGAGAAGATGGGGATGATTGAGAATTCGTTTCAGTAGCAGAAACGAATAGTGCAGGGAGTTGCAGTGCAACAGTTAGCAGTGGCAGTGCTATGGGTAGCATGATGCAACATATTGAGAGGGAGTTGCAGTACAGATGTAGCAGTGACAGTGGCAGTGTCATGGGCAGCAATACAGGTTGCCGCGGCACAGTGGATGAGGGGCAGCAAGCCATCAGCAGCACAGAGGACCAATGTTGTGGATCAGTGTGATACTTCTGCTGGGAATTATTGCTAGAGCACATTCCTCGCTAAGAGGGAGTGTTGATTTTTGGGTAGCATCGGATGTGCTCTAGCTCCGAAATTTTGTGGAGGGGATAGAACACATGAGATCTCCAAGACCCAGAAATTGTTTGGTGAAATTCCACCCGAATTGTATTTTATTAAAATAATTAATATTTTTAATGGGGTTCCTAAGTCTAAACTTAGGAAAATTAAAATATTAATGGGTATTAATGAAAATATGGGTGAGAAGATTCTAAGAGACAAGGATCAAGTCTAATTTAATCTTAACCGTTGATTAGAGATGAGATCACGGTCGTTGATATCTCAACAGGAAAAGTATAAAGGAAGACTTGAGAGTCATTTGGAGACACACAGGCAAATACTCAGTAACCTGAGGGAAATCGATTCTCAAGGAGTAAGAGTTCGATTTCAGAGGGAGAGTTGCAGGGTGAAGGAAGAGGAGGGTATCAGCATCAGTGAAAGACTGAGGGGACGTAATGCATCAGAGGGGCAACGCAGAGAGACAACTCAGAGAAGCAGCGCAGCAAAGGATGCAGTCCTCACGCAAAGATGATGCAGAGGTGACGCAGTGAAGGCTAGAGGGTCTCTTGGTTGTCAGAATTTCTCCAAAGGGTCGAGGAAAATTATCTTAGATGTTTTCTCAGAGGTTTCTCTATGTTATGCAAATCATTCCTTGTAAAGAGATTGTTGCTGAAGAATAATAAATAAACCCTCATCTACTGCACCAGTTTTCCCGCATTGGGTTTTTCCAGGGACTATTGTCCGAAAATAACTATGTTGATGTGATTGATTCTTGTGCTTGTATTTCACTGTTTTTTCTCTATGCTATTATGTGACAACTGTAGTAGAATTTACTTTGATGTTTACTGAAGGGTTTTGTAAATAACTTATTGTGGAAAACAAGTAGGAGAAATAAATCAGTTACTACAGTAGAATTTCATGTTAGAAATTTTCACATTACGAGGTCAAGGAAAAGAAGATGGATATCAAGGAGGGATTCCTGTCCGAGAAAATTAAGTTGTTTACTAGAATGTAATTTGTTTAACCGAGCTCTAAAAGGTTTCAAGATTAGGAGTGGGGTTAACCAAGCTTCCAGGATTTCTTCTAGTATAAGCTCTTGTGAATGGATGAACAAGTGGAGTTGCCACCCAAACAGGAAACTAACCCAAATGTCGAAGTACTAGAAAGAGTTGCGATAGTGAAGATGAAAAGATGAGTGAAACCAGAAAATGTTGTGACGGTGCCGGAGCAAGGGATGAAGATGAAAAGAAGAGATGTCGAAACGTCGAGAACAAGATAACCCTTTTCCCGGCAACGGCGCCAGAAAATGTTGTGACGATGTTGGGTCAAAGATGGAAAGAAAATAAGAGATCTCGTGAAAATCAAGGACCAAAAGAATGCTCCCTGGATACGGCACCATAAAATATTGTCGCTCAAAAGGGGCTCTCACTCTGATCCATGCCCTCTTCGTTTAAGTTCTCTCCTAAATGCATACTAAGGGGGGTAGTCCCTATGGATGAAGAGATGATTTGCTTGTTGGAAACCAACAAGTAAAGGAAACACAATTGAATGGCCCAGTAACTTGGTTGAAATTAATGGGCTAGTATGATTATTAAGCACCACTTGATTAGATTTATTGAGATTTTTACTTAGAGACCAGTGCCTTTAAGATTGACTACTTGCACAATTTGAATTATAATTCCAAGTCACTGAATGAACAATTGATGCAATAGGAAAATTCTATCCTATATGATGTGCAAGACCTAGTTCTATGTGAGGTGCAAGCTCTTGGTTATTTTTAATTATATGCCTAATCTAGATTTATCCTTCTCCTCAATTATTTTGGAGTTAGTCTTGAACGAAAGTTGTAGAGAGAAGTCCAAAGGAAAGAGGTTAAGGCCTCATTAACGATACCTACCGTGGAGTTCTAACCACATAGGTGTCTTCGTTCGTACAAGGGTTGCCCGCAAGAGAATTGCAAGGTCACCTATGTTAACTGTGAATGAGGGTCTAGAATCCTCAAATTGCTTGAAGAAAGTGATCCTATTTTCTTACAACCAAGCTTATACTTGGAGGTAAATGCACTTCTAGTCCTAGAATCAAATTCAAGATGTGAGTGATTGCTCCAATGAGATTATTAAGTGAATTAAGTTCTTCAACAAGATTATATCATTTGGAAACAAGATGCTCACAGTGATGTTTAACACAAGATTACAAGAGTAATTAAATGAAGCACTTAAAGTAAAATTGGAAAGACTATCTCAATGAAGCAAGAGAAGCAATACCAATGAAACACAATTACCAATTTCTAATTACTTCAAGAGCTTATTAGATTTCTCTTACGTCAATATCACATATATTACATAAGCATTGCCAAATAAAAAATCGGTGAAGTAATAATTATTTTTAGAGATTGCTAACAATGATTAACAATGAATGCTAAATGCACAATGTAATGATGCAATGACAATGCAAAAAGAAGAAATCCAAGGCAAGACTTAAATGACCAATTCACCAATAGATTTCTCACAATGCTATCACTTCAAAAATACAACAGACTTAAACAAATCAGACCAGCAAGGTATTAATGTTAGATCAGTCCCAAAACTCTTCTTGTAATTCAACCAATTCAATGTTTATTTAGCCCTTTAATCAAGATGATGATTCTTTAGTATATTAGGCTTACTTAAATGAGTTTTTAACAGCAAGATGCCAACAATTACACTGTTGTAGAAATTATATCAGAACTTTGCAAACTTAGATCAGACTTCTGCAATATGTATCAGGCTTCAAAAATGCATAGGAAAACCAACATAATTCAACTAGATTGATGACTTAAACCCTTATAATCAAAGTGTGATGTCTTCTATGAGTTGTTAGCTTATATTAGGGTTGCTTAAGCTTATATTTTGATTTATATGCCACTGAAATCTTAATGTTCAGATCTGATTGTTTATGACAGCTAATGAAAGAGAGAGAGTTAAGGAGAACAAACCCTCAAGGCCTAATGGCCTAGCTTCAATTGCAATTTTACCAAGTTGAGGCAAGCTTAGGGCCCAAGATGCAAAGTATTAACAATGACTTGTCCTTTGAAAACATGCAACCACCAATTGTTAGCTTGTAAACAAGGAAGAAGGTCACCAAAACCCAACGACCAAGACAAGATGATCCTCCTAGGCTAGCGGCTAGGGAAAATGACTTCAAAATGGTGAAGTGAAGCCTCCAACAAGTGTAATATTCCTACAAACACAAAAATTAGCCCCCCCCAAAAAAAAAAAAATTGAATGATAAATTATGCAAATGGCTAGGTCCAAAAGTGGCCTTGAGGTTAGCGGCTAGGCCTCCAAGGGCTGGAATGATGAATCAAATAAAATTTTGGCCCTTGAAACCCTTACTTGATGGACAATAAGCCTACAAAACCAAGATTAACTCACTAGATGACAAAAATATAATGAAGAATCACTGCAAACTCTTGCCAAATTTTGTCTTAAGCTTACAAAACAAGAAATTAACCTTGAAATCCCTTGCAAGGATCGAAATTGAGGCCTTCTAGGGCTGCGGCCTAGACTTGGAGGCCTGATTAAGGCTGCGGCCCTCTTGGAGAGAGACCTAAAATCACTGTGGCTAGGACTTTTAGCCCTCTAACCATAGTGGCTAGGCCAGAGATGGCCTTTAGCCCTTGCGGCTAGGCCAATATAGCCTCAAAATGCTGCAAATGCCCAAAAAATGAATTCAAATTTGAAAATCCACTGCAACTCAACTTCAGAAAATATCTACTCAAGAAAATCCCTAGTTGTAGCTGCAGATGAGCCCTCTAGGGCTAGCATTTCCTCTTCCAGGCCAATGTTTCCTCTTCCAGGCCCAACGTCCAAATTTGGGCACTTGGGTCTTGTACATCTTGGTCTCCAAACCGTAGATCTACCATCAAATGCCAAACGCAACCGCTAGATAAGAAGGACGAATTCCTCTACTGTAGTAATGTTGACGCTGGCCCTGAAACCCCAGCAGTTTGGGTAGAATAATGACTAGTTACTTATGCTTTAGATTTTCCTTTGAAATATTGAGATCAAGTGCATGCTAGTTGAATAAATAGAGCCCAAGACAAAATCTAGAAATTTCTCAAATAAAAACCCAAAATTATTATTTACAAATGATAAAAATAATTTACAAGGGTTAGAGATATTTACAAAATATTCACAAATTATTTACGATAATTTACAAGAGAAAATTAGAACTATTAAGTAAATAAAAGATTATTAGCCCAAGTAGATTTTGAGAAAATATTTTGATGAAAAAAAAATTTAATTTACTGGCCAAACCCACCTGCCAAAAATAAATCATTAGATTAAAGCTCAAGGCCAAACAAGATCGATTTCCTCCTTCAGTCTGTGTACTTGGGATTTCCCAAGGGCTAAAGTACCTATAGATCTCTATTCAACCCAAAAGATTGATTGTTAGCTCAAAGGGACTTAGATCTATACTTAAAACCCTCGAGATCTAGAGATACCTGCTAGATCAAGTGAGCAGTAAATATACATCTAGGATCCAACACCTGAGGCAAAATACCTATACCAATAGATGCTCCTACTACTAGCTATTCAAATAACATTACTCAATAATATTTCAAATTTAGAGCATGAAGCACAAAAATACCAGCACATACCACATACCAGTGAGACAAAAACACCTTGAATTGAACCCCAAAATCTTTATTAATGCAAAAATCCAGCAGAGCTTAGCTCAATACAAAAATTTCGATCTAGTTAGATTATGGTTACAAGAGGAGCTTGAGAGCTTCCTTAAATAGAAAAATGAGAGGGAATAACCTTTCCAAATGGAAATAATGGCTAGCTTGACTTAATCCCACAGAATAACGGCTAGTTGCTTCTTGATCCATGTCAAAATCAAATCTTGTCCATTAATCTTGAAAAAATTTCAATTTGTTGATGAAGGCCTTGATCATGGTCGAAAAAATATTTTTTCCAAACCTTTTTTCTTGAAAAATGATCTTTGACTCAACCACCATGATCCAACGACTTTATTTTTCTCAAAAATTTGACTTTTCCTTTGCTGGAGGATCTCATAAAATTATTTTCTTTTGGACCCACGAATTTCTTCTCCAAAATTTATTTTTTCCACTTGGAGAGTAATTAATTTTCCCTTCATTTTATTTTTTGGATAATTTATGGCTTAATTTTAATTTTGTTTTCTGCCAGAAATTAAAATAAAAAGACTCAAGAGGGGATTAATTATTTTTCCACCATCTAAGTGTATATAAAAAATATTCCGGTAATGGTGTTCTAATTATGAGGAACCATTCACCAAAAATATTCCTAGATAACACTTTTACATCAAATTATTACAATATCAACCCTTAGGAGGGGATATACACATAGACATAGACCCTTGAGACTCAACCAAATTCTCCGACAAGACACATGATCTAGTATGAAAAATACATAGACTCGATAAACACTAGGACTCACCTAAGGCCTCATCAATGAATTCCACCCTGGCTTTGGGGTATATCTGGGAGAAAAACTCTGCCAATTACACGTGTTTACAAACACACATAATTTGGGAAGATTAAAAAACGCCCTAGCATGAAACCCTTTGAGAAGAATCATAGGCTTACCTAGGTGTTGTTCCATGGCTTAATAGTCATACTAGAATCATTTACAATAATTTTGAAGAACTTGGAATTACAATGATGAAATTGACTCAAAAATTTTGATCCACTGCTTTATACTCTACTTTTCGAACTATTGACATGTACATGGTCAACACATGGGTTTCATGCTTATGTCTTTGGTCTCTAGGTCAAGTGTCCATTGAATGCTTCTAGGCTTTTGTCATGAGTCATGGTCATTATCATATTGTAAAAGACCCATTTGGGCACTTGTATCAAAGGAAGAAATATTATTATTGTATTTGGAAGTGTCTAGAGGGTTACCAAGATCAAGTCAGACAAGAGTAGGCTTAAAGAGCCACTCGGAAAGGCTATATAAGAAGGGGATTCGACCTCCTTTGTGATGCATCAAGTGCGCATATATTTGATTTGATCTACAACGAAGACAAGCAAATACGAAGAGGCTATAAGAGCCAAGAATGGGTAGAGAGGCATGAAGATTTGAATCTTTGTTTGCTTGGGACAACTTACATATCCGATAGGCCTAGTACTTCTAGGCATACTTCAGGTCCGAAGTTGTAGAAGAAGTGTTAAGTTATGGTATGTTCTATGCTTATAACAGTTTACTTCTTTTTCTTATTATATTCCACAGATTAGCAATCACATGTACATAAAGTAAAGTGCAAATAGAACATTAAACGATCGACAGAAAACAAGCCAAGACAAGAGACACAAGATGTGGCGGCTAGCCAAGGACAAAGCCCACAATGTGTGGGGAAACCCTTTGATCAACTCTTCTTTTATCTTCAATAATTCAGCAGAGAGAAATAGTACAATAAATCTGATTTATATCAACGGTTGCAAACCCTAGATCAACAGCATCAGCATTAGCGGCTTCATCAAAACTAGGGCAGACGATATCTCGCAAACTAACCGTCGGATCGGCTTGATTCCACCACCAAAAGTTGCGGCTTTCAAAGGAGGTTCAACTTCAGATGAACCTACAACGCAGTTCAGATGAGGAGATCTTCAGTCCACGCAGGTCAAACTTTACTTCTGCAGTTGGAGCTTTAGTTTCAGCAGCTTCCCGCTTCACATGTGTAAGGGAGAGACCCTTTTCTGCGCAGTAGAGAAGAGACTCTTTTCTGCGCAGTAGAGAGAGAGATGTGATGAGATGAGTGAGTGCAAATGAGGAAAAGTCATCTTGTATTTATACACAAATGATGATGTTTGAATAGATGCGACTGTTGGGCTTCTGAGCCTACATGAGTTGTAGGTCGGCTTAATAATAATTCCATAATCAAAATAAATTCATATCTTCATGAATACTTATCAGAATCGGATGATATTTATGTCAATCTTACACCTCTCGACGAGAGGAATCTAATGAACATATTATCAGCCATGAATAAGATGACCCACATGAAGTTTTTCCCTAGTTGCCAATTTTAACACTCCCTCTCAACTAGGGAGAACTTCATCTGCAATCTGTCTATCGGTCGTTACTATTCATCCATCAAATGCACTGCCCTGTACAGTCTGACCCTTGCCCTGTTCTGCTCTATTCTGCCTATTCTGCTTTATCTTGATCTGCCCTGTACCGATTGTATTTTTCAGCTCTGTTCTGCTCTGCTCTTGCATTATTTTGTTCTGCTCTGCTTTTGTCCGAATTATGAAGAAGAAGAAATGATTGAGGATGTATCATACTGACTCAAAGTCAGTCTCAAAGTATGTACCACTGGTCCCAGACCAGTCTCAACCAACCCGAAGTCAGCGTCATAGTGAGTACAACTCCACTGGTCCTAGACCAGTATCATCCTCCACTGACTCAAAGTCAATCTCAGAGTGCGCACCACTGGTCCCAAACCAGTGTCAACCGACCGGAAGTCAGCGTCATAGTAAGTACCACTCCTACCACTGGTTCCAGACCAGTATCACAATCTCAGAGAGTGTACCACTGGTCCTAGACCAGTCTCAACCGACCCGAAGTCAACGTCATAGTATGTACCACTCTCACTGGTCCCAGACCAATACTGCACTGACACGAAGTCAGTCTCAGAGTATGTACCACTGGTCCCAGACTAGTCTCAACCGACCCAAAGTCAGCGTCATAGTATGTACCACTCTCACTGGTCCCAGACCAGTACTGCACTGACACGAAGTCAGTCTCAGAGTATGTACCACTGGTCCCAGACCAGTCTCAACCGACCCGAAGTCAGTGTCATAGTATGGTACAACTCCTACCATTGGTCCCAGACCAGTATCATTGATCCCATATCAATGGAGGTCATCCTAGCGTAGGAAGTATGGTAGATACAACGATTGGTCCATCGGTACTACTATGGTCCCTAACTTCATTTCCCTGCTCATTGATCAGATGAGAGGTACTTCCCATGAGTCCCAGACTGCATGGGTAGGATGCCTCGACAGGAGAACTAATCAATCTTGTCCTCACAGGAGAACACATCAATCCTACTACAATCGCCATGGAGAACACATCAATCCAGGCCGCCATGGAGAACACATCAATCCAGGCCTCACAGGAGAACACATCAATCCTGCTACAGTCGCCATGGAGAACACATCAATCCAGGCCTCACAGGAGAACACATCAATCCTGCTACAATCACCATGGAGAACACATCAATCCAGGCCTCACAGGAGAACACAACAATCCTGCTATAGTCACCATGGAGAACACATCAATCCAGGCCTCACAGGAGAACACATCAATCCTACTACAGTCGCCATGGAGAACACATCAATCCAGGCCTCACAGGAGAACACATCATCCTGCTACACAGGAGAGCAAATCATCCTGTTCCACAAGAGAGTGAATCATCTTGTCCCACAAGAGAGCGAATCATCTTGTTCCAGTGCGCACCACCAGGGGAGGGTGAGTCACCTGTGGTTGTATGTTGCTTCGGTAAGAATCGCAAGCCCTCAAAGCTCAATGTATGCAACATGCAGGACCCTTGTACAAGGGTTTCTTGATGACTCCAAGTCGTTTGGGAAATTCACATATTAGATCTTTCCTCGGGGCTTTGACAAGTTGTATCGACTTGTACATCATCTTAATGCGATGGAGCCTCCTTGTTCATCGACTTACCATATCCCAGATGATGTCTATTTGCTGGAGCAATTGACGAATACGGGATTCCTCAATAATCGAATCCCACCTTTGGTTGTTACAGAGAATCACAATGGTATGTGTTCAAACAGCTCACTGAAGAGCTTCCCCAACCAGGCAGCTTCATACGAGTTCATACTCGTAGATATGTATCCGGTCTCAGCGGTACTTATGGCAACCGACTTCTGCTTCCTACTCATCCATTATATCGAAGCATAATCCAAAGAGAAACAGCACTAAAAGTGCTCTAGTGATCCTCCACACTACCTGCCTAATCAGCATTCGAATAATCATGTAGTTTCATATTTCTAGCGGTGTATCTTAATCCATGAGAGATTGTGTACTGAAGACATCTCAGAAGATTCTTGGCACCAATCTAGTGAGGCTCAACCAAATATGAGCTCACAATGCTAATTGCAAAACATATGTTCGGACGGAGGTTCACCAAGAACATCAACGCGAATGAGTTTTTGAAACTTAGAGGCATTTCCCAAATCTGGTCCGACATCACTACCATATAACTTCCAAAAGTTAAGATCCTCGAGGTAGTCACAGGCTTGCAGTCCATCATACCAAATCTTTTCAGAATCTTCATGACATATTTTCCTTGAGATAGGAAAATTTCCCTTGGATTTTGCCACACTTCAAGTCCTTGGTTCTTCATTTCAAATTCAGAAGCCAACTCCCTCTTACATTTGTGAATGAGAGGGTATGCACCTGTTAGAAAGAGGTCATCCACGTACAGCACCAGTCTGAGAGGTTTGTCATCTTCAACCTTAAAGTAAAGGTTAGGATCAGTTTCACTCCTAGTGAATCCCATCTTCATCAAGTAGCTATTGATCCTCTCATACCATGCTCGGGGTGCTTTCTTCAGCCCATAGAGAGCCTTCTTCAACCTGCATACATGAGATTTTCAATCATAAATCTCAAATCCTTCAGGTTGCTCCACATAGACCTCTTCTTTCATCGAACCGTGCAAGAACGCGGTCTTGACATCCATCTGATGTAGGTTCCATCCTTGTGAAGCCACAAGGGCTATGATCAAGCGGATGGTCGTATATCTGGAAACAGGTGCAAATATCATAGTCTATACCTTCCTTCTGGGAGAAACCACGAGCAACAAAACAAGCCTTACACTTTTCCGTACCTCCATCTGTTGCATGCTTTATCTTGTAAAGCCATTTGGAAGTAACAGCTGTCTTGTCCTAGGGTCTGGGAACTACTTCCCAGACGTCATTCTTCATAATAGACTCATATTCTTCGGTCATAGCATCCTTCCATACTTGATGCTTGACGGCATCTGAGAATGATGAAGGCTCATTTTGTATAATCGTGCTCATGATGGTCAGGTATCCCTGATACCTGTTAGCTTTCTTAATTTCACGGAAGGTTCCTCGGGGTGCAGCATGTCCTTCAGCATCATCAAGTATCCCCCTAAGCCATGAAGGCCTCTTCCTAGAAGAGGGAGGCTCAGGTGGGTAAATAGGATCCATGGATTCCTCCACATCAGCATTGTTACATCATCATAGAAATAGCTTCCACAATCGTATGGTTCTTCCTTTCCTCCACACCATTCTGCTCAGGAGTATGTGGTGTAGCAGTCTCCCTCTGAATGCCAGCGTCAGATATGCTTGAGTGAACGAACTGTAATATATCGGAGGTCTTGCTTTGGCTTGAGGGGAATGGTCCCCTTTTGAGCTTTCCTTCGGCACATCCTGGACATACACCTTCTTTCTCTACTCGGAATTCGGGCATCCCTATCACCATTTGACTTACACTAAGTAGAGCTTTATAATGAAGGTGGGCAAACCTCTGATGCCAAAGTTCGGACTAAATAGATGTGTCATAAGACATGACACCTAGCGGACTTCCATCGACCTGATATAATGAATCAACACAAAACCCAAGAGTAAAGGCATCTTTAACATTATTTTTCCATATACGTACCTTGCCATCGTTGAAGGTTACCTTGTAGCCTTTGTCTTCCAATGCAGAGATGGGCATCAAGTTCTTTCGGAGGTTAGGTGCATTTAATACATCCTGGAATTTCTAGCCTTCTTGAATGCTTGTCCTCTTCCTTGATTCCCAGCTCTCCTCTTACCTTTGCTATTGAATTGGTCATTCCTTTGATTGCCATCAGAGGGATTTTAATCATCATCCCGGTGTGAGTCCTTTCTATCAGGGCACTCCCTTGCATAGTGACCTGCTTTATCGCAGATGTAACATCGTCCTTTTCTTCCACCCTTAGTTCCAGCTTTTCTTTTCGATTTAGACCCAGAATTATTTCTTTTCTTAGCATGAGAAGAAAAAGTAGTAGGAGGACCTTTAGGCAAGGGTATTTCTTGCTCTTTTACCCTTGTTTCTTCTTGAATGCATCTAGCCATTAATTCCTTGAAACCAGGAATTACATTATTGTTCAGAAGAGTAGCCCTGAACACATACCATTCGGATGGTAATCCTCCAAGAGTCGTGAGTGCCATTTCTCTGTCAGTAATAGTCTCCCCAATAGATAGGAGATCATTCTTGATCTCAGTGATTCTTAAGAAGTATGCTTGCATACTCTCATCTTTACCCTTCTTGATCTCCCTCGGCTTATTTCTAAGAAACAAAACTTGATTTGCATCATTAACTTTAAATAAACTCACCAGTCTATCGTAGATTTCCTTGGAGGTGTTCAAGTCAGAGATGTAGGCCACCAAGTGCTTGTCGATAGAGTCCCGGATGATCTTCTTCGCTTTAACTTCTCCGTTCTTCCATTTGTTCCTGGCAGCAGGAGGTGCATTTGATGGAGGTTCAATAATATTGCCTCTCACATGATCCAACACTCCTTGATCCTCAAGGGTTAGATTGATAGACATCTTCCATCCGTGATAGTCAGCTTTCTCACGAAGCTTGTCTTCGGCAGGAAAGAGTGTTGAGGACCCCATCGTTCTTTTAGGATAGCCTTGCCAATCTTCTCTTTGGTGATTGCTCTTGCTCTTGCTCGGGCTTTGTCTTCACCTCAGCTCTGATACCATGTTAAGTTATAGTATATTCTATGCTTATAACAGTTTACTTCTTTTTCTTATTATATTCCACAGATTAGCAATCACATGTACATAAAGTAAAGTGCAAATAGAACATTAAACGATCGACAGAAAACAAGCCAAGACAAGAGACACAAGATGTGGCGGCTAGCCAGGGACAAACCCCACAATGTGTGGGGAAACCCTTTGATCAAATCTTCTTTTATCTTCAATAATTCAGCAGAGAGAAATAGTACAATAAATCTGATTTATATCAACAGTAGCAAACCCTAGATCAGCAGCATCAGCATTAGCGGCTTCATCATCAAAACTAGGGCAGACGATATCTCACAAACTGACCGTCGGATCGGCTTGATTCCACCACCAAAAGTTGCAGCTTTTAGAGGAGGTTCAGATGAACCTACAGCGCAGTTCAGATGAGGAGATCTTCTAGTCCACGTAGGTCAAACTTTACTTCTGCGGTTGCAGCTTTAGTTTCAGCAGCTTCCGGCTTCACATGTGTGAGGGAGAGACCCTTTTCTGCGCAGTTACGCAGTAGAGAAGAGACTCTTTTCTGCGCACTAGAGAGAGAGATGTGATGAGATGAGTGAGTGCAAATGAGGAAAATTTCTCTTGTATTTATACACAAATGATGATGTTTGAATAGATGCGACTGTTGGGCTTCTGAGCCTACATGAATTGTAGGTCGGCTTGATAATAATTCCATAATCAAAATAAATTCATATCTCCATGAATACTTATCGGAATTGGATGATATTTATATCAATCTTACACCTCTCGATGAGAGGAATCTAATGAACATATTATCAACCATGAATAAGATGACGCACATGAAGTTTTGCCCTAGTTGCCAATTTTAACAAGAGGGTTGCAGACTTTGTTTATGGAACCAAAAGGCGAGGAGAACTTGTTTCTTGGAGAGCTTCTATTTCACTATCTTTGAAGACCTTGTGTGGGAAGGCAAACTGGTCGATTTGATCTTGGTGGGAGCCTTGGTCTAGGGTTTGGTCTTGGAAGTCTCCTTTGAATTGATTATATAAGAAGAGAAGTTCTTGTGGGGTTTCCCCTTGGAGGGGTTTTGCCCTGGCTTGGAGCCTATATCTTGTGTTCATGTGATCTTTATTGTTTTGACATTTATTTGATGATGAAAACATAAGCATAAATAAGAAGAAAAAGAACATAATGTCACAAATAAATGTCAAGTAAGGAAAATATGTAACGAAATGCTACCCTGATCTAATTTTCCAACACCTCTAAGAGAGGCCAAATTCATGTGTGATGATGAATAATGAAGTGAGGAGGAGGATCTATTTATATCCTCCACTCACTCTACAAGCAAAATTAACTAAAAGCCCTAAAGACAAGTTCACTTTTGAGTGTTCCATAAGAAAGTGGTTAGAAGCCAACCTCATAGCTCAAAAGCAAGACAAATATGCTATAAAAGCCCATGTGTGTGGGAATAAATGCTCCAATAGTGTGACATCACCCTCCAAATGAGCTCAATAAGCCCTCAAAATGTGAGGCAAGGGCTAAAAGGTGCTCCATACTGGAAGAAATTCTCAAGGACCGTGTACAAGTCATCAAACGTATCTCCATGCCAAGACATTATGCCCAAAAGGTTCCCTATGTTAACCTCATGGGCAGAAAAGGGGTGATGTGGCATCATATCTCTCAACTGTTGGGGCTCCAAGGTGATGTGCAAGCCCTCCCTAGTTATCTCAAGGAAGACAATCATCATCTAGGCTCTAGATCAAGTGATGCCCATCAAACAGTGCCAAGGCCAACCTAGGGGAGTCTTAGGTCCACTAGACACATCCTCAAAAATATCTAACACTAAGCATCCTATGCTCAATGTTTCAGCATCCAAGGGTTCCTCTAAGTGTCAAGCATCATGTGGAAGCAACAAATGGCATGATTTCTACTACTTTGTTGAGGAGGTGGGACCATCACATCTAGAAGCCTTTGTTGTTGTGATGTGGACTTGACAAAACCTACTTGATCAAGTGTAAATCAATCAATAATTAGGTAACTAAGACCATAGATGCACCATAGTGGACCATACTTGAAGTTTGGGGCACAACCAGTACTTCACACGAAGATCATCACCAAATATCTAACTAGACCAAGTCCTCTATAGGTGTTCCCTCTCTTATTTTTGGGATAGCTAGATGGATAAGTTTATTAGGTATTTCCAACCACCAAGGGGAAGTGATAGGTCTTGTTGCCACACAATCTAGCAGGGCTCCTAGGAGGGGTGCTTATTGAACATCTACTAGACCAAATGACAACAATGGGACAAAGACCCACTATCACCTCAGTCAGTGTTCCCTACTCTTTACGAACTTACTTTCACCGATGGGAGGAGTCCCAGTAGGATAGGAATCACTTGAGAAAGAAAGGATCACTGATATATATGAAGTGATTCCACTAAGCCCATTCAAGGAGAGGCTCAATTAAGGCTTGATGGAAGAAAGGCTCTCCAAGAAAGACCTAGGGTGGAAATCAGGACCTAGGGCTTCTTCAAGTACACAAGTAGATCATGAGGCATGGTTGATTAACTCAGGTGCATCCTTTCACTTCACTCACCATAGAGAGTGGTTCTGCGAGTATGAGAAATATGATGGTGGTGATGACTTCTTGGGGGATGACAGGAAGGCTAGAATCGTTGGTCACGGAAAAGTAAAGTTGAAGTTGCAAGGTGGAAGGGTTAGAACACTTCCAAGTGTTTTGCATATTCCTGCATTAGCCAGAAATCTGTTTTTTGTAGGCAAGCTAGATGATACAGGTGTAAAAACAGTGTTCGAGAAGGATACATGCAAAATGGTTCAGGGAGCACCGGTACAAGCTGCAAGGTAGCACTGTTATTGATGGGTGCAACAATTCTGTGGTTCCTGAAAGTGGAGCAGAAAATCTAGTGGTCTCTGGAGAAAAGACCATGTTGTGGCATCAAAGGCTTGGACATATTGGAGAGAAGGGTTTTCAAATACTAAATGGTAAAGGTATGGTAGAAGATATGAGTAATAGCTCTCTGGATTTTGATTTTCGTGAAAATTGTGTATATGGGAAGTAGAATCGGGTGAGTTTCCCCTCTGGTAGTAAGAGGGCGAAACAGATATTAAAGCTTGTGCACAGTGATATATTTCCTTAAGAAGAAATCTGAAGTCTTTGACAGGTTTAAAGAATTTAAGGCTCTCGTGGAAAATCAGACAGAGAAGAAGATAAAGGTGCTAAGGACAAATAATGGTGGAGAGTTTTGCAGCAAGGAATTTGAAGAATTTTGTAAGAAGTGTGGTATATCACGGTAGAAGACTACTCCATATACACCTCAGCAAAATGGAGTTACAGAAAGAATGAACAAGACGTTGATGGAAAGGGCAAGAAGCATGCTCAGTGGTGTCGGGTTAGGACAGGAATTCTGGGCAGAGGCGATAGATACTGCATGTTACCTAGTCAACAAGTCACCTTCATCAGCGTTGGAGAATAAGACTCCACAAGAGGTATGGACTGGTAAGAAACCCTCTCTTTCACATCTAAGGGTATTTGGATGTGATGCATATGTACATGTTCCAAGGGAGAAACAAACCAAGTTGGATAGTAAATCTGAAAAATGCATCTTTATTGGGTATAAGGATGGTTTAAAGGGTTATAAGCTTTGGAACCCAGTAACAAGGAAGGTAGTGTACAGCTGAGATGTGGTGTTCAGAGAGGTGAAAGATGTTATTAAACATGAAGTCCAACCAAAGGAACCTGAGAATATAGAGTTTGAGCTAAAGGAAGAAGAATCAAACTCTACATCAGAGGAGGAATCAGAAGATGAACAACTCAAACTCCGCCTGTGAGAAGATCAGTTCGAGAAAGAAGGCAACCAGAAAGCTATAGTCCATCTGCTTTCTGTTCAAATTTTGCTTTGTCTGTTACTGATGATGACCCCAGAACTGTGAAGGAAGCAGTGGATTCAGAGAATGGAAAACTCTGGAAAGAGGCCATGGTTGATGAAATGGCATCTTTGCACAAAAATGAGGATTGGGATCTGGTGGAGTTGCCGGCCAGAAGGAAACCCATTGGCAACAAATGGGTGTTCAAAAAGAAGACAAATGCAGAAGGAAAAGTGGAGAAATACAAAGCTCAGTTGGTAGAAAAAGGTTATTCCCAGGTGCCGGGAATTGATTTTGGTGATATTTTTTCTCCTGTTGTCGAGGTAACTTCTATTAGATTACTTTTATCTGTTGCTACTACTTTTGATTTTGAGGTAGAACAGATGGATGTGAAGACAACATTTCTTCACGGGGATTTGGAAGATGAAATCTACATGAAGCAACCTGAAGGCTTTGCAGTGAAGGGTAAGAAATAACTGGTATGCAAGTTAAAGAAGTCTCTGTATGGGTTAAAACAGTCATCAAGGATGTGATATCAGAAATTTGATACACTTATACGGGGACTTGGCTTCACCAGAAGCAAAGCAGATCACTGTGTGTATTTTAAATTAATTGGTGACCGTGTTATTTATCTGGTCCTATATGTGGATGATATGTTGTTGGTTGGAAATGACAAAGAAATTATCCAGGATTTGAAGACCCAATTGTCCTTCAAATTCGACATGAAAGATCTTGGTGCTGCAAACTATATTTTGGGCATGGAAATTAAAAGAGATCGGGCAAAGAGGAAGCTCTGGTTAAACCAGAGGAATTATGTCGAGACAATACTGCAGAGGTTTAATATGCAAGATAGTAAACCGATGAAGGTTCCTATTCCTGTAGGTGTGAGGTTATCTGCTGAACAATGTCCCAAGACACAAGAAGAGGAAGAGGACATGTCCCGTGTTCCATATGCAAGTGCAGTTGGTAGCCTGATGTATGCAATGGTCTGTACTAGACTAGACATTGCACATGCAGTGGGAGTATTGAGCAGGTTTATGTCAAAACCAGGAAAGGAGCATTGGACAGCAGTGAAGCAGGTTTTCAGGTATTTGCGTGGCACTAGTGATTATAATTTGTGCTACCAAGGAAGACCAAGATTGGACAGAGTGTTGGATATTCGTGGCTTTGTTGATGCAGACTGGGCTGGAGATCTGGATCAGAGAGATCTACAAGTGGGTATGTGTTTAACCTATTTGGAGGTGCAGTCAGTTGGATGAGTAAGAAACAATCTGTAGTGGCGCTATCAACTACAGAGGCAGAAAACATGGCAGCCACTCATGCAAGCAAAGAAGCAGTTTGGTTGTAGAGATTGTGTTCAAGTATGGGGTTAGTACAGGAAGCTATAAGGATAGACTATGACAGCCAAAGTGCAATTTTCTTGGCAAAGAACCCCGCATATCATTCAAAGACAAAGCACATTGATGTTCAGTATCACTTTGTGAGGGATATGATAGAAGACAAAAAGGTGTTGCTGGTAAAGGTGGACACTTTGAAGAATATTGTAGATGCATTGACAAACTCTGTGAGCTCTGAGAAGTTCTCTTGGTGTAGAGAAACAATGGGCATTGCGAGGCTGGATAAATGACTAAGCTCTCTAGTGGCCCCCTATGGAAAGAAAACAACAAGTGGGAGAATGTTGGGTTGTGTTATATTCTTTCCACGACTAACTCACATAGTTAACCGGGGGTTAGAGGGGAGGTTAGAGGGGTACCCGTAACCCCACTTTATGGGGTCCAACATAGCGCCCTGGAAAATTTTGGTTTTGGACCCTATGTTAGGTTGGGCGAACCCACCTATGGTTTTGTGCATGATTTTCGCACATGTTTTTTGGACGCGATGGTTTTCGGTCCATGGTTTTGGACGCGATGGTTTTCGGTCCACGGTATTGGATGCTTCAGCATGTATAAATATGTATTATAACATTGAAAGGAACATAATGAAAAATCAAGCTGGTAGTCCCGGTTTTGGGATCCAGGGGAAAATCTTTGTGTATATGTGTTTTATGTGTTATGCTCTCGCATTGTTTATTTTCTGTGTTTTAGAATTCGTATGCAAGTAATTTCTGTACGAGGTTAAAACCTGCATAACAGGGAGTTAGCCTATGAATTCGAGATGAAGGACCTTGGACTCATGCACTACTTTCTAGGCCATGAGGTGTGGCAAAGGCCCGGTGAGATTTTCCTTTCACAAGGAAAATATGTTGTGAAGTTGTTGGAAAGATTTGAAATGACAGAATGCAAGTCCCTACCAACACCAATAGAAATGAACTTCAAGAAGTTATGCAGAGAAGCTGCAAGACCTAATTTGGTGAATCCATTCGAGTATAGAAAGTTGATTGGGGCTTTGATGTTCCTAGTGAACACCCGTCCAGACATATCTTATGCAATAAATACATTGAGTCGATTCATGATTGTGCCTCTCCATGCACCCTGGATCGTTGCCAAACACATTTTGAGATATTTGCATGGGACGATCACACTTGGTTTGAGATATTCTATTGGAGATATTCGACTTCATGGATACACCGATGTTGATTGGGCAGGAAACGTTGTCGACAGGAAGAGTACGTCTGGATGTTGTTTTAGCCTTGGATATGCCATGATATCTTGGATGAGCATGAAGCAGAAGTCCGTAGCATTGAGTATCGTCGAAGCAGAGTATATTTTCACTAGCATGGCTAGCTGCGAAGCAACTTGGTTGAAGAAGCTCTTTGGAGAGCTATTTGAGCAGGTCCTAGATACTACAATGATATATTGCGACAACAAGAGTGGGATCTGTCTAGCAGAAAATCCCGTATTTCATGACAAGTCCAAGCACATAGAGATTTGATATCACTTCATTCAAGACATGGTGCAAAGAGGAGTCATTAAACTCCATCACATATCGACAGATGAGCAGATTGCAGATATTCTTACCAAGGCTTTGCTGAAAGGGAAGTTCTTGGCCTTCAGAGAGTAGCTTGGACTGATGGATGTGACCCCTCATGATAAGAGGCATCATTAATCGAGGACACTGAACCAACTCTTCCCCCTGTTTGAGCTCCCAAGGTGTGGAATTGAGATAGAGGACTCCTGGGGTTGAGGGATCTCTGGACAATAGGGTATCACCCCTATCTATTACCCATAGGGTTGGAGATGTTGCTCCCCTATCTTGGTCTTTGCAAAGTATACCCCAGTTGGCATCATACCCACAAGTTGGGCTTGTTGGGATTGTCCCTCCCTGTCTGGCCAACGGGTTGAGGAGGCTTGGGGGCATGTGATCCTTACCTTTTGGTAATTTGGGTATCTCGCCCAAGCTCGGATTATGATGCAGGTGTTCTACCACATGACTCTTGAGGTTCATTGTTGGGAAGATCGGTAGGCAATAAGATGGGTTGAGATGTGCTCCCCTATATCACCTATTGCTCGATATGGGGTCAGAGATATTTAGATCCCCCAAGAGATTCTGGGTTGATATGTACTCCCCCATGTGGTTTTGGATTGAGATATGCTCTCCAACGATGTAGAGGATGGTAGCGTTAACTCCCTGATGATTCTTCTTCTGTAGATTTGAGAATGTTTTAGTGGATAGAGTTGAGCAAAGATTGGACATGATATGACAACAGGATATACATGACATATTGATCGATGTCAGATATTGACAGGTGGAATTCTCCCTAGTTGAGAGGGAGTGTTAAAATATGCAACTACGGTCAAATTCCACTTTGGACAACTCATTTGATGGAGATGATGATTGCATTGAATTCGTCTTTTCAAAAGGAACAAAATCGACCTAAGGATCACTCAAATCAGACAAAGGAAAGTGTACATATGAAGAAAAACCCACATATGCACATTTGGACAAGGTTGGCCCTAAAGCAAATTGGACACCCTTGGAAGCCTATAAATACAAGTGACCTCAAGATCATTTGATCATCACCAAGCATCTTCTTCTTCTCTTCTTCATTGATTAGCTTGCACAGGTTTGAGGCAGGGACGACAACAGAAGTTTGCAAGAGTCTAAAATTACAGGGTCTAAGGCTCGCATCTATTTTAGGGTTTTGGGATTAAAGTCGCAGGCACATCATAGGGAAAATCTAACCATAGTCGTTGGCTTGCAAGCATCAAGGGTGCCACTGGAAGCCTCCAATCGCTCGCACAGCTCCTCATGCATGCGACCAAGAAGTTTGACTGAAATTAACTGTTGACTGTTGAAGTTTTTAAGTTTACTTAGTTTAGAAACCCTTCATGCACTTTTTTTTATTTATGTTTACCTACTTGTTATTTTTTTTAACAAGTTATTTACAAAGTAAATATTGAAAATAAACACCAGTACATGCTCAACAGTACATGCTCAACATATTACAGATCAGCAACTAAAAGAAACAAGAACAAACACACCACATGACACCATTATTTTTGGACCAATGTCCTCGGATAAACCCAATGCGGCAAAACCAGTGCAGCTATCTGAGGGTTTTCTTATTAAGCAATATCAAAGTACAATCTAGGTGTTGTAACTGGCCTACCCAAAAGAGAATTTCCTTAGCAGCTATACCTCACAGTTTGAGAGAAATCTCCTAGTTGAAACCCCGGAAAACCCTTCCGGCAGCTCCTCAACACAAAACTGCTCCTGCAACCCCAGCGTCTGCCCAATCTGGACTGCGTCATCCCCTCTCTATCTCACATTGGCCCTGCGTCAGCCTTTCTAAGCTTGTGTCAGCCCCAGGAGGCCCTGCGTCAGCTCTGGGAGCCTCTGCGTCAGCTGTGCTGGCCCCTCTGGTGCTCCGCGCATCACTTGGCTGCCTTTGTGTGGCCCTGCGTGAGCCCTTGCTAGCTCTGCGTCACTCTCCTTGGCTATTGCGTTGCTCTCCCAGCACAATATCTGCCTTCTCTGTTCCTCTGTACTCAATGCCCCTCAGCTGCTCTCCCGATCACTGATTCTATCTCTCTTAGCAAACCCCGCTCTAGAGAATAGAATCACTGATTATTTGGTGTACTATCCAAGTGACCCTCAAGCCTCCTCTTATACTTTTCCAGTTGACATCTCAACAGCCGAGATTAAGTCCCTAATCAACGGCTAGGATTAGATCTGGCTTGATCCATGTCTTTTGAACCACTCTAACACAGATTCATATTAATACACATTAATATTTTATTTTCCCTAAGTTTAGACTTAGGGACTCCATTAAAAATATTAATTATTTTAATATCTCCTGATCTGTTTAGAATCTGCCCAAACCCTCTCTGGGTATTGGAGATTTGATGTGCCCCGACCTCTCCACCAAATTTCATGGCTAGAGTACATCCGATGTTACCCCAAATCAACACTCCCTCTTAGCAAGGACTGTGCTCTAGCAATACTCCTCACTGAGTATTATTTTGATCATCCAGCATCGGTACCTGTGCTGATGCTAGGCTTTCCTGCCCAACATCCTCTGCACTGCTGCCTCCTGTACGACAACTCCCTCTACATCTGTGTTGTTGCTGGTCCTTTCTCCCAACACTGCATCTGCACTGCAACTCCCACTGCATCTGTGTTGCTACTAGTCCTTTCTCCCGACACTGCATCTGCACTGCACCTCCTCTCATCATGTTGCATCGTACTGCCCACTGCTGCACTACAACTCAGTTACTGAGAAGTAAGTAACTGATCTTCCAACTGACCTCACTGTTGAGCTAGAAACACCCATTGATGTTGAAGCTCCCTCTGCCACTGAGAAGTGCTCCCTCTCTCTAACCTCTACGCTGCTGCAACAACTCCCTGCATCTCGCACCGTTGCACACCTCTCTGTGCCTTCCTGCACTAGTGCAACACTCTTGTGCCTCTCACACTACTGCAGCCTGCTAGCTCTGCGCTGTCTTGGGACTATTGCACTGTAGCTCTCTCTGTCGTTCTATCTACATTCGTCTCTACTCACTCAGCCAGTCCTGCTACTCCTCGTCGGGGCTCCCATAGCAAGGTCTAATCCAAGAGGTTGGGTACCTCAAGGATCCTACCCCTCATCGCCTATAGTCCACCTGACTATAGCTCGATGTCTCCCCACTTCCGCTCAAGTGGCGTGTGTGCACTCATGGCACAGTCATCATCTATCAAAACTTCCTTCTCTACCCATGCTGGCACTACCTTAGTTTCGGAAGACTCTCCCTTACTCTTATTCCTTGGGCACTGGGTCGCATAGTGACCCATCTCCCCACAATGGAAGCACTTGATCTTGGAGAGATATTTCTTCTTCTGCTTCTCCTGCTTTCTCTTAGATGCTAGGGCCACATCCTCCTCCCCCTGCTTGACCTTGATCCCTTTGCTGCTGCTACCTATCTTTAACTACCGTCTGATCTCTTCCTGGCGAAGAGCTGCCCACATTTCGTGCCAAGGTAGGAGAGTCCCTCTGCCCAGGTTGCTCTAGACAAACACTTCCCACTCTTTTGAGACAGCATTCAGGGTTGTCCTCACCATAAGCTCCTAATCCGGTGTCGCTCCTATAGCAGTCAAATGATCTCGGATCTCATTCAGTCCTCCGAGGAAGGAGTCAATCGTTTGACCCTTCTTCATCTGATACGACCTCATCTCGTTCTCGAGCAGCATTCTTCTCTGCACAGAAGTATGTTGGTATAGGTTCTTGAGAGCCTCCCACATCTCAACTGTCGTTTCCTTCTCGGCTGTATGTGATACCACATGATCCTTGACCCCGTCAAGGATAATACACTTGGCCCTCGCCATCGCCTCTTCGTACTTGTTATTATCATTTGGGTCGACTGGGATAGCTATCGTCTTCGAGGCAAAGTTCTTGACACAATTCCTATCAAGCGCTGATAAGATTCTAGCCTTCCAGACTGCGAAGTTTGATGCTCCGTCCAGTCTATCTTGGTCTCTTACCTCGTGAAGTGCCATGACACTCTTCTACTTCCCTCCTCGAAGTTCTCTGTTCGACTCCTCTTAGTCTCTACTTCCCATCTGGAAGTTCTCTTCTGGACTCCCTTTGAGTCCTGATTTCCCTCCTGGAAATCCTTTTGCCGCTTGTCGAGATGTCCCCTACTCTGATTGTCTTATGCAACTGCACTGTTGATCCAGGTTCCTTGGCTAGAAACCCTCAGTAACAACTCCTCTGGCCCTGCTCTGTCAAGTATTGTTCTGACTATAGTACCTCACCAGCTCCACTCTGCAATATTTTTGCAGCCTTCTAGACTCTAGCAACTGCCTCTCTATGAACTGCGTCAGCCCCTCTCTGCCCCACGCTGGCTCTGCGTCACCCCAGGTGGGTTTGCGTAAGCCCTGGAATGCCTTGCATCCGCCCTCTGGCCCTCTGCGTCAACAACGCTGGCCTCTCTAAGGCTCTGCGTAGTTCTCAGTTTCTTCTGCGTGGCTCTAGCTGGCTCTCGTCACACTTCCTTGGCTTCTGCGCTGCTAGAAACAGCTTCTGTCACCTCGGGACAGTTGTTTTCTGCTGTTATTGCTCCACTCGACTGATGTCTTTTAGTCCTCCTGTGATCTGCAATCACTCTGATACCATGTTGAAGTTTCTAAGTTTTGCTTAGTTTAGAAACCCTTCATGCACTTTTTTTGATTTATTCCTACCTACTTGTTATTTTTATTCAACAAGTTATTTACAAAGTAAATACTGAAAATAAACACCAGTGCATGCTCAACATATTACAGATCAGCAACTAAAAGAAACAAGAACAAACACACCACATGACACCATTATTTTTTGACCAATGTCCCCGGAAAAACCCAATGCGGGAAAACCGGTGCAGCTATCTAAAGGTTTTCTTATTAAGCAATATCAGAGTACAATCTGGGTGCCATAACTGGCCTATCCAACAGAGAATTTCCTTAGCAGCTATAACTAGTTCTTGAATTTCTAGTTTTTAGAGTAGTAATTTTCTGTTATTTTTTTAGCACGTGTTAATAGGGGTATTTTGGAGAGATTCCACCTAGAATGGAGTCCTAATACATCCTATTTAATAACAAATTTTGTCCCATCCCATTTGCATTTGATTTACTTGGTCATTCGGTGAATTATCTCCTCTTGTAGAAATTTTGTCTCGCCTGCAGCAATTCTGTTTCGCCCGTAGAAACCTCCTGTAGTACTTCTGTAGCACGTGTAAATTTGACCAGATTTGCTCCAAAAGCTTGGTTTTTGTCTCTTAGGCTTGAATCGTAACCCCTAGGCTCTAAATCCATGATTGAGGAAGAATAAACATCAATTAGGACACGCCTTTTTACAAAGTAGATTAGGCCTATTTATTTGAATTCATGCTCTTAGGATTTCAATTACAAATTATTGTTCTTGCCGAGGATTAATTTATTTTCAATGTAGCAATTCCATTTCTGCAATTAGTTTAGGCTTTGATTTCATGGCATTCACTCCATTACATCATATCAATAAAAGAATGACACATTGTATGTTGCACATATAGTGCCAATACCTCTTAAGTTTGTATGAACCCCGGGTTGATAATTTAAGTTGGTAGCCTTGGGAGTTGCAACATTCTTGTTGCAATACTGGAGCTCATCACTTTTTGGCACCATTGCCAGGGAGGTGTCAAAGTATGCATTGTTTTCTACCATAGTTTATTCATTTCTTTTACTTTCTGTAAAAACAAAAATTTCATTAGGCATATTTTATTTCAAAAGTAGAAAATTACATTGCATTAGCATTCTTAGTCAAAAAAAAAAAAAAAAAAGTTCTCCAACACCAACCCCCCCCCATTTGATCACATGGTGCAATAAGAAGTTAAGAACCACATCACCATCTACTTTTGCAGGTAAAAGAAGAAGAGGTGGCAGAGAAGATAGAAGAAATGGATGAAGATGATAACAATGAAGAAGATCCTCTCGGATTTCCCATTCAAGATAATGATGTCAGTGTTCATATGAAGAACATCCCTCCGTCTTTCCTTCCCAACTTTCATGGTATGAGGTCAGAAGACCTAGAAACCCTTTTCTTTGAATTTGAAATCCTTTGTAGATCTTATGGTTACTTACTAAACACTCAAAAGTTGAGATTGTTTCCAACAACATTGAAAGATAGAGCTCTTAAATGGTTCATGAGTTTAAGGACTAATTCAATAAGATCATGGAATGATATGAAAAGATCATAATCTTAAAGAAGAAATATTTGAATGAATCAAAAAGAAGATGAGAGCCTTGAGGATCCAATAGAGAGGTTCATGTATAATGTTAAGAGGAAAAATTAACTCATTTAGGATCCAACACACTAAAAACCCTCTTACTTAGAACAATTAGAGATGAGTGGATTGATCTCCTTGATCTCATGAGTAGAGGTGATGTATATCAATTATCATTTGAAGAAATTTGTGAAACATGCAAACACATATCAAAAGGAAGGGCAAGGGTAACTAAATCAGCATCAAAATTGGTAAGTCCAGCTAAATTTGGAAATTTATTTGATGAATTTAAAACAAAAATTCTTAGCAATCTAAGCGAACAAGTAGAAATGTTAAGAATGCAAGATGAGGATAAAGAAGATGTTGATATTTGTGTTGTCCATGTAGAATCACATGCTATTAAAGATCGCCCATCATTACCAAGGTTGAAGGAAGTTTACCAAGAGAAAAATGGAGCAATTCAATCACCAAAGTAGCTATGTTTGTAGCTCCAAGAGGACCATGGCAGCCTAGTCAACCTAGTATGATGCAAGAACCTAATTCAGAATTTCAAGGTTATGCACATCCATCTCAAAGTAATTGGAACACACCATTTCCTTGGCAACCTGGCCATCTCAACCCCAAAACCAATCTTAGCAACAAAGTTGGCAAGGAACACATCCACAATGTCCATACCCAAATCCATGTTATCCTTACCAACCACCTCCACCACAACCACAACCCCAACCACATCCATCTCAAAGATACACTCCCACTCAACTACTTGTACCACCATTTCCAAACCCACACAAGTAGCTCAACCCACTTACAATGTTGAGGCACAACACTTCCTAACATCTCCTCTTGATCTCAATGATATTCATCTTAGCTCAAGAAGTGTATTGCAAAAATAAGATTCTCTTGATGTCATTGAAGGAAAGAATTCAGGCAAAGAAGATTCAAATGAAAAAACCAAAGAATCATGGATTGCACTTGATGAAGAGCAGACATCAAAATCAGAGATTGAGAAATTTCCCTCATGTTTACCATCATATCCTCCATGTGTTCAAGAGAATAATATGCAAAAAGAGGAAAATTTGAATGTAATGGTAGAAGAAGACATGAAGAATGATTCAGATGAGCAAGTGAACCAGGGGCATCAAAGCTATATTGAGGTTTGGTTCCAGAAAATCAACAAGATGGAGCATCACTCTCTTCTTCAACTGTGCTTGATATCATCAAGGTCAAAGCATTTGCTCTTTGAAATTCTGGTACATGTCAAAACATATATTTCGAGCCTACACATCAGTTTATCTGTCATCTTGATATGCACATGGTGCCATTGGAAGTATTCTTATACTCGAAAGAGATTTTGTTTTTTTCAAGTAGAGTAGGATAGAAAAAAATTAAAAATGAAGAAGACGAAAAATAAAATGTCAAGTGAAACCCTCCTTTGAGGCGCCTGAGATTGGCTTATTGATTGAAAACCTCAATGAGGTGGTCAATGGGTTGGAAAAAGAGAAAAAGGAAAGATCCTAGGTGAAAACCTCCTTTGAGGCGCCTAGGCAGACCTACTAGTTGAAAACCTCATTGAGGCAGTGAGTAGGCCTAAAAGAAAAAATTAAAAAATAAAAGAATTCTTTGCTCCATGTACCTCTTTCTGATGAATGCAGGTGCTCTCCAACCTTTGCAAACAACAAAAATAAGTTAGCACCAAAAGAAAAAGTTGGTCAAAAATCTAGTCAAAGGAAGTCAAACTTGGGTTTCTCCTCCTTTGCTCAAATGCTCCAACAGGACCAAGGCCATGTCAATCCATCACCCTCATCCATTTCCAACATCCACCCATCATTCCCAAGCCTTTCTCATGCATTTTCCTCGTTGTCCTAAAATGCTACAGGAGGGCTCTGTTTTGCTACAGGAGGCCAAAATACACAAAGCAGAAAATTGTTTTTATCATATCTTGAAAATCATGCATCCATTGGCTGAGATGTTTCATGGGGAGATGCATATGGATTATGGTAACATGCTCAATAAATTTCAG
Source organism: Pinus tabuliformis (assembly GCA_031772625.1). Taxonomy (NCBI): domain Eukaryota; kingdom Viridiplantae; phylum Streptophyta; class Pinopsida; order Pinales; family Pinaceae; genus Pinus; species Pinus tabuliformis. Next base: position 85,646,627 of record CM062819.1, on the reverse strand, counting down.
CAAATTCCAGTGCACACTTTTTGAGAAATCAGCCTCCATCACCTACAACCATTTTTAATTTTTTTGAGATTCGTGCATCCATTGGCCAAGACATTTTATGGGGAGGTGCATAAGGATGATAGCAACATGCTCAAAAATTTTAGGTCAATCTAGTTTACCATTTGAGAGATATGGATAAAACAATTCTACTACAGGAGATTGTCCTGAAATGCTACAAGAGCAACCAAAATTGCTACAAGAGGGACCAAAATTGCTACAAGAGTGTGATCAGAATTGGGAGAGCAGTCAGATCCTATGTTTTACTTGGGGGGATGAAGAAATAAGTCTACCACACTTCCATCATCCATCCTCCACACTATTTAGTCGTTTTTCCATCCAAAAATTCATCTTTGACCATGAAATATCCCATTTCCACCCCTTCTTTCATTACTTTCACCACAACCAAGGTTTTTGATCCTTGTCCATAGATTCATCACGAATAATTAGTATTTTTGGAAGCATTATCTGAAGGATATTGTTGTCATAGAAGGGTTTTTGTGACTACTAAAAGAAGAAATACATCCCTGTAGCAATTTGCAATTACCCTGCAATACCACAATTGAAAGCACCAAAATGAAGAACCAATCATCATGAAGACATTGGAAAGTCATTTCCTCAATTTTAGGTAGCAAGAGGACCTCTGCAAAGCTACTACAGGATCATTTTTCATCTCCAACAATAGTCTTTGATCCATGGTGGCACCTATATTTTGATCACATCAATGAAAAGATTCCATCCAGTGGAAAAAATTAACGGAAGTGACATTTTGTACCCGAGAGGGAATTCCAACAATCACATCAACCTTCCAACCAATATATCCAGGTTCCAACAATCACATGAGGAAGAGTTTCAGCAATATATCAGGCTCCAACAATCATATCAGTGTTCCAATGGTCACATTAGTAGATCCAACAATGACATCAACAACTCCAGCATCACCTGCAAAAACACACCCAGGGTAAGGCTCGGGTATGCAATCCTCTAAAACTTTCCTATGAAATTATTTTAGCTTGAAAAACGTTGCAAAGTGTATGAAGGGAAAGGTTATTTTATAGTCAAAATCAATAGCAGAGCAACCTCGGCTTTATCTAGCAAATAACTTCACCTTTCCACCAACACACCCACATCTGTGGGAGAGGAACAAGACAAAAGCGAAGAGAACTTGAGAAAGTGGATTGTAATCATTTAGTAGTGATGGAGGATAAGGAGTACGAAGGGGTAAGTGGGGGCCAACTAAGTTAAACTCAAAGCATTCTGAGTTTCTTTTGCATGCAATGAAAAAAGAGAAAAAAATTTGAAAAAATAAAATAAAACAAATAATGAAAAAATCAATAAAAGAATAAAAAGGTGGACCCACCACCTCTTGGCATGCAAGGAGTAGCTACTACAAGATTCGGGTTGGTTGCTACAAGAGAAAACAAAGCTGCTACAGGAGGAACATAACTGCTACAGGAAGAACATATTTGCTATAGGAAGGACAAATTTGCTACAGGAAGGAACAAAGTTGCTACAGGAGATAGACAGATTGCTACAGGAAGTTAACAAAGGGCTACAAGAGAAAAAATTTGCTACTAGGGTGTTGGATAATGATTAATTAATTGCTACAAGGTACAAATAAACACAACAGAGCTACAAAGGATTTGCTACAGACATGGTAAATTCTCCAAGGGTGAAAGGTATCCAAGTCACCAATTTGGTCATCACATCATTCCTTTATTTTGCTTCAGTTTATTGACCATAATTTCTCCCTTTGTAAGAAGAAAGAGCTCTTTGTTAAGTGTTTTCAATTCCAGAATTTAATGAGCAAAGAGAATTTAGATTGCTAATCAAGGGTTTTCATAAGAATTTGATGGATAACAATGTTCCACGGGGACGCGTCCACCAGGGTCAGGTGCGCGCACCCCTCGCACCCTACGCAACCGGGACGGGGGGATGTCTGGGGAAACATTTCCCCACGTCCCCCTTTTGGGAAGATGTGGGGAGATGCAGGGGGACGTTTCCCCAGTGTGGGGGACGCGACTCCCCAAAAGGGGGACGCCTGGACGTCCCCCCTCAAAATGGTTTGTGTCCCCCCTTAAATTTGCTTGAAAACAATGATTTATGACAGGGAAAACGTAGTATTTGACCATATTTCCCTACTAATGCTATGCAATTCATGATAATGTTAAATTTTTAACATTACCATGAAATGACTCAGGATGTTTGAGAGTGGTTCCGACCTCATTGGATTTCATATGGAGAAAGTAGAATTTTAGATCTCACTCAAAATCCAGCAGACTTAACAAGTTTTCAGGAATTAAGGATTTGATGGATTGCAATGTTTCCATTGCATTTTGTCATGTACAAGGGTATGGAATTAGTCTTTAATCAAGAGCACCAAGCCCTCTGTGTACTTTAGAGTGACTTTTAGACTCGTCACTCCATTGTTTTTGAGTTTTAGTTATATCAATTTAATATTTCAATCTTTAAATTTCAGTATCTATTATAATCTATTTTGCTTAGTACTAATTAGATTCTAGAATGATAAATGATGAATTTTAATTTTAAATCAATTTAGAATCTAGAATGATGAATTTAATTTTTAAATCAATGTAGATTCTAGAATGGTGAATAATGAATAATGAATATGGATCAGAGTATTTCATTATTGAATCTCATGGTTTATGGATGAATCATGTATGTATTAGTAAGAATGATGAGTATGAATCAATGTATTTCATTATTTAATTCAATTATGTACGTAACATTCTATTTATGATTTTGTTATTGAATATGAATTTGAAATATATATATATATATATATATATATATATATATATATATTAAAAAGGAAGAAAATTATATACCCCGACATCCCCCCGTCCCCCCTAAATTTCAATAAAATTTTAGGGTACTCCCACACATCCCCCTTGTGCATCTCCCCACACCTGCGTCTCCCCGTCCCGGAGTCTTGGTGGAACATTGGGATAATATGATGTGTCATGGCCAAGAATTTGTATCAGCGATAAGAGGCTTGGACTTCAATGAGAATGACATTAGTAATGAGCTAATGGATGCCAAGAAATCCTTCTTTTCACAAGGAGGAGTGCCAGGGGAATACCAAGAAGATAAACCAAAAGCAAGGTGTTGCCCTCACAAATATAAACCATTACAATTGAAGAATCACCTGAGAGAAAGAAGCAACCAAAACCTGCATTAGAAGTTCCATGGTAAACTAAGATAGGAGAAGAAATGCAAATAGAAGAGAAGCAGGAGGAGCAACACATGGACCAACAAACAGAGAATGAAATAGGTCAGCATACATGAAGAACAATAGGGCAAGAAGATGGATAGGTTGCTCAGAGGATGAGCAACAGTTTCAGTAGGGGGTATGATGGGCCCCTAAATTAGACACAAATTAAGGCCCATCTAAACTTTTTTAGGCAATTGAAGACTATATTAAACCTCTCCTTCTACACTTAATAATGTTTTTTTTGCTTTAATATGTTCTTAGGAAGATTTAGAGATGATTGCATATTATGTGCCTAATATTATTTATTTTTAAAGAATATTGTGAAAATATTGGGTAGATTATGAAGATTTCGAGAAGGAGATAATCTAAGGACTTGCTCCCTACTACAAGAGGATCAAGATTGGATAATAAATCAATAGGATATTATGAAATTCTTGCACAAATTCAGGAGCTCCAATGATTGAGAAAATCTAGGAATGTGTTCCCCATCATTTAATGCAGATTCCTAGTGTTGGGAACCAGATCCCCTATTTGAGGGATTTTGGAAGGGAAAGCTTCATCCTTTCAAGGAGAATGCTTCTTCGTTATTTTGTATAAGTACCAATTCGAATTTGCCTCTAGGGGCATGTATTTCTTAGTCTTCTTATGGAGAAAACTTGTATTTTTGCAGCTCCACTTTCATTTCTAGCAACGATGTAGTTGGATTGATTCAAATAATGAAGTTTGGTGTCATTTTTAGATTCAAAAGTTTGTTCTCTTTCATAGGGCTCTGAGTATTCTTCGGCTTGGCCATCCCAGAAGCCTCAAATCCTTTTGAACAATTTGTCTTTCTTCTTTTCACTTCTTATTCACATGTATCTCTTATTTTTGTTTTTCCTATTTCTGCGTTTAGTATTAATGCTTCTTTTGTTGTAGGGTTGAGTTAAATTAATGAAGTGAGTTGTTTCGCAGGTTATTTACAGATTCACATGCATGATGCATCCTTAAAATAATTTTTAAAAGTCATATTCATCATTAAGCTACTTGGATTGGTTTACTAGTTCACATATCTAGAATTTTTGGAAGTCCCTTGTAGCAAAATGTAGTAATTTCTGCTATTTTTAGAACATGTTAATGAGCTTCAATTGAGCTGATTCCACTTGGATTAGGTCATAAAAAGGTTCAAGTAAATAACAAAACTTACCCCAATTCATTTGCACTTGATTAGGTTAGACATTTCTAGCTCAAAATTTACCTCAATATTTACTAGCTCACTAGTTCTTGAATTTCTAGTTTTTAGAGTAGTAATTTTCTGCTATTTTTAGCACGTGTTAACAGGGGTATTTTGGAGTGATTCCACTTGGAATGGAGTCCTAAGACATCCTACTTAATAAAAAAATTTGTCCCATCCCATTTTCATTTGATTTACTTGGTCATTTGGTGAATTATCTCCTCTTGTAGCAATTTTGTTTCGCCTGTAGCAACCTCCTGTAGCACTCCTGTAGCACGTGTAAACTTGACCAGATTTGCTCCAAAAGCTTGGTTTTTGTCTCTTAGGCTTGAATCATAACCCCTAGGCTCTAAATCCATGATTGAGGAAGAATAAACACCAATTAGGACATGCCTTTTTACAAAGTAGATTAGGCTTATTTATTTGAATTCATGCTCTTAGGATTTCAATTACAAATTGTTGTTCTTGCCTAGGATTAATTTATTTTCAAAGTAACATTTCCATTTTTGCAATTAGTTTAGGCTTTGATTTCATGACATTCACTCCATTACATCAGATCAACGAAAGAAGGACACATTGTATGCTGCACATATAATGCCGACACCTCTTAAGTTTGTATGAACCCCGGGTTGATAATTTAAGTTGGTAGCTTTGGGAATTGCAACATTCTTGTTGCAACACTGGGGCTCAACACTTATCATGGACACTTCTAGGCATGGATTAATGGGGGGATTCGGCATAAAGAATGGGCTAGGTCTATGCTTCTTTCCCCTAGACCCCTCTTAAGAATTAACTTTGGATCATAGTCCAGTGGGATCTATTTTACTGACCATTTGGTTCCAAGGATGGTATTTCACGGGGAACTCCGACTTTGGTTGCGTGGTCCCGCTCCCTTCTCCACTTATATTACTCCCTTTCCATCCATTACTACCCCATTCATCATTTTTCCCACCTGAGTGTTGAAGTTTCTAAGTCTACCTAGTTAGAAACCCTCCATGCACTTTATTTGATTTATTCCTACCTACTTGTTATTTTTCTTAACAAGTTATTTACAATGTAAATACTGAAAATAAACACTAGTGCATGCTCAACATATTACAGATCAACAACTAAAAGAAACAGAAACAACCACACCATATGACACCATTATTTTTGGACCAATGTCCCCGAAAAAACCCAATGTGGGAAAACTAGTGCAGCTATCTGAGGGTTTTCTTATTAAGTAATATCAGAGTACAATCTAGATGTCGAAATTGGCCTACCAAACAGAGAATTTCCTTGGCAGTAATAGCTCTCAGTTTCTGACAAATCATCTGGCTGAAACCCCAGATAATCCTTCCCGCAGCTACTCAGCACCAATCTACCCCAGAAACCCCAGCGTCAAACTCTCCCTGGACTGCATCAACCCCTCTCTGCCTCACGCTGCCCCTGCGTCACCCCAGATGGGTCTGCCTCAACCCTGGGAGGCCCTGCATCAACCCTCTGGCTCTCTACGTCAGCAATGCTGGCCTCTCTGAGGCTCTGCACAGCTCCCGGTTGCCTCTGCGTAGCCCTACGTGAGCCCTGGCAAGCTCTGCGTCACTCTCCTTGGCTACTGCGCTGCTCCCTTAGCACTAGCTTTGCCTCTCTGTCTCTCTGTACTCAAATGCCCCTCAGCTGCATCTCCCGATCACTAATTCTATCTCTCTTATCAAACCCCGCTACAGAGAATAGAATGACTGATCACTCTGGTGTATTCTCCAAGTGACCCTCAAGCCTCCTCTTATACTTTTCCTGTTAACATATCAACGGCCGAGATTAAGTCCCTAATTAACGGCTAAGATTAGATCTGGCTTGATCCATATCTTTTGGACCATTCTAACATAGATTCATATTAATACACATTAATATTTTATTTTCCCTAAAAGTTTAGACTTAGGGACTCCATTAAAAATATTAATTATTTTAATATCTCCTGATCTGTTTAGAATCTGCCCAAACCCTTTTTGGGTATTGGAGATCTCATGTGCCCCAACCTCTCCACCAAATTTCGTAGCTAGAGCACATCCGATGCTACCCCAAATCAACACTCCCTCTTAACAAGGACTGTGCTCTAGCAATACTCCTCACTGAGTATTACTCTGATCATCCGGCATCGGTACCTATGCTGATGCTAGGCCTTCCTGCCCAACATCCTCTGCATTGTTGCATCATTTATTGCTGCCCATGGTTCTGCCACTGCCACTGCTGCATCTGTACTACAGCTCCCTCTGCATCTGTGTTGCTGCTGGTCCTTTCTCCCGGCACTGCACCTCCTCTCATCATGCTGCATCGTGTTGCCCACTGCTGTACTGCAGCTCAGTTACTGAGAAGTAAGTAACTGATCTCCCAATCTGACCTCCCTGTTGGGCTAGAGACCCTTCTGATGCTGAAGCTCCCTCTGTTGCTGACAAGTGCTCCCTCTCTGACCTTTGCGCTGCTGCAACATCTCCTTGCATCTCGCACCATTGCACACCTCTCTGTGCCATCTTGCACTAGTGCAACACTCATGTTCCTCTCACACTGCTGCAGCCTGCTAGCCTCACGGTGTCTCGGGACTCCTGCACTGTAGCTCTCTCTGTCGCTCCATCCGCATTCGTCTCCACCCGACTCAGCCAGTCCTGCTACTCCTCTTCGAGGCTCCCGTAGCAAGGTCTAATCCAAGAGCTTGGGTACCTCGAGGATCCTGCCCCTCATCGCCTGTAGTCCACCTGACTACAGCTCAATGTCTCCCCACTTCTTCTCAAGTGGCGCATGTGCACTCATGGCATAGTCATCGTCTGTCAAAACTTCCTTCTCTGCCCGTGCTGACGCTGCCTTAGTCTCGGAAGACTCTCCCTTACTCCTTTTCCTTGGACACTGGGTCGCATAATGACCCAGCTCCCCACAGTGGAAGCACTTGATCTTGGAGAGATCTTTCTTCTTCCGCTTCTCCTGCTTTCCCTCAGATGCTAGGGCCACATCTTCCCCATCCTGCTTGACTCTGATCCCCTTGTTGTTGCTACCCGTCTTCGACTGTCGTCTGATCTCTTCCTGGCAAAGAGCTACCCACATCTTGTCCCAAGGTGGGAGAGTCCCTCTGCCTAGTATACTCTGGACAAACACCTCCCAGTCTTCTAAGACAGCATTCAGGGTTGTCGTCACCATCAGCTCCTAATCCGGTGTTGCCTCTATAGCAGTCAACTGATCTTGGATCTCATTCAGTCCTCTAAGGAAGGTGTCAATCGGTTCTCCCTTCTTCATCTGATACGACCTCAACTGATTCTCAAGCAGCATTCTTCTCTGCACAGAAGTATGCTAGTACAGCTTCTTGAGAGCCTCCCACATCTCAAATGTCGTTTCCTTCTCGGCTATGTGTGGTACTACATAATCCTTGACCCCGTCAAAGATAATGCTCTTGGTCCTCGCCATCACCTCCTCGTACTTGTCATTATCATTGAAGTCGACTGGGATAGTTATTACCTTCAAGGCGAATTTCTTGACACGATTCCTGTCAAGTACGGATAAGATTCTGGCCTTCCAGACTGTGAAGTTCGATGCTCTGTCCAATCTATCCTGGTCTCTTACTCCATGTAGTGCCATGATGCTCCTCTACTTCCCTCCTGGAAGTTCTTTGTTCGACTCCTCTGAGTCTCTACTTCCCGTCTGGAAGTTCTCTTCTAGACTCCCTCTGAGTCCTGATTTCCCTCCTGGAAATCCTTCTGCCGCTGTCGAGATGCCCCCTACTCTAATTGTCTTGTGCAACCGCACCACTGATCCGAGTTCCTCAGCTAGAAACCCTCGGTAGCAACTCCTCTGGCCTTGCTCTGTCAGGTACTGTTCTGACTACAATACCTCACCAACTCCACTTTGCAATATTCCCACAACCTTCTAAACCCCAGCAACCTGAAGGTGAGAGCTCCTAGGCTCTGCGCAATCCTGGCACCAGCAACCCAGCCTCCTCAGCCAACTGCGTCAACCCTCCCAGCTATTGCGTGGCTCTGCGCAAGGCTTCTTTTGCCTTCCTTAGCCTCTATGCTGCCTCTTCCCGGCTCACCCTTGATGACGCAAGCACTGCGTCACCCTTCCTTATTGCTTCTCTGCTAGAAACAGCTTCTATCACCTCGATACAGTTGTTTTCTGCTGCTATTGCTCCGCTCGGATGAAGTCCTTTAGTCCTCCTAAGATCTGCAATCACACTCTGATACCATGTTGAAGTTTCTAAGTTTACTTAGTTAGAAACCCTCCATGCACTTTATCTGATTTATTCCTACCTACTTGTTATTTTTCTTAACAACTTATTTACAATGTAAATACTGAAAATAAACACTAGTGCATGCTCAACATATTACAGATCAACAACTGAAGGAAACTGAAACAATCACACCATATGACACCATTATTTTTGGACCAATGTCCCCCGAAAAAACCCAATGTGGGAAAACCGGTGCAACTATCTAAGGGTTTTATTATTAAGAAATATCAGAGTACAATCTGGGTGCCGAAACTGGCCTACCCAACAGAGAATTTCCTTGGCTCTAATACCTCTCAGTCTCTGACAAATCTCCTGGCTGAAACCCCGGATAATCCTTACGGCAGCTACTCAGCACTAATCTACCCCAGAAACCCCAGCGTCAGCCTCTCTCTAGACCGCGTCAACCCCTCTCTGCCTCACACTGGCCCTTTGTCACCCCGGATGGGTCTGCATCAGCCTTGGGAGGCCATGCGTCAACCCTCTGGCCCTCTGCATCAGCAACACTGGCCTCTCTGAGGCTCTGCATAGCTCCGGGCTACCTTTGCGTGGCCCTGCGTGAGCCCTAGCTGGCTCTGCGTCACTCTCCTCGGCTATTGTGCTGCTCCCCCAACACTATCTCTGCCTCTCTGTCTCTCTGTACTCAAATGCCCCTCAGTTGCATCTCCCATCGCTAATTCTATCTCTCTTAGAAAACCCCGCTCTAGAGAATAGAATGACTGATCACTCTAGTGTATTCTCTAAGTGACCCGCAAGCCTCCTCTTATACTTTTCCTGTTGACGTATCAACGGCTAAAATTAGATTTGGCTTGATCCATGTCTTTTGGACCATTCTAACACAGATTCATATTAATACACATTAATATTTTATTTTCTCTAAGTTTAGACTTAGGGACTCCATTAAAAATATTAATTATTTTAATATTTCCTTATCTGTTTAGAATCTGCCCAAACCCTTTCTGGGTATTGGAGATCTCATGTGCCCCAACCTCTCCACCAAATTTCATAGCTAGAGCACATCCGATGCTACCCCAAATCAACATTGGGTCCACATTCCTCCACTGGGTCTACATAGGGTTACCTTGCCCCTTCCCCTTTGCCCACACCTTGGGTCATGGCCTAGAATGAAGCCCAGAGGTTGATGCAGTTAAAAAAAAAAAAAAAGCATCCATGGCCGCATTAAACAGGAAAATATGCCTCAAAATGGAAAAGATGGCTGAGACAAATACATTTAGCACGTGGGCAAAAGCCAATACATGTGCTCTACCCCATCATCATGGCCATCACCTTGGTTCCTACAAGTTCTATGAGCCTTCTTCATCATATAGGAAGCCATGATTGTCCCAACCCCTGGCAGACGATGAACTACCCCACCTTAAAAGGGCGTGCTATATCTTATACATCATGCTCTAACTCCTTGAGACCCGAGTAGTTAATCAAAGAAAATCATAAAAAGGCAAAAGGCATATAAAGAAGGGTAACAAAACAAGGCCGGAGCACCTCATGTACAACGATTGCTCCCTCCTACACATTATAAACCCAAGTGTGGGCTTCCCTCTTGTTAGCTACCCTTGTACCCCAGCATGTGACCTAGGGCTGCCCCTTCTCATTCCCTACTTCATTCACCTATCTGTCACATGCCACCACCTCTTGAAGGATGTACCTTGACTATATTATCCCCCTTAGAAGTAAAAACCACCTAATACGATTATTGGCTAACCCCATTTGGAGTGGCGCATCTCGAAGCCCATTATGGAAGGGCAAGCCATTATGAAGTCCCCACCTGTGGTCCATGATTAGGTAAGCTCATTTACTCGATTTCTCTAATGACTTGTTGTACTGGAAGGCTAGGGGACGCATTGGATCTTATCCAGGATTACAGATGATTTCCATCTTGGATTGGGTCTCCCTATATGGGGTCCTAATCCTCCAGAGGGCTACATTGGCACATGTAGGGTGAGCATTGAGAGCCACGGGCCTCCACAGCAGCAGATTGCACTCCATGTACCCCCACAACCATTCAGATATTGCTTGTGGTTCACTTATTGGGAGGAAGATGCACCTGATCCATCGTAATCAGCTGACCCCAAAGTTGCACCATACACTTAGCAGATGATCCAGGACTTGCACGATGATGTGGCATCACCTACACCATCATCCTAGCCCTTGCGGACGATCTACAGGCATCTTTGATTTGTTTGGAGACCCATGAGGACACTTGTGTGCCCCCACATGTCATTTGGAGCACCATAGGTTATTAGAAGGGCCCAACCCCTCGTCCACTGCTTTTGAGGGTCCTATTCTTCATTGCGGCACCCATGGACCTTGTTAGGCCTCTTAGAGGACCCAACGACATCCATAGATTATTATTTGACCTCTCGAGAGGTTTACTTTTTCATTTATGAGCTAATTTGGTGGGTTTGTCACCAAAAGTTGTTTTATTATAACATTATTTTATTTTTGGGGCTCATGTAGGCCAAGGAGGCTAATTCGAACTCCTAATTTGTGTATAAATACAAGTGAGATGAGTTCATTTCCTCATCATCACTTTGGTTTGGATCACTTCTCTCTCTTGAGATTTTCACACTTTTTCTATAGGATGAATTGGAGCTTTATGGATGAATTTTGATGTATGGATACTGGTTTATCTTCTCTTGGAGCTTCTCTCTTCTCAATTGTGAATGGTTGGATAAACTCTGTTACATGTAAGTACATGCCTTTTAATTTTATTCTTGTTTACTTTTTTCATATACGTTGGACTGGGATTTTCGTTGTTCTAGGGCTAATTGCAGAATGCATTTACTGCTTAAAAGTGTGGAATTGCATAATGCGTTTATTGCTTAAAAGTGTGGAATTTGCCATGTAACATGAATAAAATATCCTAGGGTTAATTATATCAAAGAATTTTACCTTGATAAGCCATTTCCTTTGCACATCGAAGTATAAAAGTTGCAAGGTTGCTTCTTCTTGACCTAGAAGGCTAGCGAAGTGATCTTGAGGCCTCCTTGACTAGGAACCAAGAAATCCTACTCATATTCATCATAGACTCCATTCTCCCAAAGATTAAGGCACTGATCTACCAAGGGTGGTCACCTAAAATCATATTCTTTCACCTCCTTCCAAATCCAGCCAAGCTGGGGTACCTAGGGCATTAATTTCCCGACAAGCTAGCTATCAAAAAAATTCGATTTCCTAGGGTCTCCTGCGCTGGCCTTTCCTCAAGCTCTCCTGCAATTTTGAAGCCATTCCGACAGTGGAGTTTGGAGAAAAGCTAAGCCCTAGCTCTGGGATCAAAACTTGCCCTTCTATCCCCAAGGCTAGTACCTCATAGGGTCAAAACAACATCTTTAGGTGAAAATATTTTCTTTGATCCTTTCCCCACCTTATCTAGGGTAATAATATCATTGGTTGCTACATTCTTTCCTCATACCCTAGACTGGGTCCACTTGGCTCGGTGTGGTCCTACTCCTTTGAAGGATTATTCTTCAAGAACCATCCGAGATACCAATTCTAACAAGGATTTTCGGGATTGGGGAACTCCTTCACAAGTCTTATCCCATATACCTAACCCTCAATAATCCTCTCTTCCTTTCCCTAGAATACATAGTACTTTGCTTAAAAAGCAAGCAAGCTCCATTTCCATTGACTTATCCTTCATTGGTGACTCCATACATACTGAGTCTCCTCCCATCTGTGAAAGTTTGCAAATAGAAGGGAGCCTTAGTTGAGGTGACAGTGGGCTAAGTCTCCACTTGTTGCCCTTGGCCTAGCATTTTAGGGGTTCCCCTGAGGTCCCCTGCTACTTTGAGCGGTAACATGACTCATTGTACTCTCTGTTGAATATTTTATGACAATCTAGTAGAAGAAGAATTTCAAAGGGTTTCCCCCTTGTGGGGTTTTTCCCTGATTTTTGACCAAACCTGGTGTCTCTTGTTGATGTGTTAACTGTCTCCTTTGTCATTGCATTTATTGTTCTATCTTCAATTACTATTGATGAATGGAAAGACTAATTGTAATTGGAAAGATTGTTAATTGAACTATTGATTTGGGCTAAGGTAATTGATACATCATAGAACAATCTGAAAATTTAACAAATGACTTACGATTCTTCATAGAATTAAGAGTGAGAAAGCTACTATTTGAAGAAGTCAATATCTCATCTATCTTGATCACCAATAGAAACTTTGTACAGGATAACTCTATAACAAACATTCCTAGCATGCATCACACAATTGACCAAAGCATATGGAAATAAAATATTCTAAAAATGCAATCCCGACATACCTTTGACCTCTTATGGATCGTCAACAAGAATCCATCCAACCAATGAAAAACAAGAACCCTTTTTTCTGTATCTAGAGGAATCAACAACTAGTCTTGGCTCATAGTCACGTGACATGGGATCGGTTCTCCTACTGCTAACATTATAACCTCTAGGTGCCTACATATGCCCCTCTTGTAGACACAAGCTGATAAGGGGGATTTGAACCTCAAATCTCATAACTTACAAGATGGCTTCATATCACGACGATCGCCAATTGAGCTACTCCTCCGAGACTAATTTTTTTTTATTTCTAACCCACAAGGGATTTGAACTGGTGACCTTTTTGCAAGGAATGCCTTAATAGTGCACCCATTCATCATCAATACAAAGTGACCATCTTTCTTTTCAAATAATGAAAGTAAAATTTGGTCCCTCACCCCCCTCCTTAATCTAATGCAATTTAGAATGTATCTCAGCACTTCTACCAATGTAGTCCCCCTTAGTCCCCCTTAGGAACTACCATTTCCAACCGCACAACAACCTCCTTAATTATCACATTGTGGATATCATCCTTAAGTAAAACGTGAACCTCCTCAAGTCTAAGTCAAGAATCCTACAACCTTTATCTTCTCTTACAAGTCATCACTCTTCCCTATTGATGTTAATAGCTTGGAAAGGTGCTTATGCATAGGCTAGGTGTCAAGAATGCAGAAGATGTTAGATTTCCTCCTTAGTTTCTTTCTCGTGAGAAGTAAGTGACTTGTATAATCTCTTTCCTATGTTTAATTTGGGACAAGTACATTAATTAATGTTGACTATTGAGCTAAGTTTTTAAGAATAAATTATTTAATTATTTAGGTGATCTAGACAGGATCTCAACCATTGATCTTAACAGAGACTTAGGATCTAATCCTGGCCATCCATCACATAGATCTTGGGTTTAATATTTAGCTCAATGATAGTCTGCTGTTTAGTTGAACACTTAGTAATTTGATTAGAGCACTTTATGTGAGGTAATGCAAGAGTGAAAATAGATGTCAATAGTGCAGAAAAGAACTTTACATCAGCCAACAAACATGAGATTGCAGCAGTAGAAAAATGACCCAATCACACAATTCAATGCTTATCCAAGTTTCATAAAATATAAGGAACACAAACCAAGTGAAATTAGATAAGCTTCAGCACCCTTACCACTGCTGCAAAATTTTATATCAGACCTTAAACTAATGTTACAGCTCTTAGGAATGATGAGTTATGCCCAAAAAATATAAACCCAATAAACACAAGTGACAATAAAAATGTAAAATATCACTGTTAATGAGTTATTATGTCACTGCTATGAACTTAATCACTGTTGTAGCTTAGATATAGATGGATGTAGCATACGAATCATATCTGAAAATTTAATTAAACAACTCAGAAAATTCACTTGTATGCAATATAATCCCAAGATTTGATTTTTTAAGAGACTTAAGATTATTATTCAATTCCTAATGTGATTGATTAGTGGATTTATGCTTAGATTTAGAGTGTTTTAGTACAGAATACACTGCTGTAATAAAATTATTCAGAGGTGAAGAACAGAACAGCAAGGAAAATGAGGAGGAAGAGGGCAAACCCTTGGGCCTAAAGGCCTAGTTTGGTGACTAGTTGTCCTCCAAGTGATTTGAGACATGGGCCAATGATCTGCAACACAGGTTATTAGCTGAAAATAAATAGAACGGCCCTCTTATGTCTGTAATTAGGGCACCAATGGTTGGTTGAAATCTTTTTGTCAACTTTGGCCCTTGAAACCCTGGCCCAAAAGGCTAGTTAAGCTACAAAACCAAGTGTTAGCCAAATAAACTCAAATTTCTTGGTGCAAATTACCATAAATCAATGCCAAATATTTTTAAATGATGTTCCAAAGCTGCAACCACAAACAATTAGCTGAAAATTGCTGCAAAACCCCACCACTTGGCTGAAAACACTGCAAAACCCCACAAAAACCCCCAAGAAGGACGGGAAAGGCCAAGAGGGGCTAACGGCTAGGTCTAATAAGGCCTCTAAGGCCCACGGCTAGAGCTCATAAGCCCTAGGAGGGCATCCCATTAGGGGAATTTTGAGGTCTAAAATAGGCCTCCTAAGAAAATTATACAACCAAAATAAACTTTATAAGAACCAATAGGATTCATGATGATGATGTCAACCATGGGGAATGATTCACCATTTTTGGAGTAAAAAAGTAAAAATATTAAAAAATAATAAAACTATTTTCTCAACTCATATTTTCAACTTATCTCCCCAAGGTTTTACTCAAATTTCGAACAGGAGTACTCGTTGGATGCAAAATTTAATTCTTCATCCAAGGAGTACCCATGTTGCATACTTTCGATGGACCCTGCTACATGAAAAATGAGAAATACATGAAAAAATGTGATTGCAATCGCGTTTTTCATGTATTTGTCATTTTGTGTAGTGGGGTCCATCGAACATATGTAACATGGGTACTCCTTGGATGAGGATTGAAATTATGCATCCAACGAGTGTTTTCGCTCGAAATTTGAGTAAACCCATAGGGCGATTAGTTGAAAACACAAGTTGAAAAAATAGTTTTTCCTTTTTTCCCTCTAAATTTTGATGATGTAATCTAATATTATTATATTATTTCCACTATTATTTTATAATTTCCTTAGGAGGCCCATTTTAAACCTCAAAATTCCCCTAATGGCTAGCCCTAAAGGGCTTGCGGTTAGGAGGGAAAACCCCTTAGGGGCTGCGGCCCAAAGGGAGGAGCCCTGAAAGGCTCACGGCAAGCCCTAGAAGTGTTGTCGTCCAAGCAAAAGGGAGGTCGAGGTCTCCTTAAGCCCTTTGTTGTTAGAAAATCAAAAAGGCAGAAAGATTTTCTTATTCTTGATAATTATTTGTGATTTTCTTGATTTGTTATTACGTTTTTTTATATCTTCTTTCTTTTAGTTCATCAAGCAATTACCAAAGCAATAGCACATAAAACAATGGACACCAGATGTAGGCTCACAGCCAGGGAAAAACCCCTCTCTAGGGGAAAACCCAGTCAGTAATTCTTCCTTCAATAGTTTTCTGGAGATATTCCAAGACTCTTGACCTTGACACAAACTTTCCTCCACACCAAGTCAGCCTTCTTCCTTACTTGCAGATGATCCTTCTTGACCTAGTAGCAGCAGCAACACTTTCTTTGACCCAACAACTTCGACCTTGCCTTAGAGACTTCGATCTTTACTTAGAACCTTCTATCTTGGCCCAATATAGCTTCTTGAGGTGACAGCATCACACGGCAACTGGCTACGACATCAACATAGCAACTGGTTACGGCATCATATGGAAATTGGCTATGGCATCAATAAGAGAACTTCAATCTTCCAAACTAGGGCACGAGAGAGAGAGATAGTTGCACCAAAGGTTCGATTTTCCCTTTCTCCTTAGTTGCACCAAAGGTTTGATTTTCCCTTTCTCCTTCTCCTAGACCAAACTCGCACTTCCTTCTCCTCCTCCTTCTATTTCGCACTTCTTCCGGCTTCAAGAGAGATCGAACTTGCTTGTGAGAGTGAGTGCTTCAAATGGAATTTCAATGGCTTCATTTATAGCCCTTAGGTGAGGTCAAATAGCCTCCCTTCAAGCCGACTTGATCATCTTAAGGCCGACTTGGTGTGGAGACAACATAATTCATATTTGACTCAATACTTAACCTTTTTACATGATTCAAAAGCCTAAGAAGGGTCTCTTTAAAAGTACAATGACTCTATTGACTCAGAATAAATCCTAGAAGTCCTCAATGGGGACTTTGACCTAAAACAGGTTGACACAAGTATGAAACCCATGCTTTAATAAGTCACAATAATAATAATAATAATAATTTTCTTTATTCTTTTGACAAGTACATTACAAGATGACTCAAATACATTTAATGAAGACCAAACCTAGTTACATTTTCCAACATTTGCTAGGCTGGAAGAGGGTGGTTGAGGCTTCTAAGAGGTTAGACGACACCCCTAGACGGAGGTCAAGCCCCAATGAATGATGCGGCTAGGGCCTGTTACCCACCACCTGTGGGTAGTGTGTATGGGAGAAAAAATTTCTCCTAGATGGTCCTCAGCCGGCAGCCCCTTGTAGCCACCAGATAGCTCGATGTGCCATTTTCTCCGCCACCTGAGCCAGTCATGTGGTCCCTCAACCACTTGTCATGAATGTATGTTTGAAGGTGGGCCTTCCAACCCCAAAGGTATGGCTTTTCATTGGTATAGTTGAGTAATTTTCCTTACTTGTCATGGGCACTTTTGGACATAGATTGGTGGGGGATTTAGTGGAAACAGTGGGTTAGGCTTATATTCTTGTCTGCACTGTCTGATTTTGTGGTTACCCTTGTATCCTAGTCCCGTGGGGTCTCCTTTACTGACAATTTGGCTTTTGGGTTGGCACTACACGGGAAATCTCGATTTTGGTTGTGTGATCGCGCTTCCTGATACCACCTACATCACTCCCCTTCCACTCATTTTACCCCCATTCATCTATTTTCCCATCCGGGTCCACATGTGTCCACTGGGTCTACATAGGGTTAGCCTCCCCCTCCCCTTGTCCACACCTTGAGGTGGGCCTGGAACAATGCCCCGAAGGTTGATGCAGCTAAAAAGAAAAGTAAAAGAATAATTTGGTCACTCTCAACAAGAAATGTACCACAAAATGCAAAAGTGCTCAGGACATACAAATTTAGCACGTGGGAAAAAGCCAAACATGAGCTCTACCCCTTACCCATGGCCATCACTTTTAATTTTAGGTATGTTCTATGCTTAGAGCAATTTATTTCAATTTTCACAATTAGCTCAATATCTTTTACAGATTAGCAATCACATTAGCATTAAAGTAAACTGCAGATAGAACATAAACATAAATAGCAGAAGACAAACCAAGACAAGAGGACACAAGATGTGGTGCTAGCCAAGGACAAACCCCAATGTGGGGAAACCCTTGATCAATTCTTCTTATAGGTTCTTCAATAGCTCAGCAGAGAGAGAGAGAGATAGTACGTTTACAATAGAAGTCAACACTTTGACTTATCTAGATAAGAGCAGAGATCATCTCTAAGAAGATGATACATGAGATCAGTTGAAGACATGCTGCTTCAACTGATTCTCCAAGGTGACTCCTTCACCTATTGTTGTGCTGCATTTCGTCATCATGTTGCACCTCACCGCACTGCACCATGCTGCACCCATCATCACTATGTTGCATCTCATCACGCTTCATTAATCATGATTGTACCCATCACTGTATTGCATTATGTGCCATTGCTACACCATGTTGTCGTACTGACCTATGCTCTCGCTGCACCTTTCTTGCTTGTTGTCCCTAGCATGCTTGTTGTCCTTAGCATGCTTGCTGTTGCATGCTAGCTATCCCTTGCATGCTAGCTGTAACATTGCATGCTTGGTGTATTTGCTGCTAAGTACCATACAATTGTCCCAATGTTAGTTAGTTGTCCCTTGCATGCTGCTCTCCTTCGGAGATAGATGCTCCGACAATTCCCCGCAGTTCTAGCAATTTCGGTTGTTCCCGGTAGTTCCGACAATTCCGGCAGCTCCGGCTATTCCGGCAGTTCCGGCTGTTCCAGCAGTTCCCGGCTGTTCTGGCAGTTCCCGGTAGTTCCGACTGTTCCGGCAATTCCCGGCAGTTCCAGTTGTTCTCGGTAGTTCCAACAGTTCCGGTTGTTCCGGCTATTCCCGACAGTTCCGGCAGTTTCCAGCAGTTTCGGCAGTTCCCGGCAGTTCTGGCAATTCCCGGCAGTTCTCGACAGTTCCGGCAGTTCCGGCTGTTCTGGCTGCTCTCGGCAGTTCCAGTAGTTTTTGGCAGTTCCAGCAATGCCGGCAGTTCTAGCTGTTCCGATTGTTCCTGCCAGTTCCGGCAGTTCCCAAGCGTTTCGACAGTTCCCGAGAGTTCCGGCTGTTCCGTCAGTTCCCGGCAGTTCTGGCAGTTCCGGCAGTTCTCGACAGTTCCGGCAGTTCCGGTTGTTCCAGCTGTTCTGGCTGCTCCCGGCAGTTCCAGCAGTTTCTGGCAGTTCCAATAGTGCCGGCAGTTCCAGTTGTTCCGACTGTTCCTGCCAGTTCCGGCAGTTCCCGAGAGTTCCAACAGTTCCCGAGAGTTCCGGCTGTTCCGTGACCCGTCAGTTCCCGACAATTCTGGCTATTCCCGTTGTTCCAGTTGTTCCGGTTGTTCCGACAGTTCTGGCTTCTGCCCTCTAGATTAGAGCAGCGTTATCCCTTAGGATCTCTCCTCCTACTAAAACCCAAAGACAAGTAGAGAGGAAGAGGTCCCAAGTGTGTTGAAAATGACTTGAAGGCCACCTCTATTTATATTAAAAAGTTGAGCACAAGTGGGGTTTATTTGGTCGCTGGCCGACCTTGACGAATTGTCCCATAACACAAATAAATTCAGATCTCCATGAATACGTATCGGAATCAGATGATCTCTAGATCAATCTCGATGAGAGGGATCCAAGAAAAATATCAGCTTCCATTAATAAGATGACCCACATGGAGTTTGGCCCTAATTTCCAATTTTAACACTCCCTCTCAACTAGGGAGAACTCCATCCGTTGATCCATATGTCCGACTGTACTATCTCTGCCATCAATTCCCTGCACTGCTCTGCTCTACTGAACTCTGCTTTTCTCTGCTCAACTTTGCTCTGCTCTACTGAACCATGAAGAAGAAGAATTGATCGAGAATGCCTCATACCATTCTCCACTGACCCGAAGTCAGTTTCATCTTAAGAGAGCGTGTCACATCACTCTTATTGGCCCGAAGTCAGTTTTATTGATCCCAGATCAATATCACAAGAGAGTGTCTCAAACCGCTCATACTGATCCCAGATCAATGGAGGTCATACTAGCATAGGGAGTACGGTAGATACAACGATGCGTCCATCGATAGTACTACTATGGTCCCTAACCCCATTTCCCTGCTCATTGATCAAATGAAAGGTACTTCCCATGAGTCCCAGACTGCATGGGTAGGATGCTTCGACAAGAGAACTAATCATCCAGTCCACAGGAGAACGAATCATCCTGCCCCACAATCGCCACGGGAGAACTAATCATCCCGGCCCACAGGAGAACTAATCATCCTTTTTCACAGTTGCCACGGGAGAACTAATCATCCCGGCCCACAAGAGAACTAATCATCCTGTTTCACAGTTGCCACGAGAGAACTAATCAGCTCGGCCCATAGGAGAACTAATCATCCTGTTTCACAGTCGCCATGGGAGAACTAATTATCCCGGCCCACAGGACAACTAATCATCCCGTTTCACAGTTGCCACGAGAGAACTAATCATCCCAGCCCACAGGAGAACTAATCATCCTATTCATAGCGCACCACCAGGGGAGGGTAAGTCGCCCTGTGGTCGTATGTTGCTCCAGTAAGTACCCTAGGCCTCTCAGAGCTCCCAGAGCTCAATGCATGCAACATGCAGGACCCTTATAAGATGGTCTCTCAACAACTCCAAGTCGTTCGAGAAAGTCACAGATTTGACCTTTCCCAAGACTTTGACAAAATGTCTACGACCTGTACATCAGTCTCAATGCGATGGAATCTCCTCGCTCATCGACTTACCATATCCCAGAAAAGGCAGTAACTGATGTCTACCTGTTGGAGCAATCATCGAATATGAGATTCCTCAATAATCGAATGCCCCCTCTGGTTGTCACAGAGAATCACAGTGGTATTCATCATGTATACAAATAGCTCACTGAAGAGCTTCCACAACTAGGCAGCTTCATACGAGATCATACTCGTAGATATGTATTCAATCTCGGCGGTGCTTATAGCAACCGACTTCTACTTCCTACTCATCCATGATATCGAAGCAAAACCCAAAGAGAACCAGCGCTCAGAAGTGCTCTAGTGATCCTCCACACTGCCTGCCCAGTCAGCATTCGAATAATCATGCACCTTCATATTTTCGGCAGTGTATCTCAATCCATGAGAGATTGTGCCCCGAAGATATCTCATAAGATTCTTAGCACCAATCCAGTGAAGCTCAACCAAATATGAGCTCACCATGCTAACTACAAAACATATGTCCGGACAGAAGTTCACCAAGAACATCAATGCAAATGAGTTTATGGAACTCAAAGGCATTTCCCAAATCTGGTCTGGCATCATCATCATATAACTTCTGAAAGTTAAGATCCTCGAGGTAGTCATGGGCTTGCAGTTTACCATTCCACATCCGAAATCCAACTCCCTCTTACTTCTGCAAGTGAGAGGGTCTGCACCTGTTTGAAATAGGTCGTCCTCAGAAGGTGTTGGTATGAGAGGTCTATCATCCACAACCTTCAAACAATGGTTTGGATCGGCTTCACTCTTAGTGAATCTCAGCTTCATCTGACAGCTATCAATCCTCTCATACTACGCCTGGGGAATTTTGCTTTAAGCCATAGAGAGCTTTCTTCCACCTGCATAAGTGAGATTCCTAATCATGAATCTCAAACCCCTCGGGTTGTTCCAAACTTGTGGACCTGCTACATGAGGGGAATGGTCTCCTTGTAATATTTTCCTTGGGTACATCTCAGACATGTACTTTCATGCTCTTTTTGAATTCAGACATCCCTGTCACCATCTGACTCACAGACCTCCGGTGTTATGTGTCAATGGACATGGTCCCTAGTGGACTTCCTGCAACTTGATACAACCCTGGACTCAAAAACATCTTTGAAAATTCTATTTTCAAACATGTACCTTTCCATCGATGAGTGCCACCCTGTAACCTTTGACTTTCATTGCCGAAATGGACACCAGGTTCTTCTTGCAATTAGGGACATAAAAGAGATTCTGTAAATGAATCAAGTTACCCTCATTCAATTGAGGGGTAACATTCCCTACACCCTTTCCAGGATAGGTGGCATCGGCTCCAAGTATAATCCCACGATTGTTTCCATCTCTACCAAATTAGAGAGTGCACCCTACCATCCAATGTAGTGCCTTGAAGCACTACAATCAATAAGCCAGATTCCCAAAGAATCTGAAGGAGAGGGCCAATACAAGATAACGCTTCTTTATCTTATCAAAAACAACATTTGATTCTTCATACCTAGGGTTCCTTGCTTTTTTTTGAAGAGTCGGCCATTTCCTTGATGACCTGCATTACCTGTCATTCCTTTGATCATTGAAGATGTCCCTGGAATGATTGTTATCTTCATCAAGAGATGTGTCTCTGCCATTCAGACACTCCGCATAATGGCCGAACTTATTGCAACCAAGGCATCTGCCTTTCCTTCCACCCTTAGATCCGGACTTCCCAATGAAGTGATCTTTAGGTAGGCCATCAGAAACTTCCGTTGCGCCATTCTGATAATATTCTCTGCTTCAACTTCACCCTCAGTGAATTTGAAGAGGGATGAGGAATCCACTGTCCTTTTATCCTTTCCCAACTGTCCTCAGTGATTGCTCTTTCACTATTGCTTGGGCATTGTCTTCACCTCAGCTCTGATACCATGTTAATTTTAGGTATGTTCTATGCTTAGAGCAATTTATTTCAATTTTCACAGTTAGCTCAATATTTTTTCCAGATTAGCAATCACATCAGCATTAAAGTAAACTGCAGATAGAACATAAACATACATCGTAGAAGACAAGCCAATACAAAAGGACACAAGATGTGGCACTAGCCAGGGACAAACCCCAATGTGGGGAACCCTTGATCAATTCTTCTTATATGTTCTTCAATAGTTCAGCGGAGAGAGAGAGAGATAGTACGTTTACAACAAAAGTCGACACTTTGACTTATCTAGATAAGAGCAGAGATCATCTCCAAGAAGATGATAAATTAGATCAGTTGAAGACATGCTACTTCAACTGATTCTCCAGGGTGACTCCTTCACCTATCATTGTGTTGCATTTCGTCATCATGCTGCACCTCACTGCGCTACACCATGCTGCACCCATCATCACTATGCTGCATCTCATCATGCTTCATTAATTATGACTATACCCATCATTGTACTGCATTATGTGCCATCGCTACACCATGTTGTCATACTAACCTATGCTCTGGTTGCACCTTTCTTGCTTCTGTCCCTAGCATGCTTGTTGTCCTTAGCATGCTTGCTATTGCATGCTAGTTGTCCCTTGCATGCTAGCTGTAACATTGCATGCTTGGTGTATTTGCTGCTAAGTACCATAAAACTGTCCCAATGTTAGTTAGCTATCCCTTGCATGCTACTCTCCTTTGGAGACAAATGCTCCGACAGTTCCCAGTTGTTCCCGGTAGTTCCCGCAGTTTGGCAATTCAGGTTGTTCCGGCAGTTCTGGTTGTTCCGGCAGTTCCGGTTGTTCCGGCAGTGCCCGGCAGTTCCTGCAGTTACCGGCAGTTCCTGCAATTCTCGGCAGTTTCCGGTAGTTCCGGCAATTCCGGCTGTTTCGGGCCTCGGCAGTTTCGACTGTTCCCGGTAGTTCTGGCAGTTCCAGTTGTTCCGACTATTCCCGACAATTCCGGCCGTTTCCGGCAGTTCCAGCAGTTCCAGTTGTTCCGGTTGTTTCGACAGTTCCTGGCAGTTCCGGCAGTTCCCGAGAGTTTTGGCAATTCCGGCAGTTCCTTGCAGTTCCGGCAATTTCGGCAGTTCCCAGCAATTCCGGTTGTTCCAGAAGTTCCCGACTGTTCCGGCTATTCCGATTATTCCTGGTAGATCCAACAGTTCTGACTGTTCTGGCTGCTCCTGGCAGTTCCCGGCAGTTCCGACAGTTCCCGAGAGTTCCGGCAGTTCTGGCAGTTCCGGCAGTTCCCGATAGTTCCCGAGAATTCCGGCAGTTTCAGCAGTTCCCAGCAATTCTGGTTGTTCCGGCAATTCCCAACTGTTCCAGCTATTCCGACTATTCCTGGTAGTTCCAACAGTTCTGACTGCTCCCGGCAGTTCCGACAATTCCCGAGAGTTCTGGCAGTGCTAGCTGTTCCCAGCAGTTCCGTCAGTTCCGACAGTTCCGACAGTTCCTGGCTGTTCCGGTTGTTCTGGCTTCTGCCCTCTAGATTAGGGCAGCATTATCCCTTAGGAACTCTCCTCCTACTAAAACCCAAAGACAAGTAGAGAGGAAGAGATCCCAAGTGTGTTGAAAATGACTTGAAGGCCACCTCTATTTATATTAAAACGTTGAGCACAAGTGGGATTTATTTGGTTGTTGACCGACCTTGACGAATTGTCCCATAACACAAATAAATTCATATCTCCATGAATACTTGTCAAAATCTGATGATCTTTAGATCAATCCTACACCTCTTGATGAGAGGGATCCAATAAAAATATCAGCTTCCATTAATAAGATGACCCGCATGGAGTTTGGCCCTAGTTGCCAATTTTAACAATCACCCTGGCTCTTATGCGCCCTAGATGAGCCCCCTCTATCATTAAGGAACCCATGATTGTCCCAACCCCCGATGGGCAATGAACCACCCCACCTTAACACATCATGCTCTCTATCCCCTGAAGCCCCAAGCAGTTATGAAGAAAAATCAATAAAAGCCAAAAGGCATATGAAGGGTGGAAAAACAAAGGTCAGGGTAACTCATGTACCACGATTTGCTCCCTCCTACACTTATATACCTAGGTATGGACTTCCCCTGTTATAGTTACCCTTGCACCTTCACATGTGGCCTAGATGCTTCCCCTGATCCCCACTCCATTCCATTATTATATCGTTTGCCTCCTGCCACTTGAAGGATGCACCATGGACATGTCACTCCCTCTAGAGGTTGAAACCACCTAAAAGGGTCCTTGGCTAACCCACTGTTGAGCTTGGAGACACAGACATACCAAAGCTCACTATGGAAGGGCATGCCACCATGAAGTGCCCCACCGGTTCCATGACTTGTAAGCTCTTTTACTTTATTATTCTAATGATTTGTTGTATTGGAAGGCAAGGGGATGCAATGGATCTTATGCAAGATTGCAGGTGGATTTCAATTTGGGGCTTGGTCTCCCTACATGGGTTCCTATCCCTCTAGAGGGCCACATTGGCACTTGTAGGGTGAGTGTTGAGAGCCATGGGCCTCCACTATAGTTGAGATTACTTCATGGATCCCTAGCAGCATTCATTGATTGCTCCTATTCCGCCTTTTGGACGAGGATGATGCACCTAGTTCACCATTCCCAATCGACTACACAGATGCACTTCCTTGGCAAATGTTCCAGGGTCCAGAGGATTGTTCCCCGCTGCAAAGGAAGTGCTTATGACATCATTCCAACCCTTACAGATGATCTACAGGCATTTTTTATGCATTTGGAGACCCATGAGGGTGACCTTGTGCCCCCATACCCACTTGGGAGCACCACAGGTTTTTGCTTGGAGAATAAGGGGCCACCCCCTCATCCACTATGATGGGAGTCCATTCCTACATTATGGCACCCTTTGGACTTCATTAGGCCTCCTCAAAGGCCCAACGACTCACTCAATTGATCATTCGACCCTCTTGAGAGGCTTACTCATGTATTATTGAGCTATTTGGTGGGCTTGTCACCAAAAGTTGTTATTATGCACATTATTTTATTCTAGGGGCTAAATTAGGCCTAATAAGCTAAATCGAATTCATTAGGAAGTGTATAAATAGAAGTGAGATGAATCATTTGGATCTTCATCACTTGGATTGATCATTCTCTCTTAAGAGATTTTCGATATTCTTTTTGGAGGACGAAATTGGATGGATGGATGAATTTTGATGCTCGGATATCTTCATTTTTGTCTTGGAGCTTCCATATTGGTATATGATGATGACTGGATATACTTTTTCTCACATGTAAGTGCTCTTTTAATGCTATTTTGTCATTCTTTTCAATGTCACATAAATGATGCTGGGATTTTCACTATACTAGGCCAAATCTTTGCTACTTTTGTTTGTGAAAGGGTATAGATTTGTTTTTTATTAGCGTTGCATCATGTTATGGGCCATGTTTGAATAAGTGAATGTTCCTAGAGATATTTTATTAAAATTTATCTTTATAAGTTATCAAATATAGCACATTGAAGTATAAATACCTTGAAACAATTTTCCTCATGCCCTAATTGTCATGCGAAATTGTTCTTGAGGCCTCCTTGACTGAATGAAACCATCCTAATCATTGGAATCTTCTTGACTCCATTTCTCCCAAAGGAATAGGCACTGGTCTTCCATAGGTGATCATCTTAAAGCATATTTTTCTCACCTTCTCCCTTTCTTTCTAGGCTTCGCCTACATAGGTCACCTAGGGCATTATTTATCTCACAATCTAGCCATACAAATGCTTCGATTTTTGGTCCACAACTGTGTTGGAGCTTGCTCTAGATGCCCTCCAAATTTGAAGCAAATCCGACGGTGGGATCTCGAGATATTGCAAGCCCTAGCTCGAGGACCATTTCTTGCCCTAGGTTTCCCTTGGCTGGTGACCTCATTGGGATTATTGCATCAAATTCAAAGAAAAATTCTCCTTTAATCCCTTTCTCCCACTCAATTAGGTCAAGCACACCCTTGATTGATCAATTCCATCCCCTTGACCTAATTCTGGGTCCAATTGGCCCTGTGTGGTCCCATAACATTTTAAAGATCAATCCACAAAGACCATTTGGAAACCAAATTTTCACAAGGTTTTTTAGGACTAGGTCCCTCCTTTACAAAGCTTATTTGCAAAACCTAGCCCCTAAGACCCTCTTAGCCTTTCTTAGAGAGCCTTTCATCTTGCCTCTTGGGTGTCAGACCAAGCAGTAACTCTCCAAAGGCAGAAAAACTGATTCGTCTGATTATTCCATAGGTAGGTTATTGTTATATACATTAGGAGTGATTGTTTAGTTCATCTTCCGATGACTGTTCACATTCCTGATTTATTTATTTACAAATTCCCCAGTCATGAAGATTAGGTGTCAACATTCCCCCCCTTAATTTGAAGGGATGTTGGTGAGTCCAAGCATCATTCTGAATCGTTCAAGCTTTTCCTTTCCAAGTGCTTTGGTGAAGATGTCTGCAATTTGCTCATTTGTGGAACAATGACGGAGATGGATTGTTTTGGCCTCAACATGATGTCGAATCAGATGATATTTAGTATTGATATGCTTTGTTCGATCGTGGAACTTTGGATTCTTAGCCAACTTTATTGCAGAGGTGTTATCAATCATGAGTGGAGTTGATTGTACTTGTTTTACCTGCAAATCTTCAAGAATTTTCCTGAGCCACACAATTTCTTTCGTTGCTCCAACTGCTGCCACGTATTCTGCTTCAGTTGTGGAATCTGCTGGAACTGATTGTTTGCGTGATCTCCAGGAGACAGCTCCTGATCCAAGACTCATAGCATATCCTGAAGTAGATACCCCAGTTTCTTTGTCTCCATCGAAGTCTGAATCAAAGTATCCAATCAAGGTGAGTCGTCCACCTGTGTATACTTGATTCCAAAGTCTTGAGTTCCCTTCAAGTACCTTAGAACTCTTTTTGCAGCAGACCAATGTCCCTCACAAGGCTTTTGCATGAACCTGGAGAGGATTCCAACAGTAAATGAAATGTCTGGTCTGGTAGTAGTGAGGTAGATGAGACTTCCTACAAGTTGTCTATACTTTGTTGCATCCTCAAATTCCTTTCCTTCAATAGATGTGAGCTTTAAGTTTTGTTCCATTGGAGTAGAAAGAGGATTGCACTCTGTCATGCCAAATCTGTTTAACAAATCTCCAATGTATTTCTTTTGAGAAAGAAATATGGATTTTGGATGTTGGGTTACTTCAATGCCAAGATAGTAATGAACATAGCCCAAATCAGTCATTTCAAAACTTTTCCCCAATTCCTTCTTTATGGATGCAATGTAGCTTTCATTGTTCCCTGTCATTAAAAGATCATCTACATATACCACAAGATACACAACTGTTTTGCCAACTTTCTTGACAAATAAAGTTGCATCATCAAGATCAAAATGATTGAAGTTGAGTTTCAGAAGATGCTCAGTTAGTTTTTCATACGAGGCTCGCGGTGCTTGTTTGAGGCCATACAAGGACTTCACAAGTTTGCATACTTTATGTTCATGTCCTTTCACAACAAATCCTTCAGGCTGGGACATAAAAACATTCTCTTTTAGATCTCCATTCAAGAATGCAGTTTTTACATCCATTTGATGGACTTTCCAACCGTTCTGAGCTGCTAGTGCAAAGAGTGTCCGGATGGTGGCCCATTTTGCTGTGGGGGCAAAAGTTTCCTCATAATCGACCCCTTCCTTCTGTGCAAAACCTTTTGCCACAACCCTAGCTTTGTGCTTGTCAAGTGAGCCATCAGCTTTGTACTTGTTCTTGTAGACCCACTTGCAGCCAATTGGTTTGG
This sequence comes from Pinus tabuliformis, assembly GCA_031772625.1. NCBI lineage: Eukaryota > Viridiplantae > Streptophyta > Pinopsida > Pinales > Pinaceae > Pinus > Pinus tabuliformis. The sequence goes on along the minus strand of CM062819.1, from coordinate 85,618,306 downwards.
TTCCAAATGGAGAATAGCCCGTCTAAAATGGGAGCAGGCAAGTAAGAAACGGTCTAAAAAGAAAAGTACTTGAGCCCTTCGCAAAAAGCACTCAAACAAGTCTCCTCTACAAGCTCGTGGCAACAAGAAGTCCAGAGCAAAAGTCATTGATGATTCTGCCTTATATAGTCCCACATCCACACCTCTCACCTGGTCATCTGATCTTTATGTAAAAGAATTGTTAAATGCAAAACAAAGGTTGGAAGTTTTAAAAGCTAAAGGGCAGGAAAGAGATCATAAAATTCATATAATAACAGTTGAGAACAAGGCTTTAGCAGAAAGCAATAAAGTTTTAAAAGAACAAGTGGCATTGCTACAAGAAGCTCTCCTGATAGGGAAGATAGAATGGAAACGCATGAAGGCGGATGTTCAAAACATTAAAAAAAATTGTAGTGGAAAGCACAAAGTTGGTGAATGTGAAATCATCCTAGGATAAAGGGAAAATGATTGCCCAAATAAACAACCATGAAGAGAATGCAAGAGAATAAACGAAAGGAGATTCCACCAAAGTTTCCAAAACTTGGGCTCAAGTTATTATCAATTCTGCTAATAAGGAAGGAGAAACAAATATTCAGGTTGACAACATGCAAGATAGTGAAGGCAAGGAAAGACAAAATAGGGCAGCAAACATAATTATTAAAGGGGTGAAAGACTATCGAAAAAATGAATGTACTCTTGACCTTGCAAGAGACTTCTTGAAAGACAAGTTGCTATGGCAAAGACAAATATGCCAAGCATGGAGGGTGGGTAAGTTTAACAGGGAGAGAGCCAGGCCCATAAAAGTCATTATGCCTAGCTTGCGTGATAAATATATCATTCTAAGCAAGAAACATATCTTGAGGGGTTCTCGTTTTTCCTAGAAGATTTAACTGTAAAACAACAGGAGGAAAGAAGGGAGGAAATTTTAAAGGTTAGGGCAGCAAGAGATGAAGGCAAGAGAGCATGGATTTATAAAGGCAAAGTTGTGATAGCGCGATTTGGACCTCCTTCCAAAACAGAGCAACAAGATGGTAATAAAGAAGAGGCAACAAACTCTTCAACAGGAAATTAGAAAGCAAGGTCAATATGGGAAAGCAGGGACAAAGACTCAAATGTGAGTCTTGCATGTCAAAATAAATAGCAATCAAGTCATACCCAGGTTTCCTTAAGATTAGTTTGTTGGAATTGCAAAGGTTACCCATGGAGACGAGGACCTAGGTTAGGGCCTATTGCGGAAGATAGAGACATAATTTTCCTCATAGAAACACATGAGCATGAAAGGTGCAAGACACCTCTGTTTGAAGGATACTGGAAGATGGTAGTGTGGAAAAAGGCAACAGGGAACGGCAAAGGGCATGCGGGTATCATGGTTTTAGTAAGGGAGAAAGAAGGTCGTCTTATTCAGTTAGAAAAAGAAGACTCAAATAAGCAACTCATCTAGTTTAAAATATCAGAAAATGGAAACCAAATCAAAATTGCAGCATGTTATTTTGCGCCGCATCTACAAAGGTAGAGGGATTGACCACAAAGATCCATTTGCAACCATAAAAGCGGATATTGCAACATATTCGCAGCTAGGTGAAGTCCTTATAGTGAGTGATTTCAATGCTAGGACTACAAGTGAGCAAGCTAGCATTCTTTGTTGTAGAGATGATTGTGACCCTATTCCGCTTACAGAAGAAAGTAATCATGAGTGGGAAAGAATTTCAGAGGACAAGGGCTGCAATTTCTTTGGTGAACAATTGCTTACTCTATGTGGGGCCTTTGATTTAGTCATTTGTAATGGCTTGACTAGATTGGTAAAGTCTGGTAATTTCACTTGCAATACTTACAATGGAGCAAGTGTGGTAGATTATGTAATTTGCTCGCATGGTTTGTGTGAGAAAATGGAGGAAGTTTTGATTGGAGATTAGTTGTGGGACTTGAAATCAGATCACAAGCCAATTTATTTATGTTTCTCTTGGATTGGAAAGAAACAATTAGAGTCAAAAATTCAACATGTCCAACAAAGTCTCCCACAGGGCAGAATTCTTTTGACCCCGGAAAATTGTGATAACTTCAAAATGACGCTAGAGAGGCTCTTCGAGAAGGAGAAAATTACAATTCAAAGCCTTCATAGACATGAATTAACACATAAAATTCAATGCGCACTTGCAAAGTGCAAAAGAGCAAAAATTAAGAAATCTGAAACAAATTGCTTTCCGGTTAATGCTTGGCTTGACGAGGAATGCAAAAAGGCAAGGAGAATGTGGAAAGAGTCAAACAAGGATAACATAAAGCTCAAAGCTTACAAGTAGTTATTAAGCAAGAAAAAGGTCGATTTCATGGTTTCAAGGAGGGAAGAACTAATCTTCCTTGGGAAAAATAATCCCAGATTATTTTGGAAGGAGCTCCAACTGAAAAAGATACAAATTGGAAATAGTATTACAGCTTCTAAATGGTTTGACTATGCAAGACAACTCTATGAGCAGGTTCCCAAGGCTGACCCTCCCCCTTGGTCAACACTGATATTGAACTCTTCATGGTACAAGAGGTAGAGATGGGTATCAAGAAGTTGGGTGTTGGAAATGCAAAAGACTTAGCTGAACTCCAAGCAGAGTATCTAAAGTGGGGCTCAAAGATTTTTGCACCTCACATTACAAAAATCTTCAACAACATCATACAACAAGGGCTCCGCACAGATTGGACAACTAGTCTGGCAATACCTCTTTTCAAGAGCGGTGACGTCAATAATCCCTCCAATTGTAGGACCATCATGATAAACCCCTTGTTTGCAAAGCTATTTGGAAGCATGCTAGAAAACAAAATTAGCAAGTGGGCAGAAGAAAGAGATAAGTGTGCTAAAGGGCAAGCAGGTTTTAGACCTAAACATTCCACAGTTGATCATTGTATAACTTTAAGGCACATCATTGAAAAAGTTTTGGAGAAAAAGGAAGAAGTCTTTTGTTGCTTTGTTGATTTCAGAAAAGCGTTTGACTCGGTTCCTAGGGATAAGCTTTGGCACAGAATGGAGGAACTTGGGGTTCCTAAACATTTGAGAGCAGTTGTGCATAGGCTGTATGAAGAGGTGAAAGTCAAAATTAGAACTTCAGTAGGCATTTCTGAAAGTTTTAGAAGTGATATCGGAGTCAAGCAAGGTTGCCCACTGTCTCCTACCCTTTTTGGTTTACATATTGACAAGCTTGAGGAGTGGTTAAATTTGCAAGGAGGTGATGGTATCTATTTGGGCAAGTTTGTTACAAGGCTTCTTTTGTATGCAGATGACCTTATTCTGATTGCTAAATCGGCTCTTGGTTTGCAAGAGCACTTACTATCCATTGAGCATTTTTGTAGAAGTGTGGGGATGCAAGTCAATATTAGCAAAACGAAAGTAGGGGTCTTCTCTAAGAAAAGAAAACATAACCAGCATAAGTTCTACTTTGAAGGCAACATTTTGGAAGAAGTTGCAAATTACATATACCTCGGAATTGACTTCAACAAAAATCTAGCTGGGATGGTTGTAGAAAGAAAAGAACTCTGGGGGGTTGGAAAGCATTTTATGCTTTTCAAAATAGGTGTAGAGAGGCAAATTTATGGGACTGGAAAACCACTCAAACTCTTTTTGGGCTTCTAGTGATTCTGTTGATTCTCTATTGTTGTGAACTATGGGCCGACAGTACATCTGACATGCAATGGAGACAAATTGAGAAAATTCATAAGCGTTTGATTACAAACAAATTTAAGATTAAAAGTGCAGTTCTTTATGATATCTTGTTAAGTGAAACAAGGACTGCTCCTATTGAAGCAATTGCTATGGTGCGAGTCATAAGGTTTTTAAAAAAAATGAGCAAATGGAAGAGGGTAGATGGCCTAAGGTTGTCTTGAATGATAGTAAATGGGGTATTTGCTTGAACGCGTGTCCCATAAACAACAAAGAGATAAAAGCTTTTGTTATGGAAAAGTTCCACAAGCGTACTTGGGATAATGAGCTAGGAAGAAAGAAAAATTACTATATTGAAGTGTTTAATCCCACTCATAGTGATGCAAGAAAAAACCACCTAAAGGCAATTTCCCTAATTTTCATAATCACCTTACCGTGAACTTGTGGGTTATGGCCCACCTATACAAATCAGAAGCCTTTACATTGTGGGTTTAAACAAAAAAACCCCACCAATCTTCTAACAGCCATATAACAGATAATCTGCCAACTAACGTCGGTCCCACCTGAATGCATAAGACGAACCTCAAATAGATTTAAACCCGTGTCCATAAACTCCTTGGGTCCTGTTAGCCCTGAGGTGCAGCGCTGATGTTTTGAAGGCTGAAGGAAGGACATGGTCTGCTTTGTTGTCCCAAAAGGGGCCCCACACAGGTCGTTACCCCACTTTCTTCACTCTTCCACTTACATTTCATTCCGCTCATTTCCTTACCCAACCCTCACATCCCGACGAAACCCTCTTTCACCTTAGCCTTAAGCGAATTAACACAAACCCCCCCGCAAAACCTTACTTTTCCGCCCATACGCGCCCTCCGCACATTTCCCAAAGACATCTCGTACCTCCATGTCCCTCCGCCGCTGATCTTCCCCCGCCGATCTGATGGCCCACGTTTCACCCGATCAACAAAACATGCCCGATCGTTCCCCGCCATTAGATCACCCCCACCAGATCTAACAGCTGTTACCCATATCACACGAGCAACAAGCAAGAGGAATACCCGCCCGATAAAGGTGGTTTTTCTCTCTCCTCCACTGCTACGTGTCATCCACTAAGTGGAATCGGGCGAACTCCGCCATTTACCACTTACCGCCCGATGCCCTTCCGATAGAAACCATAACCGCCTGAACAAAACCACCCCCGTACATTATCATCTGCACACCTCCACCCCAATAGCCGTCTGATCTGCTCACTCGAGATCTAACGGCCCGGACATGTTCCGCTTTCGCCACGACCTCAGGCCTTCGGCGCCCAATCTCTGTCGTGCATTCCCCTCTATCCAATGGCCCTCGTTCATGATCGCTCACGCTTGTCCTCCTCCACTCTGTCATTTCTCCATTCGTCCGATTTGACACGTCTTCCCACCCATGCACCTCATACTCCACTTCCTGTCAGTTACCCGGGGAAGAAGGTGGTCGACTCTATCAGTATTGTGACAGTCGGATCGCTGAACCGAATTAACCGAAAGCATGGCCGAAGGAAGAAGGACACAACACAATCTCTGCAAACAAAATTAAACAGTCATGGAGCCTCATCGGCACAATCAAACCAGCCACCTAACCAGGCAGCTCTGTACCAGAATTAATTACCGTTTTCATGATGGAGGGGAAATTGTGTCCTTGAATGCAACAAGGCAGTTAATGACAACAGGGGATAGATTAAGACACCTCCAGCCCTAAAAAGCTAGAAAACATTGTAAAGAGCTATAAATAGCTGAAAGCAAGATGTAATCAGGGTTCAACTTCTGGAGACTGTAGATATTATGTTCCTCACAGCGTCTCATCTTCATTCTCAGTAATACAAGCTTCTTTCGCTGTTACATGTTCAATGTCCATTTCCCTCTTGTTCTAAACTTGCACCTGGATAAGTTTATTCATGTTTTCTCCTATATTTGATGCTGGGTAACTGTCATCTTATCTCTGCATTGGTAAATTGGATTTGCTATTGAATAGGTCATCCATGTTTCTTCTGTATCCAACGCTAGATAACTGTCATCTTATCTCCGTGTTGATAGATTAGATTTGCAAGCTTCATCTACTAGCTGCAGCTGGCCATCATATATTATGTATGCATCTGCTGGTGTAGTTAGTATTCTCCATTTATTCGCTTAATCTGCAAACTATTGAGCATTAGTGGTCTAAAGCCTTGTAGGCTAAGGGTGTTCATGCATGTCTGGAGTGGAAACAAAGTTGAAGTGGTTATCTGGCTTGAACCAAACCATCATCCATTCCAATAGTTCCTAGAACAATATTGAAGATTATATGTTACCAGGCATCTCTGAGCTACAACCTAGGAGAGTTTCTTGGAGAGATAACATAATTGGCGCCATTGCCGGGGAGAGGAGATTGAAGCTCAGCTTCCCTGGGAGACGACACAGATCCAGCTTTGATGATAGACAAAGTCTGGACACATTTTTGGTTGTAATCATCTATCTGGCGACTCTACTGGAGGCCGAACCTCTTGGCGACTCCACATCATAGTTCTGGCTCAGTTTGTGAGGCATACTCGGAGAAATCCTCAGAAGTCACCAGCTGACCCAGTACCTGACCCTGAAAAGATTATCAAAGAAAGAAAGATATCACAGAAAGGAGCATCAGGATCAGGTAAACCTAAACAATCCTCTATACCTCTACAAGAAAGGCTAGTAATAGAACAAATACATGTTGAGAGTATAGCCTCTGACACTAGCAGTGAAGAAAAACTTTTAGAGATTCATAAAGCTCCTTATCCTTTAGGTTCTCCTTTTTCTTTAAGCCCGAAGGAAACCTCACCCCCTACCCATCATATTCCTTTAGTCCTGTCAGTCACTCCTCAATTCCCTACCTTTCAGACTGCCAGTACTCTTGTATCCACCACAGCCATGGCAGGTCCACAAGCACTCACCAAAATGGAAAGAATCATAGCTGCTAGGTATGGACCTCTAGTATTGCCCACTCCTTTGAATGCCATGCCTACTGGAGAATATAAGAAATACATGCCTAAGTTCACTGGGACTGAAGGAGTTACAGCTGAAGAACATCTTGAGTCCTTTTATAGCTATGCTAATAATCTAGACATTAGTGAAGATGATGTGTGGATGAGAGTATTTGTCCAAAGCCTAGATGGAGAGGCCAGAAAATGGTTCAGAGAATTGACCCCTAGATCCATAACAGATATTGAGGCCTTAGATGATGTTTTCCTAAAGCATTGGGGGGATAAGAAAGATCTGCTCTACTATCATACTGAGTTTGGGAACTTGAAAAGGGAAAATGGGGAGTCACTTTCTGATTTCAATAAAAGGTTTAACCGCATGTATAGCAAGATACCAGTTGAAGTGAAACCCACCCCTACCTCTGCTAAGCTCACCTATGCCAATGCCTTCGATTCTGATTTCTGTCTACTATTGAGGGAGAGAAGATGTGCTTCTTTGGCTGAAATGCAGGATGCAGCCTTGGAGGTAGAGTCCAACATCATGGCTGCAGAGAAACTCAAGGGACATGTTGACCGAAGGAGACAGAGGGGTGAATCTTCCTCATCTTCAGACCCCAAGATAGATAAGATGACCAAGATGATAGAGTCACTAGCCTCTGAAATCTCCAAATTAAAAGTGGAGCAGCACCCTGTGAAAGGAAGAATTCCTAATACTTTTGCCCCTAGAAATCCGAATCCATATAGAAGAGCAAATGAGCAGTTGCAGATCATGCAAAGGAGCAAAGATGCCAATGAAGACCAAAGAGTGAAGACCCCTTTCCAGAATGTAGTCATGGAAGAGGAGCAGTTTGATGAAGATGATGAGATCCATTGCATGGAAGACAAAGGCAATGCCTCCTTTTTGACCTTAGCTGCCTATGAGAAGTCATTATCCAATGACCAAATCAGCCAAGAGTGGGACGGTGAAGCTATTCTACAAACTAAAGATCAGCAAAGATATAATCTGAGGTCGAAGATGAACAATGCCAAAGAAACCCCTATTCAAAGAGTTGTTGTTCCTGCAATACAGCAAGCTAACAAGCAAAAACGACCAGCCACTGATCCCATCATTCTCAAAGCTCCAGCTCAAGAGGTAAGAGGCCCTGACAAGTCCCCTTTTCCATTCAGTTTTGAATCAGAAATCCAGAAGCTGAAAATATCTATACCTCTAATGGAACTAGTGAAGAATGAAGCCTTTAAGAGACCCATCCTTGAGGCCCTTGAGCTTAAGTCCACACAAGCATCAAATGACTTTGTGAACTTGCAAGAGGACCAACCTGCAGTTGTTCTTAGCCCAATGACGGAACCTTCCAATGACAATTCCCCATCATTTTATGTCTCCTTGACTATTCATGACAAGATCCTTCACAATTGTCTGCTGGATACAGGTGCCAGCCATAATCTAATGCCCAAGGCCGTCATGGATGAGTTAGGCCTTGACATCACTAGGCCTTATCATGATTTGTTTTCTTTTGATTCTAGGAAGGTGAAATGTTTGGGGTTAATCAAAGACCTAGCCATCACCTTGGCTCAACTGCCTATGAATATCATGATGATGGATATTGTGGTAGCAGATGTGCCCCCAAAGTTTGGTATGCTTCTTTCCAGGGGATGGATCAAAAGATTGGGTGGAACGTTACAAAATGATCTGTCCTATGCTACTGTCCCAGTTTTTGGAGGTGAAAGTAGGAGATTATACAGGGAAGCTCAATTAGCTTATATCATCAGTGATGAGAAGAATCCCACTAATCACCCCATCTATGCTGTTGACACTGATTTTGGAGCTTGTATTCTCCAAATTGAAGAATCCCAGTTGGCCTCCATGCAGCTCAGGAAACTAGTTTGTCAGATCACAGAGGAAGAAGGCCCACAAATTTGGGACATGTTCTTTGATGGAGCTTGCTCTAGGGAAGTGGCAGGAGTGGGTGTAGTTCTGGTATCCCCCACACAAGAATGCATACATTTATCGTTCAAGCTGACTTTTCAAGTCACAAATAATATAGCAGAATATGAGGCTTTGATCTTAGGCTTGAATGCGGCTAAAGAAATGGGCACAAAGCATCTGAAGGTGTTTGGAGATGCAGACCTTATTATTCAACCGGTGAATAAGACATTCCAGGCGAGGCATCCCAGGCTGAAAGCATACAGAGATGAGGTATGAAGGCTCAAGGATTCGTTCAACAGCTTTAGCATCTCATACATCCCTAGGGCTGAGAATCAGCTTGCCGATTCCCTTGCTTTGTCTACCAGTATGTTTGTTCCTTCTTTACCCCCTAGACTGACTTATGAAATCCAAGTAAAATACAGGCCGTCATTACCTGATAATGTCAAGTTTTAGAAAGTATTTGAAGATGATGATGAGGTCAATAGGTTTCTACAAGTCATTGATGAATTCTCTGAAATGCAAATTGATCAAGAGAATGAAGCCATGAAGGAATGCCATCAGTCCCAGCTGAGAAACAAAATTGGTCAAGACAGCATTGTACAACTGCCTAGTAACCATATACCCAAAGGGCTGGTGCCTCTAGAGAAGTTGTTTGATCATAATGATGTGCCTTATAAGCCTGCCTAGAAAGAGAATGAGTTTGCAGTCCATAGACACAATATATGGAGTCTAGATCACCCAAAGTACATAAATCTGTCCGCCCACTTGCCTGCTGCCCAAAGCTCTGAATATTGCTCCCTGATGAAGCAATTTGCTGATGTCTTTGCCTGGGAGTACAGTGACCTTAAGACTTATGACAAAAACATCATCCAGCATAAGATTCCACTGGAGAAAGACACCATCCCTTTTAAGCAAAATCTGAGACCTATCAACCCTCTATTACTACCTTTGATCGAAAAAGAAATTAAGAAACTGTTGGCTGCCAAAATCATAGTTCCCATAAGGTATTCAAAATGGATAGCTAACTTGGTGGTAGTAAGGAAGAAAAATGGAGAAATCAGACTTTGTGTTGACTTCAGAAATCTGAACAAGTGCTCTAAGAAAGACAACTACCCCCTGCCCAAGATGGAACATTTGTTGCAAAAAGTTTCTGGGGCTAGAGTCATGTCTTTCTTAGACGGTTTCTCAGGTTACAATCAGATTGTTGTACACCCAGAGGATCAAGAGAAGACTTCCTTCACTACTCCTTGGGGCACTTTCATGTACTCCAAGATGCCTTTTGGACTAATGAATGTTGGGGCTACTTTTCAGAGGGCCATGGATATAGCCTTTGTGGGAGAGAAGGACAAGTTTGTCCTTATTTACCTTGATGACATAACAGTCTTTTCCAGCAGTCACATGGAACAATTGCAACATTTGAAGAAGGTGTTTCTGAAGTGCAGAAGGTTCGGAATCTAAGTAAATCCCAAGAAGTCACAGTCTGTTCTAGAAGAAAGCAAACTGTTAGCACATGTTGTTTATGTTGCAGGTGTCAAGATCAATCCAAAAAGGGTTCAAGCATTACAGACATTGTCCTTCTTGAGGTCAAAAAGGGACGTTCAATCTTTTCTGGGTAAGATTAACTTTGTGAGGAGGTTTATTCCAAATTTTGCAGAACTAGTGAAGCACATCACCTCCATGCTAAAGAAGGGGTTGGAGATAAAATGGATAGAGGTTGCAAGAAGATCGTTCGAAGCCATCAAAAGAGCTATCATGGAGGCTCCCACCTTGGTCAGCCCAGACTACACCAAGGAGTTTTATATTTTCCCTTTCGCTTCTTACGATACACTTGCAACAATCTTGTTACAGAAAAATGATGAAGGTATAGAACACCCAGTGGCCTTCTTTAGCAAAACTTTGAGGGATGTTGAATTAAGGTATGGCCTTATTGAAAAACAGGCATATGCTCTTATAAAGTCTTTAAAGGCATTCCGAATTTACATCCTACACTCCAAAGTGGTTGCCTATGTACCTTCAGCTTCAATAAAGGATGTCCTAACACAGCCAAATTTTGATGGAGGAAGGGCCAAGTGGATTGCAAAACTCATAGAATTCAGCATAGAAGTAAAACCCACCAAGCTTGTAAAAGGCCAAGACCTGGCTCAGCGTATGGCTAAGGAAAATTGCAGTGTGCTAGACATAAATTGCATAGGTGCAGATTCAGATGTTGAACAGGCAGAGGAAGCAACAGGAGAACAAAGGCAGAATCAGTCATTGGCTGAGAATTTGGCCACTTGTGACTGGTATTCCAGTGTATCTCATTTCTTGTTGAAGCTCGAAGTCCCTCCAGGGCTTAGCTCAAGTCAGGCTAGGACCATCAAGCTCAGAGAAGCCAAGTTTTGTATTAATAAGAACCTGCTTTATTGGAGGGACCCATCTGGAATCCTCTTGAGGTGTCTGGACAAAGAACAATCTGTCGAGGTCATGCACCAGTTTCATTCCAGCATCTGTGGAGGGCATCATTATTGGAAAACCACAACCCACAAGATCCTAAGGGCTGGGTATTATTGGCCTACTCTGTTCTCTGATGTATTTTCATTTGTGAAGTCTTGTGACAAATGCCAGAGGTTTTCAGGAAGACAACAGCTGAAATCTTTGCCCCTGAAGTCAATACACACCAATGGTCCCTTTCAGCAGTGGGGTTTAGATTTCATAGGGGAGATTAATCCACATTCTAGTGGCCAGCATCGGTGGATCTTAGTAGCCACTGACTATTTTACCAAATGGATTGAAGCCATACCCACTAAGAAGGTTGATCACCAGGTTGTCATGAAGTTCTTAACTGAGAATATTTTTACCAGATTTGGCTGCCCGACCAAGATAGTTACTGATAATGCAACAGCTTTCAGAGCAAGGGAACTGGTGGACATGTGTGAATCAATGGGCATTAGATTAGTGCATTCTACCTCATATTATCCTCAAGGCAATGGCTTGGAAGAATCATCCAATAAAAGCCTGGTAAGGATAATCAAAAAACTGTTGGAAGACAACAAACGGAACTGGGATTCCAAGTTGAAGTTTGCACTGTGGGCTGACAGAGTTACCACCAAGAAATCCATAGGCAATTCTCCATTCAAGCTGGTGTATGGTACTGAGGTTGTTTTTCCAATCCAATTGACCCTCCCTGTGGCCAAATTCTTGCAAGAGGAGCAGGATGAGGAAAGTGACATGGCAAGGAGAATGAGTGACTTAGTTGAAGTTCACCAGATCAAAGATCAACTGATTGAGAAGTCAGTAGTGCATCAAAAGAAGATCAAGGAGGTCTTTGATAAAAAATCAAAGATGGACAGTTTTCAGGTTGGTGACTGGGTTCTCAAATGGGATGCATTGAAGGAAAAGAAGGGAAACCATGGTAAATTTGATGCCTTATGGACAGGACCATTTATCATTGCTCAAGCTCAGATGAACAACACTTTCACTTTGCAAAATTTAGGGGGGAAGGTGTTTTTGACGGTCCTGTCAATGCGCGGTTTTTGAAACTTTATTTCGTTTAAGGCTTTAAAGCCTTGGTATTGTAAATATGTTTTTCAGTTTTATTTCATAACCAGTTAGACTCCATGCCCAATGGAACGCTAGGTAGTAGTTTTAATCTTGTTGTTTACTAGAAAGGCAGTGGTCTACAGTTCTTGAAACCTCACAGGGAGGCTTTCATCCCCAGAAGGAGCCAGTGTTAGCCCTAAGGTGCAACGCTGATGTTTTGAAGGCTGAAGGAAGGACATGGTTTGTTTTGCTGTCCCAAAAGGGGCCCCACACGGGCCATTACCCCACTTTCTTCACTCTTCCACTTACATTTCATTCCGCTCATTTCCTTACCCAACCCTCACATCCCAACGAAACCCTCTTTCACCTTAGCCTTAAGCAAATTAACACAAACCCCCCCCCCGGAAAAACCTTACTTTTCCGCCCATACACGCCCTTTGCACATTTCCCGAAGACATCTCGTACCTCCGTGTCCCTCCACCGCTGATCCCCCCCAATTGACGCCCACGTTTCACCCGATCAACAAAACATGCCCAATCGGTCCCTGCCATTAGATCACCCCCGCCAAATCTAATAGCTGTTACCCATATCATGCGAGCAACAAGCGAGAGGAATACCCGCCTGATAAAGGCAGTTTTTCTCTCTCCTCCGCTGCTACGTGTCATCCACTAAGTGGAATCGGGTGGACTCCGCCATTTACCACTTACTGCCCGATGCCCTTCCGATAGAAACCATAATCACCCGAACAAAACCACCCCCGTACATTATCATCTACACACCTCCACCGCCCGATAGTCGTCCGATCTGCTCACTCAAGATCTAACGGCCCGGACATGTTCCGCTCTCACCACGACCTCAGGCCTCCTGCACCCGATCTCCACCGTGCATTCCCCTCGATCCAATGGCCCTCATTCATGATCGCTCACGCTTGTCCTCCTCCACTCTATCATTTCTCCATCCGTCCGATTTGACACGTCCTCCCACCCATGCACCTCATACTCCACTTCCTATCAGTTACTCGGGGAAGAAGGTGGTCGACTCTGTCAGTATTGTGACAGTCGGATCGCTGAACCGAATTAACCGAAAGCATGGCCGAAGGAAGAAGGACACAACACGATCTCTACAAACAGAATTAAACAGTCATGGAGCCTCACCGGCACAATCAAACCGGCCACCTAACCGGGCAGCGCTGTACTAGAATTAATTACCGTTTTCGTGATGGAGGGGAAATTGTGTTCTTGAACGCAACTAGGCAGTTAATGACAACATGGGATAGATTAAGACACCTCCAGCCCTAAAAAGCTGGAAAACATTGTAAAGAGCTATAAATAGCTGAAAGCAAGATGTAATCAGGGTTCAACTTCTGTAGACTGTAGATATTCTGTTTCTCGCAGCGTATCATCTTCATTCTCAGTAATACAAGCTTCTTTTGCTGTTACATGTTCAATGTCCATTTCCCTCCTGTTCTGAACTTGCACTTGGATAATTTTATTCATGTTTTCTCCTATATCTGATGCTTGGTAACTGTCATCTTATCTCTGCATTGGTAAATTGGATTTGCTATTGAATAGGTCATCCATGTTTCTTTTGTATCCAATGCTAGATAGCTGTCATCTTATCTCCGCATTGATAGATTAGATTTGCAAGCTTCATCTACTAGCTGCAGCTGGCAATCATATATTATGTATGCATCTGCTGGTGTAGTTAGTATTCTCCATTTATTCGCTTAATTTGCAAATTATTGAGCATTAGTGGTCTAAAGCCTTGTAAGCTAAGGGTGTTCATGCATGTCTAGAGTGAAAACAGAGTTAAAGTGGTTATCTGGCTTGAACCAAACCATCATCCATTCCAATAGTTCCTAGAACAATATTGAAGATTATATGTTACCAAGCATCTCCGAGCTACAACCTAGGAGAGTTTCTTGGAGAGACAACAGGTCCACTCAACAATTGAACAACAACCATTCCCATGTTGACTTCCCACGTTGACTTTCCCTTTTGCACAGGCGCTTCACTCTATGCCATTGATCTTACCATTCAATCTGACGGTTGATAGTCACCCGATCATCGCACATCGCATATCGCAATTTCTCCCAGCCAAGGTTCATTCACTCATGAATGATGCGATGCAATATTAATCCAACGGTCAGCATCAGCAGTGATCCAATGGTTTGCGGCCCTTCAACTAACACACGGGTTAAAACAGGCCTAACCCCCGTCGTTGGCTGTGACATAAGCGGTTGAAATTGAGATCGACGACTAGGATTTAGTACGGCACTTCAACCCTGATCAAGACACCCGTAGACTCCTAACCTCCGCAATTACACATTTCACTTTTTTGTGGTTCCACTCTTCTACCAAACTTGGTGCTTCCACTAAATTTCCTTCTCACCTCCAGATCGACTTGATACCAAGTGCAACTATGCCAACTCCTTTCTCCGCTTAGAATCAATGTGCCGAGACTTCTCTCATTTCTTTACTCTGCCTTGCAACTATACCTTTGTTTCTTTAACACCACTTCGAACTGGAATACATAATACTCTCTGTGTTATTTCCCTTCTTCAAGATTTCATAATTTGTTCTTTACTTGACCTGTACATACATCTATTAAATCCAAACTGGAATCACACAGATTCTACCCAGACGTAAGTCTTTTTTCACTCAGAAAGACTTTCATAAATTCAACTTGAATTCATTCATCATGGTTTATCACAAAGAAACCATAAATTCCCAATTATGGATCAAACAGCACATAAAATGAATGACACACACAGTCACAATAAATTCAATTTCCTCATTCATTAAACAAATGTACAGATACAAATAAAAATCTGTTTTACAATCTAGCTTTGGCCTGATATGCCTTTACATGGTCTGTATCAATGGACCTTTCTCATTTCAATGCCTATAGGCTCACAATCCAACCCTCCTATCTGCTAACTCTCTCTCACTAACTCTCTTAAGTCTTCGAGGCTTACAAATTATACCCAAAAGGATTCTGTTAACCAATTTTGGTTCAGATCCTCAATCTTCTCAACTAAATCCTAAGAATCCTCTAAGTCCTCAATTAGTTCCTAAAATATCATCTTTATCCCTTGAGGATTTCAACTTTCAACTAATCCTAAGGATCCTCCATAAATCATGAACTACTTTCTAAGATTTTCAATATCTCAATCCATACTAACAACTCATCATCACTCGTGTTCTCCCACATTCGAGAACATTTACAAATATCCTCAAAATATTTAATTAACTCCTATTCTAAATGTCTCACCTAAATCACTCAAAATATTTAAAATTACATTAATTAAGTAGTTAGGAAAACCACTCTTTTGAAAACGCAAGACCACCTAGATTCTACTAAATGACACATTTTCGGAACCATGATGCTCCTGCAGCACATAGTCATCAACCAAAAGCATACATAGAGGCCAATATCTCTTGGAGAGCCAAAATTCTTATTGCTCAATTAAGGACTAATTCTCATCAACTCCGTTGTGAAACAAGGCGCTGGAAAAGGCCAAAGGAAGTGTGGGAGGAAAGAGTATGCATTTTTTGTTCTTCCGGAAAAGTGGAAACAGAAAAACATTTCATTTTGAATGTGAGGCCTTCAAAGACAACAGGGAAAGTTATGCAGATATGCTGCCAGCTAGCTCTTGAGATAATCTATTTAGCAAGGGGTTTGTCGAGAAGTTGGGAGCATTTATTTTGAAGCTTCATAGAAAAAGGACTGAATACATCAAGCAAATGAAGAAATAATATGTCCCATAGGCTATCTTTAGCCTCGTGGACGTTAAAATATTTTCTTTCTTTCTTTCTTACATCTTTTTTTTTAATAACTTCTTTTTGTTATATTTAATTTTCTTAGTATTTGTTTTAAATATTATTTAGATTAATTAATTTTAATTTTAACTTAAAACAATAAAATAAATGTCCAGCACTCTAATTTCCAGAACCCAGTCAACTTTAACACTCAAACTTTGGAAGAACATATCTTAAGCTCTACACAGCCAAATGAGGCCTAGGATGGCTCGTTTGAAAGCTAAAATCATGGAGGAGATTTTGGCAGTGATTACATAACCAGATTTGGTCATTAAATATGCCAAAATTTCAGGAGAAACTAGAGTTATTAATTTGCAACAAGAAACTAGTTTTCTGAGTTTGGTTTTTTGGAGTTTGATTTGCCAAAAGTCTGGTTGTTGCAAATAGATTCGAAAAAGGCCTTCTAGGCCAAAGAAGTTTTGGTAGAGATCAATGGGAAGCGCTAATTTCTTTTTATTTAATTTATTTAATTAAATTTTAGTCTTGAGAGTTTGATTTCCAAATTTTGATGTTAAATTTGGATTGGTTTTATTTTTATTTTTATTGGTTTTTTTGCAAGAAGTTCATTGAAGAGATTAAGCCCAGGGGATTGGAGCAACGAAATGGAAACAACAAAAAAAGGAAAAGGAGGATTTGCAAATCCAAAATGCTGGATCTAAACTGCTTTCAACAGCTCTCCTCTTTGGGATTTCTTTTTGTAAATTATAAATAAGATTTAGGAGATGGAGTAAGGGTTCCAATTCTCTGCAAAAAGAGGGTTTTTTGGACTAATGAAGAGGACTGAATTTTGTAGAGAATTAGCTATTCTTTGGACTATATTATAGAGATGTATTTCAGCTCTGAAAATTGTTGAAAAAGTGTAACTAGGTTCGGTCTTCATAATGACATGTAATTGTGACTTTTGTAAATGATGTAATGAAGAAAATAAAATTATGTTTGTAAGCCTTGCTTCATGGGTTTCATGAGCAAGTGATTTTATTTTAGATGGATCACATTGAGAGCCTTAGGATTGGTCATTAAAAGTCAAACAGTCTATGTCATGTATGAAAAACCCTTCTTGGGGATATAAAAATGTATATGAGTCAACTAAGTGTTTAGAAAACCCTCCAATAACAAGCACAATCCTCTTCTCTTGATGTCGGCTTCTATATCAGTGACAAACTCATCTCAGCTCACATTAAGGAGAGCCACCCATTCGAATGCTCATGTCGGCTTGAGTATATGGACAAACCACTATATATAAGAGGCTAGGCTCTTCGCATAAAGACAGTCAAGATCTTAGCATATCTCTGAATTTTTGGGAGCAGGAAAAGACACTCAGGTTACCTCTATTTCAGTGAACTCTACAAGGTTACATGTTACAGTTCTGTAAGGGAATTCGGATCCCTCTTATATAGAGATCACAGTAACTGCGAAGAAGAATTTTTGGTCTATCTGAAGAAAAACTACAGTCAGAAATACAGTGGTCTCTCACTGCGATTTCGGAGGACAAAGACAGTGAACAATTTGGATACCTCTATTCGGGTAGCCTAGTGCAAAAGAAAAGTTCATATAGGAGAATGCAATCCATTGTTTCGTTGTTGAGGAGAGTCCATTGTTCGGTAAGATAAGAAGACTATGTTTCGGTTCAATTACTGTTTAGATAAAGAAGTCTCGATGTTGCCACAGGGAGAAGGATCCAGTGCTAACCTCGCTCAAGTCACAGTCTCAATGATGCTATAGTTTGGACATGATTACCATTCATGAAGTCTCGGTGCTCCTACAAAGTAACAAGATCTTGGTAATGAAGATCTTAGTACAGTGATGAAGTCTTTAATGGTATTACAGTGATGGATTTTGGAGCTCTCTCATTGCTATCACAGTGAAGGTCTCAAGTGATGTAGTCTCAGCAGTGGAAGAGGAATCTAGAAGACAGAAGCAGAAGAGGACTTGTGTCTTGATCGTGGAGTGGCTAATAGGTCAAGGGTCTTGGTTTTAGCATTTTTCAATTGGAACCTCTATAAGAAGAATTTGTGTGGGTTTTCCTCTCGAAGAGTGATAGGTTTTGGCCCTGGATCATTGCCTACATGATGTGTCTCTTGTCTATTTATATTCATGCATTGGTTACCGTTTGATGAATAACATCACTAATAGTCTAACATGAAGAAGATCCTAATCTAAAGAAGTAAAATGCATTCACAAACAGTTACTAATCGAAGAGAAATCACCTAATGCTAATGCCCTAGATTTCTCAACATGGTATCAGAGCTAGGTTCTAAAAGTGAAAAGAAGGGCATCTACTCAAAGAGACACTCAAGGATCGAGTTTCAAGAAAGGCATCTAAGCAAGTCGAAGGTTACCAAAACAAAAGATCAAGATCTTATTGATTTGGGGTAGCATTGGATGTGCTCTAGCCATGAAAATTGGTGGAGAGGCTAAAGCAAATGAGATCTCCAAGAACCATAAATGGTTTGCGCAGATTCTAACTGGTTTGGGAGATATTAAAATAATTAATATTTTTAATGGAGTTCGTAAGTATATATTAAAGGGTATTAATATAAAACTGGATTAGAAGGGTCCAAAATTCATGGATCAAGCCAAATCTAATCTTAGCAATTGATTAGAGATTTAATCTCGGTCGTTGATGGACCAACGAGAAAAGTATAAGAGAAGGCTTGAGGGTAAGTTGGAGAACACACCAGAGTGATCAGTGATTCGATTTTCTAGAGCAAGGTTTGCTAAGAGAAACCTAATCAGTGATCAGCAACGAGGGGCAGTGAATACATAGCAGAGAGGCAGAGTTGGTACCAGAGAGACAGCACAGAGCCTGTAGAGGTTGACGCAGAGGCAGCTGGGTGCTACGCAAAGGCAGCTAAGGGTTGCGCAGAGCCAAGAGAGGTCAGCGTGTGTGACGCAGAGGGTCTAAGGGCTAACGCAGAAGCTTTAGAAGCTGCGCAGAGGCTAGTAGAGATGACACAGGGCCAAGAGGCAACGCTGGGAGGATTTCGTGGGACAGACTGGGAGCTGGTGAGCCAGGTAGGGTGACACAGTCCCTATCAAATTGACGCGGAGCAGTGTTAGCTGCAATTGTTGCTGTGGTATCGTTCATCCAGTGATTAATCATCCGGAATATCTGTCTCCGAGGAGAGGTACTATTTCCGAGGGTATTCTCTGTTGGGTGGGCCATAGTTGTATTCTGAAAACTGCATAATAATAAAACCCTCTGAATAGTTGCACTGGTTTTCCCGCATTGGGTTTTTCTGGGGACATTGGTCCAAAAATAACAGTGTCACTTGTGTGCTTGTTTTCTTTAAATTGATGATCTGTAGATGATACTGTACTTGTGTTTATTTTCAATATTTACATGGTAAATAACTTGTTAAGTAATTAAACAAGTAGGAAGAAATAAACCAAATAGTACAGGAAGAATTTCTAACGGGTTAAACTTAGAAATTCCAACATGGTATCAGAGCGTGGTTGCAGACCACAAGATTACTGAAGGCATCAGCCGAGCAGAGCATCCACAGCAGATTCAGCTGTCTCGAGTGACAGAGCTGATCATTACAGAAGGCGACAGAGGAAGGAGTGACGCAGAAGGACTACGTCATCATTCTGGGCCAGAGAGAGGCAGCGCAGAGGCTAAGGGAGGCAGAATCAGGCTTATGCAAAGCCACGCAAAGGCCAAGAGGGCTGGCGCAGTTGGCAAGCGGAGCTGATTTGCCAGTGCCGGGATTGCGTAGAGCCAAGTGACTCAATCCTTCAGTTGCTAGGGCATAGGAGGTTGTGGGTAATTTGTGGAGCAAAGCTGGTGGGGTACTAAGGTCAAGACTCAAAACAGTACCTAACAAGGCAAGACCAAGGAGGAGGGAGTTGCTGCCGAAGCGGATTTCTAGCCAAGGAATTTGAATCAGTGTTGCAGTGGCACAGACGATCGGAATGGGGCAACTTGACGTTGGCAGAAGGATTTCCAGGAGGGAAATCGGGACTCAGAGGGAGTCTAGAGGAGAACTTCCAAACGGGACGTAGAGAGACTAAGGAGGACTCGAACTGAGAACTTCCAGACGGGAAGTAGAGAGACTCAGCAGGAGTCGAACAAAGGACTTCTAGGAGGGAAGCAGAGAGACTTGGAGGAGTCGACAGAAGAGCAACGAGATGGTTGTGAATGGGATGAGAGATCAGGATAGGTTGGACGGAGCGTTCAACTTTGTGGTCTAGAAGGCCAGGATCTTGTCCATTCTAGACAGACATCGCCTCAAGGGCTTCGTCTCGAGAGTGATAGCTATCTCAATTGACCCAGTAGCTAATGAAAGGTACGAGGAGGCAATGGCTAAGGCTAAGTGCATCATCCTTGATGGGGTCAAGGATCATGTGGTACCACATATTGCCAAGAAGAAAACGGCAAAGGAGATGTGGGATGCCTTGAATACATTGTACCAGCATACTTCTGTGCAGAGGAAGATGCTCCTAGAGAATTAGTTAAGGGCATACCAAATGCAGAAGGGAGAGCAAATAGATGTCTTCCTCGGTCGGTTGAAGGAGATCTGTGACCAGCTAACTTCCATAGGGGCCATGCTGGATGAGGAATTGATGGTGAGGACCGCACTGAATGTAGTTTCCAAGGATTGGGAGGTATTTGTCCAGAGCATATTAGGCAGGACGAGTCTTCTAGATTGGGAAGAACTGTGGGCGGCTCTTCATCAAGAATAGATCAGACAACTGGTCAAGGCGAGGAGTAGCGGTAAAGGGGTCAGGATCAAGAAGGAGGAAGAAGAGGATGCGACTCTAGCATCTGCAGGAAAGAAGGAGAAGCGGAAAAAGAAGGACCTCTCCGAGGTCAAGTGCTTCCATTGTGGGGAACTGGGTCATTTTGCGAACC
This sequence comes from Pinus tabuliformis, assembly GCA_031772625.1. Classification (NCBI taxonomy): domain Eukaryota; kingdom Viridiplantae; phylum Streptophyta; class Pinopsida; order Pinales; family Pinaceae; genus Pinus; species Pinus tabuliformis. The sequence continues at coordinate 85,597,564 of CM062819.1, read as the reverse complement.
AGTGTCCGAGAAAGAAAAGTAAGGGAGAGGCTTCTGAGACCAAGGCAGCGCCAGCTAGGGCGGAGAAACAAGTCGAGGATGATGATTGTGACATGAGTACTCATGTGCACTTGAGAAGAAGTGGGGAGACATCGAGCAGTAGTCAGACAGACTATAGGCGATGAGGGGCAGGACCCTTGAGGTACCCAACCTCTTGGATTATACCTTGTAGCACTCTTTGTCGCTCCATACACGGATGTCGGTAGAGACGAATGCAGATGGAGCGGCAGAGATTGCTACAGACAGCACGAGGCTATCAGGATGCAACAGTGCGAGAAGCATGGGAGTGTTGCACCAATGCAAGATGGCACAGAGAGGTGTGCGACAGTGCGAGATGCATGGAGTTGTTGCAGCAACGCAGAGGTCAGTAGAGGGAGCACTTGTTAGCGGCAGAGGGAGCTTCAACATCAGGATTGTTTCTAGCTTGACAGGGATGTCAGAGTTGGGTGGATCAGTTACTTACTTCTTAATAACTGAATTGTAGTGTAGTAGCAGTATACAGTAGCACGATGCAGCATGATGAGAGGGGGATGCAGTGCAGATGCAATGCTGGGAGAATGGACTAGCAGCAGCACGGATGCAGAGGGAGTTGTCATATGGATGTAGCAGTGGCAGTGGCAGGGCCATGGGCAGCAGTACAAGATGCAGCAGCGTAGAGGATGTTGGGCGGGGAGGCCTAGCATCAGCACAGGAACCAGTGCCGGATAATCAGGGTGATGCTCAGTGAGGAGTAGTACTAGAGCACAGTCCTCGCTAAGACGGAGTATTGATTTGGGGTAGCATCGGATGTGCTCTAGCAATGAAAATTGGTGGAGAGGCTAAAGCACATGAGATCTCCAAGACCCAAAAATGGTTTGGGCAAATTCTAACCGATTTGGGAGATATTAAAATAATTAATATTTTTAATGGATTTCCTATGTTTAAACTTAGGAAAAATAAAATATTAATGGGTTTTAATATAAAACTGGGTTAAAAGGGTCCAAAAGTCATGGATCAAGCCAAATCTAAACTTAGCCATTGATTAGAGATTTAATCTCGGTCGTTGATGGACCAACAAGAAAAGTATAAGAGGAGGCTTGAGGGTAAGTTGGAGAACACATCAGAGTGATCAGTGATTCGATTTTCTAGAGCGGGGTTTGCTAAGAGAAATCGAATCAGTCATCAGCAGCGAGGGGCAGTGAATACATAGCAAACAGGCAGAGTTGGTACCAGAGAGACAGCGCAGAGCCCGGAGAGGTTGACACAGAGGCAGCTGGGTGCGATGCAGAGGCAACTAGGAGCTGCGCAGAGCTAGGAGAGGCCAGCATGTGTCACACAAAGGGTCTAAGGGCTGACAAAGAAGCTTCTGAAGCTGCGTAGAGGCTAGCAGAGCTTATGCAGGGCCAAGAGGCAGCGCTGGGAGGATTTCATGGGACAGACTGGGAGCTGGTGAGTCGGGTAGGGTGACGCAATCCCTATCAGAGTGACGCAGAGCAGTGGAAGCTGCAATTGTTGTTGTGGGATCGTTCATCCGGTGATTAATCAACCGGAATATCTGTCTCCGACGAGAGGTACTACTACTGAGGGCATTCTCTGTTGGGTGAGCCATTTCTGGCACCCTAGTTGTATTCTGAAAACTGCATAATAATAAAACCCTTTGAATAGCTTTACCGTTTTTCCCGCATTGGGTTTTTCCAGGGACATTGGTCTAAAAATAACGGTGTCACTTGTGTGCTTGTTTTCTTTCAGTTGATGATCTGTAGATGTTGATACTGTACTTGTGTTTATTTTGAGTCTGTACATGGTAAATAACTTGTTAAGTAATTAAACAAGTAGGAAGAAATAAACCAGATAGTATAGGAATAATTTCTAACGGGTCAAACATAGAAATTCCAACAGATCTAGATCGAAGAAGCAATCTATTCATCGTCAAGTTATCTACAAAGCAAGGTAGCTCGAAGGACTTTAAAGATGAAGATCACATCATCTTGGAGAAAACACTAGAAGAAGTTTTGATCTGCCAAAGTAGTTGAATTATATTGAAAGCAAGTTCCCTCTCCTTGAAGCAAGGATCCTCCTTGAAGAAGATCATCCAAGGAAGCAGCAAATACATCTTCTTCAACCATCATCAAAGTGATCAAATAGAAGATTTCATCTTCACTTGTCTAGTAAGTATCTTTCATTCTTTAATTAAATTTGGTAAAATGACTTCGTATTTGCAAGGAGATCTATAAGTTGGTTGGGTCATCAAATTCCTTGCATGAAAAAGGAGAATAGACATAGTCCTCAAAGAAAGTGAAGTCATTGAACACATCAAAAGGTCTCCTTTGAATTCATGGAAAGGGATTCTTATGAAAGGTCCCCTCATATAGAAATATTGGAGACATCAAAGAGATGTATATGATAAGCTCGTAAGAATTTTCTCTGAAGATGCGATAAATAAGGTCACATGACTTAGATCTGATCTACACAAAATTGGAGGTATCAAAGAATGAAGGATATCTTCATAAGGTCTCAACTGCAAGATCTGGGAGAGATGATAAGAAGATAATCATCATTGTTCTAAATGCACTAATTGATGAACAAAGTAACAGATATCCACGAGGATAAGAAAGTTACTTCATTCAACAACTTGTGGTTTCTATGCAAGACACAATAAGACAAGTTGAGGGGAAAAGTGTTGAAGGTTAAAGGACTCAAGCATTTGCAGAAGGAAAAGGGAAGTTTGGTAAATTTGTTCCTCGGAAAAAGAAAGAAGAGCATCGCTGAGATTCAATGCTATGAATATAAAATTATGGACATTTAGAAAATTTTGTCATAAAGGGACAATATCAAAAGAAGAGAAGAAGCACATATCACTGAAGAAGTGAAGGAAGTTGAAAAAAAGAAGTCCAAGAAAAGAGGAAGTAAGAGATCTCTACTATGTCTAAGATAGTCTCCCTCACAAAGGGGCTTGACATAGCTTCTAAATCTTATGTTATAGGATATGGCTATAATAAATAATAAGATGCATCGTGGCATCATGGAAGCATTAGAAACAAGAGCTCATGACATCACCATAGGAAACATGAAGGATGTCTGATAGTCAACTTTAAAAGATATAGCTCCTGGTGACCTCATTGAAAGATCAAAGGAAGAAGTCATCCAAGACGAGTCTCATCATGCATCAGTTTATAAAAGGAAAACATTTGTTGAATAAGGATATGCGAGATCGAATCCTCATTGGAGGATTCACCGATCTAGAGAGGAAGCAAGTGTTTCATCAAGTACTCCAACTTGTGGAGTTCATGGGATGATGGTATGATGACATGAGATATGAAGCAGATCAAGGGGTTGAAGATCTTTTCAATCAAGAAAGTTGTTGAAAGAAGCCTAGATGACCTAAAGGTAAATGAGATATGCATGCTTGTATTTAATATTATAATGTCATGTCGTATGGTTGCAGGTAACATGGATCGCTACTATTTTGAGAAGCATGATCAAAGGAAAGGAATCTCCTCCTATGAAAGAATGTCGGAAGGCATGAGTCACACTAGATGAAATCAACATAATATGTCCTCATACGAAGTATGAGGTGGTTGACTACAATTGATGAACTTTGATTGGAAGCTCCTGGGAAAGAAACGCGTGAAGAAAGGAAGGAAGAGATTATGAGATATGCAACCATGGTAAAGGCATTCAACATCCGAGACCAAGAAGAGTTGACTAGAATATCTCCTACAAAGATATGAAGAGTCTGATAGGAGTCGGAAAAAGATGGAGACCCTTGACAATGAATATCTTTGGGAAATGTGTCAACATGTATGCAGGATGTTGATACCTACAGGAAGATGTCATGATGAAAGACCATCACTAAGGTAATTTTAATTTAAATGTTCATCTCTTATTTTTGAACTAATATCTAGAAGGGATTAAAGGGAAGATATGTGGATGACTTCCAAGAGGACCATATTGAAGGATGTGAGATCCTTCCGAAAAATATGGCATGAAACTAGAATGACATGAAGCAAAGCTATATGGAAATCTGATGGATCACTTTCTAACGAAAATGAAGACACGACTAACTTATGGATGAAAGTGATGGATGGTTTCTGCCCTATGAAGAAATCCCTGAAAGATGAAGACTCCCTGACAAAAGAAATTGATGACATCGAATAAGAGAGGAGTTCTTCAAGCAGCTAGTTGTTCCACATGAAGAGCTGTTGTAGGTCCCTAGTTAAGAGGGAACCAGAAAAAGAAGTTTCTTACTTGGAAGAAACTTGGAAATTCCTAAGCCAAGAGGGAGCTTAGGTACATTCCTTTTTGGTAGGAATGAGTACATTCCTTTATTGGAATATGTCCTCCCTATTTGAGAGGGAGAGATAGACATGTCATTCTAGTCTTCACCTGGGAAGACAGAATGGAGGATTGGGTAATCATTTGGTATCCGATACTCTTTGGGGATGAGATAGGGCATCCAATGGAAGAGTAGTCATGGAGGACCGATATTATTCGTGGATTGGGGAGTCCAAGATAAGAATAGTCCTCATGGAACACACCTTGAGTAACCGGGCAAGGATGTTTCAAGAGAGACAATGATGAGAATGTCTATAAATCATTGGTCTCACCAACATTGAGCTCAAATCTTGTGCAGATAAGGAGTTGTTAGTCAAGGCCTTGCTATGCAACATTGCTGGTTAATATGATGCTATACAAATGAGTTACCAATCTGATTCTTCTTATGAGAAATTCTTCAGATTGAGAATGACCAAGTACCATTATGAATACCTCCCTAGTTAAGAGGGAGTGTTGAAAAAGTGTAACTAGGTTCGGTCTTCATAATGACATGTAATTGTGACTTTTGTAAATGATGTAATGAAGAAAATAAAATTATTTTTGTAAGCCTTGCTTCATGGGTTTCATGAGCAAGTGATTTTATTTTAGATGGCTCCCATTGAGAGCCTTAGGATTGGTCATTAAAAGTCAAAGAGTCTATGTCATGTATGAAGAACCCTTCTTGGGGATATAAAAATGTATTTGAGTCAACTAAGTGTCTAGAAAGCCCTCCAATAACAAGCACAGTCCTCTTCTCTTGATGTCATCTTCTATATCGGTGACAAACTCATGTCGGCTCACATTAAGGAGACCTGCCCATTCAAATGCTCATGTCAGCTTGAGTATATGGACGAACCACTATATATAAGAGGCTAGGCTCTTCACATAAAGACAATCAAGATCTTCACATATCTCTGAATTTTCGGGAGCAGGAAAAGAGACTCAGGTTACCTCTGTTTCGGTGAAGGCTACAAGGTTACATGCTACAGTTCTGTAAGGGAATTCGGATCCCTCTTATCTAGAGATCACAGTAACAATGAAGAAGTTTTGGTCTTTCTAAAGAAAAACTACAGTCAGAAATTCGGTGGTCTCTCACAGTGATTTCAGAGGACAAAGACAGTGAACAATTCGGATACCTCTATATGGGTCGCCTAGTGCAGAAGATAAGTTCATATAGGAGAATGCAGTGACATTGTTTTGGTGTTGAGGAGAGTCCATTGTTTGGTAAGATAAGAAGACTATGTTTCGGTTCAATTTCTGTTTAGATAAAGAAGTTTCGGTGCTGCCACAGGGAGAAGGATCTAGTGCTAACCTCGCTCAAGTCAGTGTCAATGATGCTACAGTTTGGACATGATTACCATACATGAAGTCATGGTAATCCTACAAAGTAACAAGATCTCGGTAATGAAGATCCCAATGCAGTGATGAAGTCTTTAATGGTGTTACAGTGATGTATTTCAGAGCTCTCTCATTGCTATCACAATGAAGGTCTCAAGTGATGTAGTCTCAGCAATGGAAGAGGAATCTAGAAGACAAAACCAGAAGAAGACTTGTGTCTTAATTGTGGGGTGGTTAATAGTTCAAGGATCTTGGTCTTGGTATTTGTCAATTGGAATCTCTATAAGAAGAATTTGTTCGGGTTTTCCTCTCAAAGAGTGAGAGGTTTTGGCCCTGGCTCATAGCCTACATGATATGTCTCTTGTCTATTTATATTCATGCATTGGTTACTGTTTGATGAAGAAGATCACTAATAATCTAACATGAAGAAGATCCTAATCTAAAGAAGTAAAATGCATTCACAAACAGCTACTAATCGAAGAGAAATCACCTAATGCTAATGCCCTAGATTTCTCAACAAAAATTTCATACTATCATGAAATTTTCTAAGAATCTTATGTGCTCAGAAAGCTTTGATCAGATCTGCAATTTTTGTACACTATTGTTAGAGTTAAATATTGATTATTAGCTTCAATTTAATTCAATTTTGAGGAAATTCTTGATCTAGATAAGTATGTGGTTTTTTAGTTTTGCATTATTGTAAATTCATTTAATTATATGTTTTTTCAAATCATTGGAAAGTTGTCTTTTTATGATTGATCAGTTTTAAATCAATGTTGATTAATGAATTCAAATAGATGGACATGTTATCGTTGTTAACTATTTAGCAGATTGATGGCAAGTGTGTCTTTGCTTTAATCATGATTGTTTTATGAGAACTATTTCCTTAATGCAGTCATGTCACTAATTTTGAATTCATTTTATTTGAATTTGGATATGTGTGCAATAAATATCTGGTAACTACTTATCATATGGTTGTATGTGCATATTTGTGTGAATAAGTGGTAGGTCCTGGAACTATTTCTTTGGCCTGTTAACTTCTCTTTTATTCTAAATTCAAGGTTGGTCCAAAGTTCATTATCTTGCCCTTGATCTGGGCCAGATCTACATCTTTCCCAATCGAGATAGATTTAGGATTTATTTTATGTTGCTTGCATCCTAGGGTAAATTTGCATTTAGAATAAATTCATTGCATTTTTTAAGTCTCCTTTCACAAGAGCAAACTTTAGTGTAGCTTGGCTGAGCACTTGTGTCAACTTAAGGATTGCTTTCTTGCAAGCTAATGGCAAGAGGGTAAATCTGATTTCTCTCTTCTTGTTGATAAGTAATTAGGAATACCACAAGTCAGCAGAGAGAGTGAGGGGATAACTGGACCCACTAGAACCAGTGGAAATCACCATTCCAAACAAATAAGGGCTTAATTGGGGCCCTGACCGAATGATCTCCCCATTGTTGCTTTCGGTCATTCTTGGTCATCAACAATTTTGGCGCTAGAAGGAGGGCCACTGACGAGTAGTCCTTTTTAGAGTCTTCTATTTTTAAAGTTTTATCTATTTACAATGGCTCCTTCTAAACCTCCTATTTGGAGTTGCTTCACTAGACTTTCACTTGCCACCACTCCAATAAAGGTAGTAAAGCTCTTGTCAAAAACAAAGTTTAATGGTAAGGTGAATGTCTCTGCTTGTGATCATGTTCTTCAGTTTATTTTAAACTGTAATAATTATGATATTGATGAAGGCATAATTTGCAGGATATTTACTCTTAACTTGACAGGCTTAGCCAAAGACTGGTGTCAATCACTGCCAGTTGCCTTTGTACATACTTGGGACGAGTTTACAAGAATTTTCACCCACGCTTTTCAGGACTACAATTATGACAAGGTTTATGATCAACTTGAAAATCTTCGTAGATTTGAAGGTGAGTCTTTTGATAGATTTAAATTAGTTTGTTTACAATTTCAAGCACAAGTTTTACCTTATCAAATCAAATTGATCGAATGGTTTCGACATACCGTTACCCTTCCTTGTATCCCTTATAGCTGTAATGAACCTGAAAATATTATTTTACTTAACACATTTGCCACTGTTGACAAGCCTCTCCTCACTAATAGCATGGCCGACTCTATTCAGAAAGAAAATGCAGAAACTGCCAATCAATCTTCTCAGTAAAGCATAAGCTCATCCATCATAAACAATGTTGATCCCGGGAATGATTTGAATCATGCTGCTATTGAAAATCAGTTCCTCAAAATCAAAATGAAATTGTTGTCCATAATGAAGAAGAAAATCTGCAAGCAACAATGCAACTTGCCGCAAAAAAATTTGAATTTTGTCACGCTTAAATCAATGATCATCTACAAAGTTTGGAGCAGACAAGTATTAATCTTCAGGAGAATGTGGTCAGCCAAATACATGATGAAGAATCTGAAATTTTCATTATAAAAAACAAGCAAGAATCTACAAGCAGAGAAGTTTTCAGGTTCATATCTTCAAACAGTCACTTCTCTCTATATCCTTATCTTTTTGCTAATTATGATTCATTTGCTTATAATCCAACAATTCCTCCTTGCACAAATGTTATTCAAGAAAACAGAATAGTTCTTATAAATTTATATAAAGTGAATTGCCAATTAGTTTTGATCAAGGCAAAGTGTCATTTAGTGATCGCCTTTTCAATAGTGTTGGAAATTCATTTAATCTTTCTTCTTGTTCTAATGTCTTGTGAAAAGAAAGGGAATGTTAATGAAAATTGTCAAATTAGTTATGATAACGATTCAAAGTTTGAGAATATTGAGTTATCCCATCCATCATTCAATTATATTGTTCTCGAAACTCAAAGTCAATCCATGTTTCAAGTTGAGGAATCTTCTTCTACTGATATCACTACAAATGATTCTCATCTTGAACTACCAAAATGTCATGATGACTCCAATTTTCTTGAAGAGAAATCCATTCAAATTCTTGAACCTGACAATCTTCAAGTTCCATTCCTAGTTGTAGTCTTGAGCCTCTTTCTCATTCACAAGTAGATGTCAGTAATTGTTCTGATTGCATTATCTTGGCTAACTCTTATGGGAAGGAAATTATTTCAAACAAATCCCAAGTTTCCTGTAACACTATCATTAACATTATCGTAATTAGTGATGTAATTTGATAGTTTATGCTTCATTTATTATGGTTAATTTCAGATTTCTATACTTCTTTTATTTTTCAATTCTTTGATTTCCTATGTTGACATTTTGAGCAATATAACGTCAAACACTCACAAAATGCATTAGAGGAAGAATGTGAAAATGAAATTCAAAGCCTAAATCATGAACATCAATAGCTTCTACTCCTTCAATTTCATTTGATGTTCATGCCATGTTAGATCGTTATTTCTTCTCAGATGCATCTACAACAAAAACCAGCACTTGAGAGTGTAACATCACAATTTGACCAGCTATTTTATCTATCTAAAAATCTTCTAACAGATTCATTAAATTTGCATCCTTATTTTCATGATCCATTTCAAAGTTGTTTGGAAATTTCAATTACATAAAATATTTCTAATGCTCTGCCTTATGTGCATAACACTAACATTTTTTGATAGGCTACAGAATCTGAAGGCATATCATTTGAATGTAGTCCCTTGTCCTCCTATCCTTGGAATCCTCTCCCACCATTAACAAATGTTCATCCTAATTTTTAGGATCCCATAGAAACTTGGTTGGAGAACAAGTTTCAAGAAAAGTTTATTGTAAATAAGTTTCTTTTCGTGAACTTCTTTGAAATCCATATACATAATGGGTTGACACTTTCTTTCATTAGTTTTGTTATAATTTTATTTCTATTACTAATTTTTTATGTACATTTTCTTTCAAGGCTTATGCTAATGAAATGGCTCCAGTGGAAGTACAATTTTACTTAGTTTTAGTCTATTCTGTAGATAGGATTAGGAGTGTGATTAGCTTAATCTAGATTCCTTTTCTTTTATTTTTCTTTCAATAATGCAGATAGAAGAATAAGCGAGCAACAAGTTTTCAATCTTTCTTGGATGCTTTATATTGTGTTAATAGAATTTTCTCATAACCATGTTCAGGGAAGTACACATTCATTCATCATAATTTTATTTTTTTTGACATGGTGTGCCTTTGTACAAGTGCTTTGCTTACATTTACTTCACTCGAAGACTTATGAGACAAATTATAATGATGTTGTGTTCATTCTTTTGATGCAGTTGTAATGAAATGCTTGGCTCTTGCTTGTTCTATTATTTCGTGGGCCTTTGATTTTTGAAGTTTTAAATGGCTAATCAAAGAAAGGTTCTTGAAGGCAATGGAAAATCACAAAGAATTTCATAGCAGTTGCAGAAATAACACTTGTCCATTGCCATGCCCCAGTGCTTTCTAAATTTTGCATTTGCTAACGCTATGTTGAATCAAATCTTTCACCGTAGTGTTCATCCCATATCTTTTCTTTTGACTGCTACTCTTTTTATAAACCTCAGGATGAATCAACACCTACACAACCATTCAGTCCACATGCCATATGCATATCGACCCCTCTTTTCTTACCATCTCTACGTTTTTATTTGGCATTTGTTTCCCTTTTTCCATGTCATCCTGAAGCTTTGTCATCCCTACTATCCCTTGGAGTTTACCTTTTGTATCTTCCAAGCTTAGTTCCTGGGGTGATGTAAGCACAACACATGGGCCCATCTCCACATGGCTTCCCCTCCTTGCCCTCTCGCATTCACTTGACTCACATTCCACGTCCTCCCGCTTGCTTTTCCCTGGCATTATCTTTTGTGTCACTCTTCTATTTCTTCCAGGATTTTAACCTTCTGAGACGATGTGAACAAATGGGTCCCTTTTCCTCCACATTATGATTCCCAACATGTTTTGTGAGTGTCCTTTCCAACTTTACTCTGCCACATTGCCCTGAGGTTCCTCCCTAGAGCTTTGACAAGCTGCGTATTTTCATCCTCTCGGGGATCGCCTTACGGAGTGACACAAGTAAATACAACAACAAGGCATCGTGAGTCCCCTTCATCCACGTATTATCCTCGACTTCTCCCATTTTCACCTTACTTCCTTTTCTTTCTCCAAGTTATCTCAGAACATCTCTCTCGAAGCTTTCCTTCATCACTTGAGTTGAAAGAACCACGGAAGAACTTCTGAGATAGCTCACTCTGACACCTCCAATTGTAGGCTCTGCACATGCTCCCTTTCCTGCTATCTTATTACATCATCGCAGATCCATTTATCCTAGTTATTTACTTAGTGTGCATCCTGTGTTCTTTCCGGGCTTTAGCTCCTCGGACGATGTAATCGCCCACGACTCTAATTCTCATAATTGTGAAGGCGAAAAGATGGGAAAATAAAAAAGGCATTGTGGCAGTTTGTGAGAGTGAGTGAAGCAATAGAAAATCCATATAAGTTGTATTTCTTGATTGGACCAAGAAATGACGAGAAAGAGAGATAAAAAGTCACAGTTCGCACATGAGGACTAACCAAGAGTTGAAGCTACTGAATGTCATAAATCTAAAGTAGATAAGAGACGAAGTGTGCAGAGAAGAGCTAAGCAAATGTTGTTAGTGAATATTGGACAAAATCAAAAGCTATTGTCCATGACAAAATTGAAAAGAATCAGAGACAAAGAGCGTTCTAAACAGAGAAGTTTGGCAGAACAAATGTTAAAAATTGTTTATCAGTTGCTTGGCATCTCCTTCAAGTAGCTGCTTGAAAAAATCAGCAGGCTGGTGCTTGCAAATAGTGGGAGTTGGCGCTTGAAAAATAAGGGGGATGGAACCTCTTGTAGGTTGGTGCCTACATAAATTGATGTAAATTGAACTTGGTGCTTGTAGTGACTGTAGAGAATTTTACAGCCATTGTAAAAACAGTAAAGGGTTTCTTAAAATCATCATGAACCTGTGATAAAATTACATAAAATTTTACAAATCTAACTGACAAAATTGATGAGAGTACCTACCTGTATTCCTGCGGTTGATGATGCCTCAAGCTGCTCCTGCTTCGGTTACCAAAAGACCGAAACCACCCAGCCAAACTGAGTATAACCTCGATACTCAGTCCAGTAAGCTTCTCAGTTGAAGCAGACTATTCCCCTGTGCCCAGAAACCTCAGAACAACCATGCTCTCCCTCTGTTGGTAACTCTGGCTTATAAATTTCGCCCCTCTTCAGTATGTCTCTTCCCTCCCTTCTTTCTTCTGCTTCCCCCCATCCCCTTCAAAATTGTTCCCTGCTCCTTACATGTTGTTTCTTGGCGGTGGTCACCCCCTCCACCTGCAACCCACCGCTTCTCCTTATGGTGACACCCTTCCCATGTCACGTGATATATATATTTCTTTTAAAGGTATATTGATTTTTGGTTTAATATCCTTTTTGTTTGTTTTTAATATAAAGGTCCTAGGTTCATACTAGGTACCTTATCTTTAATTTATTTTTATCATTTTATTAATTTTATTAATATAATTTATTAATATTCTAAGATATATAATTATATAACCATCTTTTAAGATTAGCTTAATTTTTAACATCTATCTCTTTATAATTATTTTTACGTTATACATTTTAAATTTATATCATTGGTATTTGCCCATTAATCATGACGCATTAAGCAATATGGATGTTGATGGGTGAATATAACTTCTATTTGAAGGAGTGTCATGATCTTTAATACTTATAGTTAATTTAGTATATAAATACTAGTGCGGTGCATGCGATACATGCATATGTAGCTATCATATGCATGCATCGTATGCATGCTAATATTCTGGTGTTCTCTATATTATAGATAGGTCGTTACAGTGCTTGCATTTACACTAAAATTAAAAGAGATTTGTGGTTTTCTCTCGTATGGGTTTCCACGTAAATATCTTGTGTCCAATTTTTATGTGATTGATTTACTGTTGTAATAGTGAATGTTTTTTACTAGCTAAATAATTGTTAAAAATTTGCATAATATTGATTCACCCCCACCCCCCGCCCCTCTTAGTATTCTTTTGGTTTCCAACAATTGGTATCAGAGTAAGTTCCTTCAACAATAGTCTAACAACTGGAAGGTAGATCTAAATCTAAAACATGGCCAGCCAGGATGGAAGTCTTACCAACAAAGCTCTTTTTTTTTATGGAATGAACTATACTGTTTCGAAAGTGAGAAATAGGACTTGCCTAATGTCCCTTGGTGCAGATGTCTGGGATGCAACGGTGAATGACTATGAAAAGCCACCCGTATTGGCTGAAAAAGATGAGAAGCTTGAGTTTTCATTTAATGCTAAAGCAATGAATGCAATCCTAGTGGATTGTCTGAATCAGAATTTACTAAAGTTACGCATTGCAAAATTGCTAAAGAAATGTGGGAGAATTTGAAGAACGGTTATGAAGGTGATAGTGAGGTAAAAAGGCCAAACACCAAGTCTATAGAATGCAAATTGAGTCATTAAAAATGAATGAGGATGAGGATATAGAAAAAAAAAATTCCTTCGTGTGGATGAAATAGTGAACACCATGAGAGGTCTTGATGAAACCATAAATGATTCCACTGTAATTCAAAAGGTGTTGAGATCTATTCCTTCCAAATTCAATGCCAACGTATCAGCCATTGAGGAGATGGCAGACCTCAACATGTTATTGATGGATCAATTACTTGGCACATTAACAGCTTATGAAATGAGAATTGCATAACGCAAACCTACATCAAGAAAAGTAGTCTTTAAAGCAGATAGGAAAACCAAAGATAACGAACAATGCTCAAGTTCTAGATCGGATGAACAAGAGGCCAAGTTTGTCAAAAGACTAAAGAAAGGAACTGGAAAATACAAGGGTAAGTTGCCTTTCAAATGTTTTAACTGTGGAAAAGTAGGTCATTATGCATCTAAAAGTCCATACAAAAAGGAGGATAATAAACCTGATAACAAGGAAAAGAATAAGTATAGGAAATTCTAGAAAGAGGATCTTAAAAAAGAAAAGCTTCTATGCCCAAGAGGACAACAACTCCTCAAAGGATAATAATGAACAATCTTCTAATGAAAACAGGATCAGTGATTTCATGTTCATGACCATGGAGACCCAATGAAGAAGAGGTTGAAGGAGATTTGGAAGGTGAATTATCTAGAGCTTTGGAAGAAATCAATAAACTTAGAAAAAAGAATAAGAAACAAAAAGAGGTATTGATTGAATATGGAAGAGAAGAATACAAATCTGAAGATTCATCACTTCGACTTCTAAAAGTAGAGTTGGAGGAAGCAAAGAATATTGAAGCCATTCTATTGCAACCGCTGAAAGAGAAAGGCAAGAAATGTGAAGAAATGGAGGAAGTAGTCTCCCTTAAAAAGGAATTAGAGAAAACCAAGGCTCAGCTGAACCAAAACTTAAAGCATATCAAAGGATCTGAAAAGTTAGATGAAATACTTAGTATTCAGAGATTTCCCCTCATCGGGATTGGCTTGGGTTATGAGGGAGAAACAAGCACCAAGAAACTAGAAGACAAAAGACCAGTCAACTTCATTAAAGCACTCACAGAATGTAATAGCAATGAAATTCAAGGAAATGATTATAATCAGCAACTGCAAAGAAATAAAAATGACAATAAACCAGCAAATCTTTGGCAGCAAGTGTTACATCAAAAAAAAATGAGGACAGCACGTGTTACATTGAAAGTAATGATGTTAATAATTTGGGTAAGTTCGATGCTAGAGCTAATGAAGGGATATTTTTAAGATATTCAACTAAGAGCAAAGGCTACAGATGCTACAATAAAAGGTTGTGCAAAATAGTTGACAGTATTGATGTAAAAGTTGATAAGGATTTACCTCTCAAAAGAAAACAGTCAAGATTTACCAGTCCACCTGATCAGATTAGCAGAGAAGAGAAATCATAACAGCTTAAACAATCAAGAGAAGAAGAAGAAGAGGAGGTAAAGTGCTCTAATCCAAAACCTTCTTCAAGATATGTGCAAAAGAACAGCCCTCAAATTCAAATTCTTGGTCACAAGTAGGAGTTCAAACTAGAAAAAAACTAGTAGACACTCCTAGTCAAGCACAAATTGCCATGTTGTCCATGATTGAACCTAGAAACATTTCTCAAGCAAGTCAAGATAAGCATTGGATAAGTGCCATGAATGAGGAATTAGATCAAATCGAAAAGAATCAGATTTGAAAATTGGTTCTGTTACATGCTCATATGAACACGGCTGGGAACAAAGACCCCATTGCCCAATGGTTGAGGCACTTATCAAATTTTTGAAGATCAGAAGTCCAGCAGGGCATTTCTGCCCCTTCTTCTCTCTCCTCTTCTACTTTCTTCTCTCAAATTTCATACCCACACGAGGGAATTGCAATAAATGAACGCTAGCATGATGAACTTATGTAATAGACTTAGGAAATTTGGGATATGTTTATTGAGTCCACTCTAGAGTTTTTTTTATTTGACTAATTATTTTCGCTCTTCAGCAATAAATAACTCGTCGAGTTTTTTCACTTATATACCTCCAAAGCTGGAATGCGGCTTAATAATTGGGCCTTTAATGTGTCCTAATGTCTAGGGTCAATGTATATTACCATGGCTAATTCATATCCCGAGTCCTATGGAATTTGACTAACTCTTTCTAAGATTTTTAAATAATTAAAAATTATGGCAGGACAAGATTTTTAATTAAATTCCTATGAAATAATGTAAATAAGTGGCACTAGGAAATGTTGGTGGCTAAGGGTGCTCGAAATTCATGCTTAGAGCACCAACATTATCTTAGTACCCACTTTGGGGGTAAAAAAAATAGTATTTCTCCATGAAAACCCACTTTTATGAAAAAAATAGTATTTCTCCATGAAAACCCACTTTTACTCATAAAAGTGGAGAAAAGGACCAAAAGAATTCAAAAATAAATGAATTGGGGGCAAAACAAAGTCATAATCCAAGTCAAAGGAGGAAACCATAATGAAGTGGAATGACTTGGAAAATAAGTGCAAGTTTAAAAGATGACTTGGACACCACATAAGCCCATAAGTCAAAGGACCAATCAAGGCTACCACTTAGCCAAATCGACTAGCTGTCTAGGGGGGCGATTCCTCTCTTCTAGGGGGCGAGTTTCCAAATGTTAGATAGGGGGCAAAGATGGGTAGTCAACTAAGGAGAGACGGAGAGTTAACTCCTACCTCACTCCCACTCCTTTACATATGTTTATTTGAGACAACAGGCAACTAGCAATTAGCTACCACGCAGCTCCAGTTAAGTTGATACGCATAGCAAGGAGATTCCTCACGCAGGCTGAGAAAAGACGCAATGAGAACTCTGTTGGAAAATCAAAATAGTTATTAGGGTTTGATTCTCCTTTCTTGATAATTACTTGTGAGTGTGTTGGCTTCTTTTACCTTATTATCTTATCTTCCATCAAGCAATACCATATTATGTGTATGAAGATCACAAAACAAAAGACACAAGATATAGGCACTATGCCAGGGAAAAACCCCCCCTCAAGGGGAAAACCCAGTCAAGATAATTCTTCCTTTCAGTATTCTTTGAGACTTTTCACCCTAGACAAAGACCAGACCTTCCCAACACAACAAATTAGCCTCCTAGATCTTCGACCCCTTCTAGCAACTTCGACTAGGCAGCAGCTTCCGACAATAGTGAAACTTGGAAGACTTTGATCTCCCAAACTAGGGCACGAAACAGAGAGAGAGAGGCACCAAAAGTTTGATTTTCTTCTTCTCCTTAGACTTCCCCAAACTCACACTTCCTTTGGCTTCCCGACAACAGACTTCACACTTCCCCAGCTACTCTTGAGATATCGAACTAGCTTGAGTTGTGATGCTCCAAATGACTTCGACTAGCTTGTATTTATAGGCTTCTTGTGGGTCGAATTAGGGTCCTTAGGCCGACTTGATCTCTTCTAGGCCAACTTGGTGTGGAGGATACATAAATCATATTTGACTCAATACTTAACCTTTTTACATGATTCAAAAGCCCAAGAAGGGTCTCTTTGAATGTACAATGACTCTATAAACTCAATATTAATCCTAGGAGTCCACAATGGGAACTTTGACTAATATAACGATGACCCAAGCATGAAACCCATGCTTTAATAAGTCATTGTTACAATAATAAAAATTATTTTCTTTATTCTTTTGACAAGTACATTTCATGATGACTCAAATACATTAAATGAAGACCGAACCTAGTTACAATTTCCAACACTCCCTCTTAACTAGGGAGGTATTCATCATACAAATACAATCGAAGATCTCAGACTATATGAAATAATGAAGAAATTTAAGCACCGCAATGCCATGAACTAGATCCCTGAATAGGGCAATCTATCCATTGGTCTCTCAACAATTTAGGCACCACAATGCCATGGCCTAGATTCCTGACTAGGGCAATATATCCAAGTGGGAATAAGGTGGAATCAAGCTTTCAGCCCCTTTAGGTACCATCAGGTTTACTTGCTAACCACCAACCTAGGGACCTAGGTGCATATCCATGGTCAGAGCTCTATGACCCACGCCACCCTTCCCTACTTTGGGACCTAGACATCAACACAAAGTGTTGACCAGATGTCCTCCTAGGAAATGCTTCACTCGCAAAGCCTCAACAAATCTCTTCCATTTCCTTATCATCAATACAATCAGCAATGTCTACCAAACCCAGTAGGTTTCTCAGATACTCAAACTTCTTATTCAGAAGAGCCTTTGTTAGTATGTTTGCTATGTTGAAGAATCTAGGGCAAAGTAGTGTTGTGATGATTCTCCAAGACTTAATAACAATTTGTGAAGTCTTTTTACTTTTTCTAGTTAGCTTATACTTCTTCTTTGTCTTATTAGTGCATATGTGTGTGCTTCATCAAACTGCTACCAAAACAAATTAGCAAGAACACAAAAATTTTGCTCTCTGCCAGGGACAAACACTCTCCACTCTTGAGAGGAAAACCCTTTGTAAGATTTCTCTTATCGAAACTTCTTATTTGAACAACTGCCAAACCCAAGACCCCTGACTAGGATATCCTCCAAGCATAAGTCAAATCTTTCCTCTTTCTACAATGTCACTTCCAGCACATCTTCTGGCACTTCTTCCAGCACTTCTTCCGGCACCTTGTCTTCTAGCACTTTGTCTTCCAATTAGAGTCTTTTTCACCTTAGAGAGATGGGCTCCTTCACTAGGCTTGTGAGCCTTTGGAGGCTTGATCTCTTACCCAAACAAAAAGGACTATCTGTTGTCATACCCTTGTTGCACCTCGCACGTGTGACTATTAGCCCTAGAAATAATCCTTCATACTTCAACATTCTGCATCCTTACTTCGCTTGAGAGTTCTTCTTCTTTGCAAGAGTAGGAGGCCTTTGTAGGCCTAATTACTAGTCCAAACCATGAAGAATATACCCCTGCCACTTCACTACTGATCTGGCCGCAGACTGTCCCTTATCTCTTCGCACGTGTGGCTGCAGAAACCCTAGAAAACAGCCCTGCACCTTCGTTGTCCTTCCTTCTTTCTTCGCTGCCCTAACAGACCCTTCTTCTTGCCTTGTCTTCGTCCTACTTGTCTCCTTCTTGCTTGCGGATTTCAGAGCTTGTTGTACGTTATCTTTTGGAGTGGACAACCTCTATAAATAGAGGATTGTCCCTCCAATTAAGCCGACTTGACTGGCTGCCTTTAGGCCGACTTGCAGTTTACATTATAATTCAACTTTTACTCATTATTTTGCTGCTTGTAGACTTCGTTGGTGCTAGGAGAGGATTTGACCTTGCTTGGAGTTGTTCCCTTGACTTTGTACATTGACATACATGATGTAACATGCCCTCAAAGGGTCTTATCATAATTACATTTTGACTTTGACTCTCTAGAAGCACTTCAAAATGTGCTTGACCTATTTTCAATGAGCAAGAAACTCATTGACAAATAATATCAAAATAAATTCTCTTTTCTTGAATAAGTACAAATATCAAAATTACATTTATGAAGACCGAACCTAGTTACATTTTCTCCAACATGCTACCTATTCATCTATCGAGACATAGTCCAACTTCACAATCCCATCCTACAACAGGTTCCTAATAAAGTGGAACTTATTATTGATATGTTTCGTCCTTGAATGAAACACGGGATCTCTAGACATCTTGATACAACTTTGATTGTGACAATTAATCACAGTAGGACCTAGAGAATTCTCGAACAAATCTATCAAAAACTTCCTTAATCAAACAGCCTCCTTTCCTACTTCACATGGAGCCACATATTCTGCCTCGACACTAGTCAATCACAATGGGATCTTTCTTCCTACTCATCCATGAGACCATAGCAGCTCCGAGACTAAAACATCCTCCAGTAATGCTCCTTCCATCAGTCTCACTACCACCCCAATCATAGTCTGTGAAGCCAATTAGCTTGACTTCCTTACTATCATACTTTAGGCAGTGATGTATAGTGCCACAAGGATACCTCAATATATATTTAGCAGATATCCAATGATCATGACGGGGCTCCAACTGAAACTGACTAAGAATCCACCAACTTATATCTAGCCTAGTATTTACCAGATGCATTAGGGAACCCACCAACTGATGATAGGAGGAAGGATCCACAAGACTAGAGTCAAATTCCCTCAACTTCTTGAGATTGGTAATCATAGGAGTAGTCATCAGCTTGGAATCCATCATCCCAAATTTCTGCAACAACTTGATGATGTACTTTCCTTGCCCCAAATATATCTCCCCAGGTCTCTGCCATACTTCTAGACCTAGGTAATACTGGATTAGTCCTAGATCCTTCATTTCAAATTCAATAGCCAACATCTTTTTGCATTCTTGAATTCTTCGTTCCACACCTGTGATGAATAGATCATCCACATATAGCAGAATAATGACAGGCTCATCATTCACAACCATGATGTATAGATTCAGATTAGCAGAACTCTTCGCAAACCCAATTCTAAGTAGATATGCATCCATCCTTGCATACCATGCCCTAGGTGCTTGCTTCAAGCCATATAGGGCCTTCTTAAGTCTGCAAACATGAGAGTCCCTGCTATTAACTTTAAAGCCTTCAAGTTGTTTGATGTACACTTCCTCATCAATGGTCCCATTCAGATATGATGTCTTCATATCCATTTGATGGATATTCCACCCCATTGTAGCAGCCAATGAAACCAACGATCTAATGGTAGTGTACCTTGTTGTAGGCACAAAGGTTTATTCATAATAAATGCCTTCCTATTGAGAGAAACCCCTTGCAAGTTTGCAACAAATCTTGCTTTATACTCGTCTATACTTCCATCAACTGCATGCTTGATCTTATAGATCCATTTTGATGTGACAACTGATTTGTCACTAGGTCTAGGAACGATTTCCCAAACCCCATTCTTCATGATGGATTGATATTCTTCCTATATTGCTTTCTTTCAAACCTCTTGATGCGCAACTTCCTTGAATGCAGATGGTTCGGCTTCAATCAATTTTGTCATATATGTAGCATAACCAAAATATATTTTTGGTCTCTTTCTTTCCTTGAAGGTTCATTTCGCAACTTCATGTCCTTCAACATCTTCTAATGTATCTTTCAACCAATTTGGCCTCTTCCTTCAGGTTGGGATGACCACTGATTGAATAGGCTTGCTTGGGCCTTCTTCTTCGAGATTTGTAGTAGAGTTTTCATGATAAACTTCTTCTTCAAATATGGGAACTTATTTGTCATCAGAATCAATAGGAATATCCTTTGATTTCTTGTATGCTTGATTCTCAACAAATATGATATCCCTGCTTACTTCAATATATATTCCTTCCTTGATGTAGATTCTATATGCTTTTGAAGAGAGACAATATCCAACGAATATTCCCTTGATACTTGTAAAGTCCAACTTCTTTCACTTGTCTTTCAAAACACGGATATATGTTGGACCAAAGATTCGGAGGTGATCCACACTCGGCTTCTTTCCTTTGAATACTTCTTCAGTTGTTGGATTATCAAGACCCTTATGACGACTTCTGTTTTGAATGTATATGGTTGTCATCGCTGCTTCTCCACATAAGAACTTTGGTAGATCTTGATCAAGGAGCGTAGTTCGATTGTCTTCTTCAATTGACATGTTCTTCCTTTCAGCCAATCCATTTTGTTCAAGACAATAGGGAACAATGAGGTCCCTCTTAATACTTGCTTCCTAACAATATGCAATCAATTCCTTAGAAGTGTATTCCCCACCATTATCAGACTTCAGAGTTTTTATCTTTCCTTCGGTTAGGGTTTCCACTTCAGCGCTAAACTCCTTGAACTTATCAAATACTTCATCTTTTTTTTTGAGAAGGTAGAGCCATGTCTTTATAGAATGGTCATCAATAAATGTCACGTAGTAGAGATGACCTCCAAGTGATTTGTCAGACATGGGCCCACACACATCGGAATGGATGAGGTCTAATATCTCTTTAAACCTAGTTTCACTATTGTGAAATGGCTTTCTTGTATTTTTTTCCCAAAGAGCATCCCTTGCACACACCTTCATGATCCAACTTCATATTAGGAATACCATGAACTAGTTGACTAAGAGTAGGGGTGACCTTATAATGTAGATGACCATACCTCCTATGCCATAGCTCAATGGGATTGATTTCCATATGAACCAGAGCTTGAGGAGGTGGTGTAATGACTCTATAAAGACTTCCTTCACGGACTCCAATAACCCTAGCTTTATCAATGCTAGAGTCTTTTCCCCAAACCAATACTTTACCATCACTAAAATCAATTCTTTCCCGTTTATCTTCTTAACAAGAAATAGAAAGAAAATTCTTTTTCAAACCTGGAACATATAGAATGTTATTGACATGTAGCTTCGATCCATTATCTAGCTTCAATGATGTTGATCCGAGGCCTCTAACAACATAGCTTTTGTTGTCACCCAATTCCACTGCATGAGAAGATGGCTCCTTTGATAGTGTATGAAGTTGTTTACTTTCTCCTATCATGTGTCTCGATTCTCCACTATCAACGATCCATGCATTGTCATCAGTAAGAGAACTTGTAAGAGCAGCCAAGAATCCTTGACTTTTGACCTTGTTGAACAAGTAGTAGATGACCTTCTTTATCCAACTTCCAACAGTGTTGATACCCATTCTTATGTAGTTCATCAAAGAGGGAGAATCCATGCCAACAAAGTGATCTTCGACTCTTCCTAACCTTAGCTCTGATACCATGTTGGAAAATCAAAGTAGTTATATTAGGGTTTGATTCTCCTTTTTTTATAATTACTTGTGAGTGTGTTGGCTTCTTTTACTTCTTTATTATCTTATCTTTCATCGAGCAATTACCATATTATGTGTGTATGAAGATCACAAAACAAGAGACACAAGATACAGGGACTATGTCAGGGAAAAACCCGCCCTCAAGGGGAAAACCCAGTCAAAATAATTCTTCCTTTCAATAGTATTCTTTGAGACTCTTCACCCTAGACAAAGACCAGACCTTCCCTCCATACCAAGTCAGCCTCCTAGATCTTCGACCCCTTCCAGCAACTTTGACTAGGCAGCAACTTCTGGCAACAAGCAGCTTTTGGCAACAACAAAACTTGGAAGACTTCGATCTCCCAAACTAGGGCACGAAACAAAGAGAGAGAGGTACCAAACGTTCGCTTTTCTTCTTCTCCTTAGACTTCCCTAAATTCGCACTTCCTTTGGATTCCTGGCAACTGACTTCGCACTTCCCTAGCTACTCTTTAGATATCGAACTAGCTTGAGTTGTGATGCTCCAAATGACTTCGAATAGCTTGTATTTATAGGTTTCTTGTGGGTCAAATTAGGGTCCTTAGGCCGACTTGATCTCTTCTAAGCCGACTTGGCATGGAGGATACATAAATCATATTTGACTCAATACTTAACCTTTTACATGATTCAAAAGCCCAAGAAGGGTCTCTTTGAATGTACATAGACTCTATAAACTCAATATTAATCCTAGGAGTCCACAATGGGGACTTTGACTAATATAATGATGACCCAAGCATGAAACCCATGCTTTAATAAGTCATTGCTATAATAATAAAAATTATTTTCTATATTCTTTTGACAAGTACATTTCATGATGACTCAAATACATTAAATGAAGACCAAACCTAGTTACAATTTCCAACAAACTCGACCAATTGAGTTAACCCTCGAGGCTTAGGATTTCACTTATTTAATTTAGAGTTTGCTTGCAAATTATTTCCATCAAGATTTGCTACTAACAATGCGGATGTCTAAGCTCACTTTCGCATCTTTCACTTTGCAATTTTGTTGATTTATTTTGCAGGCCGTTGAATGCAAGAAGAAAATAGGTGGATTGCGCCAAACCTTTGAAGCTTGAAGCAATCAAAAGGCTTATTTTGGACAACCAATATTAAACCGCCCTTTGTCCCTTGTAACTCCCTCCAAAGGGGCCTTCTTCATTCAAAGATTCTTCACGGAAGAGATTGAACTCTTTTGTAAAAGGATATTCCATTTTGGGTTTTCCTAAAAGCCAATTGTAACTTTTATGAATTGCTTTTAATTTCCTACATTTTAGAGCATAGCATTATCCCCTTTTCTAGAAAGAGGGCTTATTGTAAATTTTTCTCACTAAATCTTTCATACCTCATTCTATAAGAGGGATCTATTTTGTAACTCATTTTAAACTTGTAACTATTTGGAAGAGAGCAATTGATCCCTCTAAGGGACTCTTGTTGTAAGCTCTCTTCAAAATCCCTTCTCTAAAAGGGATACATTGTAACATCGTATCTCTACATCCCTCATTCTATAAGAGGGATCTAATAAAGGAATTATTTCTTTGGGGAGTTAGGGGATTTTTCCCTAGCAATCCTCGCCTTCCCCCAATAGGGAAGTCTCACTTGTGATGCTTGAGTGTTTCTTTTGTTTTGCTAAACTAAAGTAGAGATGCTTAATCACGCTAAAGAGGTGCCTAATTCTCATTTTATGCATCCAAGTTTCACTTATGCAATTTTCATTTTTATGCAATTTAGCTTAACTTACAATTCACTTTCTTATGTGATCATTTCTTACTCCATTGCATCATCTATTCTAGCTTGATATCTATTTACTTTGTTTTACATTTCAAACATTACTTTAATTTGCAAGCAACCTTCTAGAATAGATTCAATATTTCAATAATTGGTTTTCCATTTTGCAATAATTGATTTACATTCCAGCTTTGTTGGTTGAAGTAGTGATTTAGGCACCCTTCTCCCCCTATTGACTCTTTATTCTAAGATCGGGGTCCCTGCAAGGATAAGGTCTGGGGAGGAAGTTCAATTGAAACTTGTTTTAGATTTTCCAATTAACTAAGCCAACTTAACTTAAAATAAACCAAGAACATGTCACTACATCTATCTTGCAACTTGTTGACCATGGAAGATCACTCGAAGACTCCATGCCTGAGGATATGTCAGAGGCTTCATGTACCATCAGAGTTCATATATCATCAAAGTTTTTAACTTTATCATCTTCTTCTCATCTTCTTCTATATTGTACTCATATTCTGCAAGCCCTATGGGTGTAAAACCCTACTGGTGCATTAATGAGAGAACCTGGAATGTAAAAAAAACTTACTTGTGTATTAACCAGAGAACCCAATTTTATCAATTTATGTCGAATTGAATTTTAAGCCCTAAATTTTCCAATTAATCAGACATTAAATTTGCAACGAAAATCAAATAAAATACAGAAGAATACCTGGAAATCAGTTTGAAGGTGTTTATGGTTTGTTGTTTCTCCCGCTCTTGCTACCAAATCGACCATTTTCCTCCCAGACTATCTGGGATCAACCTATCAGGTTCCAAGATCCAGAAGACTTCAAAATGGAGGTCTTTTGGCCCCCGTGCCCAAAGCTCCAAGAACAATTAAAACGCAATGTTACTCTCTGTTTATGGCTTCTTCGGAATTTTTCTTCTTTGTCTGTGAGATACTACAAAAACTCGCCCCCTAAAATGCCTCCTGCGTTCTCCCTATATTCCAAACATCGCCATCTCTCAACCCTCCACCGCTTCGACATTGAGGTATGCTCTCTTGCCTTTTGTCAGTTACGTGGCTTCTCACAGTGTCTAAAGAGGAGGTTATACTTTTATGCATTGATAGTCATCACTTAATATCTCATTCAAGTGACCATTAACTAAGTAATATATTTCCTTTTTATTAAAGAAATATTTAATATTTTATTAAATTATACCCTTTTAAAGTTTAGTAATTAGTTTAGAGCTTATATAGTTGGTTCCTTTATAATAATATAGTTCCTTTTTATAGTTAGTTCCTTCTCCCTTTTAAAGTTGAATAATTTAATTTAGAATTTGTAGGTTTATATATTTGTTGAATAATGTACTAGTTATATATTATGATGGCATCGCATGTATCGCATGCATGCTAATATTTCTATGTTCCCTATAACTCGAGGTGGGTCATTACAATGAGGATGTTGTAAAGTGATGCTAGTGTGATGAATTGATTCATGTAACAGGCTTAGGTAACTTGGGACATAGTCATCAAGTGAATTTACTCTAGGAGGTTTATTTTACTTGGTTAATTATTAGTACTTTCTAGCACTTAATAATTAATCAAACTTTTTCCTCCAAGCAATAACCCCAAAGTCAAAGTGCGGCTTGATGGCAAGGCCTTGGGTGATCTAGTGTCTAGAGTCATTGTATATTACCATACTAGATCACTCGTAAAATTTTGCGGAATTTGATTAGGTCTAGTGGTCAGTTTTATAATTTTTTAAATTTCCCGCGGGGCAGAAATTTTAATAATTTATGATTGTAAAATGTAAGAAGTGATGTCTAGAGAAGTTGTATGGGTTAAGTATGAACAAAATTACACCGCTCACCCTCAACTTTCTACTA
Source organism: Pinus tabuliformis (assembly GCA_031772625.1). NCBI lineage: Eukaryota > Viridiplantae > Streptophyta > Pinopsida > Pinales > Pinaceae > Pinus > Pinus tabuliformis. Next base: position 85,572,057 of record CM062819.1, on the reverse strand, counting down.
GGACACATTTTGTGTTGAAATATGTAACTAGGTTCAGTCTTCATAATGACATATGTAATCATGATTTCATGTATCTGAAGTAAAGAGAAAAATAATTTTATTATTGTTATTCTTGAGGCATGGGTTTCATGCTCAAGGGAAATTTATTTATAGGTCAAGCACCCATTGAGTGCTTCTAGGGCTTGTCATTGAGTCTACAAGTCAAATTGACTCATTGTCATGTATGGAAGACCCTTTTGGGCATGTTACATATTGTAAAGAAATTTATTTGAGTCATAAAATACCCTCCAAGACCTTGTCAACGAGCTACAACAAGTCGGCCTACATGAAAGATCAAGTCGGCCTCATGGAGGCAATTCATACCCCTAGAAAGCCTATAAATAAGAAGGAACTCGACCTCATTTGGACACACATCCAAGACATGCGAAAGAGCAAGAGAAGTAGTTCGATCTCCTCAAGAAAGAAGCTAAAAAAGGACGAAAATCCAATGAAAGAAGAAGAAAAACAAGATCGAAGTTTTTTGGGTCTCTCTCTCTCTTGTGCAATGAAGTTCTGAAGTTGCAACTAGGTCGAAATTTTGAATCTGTATCAAGAAGTTGTGAAGCTACAACTAGGTCTAAATTTTGAAGCTACATCAAGGCGCTGTGAAGTTGCATCTAGGTCGAAGTTGTGAAGTGTTGATTTGGGGTAGCATCGGATGTGCTCTAGCCACGAAAATTGGTGGAGAGGCTAAAGCACATGAGATCTCCAATACCCAGAAAGGGTTTGGGCAGATTCTAAACAGTTTGGGAGATATTAAAATAATTAATATTTTTAATGGAGTCCCTAAGTCTAAACTTAGGAAAAATAAAATATTAATGTGTATTAATATAAAATTGTGTTAGAATGGTCCAAAAGTCATGGATCAAGCCTGATCTAATGTTCGTCATTGATTAGGGACTTAATCTCGGTTGTTGATTTGTCAACAAGAAAAGTATAAGAGAAGGCTTGAGGGTCACTTGGAGAACACACTGAGGGAGACCAGTGAGTTCAATTTCTGGAGCGAGGTTAGCTGAGAAATTGAACCAGTGGTCTGGAGAGCAGTCAGGAGGCAGCAAGTACGGAACAGAGAGACAGGAGATCAGCACAAAGGCAAAAAAGGCAGACGCAGGGCCAGAGGAAGCCACGCAGAGGCAGCAGAGACTGCGCAGAGCCAGCAGGGCCTGCGTCATCCACACAGAGGCTGCAAGAGTGACGTAGAAGGCCAGAGAGGCTACGCAGAGTCTCAACAGGCTGACGCAAACGGTTTCAGGTCACGCAAAGGTCAGTAGGACTGACACTGGGTTCAGAAGAAGTACTGGAAAATTTGTCTATCTGTGGGTAAGCCAGTTTGGCACCCCGTTGTACTAGAAAATTGTTGAATAATAAAATCCTCCCTTGCTGCACCAGTTTTCCCACATTTGGTTTTTCCGAAGACATTAGTCCAAAATAACTGTGTCAATGTGTTGATTCTTGTGCATATGTTTGTTTCTGTATTACAATGTGATATTTGCAGCAGTATTTATTCTAATGTTATTGAAGTAATTTCATGAATAACTTATGGTGAAATAAGTAGGAAAAGTAAATCAGTTGTTGCAGTGATAGAATTTTCACATGGTATCAGAGGAAGTAATCAGAGACAGAAAGGGAAAATCAGTTATGGGTCGAGACTACGATGCATATGCATCCACCTCAGGGGACTCACACAAATTTTCAGAAGATTGCACAAGAGAAAGAGATTTCGATTTCTCTATGTTGGCTTCCAGGCTGGAAGAAGTGGCGTGCATGACTAGTGTTGCATCATTAGAAGTATGGTATATAGACAGTGGAGCCTTGTGGCATATGACAGGAATCAGGGAGTGTTTCTCAGAATATCGAGAAGAGAAGATGAACTTTCAGATCACCATGGGGAACAAGGCAAAGTGTACTCCAGTAGGAAAGGGTACCATAGTTTTTCAGATAGAATCAGGAGAGCGGTTCCGTGCCACAAATGTGTTGCATGTACCAGGATTGGGGATGAACTTACTTTCTGTGTCACAACTACAAGGCAAGGGCTATGACGTCTACTTCATCAAGGAAGAGGTATACGTCAAACACCCGAGCTGGAAAAAGAAAGTTCAAATCAGGATCAAAAGTAATCGGTTGTATAAATTACAACTAGAATCACCAATGGCACTAGTAGGCAATCATGGGGACAAGGACTTGAACGAACTATGGCACAGAAGGATGGGTCACTTGCACCATGTAGCTCTGAGAATTCTCAGGATCACTCTAACAGGAGTTTCAGATCTGAGTACGGAACGAGATGATGTATGCAGGGGATGCACTCTAGGAAAGTATGCCAAGGAGGCACTTCCTAGGAGCAAACACAGGGCTAAGAGTGTACTAGGATTGATACACTCAGATATCTGCGGACCTATGTCCATCAAAGCTCTCAGCGGTGCCGAGTATTTCCTTACCTTCATTGATGACCACTCGAGGAAAACTTGGATCTATTTTCTGAAAACCAAGGATGAGGTTTTCTGTCGATTCAAGAAGTTCAAGGCTCTTGGGGAGAATATGACTGAGAAAAAAATAAAAGTCTTGCACTCAGATAATGGTGGAGAGTATGTCGATAAGGACTTCACTGATTAATCAAAAGGGAGTGGACAACTCCCTACAATTTGAAACAGAATGGGGTGGCAAAAAGAAAAAACAGGACTATTGTAGAAGCAGCTAGGGCCATGTTGTATGATCAGGATATGCCAAAATTCCTGTGGGCAAAAGCATGCAACACAGCTGTCTACATTCAAAACAGGACTCCTCATCGGGCATCAGAAGGGAGTGGACAGCTCCCTACAATCCGAAGCAGAATGGGGTGGCAGAAAAAAAAAACAGGACTATTGTAGAAGCAGCTAGGGCCATGTTGTATGATCAAGATATGCCAAAATTCCTGTGGGCGGAAGCATGCAACACAGCTGTCTACATTCAAAACAGGACTCCTCATCGGGCATTGGGCAAGATTACTCCAGAGAAAGTCTTCACTGGGAAGACACCTGAAGTAAGCTAAGTCACCTGACACGGGGATTCGGGATTCGTGGTGTCGGATTCGGACACGTTGACCCCCCGGAACAGGACACGTAGGATTCGTTATATATTATTTTATTAAAATATATATATATATATATATATATATATATATATATATATATATATATATTTTAAAAAGAGATATATATATATATATATATATATATATATTTAAAATTAGATATTTCTTACACAAATTTTAATTAATGATACAAATTTATTGATTTCAAATATAGATCTTCATCTATAGCTATTAGCATGCATAGTACATACAAAATTCAAATACATGTCAATCTATTATCTATTTCTTATGCTTGGCCCTCTTGCCACCACGAGAAATGTCTAATTTTTTAGTCTTGTTGGAAAATCAGGATCTTTGTCATTAATATCACCCTCTAAGCATTAATATCCAGAGGTATCTTTGTCATTACCTCTGTATCTGTATAGGGATCTTTGTCATTAATATCACCCTTTAAGCATTAACATAAGATAGAACAAGCATAACATGTCAAGTCAAGATTTTGTTTGAGTGATGCGTACATTTTTAGGAGGGTCATGATACAGGAGTTCGACAACCAATGTCACTAACATCAAGGTACATAGAGGGAATGGTGCTCTTGATTAAATACGAGTTCCATACCCTAATACATGACAAAATTCAATAGAAACATTACAATCCCCCAATCCTAAAATCCTGAAAAACTGATAAGTCTGCTGGATTTTGAATGAAATCTAAAATTCTACTTTCTCCATATGAAATCCAATGAGGTCAGAACCACTCTCAAACATCCTGAGTCATTTCATGGTAATGTTAAAAATTTAAGTAAAAGGATGAAAATGAAGATTAAGGAGAATGTCACTTTTACTTTAAGAATTTAACATTACCATGAATAGCATATCAATTCTAGGGCCTAGACTTGATCATTAAGCTGCCAAAACGCTTGCTAAATGAAAATATGCGTGGCTGTAATGACCAAATGCGGCCTTTTCATACCCGCGCAGGTCACTTTTGCCGCCTAACGAGTCCTAGAAAACAGGACACGCTGCCAAAATCGTGACATGCAGTCCGATTCGACGTGTCATGGTTTTTGGACACGAATCTCGAGAGAATCGTGTCGGACACGATGGATTCGGGATTCATGGGGCCTATAGGACGAATCCGGTTTCATACGAAGTAAGTCATTTCAGGATATTTGGGAGTTTAGCATATTGTCGCATACCAGAAGAAAAGAGGAGGAAGCTAGATCAGACTGCAAAAAAGGGATATCTGGAGGGATATAGCGAGAACGCTAAAGCATACAGAACCTATCTTCCAGGGAGTAGGAAGGTAATAGTACAACGAGATGTAAAGTTTATGGAGGACAGAGCTTTCAGAAGATCTCGCGAAATGCCTTCCAAGGAGTAGTCGAAAGAGGATCCATTGGTCATGCCTCTTCAACCAACAGAAGTGAAGAATTCTTCCTCAGGTCAAGAAGATTCTCAAGATGAGGAGAAGGAGCGAACAGAAGCACCTGCTGGCAGAGGAAGAACTAGCAGGGAACTTTGTCAGATTTTATGTGATGCAGAGAACTTCATCAATGAGCCAAGCAATAGCAAGAGGGAGTGAAAACAGCCAGACAAATATAAGGCATTAGTAGCACAAGATGGAGAGCCTGCCAGTTTCAAGGAGGCAACTCAGCATCAAGTCTGGCTAGATGCGATGGTAGAGGAGTATAACTCCATAATGGTGAACGATGTCTGGAGGTGGTTTCAAGGTCTCAAGAAATATCTGTGGTAGGTTCAAGATGGATCTACAAGATCAAATATGTTGCGGACGGCAGTGTTGAGAAATACAAGGCGAGATTTGTGGCTAAGGGGTATGCTCAAAAGGAAGGGATTGACTATGAGGAAACCTTCACCCCGGTAGCTAGGTATACATCTATTAAAACCGTGATATCTCTTGCAGCCCAGATGGGATGGGAGATCCATCAAATGGATATCAAGATGGAATTTTTGAACAGGGTAATAGAAGAAGAGGTATACATCGAACAACCAGAGGATTTTGAAACTCATGAGAAGAAGTCTCATGTATGCAGATTGAAGAAAGCCTTGTATGGGCTGAAGCAGGCACCGAGAGCATGGTATGGTCGAATAGATGGCTACTTGCAGAAGATGGGGTTTGTCAAGAGTGATGCGGATCTGAATCTCTACTATCTGGTCGTAGAGAACGAGCTGCTTATCTTAGTATTATATGTGGATGATCTCTTTCTAACAAGATCATCCAGACTCATTGAAGACTGCAAGAAGAATCTAGCCACAGAATTCGATATGAAGGATCTGGGATGAATGCACTACTTCCTAGGGTTGGAAGTTTGGCAACAGAAAGGAGAAATCTTCCTTGGGCAAGGGAGGTATGTTACAGAAATCCTGAAAAGGTTTGGGATGGGAGACTGTAGACCTATGGCTACGCCAATGATCACCAACTAGAAGAAGATTGATGCATTAGAAGACAAGGATGTCGATCCCACCCTATACCGGTAGCTCACAGGGTCCCTAATGTATCTGGTCAATACCAAGCCAGATATTTGCTACGCTGTCAACACCCTCAATCAGTTTATGGTGGAACCAAAGAGGGCACACTGGGCAGCAGCCAAACACGTTCTCAAGTATTTACAGGGAACAATTGATTATGGGCTCTTATACACCAAGGGGAAGGATATCAAGTTGAGTGGATTTACTGATGCAGATTGGGCAGGAAGTTCAGTGGATCGGAAAAGTACCTCTGGGTATTGTTTCAACATTGGATCAGGAATGACCTCCTGGTGCAGTAGGAAACAGAACTCTGTGGCTCTGAGCTCATCTGAGGCAAAATATATGGCAGCAAGCATAGCTTCATGTGAGGCCATATGGCTTAGAAAACTGTTGGTGAACCTATTCAAAAGAAATATGGAGGCGACCAGGATCATGTGTGATAATCAGAGTTGCATCAAACTCTCTAAGAATCCAGTGTTTCATGATAGGTCGAAGCATATTGATATCCGGTGTCACTTTGTCAGGGACTGTGTCCAACGAGGAGCTGTATAGTTGAGCTACACTCCTACAGGAGAACAGGTGGCAGATATCCTCACCAAGGCCCTTGGAAAGTCAAAATTTGACTACTTAGGGGAAAGATGGGGATGGTAAAGAACCCCTTTCAAGAGTAGAAATGAGTGTGTTAGCAGCACGAATGAAGAGGAAGTTGCAATGCAGATGCAGTGTTGGGAGAAAGGACCAGCAGCGGCACAGATGCAGAGGGAGTTGCAATGCGGATGCAGTGTTGGGAGAAAGGACCAGCAACAGCACGGATGCAAAGGGAGTTGTCGTACAGATGCAACAGTGGCAGTAGCAGAGTCATGGGCAGCAGTACAGGATGCAGCAGTGCAGAGGATGTTGGGCAGGGAGGCTTAGCATTAGCACAGGGACCGATGTCGGATGATCAGGGTGATACTCAGTGAGGAGTATTACTAGAGCATAATCCTCGCTAAGAGGGAGTGTTGATTTGGGGTAGCATTGGATGTGCTCTAGCCACGAAAATTGGTGGAGAGGCTAAAGCACATGAGATCTCCAATACCCAGAAAGGGTTTGGGCAGATTCTAAACAGTTTGGGAGATATTAAAATAATTAATATTTTTAATGGAGTCCCTAAGTCTAAACTTAGGGAAAATAAAATATTAATGTGTATTAATATAAAATTTTGTTAGAATGGTCTAAAAGTCATAGATCAAGCCTGATCTAATCTTAGCCGTTGATTAAGGACTTAATCTCAACCGTTGATTTGTCAACGAGAAAAGTATAAGAGGAGGCTTGAGGTTCACTTGGAGAACACACTGAGGGAGACTAGTCAGTTCAATTTCTAGAGCGGGCTTAGCTGAGAAATTAAACAGTGGTCTGGAGAGCAGTCAAGAGGCAATAAGTACGGAACAGAGAGACGGGAGATCAGCACAGAGGCAAAAAATGCGGACGCAGGGCCAGAGGCAGCAGAGACAGCGCAGAGCCAGCAAGGCCTGCGTCATCCACACAGAGGCTATAGGAGTGATGCAGAAGGCCAGAGAGGCTATGCAGAGTCTCAACAGGCTGACGCAGATGGTTTCAGGTCACAAAGAGGTCAGTAGGACTGACGTTGGGTTCAGAAGAAGTGCTAGAAAATTTGTCTATCTGTGGGTAAGCCAGTTTGGCACCATGTTGTAATAGAAAATTGTTGAATAATAAAATCCTCCCTTGCTGCACCGATTTTCCCACATTGCCTTTTTCTGAGGACATTAGTCCAAAATAACTGTGTCAATGTGTTGATTCTTGTGCATATGTTTGTTTCTGTATTACGGTGTGATATCTGCAGCAGTATTTATTTTAATGTTGTTGAAGTAATTTCATGAATAACTTATGGTGAAATAAGTAGGAAAAGTAAATAAGTTGCTACAGTGATAGAATTTTCACATGAAGCTACATCAAAGTCGAAGTTGTGAAGCTGCATCTAGGTCGAAGTTGTGAAGTTGCATCAAGGTCGAAGTTATGAAGCTGTGTTGTAGGCAAAACCAAACATCCCCCATTACTTCAAGTAATAGGGACCCTTTCCATTAATTTTTTGGCTAAGCATCTTTTATGATTTTCATTTAAGTTAATTTTCTTACAATTGTCTCATTTTTTGTTTTTATCGGATTTCTATTTTGATTGTTTCATTGAATCCGACTTTTCACTAACTTTCCATCAATACTAATTTCGATTCATTTGGTCCACCAGTTTGTAAAAGGCACTCCGTTGAAGTTTGATCGTTTTCTCGCCTGGACTAAAAATGTAAATAAATGTATAATATTTTGAATTTTCATAGCTAATTAAGTTCAATAGTCATTCATTATAAATATTAACATTTAGTGAATTTTTACTATTTTTTCACTAACAGTCCTACAAAATGACCCGGATAAATTGTACAAAAGATGAAAACGTGTTTCAGAATCTTGGTAATTTACTCCAATTTATTATTTTAAAATAAGTTGTCAAGACCGGATTCTCAAAATTGCAAAGTGGCTATAGTCCAATTTGTAAGATTATTAATTCGATGTGGGCCCCACTTCATATCACTTCCTTCCAAAATCCCGATCTAAGAAAGAAATATGATCCAAAAATTGTGATTTCAAAAATGCGATCAAAATTTGCAATGCGATATCGCATATTGCAAGAATATAAAGCACCGCAAACTCGTCCCTTAAAAATGTGCGATGTGCAATTTTGGAAAATATACGAGAGGTTAACAATTTTTAATATAAAGTTTTTATATCACCTCCTTATGACTCTCGGACCTCCACCTCACCTCATCCTACCTCACACTCACCTCATCCTCCACTCACTTCACCCTCCACTCACTTCCATCCATCACTCCTCTTCACGTGGATGGAATAAATGAAAAAAGATTAATTCCGATGGTTTATTTGTATGGATTTTGGATTGATTTCAATGGTTTGTATATAAATTATTTTAATTTAATATTATATTATAATTATAATTATAATATTATTATAATTTTAATATAATTTAAATTATAATATTATTACATTTTAATTAATTTATGTTAAATCATTTACATCTTAATTAATTTCTGTAAATAATTAATTTAATTTGTAATCACAATTAATTAACATTAATTAAATAATAACTGTAATCTAATTTAGGATTAGAATTTAATTTAAAATTCTGATTTTCAGCCCAGGCAACAAAATTTCTAGAATTCTGGCAATTTTAATATACCAACTTCAGAAGCTCATAAATGGAGTTTTACTTGGTCAAATGAGGCTCAGGATGGCTCATTGGAAATATAAAATTATGGAGAACATTTATGAAGTGGTTGCAAAGCCAGATTTGATCATTTAATGGTTCTAAAATTAGGCAGAAGATCAAGCTCCGAATTTTTAAACAAAATCAATTTTCTGAGTTTTATTTTCTGCATTCTCATTTGCCCATGACTTCTTCTAAGTGCAGATTCATTCACCTATGTTCTCCTTGGCCAATTAAATCATCATAGGCATCAATAGAAAGCTCAGATTTCCTTTTCAATTATTTATTTAATTGAATTTGATTGGATTTCTTTTAATTCCAGATTTAGCATTTTGATTTTATTTTTGTATTTTAATTTTGTTTTGATTTGTTTTGCAGGAAAATAGTTGAATAGATGAAAAGAAAAGAATCTCAACCAATGAGAAGGCTCCAGCAATAGAAAAATGGAATTTTGAGCCATTGAAAATGGATTATACAGATTTCTTCTTCAACAGACTTTCTTGTTAAGAATTCTTTTGAAACTATTATAAATAGGAGATTGTAGAATGTAATAGGGGCTTCTCTTCTCTGCAATACTAGAATTCTAAAAGCACTTATGTAATAAGGATTTAGAGTTGTAGGTGAGAGGAGAGAAAATCTTAGATCCGGGGATTATTAAGGATTTTTCTTTTGCATTCCGAATTATGTATGGAGAACAAAGCTTGCACTACTGCAGCTCTTGTTGTAACAGCAGAAGTTCAAAGATTGTAGAGGACTATTGGAGACCAGGGCCAGAGAAATGGATTCAATAAATTGGTATTTCTAGTACTATTGTTTTAAATTACTAGTTTCATTTTATGATGGTAGGAATATGTCATTTTATTCATATTTGTGCACTATTGTCAATATGAGTAATGTTCTCAATTATATATTATTATTTATCTTTGCTCCTATGGGTTGAATTCTGATTTCTGAGTAACTATTTACTCAGAAATCTGTCTTTTAACACTGATTTAACAAATAATGATATGTTGTAAACTATTTCCCCATATTATTGTTTAATTATTCGAATTATTGATTAAACAATCAATATCATTTTGTGAACTTCCTCCTAAATGTTGTTGGTTTATTATTTTAGTTAAGAGGTCTCTAAATAGAATATGTTTTGGTGTACATAATGTCAATTAATTGAACTACTTCGTTAGCTTGACATTCATTATAAGCCAAACATATTTAAATCTCAATCATTTAAATATCTTGCTCTCGGTTGGGTTAGATCTATATCTACTTAATTGAGATAGGATTAGAATTTAATTCCTTTTGCTTGCATTATAGAATAAGTTTGCATTTAGATTAATTTTACATTATTAATAAGTCATCTTCCCAAAGAGGCAAACTTTAGTTCTGACTTGGCTGATCACTTTCTTGCCTGATCAGCAAGAGGGTTGATCTGATGTCTCTTCTCCATTGGTGGATGAAAGTCATATTTTCAGCCATTGGAGATTGAAAGAAGGTAATTGGACCAAGTTGAACCAGTCGGAACCACCATTCCAAACGAAAAAGGAATTTCTTTAAGGTCCGGACCGAATGGTCATCCCCCAATGTTGTTGCAGCGAATTTCGAGGCTTCAACATTTTTGGCGCTAGAAGGAGCGCTGAAACTTGTTGTCTATTGGAGTCTTTGAATTCTAACATTTTATTTAATCACGATGGCTCCTCTTAAACTTCCAATTTGGAGTTGTATTTTTGGACGTGCATCTTCCAATACTCCACCAAAAGTGGTAAGACTCTTGTCTCAGGGAAAGTTTAATGGTAAAGGGAATACCTCTGCATTTAATCATGCTTTACAATTCATTCAAAAAATTTCAAATTCTACTTTTCAAGGAATTGCTGAAGGCATTTTATGCAGGATTTTTACTCTTACATTTACGGCAAAAGCCAGAAGCTGGTGTCAATCACTTCCAGTTGCCTCAATTCACAGCTGGGATCAATTTGTTACAATGTTCCTTTGTAAATTTGACAGCTATAACTACAAACAGGTATGTGACGATTTTGAAGATTTACAAAGATTCGAAAATGAATCTTTGATTGATTTTACCATCAAGTTTCGTTTAAATTGTTTGAAATTTAAAATTGAAGAAAAACCTACGGAAGATGAATTATTAGATTGCTATGAACATATTTTCTCTCTTCCTCCCATTCATAATCCATGTGAAATTATTTCAAGCTTTGCTCAAACTCCTTCCAATTACATTAACACAATTGAGAATTCCAATATGAAGATGCAAACAAATGATGATGAAGTGGCCTCTATTATGTACAATCAATTTCTTCATTTAGTGCACACTTCCTACGGTATTGATAGTGATCGGGATGCACCTTCACATGTCAGTGAATCTCAATCACAAAGCTTGGGAAATTTTACTATTCAAATGCAAGAAGATATTAGCAATAATCTTGAAGAAGGTACCGCTTTAAAATCTGAAAATCAGTGCACGTCAGATTCAAAATATTTGAACATAAGTCAGCGAGTACAAGCAGCAATCAAAGTTTTCAATAACACGCAACCTACTGTACAAATTTCTGAATTCGGTTTCGATGAGCAAATGCCAAATTCAAGACAACAAAGCAACATTCTTCAAGAAAGCACAAGTACACAAATGAATGATCTCAAATCTGAAATTTACAATGAGCAAAATGCACAAGAGTTCTCAAAGAAAGACACTTTTAAATCCATTGCTTTTGATTCTCATTTTTCCCTTTATCCTGATATTTTTGCTGATAGCAATTTATCCCCTCTTAACATTAATGATATTTCAGAAAACAAAGAGGTTGATCTTAACGAATTGCCAATTAGTTTTTATCAAGATAGAGAATTAATTATTGATCATTCTTTTGTCATTAATAAACATATGCTTCATATTCCTTTTTGTTTTGATACATCAGATAAGATTGAAGGGAATTCTAATGAATATCTTGAAGTCATTTATGATAATTACTTTGACATTGAGGACATTGATTTGTCTACTTCACTATTGAATCCTCATGATCAAAGTATAATCAAATGTGAAAATGAAGAACACTATAATTCAGAAATTGTTTCAAATAGTTCTCATTTTCAAATAATTAATCATACTCATGATTTCAGCATTCGAGAAAACATTGCAGTCTATGATTTATATAACGATCAAGATCTCATTCCTATTCATAGTCATGATTCTCTTTTTAATTCACAAGTTGGTATTAGAAATCATTCGAATTCTATTATTCTGACCAAGTCTTGTGAAAAGGAAATTGTTTTAAATCAATCCCAATTTTGTTGTTACAATAATTGTAACACTAGTGTAAACTATGATTTGATTTTATTATTTTCCTTCACTTATTTTGTTTAAATTCAGATTTGTTTTCTGTTTTTTATTTTCGATTTTTAGATAATTTGCGCTGGCATATTGAGCAACTCAGTGTTGAACACTCAATTGATGTATTGTCTAAATGGGAAAATGAAGTTTCAGATTCTAATCGTGAACATCAAGAGCTATTTCTCTTCCAATTTCAACTGATGTTCATTTCTTATCAATTACTTCTACCTTCTCAAAGGCAGTGTCAACAAGAGAGTGTATTTTCACAATATGACCAGCAATCTAATTCAATTAATAATATTCCATTGTATCTAACATATTTTCATCCATTTTTCATAGACCCCTTTGAAAAATATTTGGAAAGTTTTCCTTCACAAAAGATTGTTAATAGTTTAACACTTGTACATAACACTAACAAATTTATGCAGGCCATTGTATCTAAAAGCTCATTCTCACGATTTGGCCTGTCATCTTCTCTTTTGAACATCTCCCAATCAATAGTGGAAATCCATCCAGATTTCTATGATCCAATTGAAATTCAACTAGAAAGGACATTTCAAGAGAAGGTAATTGTAAATAATATATTAGCAATAACTGTACATTCTGCTTTCAGATTTATTTTCCTTAGTTTAATTTTATTTGTATTTTTGTTACTAATGATTGATCTGTACATACATGCAGGAATTAAAATGAGAGAGTGGTTACATTGGAAGTATGACTATACCTAGTCATGTTTCCTTAATTAAGTTAGAAGTAGGAATAGATTAATTTAGATTAGATTTCTTTTCTGTTAGCACCTATTTCATTATTTCAGATTTCAATAAAGCAAGTAATGAATCTGACTTCTTATGGGTATTCCCTTTCATTTTCGGAAAAGCAGCTTAGAATATTTTAGAATCTCTTAGATCATACACATTTGTGAAAAGCACTTGATTGTCTTATTTTGAAAAAAAATTATCACGATGATCATACATGAAGAAATTCCAAGAATTTGCTATAGCTTAACAATTTTGGATTCGTAAGTATTTCTGAAAAGGAGCTCGTTTTCACCACTCTTGTATTCTAATGTAAATTGGAGGTGGATGAAATTTAATGAAAACTCATTACTTAGCATTTTTAAGATCAAATAAGTAGATGATACTGAACATGGGAGAAATTGAATATTCATGAGGTAAAATTTACAGTCAATTTTCTTCCAAGTATGCATTTTAAAGGTTCATCTTCATCTATTGTTTGATTTTTTTCATGATTTATTGCCTATTTATGTTCTGTTTATTTTTGCAGGTCTTCATTGCTTTGATTTTGGAGACTTGAAACAAGCAGGCAACTATTTTAAATCTACAACATGCTCAAGGAAGTATTAGTTGTTTTGTCAGAATTTGAGGATTCATTAATTTTCCTTATATATTTCATTAAAATTTCATTTAGACTTTTAAATACATTATCGAGAAATTCATGTTGGATCATTATAATATCGCAACTCTCCTCATGAGAAAGTCGCGATAACATCTTCCTCCGATCGAATAATCCGATGGTTAATCAAATTATTGAATGGAGTTTTTATAGAAAGGAAAAATTGAGTTGGGCACTTCTATTTTGGATACTTTAAAACGTCCCAATCTCGTCGTATTGTCGTATATCATTATCAGAGCATCCTAATGTCGGGACATTTCATATAAAGCATCAATTGAAGTATTGCAATATCCACCCAATTCCGGACCCGATACCACATTTAATTCTAGTTTTGAAAGATATCGCATCCGTTTATAAATCACAATTTTAGTTGAAGCGCATGTTTTAAAAGTTTCGATGTCCTGGACCCGATACCACATTTAAATTCAATTTTAAAAGATATTGCATCCGCTCATAAAATCGCAATTTCAATTGGGACATACATTTAAAAGTTCTGATATCCCGGATCCGATAAGAGATTGAATCTATTTAATAAAACTATCGCGTTTGTTCTACATCGCACATCAGCGTATCAACGATGTTACATCTCGTTTTAAATCATCTGATCACCGATCTCTTATCAAATCCAAAGTCAGTCCCACACAGATGCCACGTCACATATCGCAAATTGCATATCGGAGGTTTTCAAATAAGATTGCACCAAATATCTTCGATCCTGCGATAGCCCCATCACCTCCGATCTCCAATAAAACTTTTCACGATATTGCATCCTCCATACCGCATCATCCATCTCATAGCATTTGATCATAAGCATTCCCGATAGGTAACCTGCGATACAAGATCCCCAATATAACTTCCCACTTGCCATATCACAATTTTCATATCACGAAATTCAATCAGTTGTTCTCCTTTTGTACACTCGATATTGAAACTCCGATAAAAGACCTATGATATACATTTTTGCTCATATCTTTAATCAAGGCCTATCGGAAGTTCATAATATTGCATGTTTCAAAAAATACAGCTATAATATTTCACTGATACTTTTCTCTGATAACGCTCATGTGCAAGAACTCGGAAATTTATGTTATGGGTAAATGATCATACTCTGTCTCTCATTGGTACAGCTGGAATCAAATGCTTATGCTCATTATAAAACTTTGATTTTCTACCAATGGAGGAAATTCTTGCACAAAACACTTACAGCAAATGATCTTATCTATGAGTTTATATATGCGTGTTCCAAATATTCAAATTGCTAAAAAAAAGTTGAACCATTTACATCACAATTGTCAAATTGTTTCCCTTGAGTCATATTCATTTCTTCCAAAGGGACTCAGAGCCTCTAACTGATGAAATTTGAAATCCTAATTCGCTACTTAACATTTTTCTAGACTTTTCTCAGGATTTCAAATTCGTAGACTCTTGGATTTGTATTATATCGAAGCATTTAAAAACAAATTCCAAGATTTACTTCTTTGAGCCTCACATATCCTTTTACCACTATCATATCCATTACGTCTATCAAAGGAAAAAATCACCATGATGACGTGAAGTCTTGTTCCATTATCTTTGAATATGTATGCTACTTTCATGTTATCATAAATTGGATGTGTTTCAATCATAACTTTGTGAAATCCAAGAATTCAATCATAGGGATGATTTTCTGAGTAAAGGGGTATATATTCTTCATGATATATGCACATGGACCTCTTTTACTCTTCTCGGCAATCTGCTTGGCTAATGAAATATTTCATCACCTGTGGTTCATTTAAATTTTTGCCTTTGATTCGTTATTGGATGCACATTTTATTATATCAACCATCTTTTAGAAAGCATATTCATTTACTACAAAGGCACTCTTGAGCATCCACGATGGTAATGTAGCAATTCATAGCAAATTTGGTACAAGTAAAGATAATAGATCATGATTAATTCATTTGGAATTCTCTTTTATTTTGAATTTTGATATTCACCCAATACTTATCATTTAAAGATTCAAATCATCTTCATTGATATAATTAATATATTATTTGGGATTTCAAATCAACTTCAATATAATGGGGCAAATACAAACTCAAAATAATGAAATGAAAGAGAGCATTTATCACTATGATTTATTAAAGAGCATATTTACATTCTCATCTCTGACGAATTCAACTCACTTCAAATTCCTGGAACATGAAACATTGTTTTCTTCTAGTTTGTTGCTTGTTTTAGTTTAGATTTAATAAGTAATGATTGTGGGTCAATAAGATTTCAGTCAATTCAACTTCTTCATCCTTTTAATTCTGATTAAAGAAAGAAGTTATCTTTTGTTGGATAAAATGATAACTCTCAGGTAAAACTGAACTCAATTCTCCAAATGGTAAGTTCATATGCCCACTTTCATTTATTTACTTTTGGTTTCAATTTTGTTTTTAATGTGCGCTGATATAAAACTCTGCTTTGCAGCTCCTCATAAAACTTCTCACACTTCCACCAAATCAGATTTGGAATTCACTCTCCTTTGTTCAGTAATGATCCTCATCGAATCAGCTACACTAGGGAGTTTCTGAACCTTTAGTTTGTTTCTTTAAGCATTTCTTTTGTTAGAAAATGGTTAAGATGATGCTTTGAAACAAAACAAATTGACACCAGACAGAAATTTTTTTATTGTCGTTGAATTTTATCATCACTACTATCGGAAGCCAAAACGCTTATAACTCTGCAAGATAAAATTTATCTAAATCTCAACAAAAGAAGGAACATTCACATGATTATTTTCTTTTACTTCGTCTCGTTGAGACATTGGTATAAACTGTCTTGTTGGAGTTTATCTTTTAAAATTTGGATTTTTCTTTCACCTTTCACCTTCTTCATTTTTATTTTTGATTGTTAATTTCTTTTCTGACTTCAGTTTAGGAATTATTTTCCTTTTGTTTTGATTTTGGTGACTCTGTCATGATATATGTAAAAGGACCTTTCTTGTTCAACAACGGTTGACATACAGGGGGAAATCTTAACTCTTCCTATATCAGTGAATTTCATTTATCATTAAAGGCATATCCTTATGGAACCATAAATCCTCTTTATTTAAATCTTTTCATGGAGAAACACACATTCTTTCTAGGTGATTGAGTTTACTTTTTCAAGAAAATAATTGATTTGAGTTTAACACAATGAATCCCTCCCACCCCTCCACATAAAAGCCTCTGATTGATAGCTACAGGGAAAGAATTTGGAGCAAACATTATGAAAGTATTATGTCCATTAAAAATAAATCTCTATTACCATCCCACCTCTTTCACTCAAATACATCATAAAATACAAGCTTGCATATGTGCTTATTAAAAGGGTGACTAAAGAGGAAGCATGGGAAATACAAGTAAACCCGTCGAGGCTATGAACGCTTGCTGGCAGCGGGACTAGGCTTGTATGGCATAAAAGACAACTTCGTCGGGGTACTATTCAGGCTCGCTGGCAATGAAGCGATGTTAGAGACAATCATAAAATGGATATATGCTTTATCAAAAACTCTTATCTCTATCTTCTTCTATTATTATATGAGGTAGTTTCAAAACAAATTTTCCCAAATTTGGATTCATGACTTTTTACTCTAGTCTTCTTTGAGTACTTATCTTTATAGACTCATATTTATTAATCTATTTTATGTGGGACATATGAAAATATTTTACTGTTAGACGATTTCATAAACTCCATTATTTTTAACCTTTGGATAAATTAAATTTCATTATCCTTAACTAGAGATAACTGGTTCTTCCCTATGTGTCGTCATTGTTGTAGGGAAAACCCAACACCCCCCATTACTTCAAATAATAGGAACCCTTTCCATTAATTTTTTGGCTAAGCATCTTTTATGATTTTCATTTAAGTTAATTGTCTTACAATTTTCTCATTTTTTCGTTTTTATCGGATTTCTATTTTGATTGTTTCATTGAATCTGACTTTTCACTAGCTTTCCATCAATACTTGTTTCGATTTATTTGGTCAACCGATTTGTAAAAGGCACTCCGTTGAAGTTTGATCATTTTCTCGCCTAGACTAAAAATGTAAATAAATGTATAATATTTTGAATTTTCATAGCTAATTAAATTCAATAGTCATTCATTCTAAATATTAACTTTTAGTGAATTTTTACTATTTTTTCACTAACGGTCCTACAAAATGACACGGCTAAATTGTACAAAAGATGAAAACGTGTTTCGGAATCTTGGTAATTTACTCCAATTTATTATTTTAAAATAAGTTTCCAAGACTGGATTCTCAAAATTGCAAAGTGCCTATAGTCCAATTTGTAGGATTATTAATTCACGTGGGCTCCACTTCATATTACTTCCTTCCAAAATCTTGATCTAAGAAAGAAATGCGATCCAAAAATTGTGATTTCGTAAATGCGATCAAAATTTGCGATGTGATATTGCGATGCGATATTGCGATATTGCATATCGCAAAAATATAAAGCACCACAAACTCGTCCCTTAATAATGTGCGATGTGCGATTTTGGAAAATATAAAAAAGGTTAACCATTTTTTATATAAGGTTTTTGTATCACCTCCTTATGACTCTCGTACCTCCACCTCACCTCATCCTACCTCACGCTCACCTCATCCTCCACTCACTTCACCCTCCACTCACTTCCCTCCTCCATCACTCCTCTTCACGTGGATGGAATAAATGAAAAAAGATTAATTCCAATGGTTTGTTTTGTATGGATTTTGGATTGATTTCAATGGTTTGTATTAAAAAAAAAAAAAAAGAAGAAGAAGTAATTTAATATTATATTTATATTAAAATAATTATAATATTTATTATAGTTTTCATATAATTTAAATTATATTATTAATATAATAATATTACATTTTAATTAATTTCTATTAAATCATTTCCATCTTAATTAATTTCTATATATAATTAATTTAATTTGTAATCACAATTAATTAATATTAATTAAATAATAATTGTAATATAATTTAAGATTAGAATTTAATTTAAAATTCTGATTTTCAGCCCAAGCAACAAAATTTCTAGAATTTTGACAATTTTGAAATACCAACTTCAGAAGCTCATAAATGGAGTTTACTTGGCCAAATGAGGGCCAGGACAGCTCATTGCAAATATAAAATTATGGAGAGCATTTATGAAGTGGTTGCAAAGCCAGATTTGATCATTTAATGGTTCTAAAATTAGGCAAAAGATCAAGCTCCGAATTTTTAAACAAAACTCTGCATTCTCATTTTCCCACGACTTCTTCTGAGTACGGATTCATTCACCTATGCTCTCCTTGGCCAATTAAATCATCACAGGCATCAATAGAAAGCTCAGATTTCCTTTTCAATTATTTATTTAATTAAATTTGATTGGATTTCTTTTAATTCCAAATTTAGCATTTTGATTTTATTTTTGTATTTTAATTTTGTTTTGATTTATTTTGCAGGAAAACAATTGAAGAGATGAAGAGAAAAGAATCTCAATCAATGAGAAGGCTCCAGCAATAGAAGAATGGAATTTTGAGCCAATGAAAATTGATTAAACAGATTTCTTCTTCAACAAACTTTCTTGTTAAGAATTCTTTTGAAACTATTATAAATAGCAGATTGTAGAATGTAATAGGGGTTTCTCTTCTCTGCAATATTGGAATTCTAAAAGCACTTATGTAATAAGGATTTAGAGTTGTAGGTGAAAGGAGAGAAAATCTCAGATCTGGAGATTATTAAGGATTTTTCTTTTGCATTCCGAATTATGTATGGAGAACAAAGCTTGCACTACTGCAACTCTTGTTGTAACAACAAAAGTTCAAAAATTGTAGAGGCTATTGGAGACCAGAGCCAGAGAAATGGATTCAATAAATTGGTATTTCTAATACTACTGTTTTAAATTACTAGTTTCATTTTATGATGGCAAAAATGTGTCATTTTATTCATATTTGTGCACTATTGTCGATATGAGTAATGTGCCTCAACTATATGTTATTATTTATCTCTGCTCTTATGGGTTGAATTCTGATTTCTGAGTAACTATTTACTCAAAAATCTGTTTTTTAATACTAATTTAACAAATAATGATATGTTGTTAACTATTTCCTCATATTAATGTTTAATTATTCGAATTACTGATTGAACAATCAATATCATTTTGTGAACTTCCTAAATGTTGTTGGTTCATTATTTTAGTTAAGAGGTCTCTAAATAGAATATGTTTTGGTATACATAATGTCAGTTACTTGAACTACTTCGTTAGCTTGATATTCATTATAAGTCAGACATATTTAAATCCCAATCATTTAAATATCTTGTTCTCGGTTGGGTTAGATCTATATATGCTTAATTGAGATAGGATTAGGATTTAGTTCCTTTTGCTTGCATTATAGAATAAGTTTGCATTTAAATTAATTTTACATTCTTAATAAGTCCTCTTCCCAAAAAGACAAACTTTAGTTGTGGTTTGGCTGAGCCCTAGATCAGTGTAAGGATCACTTTCTTGCCTGATCAGCAAGAGGGCTGATCTGATGTCTCTTCTCCATTGGTGGATGAAAGTCATATTTTAAGCCATTGGAGATTGAGAGAAGGTAACTAGACCTAGTTGAACCAGTCAGAACCACCATTCGAAACGGAAAAGGAGCTGCTTTAAGGGCCGGACCGGGTGGTCATCCCCCAATGTTGTTACAGCGAATTTCGAGGCTTCAACAAGCTACTAGGTTGAAATTGCAGAAATTGTTAGGGTCGAAGTTGTTGGTAGGTCGAAGTGTGTTGCAAAAAGCAAGGTAAGTAAATCTCATCAAGAAAGAAAGTTGACTTGGTCTTGGAGGAGTCTTGGTCAAGGGTCATAGATCTTGGAATTCGTCAATTGAAGTTCTATAAGAATAGAAGAGTTCTTGTGGGGTTTTCCTCTCAACAGGAGAGGTTTTGGCCCTAGTTGATAGCCTGTATCTTGTGTCTTCTCGTCTCATTGTTCTTTATTGCTTGGTAGTTGTTTGACGATAAGAACGCTAATTATAGTTAAGTAAAAGAGGAAGTTAATCAAGTTAAGTAAAAATACATCACAAGAAGTTACCAAAGAAGAGAAATCACCTAATCTAGCTGCCCCTAGATTTCTCAACATGGTATCAAAGCAAAGGTGACAAAACAAGGAAAGGCAACTTGTGGAATGACCATCAAAGGAATATCAAGAAAGGTCAAGGCGTCAAAAAGGACATCAAACCATCAAGAAGGAATACAGAAGGGTCGAGCAATCTAAGGAGCATCAAGGAGGACCATTCATTACATCAGAAGGATCATCACAACTCAAAGAGAAGAAGACCTCAAAAACTCCACTTTCAAGAAGGATCCTACCTCCAAATAAGAACTATACAAGCATACTGAAGTATCCATAGTACACATTCCAAGGAAAGCAAGAAGAAGCATTGCCATCATCATTAAAGACATCAAGAATATCACCCTTTCATTGAAGAAAGGATCACATCTCAAGCATATTTGAAGACATCTTTAGAAGAAGAAATATTGTCATCTTCAAAGAAGCAAACATCATCATTGTTATAGCACCATTTACCACTCTTGGTATATATGATGCTTTGTTTATGGCCTAGGGCAACCCCTCCTTCTAGACTTGGTCCAAATATATAAAAAACAGTGTTTTATTCCCTGTACACTACTTTTCCCTGAGCTAAAAGCGTGTACATGCAGCTCAGTCAATACCCAACCCGCGTATATGTATTAAAACACTTAAAAAATTAAATTTCCTTAACTTTGGGCGGAGTTCACGGGTTTTACTTGTTGATTACCTCCTATTGCCAGTGGCCTAACTATTTACCAACTAAAAAACTAATTGGGAGAGGTATAAATAGACCTCTATGGGAAAGCCTTAAAAGGGGAGGAGAAGAGATAGAGTTATTATACTGAGATTATCCCTGACTGAGTCTAATGAGTCCCTATGCCTCATGCACTTCCCCAAGCTTCAGGAAACCCTTGTTTCCTTGATTATAGATATCCTCCCTTTTGCTTGAGATATCATGGTGTTGGTGATGGAAGAAGATTGTTTAAGGTTGGGATAGGACAAATCCGGAGGACGGTTCCTCTTGGAGCCAGAAAAAGACTCAGGTGAATTCTCTCCATGTTATTTATAGCTTACTGCAATAAAAGAAATGTTGTCTTGTTTCCGAAATTAACTATGTCTATGCATCAAATTATGTTTTAATTCATATATGAATGTCGTTTTGATGTATGATCAATCATTTGTTTATATGATATAAAGTCAATTTCGTGAATATGCTTTACTTCTATACTGCTATGTATGTTCGAATTGAATGATTTTCAAGTTTGAAGAACATCGAGAGTTGCAGAGGGTCTGAACCCTGCGGGACCTACTCGAACGAAGGAAATCTGGGTACGGTCACTCTTACGTAGTTTGATAATATAAGCATCTTGCCTGAGTTGTTTGAGTATTTCTTGTTGTAGTTTGCTTCTGCTCTATTGGGGTTCTAACCCAAAGCCCTAGGGTGCTTTCACCCGAAACAAAATTGGCGACTCCGCTGGGGATAACAATCTTGTTATTCCTGGTTTGGGTTGTTCATTCTCAATCAGGGCTCAGTCTTTGGTTTGCTTGCAGTTACAATCTTATTTGGTCTACTAGAGTCCCAAGCCTCAAGTCTGATCTTTTGGATCAGACTTTGTTTTTTATTTTTTCTTGCAAAGATTTGTATACGCTCTTTACTTTGTTTACAGTCGCATATACACGCTTGTTTCTGTAAAGTGAACTCGCGTATACGCGAGTTTCCTGTGTCAGGAGCGCGTGTGCATGCCTCTATGTTTGCACACAGTCGCATATGCAAATTTTTGCATTGTTTTTTCAAATCTTTCAGCCCAGATAGATTTGTTGCCTGGTCTTTTTAGTCTCTATGTGGTCAATTGTTGTCTGAAGAATTTAATTATTCTGCAAGCTTACTGTTTCGAAGTCTCTTCCTCATTGAAAAGATTTGGCCTAGGTTTGCTTCTTTAGCGAGTTTGTAATTTGTGTTTTGGCACACAAGACTTCGTCTTGAAGTTCTTGATTGTTCTGGTCCTCCAGAACACGAGATTGTTTTCAGTTTCAGTGTCAAGCCCGGATTTCAAATCTACTTGCTTTGCTCTCCTTTGTTTTGTGGCCTCATAGCTTTTCTTGCTTTTTGAAAGTCTTTTTGACGAATTTGGAAGTATTTCTTTCCTGGCTTCTTGGTTAGTTTGTCAAACTCTTTGCTGCTATTTGGGTTGTTTTGTACAAGTTGAAGTCTTTTTGCTCAAGTTTTCATTCATTTTCGAGTTTGTAACTTGCAAAGACTCCTTGTGCTCTTTTTTTGATCTTTTGAGTTTTAGTAGCATTTTGGTGATTTCAAAAAGTTGTTTTGGTTGCTTCTTTAAAAAAGAAAAGATCTCAAAAAACTTTGTTTTTGTTTTTCTTTTGCCAAGTTTGGTTTATGGTTTCTTTTTGTTGTTGAAAGTGAATTGCGATCTTTTACAATTTGTCCTTCTTGTTTGGAGAGAATTTTGTGTTCAAAATTTGTATCCTCTTCAGTACTTAAGTTGGCTCATTGTTAGTTATAAACAATTGCTTTTGCTTTTTGAGTGTTATTTAGGATCTTGCATCTCCATTATATCTTGCATTAGGGTAGTTTGCATTGTTAAAGCATTCATAGTCTTTTAGTTTTTGGGTGTGTGAAGTGTGTTTCAAGAAAAGAAGAGAAAAAGTACTTTGCTTTGTAGAAGTTTCGTAGAACCCGTATAGAGATCTCTTTTCATCAAAGAAAAAATGATTGCATTCATGTAGTTAGTGTTTCATTGATTTCTATTGCGTCATACAAACATCATTGGTTTCACTCCCATCTTTCCCCTTGACTTAAAGAACAGCCATTAAAATCAAGCGATTAATTAAAATAAACCCCTGTTTTAAGAAACGGTCGGCTTGATCCGTTTCGCCAGCAAGGAGAGTGACCCGGCCATGGAAACGGTCCGGTTGGCCGAGTCACCCATGACTCGGCCGAGTCATGGGTGACTCGGCCAACCCGGCCGTTTCCGATATGACTCGGCCGAGTCACAAAGGAACGGCCCAGGCACGCATAAACAGCAAAAAATATATTTTTTTAATGGATTTTTTAATTGTTTTTTGTTTGGTTTGGACCCCAAACAGTTATATGAATATGCTAAATGATTTTTGGGGTCCATTTCCCCCTCCCAAACCCTATTTAACACACCCAAGTGCTCTCATTCACTCACAGCAGTCTTATGCATTTGAGTGAGAGTCTTCTTTGAGAGTTAGTGAGCAGTTCTTGAGCTTGTTTTGGAGCAGCAGTGAGGAGTCTTGGAGGAGCATTGTAGCTGGAGTGAGGAGCTTCTTGGGCAGCCATTTGGAGCAACATTGAGGAGCTGATTCTTGGAGCAAGCTTGAGGAGGCAGTTTGTGCCTGGAGGTATTTTTTTCCACCTCTATAAATCTGTTTTTGCTTAGTGAATTTTAGGTGCATATCTAGAAAGCTTAGAGAGTGTTTTTTGTCAAATAAATGAACATTGAATCAATGTTTTTTTTTTTTTGTAATTTTCAGATTGTTTGCTTTCATTTCCTAGTCAAAAAATGGCACCTAGAGCAAGAGATCCTGCTTGGGCATATGTTGAAATGGTTGATAGTGAAATGCAATGCAAATTTTGCCATAGGAAAATTAAGGAAGGTCCTGGGGGCATTAATAGGCTGAAACAACACTTGGCAGGGATTAGAGGCCAAATTACCCCATGTACCTCACCAGAAATTGGGGAGATTAGAAAGAATTTGTTGGCCAGCTTTGAGAAATTTAAAGAAGATAAGGCTAGGCAAAAAGACATACAGGCTGAAATTGGGAGGAAGAGAGAGATACAAAAAATGATGGCTACCAACCCCCACTATGATTTTGAGGGTTCTTCCTCTATCCCTCAAACTGAGGCATCCAACCCTTTCCGATATGTTCCTCCCTCTTTTGGTTCTGTTCAAGATAAGGGAAAGGGTAGAATGAATTTGAAAAAGGGTGATGTGACTATCAAAAGTTATTTCACTCCCTCCTCTCCATCAAATGCACATGGTCCTGAAGTTAGTAAAACTCAAATGCAACCCACTTTAGATGACCATTGGAAGAAAGAATTGAGGGAGACTGCTTGTGATTACATAGCTAGATGGTGGTATGATGCTGATATCCCCTTTAATGCTGCTCGTTCACCATATTATGAGCCTATGTTTGATGCCATACATGCTGCTGGAAAAGGCTTCAAAGGCCCTACTATGCATGAGCTAAGGGGGTTTCGTTTGCAGAAAGAAATTCAATCCATTAATGAGTATTTGCAAGAGTTCAGGGACTCATGGGCAAGAACAGGGTGTACCATCATGTCAGATGGATGGACTGATCAAAGAAACCGTACCATCATAAACTTTCTTGTCTTCTACCCACAGGGAACCATGTTTTTAAAATCAGTTGATGCATCTAATAAGATAAAAGATGGCCACTTGTTGTTTCAGCTATTGGATCAGGTTGTTGAGGAGGTAGAGGTGGCTAATGTTGTTCAAATCATCACAGATAATGCCTCTAACTATGTTCTTGCTGGTAAACTGTTGGAAGAAAAACACAAGACCATATTTTGGACCCCATGCGCTGCACATTGCATAGACCTCATGCTTGAGGATATTGGAAAATTAGATTGGGTCAAAAACACTATAGATCATGCCAAAAGCATAACAAAATTTATCTACAATCATACATTGGTTTTGAGCCTCATGAGGAAACACACTGGAGGCAAGGATATTATTAGGCCTGCCATCACTAGATTTGCTACACATTTTTTGACATTGCAATCTATGCTTTCCCAACATAGAAACTTGCAAAAGATGTTTTCCAGTGATGAATGGAATCAAAGCAATTGGTCTAACAAACCAGAAGGCAAAGAATTGAAAAGGAAAGTCCATGAAGAAACTTTTTGGAGAAAGGCAGCAGAGATTGTGAAGCTTGCTGAGCCACTAGTTAAGGTGTTGCGGTTGGTGGATGGGGAAAGGTTGGCTATGGGCTTCATTTATGAGGCTATGGATCAAGCAAAGGAGCAAATAAAGACGGTATACAATGATAGAGTGGCAAAGTATGGGCCCATTTGGGCAATCATTGATGAAAGATGGAACAATCAACTCCATCGCCCTATACATGCAGCTGGGTATTTTTTGAACCCACGGTATCATTATAAAGCTAAGGAGTCAGGAGCTTTGAGGGGGGAGGTCAGAGATGGACTGGTTGATTGCATTGAACGCATGATCCCATTGGAGTCTGATCAGCTGGAGATAAACCGACAGGCCAATATCTTCAGCAATGCAGCAGGTACCTTTGGGAAGAACCTAGCAAAGATTGCAAGAGAAGCAGATGACCCAGGTAAACAAAAATTTCAATTTTCAAATTCTTAATAGTTTTACTTTTTTTTTTAAGTTTGTTAAATCGTTTATAATTTGAAAGTTAGATATAATTTGTAATTTTGTTGAGCTAACTCATTACACTCCTATGTTTTTTGCAGCACAATGGTGGGAGGCCTTTGGTGGCCATTGCCCTGAATTGCAAAGGTTTGCAATTCGTATTTTGAGTCAAACTTGCAGTGCATTTGGGTGTGAGCGCAATTGGGCTGTCTTTGAGAGGATTCACACAAAGAAGAGAAATCGTTTGGATCAAAAATGGTTAAATGATCTAGTTTTTGTCCAATACAACCTTCGGCTCAGACGAAACCATTTGCTGAACAAAAGACCTGATTCAGATCCCATTGTGTTGGAAGACATTGATCCAACATCAGATTAGGTAGTGGAGAGTTGTCCAGCAGAGTTTGATCCTGATGAGGATCTTGATTTAGATTTAGATCTGGAGACATCAGTTGAACTTGAACATGTTGTTCAACTTCAGCCTATTCAGTTGAATGCAGATCCCAATCCACCAGCCTCAGTCTCACAGCCAGCAAGGACTCCAGTTGTAGGTGCTTCCTCTGCTCAGCCACGACAGGAGCGCAGCCGCATATCTACTCTATCTCAGCTTCCATCTGCTGCAGTTGCACAGCCTGCTAGTGGTACCACTTCTACAGTTGCAGTTGGGGATGATGATGATGAAGAGGAGCCATGGGGCCCCCTGTCTGACTCTGATGATGATGATCCAGAGATTGATCGACATGATCTTGGCTCCTCTGACAGTAGCTACTAGCCAGTGGCCCAGTAGTACTGTAGTACTAGCACTGGAGTCTGGTCACCGTCACAGTTTACTTTTGTTGTAGAGGCCATTTCTAGCCTCCTTGGTTATGTGTTTTTTGTTTTGAGTCTTCGATCATGTATGACAGTTGACTATGTATTGCCATTGGGTACCATTTTGATATAATGGATTGGTTCATGAGCCTACTTTGATCATATGTTGTCTTCCATCTATATTATAATGTTGTGTGTTTGGAAACATGAATGAAAATCTTTAAAATTATGTTTTTTTATAAAAAAAAAAAAATATTTAATGTATTTTTTACAACGACCGAGTCATTGAAATCGAGCCGGCCGAGTCATTACTGTTTCGGAGTCGGAGTCGGAGTCGGAGTCGGAGTCAGAGTCGGAGTCTTAAAACATTGAAATAAACTAGAACTTTTATGTTGTCATCAGAATACACCAACAAGTTTAGGTTTATTAGGGCCTTGGATTAGGCAAGAGGAGAGTTAACTCTCCAAGGCCGCTCAAAATTACAAAACATAGAAGTTTGATTAATGAGCGAAATCCAATAGCGTTAAGGAGACCGGGAAAGCTCCGTAACTGGGAGTAAAGCACGAGGGAGAGTGAAGATAAGGACGAGAGATACCCCCTCTCTTACTTGTCGGATCCCGCCTCACGACTGTTCCGCCTGGCTTCTGATACGAGTTGGTGACCATAGTTGCCTATCCTAGGGATCACACAGGTGGCTGTGGAGGGGAATCCCATGGCACCTGAGGCTGACGTTGTATCACGTTCAGCAATACTTCTAGAGGGTACCCTTGCGAAGCTTGGGTGCTTGCACCAGCAAAGGCTGTTGTCTGGAGGTCAGCATAACTGCCTCTGATACCTTTGCTAGTAGGCCTGGGGCATAATTACCCCAGTCTATTTTTAGAAGGCCCTTGTTATTAACTTTCTTGTATTTTGGTGTCTGGTCCTAATCACCCGGAGCGGAAATACTTGAGAGTTGTTTGATTGCTGATATCTTTAGGGACTTTTTAGTGAGTGTTCTTTGCTCCTAGTCAGCCTAGCTTTATAATTTTTTGAGTCTTTAAGTAGATCTTTTAAATAATTCAAAGTGGTTGATCGACCATCTCGACAGTCTAGGAGACTTCGTGGGCTATCACCTACGAGTCCTGAGCCTTCTCCTAGAAGGCATAGGAGCAATTCTACTAGTGGTTTTCAACCAGTGGCAGCAAGCGCATCGGAGATTGATCCTCTGCTTGGGGTCATTAATTCACAAGATAGACCTGGCACCAGTAGAGAGTTAGAGAGGAACACACCAGTTCTTTCTTGAGTACTTTTTCAATCGGAAGATAATATCGAAGTTGAAGAGCTTTCAGAGTCGGTTGCGGCTCTGAATTCTCCTGTTCTATTGTACGTCGGAACCCCAACTCATAGGCCTTCGAGCCCAGGTTTTTACCCATCTATTCCTTCGATGACCACTGCTGGAAGCATGGCATCTACGACAAGTGTTGAGAGTGTGCAAACTCCCATATCTGTACAAGGAGGAGGAACTATTTCCATCCCTTCTATTACTCCCAGCACGGCTATATTTGGGTCTACTTCCATTCCATCAACGAGTGGAAGTTCTCAGGCTACTGCATCCGGTTTTGGATTTATCCCTTATGGAATGCCGTCTCACGGGATTCCTTCAGTTCCTTTGAACATACCATCGACCGCCTCCACATCCATGATGAGTGGATCGGCTTCTTTTCAAGGTTTCCCATTTGGAAGTGGTCATATACCACACTCCAATCCAACAGTAGGGTCAATTCCTTTTTCCTTTACAGGTCAAGGTAATAACCCATTCCAAAGTTGGACAAACCCTGCGGTTAGTGGGATAGGAGCTGGGAATCAATTTTATTCCGGCCAACAAGGGAATGTGCCATATTCTTCAGTTAATTCGTTTCAGAATTTTCCACCCTTTGCTAACGCATAGAATCCTTATCAAGGCTATCAGCTCCTTTCAACACTTCGTTAGGGGGTAACTTCACTGGTTACAGAGGATTTTCGGCAGGAGTTGGTCAAACTCCGAATTTTGTTGGACCACAAGGAGCACCTTTTGGTTCGGTAGGCTCTACAAGTTACTTCGGGCAACCTGGTGTTTTTCAAAATCCAAGTCATTCTTTTCAAACCTTTGGGAACCCCGCCCGCACTGGATGGAATTCCCAAGGTCCGCCACGACTCCCTTTTCTGGCCACAGTGAACTTGCCAGACTTAAATAAATTGACAAATGATCCGATTCAGTACAATCCGGCTTGGCCTCCGTCCCAACTAAACTTCCCTCAGATATCCCAAAATTTTAAGGGAAGAGTGGTGAAGATCCGAGAGACCACGTAACCACATTTCACTTATGGTGCTCATCCAACTCCCTAATAGATGATTTGATCAGGTTGAGGTTATTTCAGCACACCCTAACCGGAAATGCGGCCAAATGGTATATAGATTTGCCAGGGGGCACCTATACCTCTTTTTGTGATTTGGCTAATGTCTTTTTGAACCATTTTCAGTTGCCTATCCGATATGAAGCCGGAACTGAACTTCTAGCTAACTTTCAGCAAGACACCGCAACTCACATTTCGGATCACATCCAGGAATGGAGGAGGAGGAAAAGGCTTATCAAAGTTGAAATCCCGCCAAATTTCCTTCTCGAATGGTTTCTCAAATCATTACAACCTGAGATCTCAAAGGATGTGTCTCTCTCCGGTGTGTATATGGAAGAGAAAGCCCATTTTCAGAGCCCAACAATTGGAACTGATATATTCTCAATCTGGGGTTCAGAAAATTCTACCTGATGCTCCTAGATCTAAGGTCGATTTAGCCAAACCGAAACCAGGTCCCCATGCCGATGGTATAGTCGGATCGATTGATGTTAACGCGGTGAACCTATTGAATCAATTACAGCAGTTGTCTCTACAAACTACTTCTTCTACCCAAGCAGCACCGTTTGTACCTACACCTTCCCAACCTACCTCTATAAACATCGTCCAAACCACTAACCCCAAAGGAAATCAACAATCTGATGGGAAGAGGAAGGGACGAGGTAAGAAGAAGAACCAGGAAGGAAAAGGCAATGCAAACAAACCCGGCAATGATGCCAGAGAGGGTAGGAAAGAGTCCAAGAAAAAGGTAAAATTTCCATGCAAGTTATGCAATGGAGATCATCTGACTCACCTCTGCCCTAAGATGCAAGACGCTCGGTGCTTATTAGTACAAGAAGGGTCCTCTAGCTCCCAAGTTGTTCTGACTAACCCTTTTCCCCAAGGGCAAGAATTACTTGTCAGCGCGAATTCTAATAGTGGTACCTATGTCGGGGGCAACCAGGAAGGGGAAAACTCGTCAAATGTTTATATGATGAGCTCTCATATCGACGTCGCTACGCGAGCACGCAATTATGGTGAATCGGAAACATCTAAGGCTAAATCTGTTCCCAAAGCCACAAAACCACTTCATATTGAGCGGCCCTCTGTTGAGTCTATACCTCGGATACTAAAAGGCTCCGCAAAGTGCTCGACTATTAACCCTAATGCTAGGGCAGCCCAGAACTACTCGATTGTAGAAGATCTAGCTCAAAGTCCTTGTGCTATGTCAGCATTGGAGGTACTCCAATCGTTCCCTGCTCAGAGAAGTGCTTTGCTTTCGGCAATCGGCGCAGTAGACCCAAAGAATTCTTTAGTGCTCACTTTTGATATGTTGAATGTCAAAAAGAGACTTCCTCACCATATGGCTTTCCAAATAAAGTCCACATATCGAAAGACCAATATTTTTCGGACTGTTATAGATGAGGGAGCTTCCACATGCGTGATGTCTATGTCATGTTGGAAGGCCATTGGATCACCTTCAACTATTCCTTCACTGACTCTTTTGACAGCATTTGATGGACATTCTCATAGGCCGCACGGGATTATCCCGGCCTTTCCTATCTATGTTGGGGGAAAGGTAGTGAATATTGAGGTAGAAATCGTCAATGCGAACCTGGATTATAACCTCCTCTTAGGTAGGAATTGGATTTACGAGATGGATGCCATAGTTTCATCATTATTCTACATCCTCTGTTTTCCTCGTGAGGGGAGGATTGTTAGAGTTGATCAGTTAGATTATTCTCCAGGTGACTCTCATGCAACTTCGGATTCTACCATTCCATTGGTGGACAATCCCCGTCAACCTATTGAGAATTTAGGAGTTGGGATGTACTCTTCGTTAATGGGTATATTCGACCTCCCTGCTCCTACAGCTAGAATTAATGTGATTTCATCCTCTAGGGGACCTTCTCGGAAAGAGTTATTTCGAACTCGTTATTTTCTGGACCCTTGACCCTTACCTTCATATACCACCACATTAGATTGAGGGCAGGTAGGTGTAATGGCATTTCCCATGTCTGCAGCGGAACTGGCTTATCGATCTATTATTAACTCTACAGACAACCGTCCCACTCCTTTTTCACTAGAGGAGTTAGATGGCGATGTGGCTCCGGCTTGGACCCTCGATTCTACTTCAGCTCTGG
Source organism: Pinus tabuliformis (assembly GCA_031772625.1). Taxonomy (NCBI): domain Eukaryota; kingdom Viridiplantae; phylum Streptophyta; class Pinopsida; order Pinales; family Pinaceae; genus Pinus; species Pinus tabuliformis. The sequence continues at coordinate 85,540,696 of CM062819.1, read as the reverse complement.
ATTGCTTGGATACAGTCTTACCATCTGAAGAAGCAATTTTGGAAGCAATGATGGGTGTGGATCGACCATGGGATGATTTACATCATCGTTCATATTTTCTCCCTCCATTGCGTGAAGTTGAATCTAGTTTGTCCAATCTGTCTACTAGTGATGTTTATACAGTTTCAAACCCTTTGGCTCCAGCACAATTTTCTGCCGAAGGTAACATGTCGGTTATCTCACGAACTATACCTGTGAACATCTCTAGGAATCCTAACGTAATCGAAAATGTCTTCATCAAAGCTGACTATTCCCCTAAAGAAATTCAAATCTACACTGATCTCTTCAAAGAATTTCGAGATGTGTTCGCTTGGTCTTATGAGGAAATGCCTGGAATTGATCCATCTATAGTCCAGCATGAGATCAAGACATACAAAAACGCCAAACCTATTCATCAAAAACTTCGACCGGTCAATCCTCGAAAAGTGGCAGCTATTAAAGCTGAAGTTGAAAAGCTGCTTAAGGCGGGTTTCATATACCCCGTTCCTCTAACTAAGTGGGTTTCCAACCCAGTCCTGGTAGATAAGAAGCAAGGAACGATCCGAGTATGTATCGACTTTAGGGATTTAAATAAAGCTTGTCCAAAAGACAATTACCCCACACCTTTTATTGATCAAATTGTTGATGAATGTGTGGGTAATGAAATTTTTTTGTCATGAACGGATTCTCTGGTTACAATCACATTACTATCCTTCCATAGGATCAACACAAGACAGCCTTTATTTGTCCTTGGGGCACATTTGCATACAAGAAGATGCCTTTTGGCCTTAAAAATGCTGGAGCTACTTTTCAGCGAGCCATGTCTTATGCTTTCCACGACATCAAACATGTTATCGAAGCATACTTGGATGACTTAGCTGCTCGTTCTCGCAAGAGAATTGATCATCCCAGGCACCTTCGGTTAGTCTTTGAGAGATGTCGTTTTTATAAAATCCGGTTGAATCCGAATAAGTGTGTTTTTGCGGTCACATCCAATCGGCTGTTAGGATTCATTGTATCGATTGAAGGGATTCGAGTTGATCCTTTCAAGGTTGAGGCAATAATTCAGTTGCCTCCCCCATCTTCCATTCGTCAACTTCAAAGTCTCCAAGGAAAGGCAAATTTCTTGAGGATATTTATAGCAAATTACGCCGAGATTACCAAAGGATTTATGCGTTTGCTTAAGAAAGGAGTTCCATTTTTATGGGACGATTTCGTGCAACGATCTTTTGATGCTTTGAAAAAAGCATTAACCTCTGCTCCATTATTGAGTCCACCAGATTATGGCAGAGATTTCCTTTTGTATCTCGCTACAGCAAAATCAACCATCAGTATGGTTCTAGTTTAGGAGGATGATGCTCTCAGTGAGCATGTAATCTACTAATTGAGTCGAGGCTTAGTAGGACCTGAGCTACGCTATTCTCCCATCGAGAAATTGGCCTTGGCGGCTGTTCATGTTGTTCAGCAGCTTTGTCATTACATTCTGCTTCGCAAAACGTTCGTCTTAGCGGCTGTCAATCCTTTTCAGTTTGTCCTCAGTAGGCGAGTGATTAGGGGCAAGTATAATCAATGGATTGTTATTTTGCAAGAGTTCGATCTCGAATTCTTGTCAGCTAAATCTAAGAAGTCATTAGTTTTTGCGGAATTGATTTCGGAGCTGCCTTGTGAGGAAGCTATTGTTTATGAGGAAAAATTTTCCGACGAACATTTATTCCTCATTTCTTCACAGGATCCCTGGTATGGAGATATCATTATATATCTCCAGACTTCGAAGTTTCCACCTGCTTTCTCCAAAGATGAGCGTCGAAAGTTACGTCACCTTGCCAAAAACTATGTTATTATTGGTGATACATTATATCGCAGAGGGGTTGACTCAATCCTTAGGCGTTGCTTAACTTTGGAAGAAGCTGAGTCAGTACTTAATGATTGCCACAGTGGAGCTTGTGGCAGTCATCTATCAGGGCTTGCAACAACCCAAAAAAATTTGCGAGCAGGCTACTTTTGGCCTTCAATTTTCAAAGACTGTATTGAAGCGGTCAAACGTTGCCATCCTTGTCAAGTTTATACTCGGAAAATGCGCGTGCATCCAGCTCCACTTTTTCCTGTTATCACTATCGGTCCATTTACGAAGTGGGGCATTGATTTTACTACTTGTAATCCGCCTTCGGCAGGGAATCACAAGTACATCATTGTGGCCGTAGACTACTTTACGAAGTGGGCTGAGGCCATGCCTACTTTCAAAAATGATAGTGAGACAGCAGCCTTGTTTCTCTTCAACCAGGTTATTTCACGATTTGGTATCCCAAGAGAGATTGTCACTGACCATGGCAGTCACTTCCAAAATCAACTGATGACCGAATTGGCTCTCAAGTTGGGCTTCCGGCAGGAGCATTCATCTCCATATTATCCTCAGGCCAATGGGCAGGTTGAAGCTGTGAATAAGTCCCTTAAGACCATCCTGCAAAGGACAATTGATAAAACTCGATCCAATTGGCACATCATGTTGTATCCGGCACTTTGGGCATACCGAACCTTAGTTAAGACTACCACTGGTTTTACTCCTTTTCAACTAGTTTACAGGTTGGAATCTATCTTCCCTATCGAATGTGAAATTTTGTCCCTTAAGCTAGCTGTAGAACTTCTTCTGGAGACATCTAGTCTCGAAGAACGCCTCGTTCATTTGGAACATCTTGATGAGCAACGTCGAGATGCAGCCATAATAAACGAAGCCCATAAGAAGAGGATTAAAACTCAATATGATAAAGTTGTCCGTCCTCGGGTTTTTTCTAAAGGCGACCTTGTCTTAGTCTATGACTAAGACAAAGATACCCTGGGGGCAGGCAAGTTCAAATCTATGTGGTATGGTCCCTTTATAGTCAAGCGTGTTTTGAAAAAAGGGGCTTATGAATTAATTGACTTTGAAGGGAACAAGTTGGTGGAGCCCAGAAATGGGCTCTACCTTAAGAAGTATTTTGCTTAAGCTTCGGCCGAGCAATTGCTTGTTTGTATATATTGTATCTTTGTACATATATGTCTAGAATTTTTTGATATCAATATTTTTTTATATGCTTTGGCAGGTATTGATGGACAATTCGATATATTTCGGATTCGCCGATGGTGAAAGTAGGCACACTCAGAATCTTGCTTCCACGACTTCGGTGATTTATTATCCATCTGGCCAGTTGATGGTGTCGAGGAGAGTATGTATTGGCCCTGCTTCAAACAACATTGCCGAATATACTTTCGTTCTTAATTTACTATCCAAAGCAATATCTTATGGGATTGATTCGTTGGTAGTTTATCTAGACTCACAACTAGTGGTGTCGCAGTTAAATAACACTTATCGGGTTCGCGATCCTTATTTATATCGCCAATTTTTTAGAGTGAAAGTGTTGCAATGATCATTTATTTATATCACATATGTTCACATTTCACGATCTGAGAATTCATTAGCATACTCTATTGCTAATCAAGCATTAGATTGGCACATTAATCATTCATCAAATTAAATAACATCAAAAAAATTGAATCTGTATATATATATCATAAAATCACCTGTATATAGATGGAGTGTTCAAAAATAATATACAAAATTGCGACAGGATGCCCTCAAAATTTGGTCTTATGCCCATAATCATGTCCAGTCATACATAGATCTATCTATCGAGCTGGCTCGGGATGAGCAATTAAAATGTTAACCACAGCGTTGGATTGTCGAGAGTGGGTTGTTTTTACAGGAAATTTTGGAGACTTCTTCGGGATGTTGTTTCGGTCCCATGACCGCTGACCCGTCATAGCTGGTATCATTCTCTCACTGGCATTTAGGTTAGGGAAAACCATTTTTCTTTGCATCTTGCATACTAGCCTCCATTCAGCGATACATTAGCCGTAGGGTCGACCCCATCATATCTTGGTCAGCAAACCATTTTCACTTGCCGATTTTTTTAAATCATGATGCGATGGTAGAGCCATCCTTTACATGGGCATCTTAGTTAGATCCTCGCTGACATTGGTTGCCCATGCTGCTATACTGAGTAGGCTCAGGAGTCCTCTTTAGTCCCACCATGACTGATGCGTTGAAGACACATTCTCCTTTCTTCCGCGCTAATTTTTGGCCTTATATCCTAGAGGCTCCTTTGTGTTGAGTTGTACTACTGCATTGCATTTTGACTATTTGCACCTCTTGGCCTTGAGCCGACTTCACTTGGACTCGTGTTTAAGCCACTTATTTGACCATGTCTTCTGCAAAGTCAGCCATGCAATCACTTAGCTTCTGCAACTTGACGCATCCTTTTACCCATAGAAAGAGTATCCTTTTGAGTGTCCGTGACCAGTTTCGCCTCCCTGCATTGAGCATCAGAATGTTCCCCTCCCAGGAACTAGATCATCTGTTTCTCTAACACTCATTTTTTCCATTGTACTATGGCATTCTTTTATTCTTTTTCCAGCTTAAAGAAAAAGACAAAAAAAAAAAAAAATTGTATATTCCAAAAAGAGCGGGAACGGGACGACATTTCCGTATTTTGTTGGCAGCTAGAGTCAGTCGCATCGCCCTTGAACAAAGCACTCAAAAGAAAGTCTCTCCTCCATTGGGGTGGGATTTAGTTTGACTTAGGAGCGCCTTAACCTTGTTATTGAGTCAGTACTCCTCCGATTGGTTACCTCTTCCAATCATATGGAGAGTTTGCTTATGCCTCTTGCATGACAAACTTATATAGAGTTATCATATGCTGCCATATAGTCATCATTGAGTCGTGCTTTTGTTCAAGGGAAGTAAACCTGAGTCGGCCTCTCTGCGGTGTCTCTTGACCTATTTTTCAGTCGACCATCCCTAGTTGTCAGTGTCATGTTTGTCATCACATCAGTTATATTGGTCCTTTGCTCGTGCCGATTTGAGAAGGTCTCCATTGACTTCTTGCTAGCGGGTCTTGTCCTTATCGACTACGACAAATTGCTCTGAGGGCAGATCTAGAGCCACACCCTGGCCCTATTTTCATTATTGATAGGTCACCTTGTGCTCAGCATCGATCAGTATCATGGGTCTTTGACTGAGTGGTTTCCCTTGTGTTCGACATCAGCTTTCATTATCACACATTGGGATTCGTGCAGTGCCTTGGTTTCCATTTGACCCTATTGGTGGATTCCTCGCCTTTGTGCCAGCTTTCATTATTGGTTGGTTCAGAGGGTTTCTATCGTGCGCTAGCTACATCTTGTGTACGCCGGAAACGTGATTTGGTTGGATTACTACATCTTTTTTGTCTAATTTCTTCCACATTATTGGCCTACAGGTTACACTCGCGCTAGATTGATGAAGGATGCCTTAATGCCTTCCTTCTAGCGTATCTTTTCCTATCGACTACAACTCATTTGCTCTGGGAAAAAGATCTAGAGTGCATTTGGCAGTACCTTGGGGTTTGCAGTCATCAGTGGCAGATTCCTTCGCTATTGATAGTGGGAAACCATCATTGTCTCCTGATTGATAGATTCTTTCAAGTGTTCGACTTCAGCTCATTCATTCGCACTTATTAGATTGTACTGGGTACCTTGACTCTCATTATCACTATCAGTGAGTAGTCTCACGTTTGTTAACGGTATACATCAATGACCGGTAATCAAACGATTTCTCACGTGGTCGACCTTAGATCATTCATTCCCATTGTGTAGAAATGTACCGCAGCGGTCAGTGAAGACCTTGGGTTGCATCAGCATGTTTTGGTTCACTTGTCAGTTGCTCCTGTTGCTGCTAGTTGACACCATCCACCTTATATGTTGCAGTTCTTCACAATGACATCTTATATGCTGGCATCCGAGTTGCGATGTAGTATCATTTTATTCCATCATGTTCATTTGGTACTATTGGGATCAATTTTTGACATCAGTGATCAGCTTCATCCTTCAGCATCATTGATCGTCTTCTTATATGTGATATTCAGACATGTACTTTTTCGATCACGATCAGATGATCCATTATGTACTTTCAATTCCTTTATACTAGTATACATATTGGATCTGCTTGTACTTGATATGCAGACATGCTTTACTTTCTCTAAGCATGGGTATGCCCGCCTCAGACAGCAGTTTCTTTCTGATCTCTTTTGATGGCTTGGCAAGCTGAATTCTAGTGAAGTCCTTCTCAGTCTCGGCATGATTCTTTCCATACACTTAATACATTTCGGCCATCATGTACCCCTTCTGACCTCATATATTAGGGGGCATCTGTTATAGCACCATTTACCACTCTTGGTATATATGATGCTTTGTTTATGGCCTAGGGCAACCCCTCCTTCCAGACTTGGTCCAAATATATAAAAAACAGTGTTTTATTCCCTATACACTACTTTTCCCTGAGCTAAAAGCGTGTACACACAGGTCAGTCAATACCTAACCCGCGTATATGTATTAAAACACTTAAAAAATTAAATTTCCTTAATTTTGGGCAGAGTTCATGCGTTTTACTTGTTGATTACCTCCTATTGCCCATGGCCCAACTGTTTCCCAACTATTTACCAACTAAAAAACTAATTGGGAGAGGTATAAATAGACCTCTATGGGAAGGCCTTAAAAGGGGAGGAGAAGAGATAGAGTTATTATACTGAGATTATCCCTCACTGAGTCTGATGAATCCCTGTGCCTCATGCACTTCCCCAAGCTTCAGGAAACCCTTGTTTCCTTGATTATAGATATCCTTCCTTTTGCTTGAGATATCATGGTGTTGGTGATGGAAGAAGATTGTTGAAGGTTGGGATAGGACGAATCCGGAGGACGGTTCCGCTTGGAGCCAAAGAAAGACTCAGGTGAATTCTCTCCATGTTATTTATAGCTTACTGCAATAAAAGAAATGTTGTCTTGTTTCTAAAATTAACTATGTCTATGCATCAAATTATGTTTTAATTCATATATGAATGTCGTTTTGATGTATGATCAATCATTTGTTTATATGATATAAAGTCAATTTCGTGAATATGCTTTACTTCTATACTACTATGTATGTTCGAATTGAATGATTTTCAGGTTTGAAGAACATCGGGAGTTGTAGAGGGTCTGAACCCTGCGGGACCTACTCGAACGAAGGAAATCCAGGTACAGTCACTCTTACATAATTTGATAATATAAGCATCTTGCCTGCGCTGTTTGAGTATTTCTTGTTGTAGTTGCTTCTGCTCTGTTGGGGTTCTGACCCAAAGCCCTAGGGTGCTTTCACCCAAAACAATCATCAAAATCAAGAAGACATCAAGTTGAAGATATCACCATCAAAGGAGCATCTTCACTTGACAAGTATCCTTACATCTATGACTGAATCTACTATCAAAATGACTTCATTCTGCAAGGAGAGCAATAGATTGGTTGGGTCATCAAATTTCCTTGCATGGAAGAAGAGGACAGGTTTGATCCTCATAGAAAATGAAGTCATTGGACATGTTAAGGGTTCAACTACTAAACCACCATAAGAACAAGCTCAAGCTCTGGCGAAATATATGAAGGGGGAGATAAGGGCTCAAAGAATCCTTATAGAATCAATCAAGGATTCTCTCATCCCTTATGTAGCAGAGTAGTCAAAAGACATTTATGATAAACTGGTAGAATTATTCTCCATAAGTACTGCAGGGGAAGTAATATCTTTGAGAACCGAGCTATATAAGATGAAGATATCAAAGGAAGAGGGGATGGCCTCATATCTTATGAGGGTATCACAAATAAAAGACCAACTACAAGAGTTAGGGGAAATAATGTCCTATAAAAAGATGACCACCATGGTGCTCAATGCACCACCTAATGAATGGGGTAACTTTGTATCAAGTATCTATGGGAAGAAGGAAGCCACCCTATTCAATGAACTTTGGTCATTATGTAAGATTGAAGAGACTATATTAAAGGCAAAAAGTGATGTGGGATCAAATGAACAAGTTCAAGCATTTGCTACCATGGCTAGGAGAAAAGGAAAGTTTGGTCCTCAGAAAAAGAAGAAGATACATATGTCAAAGATCCAATGCTATGGATGTTAGGAATATGGGCATTTCAAAAGAGATTGTCCTAAACTTAAGAAGGACAACAAGAAAAACAAATAAAGAATTGAAGCCCATATCACCGAAGAAGTAGAAGAACCTAATGAGAAGAAATCCAAGAAGGGAGGGATAGATCTTCACTATTGAGGTCTCTCAGGAAAAGTAGGAGGTGAAAAGACCTCTACCATGGTTAAAGGATTACTGTCAAATAAGAAGTATTGTAAGTATTACAAGATGCGTCATATTAGAAGATGGCGTCATATTAGAAGCATACGATTAAAGCAGAAATGGACTCATGACATCATTATAGAAGCTTGAAAGGATAGTTGAAGTAGAAGTCTACATGGTTGTAGCAGTCATTATGATGCAAAGGAAATAGCTCATGGTAACCTCATTGAAAGCATGAAAAAGGTCAACCATAATAAGTAGTATATATGGTTGGAAGAAATTCATCTAGCATGATAGAATATAGAAAGAATTCATCATACATCATCATTATTAGGAAGGAGCATTTCCAGGATGAGGATAATCAAGATCCTCCATTGGAATCTTCATTAGAAGGTTCACCTCTACTTGGAAGAAGCAAGTGTCTCACTGATAAGGTATGATGACAAATGAGTGCAGCATGTCAAGATGGTTGAAGTACTTTCAAGCAAGGAAAGGAAGTTGTCAAAGGAAGTCTAGATGACCAAAAGGAGAAAAGAGGTATGTATATATTTGATAGATTAAGTCATGTCATCATATAGTTGTAGATAGCATGGTTGAATGCTCTATCTCATGAGCATGATCAAAGAAGAAGGATCTCTTCCTTTGGAAAGATGCATGAAGGCATATGTCTTGAACTAGTTCACATATTGACAAGATGAAATCAACATAATATGACCTCATATGGAATATGAGGTAGTTGACAAGATGAAGGAACTATGTATAGAAGTTCCTGGGGAGCAATATGTGAAGAAAGGAAGAAGAGTTCGTAAAAGATGCAACTATAGTCACATAAGATAAGATAAGTGATCAACATCCAATGACTAAAAGAATTGGCTATGACATCTCCATGGAGAAGGTATGAAGACTCTGATAAAGTCTATAAAGGAAGGAGACCCTTGACATTGAATGTCTTGGAGATGTGTTTATGAATATGCAGGATGTTGGTGTTGCAAGAAGCAGATGTCATGATGAAAGGCCATCATAAAAGGTAACTTTGATTTGATGTTCATTTTGATTTTTTGAACAACCTCTAGTTCGGTTGATACGGGGCTACTGAAAGAAGAGATGTGGATGTCACCTACAACTAGTACTCATGAGAATGGATGGAAGATCCTGAAAGAAACATGACTTGGAAGAGGTAGCTATATGAAGAAAAGCCAGATGTGGACTGAAAGATCACTTTCCAATGAAAAGAAGGATGACATGACTATTGGTTCAACCCTATGATTTGTTGAAGGAAAGTGATGAATGGTCGATGCCCTACGAAGAAAATCTAGAAGATGAAGGCTCCATAATGAAGAAGATAAAGTTCATGACATTGAAAGAAGGAGGACGAAGTGTCGGGAAAACAAAGTGTCGGAAGAAGGAAGGACTTGACTTGTGCTTGGAGGATATTCTAGTCAAGGGTCTAGGGTTTGGCGTTGATCAAGAAAGAAGCTTCAATAAGAGAAAACTTACTGAAGGGTTTTCCTCTCAAGAGAAGAGAGGTTTTGGCCCTGGCAGAGAGCCAACATCTTGTGTTCTTGTTTTATGTTTTGATAGCAGTTTGATGAAGCACACACACATGCATTAATAAGCAAAGAAGAAGATTAAGCTAACAAAGACAAATTGGAAAAAGACTTCACAAATTGTTATCTTGTCACGAAGAATCACTCTACACCTAATTGCCCTAGATTCTTCAACAACTGGTAGGTTGAAGTGTGTTGCAGGAAGCAAGGTAAGGAAAGCTCATCAAGATATAGGCTTTCCAATATGAGCATTTTAAATTTACTAGTAATATTATGTGTCTCATGTGCTTGTTATTTCAATGATGAATAGTCCCATTATTACTTAATATCTCTTGTTATTTGAGCATTTCCTTTACAAGTACAATCTCTATTCACATTTTGCAAGTAATATTTCATAAGCTATCTTGGGTTTATTGAATTTCATTTGCAAGAATTATCTTTCTTTCAAGGAGCCCTTTCTCTATTTTGCAAGTAATGTGGATCTTTACATTTGTAATCTTTACTTTACTTGCAATTTTTCTATTTCATGTACTTGTTATTTTGCTCATGGTTATTGGATGTCATTATCTTTCGTTACTTGAGCACTCTCTTTACAAGTACTATTTCCTTTATAGTTGCAAGTGATATTTACATGCTTATCTTGATCTAGCAATTTGATTTTTTGCAGGACTATCTATCATTGTATCTTGAATTTTATTTTGAGCAAGCATTTGTCATTTATTTTTGAAGCAGTGGTCTATCCTTTGAATATATCATTGAAAATTGCTTATATATTATGCTTGCTCACATTTTGGAAATCAAGTCTTCCTTGATAAATATCTGCTTCTAACTTTAATCTCCTAGAAAGTCACATTTCCTTTACTAACCTTCATTAGGGACCACCCCCCTTAGCTTAACTAGGAGATAGCTTTAATGAAGAGAGTAGGGATTAGGTGACAACCTCTTCTCTTAGTTTTCCACCAAGATCACACCTTATGGGGTTGAGGATTTTTCCCACACTAACTTAGGTGTGCAAGCGAAACAACAACATTTCTTGGCGTTGTTGTCGGGGACAAGTCCTCTTGTATCTGGAATACGACTAACTTTTGGTTTTTGCATGTTGGATTTTTAGAGTTAGATTTCTACTTATGTGGCGACTCCAATTTTTGCAAGAGTTTCTACTAGGAGGAATCCAAGTGGTCTAGTTAGCCCCATTCTTGTGCCTAAAAGGGTTTTTAGAGTGAGGTTAAATAGACCCTCTCATTGTAAAATTCTTGCTAATCTTGGGCAAGAGGCTATTTCTGATATCCATTGTTTTTCCAAGAACAAGTTGAGCCATACATCATGAATGATCTTTTTGCTCCTTGTAACTTTACTAACATTAATGGTTATAAACACAATATCCCTGACAAGGCTATTGAGAAGTTATCTTATTTTCAAGGTAAGAATGCCATTAGTGTTGCATCACATGTTAAAAACTTCAATGCTTGCATTACTAAGTGGTGTAACACTTCTAGCCATGAGGATGTAAAGATGAGACTCTTTTTTCTCTCCTTAGAAGAGGATGCTCTTGATTGGTTCACCGAGCATCCTCCTAACTCTTATGACTCATTGCAAGCCATCATTAGTGCCTTCATGGATAAGTATGGGGAAAAGAAAGAAGATAGGCACTTGATCAATGTCATTAGCCATATCAAGAAGAATGAGAATGAAATTGTGGAGTTTAACAAGAGATTTAATGACTTGGTGAAAAGTATGCCTCAATATGTTAAGCCTCTTGAAAAGTTCTTGTTGTGCTCTTATTTGGATGCTTTTGGTGTTGACACATCCTATGAGTTGAGAAGAAAGAAGCTTGGAAATCTAAATGCAGCTCAAACTGAAGCCTTTGACATGGAGAATGCTAGAAATGAAGCAAGAAAGTCAGAAATTCCTAGTTAAAGTAGAGGGCCATCGAAGTCTCATGACTCCAAAGGGTAGGCCAAGGAAGAAAATGCTCATGATCTTATAAAAGAGTTAACCAAACTCATCAAAACCATGGAAATTAATCACACTAATCAAATGAATGCCATCCAAAATAGGTTGGTGGCCATGAAAAGGAATCAAGTTGGGAAGTTTCAAAATAGAGGAAATGAGAAATGGAAAAAAAGAAGGCCTCCCAATGAACATAGGCCGCCAAATCCACTTGAGTCTACTAACTTAGTTGATGATTCAATTCCTTATTGTACACCTTGTGATGAGATGCATGATGAAGCTACTTGTCCCTATGTGAGAAGGATTATAGAGAGAGGAATGGTTGGGACAAGTGAGCAAATAAATTTGGTTGGCAAGGAGCATCATTTGTCCATGGAGAATTGGATGGAAGTTGTGGAGAGTAGCCAAAAGGTAAATAAGAAATCTCCATCTTCAAATAGTGTGAATAACTTTGGTGAGTTGGATAGGATCACGGAATTATATGGAGAGAAGTCTTCATCAAATCAGATCTTAGAGATAGCCAAAGATAGAGGTTTGACTTATCAAAGAAAGGGCAAGGAACAAGAGAAAAATCAAAATGCCCCTAAGACTTTCACTCCACCTACATATGGGTTAAATATTGACTTGGGAGGTTGGATAAATAATGCAAATATTTTAGTACTTGTGACTGAAATCCTAAAGATTCCCTCCCAAAAGTCTAAGTTGTTGAAAGCCATTGATGCACCTCATGGGAAGGAAATGTCAAATTTTTCCAAGGATGGATTTGAGGATGCCCCTATCATTTTGCAAAGTAGTGATATGTGTAGAGGTAACAAGGACCATCAACCTTTCTTTATTACATTATTGGTCAATGGATTACTTTTGCATAATTGTATGTTTGATTATGGGGCATCATCTTGTGTAATGACCAAGAAGGTTATGCATCAATTAAACTTGAGGATTTCTAGACCTTACCACAACATTTGTGCCATGGATTCTAAGATTATTGAAGTTTGTGGTTTGATAAAGGATCTTCAAGTCCACTTGGTAGTACATCCTGATATTATGATAACCATGGATATTGTGGTGATCGATGTGCCTAATGTTTGGGGTATGTTGCTGTCTAGAAAGTGGGGACCTGATATAGGGGTAGCTTGCAAATGGATCTACATTATGCTACCATCCCTAATAGTGAGGGCATCATGGTTAGATTGGACAAGGAGTTGGAGAGAAAGTATCATGTGGAGAATCCCAAGAAGTCTTATCATGAAATTGTGTATGAATCTGATGATTTGGGAAATTATGCTATCTTGGCTAACTCTATTGCTCCTTTGGAAAAGGAAGTGGAAAGTAAGAAGAATTGGATTTGGCAGATGAATTTTGATGGTGCCTGTTACCCACCATTTTGTGGGTGATATCCCTAGGAGAATTTTTTCTCCGTGATGAGCCTCAGCCAACAGCCAATAGCCCCTTGATGCCTCCTACTAGCTCGTTATGCCATTTCTCTGCCACATGAGCCAGCCATGTGGTCCCTCACCCACCTATATTGATCGTATGTTTGAAGGTGGGCCTCCTAAATCTAAAGGTATGTCTTGTCATTTGATAATTGAGTATTGGGTTTACTTATCATGGATACTTCTAGGTATGGATTGATGGGGGGATTTGGCGGAAAGAGTGGGCTTAGTTTGTACTCTTGTCTCCTTGATCTCTTTTGGTTGTTACCCTTGAATCTTAGTCTTATGGGATCTCCTTTATTGACCATTTGGTTCTAGGGTGGTACTACTTGGGAAACGTTGACTTTAGGTGCGTGGTACCGCTCCTTTACCTGCATATATTACTCCATTCCCACTAATTATACCCCCATTCATCATTTCTCCCACCTGGGTCCACATAGGGCTAGCCTCCCTATCCCCTTGCCCCCACCTTGGGTCGGGCCTAGAATGATGCCCCAGAGGTTGAAGCAACTAAAAAAAAAGAAAAAGCATAATTGGCCACATTTAACAGGAAATTGTACCACAAAATGCAAAAGATGGTCGGCAGAAAATAATTAGCACGTGGGCAAAAGCCAACACATGAGCTCTACCCAAATCTATGACCATCACCCTGGTTCCATAGGCCCTAGATGAGCCTCCTTTATCATTCAGGAACCCATGCTTGTCCCAACCCCTGGAGAGCAATGAACTGCCGTGCCTTAAAAGGGGTAATCATTGTTATATCTTACACATCATGCTCTTTTTCTTTGAGCCCCGAGTAGTTAATTAAAGAAAATTCATAAAGGGAAAAAGGCATATAAAGAAAGGTAGAAAAATAAAAGATCGTGGCACCTCATGTACCACAACTGCTCCCTCTTATACATTACATACCCAGGTGTGGGCTTCCCCTTATCTAGCTACCCCTATGCCCCACTCTGTGGCCCAGGACTGCCTCTCTCATTCCCTATTCCATCTCACTTATTTGTCACTTGCCACCCCCATTAGAGGGATGTACCTTGGACATACTATCCCCTCTAAGGGTTGAAACCACCTAATAAGGTACTTGGCTAACCCCCTTTGGAACTTGGAGACACTAGCACATGTCAAAGCCCACTACGGAAGGGTATGCTGTTATGAATTGCCTGCTTTGTTATCCATGATTTGTAAGCTCTCTTACCCAAATATTTTAATGACTAGTTGTACTGGAAGCCTAGGGGACGCATTGGATCTTATGTAGGATTGCATGTGGTTTCCATTTGGGTTTGTTTTCCCTATATGGGATCCTAACCCCCAGAGGTCTACATTGGCACATGTAGGGTGTGCACAGAGAGCCATGGGCCTCCACAGCAACAGACAGTACTCCACAAATCTTCATGGATGTTCAGAGATTACTAGCGATCCACTTTTGGGATGATGGTGATATGCTTGGTACATTATGCCCAGCAGGCCCCCACAGGAGCCCCACACTCTTGGCAAGTGTCCCAGCACTTGTACGATGTCATGGCAGTTTTCATTCCACCACTTGGACCATTGTAGAGGATCTATAGGCATCTCTGATTCATATGGAGACCCATGGGGTCATTGATGTGCCCTCAGACCCACTGAGAGCACCACAGGTCTACTACTTGGAGAACAAGGGGCCACCCCCTTGTCCCAAATATTCTGAGGTATTTATTTCTCGATATGGCACTGCAGGATATTATTGATCCTTTGGAGGGCCCAACGACGTGCACATATTATTATTTGGCCCCTTCTAAGGCTTATTTTTACATTTGTGAGCTAGTTTGGTGGGCTTGTCACCAATAGGGATTTTATTTGCACATTATTTTATCATTAAGGGCTAATGTAGGCCCATAGGCTAATTTTAACTCTTTAGGAGGCTATATATTGATGTTAAATACATTCATTTGTATCATCACTTAACTTGGGATCTCTCTATATTTAGAGAACTTCGCATTTTTTCCTTGGAGGATATTTTTTGGAGTGGTTGAATTTTGACGTATGGATTTGGGTTATTTTTCTTGTCTTCGAGCTTTGTCTTGCAAACGAAATGTCGGTTGGATATACTGTATAACTTTGTAATTAATTTTTGACGTTGTTATTCTTGTTGCTGCATACTGCTAAAATTAGGGCTAGTTGTTGCATAATTCAAATGTGGAATTGAGCATGTTTTAGCTAATTTAATGTATGGGCCAATGTTATATGAATGAAATGTCCTAGAGATTATTTGTATCGATAAGCTTGCATCATTTGCTTTGAAGTACGAACGCTTGAAGGTCACTTTTCTTTTCTTTCTCTCAACATTGGATGAAGCTAACTTTCCGGGCCTCGTTGGTCGAGAAACCAAGTTCTTACTCATCAGCATCCTTGACTCCATATCCCCAAGTGAATTAGGCATTGATCCCTCAAAAAGGGTGATCATTTTAACCCTCTTCTTACCATTTTCCCCTTTTTCCCTAGGTCTAGCCCCATTAACACACCTAGGGCATCAATTTCCCTGGAATTGACCCAAGGAAAATTTTCGATCTCTTATAGGCTACTACGTTGGTGGGTCCCCTCCCTCTCCTCCATTTGAGGCAATTCTAACGGTGGAATCTCCAGGAATCCCAAGCCCTAGCTCTAGGATCGAATTTTGCCTAAGCATACCCAAGGCTAGACCTCAACAGGATCAATTCAACCTTTTGAAGTAAATATTCTTGTTTGGTCCTTTTCCTTCACCTTGTCTAGGATAGGAGCATCATTGGTTGCTGCATTCCATCCCCGAACCTAGGCTGGGACCACTTGGCCCCGTGTGGTCCCACTTCTCAATAAAGATTATTTGTCAAGGAGTCAAGGACCATTTGGGAATGCAAGTTTACCAAGGATTATAGGGATTGAGAACCTCGTTCGTAAGTCTATTCCTTCTCCCTGAACCCTCCAATCCTCACCCCTTACCCTTGAAAGACCAGGTCCTTTGCTTAAAGAGCAAGCAAGTTCCATTCTTCACTCCATCCTTGAGAAAGGGTTTCTAGGGTCACCTTCCACCTATTCATTGACATATACTTTACAAGTGATCCCTACACTAACAGGACTCCTCCCATCGGTGAAAGTCCATAAAGAGCAGGGAGACTTAGTTGTGGTGACAGTGGGCTAAGCCTCCACTGTTGCCCTAAACCTAGCAGTTGCCCTCTTAGGAACCCCTTGAGGTCCCCTACTGGTTTGAGTGGTAACAATGCCCATTCAAAATTTGGTAAGGGTGCGTTAATTGTCCTTACCTCACCCCTTGGTCATGTATTCAAGTTTGGCTATAAACTATAATTTGATGCAACTAACAAGGTAGCAGAATATGAAGCTTTGTTGTTGGGCCTTGAGTTGGCAAAGGACTTGAAAATTAAATTGCTTATTATCAAGGGGGACTCTGGTTTAAGTATTCTTCAAGTAAAGAACCAATTTGTTTGTAATAATGATCAATTGAAAAACTATCACAATATTGTTTGGGAAAATATGGAATATTTTGATGCATTGGATCTTCAAGCAATTCCCAGAGAAGAAAATGAGCAAGATGATTAGCTGGCAATGGTTGCATCTACTTTACAGCTTGTGGAGAACACTATGGATGATAAGATGAGGATGGAAGTAATTTTTAGACCACCAGTTCTTGACAATGTTGAGCATTGGCAAATCTTTAATGATGAAAGTCAAGTGATTAGATTTTTGAATAATATGGAGGAACTCTTGGATTTTAAGGTTGGCTACAAAGAAGAAGGTTGTAACTATACAGAGTGTAAAGAAGTGTCAAATCCCACTCCTAGGGATCATGTAGCCATGGAGAAAATGTTTGATAGGCATGATGCTGTGAAGAGAAAAGAGGAAAAGAAAATTGACCCAGGGGAATTCATTGAAGTAAACATTGGTACCCCTCAAGATCCAAAGATTATTAAGATAGGAAAGGGTACCACTGAGGAAGAAGGAAAAAAATTGGTAAATTTACTTCAAGAATATAGGGATGTTTTGGCCTTCTCCTATGATGAGTTGAAAGGATATAGGGAAGATGTTATGGAACATACTATCCCTCTAAAGGATGAGAATGCCAAACCCTTTAGGCAAAAACTTAGGCAAATAAATCCTAAGTTAGCCCCCTTGGTGCAAAAGGAGTTGCAAAAGATGTTACAAGCTGGAATCATAGCTCATGGCATTCCACATGGTGTTCAAATATGGTTATTGTAAGAAAGAAGAATGGATCAATCAGGTTATGTGTAGACTTTCAAAATCTCAATTTAGCCTACAAAAAGGACAATTATCCTTTCACTAACATGGAAACTATATTGCAAAGAGTAACAAGATTCGGAATGATGTCTTTGTTAGATGGATTTTCAAGATACAACCAAGTCATGGTGAAGAAGGAGGATAGACATAAGATTACATTCACCACACCATGGGGCACATTTGAATATTTAAGGATGCCTTTTGGGCTAACTAACAATGGAAAAACTTTTCAAAAGGCTATGGACTATGCCTTCAAAAGCCTAACTGGGAAATTTATTGAGATTTATCAAGATGACCTAAAGATTTTTTCTAAAGATGGAGTTTCTGTTGACACCTAATCCTCTGCGATTGGGTGAATTTGTGAAAATAGTTAAATTAGGAATGTGAACAGTCATCAGAAGATGAACTGAGCAATCACATCCTTTATATATAACAATAGCTACCTAATGAAATAAATCGAATCAGTTTTCTGCCAAAGTGGAGTTACTCCTGGCCTGACATGGTATCAAAGCCAGCTCCTTGTTTTAGCTCTTATGCTCCTGTAACTCCTCTGTCCACGCATCTGCCTCTGCCATAACCCATCTGTCCATAACACTCTCTGGCGCACTAGCGCTGCCTCTGTCCTTACATAACGCTCCCTGACCTGGCTGATCTGACATAGTATCTGTCCATATTCCAAATTGCTGGCAGAATGGTCGCTGTAGTGGGTAACTGTTTCTGGAGCGTTTGACAGAGATTATTCTCCTCCTTCACGGAGAATTCCTCAGGCTCAGTCACCTCAATCCTACCCCATCGATCAACAGCAAGCCGCATTGAACTAGCTCAGTCATTTTTGTCTGCGGATCGATCCCATTTGTGTTGCATTTTTTATTTTGTGTTTCCCACAGACGGCGCCATGGGGAATTAAACCGAGCCTGTGCGTCACCAAAAGCACGCGAAACAGCAAGAACCCCCCCAACACGCCATGTACCAGCCCACATAACAAATCCTCCAGCATCCTCAATTCGTTGACGCTCGTCAGTTTGATTTGGTTTATGATCCCGAGAAAGAGCAACAGCTTTTCCAGCCCTGCATATAACAGCTCTCGAATCCCCAACGTTTGCAACCAGCAATCGATCCCCTACAAGAACTGCAGTTGATGCAGTTGACCCAGCATCTCTGTGTTGACTATTTTCTGTATTGAGAAATTCCTTGTCTGTTTGTTTGTAAGCATCAGCTATTGCCAGCTTTGTATCACTAATAAATTTTGGGTGGCTTATCAAATTTGCAAAAAGTTTCTGTTTCACGTATTCGCGTGGTGGAAGTCCCCAAAGCCCCCGCCTCCACAGATCCTTTAACCTCCGCTACAATTGGAGGGTTCTCTATCGACACCGACGGGTTTTGATCAGAAGCCTCTAAAATCCGATCAGATTGTTGTGTTGACCGGAGCCAAGTCATATCGACGACCTCGGCCTCACTGTCAGACGAAGAGAAGGACGAGTCTTCACAACGGCTCTTGCTTTTCCTCTGCTTTTCAGCTAATTTCAGAGCTGTGGTTCTGTAATGTTCCATTTTCTTTGATCTGTTATGTAGCTCCAGAAAATGGGCCGCTGTTTCATATTGAAATTTAGTAAATGGGTTTGCTTTTGTCTTGTAAGAGTGCTGTAAATTGTGTTGTTGTAAGCAACTGAGAAAAGTACATGCAGGAGTTTGCATTCTCTGGAAGGGAGCCTCTGTTTTTTAAGCAACTGAAGCGTGGGGATCCAAGCAAGAAAACAATGTTTTCAATTGCTTATTTCTGCAGCTCGTTTGGTTGGAATGCGCTGATACATTTTGAATAATTGAGTTGGGCACAATATCTGATAATTGACGTTTTGCAAATTGGCATCGTTGTTTTTATATGAAACAAAACAGTATTGTGAATGGAATTGAGAGTACAAATATGACTGTTCAATGCTGTGCTTTATGCTATTGGGGATATTTTTTGGACTTAATGCTGTGCAGATGAATATGAATTAATATTTGAGTTTGCTGGCTAGTCACATCAGAAGTATTTTTTTTCCCTTGAGAATAAAAGTTTTGCAGCAGAAGTATTCTTTTCTATCAGAATTTTTTTTTACAGAATGCATTCAATCATATCCATGGTAGGAATAGTTCTCACTGGCAAGGAGAACTATCCTGAATGGTCCCGGATGATAAAACACACCCTCATCTTCAATGAGTTGTGGAAAGGAGTGTGTGTCGGAGAAGGAGACAATGACCCAGTACAGCCTACCTCAGAGAAAGAACTCGTCATTTGGGAAAACAAGAACAGCAAAGCTTATGCATTAATCGCAGCATCTGTAAATGAAGAGGTGAGTCGCCATATTTCGTCATATTCAACTGCCTTTGAAGCCTTACAAAAGCTAAAAAAACTCTATGACTCACATTCTGCACTTGAAGTAGTCCAACTCATGATTAAACTCTTCACTCTTGAACTGCAAAATAATGATCCTCTTGCTCTTGCATCTGAAGTAAAGTCTATAATGCATGATATCAAATCCACTAAGGTTGAATTGGATATTCCTCTTATTGCTTTTCTCAAGGCACTTTATCCTACTTACTCCAACTATCTTGAGTCATTGCAAGCAAATGGAAATCTTAAAGATATAACCTTTGACTCTCTTGTGAAAAAGTTTGTTGAAAGAGAGAAAGCTTTCGAAAAGAAGACAGCCCCTGAATCTTCTGAAGAGACTGTGTGCCTTGCTCATAAAGAAAAGCATCCTGCTCAAGACTCTACAAGAGGAAGAGGTGGACGAAGAGGAAGAGGAAGATATTTCAGAGGCAGGGGGGCAGACATTCTCAAGGAGAAAAGGCAGATCTGCATTGCATTCGCTGCAAAAGAAATGGATCACATGATGCTTCTACATGCAAGCTACCATGGGACAAAATTGAGCAGAAAAGAAACCAACAGAAAGGTAAAACTGATAATACAGACAAAGGTAAAGTACCTGAATCCGCTCACTATATTGAGGCACAATGTAACATTGGAGTAAATGAAGATTTGTTTAATGCTTCACTTACTTCCTGGAAAAATGATTGGTTGCTTGATTCAGGAGCAACCTGTCACATGACTCATAGAAAAGATTTTTTTGAAGATTTCACTGACAATGTTGATGGAGCAGTATACTTTGCAGATCAGTTAAAAATCAAGCCATCAGGGATGGCACAATCAGGCTTAAACTGCCTGGTCTTCTAGACTTTCTTCTGGATCATGTTCTATATCTCCCACAGCTCAAAAGAAACTTGTTGTCCTTGGTTCACATCCGCCAGCAAGGTCACTCCATTCATATGTTTGATGGCAAGCTTGAGGTAAGAAAAGCATCTGACCACTCACTTGTCATGAGGGGAATAGAAGAAGAAAGGCTTCTCAAACTGCAAGGAACCTCTGCTCATGCACAACATTTCTCATATATTTCTCATCATGAAGAAGGTACACTTCCATCAAGTTTATTATGGCATGCTAGATTTGGACATTTAAACTATGACAGTCTCCGCTTATTGAAGAAAAATGGTGTTGCTGGTTTGCCTACAATTCCTAGGAAACATAAGCAATGTGATGCTTGCATTCTAGGAAAGCATAGCAAACAGTCTTTTCATGATTCACATTCAAGAGCACATAGGAAGCTTGAACTCATTCATTCAGATTTATGTGGTCCAATGCTTGTTCCTTCTGCAAATGGAAATAAATATATCATGACATTTATTGATGATTACACCAGAATGTGTTGGGTTTATTTATTGAAGAACAAATCTGATGCCTTTCAAACATTCAAGAATTTTCATAAATGGATTGAAAATGATGCACAATCTCATATTGGGTCTATTCGCACTGATAATGGAAAAGAATATACATCAAATGAAATTGAAAACTATCTTCGCCAACATGGGATCAAACATCAAACAATTGTGCCTTATAATCCCCAACAGAATGGTGTAGCTGAAAGAATGAATAGAACAATCTTGAATATGGTACGATCCATGCTTTTCTTCAAAAATGTAAAGATAATGTTTTGGGCTGATGCTATTCTATGTGCTGCATATATAAAGAATAGATGTCCATCTAATGCTATAAGAAACAAGACTCCTTATGAATTGTGGTATGGACATGTTCCTTCGGTAAAACATCTCAGGGTCTTTGGTTCCACCTGTTATGCTTTGATACCAAAGGTTCATAGAAACAAACTTGGTGCTAGAAGTCGTAAGTGTATCTTCCTGGGGTATTCAAACACCTCCAAAGCATACCGCCTCTATGATGAAGTAAATAAAAAGTTTGTTGTATCTAGAGATGTAATTTTTCTTGAATCATCCAAATCTGACAATGTTGTTGAGCGGCAACTTGATCGCTTGGATAGATTCGCAAAAACGAAATCATTTCAAGAATTTGATAATCAGATTCCACATCTTGAAGGGGGGATTCCTATTCTAGATCAACATGTGGAATCTTCTTCTGAAGAACACTCTCCCCCGAATGAAACTCCAACAACGGATGATGCTTTAAGTGATGTAATTGATAGAATTGGGAGACTCAATCTTGATTCAGTCCCAACTCAATCAACAGAGCAGCCTGGACCATCTCAGAAAGGTCCCCCAAAGTGGCTGACGAAGACACTTGAAAGTGTTCATCCTGATGAAATTGGAAAAACAGGAACCAGAAATTCAAACCGACAAAATGGAGGTGATGTAGATGACTCTAATTCACCTGTTGATATGGATGTTTCTTATGATTGTGAATTGAACTGGTCTACAGATTTTGAACCAACTTCCTTCAAAGAAGTTGCTTCTCATAATGAATGGAAAGAAGCGATGCAAAAGGAGTATGATGCCCTCATAAAGAACGACACTTGGAAGCTGGTTGATCCTCCATTTGGAACCAAACCAATTGGCTGCAAGTGGATCTACAAGAACAAGTACAAAGCTGACGGCTCACTTGACAAGCACAAAGCTAGGCTTGTGGCAAAAGGTTTTGCACAGAAGGAAGGGGTCGATTATGAGGAAACTTTTGCCCCCACAGCAAAATGGGCCACCATCCGGACACTCTTTGCACTAGCAGCTCAGAACGGTTGGAAAGTCCATCAAATGGATGTAAAAACTGCCTTCTTGAATGGAGATCTAAAAGAGAATGTTTTTATGTCCCAGCCTGAAGGATTTGCTGTGAAAGGACATGAACATAAAGTATGCAAACTTGTGAAGTCCTTGTATGGCCTCAAACAAGCACCGCGAGCCTGGTATGAAAAACTAATTGAGCATCTTCTGAAACTCAACTTCAATCATTTTGATCTTGATGATGCAACTTTATTTGTCAAGAAAGTTGGCAAAACAGTTGTATATCTTGTGGTATATGTAGATGATCTTTTAATGACAGGGAACAATGAAAGCTACATTGCATCCATAAAGAAGGAATTGGGGAAAAGTTTTGAAATCATTGATTTGGGCTATGTTCATTACTATCTTGGCATTGAAGTAACCCAACATCCAAAATCCATATTTCTTTCTCAAAAGAAATACATTGGAGATTTGTTAAATAGATTTGGCATGACAGAGTGCAATCCTCTTTCTACTCCAATGGAACAAAACTTAAAGCTCACATCTATTGAAGGAAAGGAATTTGAGGATGCAACAAAGTATAGACAGCTTGTAGGAAGTCTCATCTACCTCACTACTACCAGACCAGACATTTCATTTGCTGTTGGAATCCTCTCCAGGTTTATGCAAACGCCTTGTGAGGGACATTGGTCTGCTGCAAAAAGAGTTCTAAGGTACTTGAAGGGAACTCAAGACCTTGGAATCAAGTATACATAGGTGGATGACATCAGCTTGATTGGATACTCTGATTCAGACTTCGATGGAGACAAAGAAACTGGGGTATCTACTTCAGGATATGCTATGAGTCTTGGATCAGGAGCTGTCTCCTGAAGATCACGCAAACAATCAGTTCCAGCAGATTCCACAACAGAAGCAGAATACGTGGCAGCAGCTGAAGCAACGAAAGAAATTGTGTGGCTCAGGAAAATTCTTGAAGATTTGCAGGGAAAACAAGTACAATCAACTCCACTCATGATTGACAACACCTCTGCAATAATGTTGGCCAAGAACCCAAAGTTCCATGATCGTACAAAGCACATCAATACTAAATATCATCTGATCCAACATCATGTTGAGGCCAAAACAATACATCTCCGTCATTGTTCCACAAATGAGCAAATTTCACACATCTTCACCAAAGCGCTTGGAAGAAAAAAGCTTGAAAGATTCAGAACGATGCTTGGACTCACCAACATCCCTTCAGATTAAGGGGGGGATGTTGACACCTAATCCTCTGCGATTGGATGAATTTGTGAAAATAGTTAAATTAGGAATGTGAACAGTCATCAGAAGATGAACTGAGCAGTCACATCCTTTGTATATAACAATAGCTACCTAATGAAATAAATTGAATCAGTTTTCTGCCAAAGTGGAGTTACTCCTGGCCTGACAGTTTCTCATGTGGATCATCTAAGGCAAATTTTATAATAGGTGTAGAGAATATGGAATCTCCCTAAATCCTGCTAAATCTATTTTTGGAGTCACTGAAGGGAAGTTGTTTGGTCACATCATCTACAAGGATGGGATCAAAATTGACCCTGAGAGAGTTGAAGCAATTCAAAAGATCTCTTTGCCTCATAATATTAAGACCCTTCAATCATTTCTAGGAAAGATCAACTTTCTTAGAAGGTTCATTCCAAATTATGCTGAAATTGCTAAGCCTATCATTCCCTCTTGAAGAAAGATGCTAAGTTTGTTTGGGGAAATGACGATAGAAAGGCTTTTCAGGAAATTAAGGATTCCATTGCTAGAGCACATGTTCTTGTTAGCCCAGACTATTCTGAGCTTTTGATTTTCTCTTTCGCATCTGAGGACACTATTGTTGGGGTGTTACTTCAAAAGAATAACGAAGGGTATGAGCAGCCTATTGCTTTTATGAGTAGATCCCTTCAAGGGTCTGAGCTAAAATATAGCAGCATGGAGAAGCAGGCTTATGCTTTAGTCAAGTCCCTTAAGCAATTCAAAACATATGTGGGGTATTCTAGAGTGATTGCATTTGTCCCCCACTTTGTTGTAAAAGATATTCTAACCCAAACTGATTGCTTAGGAACTAGGGCTAGGTGGGTCTCTAAGATTCAAGAATATGATTTAGACATTAGACCCACCAAGCTGGTGAAGGGCCAAGGGTTGGCCCAAATCTTGACTAAGGGGAATGAGAAGGCGTTAGGACTGATTTTTCAAAATGATTTGGACTCAACTTCATCAGAACTTCAAAAGTTAAGCCAACTAGAATGGTATAGTGACATTATTTACTATTTGCAAAATTTGTCATGTCCTAGCCATTTAGTTGGTCATAAAAGAAGAGAATTAACACTGAAAGCAACTAAGTATTGCATTATGAAGGATGGTCTGGGTTGGAGAAATCCATGGGGGTGATACTTAGATGTGTTGATGAAGTTGAGGCCAAAAGGCTTCTTACTAAGTTTCACTCAGGATTTTGTTAAGGGCATTGTCTACCCATAATATCTCGAGATCTGGTTATTACTAGCCTTCCATATTTTCTGTTGTGCACAAGTTTGTGAGAGGGTGCCAAGCATGTCATCTATTCACTAGGAAGCAACAGTTAGCTTCTTTGCCCCTACAGCCAGTGGTCGTGGAAGCTTCCTTTCAACATTGGTGGCTTGACTTTATAGGGAAGTTCAACGAAAATTCAAGTAATGGCTACTCATGGATTATAACCGCCACCAATTATTTTACCAATTGGCTAGAAGCCATCCCTACAAAACACGCCACCAACAAAGTAGTGATGGATTTTCTTGAAGACAAAATTATCACTCGTTTTGGTGTCCCAGCCAAGATCACAACGGATAATGCCAATGCTTTTAGCTCTTTTGAATTCTCATCCCTTCGCTTTAAGTATAGTATTGTCTTATCCCACTCATCAAACTCCTATCCTTAGGGTACTGGTCTAGCCGAGTCTAGCAATAAAAATTTGATCACCATCAACAAGAAGATAGTGGGGGATAACAAAAGGGCTTGGGATAGCAAGATTAAATATGTGTTATGGGTTCATAGAATCACAAAGAAGAGTTCAATTGGTTAAAGTCCTTTTGAGTTAGTTTATGGCTTGGATGTCACCCTTCCTATGCACTTGAGGCTCCCAACTTACCAACTTCTACAAAGCTTTACATCTGAGCAAAATGTTGTGCATAATAGAATTAATCAAATTGTAGAATTGGATGAAACCAAAAGAAAATCCTTTGAGCATAGTTGCAAAAATAAATCAAAGGTTAAAAGAAGTTTTAACAAATCATCTAGAAATAGGAATTTATCTAATATTGATATGGTTTTATTATGGGACCGCAGGAATGAAAAGTTAGGCAATCATGGTAAGTTTGATAATTTATGGCTTGGGCGGCTGGGCCATATATCATCAAAGAAGCAGCTAGATAGAATTCCTACCACCTGAGCACCTTGGATGGAGAACCACTTGAACTACCTATCAACGGCCAAATGCTCAAACTGTTCTACAAAGAAAACATTTGATGCCATGGGGCATCTCTGTATTGTATTTCTAACCTTATGCTTTATCATTTTTGTAGTTTTATTTTATGCTCTTAGAATAAATTCCCATTTTATGTTATTAGAGTAGTTCTTTATTTTCAACATGATAGCATTTGATTTTATATGATGATATTTTGAACGAACACTGTTGATATATGCCTTTTGTTTGTGGATGCAGATTCCAGGTCCTTGCATGCTATCACTTCCTATCTAGCACACATCCCCATGTGGAGCCAAATGTTGACCATGGAAGATCACTTGAAGACTCCATGGCCGAGGATATGTCAAAGGCTTCATGTACCATCAAAGTTCATATATCATCAGAGTTTTTTAACTGTATCCTCTTCTTCTCATCTTCTTCTATATTGTACTCAGATTTCGCAAGCCCTACGGGGATGTTGTAAAGTGATGTTAGTGTGATGAATTGAGTCGTGTAAAAGGCCTAGGTCACTTCGGACATTATCATCAAGTGAGTTTACTTTTAGAGATTGTTTCTACTTGGTTAATTATTGGTACTTTCTAGCACTTAATAATTAATCGAATTTTTTCCTCCAAGCAATAACCCCAAATCCAGAGTGTGGGTTGATGGCAAGAACTTGGGTGAGTCCTAGTGTCTAGAGTCATTGTATATTACCATACTAGATCACTCGTAAAATTTCGCAGAATTTGATTAGGTCTACAAGACAGTTGTTTGATTTTTACAATTTTCCGCAGGGCAGAAATTTTAATAATTTATGATTGTATAATATAATAAGTGATGTCTAGAGAATTTTTATGGGGTATGTGTGCTCAAAATTACACCTCACCCTCAACTTTCTACTAGGACACACTTTAAGGAGTGAAAAATAAGTTACAAATCTTTAAAACCCATTTTTCCTAAGTCTAGGGGAAAATGTGGCAATAAATTGAGCCATCAATTAAATAAATTGGAGAAAATAAATATCCACACATGCTAAATGATGTGGAAATGAGGTGGAAAATCATCAAGGAGTTGAATTAAAGTTCAAAGGTGATGCGGACTCCATGATTTGAGGTAAAGATATGAGCTCCAAGGAAATTGAATTGTCTTGGAGGGGACCATGAGTTCCACAAGAAAAATCGCAATTTTTTAGGAGGATAGCTCGAGTTAAGGAGATAACTCACCAATTGGTGGGTTGTGACTTGGATTTCCACGAGAGATGAGTGGAGAGTTGTCTCCTACCACTCCACTCCCACATACACTTGTCCCTTCCACCTCAACGAGTTCACTCTCTCAAGGATTGTGTGGCCCCTCTTGTGAATTCAACTTACCACTTGGGAAATTCGAATTGCATGGCTTGGCACTAGGATTCTCACCAATTTTCTTTGAGATTATCTCCATCTTCTCTATTTAAGTGAGGTTTTGGCTCTCATATTGTATCTTTGTAACAAGCAATTGGGACTAAGGAGACTCTATTGGATCGTGTATTTGCTTTCAATTAATACAAAACACTTTGGGGTACTACATTGATGGTGTTCTCCTTCTCTCTTTGAGGTGATGTTGTTTTGATTTATGTTCTTCATTTTTCTATGCAATTTGGATTATGTTAGCTATCATCTTTCCATTCATTTGGATTAATATATGCAAGCTATCTTGTGTTTATTTTTTATTTAGAAAAATATTCTAGGAGTGAGAGGCATGAGGTGATTTTAGGAGGAATCTCTTGTTCTCTCACCCATTATACTCTCTAAATTCCTTTATTAATGCTAATATCTATTTCCAACTGTGTAGAAAATTTTCTTGAGTTTTGTTGGAGGATTGCATGGGCATGGGAGAACTCCCCAATAGATTAACCCACTCTTAAGCTCAAGCATTGAAGGACCCAATCGATTTTCCAAAAGGATCTCATCAAACGAAAGTGAAAAAGGGGAGTTTCCTTTCCTTTAGTCTACTAAGATCACATAAAAGTTAATTCAATATTTTTCTTGATCAAAAATTTTGTGCTTTCAATGATTTTATGAGCTATTTAGAGCATGATTTTAGCTAGACACTATGGAGTTCTACTTGCATAATTTGATCTAGCTCTTGCACACTAATTGTAAATGATTATTTCCGTTCTTGCATGCTCTCTCCACTGGTATTTTGAATCTTTTTTGCAGCCACTTTGAGCAGAGTTATAAATCCATTTTGGTGGCAATTTTGAAGGAGAATCTCTTGAAAACTACTAA
The DNA here is from genome assembly GCA_031772625.1 of Pinus tabuliformis. Taxonomy (NCBI): domain Eukaryota; kingdom Viridiplantae; phylum Streptophyta; class Pinopsida; order Pinales; family Pinaceae; genus Pinus; species Pinus tabuliformis. Next base: position 85,512,520 of record CM062819.1, on the reverse strand, counting down.
CACATTTCTTGCAGAACCTTGGGCATCATAGTGGAGGCTTTTTGGCAAACCCGAGAGCCATTTTGGACCAAATTTTAAGGAGGCCATGGGCTGTTGTGAAGGCTGAAATTTTCTCCATCAAGGCCAAGAGTTGGAGGAGGCCTAGTCTCTCTTCCTTTGCATTCATTGTGATTTTTCAAGTGGTTGATTTGTAATTGTCAAAACAATCCTCTAAATTTCAGATTTGAAGGCTTTCTTTGTGCCTCATTTGCACCAATCTAATTTACCAAGGAGAAATTCTAGTGTTCAAGCTTCCAAGCTACTTTTGTAAAGACTCTCCTTGGGTTTGGTTGAGGCCTTCGAAGGATTCTCATCTCTTGTAATCTGTTAGGTCCCTACAATACTAGTGATTACCCCATTACTATTGTAGTTGTATCCCTTATTAATATTGTTGTGCCCCTATTGTCCCCATATTGTTATTACTGTGCCCCATAGAATCCTTCTATTGTTATTTTTGTGCCTTTATCTTATTATTGTTAGGTCGGTTGGGTTATATTGTGACTCCTTAGACTCCTATATATAGAAAGGAGGTTTTGTCATTTGAATCATCAAGGAATCATTCATTTGTGTAATGTAAAGGAGGTTGCCCCCTCGAAGAGGCTAAATTCTAAGGCGTTGATCTATCTTTTCTATCTTTTTGTGAGTTGGTTTCATAACATTTGGTATCAGAGCTTTGGATTCTAGGGTTTCACTGCTCCAAATAAGTCATTGTGGCATTTTCGCTATAACTTTTTTTCTGCGACGTTTCAGAAGCGAAAAAAAAACCCATTTGAGACAAAATCGCACTGAACCTCGGGTCCGAATTTCAGAGCTTTTCGCGCTATATTTGCGGAGATATGATCTAAGGAAGTTGGTTTTTTTGCAGACTCCTGAATTACATTCCAAATAGATGACCTGGGGAAAATCGTCATAACTTTCTCTCTGAGCATTGGATTGAAATTTCGTAAGAAGGTACAGAAAGAGGACAAATTCTAGTTTCTTGTATATATTTTTAGAGCCAAAGGTCGAAACAGGGACACGTGGCATGTCGTACAAGTTCGCTCTACTGAACTAGTCTATAATCAGGTCACTGTGGGAGATTTGGTATAACTCTTCCTTGGAGAATCCAATTTGGATCAGACTAGTGGCACTGGAAAGAAAACACAGAGGACTACTGCAGGTCACAATGTCATAACTAGATGATCCGAAATTACAGAGATACATCAGAGGCAATATCGAGCTCCTACAAAGTGAAAAAAGGTGTGTAGATTTTTTTTAATTTTTGCTTAAGCTTGGTTTGAAAAATTATTTTGAAGGAATTCAAAGGGCATAGTAGAGCATTATTATCGGTAACTAATGCCCGAGGAAAGAAAATGCAAACACCTAGTAAGCAACCTGAAAGCTCGAGCATGACTCATGAAAAAGACGAAGAAATACTACATGATATATTAAAATTACAAGATCAAGTGCAACAAATGTCACTCTCACAAAAGCTAACAGAAGCTAAGATAAATGGCGTGGAATCTAAGATAAAAGGCGTGGAAGATAAGATGAATGGCATGGAAGCTAAGATGGACGATTTGAAGATAGATTTGAAGATTTGAAGACAGACATAGCAGATTTGAAGACAGATTTGACAAATTTTCTACAAGTAATACTTACTAATGGTGAAAGGGTAGTAAAGGAAATTCATGATGCGAATAAAAGAAATGTTAATCATGATTTCATAGACTCTAATGTTGGATCGAAGACCCACCATATTCCAAAACCGATATGAGAAAGTTTGATGGCAAGGATCCCGCAACATGGATATTACAGATGGAGCAATTTTTCGATCTCAATAATGTGCAAAACACACAAAAGGTATGTATTGCAACTTTATATTTGGAACCAAATCAGTTTGTATGGTATCAATGGCTTTGCTCTCGTAAACAAATTATCACTTGGGCAATTTTTACGGAAGAACTGATAGCACATTATGAAGATACAAAAAGCAACACTTTTTTTAGCCAATTGATAAGTCTCAAACAAAAGGGTTCAATAATGGAGCACATTAAGGAGTTCCAAAAATTGAACATAAGGGTAAAAAATATTCCAGATGAGCATAGGATTGATGTGTTCATAGGGGCTTTAAAGGATAATATCCAACATGATGTTCGCCTTTGGGAACCTGATTCATTAGAGAAGGCATTCAAGTTAGCAAGAAAAATGGAAAGCAAAATTATGGCAACCAGGAAGCATACCACTCACAACTATAAAGATGGAAGTGTTGTTTCCCCTAGTCTTCCACAACCTATAAGGTTGACACCACAACAATTGGAAGAAAAAAGAGCAAAAGGGCTTTGTTACAGTTGTGATAGCAAATACACTAAAGGTCATAAGTGTGCTGAGAAGAAATTATTCTACATAGATTGTGAAGAGGAAGAAGAAAAAGAGCAAGAAAGGTCAAAAGAAGAGGATATACTCCAGGAACAAACCTAGATAAAGAAGAAATGAATCCGACCATATCTTGTAATGCATTGGCGGGAATTACCACTCCTCAAACCATCAAGATAGAAGGACAAATCAAGAAGAAAAAGGTAATAGTGTTGATTGATTCAGGAAGTACCCACAATTTTATTCATTGTAAGGTAGCAAAAGAATTGAATTGCTTCCTATATCCAACACCAGAGTGTCAAGTGATGGTTGCAAATGGAGGAACAATAAATTGCTGTGGAAAGTGCCATAATATCAAGCTATCCATGGGAGAATATGTATTGACTAGCCCAATGCTTTCCATTCCAATGGGAGGTGTTGATGTTGTACTAGGAGTCCAATGGCTACAATCCTTGGGTACAATAGCTTTTAATTTTCAAGAACTTTTCATGAAATTTTCTATAGAAGGAAAGGAAGTTGAATTAAGGGGTATTACAAGGAACCCGGAAAGATAATCAGCTCTAACGGTATGACAAAGCTTCTAAAAAAGGAACAAAGAGGTGTAATTGCACAATTATGTTCACTAGATGTTTCCACATCGAAATCATCTATTTCTCCAGATCTCCAAAAAGTCTTGGACAATCATTCCAAGGTATTTGAGACTCCCAAAGGTCTCCCACCTATTCGTGATCATGATCATGCTATTCATTTGATTCCAGGAAGTGTTCCTCCAAACATCAGGCCGTACAGATATCCCTATGCCCAAAAGAGTGAAATTGAATGTATGGTTGCAGAAATGCTAGAGGCTGGTATAATTCAACCTAGTCAAAGTTCTTTCTCTGCTCCAGTAGTATTGGTGCACAAGAAGGATGGATCATGGCGCATGTGTCTGGATTATAGGGAGCTCAACAAGCTCACTATTAAAGATAAGTTTCTCATTCCTGTCATTGATGAATTACTAGATGAATTGCATGGATCAATTTACTTCACCAAGTTGGATCTTCGTTCAAGATATCATCAAATCAGAATGAAGACTGAAGACATTCCGAAAACAGCATTCAGAACTCATGAGGGTCATTATGAATTTTTGGTCATGCCTTTTGGCCTTACCAATGCACCTTCTACATTTCAAGGTTTGATGAATTCCATTTTCAAACCCTTCCTTAGAAAATTTGTGTTAGTATTTTTTTATGATATACTAATCTACAGCAAGTCTTGGAAGGATCATGTTGAACATGTTGACAGGGTGCTACAACTATTGGAGGAGAAACAATTATATGCAAAAAGATCCAAATGTTTCTTTGGAGTACAAGAGGTGGAATATCTGGGTCATATTGTATCTCATGAAGGAGTTAAGGTAGACCCTAGCAAAATTAAAGCCATTAAGGAATGGAAAATCCCCACACCCATAAAGCATCTGCGAGGATTTCTCGGGTTGACAGGGTATTATCGCAAGTTTGTTAAGAATTATGGGAGAATAGCAGCACCTCTAACAACATTATTGAAGAAAGATGCATTTTCATGGACTCTAGAAGCAACAAAGGCCTTCGAACATCTTAAAGAGGCAATGTGCCAAGCACTGGTCTTAGCTACACCGGACTTCACAAAAACCTTTATTGTGGAATGTGATGCTTCAAGAAATGGAATTGGTGTTGTTTTAATGCAAGATGAAAGACCCATTGCTTTTGAAAGTCATCCAATCAAGGGAAAGTTTTTACACAAAGCTATTTATGAGAAGGAAATGTTGGAAATACTACATGCACTTAAGAAATGGCGACCCTACCTAATGGGAAGACACTTCAAGGTAAAAAAGGATCATGATAGCCTTACATACTTTTTAGAACAAAGATTATCCTCTGAAGAGCAACAAAAGTGGGTCACAAAGATGTTGGGTTATGACTTTGAAATCATCTACAAAAAAGGGAAGCAAAATGTAGTGGCAGATGCACTCTCAAGAAAGGATGAGGATGTGGAAGCATTGTTGTGCGCCATTTCTATTATCCAACCAAATTGGATAAACGAAGCAAGGGAGGAATGGAAGAATGATGAAGAAGTGTGGGCACTTATTCGAAAGTTACAAGAAGATTCCAGTACATCTGATACATTTAGCTGGCAAAATGATTCGTTATGGTACAAAGATCACTTATACCTCTGTAAGAATTCCCAACTCAAACAAAAGATTCTTATGGAATTGCACACTTCTCCCTTAGGAGGGCACTCAGGATTTTTAAAATCTTACCACAGGGTTAAGAAGGAATTTTTTTGGGATGGCCTTAAATCGGATATTCAAAAGTTTGTGGCAGAATGTTTGGTTTGCCAACAAAATAAAGTTGAAACAATTGAAACCCCGGATCTATTACAACCTTTATCCATTCCAAGCCAACGTTGGGAGGAGGTTTCAATGGATTTTATCACAGGTTTACCCAAGTCTGAGGGAAAGTGTGTCATCATGGTGGTAGTTGACAGACTTACCAAGTATGCACACTTTTGTGCATTATCACATCCATTTAAAGCCAGTACAGTTTCTACTATATTTATGGAAACAATTCAAAAGCTACATGGAAATCCAAAGATTATTGTAAGTGACAGAGACCCCATTTTCACTGGAAATTTTTGGACAAAATTATTTTCTTGTCTCGGTACTCAGTTAGCTCATAGCTCATATTATCATCCTCAATCTGATGGGCAAACTGAGATAGTAAACAAATGTTTGGAAGGATATCTTCGTTGCTTTGTATCTGACAAACAGACACAATGGGTCAAATGGTTGCCTCTGGCTGAATGGTGGTACAATACTTCCTTCCATACAGCAACAAAAATGACCCCATTTATGGCACTTTATGGATATCAGCCACCATCCATCATGTTAGCGCTTGAGATTTCACCCTAGGCTGAGGAAGGTAAACCTTCAAGGCAACATCAAACCATTTCACCTCGTAGCTAGCCCTACGGGGTATGAGAAGGCTCTCTCCGGTCTATCTCGGCAAATTTTCAATGGGGTGAGATGACCAATCAAAGGTAACACTGATTTTAAGCTAGTAAACTGATTAAAAGGTTGATTTGGGGGTTTTTGGGGTTTTTGGTGGCAAATTGAGGATCTGCAATTTTAGGGTGCGGGGATTTGACACAGTTTCTGCAGGTGGGTCTTTGGGGCAAGGTAGGAGTTTGTGTTGATGCCTTTAGCTGAGATGGATGATCAAGGAAGAAAAAAGAGAAGCTAAAGAGGGCAAACAATGACTTTGAATCCTCTCTAGACAGTGGAAAACATAAACATTAAACAAATTTGAAAGCTGAGCATGGCAAGCATGAATTCAAACTTTATCACTTCATTTGTTTAATAAGCTGCAGTAAAGAAAGAGATGGAACACATAAACACACTTACAATTACAATAAGAGAACACACCATCAACACAATAGTCCACAAGAATCCCAATGATGTCTGCAAAACCCTGGTCTTCCTTTTCCTCAAATTGCAGAGATACAAGTAGAATATACAATAGGAGCTTCTCCCTCAAGAGTCCAACCTCTCCAACCATGAAAATGATTGAGAAAATACATAATATAGGCAAGCCAACCTCTTCCCTTGCCTCTAGGGGTCGAGCTCATCCTTCTAGGAGCTGTTTCAACCAATTCTAAACTGAGCCCTAAAACCTAGGCAGTCAAAACAACTTGCCTCTAAAACTTAGGAAACCTATCCATGCATTAAATTTTTACCATTTACATTCAAGAATCTTCTAGAAGTGATCAAGGAGAGTAAAAGCATCATAGAGCCATGAAAATTACACAAAAATCCATCATTTACATGCCCAAAACATTAAACCAAGTGAAAACAGTGTTTTTCTGGCCGAACTGGTCAAAACAGGCAAAATTCCCTGACATGTAGCGCACATGTGCCTGACGGGTAGCGCACATTGAGAGGCCTGTTTGAGGGCCTTCCCGGTGTCCAAATCAGGTGCAAGCTAGCTCATTGGAAAGGTCTGCGAGTCTTCTTTCCAACCCCACCGGAATTTTTGAATTTGGAGTTCATTTGACCCCTCAAAACTCAATTCTCCCAAGACAGCTTTCTGCAACTCAAAATAGGGGCAGAAAGTCAAAATTTGCATGTGTTTTGACCTTTTGGAGGCCCAAATCTCCATAAAAACTGAAGTCCATCCATAGGTAGGTGTAACTTTGCATGAAAATTCCAAAAATGTTGAGTTTTTCCCGTTCTGAGTTGCCCCCATGTAGGGTAGCGCACGGGGTGCTACCCGTTAAAAGGCCAAAACCTGTCAATTTCACAAAAAATTCACAAATGACAAAATTTTCTCCAAATTTCTTGAAATTTGGGCTGGGAGACCCCAATCAAGTACCATGCTCAGTCAAAGAGGCTTTGGCCAAAATTTGGAGTGGATCGGGCGTTTTCCTTCGTTTTTGTGCTTTGGCCAACCGTCCTTGGAGCACCTTCGTTCTCGCCGGTATTTTTGACATTTCTCTCAAACCATGACACCTGTGCAAAAAGTGAAGGAGGTTTTTCTTCTTTGGCATGTTATGGACAAAAACCTCTCTCAGTTTTCCAAAATTCATCTTTTATTGCTCTGGAACATCATTTGAGTGCCACTTGTCCCGATGTGTGAAACAAGGAATTTTGTCGAAATGAAGCGGAATGAAGGGGATAGAGGGCTTCTAAATTCTTGGGGAAATTTTTGGGAGTGGGGAGGGATGTTAGGAAGCAGGGGAAAGTGGAATCTCAGAGATTGAGTGAGGGGAAGGGGTCCAAAAGGGCAAAACACAGGCCCAACCTAGAAAATTGCCAGGTTGTAGCTAGAAACTAGGGTTTGTGCAAAAATGAGGAATTTGGCGGATCTAAGGGATGGGAAGTGTTTGGTAAGGTACTTTAAGGATAGGGGAAGGTGTATGAACATCAGGAAACAAGTTTTGCCGGTGATTTGACCATCCAAGAGAAATTGGCTTTCAAAACCCTAGGAGAGGGAAATGACCTTGCCAAGGCACAACTGAAGCATGAACAAGGTGTGAAATGACTCATTCGACACTGACATGATAATGACAACCCTCTGAATGATGATAGGCTCAGCTGAATGATGACATGGACTGACGTTTGGGCAAACCCTAGACCTAATGCCTAGTGACCAAATTTTGCTTGAAAACTCTTTGAAATGACAAAATTTGACTTGGACACTCTGAGACCACTTTGTAAGAGCATATTTGATCACTGGAGGAAGGCTGGGAAGACTGACACTAACACATCACATCATATTTAAGAGAAAATTCTAAGGTTCAAGCAATGGAACATCACATCGAGCATCAACAACAAGTCCTCCAACTCTTAAAGGATAACCTTGTGCTGGCGCAGAATAGAATGAAACAACAGGCAAATCAACATCGCAGCGAAAGAAGTTTTGATGTAGGTGATTGGGTATTCCTACGGCTACAACCATATAAACAAATGTCCCTCAAGAAAGCTAAGAAGGATAATAAATTATCACCAAAGTATTATGGTCCGTACAAGGTGTTGCAAAAGGTTGGTATTATGGCATACACATTGGAGCTTCCTGCAGCGTCTCGAGCGCACCCAATGTTCCATTTTCATGTTTAAAGAAGGTTATAGGCGACAAGCTCCCAGTTCAAACAATATTGCCAGAACTTGATGAGGAAGGAAAAATTATATTGGAACCGGAAGCAGTCACAGAAACAAGAACTCGACAACTACGAAATCAATCAATTCCGGAGTATCTCATCAAGTGGAAGAACTTATCCGCTGAAGATTCCACATGGGAGGATGAGAATTTTATACAGAAGCATCCAGAACTACTCAAGCGTTGAGGACAACACTTTTTTGAAGGAGAAGGGCATGTTAGGTCCCTACAATACTAGTGATTACCCCATTACTATTGTAGTTGTATCCCTTATTAATATTGTTGTGCCCCTATTGTCCCCATATTGTTATTACTGTGCCCCATAGAATCCCTCTATTGTTATTTTTGTGCCTTTATATTATTATTGTTAGGTCGGCTGGGTTATATTGTGACTCCTTAGAATCCTATATATAGAAAGGAGGTTTTGTCATTTGAATCATCAAGGAATCATTCATTTGTGTAATGTAAAGGAGGTTGCCCCCTCGAAGAGGCTGAATTCTAAGGCGTTGATCTATCTTTTCTATCTTTTTGTGAGCTGGTTTCATAACATAATCAAGTTAATAAAACGCTGAATTTTTTTTTGTGGGAGCTTGGGACTTCTTCCCATGGTATCCCTTTTCCCTATTTAGAGGGAGGATCTTTGCTTGTGGGTGGATTAATATCTTAGTTTCTCTAATTTTCTTTGCTAATCTCACTTGCTAAGGTTCAACTCATGCATGATTAGTTCTCTAACATAGCATTCATTTCACTTTTTTTATTTTTGCATATGTTCAACATTGGTTTATGTTTGCTCTTTCCATTCCTTAAGTACTTGTATTGTGCAATCCATTTACATGCAATATTTATTTTTGAACAAGCAAGTGCTTCATATTTATTTGGCAAGCATAGATTATTTTCACTTATTCATCTACTTGGTTCTATAAGTTTCTTGAATACATTGCTTCAATACATTTGGTCAACTTATGTTTATGTGGCATTTTGTTCAATGATGATTATCTCTTGAAGCATTCTCTTGCCATTTCATTTGGAGCAATTTATTTTACTTGCAAACAATATATTTGGAAATTGTGGAGCTACATCAAGCTAATTGTTTCACTTTTCATTCTCCATTGAAAGATATAGGTGCCATTTACTTGAACATTATCTCTCATTGTATCAATACTTTTCTTGGGAAACATAAATATTCACACAAGCATCTCATTTAGGCATTCTTAGTATTAATTTGCATCTTTATTAACTTACCTCCAAGCATAAGCTTGGTTGAAAGACTCTAGGACCACCTTTCTCACCCAACTTGCGAAACATAACTCCTCTTTTGTGGTTGACATGGTTACCTTGCAGTTGTTAGAGCCACAATCACTGTAGCACCGGAAGCATCGGGTGGTTAGATTTCCAAGGGAGTTATCATTGACATAGCCTTTGCTATCTTTCCCTGGCTTTTTTCCACAACTCACACTAGAGGCTATTTTCAAAACAATTGAGAGAAAGGATTCATCTAGATAGGAATTTAACTTTAAACCAACCAAGATAATTGCATTTCAAATTTGATAGGTTGCATATCATTTCAATTTAGTCATCTTGGAGAATTTTAAACCTATTTGCAATATTATGTGTCTCATGTACTTGTTATTTTCAATGATGAATAGTCTGATTATTACTTTATGTTATCATCTCTTGTTATTTGTGTTGGAAAATGTAACTAGGTTCTGTCTTCATTATTGTACTTGAGTCAAATGTAATATACTTGTCAAAATAAAGTGAAAAGAATTTTATTATTAATTTGATTTGACTTATTAAAGCATGGGTTTCATGTTTGGGTCAAATGTATAGGTCAAGCCTCCATTGTAGGCTTTAGGTTATTGTCAAAGTCATTTATCATTGGGTCAAAGGCTCCTCCATCAAGTCATCCTCTTCAGCAAATTACCTACTCGAAGTATTCAAGTCAACCTCAATTAGATCATCTACAAGTCGACTTCAATTAATATAACTCAAGTCGGCCTTAACATAAATTGGAGACGCATTAGTTCATGATGATCATGTCGGCTTATTTTAGGACAGACAAACCACTATATATACCACCTAGGATCTTCGCATTTCACCAATTTCAGAGCTCGCAATCACAGAGAAATTTTGGTGATCACAGAGAGGGAGTTTTGGTATATTTCAAAGGGAGTTTCAGTGTATTTCAGAGGGAGATTTGGTATATCTCAGAGGGAGCTTCGGTGAAATCTCAGAGACAGTTTCGGTGTTGTTTACAGTGAGAAGTTTTGGTCTCAGTGAGACATACCCTCATTGTTGTCACAGTTAAGGGAATGTGGATTGTTCAGTCTACCACAGTTCGGTGCCTTGGTGTAACTACAGTATGGTGGGCTTGGTGCCACCACAGAATTAAAGTCTATCGTTTCTATGAACTCAGAGATATTGCAGTGATGATGGTAACATAGTGAAAGGAAGAATTGTGACTTGATGGAGGTAGTCTTGAATGTAAGGGTCTTGGTTGTGTCTTCTTTGACTCTACTGAAGGAAGAATTTAATGACTGGGTTTTCCCCTCGAGGGGGTTTTGCCCTGGCAGTGTGCCTATATCTTGTGCTCTCTTCTTTTGTTCTTTGGCATTAATCTTGATGATCGGAAAAGATAATTATGAAATCTAATACTAATAATGAAAAACAGTACAAGTTAATGTCATTAAGAGGAAAATCATTTGACTGCCACCTATATAGATTTTCCAACAATTTGAGCATTTCCTTTGCAAGTACAATCTCTATTTACATTTTGCAAGTAATATTTCATAAGTTATCTTGGGTTTATTGAATTTATTTTGCAAGCATTATCTTTCTTTCAAGTAGACCTTTCTCTATTTTGCAAGTAGTGTGGATCTTTGCATTTGCAATCTTTACTTTACTTGCAATTTTGTTATTTCATGTACTTGTTATTTTGCTCATGATTATTGGATGTCATTATCTTTTGTTACTTGAGCACTCTCTTTACAAGTACTATTTCCTTTATTGTTGCAAGTGATATTTACATGTTCATCTTGGTCTAACAATTTGATTTTTTGCAGGACTATCTATCATTGTATCTTGAATTTTAGTTTGAGCAAGAATTTGTCATTTATTTTGAAGCACTGGTCTATACTTTGAATATATCATTAAAAATGATTTATATATTTATGTTTGTTCACATTTTGGAAATCAAGTCATATTTGATAAATATCTCCTTCTAACTTTAATCTCCTAGAAACTCACATTTCCTTTTATAATCTTCATTAGGGACCACCCGCTTAGCTTAACCAAGAGGGAGCTTTAACGAAGAGAGTAAGGATTAGGTGATAGCCACTTCTCTTATTTTGCCACCAAGATCACACCTTGCGGGGCTGAGGATTTTTCCCACACTAACTTAGGTGTGCAAGCGAACCGACAACACAACTCTAGTGCTTGAACTTTTATTTCATTTGATTCCTTTTCTTGCAAATTTTATCTATCTTTTGGAGCAATCATCATTTCTTTCAAGTACACGCATTTCATCTATTTCCGAAGAATTTCTTGTGGGACTTTATTTATTGAGCAGTCATTTCCAAGTTTTACTTTCAAACTCATCGTCTTTTGTTTTGATTATTTGTTTTTCAATACTATACATTAGGCACTAGTCTATTTGCTTTACTTCGCAATCTATTTGCTCTTAGATGGTTATTATTATCATGCTCATAAAGTTTATGTTTTGAATCTACTGGTTGCATTTACATTGTGGATATATCTTGGTCAATAATTTTAACTCCTAGAATTTAGCTCATCCAGTATAGATTAGTTAAGCCTTAGTTATTTTTATAGGGTCCACTCCGTGGGCTTTGCTAGGAGCTAGCCTAGACGGAGGACTTGAGAATTGAGTGACAAGAAATCAACTCGAAACTTGCCCCTAAGGCCACACCAAGTGAAGTTAGAGATTTTCTCCACGATAACCTCAGGTGTGAATTTAGGCAGTAACAAGGTCCAAGAACAATAAATAAAAATGTCATACGTACAAAATGTGTCTTCAAGAACAGGTTCAATGAGGATGGACAAGTTGTTAGAAACAAAGCCAGATTAGCGTGCAAAGATTATGCTCAAGTTGAAGGAATACAATTTGAAGGGACTTTTGCTCCTGTAGCAAGATTAGAAGCAATTAGAATGTTTCTAGCATTTGCCTGTCATAAGAATTTCAAAGCATATTAGATGGATGTGAAATCAACATTCATGAATGGAAAACTTGAAGTGGTTTATATAGAACAACCTAAAGGTTTTCAGCTATCATATAATCCTAAGGATGTATGCAGCAATGTGGAAAAATTCGAAGTCGGGATTAAATCGGCAAGGGTCCAGAATTTGAAAAAATTGTTAAAGTCAGTGGATTTTTGAAAAAGTCGGCAAAATTTTAAAAATGCAAAAATATTCATTTTTATTTTATTTTTTTAGCATCTGAAGTATCCACAACATCAAATAAATGCATTTCCACACAAACATGTAAAGAAAGCTAATATATAATATGTATATGAAGTCTAGTGCTACATCACATATCAAAATAGTGAATCAAGTCTTGAATCTTGAGTCTTGTCTCAACCTCAACTCTCAAGAGACAAAATATCAACAAAAAATATAATAAATGTATATCATGAGTCATCTACATGTCATAAAGTAATCAGTCACTGAGATCCTCCGCCCCTTTTACGGGAATAGGGAATGGCTTTGCCTTTTCCTCTAAAGGAAGAAGGCCCTACCCCTGGGGATACAAATGGGCTCAATCATCCCCTAGAAGCCAATAAAAGAGGTGGCCTTTGTCCTCTATTGTTGCCCATACTAGATGGTGTCACCTCCTCCTCCTCATCCTCCTCATCCTCCTCCTGCTCTACCTCCTAACCCTGCTTCTCCTCCTCTACCTCTGGCTCTCCCTCCCCTGCAACTGCTACCTCCTCTGCCGCTAGTGCCTCTGGATCCACATCTAATCAAGGATCAAGTCCATAGTCGGCCTCTCAACCTCGACCCTCCATGCAACAGTGGTATCAATATTGTCCAATGAGATGGCTTCCACATTAGGATTTTTCTGAAGTTGACTCACCCACAATCGAAGATTGTAGTAGACATAGACCATGTCATTGAGGCGTTGGGACCCCCATTTGTATTAGGGTCATAGATTGTAAATTAGTATTTAGGAAATTTAAATATTAAAAATAATCAAATGAATTCAAAATTTGAATTTGGATTTTGTTTACCTATTGTGCTTTTTGTTGTGTATTTTGTCAAATACACTCCAGTTGCGCTCACACCCAGAGGAACTGCATGTTTGGCTGAGGCTTGAGCACTCGAATGGAAAGATTTTGGAGATGGGATACTCTGCCACCATAGTTTGTCCACCAAGCATCTCCAAGTTAAAAGAAAAATGAGAAACATAAAAAAAAAAAAAAAAATAATAATAATAATAATAAATAAATTAAATTAAATTAAATTAAAAATTAAAACATTGAAATTCTAGACTTGAAGCAAAATATGAAGAGACAATGAATTATGAAATTTGAAACTTCAAACTTCAAATAAACTAAAGCTTACCTAGCATTTTGGTCGTCCTATTCTTAATAGCCATGGTAAAACCAAATGTACCACCTGCCATCCTATATATCTCCATTTCTTTAGAAATACCTTCACATTCTTGTTGAGATGACACCATCCTCTCAACACAAGTGAAGAATCCCTCCATCACCTCGGCATCAAATCTGAAACCACAGGAGTAAGAAAATGCGGGGTTGAGGTAGATACCTGCAGCATGCATGCGGCAATGGAGGGTATTGTTCCATCACTCATCAATCACTCTCCATATGACCTATTGTTTCTCTAACCCCTCGTCTCCCTTATCTTCATAATAAGCACGAATGGCTTCTTTGGCCCTATCCATGGCCTCATACAAGTAGCCCATTGCGGGCTTGTCTCCATCAAGCAACTGAAGATCCCTTACCAAAGGTTTTGAAATGGCACACACCTCCTCTACTCTTGCCCAACAACTCTGATCATATGAAACTAGTCTACATATGCCCTCTTCCTCTGGTTTGCGGCTAATAGATAAAGCACGCCAATCCTGTGAAAGAAACATTCTCTTCACATCCCACATAGAATTCAACAGAGACTGAAGAGATATGAAAGTAGTGGCAAATCGTGTAATGGCAAGACGCACCAACTCTTTGTTGTTGGTGAATCTTCTCATCAAGCTAAGCACAGATACATGATTATATATAAATTTTGTTATGCTCCTGGATGATTCAACAATATCCCTTACAAGAGGAATCTTACCTATATCCTCCAACATCAAGTCAATACAATGAGCAGCACAAGGCGTCCAAAACAAGTTAGGATACCTCTCCATAAGCAACCTGCCAACTGCAACATTATTTGCAGCGTTGTCCGTTATGACTTGGACAACATTTTTTTGGCCTACTTCCTAAATGAAGATGTCCAACAACTCACATAATAAACGTGCATCTGTAATGTGTGCAAATCCATCAACAGATTTCATAAACATTGTCCCCTTGGTACAACTAACCAAGAAGTTAAGAAGGGTCCTACCCTTCTGGTCAGTCCAACCATCTAACATGACTGTGCATCCAGTGTGTTCCCATGATGCCCTAAACTCCTCTAATCTAGCAGTGCAATCAGTCTTTTCATCTTGAAGAAGAGACCCTCTCAACTCTGCAAAGGTAGGGTCTTTGTACCCCGGGCCAATGACAGCAACAAGATCAAACATAGGTTGGTATAATGGGTTTGTCTTAACAATGTTGAAAGGAACATCACTCCATAGAAAACACTCACTGACCAACCTGTCAGCTCCTGCCTTTTCCTGTTTTTAAGTGTCGATCTGATGCCAGGTTGTGCACCAAGTGTGGTTTTAGGAACAAAAAAAGATGAGAAAGTTGAGGGGTTGGGACATGTCGGTGTGGAAGGTGATGCTAAAGAACCACTCTCACTTGCCCCCATCCTTGAGGCCCCTACAAGTTGGTTTTTTAGTGTTGTCGTAGTGTCTTTGCCCTCCTCTTTATCCATCAATAATTTAATGGCCTACCAGATCATTTCTGGAGATAGATTTGGGCAAAGTTCTATATTTTGCCCCGGAATTTGCCCCAAATGGAATTTTCATCTGTTGACACCCCCTGACATATGCTTGCCACACAACTTGCAAGTCAAATACATTCTATTGACCCCCCCAGATTCAGGTATAATATCAGGTTCACCATATTCCTGTTATCGCTCCTCCGGATCTCCAAGGCTGAGGAAGAGTCTAGTTGAGGTAACCACAAACCAGTCTTTTAGCTTGGTAGCTAACCCTACCAAGCTGGAGAGGGCTCTCTCCAAAGGGTCATGGCCAAGAGGGCTAGATAGTTTAGGGTTTTAGGCTAGATGTATAGTGCAGAGGATTGTTTGATTTGATCTGGTTGGGTAGTCGCAAGGATGAGTGATTTAGGTCAGAGCGACTAGGTTAGGGCAAACGAGATATGATTGCAAACATTCAAAGGGGCAAGGTAGGTATGAAGCTTAACACTTAAAAGGTGATTTGATGAGATGGTTTAAGACTGACGAGGAGTTAGGAAGAGCATAAGAGATGTATTCTTCCTAAACTGAGGAAAAATGGACAAAGTATGACAAATTACCCAAAACAGAGCATGAGCAAACATGTATTCTGCCTATCAACTTGTAAATTACCATATAACAGAAATGGAATGGTTTATGAACTGATAAAACATTCATACAAATGATCACAAAGAAGAAAGAATGCTAAAAATTCATACCACATGTATCCCAGAAAAATAGTTGCAACTCATCTATTGAAACTGGCCAAAATCTGATACAAGAGTCTCTAATCACTAGTACAGCATCCCACTGAATCCAACCTGTAAAATGACTGAGAAAATACATAATATAGGCCAACAACCAACTCATCCTAGGCTCAGGGGTCGAATCCATGAGTGGAGGAGCAGTTGCAAGAAAGGTTGAACTGATAGTTGGAGTGTAGGGTGGTCAAAGTGACTCATCCCTCACTCTAGCAAACTAATTCATTACATGCCACATAGGCCATCTAATTGATGTATCTACCCTAGGTAAAAGTAAAAACATGATAATTACATCATCTAGATCAATTACATAGGTAAAACTTGAATTTCCCATAGATAAAAGTCAACCTGGGATGAAACAGTGAAAATTGTGGAAAACTGTCAAACACGCAACGACCCTGTTAAACACGCAACGACCTTGGTCAAACGCACAGTGTCCTCTTCAAGATGACTTTTGACCACCTTCCCGATGTCCAAATCTAGCCCAGGATAGCTCATTGGAAAGCTTATCCTGTCTAGTTTCCAAAACTGCCCTTGGTTTTCAAAATGGGCTTCATTTACCCCTCCAAAATTGCAATCTCCCAAGACTACTCAAACGCGCAGCGACCAAGCCAGAAAAGAGGCAGAAAGGTGATTTTTTGGTAGTTTTTGACCCTTTTGGCTGACCAGTTTTGCTCCAAATTCTTAGCAAAAGTACAGGGTGCATGTCCTCATCATTCTGAATCCAAAAATGCTGACCATTTGCTCATTGGATGCCCCAAACAAAAGCGCAGCGTCCTAGGTGCTGCGCGTTTGACCATGCTGACTGTGCAAAAATTTCTTCAAAAAACAAAGCAAAACATATCTTACCAAAATTGTTCAAAATGGCCAAAATTGGTGGGCTGACAGCTGGCTATATGTTTGAGGCATGGAGTGATGCCTCGGCAAGGATATCCAACCTCTTTTTCTCCTCTTGCTTGGTCAAAGCCTCAATTTTTGCATGAGCTCTTTTGAGCTTGGCTCTTGCAATTTTGTCTCTCATAGCATAGTGCTTCGCCATCCTTCTTTGAATATCATTGTCCTTCTTGGCCTTGCCTAGGAGGTTCTCCAGATGATCATTTACCTTCTCAAGCCAATATTCTCGGTTTTCATTTACCATCTTGGCAAATTGCTCATTCAAGGTGAGTTGATTGGCCATTTCTTCCTCCCTTTTCCTTTCCTGCTCCAAGGCTCTTTTTAGGCCTCTAGTCCTTGGCCTTCTTCTTGGCACCTGTTCATCAAGTGGCTCACCATACTGCCCATATGCCTCATCAAGTAAGGCCTTTGCCTTTTCAGCCTCTCTCTTTGCCTTTCTGAGTTGAATCTCCATGAGCTCATTTTTTACCTCAAACTGCCTATTTTCCTGCTCATAGTAGGAAATGATCCATTTGGCCCTTTGCAAGTTGACCTCGAACTCTCCTATGAGTGTATTCTTCTCCTTGATGACAATAGTTGTGCTTTCACTGTCACCATGCTCATCTAAGTCAACTAACTGAAAATCATGCTCTATCTCATGAAGGTCTCCGTCTTCCTCTTGCTGCTGGATCTTTACTTCTACAACTTTTTCCTTACCCTTCTGTACCTGCTTTGTCGATGAAGAAGGCAAGGCCCCTCCCACAATCAGTGGGGCAAACACTTGCCTATGCCCTCTCTGATAAGTATGTGCCAAGGTACCTAAACCAGCCCTTTTCGGCTTGTTATTGTCACCATGCTCAATATGCTCTTACCCAGTGCCTTCATCTCTGCCAGGCGAATGAATAGGCTCATGAAATGGTGATGATGGAGGTGATGGTGTGGCTGACTCATCAAATGAAGATGAATGATGTATGGACTAAGGTGGAGGAATGGAGGTGGATGGATGAGAGGATGAAGGTGCCTCTTGGCCATGCTGAACAGGTGGGACTGTGAAAATCTGTTACTAGGGTTTGATTTTAGAAATGACAGCAAATAACTATGAAACCCTATGTAGATCAACAATGGAGGGAAGGAGTGAATATATTTTGCCACCTACCTCATTTACTGAAGTGTGTGATGACCAATTTCGAAACTAGGTGGCGATGGAGGACATTCTGGCTTATTGTTGCTCCTTCCAGGCAAATGCGCAGCGACTTGGGCAAAGGCACAACAACCTGGGCAAATGCATAGCGACCTCTACAGGAGCGCAGCGCCGTTGTAAATTGCACTGGAATCCCTTGCAAACGCGCAACAACCCAATCAAACACGCAGCGACCTGGTTAAACACATCCTCCAACTTGCAAATTGATTTTGACTACCTTCCCAGAGTCCAAATTGAGCCCATGATAGCTCATTGGAAAGGTCTCTCTCTTGGCTACACAATGGACCTATCAAGCACTGAAAATGATTAATTATAGCCCCTGAAAAATCAATTCTCCCAAGACTAGTCAAAAAGTGCAGAATGAGGGTGCAAAAATGAAGTGTTCTCTTGTAGGAAACTTTTGGAGGTCTTACTCAACTCCAAATTTAGCCCATGATAGCTCATTGGAAATCTATCTCTCTCTAGTTATCATTTGACTCATCAAGAAAGTCATTTGGACACTCCAGCTAGGAGAAAAATTGATTTTCCCAAAGTTACTCCAGAAGTGCAACAACTCTCTTATAGCAACTGTATTTTTGACATTTCTCTAAAACCATGACACCTGTGTAAAAAGTGAAGGAGGCTTTTCATCCTTGGCCTATTATGGACAAAAACCTCTCTCACTTTTGCCAAATTCATCCCTATTTTGTCTAAAACATAGTTTGAAGAAAAACTGGCCCTATGTGTGGCAAATGATTTGTCCCTTGGAATGACTTCTTGAAAAATGATGGAGACATGATGTTTATGAGTTGGAATGTCCTCATACTTTCTAAAATGACCTCCCTTATGCCTCCTCTACTCAAATGTCTCTGATTCCATAGCCAACCCTAGCTCAATGGGAGAGGAAATTAGGGTTTAGTGTTTGTGGAAAATGATGATTTGGACACCCTTGGGAAAAGACAACTCCCTTTGGCATTCACTTAACCCTTTGAAACTTTACCCTTTCACTTGACTATTTCCTTTGACAAATTGATCTTTTGATGGTCTGGCATCTTTGGAACACTAAGTTAACAACTTGGGATGGTGAAATTATTACATTTGAAAGACATAAAATTACATAATGAAATAAGCATTTCTCTTTACAAATCATCTTCACATGGTGAAGGGATGTTATTTGATCACCCTTTACTTGTTGGTCTTATGCAATGGAATGGAACCTTGGAAACCCTAATGACCTAATGAAATCTTGAAAAACCCTAAAAGACCTAATGAGACCTTGAAGGACTGAATTTCAAGATGACATAATGACCTCATGACTGATACAAATGACGTGATAAAAATAACTTTATGGATGATGTACAGTCAACAAGATATGAAACTATGCCAGCAAGTAATTACATTTAGGGAAGAGTGATGTTTTTGGACTAGGACTACCATCAGTGACTAATTTTTTGCATGACCTAGTGGAATGACAAAAATTTCAGAATGGGACCCTAATATGATATGAAAAGAATATTTTTGATCATTGATGGTAGTATGAAAATACTGACACTAACAATTCCCACATAGGGTCCAAAAGCCTTGGCATTTTTTTTGAAACTTTGAACTCGAATTTGAACCTTGGCAACAAAAAACAATTGAAAAAAATTAAAAATTGCCCATCACATAAGAAGCAAACACAAATGTAGTTGTTCATTTTAAATTTTAAATGCCTCTTCTCATTCACTTGAACACACTCGGATTCACTAAACAAGCGTTTGAATTTTTGTCATTTGATTCTTGAAAGTTTAAAGTTGAAGTTTTGATTCAATCTAGATTCTAAACAATGTTTTGATTCAAATTTCTAAGCAAAAATAAGATAAAAACAAGCTAATATAATTATAGAAAGATTTAAGAAGCCATATTTGTAACAAAGGCTAAGAGAGAAATTAAAATACATACCTGGCAGCAGCAAATCGGCACCTTGAATCTCTCACATTGAGCAGTGGACAAATCTCCAAATCCACACCACAAAACTAGCAAATCTCCTCCTCTTCAACCTTGGCAAACACCTCCTCTCTCCACAGGGACGAATGGCAGCAAGAAGAGTGACAAATGACTGTTTTTTTCCCTTTTCGCCACTTATCTGCGGCCTAGTCGGGCTCGATGACTTTTTGGGTCGACCCTCGATTAAGTCGCAATTTTTACGATTAAATCCTAAATTTTTCAGCAGTAAAAAAATCGGCAAAAAGTCGGTCAATTAAATCGGCCAACCCAAAAAATTGGATTTTGGCGATTTAATCGGGACTTTTTGCTGACTTTTTCCACACTGGTATGCAAGCTGAAAAAGACAATATATCGAATAAAGCAAGCACCAAGGGCATGGTATTTCAGATTAGACACATATCTACAACAACAAGACTTCAAAAGAGGGACAACTAACAATAATTTGTTTATGTTGATGACATAATCTTTGGTAGTAATGCAAATTGCTTAAGCCAAAAATTTGCAGTTGAAATGCAAGTTGAATTCGAGATGTCTATGCTTGAAGAACTATCATTTTTCTTGGTTTACAAATTACGCAATCAGCAAAAGGCGTGTTCATTTCCCACTACAAGTATTTCAAAGAAATGTTGAAGAGGTCTGAAATGGAAGAACAATCCCCTATCAGTACCCCTATCGTCACTGGATGCAAGCTTAACAAAGATGATGAGTCACCAGAGGTAAATCAAAAATTGTTCAAATCAATGATTGACAATTTATTTATCTAACAACCTCATGGTCAAACAGTGGTCAGACATAATCTAAGTTATTGGTTTAGTAGCAAGATACCAAACAGCTCCCAAGCAAAGCCATTTGTTAGCTGCAAAGAGAATTTTCAGGTATGTAAAAGGCACAATGGATTACGAATTGTGGTATCCAAAGTGTGAGAACTTCTTATTGACTACACAAATGTTGATTGAGCTAACAATGTAGATGATAGAAAGAGAAGAAGTGGCAGTGCTATCTTTCTAGGAAATTCCCTAGTGACATGGTTAAGACAAAAGAAAACTTCTCTCACTTTCTACTGTTGAAGCCGGGTACATAGTAGCTATAGCTTGTTGCGCTCAGATTTTGTGGATGAAGTAGACACTGCAAGACATGAAGGTAACTTATGACGAACCCATTCCCATAATGGCATAATGTGTGATAACACAAGTGCTATCAATATCTCCAAGAATCTTGTTCTTCACTCTGAAACCAAGCATATACCCATAAAGTATCATTTTCGCAGAGAAGAGGTGGTTGATCAGATTGTGAGGTTGGAATACATCTCAATAAAGGAACAAGTTGTTGATATATTCACCAATCCTCTTGCTCGAGAACCTTTCGAGTATTTAAGGCAAAGTTAGGAGTCGTGTCTCCCTCTTCTCTCCACTAGCTTTCTTCACAAGCAAAGAGGGCAGCTGCCCAAATATGTTTAGGATAGTTGTAAGTTAGGAGGCTAGAAAGAAGAAAAGAAACTAAGCTCAGGGGGAGCTTTAAAATCAACAAGAGTAGTACAAGCTTAGGGGAAGTAGAGTGCAAATCCAAGGATAGTATAATGAAAATTTAGCATTAATATCTATTGACTTAAATTGGTGACACATGCTAGTCCAAGGGGAACAATTATCAACAACAAATATTAAAATCATCAGTTTGATATATACTCTTAGGGTGGTGATGATTGAAGGGGGAGTACCTAAGCCCTTTGCCATTGATGTCAAAGGGGGAGAGTAAGCCAACATTGAAGAGGAGATGAAATATGGTTAGAGATATTGAAGATGGAGAGTAAGCAAGGAGGAGAGTGATTAGCCATTGGCTCTTCAAAGGCAAGGGGGAGTGTGATAAGCCATTGGCTCTTCAAAAGCAAAAGGGGAAAGTAAGCAAACAGTAGCAGTGTCTTCAACCTAACAGGGGCAGTGTTTTCAAGTGAGGGTGTTGCCATCAATGACAAGCAATGTTTGGTGGTGCTTACATCAATGACTAGCAGTGTTTGGTGTTGTTTCCATCAATGCCAAAGGGGGAGGTTGTTGAGCAAAGTGTTGTCGTTGATAGCCTACAGAGAGTTTTAAGCATGTTGGTGGTTGTTGTCATTGTCGTCAAGTCCAAGTCATTGATGTCAAGCAATATCAAGTTCAGAGGGAGATTGTTGCAGTGATATTGTTGAGCATGTTGGCAATTGCAGTTGGTTGTTTCAAATTTTGGGGGGGCATGGTAGGTGTGTTATCATTGATGTGTTACTACGTAGCTTGAGGACAAGGATGAAGATTATATATTTGAAGGCATTTCTTCTTCAATTCCTTAGCTCAAATGAGGAAACTATGTGTTTAGTTGGATAACCCTCTCCAATACCTTTCCAACGGTATATGGTAGGTACTTAGGCTAATTCCAAAGGGATGAGGAGAAATATCAATTTGAATTTTTGCAGTTCAAGCAAGATTCCAATTTGGTCATGGTTCTAGCGTGGGCCCCTTCCTCATCGAATCAATGCCATATGATAGAATGAAAGCTTAGGAGGAAGAGCGGCAAGCCCACGGTGACAACCTCTAGCCACAAGTGGCCGACAGTCAATGCCCCAATGCTTATCAGACTTCCCGATCCACTTGATGTGTAAACTGCAACAAGGGAAGCGAGAGGAGAGAGGGCGACAAGACCCCAGTCACATTCCCTAGTCACAGGGTGCTTGACCTAATCACCAAGGTGCTTATTGGCCCACTAGTTGAAGACTCAACTGCAAATAACACAGTGATGAATAGTGCACAGTGGCCAACACACATGGCACCTCCATGTAGGTATTAAGCAACACATACAAGAGATAGGTCAATGACGTGACCCAACAAGATGATGTAGCATGGAAGTGTACAATGATAGCATGGCACCCTGAGTGAGGACATGTGTCATGTGGTTATGGCCTTTTTGGGTGGCTAGGTGGACCCTTTCCAAGTGACACATGGCAGCGACATGGCACAAAAGGTGGTAGTGATGATGATGCAAACGATACATGGCAAGTGATGTGCATGACATATGACTCGCTAATTGGTGCATGTAGACATGACATGGCAGCGTTGGATGCCTCGGGATTTGCACCAAGGACTGGTTTTGTAATGGCTTGCAGTGTTAAATTATTTGGTTGTTTCTCATGATTTCAAGTGGTGGGGCCATCGACCACCGCCCATCAACACAGTGAGGTATTAGACTGAGTTTGATCCGTCTAGTGAAACACCGTCTTGTGATGGTTCCGTCTATAAGACTGCTAGTAGAGAGCATACAAGACACAAAGTTCAGGTGGCGAGCGATGAGTAGTGTTGAAAATATTAGCGAGAAAAGGGTTCCTTGATTTGTGCCTTAATTAAAGGAGCCAAAACGAGTTCCATCTTGTGTATGATTTGAGTTCCTAAAAATTAGGAGATTCCCTATAAATTAGGATGAGTTCCTATAATTTAGGAATCAGTCCCTAAAGATTAGGACAAGTTAGGATGCAGTTAACTGATGTGTTGAAATTGAAAGTCGAGTTCTTGATTTTCTAGTGTGAGTTGATTGACGAAAAACATAAGTGATTGAGTTTCGAGTGGTTGACTTGAAATAGGACGAGTTGCATGAGCAGTTAACTCATACTAAGTCAATCAATCACAAAATCATTCCTTGATTAGAAAACTCACTAATTTTAACCATTTGAATCGCCTTTAAAAGGAGAAATGAAGGCACAAGTTTAATCATTGTTTTGGTGAGCATGAGTTGGTGAGACCAAGCAATAGGAAGCACGAGTTTGTGCGTGGAGCTTGTGAGAGGAAGAGTGTGCAAGAGAAGCTTGTGCACAGGTTGGTAGAGGGCAACAAAGATCAGCAATATTGCAAAGGTTTCAAGCTTATATCAAGCAGGAAAGAAAAGTGTCTCTCAGATTGAAACAGTTGTATTTTGTAAGAGATCAATTGCTCAGTTTTTTCTATCAATAAAATTCTCATCAAGCAAATGGTTTTCCCAGTTGGTTTCCCTAGAAAACCAATGTGCTTTTTATTGTGTGAATTTGTGCAATTATTTCTATTCTTATTCCGCTACTTCTAGTAGAGAAATTCTGTGATTATAAGAAAAGAAAATTTTTTGCAGATTGTTCATATTAGTATATCAGAATTTCGTGGAAATTCTACATGGTATCAGAGTTGTGAACAGGAATCGATCAACAAATAATCTTCAAGATGACAACTCACACAAGACTAGGATGGCAAGGGCAGGATACACTAGATGGCTCTTCAAATTTTGGTGTTTGGAAAGTTTGAATATTGTTCTTGCTAGACAGGTTTTGGGCTGAAGAATTCGCTGAAAAAGGTGTTGCAGAAGCTTTAGATCCAGATGAGTTGAGGCTTTTCCAAAGGCAAATGGCCAAGACCAAGAGAATGATCCTGGATGGACTTCGGGATCATGTAGTCCCTCATGTTGCAAGTAAAGATACAACTAAGGACATGTGGGATGCCTTAGTCAAGCTCTACCAGAATTCTTCCGAGAACCAAAAGATGGTCCTCAAAGAGAAGTTGAGAACAATCAAGATGCAAAAGGGTGAGTGTGTAAATACCTATCTCAACAAAATTCAGGAAGTTCGTGATGAGCTAGAAGTTGTTGTAGAGCAACCCATAGACACAAAGCTAGTGAATGTGACTCTCGATGGGTTTACCAAAGATTGGCATACTTTTGTTTAAAGTATTACTGGACGACATAAGTTGTCGGATTGGGAATGTCTATGAAGTGACTTCATCTAGGAGGAGCTAAGGCTCAAGACTAGTTGAGACTTCTAGCAGCAGTGGCAAGGGTTCCAAGGTTGACCAGGAGGTGGAAAATCTTTCTCTTGTAGGAAGAGTCAAAGGCAAGAAAGGAGAAGCGAAGAATGAGAACAGTCAAAAGGGTGACAAGAAGAAGACAAATCTGAGTAAGATCAAATGCTTCCATTGCCATGTTTTTGGACACTATGCTTCTAAGTGTCCTAATAGGAAGAAGAAGTGGTCGAATAAGGAGCATGTAGTTGTATCAACTGATTAAGATGAGTTTTCCTCTCAGTTTGAGAAGGACTTCTCATTGATAGCTTGCATGGCAAGCTCAGTAGGGAGCAATACATGGTCAATTGATTCAAGAACCTCTTTCCATATGACTGGGAACAAGGAGTATTTCAACCAGCTGGATGAGAAGGATATGCAGGTGAATATCGATCTTGGAGATAATGGCAAGTATGCTACCAAAGGAGTTGGTACTGTCAGTTTTCAGATGGAGTCAGGTAATCCTCTTCATCTCAGAGATGTTCTCTATGTTCCAAGATTGAGGGCAAAATCTTGTTTCGGTAGCTACCCATGAGGACAAGGGATATGATGTCATCTTCACCAAAGGTAAGGCTTACCTCAAGCATCTACCTTCAGCAGTGGTGAAGCAGATAGGTGTGAGGGTGAATAATCTCTACAAGTTGTAGGTAGAGACAGATGCACACTTTCTGAGGAAGTTGTTTTGCAGTGATTAGCATTTGAGGATGACATCAAATCTGGTTGGAGCGACAGAATTGTTGAAGCTCAAGGTTGATCCTTGAAGGGACAAAGGAAGCAGCCAAGAGGGCATAGTAATAGCCCTAGTTCACTGCGTAGAGATGGACTTCTAGAGTGAGAGTGGGCATCCTCCATTTCCCTAAGCCTTGTCTTTTGTAAGGCAGCAGTGAAGCAAGTAGTGGGCAAATTGAAGACCCTATGAGTTGGCATCCTTGATGGACAAAGGATCAGCTAGAGGAAAGATTGTTTGGGCCAAAGATAAATGACCTAAAGGAGTTGCGTTCACTGATAATGGCAAATTGTGGAGCTGGAGATGCATGCCTTTAAAGGGAGCAACCTTGAGCAGCAAGTGCTCATAATAGAGAAGTGATAGACTCGCAGAGCATGGTGGGAAAGAACAAGTCTTCAAATTAGGTTTCGTAGAAGAAAGCAGGGAAGTCTTCTAGTTCAGAGGGAGCAGCTACAGCAGTGGAGAACATGGTAGTGTTGGAGACAGATCCGAGTGGATGAGGTTCTTCCAGGAACACCTTCCTCGCTAAGAGGGAGTGTTGAAAATAATAGCGAGAAAAGGGTTCCTTGATTTGTGCCTTTATAATAGGAGCCAAAACTTGTTCCCTCTTGTGCATGACCTGAGATCCTAAAAATTAGGAGATTCCCTATAAATTAGGATGAGTCCCTATAATTTAGGGATCAATCCCTAAAAATTAGGATGAGTTAGGATGCAATTAACTGATGTGTTGAAATTGAAAGTTGAGTTCTTGATTTTCTAGTGTGAGTTGATTGAGGAAAAACACAAGTGATTGAGTTTCAAGTGGTTGACTTGAAATAGGACAAGTTGCATGAGCAGTTAACTCATGCTAACACAATCAATCACAAAATCATTCCTCAATTAAAAACTCACTAATTTTAACCATCCGAATTGCCTTTAAAAGGAGGAACAAAGGCACAAGTTTAATCTGTGTTTTGGTGAGGACAAGTTGGTGAGACCAAGCAATAGGAAGCACGAGTTTATGCGTGGAGCTTGTGAGAGGAAGAGTGTTCAAGAGAAGCTTATGCACAGGTTGGTAGAGGGCAACAAAGATCAGCAGTCTTGCAAAGGTTTCAAGCTTAGACAAGCAGGAAAGATAGGTGTGTCTTTCAAATTGAAACAGTTGTATTTTGTAAGAGATAAATTGCTCAATTTTTGCTATCAATAAAACTCTCATCAAAAAGAGGGTTTTCCTAATTGGGTTCCCTAGAAAAAAATTGTGTTTTTATAGTGTGAATTTGTGCAATTATTTCTGTTCCTATTCCACTGCTTCTAGTAGAGAATTTCCATGATTATATGAAAAGAAAAAATGTTTTCAGATTGTTCATATTAGCAGATCACAATTTCATGGAAATTCTACAAGAAGTAAAGCAATGGTCACAGCCCTCGGTCGTAGGAGCTAGTAGGTGAGTGCCCATGGTCCTATCGACCTTCGACAATCAATGCAACAAGAGACTTAAACAAAGTTCCACAAGCGTCAAGTGATGGGCCAACGAGGACTAGCGCTCGTTCCTGGCCCTCAGTCACTTTGAGCTAAGGAACAAGCACCCAAGAGCATATTATCGTATCGGCCATGGGGTTGGAGTGTTTTGGTAAAGAATGGTAACAAGGATAACACTGAAATCCCGAGATCCGATATGTTGTGCCCCCAGTCACCAGCATATGGTCATGCACAACGAATCAAGTGTTAAGTGTGTTGAATTCGAGATTTGAATGTCTTGTGATTATAATGGGAAAGTGTCGCCGGAAAGGATTAGTAGCATTGTTTGAATTATTTCTCATCCGAGAGTCGAGAAATGAGAACTCCAATGGATCCAAATTAAGTATGACACCGAAAGTTGATAAACACCCAATTTAAGCTATCAGAAAAAAGAAAATGAGAGAACCTGAAGCGACTTGAATTCTCATAATTGTGAAGGCGAAAAGATGGCAAAAGAAAAACAACATTGTGGCAGATAGCAAAAAACCTATATAAGTTGTAGTTCTTGATTGACACAACAACTGATGAAAAAGAGAGAGAAAGAGATATTGTTGGCACGTGAGGACTGAGCAAAAGTTGAAGCTACTAAATTTCATAAATCTAAAGCATATAAGAGATAGAGTGTGCGAGAAGAGTTGAGCAGATTTGTAAATGAAGATTGGGCAAAATCAAAAGCTATTGTGCATAAGTAAATTGAAAAGAATTAGAGACAAAGAGGGTGCTACGCAAAGAAGATTTTATAAGTTGGGCAATTGGTGTCTCCTTCAGGTAGGTGACTAAAAAATCAGCAAGTTGATGCCTAAAAATAGTGGAGTGCTTCTAGCAAGTTGGTGCTTGTAAAGAAAAGGGGTTTGGAGCCTCCTCCTATAGGTTGGTGCCTACATAAATTCATGTAAATTAAGTTGGTGCTTGCATTTACACTAAAATTAAAAGAATATTTGTGGGTTTCTCCCATATGGCTTCCCACATAAACATCTTATGTCCAATACTTATGTGATTAATGTGTTGTAGTAGTTAATGACATTGACTAGCTAAATAATTGTTTAAATTTTGCATAATACTGATTCACCCCCTCTTCGTATTATTTAGGTTTCCAAACTCCGGGATCGATGGGCACCTTCTTGGATTAGGCTATTAAAATTTCCATGTACCCTAGGTCTGGTCTATGACTTAGCTAAGAAAATAGACACATTAAAGATGCCTAAATATAAGCACTTTGCACCGCATAATATAACAAAAAATATATCAATAATAGTACACATGTTTTATGTCCCAAATCACGTTTCTCATTAGTCCATCAATAAGAAAACCTTAGGGCTTCCGTACCAGGGATCATGGTCCTTCACAAACCCTGATACAATGCTAGTATACAAGATACAAGTTTGTCCTTCGACTGTTACAACTAGGGCTAAGTTCTAATCCTTCAGGCCCTCATCTTCCCATAAAACAAAGACAAAATAACTCAACATACTTGTTGTTTGTCGTCCTTTACAAGCAGCGCTTTCAATCCTCTCTGTCCACAGAAATCAACTCCTTGAGATCTTTGTCCACATGTTGTAACTTTCAGCTGCCTGCTCCTTTAGCTAGCTTATCTATATAGCCACTTGTCACCTTGTTATTAGGTCCCTCCTTTGCCTAATAGACTTCCCTTATAGCCTTTGCCTTGTTGTGATACTCAGCCAGCTCCCTTATCCTCCATAGCAACCCTTATAACCAGCTCAACCAACCCTCAGTCCTCCACGAATGACCCTCGGCTAGCTTTTCGACAGGCCCAAGAATACTCGGCCCCTCTTAGATAGCTCTCACATTGTTTTGTCCTTGTTCTTAAGGCACTCGACCTTTTTGGGCTTGTTAATGAGGCCCTCGGCCCAGCTCCTAGGGTTGCGTCCAGTCATTCCTTACACAGAACAGACTGCGGCCAACATCCAACACCACTAGCAGGCCTCAACCCTGCTACAACTACTCCCTAATGTTTAAATTTGGGCAACTTTGGGACAAATTTCTTATGAGAAACCCGTTGCGCACTTTTTGTTAAAGTTCCAAGAAAGCAGATATGCCAAAAAAAAATTAAAGGATCGGATCATCAATCATTTATTCATTGAGTCTTTGTAAACCCATTCTGCAAATTTATAATGTAAATGATGCTAGTAAGACCGTGTATTTATGTAACAACCTAGGCAAGCCTATTATTTTGGCAAGAGTTTCATCCTAGGAGGTTTCTCGTCTCGCTAACTCGTGTTTCTAAACACGAATGGTCAACAGAGTTTTTCCCTCCAATTTCCCCTCAAAACTAGGATGGAATTCTTCGTCAAAGTCTTAGGTGAGTCCTAGTGTTTTAATAGATTCTTATGTAAAAGTAGTTCGGGAATAATTTAAGCTAATTGGTTAAATTATTTTATTACAAATCACTTGGTCTAGCAAATCATATTGTGTTGCAAAATTGCATAAGTTATTTGAGGGTCTATACCGAATGGGTGTTCCCCCTTTGAGGGTTGAAAATGTAATTATCTTATGTAAAAAATATTTTAGTGCATGGTCCCTCATTCTTAGACACCATGGCTAAAATATTAGAAGGCGGAAAAATTATTAATCCCCTCAAATGTGCCAAAAAATAAATTAAATTTCTAAGCCAAAAATTTAATTAGTTAGAGTCAAATTCATGGGTATCAAAGAAATTAATTTTTGGAGGTCCCCCACCAATAGAATAATGGAAATTTCAAGAAAAATTGGACCCTTGGACTTTGGTGGTTAAGTCAAAGTCAATTTTTTGAGGAAATTAGCTCAAAATAATAAATTTTGAGCTAATAAAAAATGGGTTAAATGAGAAATTCGAAAATTCCTCAAAAATAAATATTTTCAACGATGGAGATTAAAGAACGATCGATGGAGATTAAAGAACGATCAAATATTTTTTGGCAACAGAGATTATTTTGACGAGGATCAAGCCAACTAGCCATTATTTTTCCACTTTGTTGATTTATCTATAAATTAGGAGTCATTTTTGTCTCAAGCCATCATATGTTTGGCAAAAAATTTTACAGAAAAGCTGATGTAACGCTATTGTCCCACTGGGAACATTTTTTGAATCATAATTAAGAATTTGGGGTGCAGTTCATGGTGTTTATTATCTATTGATTTGTGGTATGTGCTAAGTATGGGCATTCCTATATTGCGCTTAGAATTTTAAAAGTTCATTTATTCATTAAATGGTAATAAGAACATTATATTGGTAGATTTTGGGTCTATCTTAGGTGATCTGATTCGCCATATGTCTAACAAGCTTTCTTGAAGAAAATATATAGTGTTTGCAGGCTCCCCAATCCTTGTGCTCCAAGTTCACAAACTGTGGACATAGCCTGACCTTGTTTTGACTTCAAAGTTCATATTTTTATGGTTTATAAGTTTTCTCCCCCCTTTGCAGTAGAAGAACCTTGACACAGTTGCAACTGCACACTCACCAGGCACACCTCCCTTGCTTTTCGAAGACACCATTGCATCACTCTCCTATGCTGACAGCTAGAGCCAAGGAAAATATTTAAGGATTTGGCAACCGGGTCTTTATACCGGATGGGACTCCTACACCAAACGATGTGAGCTCTGATTGGGACTTCATATTGGGGAGATCCCCTTGGTTGACGGATTTCCAGCACCGTCAACAAATCATCAAATTTGGATAAGGAAAATTATGTTTTGAGGTCAAGCCCACACGTGCAAATTGTCAAGGTCGGCCACATCATCATGTAGGCTCGTGAAGCCTAACAAACATGTCTTTTAACCCTCAATGACTTGTATAAATTAGAGAGACCTCCACCCTCATTTGGAACTTCATCAAATCAACATTTTTCTCTCTTCTCATATGATTGGTTCATACAGCTTATTTGGAATCTCTTTTCCTCACATGTATGGCAGTGAAGAAGGACACATTTCAGGAAAAATTACAGGGTTGAATTCCAGGAATCTGTTGCAGGTTTGACCAGCGTTGACCAAGTTTGACTGCGGTTTTTGGGTCAAACTTTCATTTTTGGAAAGCTGCATCTATTGGCACAGAAACTGAGGTATTCTAGGCACATTGACCAGAGCTGACCACAGACTTCAAGTGCAGACTTTGACTAAGTTTGACCATTGATTTCATGACTATTTTGGACTGAAATTGACCACCTTAGAAGGCCGAGTTTGACTGGGTATGACCAAGCTGCATTGAGGACATTTTGCTGCTGTTTTGACCAACATTGACTTTCTGGTTATGGCTGTTGACTGCTGCAGGAAATTTCAGATTTGACAGGGCTGCTTTGATCATCATTTGGCATTATTGTACTCTCTCTCTCTGCTGAACATTTGATATAATAATAAGAATAATTGATCAAAGGGTTTTCCCCATCTTGGGGCTTTTCCCTGGCATTCGCCAAATCTAGTGTTGTCTTGTCTTGGCTTGTCTTCTGCATTTTGTTATTCATGTATCTACAGTTACTGTCAATGTGATTTATGGTTAATGTGATTGCTATTGGAAAACTGAATTGGAAATTGTCATTGGGCTGCTAAGGGAACATTGAAGTAATTGTGCAAAGCATAGAACATACCATTGTTAACTAAAGTTAACATTAGGTTTATATGCTCATGCAAAGGGCACCTTGGGGTGAGGGAAGAAAGAGATTCAACCATCCATTTGCAAAGAAGAAACCAATATTTCCACTCACAAAAAAAGAGCTCAAGCACTCTAGAAGAGTGGTAAAGCCATGTCAACTTGAATTGGTTCGACATTGTGCAATCATTGACAACTGGTTTGTTAAGGCAATAAAGCCCGACTTTGGAAGTTCTCTACATGGCCATGAAGATTATCCAATATTCGAAGCACGGGGAGGGAGAAGTCCTCCCATGTTTCATAGCATTGCCAAAGCCAAGAATAGACTTGATGTTGCATCTATACAATTTGAATGGTGGGGCCTCACTCCAAATAAGAGGAAGCCATATTATTTGATAGGATCATAACCTAAGAGGCAAGAAAATTCAGAAGCACACCAATCCAAATAAGAGGAAGCAATCGCTGATTTGTTTGGATCATAACCTCAGAGGCAAGAAAATTCAGAAGCACACGAGTCCATGCCTCACTAAGCGGTTGGAAGAAGGGTGTGAAACCTTGAGAGAGGATTTACAGTAGTTACTATTCCTTGGCCTTTGATTCATTGGCATAGGAGAAAGGCTCTAATTGAGCCTGTGTAGTATTCTGCATCTTTTTGAAATTTCTTGGAGCTGAGGAAAGCCTCATCTTTGATGTTGGTTTTCCAATTTGCGTTTCCAGGGTACAAATGTGATCTGCAATATGTGATTGCATGACTGTGCTGCTTTGTATTTCATATCTTAATAGACAGTAAAATCTGATGTTAGCCATAGCACGTCATAACAAAACTACACAGCAATACTGGTTGATACTACTCAACAGTAATTTGTCAGAAACAGGTGACAGAAAGGTTAAATAACCAACACAATAAGAACATTGAAATTCCACATAGTAAAAGATTAAAGGCATCTGTGTTGATGAATCGCATCAGCCATAGGCCAAGCCATTACGGATCAAAGGGGCACATTTTTAACCTCATTAAAGCCTTTTCTAAAGCTTCAATTTTATGGTTCATGATACAACTACTATAATTTCTTGATTATAAGATAGAATTGAAATAAAATTAATCAACATCACAAAGGAGTAAATACATGCTTTTGCATAGCCCATATCTACTTGTAGCTCTTCACCTATAAGTACGTGCCTCCTGCATTCAACTATAAGTATATGCCTCCTGTATTCACCTATAAATATGTGCGTCCTGCAGTCACCTATAAGTATGTGCCTCCTGCACCTAATGTTAAGGAAAATGAGGCAGTTTTCTGAGCTGTAATAGAACCTAAGAAGCAGGAATTCATTGTATAACCATCACGTAGTCATAGGTGTTACTATTTTAGTGTGTACTATGTAGATTCACAACTCCTCAACCCTAGAAACATATTAGGCAATGAATTCCCCTCCACAGGTGGTCTGAATAGAGATTCAAGTTGCTTTTGTAATAGAGGAATTAACAAGTGCGAAAAGAAATTGGCTTTCCTTCAGGCAGAAGTTGCAGGGTGCACATTCCTATGAGGGGGCAAGGATTAGAAGCATTCTATTTTTAAAAAAAATTGCAGATCTGGATGTGAATGTTAAATTATTCTGTGATACCTTCAAATACTGCAGTTGCAGCAATGCAATTTGAACAACATAGTTTGTATAAATTGAAATGAACACTTTATGTTCGTTCATTGGAATATAACTATCAGTTTTTATAATTGGATAGTTTGTTTACTTGAGTGACTTATGGTAAACAGGTTGCAATAAAAATTGCTAAACTCAAGTAAAATGTCCTTGTCTATTACCATTCTCAGACAAATTATCTCCACAATAGAACTTCTCAAAAATTTCAAACTATGGTTTTATGGTAAACATTCAGGAGGCTTCAGGAGTGCAACCAACTATCTGTTCATCTCCCTTCTGCCCTGTAATGAAGAAACTGAAGATTTTATTCACGATTCACAATCGACAGTAAAAGACAGAAACTGCCTTCAAAGTAACTAATGTCCGTACTTGCAATATCAAAGAATCTCACAGTTTTCCAATGTTCCACCAAGTTTCCAGGATGGTGGACACAGAAACAGGGAAACGTATCTGGGGGATGAGTAGAGGCAACCCTAAATTTTAGGAAATGACACGGTCCCCAACATAGAGGATCCTATCCAAAATCCTTAAAAAAATAAATATTGATAAACAATGACTGATCACAAACATGAACAATGAAGGCATGAATAAAATATTCATATTCACTCTAGGAATTTGATATTTTTGTGTTTTATTGAAAAAAAATGAGGGGGGAGCCCTAGAGTCCCCCACAAAAGGTAAATGCCCCCCCTGCCTCTCCCTGGGTTTCCCCAAAAGGGAGATGTAGAGAAACATCCCCAAAAGAGAGATGTAGGGAAACATCCCCCACCGAGTTTCCCCATCCCCTAAACATGGGAATTGCAGGGGACGCACTCCCAATCCCATGTAGCACCGCAATTATTCCCATCTGAAGTTTAAGTTGTGAATTTGAGATACCTAGTACAACAGTACTTGGAGCTGACAGTTCATGGAGAAAACAAATATCATGAAGATAATTGCAGCAGCACTAATAATAGAAAGGAGATGCTAACTACTGCCCCAGCTGCCGCCGTTGGGAAGTGGCGGCAGGGCCGCCCTTGGTTTTGGTGGCCCTTCTTGACGCTCTTGCCTGATCATCGTCGCCATCACCGTGCTGCTGGAGATCTAACCGGTTTTTCGCAGTTTTCAATTGGGGATTTGACGTCTATCGGTTCCTGCTCTCCCTGAGGCGGAGCTTCATCTTTCGGCCCCTGCCTTCCCTTTCCTGCTCACCTGCATCCTCCCTCGGCTTTGACTCTGTGATTCCAGTTTGGTGGCCCGCTTGTCTTGGACTCTGAACGGAAGAGGTCCGGGACTCCTTGCTTTGTTTCTTTCGAGCGGTTGAGGCGACTCAATGCCTTAAGACTTTGGCGGCCCCTGCTCAACCTTCCGTGCGGCTCTGCTTGGTGGTCTAGCAAAGGAGTGTATTCCTTTGGTGTTTTTGACTGCGCAGCGGAGCGGAAACGAGGTTTTTTTTTGGTCTTCAGATCACTCTTCGTGGGGGCGAGGTGGCTGCCCTAGCCGCCTCTGCTCTGGCTGGGACCGGATGGGTTCCTCTGCTATGGCAGTTGGTGCTTTTTTGATGGCTCGCTAGCATTCCTTTGCGGTATTTTGATGCGTTGAGGGAACAGGGGTGTGGAGATGTATTTCTCTGCATTGTTTCGGGCCGCATCATCATTGCCGTTTTTGCTGGGGTTTCTACAGGCGGTTGTGGAAGTTTGGGCAGTTTGGTCTCTACCTCTGGTTTCGTCGGCTTCAGGAGGAGAGTTTTGAGGGGGCGGGGGAGGTGTAGCTCCCATGACTGCACTTTCCTCATTTCGTGCCTCTCCTACTTGCTTGGGCAGCCAAATTTAGATGTTTTTCTGTTTCATTTTCTTCCACAGAAGCTATGTTTTTTTGCTTTATTTCCTGTTTTGCTGTGACGGGTATGGGTATCCTCCACAGTTCTGTTTTCTACAGACTGGTTTGGGGTTTACATACCCTTTACTTGCTGCCCAGTTTATGGGCTTTTCTGGATTACTTCTCTTGAAGTATTGTTATTGTATGTGGCTTTGCCCACTTCTGCATATGCGTTAAGCATCTACAACATGTAATTTTCTGAAATTAATGGAAATTACGGATTTTCTCCTCGGAAAAAAAGAAAGGAGATGCTAAAACATAAATTGATATTAAGTGATTGCTTCTCAAAAGCAGCATAGAGGACTAAGTAACATAAAGTATTTCGCATCAACTTCGCATCAACAACCTCTAAAAATTCTGAAGCTAATAACCACTCCAATTCCTCTATCTACAAACCAATTCCATACTTTTCTTCCCTTGATCTCTGAAATGCTGATCACTAGATGGAAAACCTTACAGTCAGATTAGACAATGGAAACCTACAACCACTCAATCACACTAATTCAATCCTACCTCCTAGAACTAGGGAGACACTGATGTTTTGAGCAATATGCTCGATCTGTAGAGAATCTTAATGTCTTTCTTAAGTCAGTGTAATCCTAAAAACAAATACTGTTATGTATTTGACATACAGGTCTAAATAGTTTTGAATGATCAACCATTTCAGATTTCTATTTCTTAACTATATCAACTTGGTAATCATTCTGCCGAAACTTTAAAAAAGAAATTGCGTTCAGAACTTGTAAATATTAGAATTACTTACTGAACTGTCTGAATTAAGTAGATTTCCTTTTAAGGCCAGCTCCATGTCCTTCCACATATCGTCTAGCACATTATTCTCTTCTGATATTTTCTGGTCTTCGAAAACGTTCTCAAGTTTTGAAGGTATTTCCGCTTCTTTCTGGATATCCATCAAGAGGCATTGAAAAGGCGACCTTGTCTCCTGAACAGCTAGTACAGGTTCTCTTCTCCTTTTCCTTTTTCTTGCAGTACTGTTTGCATTGTTCCCTTCTACCAGCTTTTTGATCTCCATAGGAAAAATTGAATCCTTACTTTGCTTATTAAACTCTATAACTTCTGACTTTGTTATTGGCATCTGTATCTCTTTCACTTCACCCGTATCATGATCTAGATTTTTGAGTTTATCCTTTTCCTCCATGCCATTTCCTTCACCCATATCATGATCTGGATATTTTATTTTATCTTTTTCCATCACACCATTCCCTTCACTGATATCATGGTCTGGATTTTTTATTTTATCATTGTGTGCCATGCCATTCCCTTTGCACATATCACAGTTTTGATTTTTGAGTTTAACCTTCTCTGCCGTGCCATTCCTTTCACCCATATCATGGTCTGGATTTTTGAATTTATCCTTTTCTGCCATGCCATTCTCTTCACCAACATCACAGTCTGGATATTTTAGTTTATCCTTTTCAGCCATGCCATTTCCTTCAGCCATATTGCAGTCTAGATTTTTTATTTTTTCTTCTGACATGCCATGCCTTTCACCCATATCACGGTCTAAATTATTTAGTTTATCCTTTTCTGCAATGGCATTGCCTTCACCTATTACAAGATCTGGATTTTTGAGTTTATCCTTTTCTGCCATGGAGATGTCAATCTGAACAGCAATTAACAAGGTAAGTTGAGCTTTATTTTCTGAAAAGACATTCATTTTGCTGCTGCTTTAAGTTAGCTCAAAAAAAATCGTGTTCATGTAAAGAACATTTTGCAAAAAATAAAACTTAACAGGGGATACGGGAAATGTCTTCTTATAGACTGGGTTAGGGGAAATGCCTTCTTAAAGAATGGATTAGCTTTCCTGGTATATATGTATATCCAATCCAAAATTAGAAAGTTGTAGAGGTGCGTTATGTAGAATTCTATCTCTGTAAACAATTTCACTGTTTCAGCTTCGTGATTCTAAGTTCTAACAACTACATCTCATTTACAAAAACTTATGGTTTGGAATTAATAGCAAAGTTCATTCAAGCTCTTTACCATATTGTCCAAATTATGTGAGTCTCCTTTTAAGGCCAGGTCCATGTTCTTCCACATCTCATCTAAATCTGCAGCTGCCTCTGATCCATCCATGACAATCAATTGCTGGGAGTCTTCAGAAACATCTTGGCTATTTGAAAATATTTCTTCTCCTTTTTGGGTATCCAGCACAAGATCTTGAAAAGGAAGTTCAGTCTCCTCCATAACTGGTACAGCCGCCTTTTTGCTTTTCTTCTGTTTCGCAGTATTGTTGACACTGTTTTCTATTTTTTCTTCCACAACCTTTTCCAACGCCATACAAAAGCCAGTTTCATCACTATGATAATCCTTGTCAGTCTCCAATATGCCCTGTTTTGTGACTGGTTCCAGTCTTTTTATGTTCTTGAATTGCGGTCCTCGCCTCTCTTTACCTTCAATTATCTCAAAAACCAGATTGCCAAACTTCTCTTCTTCCTCTAAGCCTAAATCAACCACCAGCTCTTTCTCTTCTACATAGGACAATTGGGAACGACCCTTTGTTTCTCTGGTTTCACTCTTTCTAGGTTCTTCCGTTACAGAATTCCGAAGATAATACCTTTTACTCCTGACATTTTTTGGTGATGGTCGTTTCTTGTTTCCAACTGGTATCACGTTCATAAACTGCATAATTTGTTTGTGGACCTCCACCTTGATTAATTCTTGAATATAGTTTCGCTCCTCATTGTCAAAAACATTTTGCTTCCTGTGGTTTTTCAGCCACTGTTGAGACTTGTCGTGTATTTTCTTCATTCCATAATCAAAAATCCTTAGTTGCAGCCCTTTTGCAGAATTTCTTACACAGTTGATATGCCTTGCTTGAGCTTTCACCTTCACACCAACCCTCCTTACTTGCATATCCTCTCTGAACCCTGTACTACTTTTACTGCATTGGCCTCCTACATAATTGTTACTATGAAAACTCCCTGTTTCTCCATTTTTCTCATAATTATTTGAGTGCTCACCATTAAGAACCCAAGGAGCTTGAAGCTCAGTGGAACACACTTGTTCCAGTTGCACACTCCTGGAATGCTCTTGCCATCTTGCTCTCTGAGCTCCCCTTGTCCTCTTGGCTATGGGCATATCGATCTCAGACTCATTGATCTCAGTGCTTTCACACTCTTGCTCACCAGAATTCTGTGCCACCGCAGTCTTCATGCCAATACCCTCCTTCAAGACCCAGTCTTAATCTGTAAACACATCTACAAAAATAAGATCATATATCCAATTCGGTATCTAATATTCATTCATCTGATAACTGGACAAAATACTTTCAAGTCTTAAACTGTAAACACATCCACAAAATAAGATTTTATATGCAATTGGGTATCTCATGCTCAATCATCTAAGAACTTCATAAAACACCTACTTAAACTGAATATCTAAAACTACTGACATACAACTACATGAAATACCCAAGTGGATATATAATACTCGTTCGTCTAATAACTGCCCAAAACACCTCCTGAAACTGAATGTCTAAAATTGCTGACATTACAACTACACGAAATACCCAAGTGGGCATCTCATACTCATTCATCTACTAACTGACCAAAACACATCTGAATCCTAATTCGTAAACACATCTACAAAAATAAGATCATACATCCAATGGGGTATCTAATAATCATTCATCTGATAACTGCCCAAAACACTTCCAAATCTTAAACTGTAAACACATCTAAAATATAAGGTCCTATGTGCAATTGGGTACAATATACTCAATCATCTAACAACTTCACAAAGCACCTGCTTAAACTGAATATCTAAAACTACTGACATACAACTACAAAACAT
This sequence comes from Pinus tabuliformis, assembly GCA_031772625.1. NCBI lineage: Eukaryota > Viridiplantae > Streptophyta > Pinopsida > Pinales > Pinaceae > Pinus > Pinus tabuliformis. The sequence goes on along the minus strand of CM062819.1, from coordinate 85,473,618 downwards.
ACCCAAGTGAGTATATGATATTCATTCGTCTAATAACTGCCCAAAACACCACCGATCCTTAATCTATACACACATTTGCAAAAATAAGATCATATGTGCGATTGGGTTCCTCATACTCGATTATCTAATAACTGCCCGAAACACCTGCCGAAACTGAATATTCAAAACTGCTAACATTACAACTACATGAAATACTCAAGTGGGTATCTAATATTCATCCATCTAATACCTGCCCAAAACACCTGCTTAAACTGAATATCTAAACTACTGACAATACGACTACATGAAATACCTTCTGACATGGAAAAACATCTAATATCATTCATGTAAAAATCTCAACAGAATGCTTTTGCATTGATCATGTCATCATCAACAAATACTTTGTGAAATTGAATATCATTGTTGAGATACTTACCGTATATATGAAACCAGCACTGTAAAAACTGCACGAATAAATAATGTTTATATACTCTGTCCTTAATGTCTAATATACCAGTCATGTGCTATGTTAACTGCATGAATTTCTTTGTGATCTCTAATCCTATTGCTCTATGGAACAACCACATGAAAATATACATTTACTGAGAATGAGAATGAGAATGGATACCTAGTTCAGTAATTCTGATAGACCACCCAGAGCTGTAAATTCCATAACACAATAAAATGCATTCTGATATATAATATATACAGCAACATGAAATACATACATACCTTGTCCTCTGTTCAGACTTGTCCTCGAAGCTTTCCATGGCTGCTTTTTTCCTATTTTCCTGGGAACTGTTGTGGCTGATGTGTAAGGAATTGTGTACAGAGATAACCAAATGCCTCAAGCCGATAAGCTGTTTTCTGGGTCAAATTTCTTGGAAATATGCAATTCAAATGTGAAGTGGGTGTCCGTTGGAAGAAACGGCGCATAGGCTGGCCTCGGGATGGAAAAGTCCGCCAAAATAAAATAAAAAACAATAAATTACAATCCCTTGTTTTGTTCAACCCCGTGAACTCTCAAAAATATCATGCACTGCAATACCAATCCAACTAGTACCATTTACTCATCCCACCGCGCTCCATAAAAGGTGGTAATTGATGGTGTTTCTGTATTAGTGGACCTCTCACTCCATAATGCTGTCTAATTAGTGTTTATTTAAGAACATGATTAATATTATGATTATTTAATTATTAAATATTATTTATTTTAATATTTAATTATTAAAAAAATGTATTACTATTTTTGGAAATGATTTTTACATGTAGTCGTAATCGTAGTCAACTTTAATAAATGTATAGTCAAATTTAATATATATATATATCTGTAATTTATAAGAAATAATTATATTTTTTTAATATAAATTAATAAATATTTAATTTATATTATTTAAAATTTATATATATTAATAATTATTTATATTTTATATTTAATAAATTACACATTCCATTTAAATTCCATACTTGAAATAATAACCCATATTTAAATTAACAGTAAAATTTATTTTCGTAATGAATAAGAATGTAAAAGAATAAAGTGACCAGCCCACATGTACTTCTCAACTAAAGTATAACACACTTGTCAAATGTAATATATGCATTTCTCTATATATGCATGGCATACATGTGTCATAATCAAAAGCTTTAAAAAATTACATTGGTTGTAAACATAACATTTGTTTGTTGATCCATGGAATCTTCAGAACTCAAGATGGTGAAAATTACAAGGATAAGAGTACTTTATAGAAAATATTTTAAAAGTCGATCCAATTTGTAAGTATCATGGGATTTTCAGAAAAAATAGAATAAATATTGAAGTGGATAGTTTAATTGTTAAAATTGGAATGAGAAATAAGTGTTTGGAATAAATATTCATGGAATGGTTGTACCCATTTTTATGAGGTGTGATATAATTTTATAATGGTTTCTAAGAATTTATTGTAATTTTTTTATTTTTTAGTTTGGGTGGTTGGGTGGAATAGTTGTTATTCTCTCTATCTAGATTCAAATCTTGTAAATGATATGTTAAGTTTTTTAGAAGAATAATCTATGTGGTGCTTTAAGTGAGTACCTAAGGCAATTTCACTATTGTCTTAAGGTTAAGATAGAGATTGATTTCTTTCACCTAGTAATCTGCAATGCTCAAACCAAGAGTCGAAGGCAATTGATTTTTGTATTCACCTTGTTACATGTATCAAGATTGAATTTGATGTGGAAGGTTGTTCTCATGTTATTGTTGCATGTTGTTGAGCTACTCTTTTGTTTGAGACTAGCATGAGCTTGAAGTAGTCAATTTGTTTTCCTTTCATTAGGAAAATTAAGGAAATCTAAGTGAGTACACAAGGCAACATCACTATTGCCTTTGGCTAAGATGGAGGTTGATTTATATACCCAAGTCGTCCACAATGCCCAAACTAAGAGTCGAAAGTAATTGGTTTTTGTGTTCACCTTGTCACATGTATCAAGATTGAATTTGACGTAGAAGGTCGTTATCATGTTATTGTTGCATGTTGTTGAGCTACTTTTATGTTTGAGAGTAGCACGAGCTTGAAATAGTGAATGTGTTTTCCTTTAATTGGGAAATTTAAGGAAATATTTTGTGTCAAAAGATGTTAGTGCGCATACTAGTGCATATGAGTAGATTGAGCTATGCATGCATTGTGGGTGAGGTATAAACCAAAGTTTGAGAGATTTGGGAAAGGTTATGAGATAAATATTCTACCTGCCATGATTTGATTATTCTAATCCTGAACCAATGAATCTAAGGATAAGGCAAGTTGGCTGCCATTTTGGAGGACTCATTATGAAGGAATGGCTCGTTATAGTTATTAATGTCAATTGATTATGTGAACTACATCAACTATCAAAGGGTGACAATGAAAGAAAGAGGTTAACAAGCAATAAGAATCACCCATGATAAGAGATGGAGCATGTTTTGGATTGAGCATATACTAATGAGAGGAAACTAAAAATACCAATGAAATTTGCATGTAATTTCCATCTCATAATATGTAAACCAATCAAAATCTTCTAAAATTAAAAAGAGGTACATGTAAATATTTTGGAGGGAAAAGAAGAAAAACTAATTTTTTAACTGTATTTTTGGCTTATCTCATTATAGGTTTACTCAAATTTCAAGTGTAGACACTCATTGGATGCATAACTAAATTTCTCATCCAACGATATCTATTATGCATACTTTTGAGAAGACTCACATCGATAAAAAATGAATATACATTTAAAAAATGTGTTGAATGTGTTTTTAATAAATATGGTATTGTTTAGATGCGGTTAAATCATGTAATGTGTATAAAGAATTTAAGTTGTAATAGGAAATTAATATTTGAATTATGCTTTTTAAATGTATTTTTAAAGAAAAATATATTTATAATTTATTTTTATTTAATAATAGTATTTATATTGCTCATGGGCTTAGAATAGATGGTAATGGGGTGTACAGTTAAGACACTTTGTGATGTGAAGGTCACCAGTTCGAAATTTTGTGGGAAAAAATCCAACCCATGTTAAGGGTTAGTGTGGCCGACCCCAAGTGCAACCCCTAGGTGATTTCGATGGCTTAGATGCCACTCGGTCATGGTTTTTCAAGCCAAATGTGAAGCATGCAATTATCTCAAACTCACACAACTTAGCAAAAAAATAGTATTTTACTAAATTGTTTTTTTTTAAATGGCTTTGAAGTATAATCTAATTTTTTTTTCGTTTTGTGAAGAGTTTGTTTTTTCATACTTAAGAAAACAGTATAAATCATTTAATTTTAGATTTACTAAGTTCTGAGAGGGATCAAATTCCTCTAGGCTCTTGATAGATATGGAGTTAGATGAATCTCTGTTAGTTTTGAGCAAAACATTAATAAAATGTTTTAACTATAAGAAATTTTTTATTTTCACTAATTTTATATAATATATACATATTTAACTTTGAAATATTTTATTTATGATTCACACTCTTCACATTAAAATATTAATACAGGGCTCCTCATATTTGAAAGTAGAAAGCACTCTCTCTCTCTCTCTCTCTCTCTATATATATATATATATATGAGATTAATATTTTTTTAAATGTCGTTCATGGGACAATGTTGTGTTATGAAATAATATGAAAACTATAAGATTTAAGGTTCAAAGTCATCCAAAAATTAAAATAATTGAAAGAATTACAAGTCTCCCTCTTATTTTGAATTAGAAATAATTTATATGGACTAAGAACTCTCTCCATTATGTAGATAGATGTCTTTTGGATTAATCTCTCTCTCTCTCTCTCTCTCTCTCTCTATATATATATATATATATTTTGTGATTAATATTTTTTTAAATGTCGTTCATGGGACAACGTTGTGTTATGAAATAATATGAAAACTATAAGATCTAAGGTTCAAAGTCATCCAAAAATAGAAATAATTGAAAGAATTACAAGTCTCCCTCTTATTTTGAATTAGAAATAATTTATATATGGAATAAGAACTCTCTCCATTATGTAGATAGATGTCTTTTGGATTAATCACAAAATCGGGATTTGGTCAACGTTTCGAACCAACTAATGTGGTCCATCCTCATGACAAGGTGAAGAATCGGTCGATCTTAAGGAATAAATAGTATGGATGCATCATTGCATTAAAATCTTTTATTCAACATGCATATTGAAATATTAGATTTATGACCTACATTATTTAAAAAAAAATGTTTATCAATATATTTTTTTAAATTATATATTAGCTTCATATTAAAAATGGAATAAATTACACATCTCCCTCACAATGGAAAGTGAAAATATAAGAAAAATTTAAATTTAAATTATTTTAAAATTGGGTAAAAAATCACATTAGTTGAACCACATTGGGTGGTTCGAAATGCTTCCAGAACATGATTTTCTACCAAAAAATGAAATAGACAATATGAATCACAAAAGCATGAATTCATAAAAATAAAATTATGTTATTTGATATGGAGATGGAAATATTGTATTTATTGCTGACATTGGTTATTTTTTAGGAATAGATGTCAACCGAAGATAGAATGAATTACACATTATAATATTTTTGTTACACGTCATCTGTTTTCATATTAAGTAGTGGAAAAATTATATATCTTCCTCCTATTAAAAAAATATTTTTTAACTTTCAATTAATTTATCTCTCTATAATAAAGTTAAAGTAGAACTAAAGTCAAAATTGAACTATTTTTATTGATATTTTTTTGTTTTTACTATTTTTAATGAGGCATTCTAACTAATACACAAAATGACTTTTTCTACCTAAAATTTGACCATACAACTTGGGCGAGATTGTGAATACATTTTTGAATGCGTAAATAGATTCAACACCCTAAAAAATTGTGGCCACTTAAGCTTTGCAAATTAAACCATTTAAATTTATGTTTGTAAAAAATATCCAATCAATTTCAGTAAAATTGACTTGAAAAAAAAAATATATATATATATATATATATATATAATAAAAAAATGTCTACCCCTAAAAAATTGTGGCCACTTAAGCTTTGCAATTAAACCATTTAAATCTATGTTTGTAAAAAATATCTAACCAATTTCAATAAAATTCACTTGAAAAAAAAAAAAAAAAAAAAAACCCTGAAAAAATGTCATTTAATTTGTTAATACAAGTATAATTTTATTGTTTCTAAATGTAATGTTACCAGACAACATCTCCCTCATAATGGGTTGTATAGTGCCTCTAGGGACAATAAATTAATCTGATCAGAAAATTGGTAACTTTTCCTTCATTACATTACATTGTAAAATATGATTTGAAATGTATATTTATGACCATTTTAATTTAATCTTTAGAGTAAGCATTTATACTACCTATAAAATTTGTGGCATGTCTCTTTTCACCTACTCAAACTATATTCAATTGATTTGAATCACATTTACGATAATTAAAAATTCCTTATCATATATTTAAAATAGTTTTGATTTTATATGGTTATAGATTTAAAATATTTTTGATTTTATATAATTATATATTTAAGATATTATTATTTTTAAATGTTTTAAATTTATTTGGATAATTATTACAATTATTTTATTATGTATTTATTTATGAAAGGCGTTGTTTATCGAGATCACAATTTTGCTAGAAAAGTGTTGTTGTTTTTTTTGTCGGAATCTGATTTTTTTTTCTTCAAAAAATCTAATCATAGGAGTGTTTAAATCATTATTTTTGTGGTGGAAATGGATTCAACACCATGAAAAACCCCAAGGGCACCCAAAATCTTGAAGCTTGACAGGTAGGGCACCCAAAACTTGAAGCTTGACAGCTGTAACCAAGATTTCCCAAAATTTCTGCAGGATTTTGGTCAAAATCTTACCAGAATTTCCACTATTTTCTAGGCAATTTTGTGGCCTTGTTAGACTACTCTTTTATGAAATGGTATTTTTTTTTCATTATTTAAATTGCATTTAAACATATAAATAAATTTAATACTCTCAAAAAAATTTACACTACTAAGGTTAAACAATTTTAACAAATGAAATTTACAATTTTAATGATTTTCTAAATTTTAATTAATTTTGAGAAAAAGTAGTTGGAAAATGTACCAAGAAAGATAAAAAAAATATAAAGTATTTAGCTTACATACTTTGAAACATCTTCCATGTAAAGAAAACATTTTGAATATTGAGTATGTGTTATGTTATTTACATAACTAGTTCCATGTGTGATTCATATGCGTTGGGGACACAACCTGAGTTAAAAAAAATGGCCAGTTTTTGCATCTATGTTTCATGGTTTTCACTTTTAGAGATTTTTTGACCCATGGATGTTAACCTATGGTTTGATCATTTTGATTAATGAATTATGGTTGTAATCTAATTGAGATTGATAGATTAGAGATTTTGGATGCCGCAATATCTTTTATATATATAACAATAATTAGTGAATACAATAATTAACAATAATTGGTGAATGTTTTATTAATAAAAAATCTTCATATGGAAATGTAGCAATTGTAACATTAAAAAGTGAGAAAGAGAGTTGCTAACTACTATAGGTAGTTCAACAGACAAAATTACAAACCTTTATATAGTACCAGCCAAATTACATCACGTCCAGAGTATCTTGTGGTGCATACTCTAAAAAAGATACCAAGAATAAAATGAAATTTAACTAGCATGAAAATCTATGATGGAGAAGGAGCCAAGTGGTTAACAGGGGCATCTATTGGTCCAAACTCAAGGGCATCTTCATTCAAATCAAGGATGATTTAAGTGCAAGGGTTAATTGATAGAGATAATTAATAGAGTAGGAAGATGATTGATTACCCTAAGCTCCAACACATTGTAATTCCTAATCTGGTTATTTAGGCTATCAATTTCATCCTCTGCATTGGAGTTGCTACCTACGGTTGATAAGAATCTCCATCATAGAATCCATCTACTTGGAGATCAATTGATTATTGAGTTGAAGTTGAAGGATACTTGCTTGAAGGTCCATTGCTTTGCAAGTTGGTAGGGATGAAGTCTTTTGCCACTGTGTTGTCATCTTTGCAACTGACTAGAGACAATAAATCCTAAACCAAACAATCCATGCATGGAACTCCACAATGAATGTCTTAGGAACCATATTGGAGTTTCATGTCAAATTCAATCTCAGGGCACGAGCCAATTAATATATGCGTGAGAAAACATTGTAAAGAGCATACATCCTCTTGAATGCCGTAATGTGGGGGGAGGAAAACATTCCAATGGAAAGCATGATTGTTGCTATTAAGGAACCCATGCCAACTCATGGCACATTTCGCTGAAAAATGATCCAAAGACATTCCAAGGGATGTGAAGTGTAGCTCTAAATGATTAGCCAATTTTCTCGATTTAAGTGTCCAATGTAAATTTCTATGTAATATATGATTACCATTGTTCTATTTTTCTATTTATTAAATATTATATATATTACATTTCTATATAAAGTTTACAAATTTTACTAAATTGGACAGATCTATTAATTTCATATTAAATAAAATAAAATAACAATATTAATTACCAAAGTTTTTTTTTTTGTAAACTATAGCATTATATTAGCCAAAATATGATATACATGGAGTTACAAAGATTCCTAGAACAATCATGGAGGACACATGTATCCTCAACAAACCTCATCATTCAACCCAGTCAAAGGAGTCTCAAATCCTACTATCCCACTAAGACCACAGACTCCAGACCCCAGACTTCATTAGAGCCATACTAGAATCTGGCCTGTGAAAAACAAAAACCCCACAAGCCCGTAGAGAGACAACATACATATTTACACAAAAACCTAACAACATCCATAGCCTTATCATCGCAAAGTGACAAACCAAAATTCATAACAACATACATAATTATCGAAGCCCAACTACAAAATACCAAGACCAAGATCTGCATCCAAGACTTAACCACCATAACTACTCAATGAACATACTGCACACGAACTAGGGAAACTACCACATGCCCACCAACTTGGGTCAGGACCAAACTCACAGACCACCATGCAACCAAGGGGCCAACAGAAAAGGCACACGCTCAACAAAACAAGCCAGGATCCGACGCAAAGAACCATCACCTGCACCTCACCCCAATGTGTTCTCTAATCATTGTCAAAAGAAGAGATGCTTGTCAGAGCCCTCGCACTAGAGCCACGAGGATTCATCAGGTCCCCTCCATAAGATTCACATGCAATGTGGATTTCAATATGATCCAGACAAGAGTCAATTCTATCTAAACAAAACTGTTGGTTCCTGAGCATTCTCTTGACATTTTCCAGGGATGCAAAAATATTGCACTTCTCCACTTGTTTACCCCTCAAGACCGGGCCTAGAAGGGTCTTCATTTTCTAATGAAGAGCCACTGAAATGAGGCAATGTTTCTTCTTTCCCTTGGTGTGCCTAGGGTCAGAGGCCTAAGTTGACATATCCTCCATGAGTTATGAATCTGAGAGGGATTGCATTTTGACCCCCGCCTATGTCTCAAGCTTCCATATTTCTCTACGTATTTTGGTAGAAAAACATTGAGAAAGGTGGTGGTTGAATCATGGGAAAATAGACAAGCACCACATTTCCCTTATTGGGCACGACCACCACCCTCTCGTCTACTCCTCCCCCTTTGTCTCAGCGGCATGGTTGAATCAAGACCGAATTCCCAACAATTGTGATAAGAGCCTCTACTTGCAAAAGAACAAAATACTAGACTAGACCCAAAACCAACATGACCAAGAAAGCAACAGGGTAAGTCATCACAATAACTCCATTTGCTTGACCCCGACTCAACATACAACCTGACAATTGAGATAGAAAGAGCAATTACCTCCTTCACTGATTTTTCCCCATTAACCATCAAACCCAAAAACAATAAAGCAATGACTAATAGAATATAAGACCTACAAAAGCACAACCACCCACCAACTTTAATACACTAAAGCTTATCCCAAAAAAACCCTTTGAACAAGACACCAACTTGTGACTTACCCTCAAATCACTAACCAAAATTCTAAAACAAATTAGCGCAAAATCTTGAACTAAGACTACCACCCAAGAGTTAATAAAACCTATAACTTCAAAACCTAAGACTCTCAAACCAAACACAAATTACTACCATAAAAAATAGACCAAGAAAGACTGGTATAGACCCTGAGAATCTGCTCGGCTAAAAATGCTAAACCACGATCCTCTTGCAAAACAAACAAATCACTTTTAATATTATTTCAATATAATATAGACATAGTGGTGCCGAGAATATACCGTTTTTAAAGGGAATTTTACCTTACATTATTAAGGGTTAAATTATATTATCTTCATGAAAAATCTATAAAGTAGTTAATAGTGTAGTGGTACCTTTAACTTTGTACGCAGATTCCAATAGAAAAAAAATCTATAAATTTGTTTAACTTTACATTATGCTCCTTTCCCACTCGTCTAAGTACTATAAATTTGCAAAAAAACAAAGATTCACTATGAATAGCAACCATACAACCAACTATTAAAAGATGACCATATAAACATAAAAGGTATATAGTAAAGAGTTTCACACTGTACGTAATAATTGGAAGGTACATATTAAAGAAAGTTTCACGCCATATGTAATGATGGGGAAAAAAGAATCAAGAAAGTCTGGGCTAAAATTGGTTTCTTAAAGTAGTATGAGAATATTAAGTAATTGTTGATAAAATAATGTAACATATATTGATAAAAGGTTATGTGAGTTTTCAAGCTGTATATTTTAAAATAAAATAAATTATGACAAAGGGTGAAATATATAAATTTTTAAATATTAAATAATTTTATTTTGGTATTCAATTGTATTAAGAAAGTTATTCATTTATGACTATTTCCATGAGAGCTAGTCGTAACTCACTAATTTTTCATGATTTTTGAATAGTCCATTTAGCACTCATTGCATCGCCATGAGAGATAGTCGTAACTAACTAATTTTTCGTGATTTTTGAATAGTCCACTTAACACCCATTGCATTGAGTGATGCTCACAGGGGGTAAAGAAGTGGGATTGAAACTAGTGAAATGAATCTCATAGCGTCAATCATCACTTTTGGGGCTTGCACCCGGTAACCAGGACTTCCCGAGAGGTCACCCATCCCATATCGCCTCTAGCTCAAGCACACTTAACTGTGGAGTTTTCCCCACAATCAAGTCCACTTAGCTTGCTACCCCATTTGCAAAACCTTAGCAAGTATTGTGCCTCATGAACCATTCAAGTAGAGCTCCCTTCACTCTTAAGTATTTAAGTGGGATTGAAACTAATGAAATGAATCACATAGCGTCAATCATCACTTCCGAAGCTTGCACCCAATAACCAGGACTTCCTGGGAGGTCACCCCCACTTAGCTTACTACCCCATTTGCAAAACCTTAGCAAGTATTGTGCCTCGTGAACCATTCAAGTAGAGCTCCCTTCACTCTTAAGTATTTAAGTATTGAGGGCCTTTCACAGTGCATTATATTATAAATAATTAAAATTCTTCCCATTCAAATTCAATTTCGTAAATAATATATAAATTTTGATGTTAATAACTTCCAACCTTATTTTATATATATAAAAACATGCACATATATCTTCATTCAAGTTCAATTTCGTAAATAATATGTAAATTTTGATGTTAATAACCTCTAACCTTATTTTATATATAAAAAACATGCACATATATCTTCATCTTCAATATACTATTTTCATTTTAATTTGTTGTTATTGTTCTATTAAAAAAACCTACTTATTTTGTCTTTACGATAGATAAATAAATATTAAAATTAAAAATTAAAAATTAAATTATTAAATTTATAATTAATAATAAAGAATATTGTAAGATTTAATACTTTTGTGATCCATAATGTAGATATTAGTCTCTCTGATTAATCACATCGTTAGGATTTGGTCAACATTTCGAACCAACTAATGTGGTTTATCCTCAGGACAAGGTGAGAAATCAATTAATCTGAATGAATAAATAGTATGGATGCATTAATTTGTTACTAGGGAATTTTTTTTTTAATATTTAGTTAAAAACTAGCTGTTATGTAATAATTAAATATTTTATTTTGATATTATAAATGGATTATTTAATAATATCAAATTTTATAATAATATTATCTAAAAATAATTATTTTTTATAATATAATTTGTTAGGATTTGACTTATTCATGATAAATTTGGTAATAATTCAAATTAAAATATTTTGTTTCATTATAATTTAATATTATTAATTTCTATAATAAGAATATTATTTGTTAAATTGTTTAAAGATTACTTTAATATTTATCTTGAATTAGTCAAACCCTAACATATTATATTATATAAATTAATTAATTTCAGATAACATGATTATGATTATAAAAACTGATATTATTAAATAATCAATTTATAATGTCGAAATAAAATATTTAATAATTACATAATAGCTAGTTCCTAACTAAATATTAAACAATTTAAAAGATAATATTCTTATTATAGAAATTAATAATATTAAATTATAATGAAACAAAATATTTTAATTTGAATTATTACCAAATTTATCCTAAATAAGTCAAACCCTAACAAATTATATTATAAAAAATAATTATTTTTAGATCAGTTGATTTCTCACCTTGCCCTGAGAATGAACCACATTAATTCGAAATGTCAACCAAATTTTAACGATATGATTAATCCAAAAAATTGATATCTAAAATAAAAAATATTGATGAATTTAAACTTCTTTGATCCATATCATGTTTTTTGAGAAGAATTTTCAGCGTAAATCACATTCGAATTCCTTTGTCAACGCGTTTTGAACCAACCAATGTGGTTCATTGTCAGGACAAGTTGAAGAATCAGATCTAGGCTACATGTTAAATAGTCAAAGCAGAACATCCAACGACTATATTTGACCAGGCAACGACTATATTGAACTAGAAGGCTAGACCGGCTAACGGTTATATTTGACTGCAAAACGGCTAGTCGGACTGGACCCAGGGACAGGGATAGGAGAGCATAACTATATAAAAATTAATCAATAGGAATTAATGACATATATTTAAGTAAGATAAATAAATATTTAGTTAGTTAATTGAAAGTTAGTTAAGTATTAAATAAAAACTAGGTAATATATTAAATAAATAAATAAATAAGTTAAAGTTTATTTAGATAATTATTAAATCAATAGTAAGTTAGTTTTACTATTATTAAATTAAAAGGGGTTTAAATTTACATATAATTAAATAGTTAATGGGAAGTTAGTTTAAAACATATGTAAATAAGGTAACATATTTAATTAACATGAAGGCTTTCCTTAAAGCCTCTAAAAATTCGGTTATTAAAAAAGAACCTAAAGAACGCCTGCTAGGTGTCCATCTTCCCTATGTCCAGGGAACCACGGACAAGATTGCTCGAATCCTTAAGAAGTATAATATTCCCTCATCCTTTAAGCCCCTCAACACCATTCATAAATCCCTCCGATCGGTGAAAGATCCCATTGACCCTAAGGACATGAAGGGTGTCTACTTGATCCCTTGTTCTTGTGGGACCCCATATATCGGGGAAACAGGGCACTCCATCCATCAAAGGTTAAATGAACATGCAGCCGATCTAAGACATGGGAGAACCAAGTCTTCAACGTTAGCAGAGCATGCGGAAAAGACCAAGCATCATGTATGTATTGAGGAGGCCAAGGTTATTACCAAGGTTGCGCAGTTCCATCACCGTAGGGAAGCGATTGAAATTGAAAAAAGGCCCAACAATCTCAATAGAGATGACAACTGGAAGATCAGTCGTTGCTGGATCCCTGCCCTTTCTTCTTAATCTTGCCGAGGTTTCCCCTTAATTTTCCGGTTTCCTTCTCCTTAGAGCTGTCTTTTCCATCCTCCTAGTATTTCTCCTTTGGTTGGGTTTTTTACTTATGGTCATGTTCTTGTCCTTCTTGTATTAAAAATTTGTCGCTCGTCCTAATCAAAATTTTATTAGTATTATTAATCCTGTTTGTTATTAAACTTCTACCTTTACCATATAAATAATATAAAAATAAAAATAGAAATTAGTTTTAACCAATACCCATAAATAATTTATTAATTCCATTATTATTAAAAACCCTTTACTTATCCCTAAGAATTTAAACAATTAAATAAATTAAGAAGTAATTAAATAAATTTAATTCATTATCCCTAAGGATTTAATCAATTAAATAAATTAACAAGTAATTAAATAAATTATATATATATATATATATCTATATATATATATATATATATATATATAGATGTGTTTGTAGAAAGGAGAGATGGTTGGCATCTCCCTCGACAAGGACGGGAACAGTCTTCGGACTTCCTTATCACACGCGGTTAAGGCTTTCCGCCCCCGACAGGGTGGATCTTACCCCAAGTTTTTAGCACCCGGCGTGCATGATATGACGGCTGGGGCGGATGGCTTTCGCTCCCCCCAGCCGTGTTCGATCCCTGCGGAGGACCCCTCGCTTTGGCGATATGTGACGGCTTTGCCGTAAAATCAGCTGGCTTCGGCCGTATTTCTGACTGGCTTCGGCCGTATTCTGACTGGCTTCGGCCATATTGTAATCTGAGGGCTTCGGCCATATATAAGGATTTCTCTCTGAATATATATATATATATAATTAATATAAAATAAAATAAAATTATATATATTTCTAACGTATAAAATTAGCTTTACTTATCCCTAATAATTCAATTGATTAAATAAATTAGAATGATGTAATTTGATATATAAATAAAATTAAAATAGTTTAACATTCTTAAAAAAAAAAACACCTTTTTAGGTATCCCATCCCTAGTAGTTATATGATTAAATAAATTAAAAAAGAATTAAATTAATTAAAGTAACATATATTAATAAATAACTAATATATTATAATTAGTCTATTAATATAAGTTAGTACCTTTGACTTTTTAATAATTTAATATTATTATATAATCTAGCTGTTGATGGTCAGTTTAGTCAACCTAGCCGTTTGGAAGCTCTGCTCTCCCTATTTAAGTGGCAGCCTTGATCTGAATCCTCAACTTGTCCTGACGATGAACCACACTTGTTGGTTCAAAACACGTCGACAAAGGTTTTCTACATGTGATTTACACCGAAACTTGTCTTATAAACGAATTAAAAGGGGTTACATTAAATACACATAAGAGTTATATAATTAAATATTTCATATTTATTTATAATTAAATATTTAGTTAATTAATTGTAAGTTAGTTTTAATTTATATTTAATCAAAGAGGTTAATAAAAATTAAAAATCTAATTGTAAGTTAGTATTGTTATATTTATTACCATAACCACTAATTGTTGTTAGATCTATTAATCGATCTTATTTTTTTTTTCTAGTTAAGACTAACCTAAGTACCCACGGGGGATTTGAACCAGTGACCTATCACAAGGAGTGCCTTAACAGTGCACCCATTCACCATCAATCCAAAGCCCCGTGGGCTATTAATCGATCTTATTAATAAAGCTATTAAAATAAATTAATTTAAGCCTTATATAATAAGAATAATTCTTTAAAGGATAACTTATTAAGGTAGTTGAATAAGGGATCAAAAAAAAGAAAGGAGAATAAGCTTGTTTTAAAGAAGGTTAGTTCATCATAAAAATCATTCATCACTAATAAGTAAAAGAAAGTTTTTATAAAAGGAATTTTATTTCTTAAGCAAACAATAAAGATTTTAATATAAATCGAGAGGAAGGGAAAGAGAACAAGTGAACAAAAAATATAAAAATCAAAGGGACGATAAAAAGGAAAAACTGATAATCCAGAAAACGAGGGGGAAGAACAACAAAAGGAGCGGGGGCAGGGGGAAATGGCTAGGAAGAGAGGGCAGGGATCCAACAACTACTGATTTTCTAGCCGTCATCTCTATTGAGATTGTTTGGCCTTTTTTCAATCTCAATTGCTTCCCTAAATTTCTTGTGATGAAACTGAGCAACCCTAGCAATAACACGAGCCTCCTCAATACATACATGATGTTTCGTCTTTTCAGCATGCTCTGCTAAGGCGGACGACCGGGTCCTCCCATGTTTTAAGTCAGCTGAGTGCTCATTAATCCTTTGATTAATAGAACGACCCGTCTCACCAATGTAGGGGGTCCCATAGGAACAGGGAATAACATAGACACCTTTCATGTCCTTGGGGTCGATCGGGTCTTTTACTGACTGGAGGGAGCTACGGATTGTGTTAAGGGGTCTAAAGGTAGAGGGAACATTATGCTTCCTAAGAATCCTTGCAATCTTATCAGTGGTTCCTTGGATGAAAGGGAGATGAACCCCTGAGACTCAATCTTTAGGGTTTTTCTTGACCAATGAATTCTTGTTGGCTTTAAGGAAAGCTTTCTGACCGAGGTGCCTATTGTAACCATTCTTAACAAAGACATTAAGGAGGTGGGCCTTCTCTTTATCGAGGCTCTTTTCATCAGAGATTCTCAGAGCACGAGTGGCAAGCGTGTTGAGAACGCCCAACTTTTGAGCAGGGAAATGATGGGAATTGGCATGAAGATACTGCTCAGTATGAGTTTTCTTCCGAAATACTTGGTGGGAGAAGGAACCATCATTATTCTTTGAAATAAGAACATCGAGGAAAGGAAGGCATCCATTGACTTCTTGTTCCATCGTGAACTTAATGGCGGGGGATTGATTGTTGAGATGCTTGAAGAAAAGATCCAATTCTTCTTGGCCATGAGACCAGATGACATCAATGTCATCCACAAATCTCTTCCAGAGCTTGGGCAAGAGACGGGTTGAGGCTAAAGCCTTGGATTCAAAATATTCCATAAAAAGATTAGCAACAACAGGAGATAGGGGGGAACCCATGGCAACACCACAAGTCTGCTCATAGAACTCGCCTTCAAAGCTGAAAAACGTGGAAGTGAGACAAATCTCCACTAACCGAGCGGTATCAGGGTCCGTGAGCTGGTTAATAACATTAATGGCCTCATTTATAGGAATGCACGTGTAAAGGGATACCACATCAAAATTCATTGGTAAGTTTTGGGAGAGCTAAGACTAAGAGTCTTAGCATAGGAAGAGGCTCTGCAACTGAGTGCGCAGAGGCCTAGGGTGGAAGTCTGCAGCTGAGTGCGCGGACCCCTGCAGCTGTGTGCGCAGGGCGGATAGAGTTTGTACTGGGAACTTGAATCATAAATAAATAGAAGTATTCTTAAATCACTGTATTTTCTGCCTCTGATTATTGCATGTGATTATGATATGTTAAGTTCTGGGTTTACCTTATAATGTAAAATTGATGCACGAATATATCTATTTCTTTTTTTATTTGAACGCAAGTAATAATGTATGTTTACGCAAGGGTAATCTTAATTGCATAATAAATTTGGCTAACCACTAAGATAATCAGGGAACGGGACAGTAACATAGTCACAGGGGTGCGTAAGTGCCTGAATCATTGTTTAAGGTTGCGCGAAGGACAATCAGATACCTTCGCGGAGGTTTTGAAAGACGAAAGAGGAAATACATCGATAAGCCCTAAAAGGCTTATCGATCTGTGCGAAGACAGAGATTGAGGTGGAAAACCTACATCACAACCATCTCAGCGTGCGAAAACTTGGTTCCTGCATCCCCCCATACTGCTTCGGGTGAGACTTCTGTCCGTGCTCCACGGACTAATGCCGAAAGGGCCAGTAGTGTAGGGATTTGCTTGGTTACCTAACGTTGAACCTAGGTCAGGGCCCATCAAGCCAACAAATGGTTTCGTTGCCAGGACCAGGATCTGCATAATGAGATGTGTGATGTCGTATCATTGGAATCCAACTAAGAAAGAGATCGAAACCTAGTTGGATAGAAAGATCCATGAATTCGCGGCATAAGAAAACAAGAATCCGTGATTGACAAAAGAATAGTGGTTGGATAGATACCTGTACACAGAAATACATGAAATCTTCTTATGTTCCTTCCCGGTTGAGTTATATGAGTGGATCGTGAAATTGGCAGACAGCTAAGGAAGGTGGAGGCTTGACAATCCGATTGTTTGGACACCGGAGTTAGTAAGGAGGTTGGAAACTTCTGAAGATAAGATCACGTACGCTATCGACCACTAGCTCGACCGCATCATAGGAGGATTTGTGACAGAGTTCGCATTCAATACCTCTATCAATTACAGTGAAGCAGAGCGCTGCTTCTTTAAAGGACTGCGAGGTAAGTATTTAAAATCGCTAAATACTTGGATTAAGATGCTCTTGTGTGAACAGCAGGTTATGCGGTTACCTTGATGTTTGGAGCTACGCGAAGCGGAAAGTATTTCAGGGACAGAGGAAGAAAAGGTCTTGAGTATAGCCCACTGATCAGGCCTCCTTTGAGTGACGACAAAGGAGCACCGCAGACTTCTCCCCTGAGCGCTAGTCAGTTGATAAGACAAGGGTTCCTGCGAATACCTACACTGCCTCCACCCTCATCCCATCCATCTACACCACCTCCATCCTCACCTCCACCGCTCACCCCATCACCCACACCACTGCCACCTCCACCATTGTTCAATATGGAAAACTCCGTAAAACTACCTGTATTCAAGGGCGTAGGGAACGAAGATTCAGACCAGTTCTAGTTCGTCGCGAAGGTTGTATGGGAAGCCCAGGGTATCACGGATGACCAAATGAAGAAAGCCACGCTGGTTAGTGCTCTGCAGGACCGTGCACTAACGTGGTACATTAAGTACAGTACTGATAACCCAACGTCTGTGTTGGCAGATATCCAGGCCGCGCTGAATAGAGAATTCACTAGACCTAAGTCTCAAGCACAGTCGATTGTAGGATTCAAGGAGATCATGATGAAGCCGAGGGAGACGCCCTGGGATCTGGATCAAACACTGAAGTGTACAATCCGTGAAGCCAACATGAACCTCACTGATGGGCAGCACCGCGAATGGTTTGTGGCCTCGCTCCTGCCCCACCTAAGAGTTGCGCTATCATAACAGAAGATTGCGACCCAAGCAAAAGCTCTGGAAATCGCGATGAGGCTGCATGAGACACCAATGCAGGATGCTAATCTGGGGGTTCAATAAATTCATGCACAGTTGCAAAACCCTTGTCTCGAAATGAAAAGTATGAAGTAAGACAAAACAGCTCAGTCAGAGGCATGCGAAGAAGTTTGGTGCCTAAAATGCAAGGTTCAGGGGCATGACAAGGATCACTGCCTAGTCTTCGTGAACTATGTTGCAGCAGGAGGACCAATGTCTCTATAACCGGAGGCCGTGATAGGGCCAAGTGCAGGGTCTGCGCTATGGTGCGTTATATGTCAGGTGGCTGGGAAACATGCGATCGACAATTGCCATTTGATGCATAAATTCATGCAGACACCACAACAACTCTTTTGCAATTTATGTCAATCAGTAGGCCATGATGAGCGCAATTGTCGAAGTTACGAATTGATGATGTACGGGACACCTACATACAGGGTGCAGACAAAAACGCGACCTCTAGACCAGGACGTTGGGGGAACATGAGGTGCGTATCAGGGGTGCGGTCGAGGCCGAGGTGGAGGAGGGCCTGGGAGAGGCCGAGGACAACTGATTTGTTACAATTGTGGAGGCTCAGGACACTACGCGAGGGACTATCTGAATCCGACGTGATTGTCATGCTGCTATTGTACTCAGTTTGACCATGCGACTGAGGATTGCCAAATATTATTGGCTAAGATTCGCGAAAAGGGGGCGCAGCCTCCGTAGCTGACGCAGAACCTCGAGATGATGAGGGTTGAGCCTCGCGAGGAAGACCCTAAGGTAAACATTATGCTACGAAGTGGAACTACGACGGGGGAGGATAAAGGAAAGCAACCTGCAGAAGGTGAATGGGTCCGCAAAGCACCAGAAAAGGAGACTGTGTTTGACTTGGATTGAACAAAAAAACATTTATGGAAGCAAAGAAAAGATTCGTTGAGGCCTCTACCTCAGGAAGTCAAGAGAAACCAGCTGAAGAAATGGACCCATCTATGATTACCACATTCTTGGAGACCTGCATGAAGCTGCTCCGTGACAGTAAGGCTGTGAAGGGCCTGCAGGAACTGATGAATCGATGCGTTGGTAAGGATGGCGCTACTAGTGAACCACGCGTGGTAAGGAAGCTTGGCACATAAAAGGCAAGGACTGGGCATGAAATGAGACTCACCGCGCAAATAGGGGAGTATGAGATGGACCAAGTTATCCTGGATATGGGGTTTGACACAAATGTTTTGCCAAAATAGATTTGGGAAAGAATGGGGAGACCTACGCTCCAGTGGTCTCCGCTAAAGTTAAGAATGGTGAATCAATAGAAAATTATCCCAATGGGGATGCTGCAAGGGGTCACATTTGACATTGAGGGCGCGAGCGCACTGGCAAATTTTGAAGTAATAAAGATTGTGGATGATAACAATATCTACCCTACGCTCCTTGGAATCGATTGGGCCACTAACATGAATGGGGTAATCAACTTGAAGAAGTGAAAGATGATATTTGAAAAGAAGTTGCTTCGGGTGGTGGTGTTGCTAGATCCCGCAGAGGGACCGCACTATACAGAACCAGTCCAAGATTATGAAAGTGATGACAATCTGGACCAAATTTATAAGATAACGGTGTGAGACCAGGATTGGGTGAATCCGACAGCAGACAGACATATTGCATGGGACTGCAAAAGCTCCTGCACATCAGATTCAGACGAAGAATTAGAGCACTGGCAAAACTGGCTGCATGAAGTATCTACGCTGCGTCGTAATCTGATGACCAAGTCATTGTGTTATGATCCGAAGTTAGGTATCTGCCTCATTATGATGGGCTAACTGATGTTGATTGCTTTTTGGATGCATTTAAAAGAGAAGTGTCGGAGAAACATTGCTTCTAGGCCTTGGGCTAGGTACTGCACGCTACACTCGCAAGATGGTGGGGTACGCACAAGGAGAATTTCGGTGATTGGTGCGACTATAAGAGGATGATGAGAATACATTTTGGGCAGCCAAAAGTGTGGATGATAGATAAGTATGATGGAAGGGATGATCCGCGTGATCACCTAGCCAAATGGACTAATGCTTATGGAGCGAAGCCCTAACCTGAATGGGTGCATATGTTTTGTCATACCCTAGGCGTCATACCAATGAATTGATACTTGGAAACCGACCTCTACCATGGCACTGAAGAGTGGGACATCTTGCGTCAAGGATTTATAATGATGTTCAACTTTGAGGACGAGTTTGACTGTATTGACGCGGTGCTACAGGAGGTTAAAGCAACGATCTTTAGGATACCGCAAGATCCCCTAGACTTGGTCCAACCTGATTGGACTACCCAGCTAAGTCACGCGTTGGAATGCTATAACGTGACCGCTGAAGAAGAAGATGAGGATCCTAGAAATATTAATATTCTGGAAACTGAAGGTCACTGCGAGGTTGAAGGTCCGCAGATAGAGGATCCTAACATAACCGCACCGCTGAAAACCAGGAAGGTCAACATTGGCACAAAGGCGGAACCAAAATTTGCAAATATTGGGGACTATTGGGATGATGCGACAGTAGACAAGGTCACTGAGCTCCTCCGCGAATATCAGGATTTGTTCCCCACAAAGTTTTCTGATTTAAAAGGGATAATAGGAGACCTGGGTGTCATGAAGATCACCCTGAAACCGGACGCGAAACATGTAAAACAAAGACCTTACCACCTTAATCCTAAGTATAAGGAAAGGGTTCACGTTGAGTTAGATAAAATGCTAGCAGCAAGAATTATTGAACCCGTGGAGGAATCTGATTGGGTAAGCCTGATAGTGGTTCAAGAAAAGAAATAGAAAGAATAAATAAGGATATGCGTGGATCTCCGGAAGCTCAATGATTCTTGCGTACAATATCCCTTCCCAACCTTGTTCACTGACAAGGTCCTGGATAATGTAGGTGGCCAAGAAGCATACTCTTTCATTGATGGGTTCTCTGGGTACCATTAGATTAAAATTGCGCCTGAAGATAGAAGCAAGACGACCTTCGTGATTGAATGGGGATGTTTTTAGTACACCATAATGCCTTTTGGGCTGAAGAATGCGACATCAATATTTTTCACGCATAGTCATTGAGGCATTCAAAGACTTCATTCATAAGTTTCTAGAAGTATGCTTTAACAATTGGACAGTGTTTGGATTGGTCAAGCGTCATGTGGCAAGTTAGTGCTTGATGTTAGATACATGTCGAGATACCAGATCATGCTCAATTTGAAGAAGTGTTTGTTTTGTGCCCCTTTCGGGATCTTGCTGGGTCATGTGGTATGCAGACAAGGATTGATGGTAGACCCCGCGAATATCGCGGTGATAATCAACTTGGAGGCGCCAAGGAATGTGAAACAGTTGCTCACAACTCTGGGGCATACCAGATACTATAGGAAGTTCATCAAGAGCTATGCACAAATCACTGCTCCCATGAAGAAATTGTTGAAAAAGGATGCTACGTTATGTTGGAGTGATGAATGTGAGAAGAGCTTGGACGTGCTGAAAGAGAAAATGGTCACCACGTCGATCCTAGTCTTCCCGGACTGGAAGAAGGATTTTCATGTGCACGTGGACGCCTTATGTATTGCGTTGGGGGCCATGCTGACACAAGCAGGGGAGGGGGAATTGGACCATCCTATAGCATTTGCGAGTAGGAAGTTGTCCAATGCTGAGAAGAACTATTCCACTACAGTGCGCGAAGGACTAGCCATGGTATACGTGCTCCAAAAAAATTAGGCTCTATTTGTTGGGTGGACATTTTAAGATGTATATGGATCATTCTATGTTGAAATACCTGGTCAATAAGCCTATGTTTGGGGGGGGCGAAGATCTGCAGATGGTTGTTGTTGTTCCAGGAGTATGACTTTGAAGTTATTATGAAGCCAGGACGACTAAATGCAGGTCCTGATCATTTGTCGCGCATTGAAATGGGAGAGGAACCCACTAATTTGGAAGAAGGGTTACCTGATGCACATCTCTTTGCAGTACGCGTCACAGACAGTCACTTTGAATATAAGTATGGGGGATTACGCAGTGCATTATATTAGATATCATTTTTGGGATTCAACTGCGTTAAGTAAGTCATTCAAACGTATGACCATTTCCATGAGAGGTAGTCGTAACTGACTAATTTCTCATGATTTTTGAATAGTTCACTTAGCACTCATTTCATCGGGTGATGCTCACAGGGGTGAAGAAGTGGGATTGAAACTAGTGAAATGTGGAGAACGAATCACATAGCATCAATCATCACTTCCGGGGCTTGCACCCGGTAACCAGGACTTCCCAGGAGGTCACCCATCCTAGAACTCCTCTGGCTCAAGCGCGCTTTGAATATATCATACATTTCCTGACAACAGGAACTGCTCCAGAAGGGTATACAAGTCAGCAGGAGAAGGAGTTAGCAGTACATGTAGCAGACTTCTCCGTCATTGCATGAAACTTGTACAAAATGGGGTCAGAAAAAATATTGTGACGTTATGTACCCAACTTTGAATGAAGCAACATTCTTGCGGGGGCTCATGGAGGAGCTGTAGGAGGACATTATGCAGGAAAAGCAAAAGTGCAGAAGGTTCTGCATGCAGGGTTGTGGTGGCCAACTCTGCATAAGGATGCAAAATCATATTGTAGGGTTTTTGACGCATGTCAAAGGACTGGAAGGCCATCACGAAGGGATGAAATTCCTTTGATGTTGTAGGTGACGTTACAACCATTCGAGAAATGGGTGATCGACTTTGTGGGCCCAATTCAATCTTCGAGAAAGAAGACAGGTGCGCGATACATCATCACCGCGACTGAATACTTGACCAGGTGGGTAGGAGGACTATATAGGTGCGACAACAACAAAGTTTCTTTTTGAATACGTATTGACAAGATTTGGCTATCCAAATATCTTGATGAGCAATCGGGGTATGCACTTTCTTAATGAAACAATTAGCGCGTTGACAAAAGAATTTCAGGTGTATCATCAGATGAGCACGCCTTATCACCTACAGGCTAATGAAATGGTGGAAGCATTCAATAAGATACTGGAGAACACAATGAAAAAGGTTTGCAATGCTCAGAGAAGTGACTAGCATGTGCACGTACCAGCGGTGCTATGGGCTTACAGAACGACTTGCAAGAAGTTGACTGGGAAAACACCTTTCAGACTCTTGTATGACATAGAAGTTGTGATGCCAATGGAATACATTGTACCTAGCCTGCGCATAGCAGCACTCACAGGAATGGCGGAATGTGGAGCCTTGGAAGAGAGGCTCACGCAGCTAGCAGAGCTTGAGAAGGACCGATTTATAGCTGGATTTCATTAACAGGTTTAAAAGTTGCGCAAAAAGGTATGGCACGATTGACACATCAAAATGTGCATTCAAGGTAAATGATCTGGTGTTGTTATATGACAGTAAATTTGATAAATTTCCAGGGAATTTTAGGATGCATTGGCTAGGACCATATGTCATCAAGGAGATTACCGATGGTGGAGAAGTTCAATTGGTCAAATTGAATGGATAACTAATGAGCCCCAAATTTGGTAACATTTTGGGTTCATTTGGCCTAATTATCCTTGTTCAATCCTTCATTTTTCATAACTTATGCATTATTTTTTAGTATGTTTATGTCATTTGTACGAATAAGGGTAGTCACTCTTCCTAGGTGGCTAACACGTGCTCATTTCAGGATTTTTTGACACATGTTGGAGCAAAACTGAGCAGACATGAGCTAGGAGACAGCCAAGCTTGGGTTGAGGATTCGTAGGGGGGTTGTCTATGGCATTAAATAGGCTCCCTCGAGATCTTCACCCCCAACTCCGAGCTCCAAAGGCCACCAAAACCGGATCTAGAAGGCAGCCAAACAGATTTTTTGGAAGGAGCTGTTCACTCACAGTTTGGGCAGCCAAGTCCCATAGATTTAGGAGGCCAGCTAGGGCCTCGTGGTGTATAAATGTTAAGGCCTCAGCCTTCGTGAGGGACTTTTGGAAAAACTATTGCATACTTTTCACTACAGTACTGCTAGCTCTATTTTGTTCTCTTGTAGCCATTGTTGGCATAACTCTTGACTTATGATTATTTTTTGATAATGAGAAGCAGTCAGATTTGATATCAGCTCTGAGTTTTCTATAGGAGCCATAGCTCTCGGGGTTGGGCCCAACTTGAGAGCCTAGGGCCTCCTTCTTTGTATTGTTATCTTTTCTTTATGCATTGTGATTTTCCTTTTATGCATTTGAAACGTGGTTTTGTTGAGCAAGATTTAGTTGTGTTGGTTAAATAGGTCACTATTGAGGAATAGAATTGCTTCAGATGTGTAGAATAGATTGATAGGATAATAATCGATAAAGCTCCAGGAAAAGGGGTTGTCTACACTCTCAGTTTCACCTCTCCCTTATTGGATTAGGGGCTGGAATTGCAGAAACAGTGCTGCCCAACAAAAACACTAGTTTGCTTGACCATGCAATCTTTGGTGCAATGTCTTCATTTGTAGAAGTTAGTCATGCGTTCAGACACTTTTGAGATGTTTCTTTGATGAAGTGCTGTACATGGTTCTCTTTAGAAAAAAAGCTGTTGTTCATTTGCTTCGTTGACAGTTAGGATAGATTAGCTAAGATTTTGATTGTGTGCAGGACTTGGTTGATTCGGTTAAGTGTACACCGTGCAGGGCATCTCCATCACTCTCTCATCCACCTAAGCTTCGTCCAGGCCAGCTGCTCCATCTCCTAGTTAGGTTCCTCGTCTCACAACTATTCTTCTGCCCACGTAACCCTACCTTCTTGCTCTTCCATTGTCTTAGCCTTCTTTAAGTCAAGTCAGCTTTCCACACCCTCTCATCACTTCATCCATCAGTCACTGGGTCATTTCAGGCCCCTACCTTACCTCCCAATCCATTCATGCATCTTCTCTTACTTACCCATCCTCCAAAATCCAATTTTAGAACATCTTGTAGAAATTTCTAAACATCCTGTAGAAATCCTTGAAACATCCTGTAGAACCCCTGCAGACTTCCTGTAGAAGCTCACAAATGAGGTTGCTGGATAGCCAAACTTTGTGAAACTCTCCGGAAGGGTGTTAGGGACTCCTTAGACCCTCCCTGAACCTTCCCAACTTTTTCCAAGCATTTCTCTTCCTCGATCCACCCCTGCACAAGTAAAAAGCCAATTAAAACACATGCATGATAATTCTGATAACTTATTTGAAAATACAAAAAAGATGTTTCCTTTAGATAGAGGTAGCCTAGACATGTGCATTTTACCTTCATAGAAGTAATGGCATCTCTCTTAATGGTTTGCATTCTCTCCTCTGCATCAGTAGGACTAGCTGGTAGAATTAGGGTTTGCTAGGGTTTATGTTACTTTTTGGCTTTCATTTTCTTTATGCAAGTAGATCAGTTTCCTTTGAATTAGCTTCCAGCCATCGATTAAAAAGCTTCTTCTAAGAGCTCATAGAAGTTGGCTTAAGCCCCTAGCGAACTTGTACCAGCTGACCAAGTGACAGCTGCGGCAAGAGCTAGTACTTGTGCATACAGCACCGTCGCTTCCAAGTTTGTTACGAACTACTGGGTTGATAAAAGTAAAGAAGGGAGTCCCAGGAGTTGCAGCATTATTGCTGCAATACTGGAGCCCACCATCTTTTTGGCGCCGTTGCCGGGGAAGCGTCAGAGTATTGGTGATTGTTGCTTTTCTTCTATTTTCCTACACTCGCCTTCTGCTAAATAGTTTATTTCATTTCCATTCTGCAATTTCATTTCCGCAAAAGTAAAATAGATATTTCCTACTTTCATAGATTAGCATTTCAATTCTGCAAGCGTAGATTAGCAATTTCAATTCTGCAAGCGTAGATTAGCATTTCAATTCTGCAAGCGTAGACTAGCATTTCATTCCTGCAATTTCATTTGAGCAACATAGCTTAGTCCTTTCCTGCTTTCATTTCAATTCCGCGTTTTCATTTCAGCAAGATAGCTAGTTGCAGTTCAATCTATTTTCAGTTTTGCAGGTGCCAGAAACAAAGCAAAAAGCAATCAAAAGCCTTTCCATTTCATGCCTCGTAGGAACAGAGATAAAACCGGCAAATTCTTACCCAACACCCCCACCACTTCACTGAGTCACCCTTCTCTCTTCTTTGGTGACAGTGATCCAGAAGAACCTATAGGCGAGCCTCCTGAGATATACGAAGATCCTATAACAGAAGAAGAGTTAGAGAACACTCCACCTGAAGCCATGGCTGAGAATAGAAGAGAAGATGAGAGAATAGAAGGTGCCTTTCCCATCCGAGAGACCAATGGAGACATGAAAATGAAAAACATAAGCCCCTCTGCTTTACCTCACTTCCATGGATTGACTACTGAAGACCCTGATACCTTCTTGTTTGAGTTTGATGTCCTTTGTCGAACCTATGACTATACAGAAGATGAGCAAAAATTGAAACTCTTTCCCTCTACCCTCAAGGATGCAGCATTACGCTGGTTCATGGGCTTACCTGGAAACAGTATCACCACTTGGGCTCAAATGCAGCAAGCTTTCAATACCAAATACTGGGACTACTGTAGGTCCAAGGAAGCCAAGGGAGAAATCTTTCGGATGACCATGGGAAATGATGAGTCTTTAGAAGATTATGAGGAAAGGTTCCAACTTAGCTATAAACGGGCCAGGTGCACACTTGACCCTGAATCTCTCAAGTTGGTCCTGCTCCGAGGAGTCCCTGAAGACCTTCTAGATACCCTTCACATGCTAGCTGGAGGAGATATTTACCAACTACCTTATGAGGATATAAAGACTGTGTTTAGAAACCACTCTAGGGCAGCCCGGAAAAGAGGCAAGGGAAACCCCCTTTCAGCTAGTACTACTTTCTCCAAGCATGAGTTTGTTAATCAGCTGGAGGACCTCAAAAGCGAGGTGAGACAGACCATTGCCATGCAACTTGATACATTCCGAATCCAGCAAAAGAAAGAGGAAGCTCAGAGGGCTTTGGCCATCTTCTGTCCTAGGTGTACAAGGAAGCACCCTAAGAATGAGTGTCCATTACACTCGGTAGAGGTATGTTTCGTTTGTGAGGAGGACTACCCCACAAACCAATGCCCAACCTTACCTGGGTTTAAGGCCATGTACCAAGGAACTGAGGCACCCACTGAACCTCTCTACTTCCTCAACCAAAGGAGGCCGCATGGACCTAGACCTTACCAACAGGGGATGCAAGGGACATCCCAAGCTTATTATAGCCCCAACCAATTTGCTCCTATGCCTTCTTGGGGTCCCCATGCTCATCCTTCCTGGTCTGTGCCTCCTCCATGGTCTTACCCACCTCAATACCATACTCAGCCCACTACTCATTCATTTCACTCACATGTCCAGCCACAGCCTTAGTGGAATGCACCTTAACCGGGGTGGAGGCCCCAGTACAACACTCCTCCCGCCATTTTGCCTCCACCACCAGCTCAACCACAACCATTACCTCCTGCTCCTCCAAGAAAACCCCAAATGCCTGCTCAACCGAACCCGAATCCTAACAACCGATAGGCCTAGCAGGTATATACTGGGGAAACAACATGCCCTACCTATGCTGTGGAGATCCAGGAGATCAACCTGCGATCTGGGAAGACTCTTCCGGATCGCCAACCTCCTCCCCCAGAGGATGAGGAAGATAAACAGGAAAGTGAACCCAAGGCCACTCCACCCTTTCCTGAGAGACTAACAGTAACCACACAACCCGACCCAGAGGAGAATGAGCTTCTGGGAGAACTCAAACAGTTGTGTGTGAGAATACCACTTCTCCAAGCCATCAAAGATGTACTGATATACAACAAATTGGTTAAGGAAAAGTGTTTCAGGCACCCAGGCAGGCGAAAAAGAGATGCCTCAACCATCAATGTCATAGGACAACTGTCTGATCTTATGTTGGGGCAAGTCATCTGTCCAAAGTACTTGGATCCTGGGAGTCCTGTAGTTGATGTTGACATCAATGGCACCATCATACCCCACACTTTGATTGATTTAGGGGCTGCCATTAATGTGATGACCAGGGATACCATGCTCAAACTCAACCTTCAGGGTTCCTTAAGGAAGACCTCGACGGTCCTGCAGTTGGCAGATCGCTCCACCGTGACTCCCGAAGGGATTGTGGAGGATGTCTTGGTCTCTGTTGACTCTTGGGAGTATCCTGCGGACTTCTTGGTTCTTCAACCAAAGGCAAAGCTTACTGGATACCCCCTTATTTTGGGAAGACCTTGGTTAGCCACTGTGGATGCTTACATAAGCTGCCGAGCAGGAAACATGACCATCAAAAATGGTCCTATGTCCAAGCAGCTAGTCCTATACCCTCCTGCCCAACCTCTATTAGAGCATGACTTACCACTTTGGTTGGAAGAAGGAGAAGAGGATGAGGTGTACTCTGCACCCTTGTGCACCTTAGAAACCACCAGGGGAGGTCCTCAAACCGAGGATGATTTGATTGAGACCTTGATTCAGAATCCGCCTCCCAGTGCATTGTCCTTAGAGAAATTGGTGGAGGATACTCAAGCCAGCACCTTAGTGGACCTTTGTGTGACCGATCCAATCTCTCCCAGAGTAAAAAATGTGGAGTTTGGCCCCGAGAGAACGTTAAAGATCAGCTCCTCCCTATCTCCTTCCCAGGAAAAGGAGTTGTATAGTCTGTTGGCCAGTCATCTAGATGCTTTTGCTTGGAGCTATAAGGAGATGAAAGGAGTCCATCCTTCGGTCTGTACCCATCACATCTACATCAAAGAAGATTGTAAACCAGTCAGGCAACCTCAGAGGAGAATGAATCCAGCCCTTAAGGACATTGTCGAAGAAGAATTGCAAAAACTGTTGGATGCAGGATTCATCTATCCCATCTCGGATAGCGAGTGGGTGTCCCCTCTGGTGTTGGTACCCAAGAAAAATGGAAAGTGGAGAATCTGTGTGGACTACCGAGAACTGAACAAAGCCACCAAGAAAGACCACTTTCCTCTGCCTTTCATAGATCAAGTGTTGGATGGACTGGCAGGGAAGAAGTTTTTCTCTTTCCTAAATGGGTTCAGTGGGTATAATCAGATCCAAATTAGCCCGGAAGACCAAGATAAGACCACCTTCACTTGTCCTTGGGGTACCTTTGCTTACCGAGTCCTTCTGTTTGGGCTATGCAACGCTCCTGCCACTTTCCAAAGAGCAGTATTGAGCATCTTTTCTGAGCTGGTCCATGATTCGGTGGAAATCTATATGGATGACTTCACTCCTTATGGGTCCAACTTCCAGGAAGCATTGTCCAATCTGGGAAAAGTTCTAACCATGTGCATTGAAATGAACCTGTCCCTTAGTCCTAAAAAATGTGAATTCCCGATGACTGAAGGGACCGTGCTAGGACATACCATTTCTCGCCAAGGATTGCAGGTGGATCCTAATAAAATTGCTCTCATAAAAAAGGTTCCACCTCCTCATAAGGTAAGAGATGTTCGGAGTTTCTTAGGCTTAGCAGGATATTATAGAATATTTATTAAAGACTTCAGTAAGCTAGCCTCGCCACTGTTTGGCCTCTTAGCAAAAGATGTTGAGTTCAAATGGATGAACGACTGTCAAAGGGCTCTGAATGAATTAAAGGATAAGTTGGTGTCCACCCCGATATTGAGAGGTCCAAACTGGGCCCTACCTTTCCACATCCACACTGATGCCTCGAACAAAGCTATAGGGGCAGCCTTAGGACAGGTTGAACAAAAACTCCCATATGCCATATACTTTGTCAGCAAAAACTTATCCAAGGCAGAAATGAATTATACTGTAACGGAGAAAGAGTTCTTGGCTGTGGTCCATGCCCTGAACAAGTTCCGACACTACATCACTGGCTATAAAACATTTGTACATACTAATCATGCTGCAATTAAATATTTAATGAATAAACTAGATGTGAATCCTCGTATTATTAGATGGTTACTTCTGTTGCAGCAGTTTGATTTGACTATTGTTGACAAACCAGGTAAAGAAAATGTTGTTGCTGACTTCTTGTCTAGACTGGATTTACCTACAGGTGAAGATGGAACAGTGGACGACCAGATGCCAGATGAACATCTGTTTGCTATCTCAATACTCTCTCCATGGTTTGCTGATATAGCAAACTATCTGGTCTCAGCACAGTTCCCTCCGCATCTATCTTCAAAAGAGAAAAGCAGAACTGTGAGGAAGAGTGCCTCATTCACTTGGATCGGGGGCAACCTTTTCAAACTTGGCCCCGATCAAATCTTAAGGCGTTGTGTAAGGGAGGAGGAAGTCTTTGACATCCTCCTAACCTGTCATGATGGGCCTTGTGGAGGACATTTTGCAGCCAAGAGGACTGCCTTCAAAATTCTATAGGCAGGCTACTATTGGCCCACGCTTCATCAAGATGTCAAGAGATATATCAGCCAATGTGACCAATGCCAATGGATGGGGAAGCCGACTGTTGTGGGGAAAAATGCCTATGCAGGACGATCCTATCCACCTAAGGTGTGACAGTGCCTTAGCAACAAACAGAGACAGCTATTCTAGTATTCTTCCTTTATGAATTAAGAATGAAGAGAGATGGATGGACTAACCGGTGTCTTCCGTTTGTCCCTCGATCCGGTTTCTCTTCTCTTTGAGAGTTCCCAGCTACTTGCCTTCTCGCTCGCCCAGCTTCAAGAGGTTTCTGCAAGATCACAAGAAGAGAACACTACACAAGACATGGATTCATATTCATAACTAGTTCAGGATTAGAAGTAAACTAAACATACTAATGCAATCATACATCAAAGATACATCAGTATATAGGAGAAACAAAGATAGCTTTATTGATGAATAACAAGGTTCAGGAAGAGATACAACCTGGAGGGCTCCAATCCAGCATCTCCTTCCCAGCAAATGGAATTCCTATCTTCACCCCCTTCAAAGCATTAAGCACCCAATGATTCCAATCTCAAACCAACAGCAATTCTTTGCAATAACAAAATTCCAGCCCCTAGATCTCATGGAGGAGAGATCCATATATAGATGTTTGGAGAGAGGATGAGTCAGCTTGAGATCTGACTAGTGTCCTCTCCCTCTGTCAGTTCTTAATTCCACTTGGAGGTTCTTGCTTCCACTTGGAGATTGGGAACCTCTTACTCATCACTAGTCGAATTCACTGAGGCAATTGTCATTGAGGAAGATTCTGGAAGCTTCCTGGGTCTTGACACCTTTTGGAATGAACTTGCCATTTGTCAACTCTCGCTCAGCGCATCCTGGTAGTGCTTCTACCTGCGTTGCAGTGCAGGTAGCCAGTGTTGACTTTGACATTCAGTGCAGACAGCTAGTGGAGCCACTGAATTGATCCTGAATTGACTTGTTTTTGAGCAGTTTCTGGTGGAGAACTTCTGTGAATTGCTGTGGTTTGTTAGCCTTGTTCCTCTAGGGGTAGGAACAACATGTTTAGGGACTTTGGATCCCTTAGATTATGGACATTTCATGCTCAATGCTGTAAGGCACAAAAATGTTTATAACAGTTGCCCCCTAAAGTATGAGGCCGTTTATCGGGTGAAATTCTTTATCAGGAGGATCTGAAGTTCATCCAATGCTGGGAGGAGACCTGTAATAAGATACAATACAATACATTATTTTTCATACTGCTTTCATGATCTAGCTGAGGCGGGCATTCCCATGCTCAGCTTTATAAATTCATTTTTCTGTACATAGAACAGACAATCGTCTGATGGTAGACTGATAATTTTGATGAAATTATCATCCTTTGGGTAGGATGATTATCTGCTGCAATGATGTACATGTCAATGTCTTTATCTTTCCTGAATATATATCGCAGCCCGGATGGATGAAACTAGATCCGGGGTCTTCAAACTCGTTCGATCTTCACTCTAAGTACAAGTCGATCCATGTGAGAAATGTTCTGACGTCGAACATGGAAAGACATCGCTTGATTACCGGTCAATGAGGTAAACCGTTAACAAGCGCGAGAGGAATCACCGATAATGATAATGACCCTCAAGGTACTGCAGTACAATTCACGTGGTGTGAATAAAGGACTTGGCGTCGAACACCACGCAAAATCTTTCGGTCGAAGGTCATTGATGTATACCTGTCGCCGGAAGTGAGAAACTTGCCATTGAGGCATGCAAGCTTCAAAGTACTGAAGGGGTTGTTCCTAGATCAACTTCTTGGATAATGAGCTGATGTCGACAAGAAGCAATCCGTCAAAGGAGGGCCTTAATGAATCCCACATCAATGACACGGAACGGAGCTAATGATTTTGATGGAGGTGAAAACGATCTGTGACATATGATTTAGGGTGGCGGTCATGAAAGGATGAAGGATAATGTACGGCAGTGGATGGGACACGGTTGACTTTTCTGAACGACTTCTCTTGAACATATGGCGACACTGATGCGATGGATCAGTAGCATTACCCCAAATATGGATGGTATGGCGAGACCATGGTGATGTGACCGGTGAATGAAACAACCCAACCCGATTGTGGTACGGAGGAAAAGTGTCATGTTCAAGAGCGACTTGCTACCATCAAAGTTTTCTTGAGTTTCTCCCAATTTTTCCCCAGTCATTGCTGACCAGTACCTCTTTATTTTTGTCAAGCTTGAGGAGGATAACATATGCTTGTTCTATAACCTGCCCTTTGAGCAAGCCCATCGCTATGTTTTAACGAGCCTAGCGATAGTGAAACTCGTTCTCGTCTAAAGACAAGTTTGTCGCTATTTAATGATTTTAACGAGTCTAACGACAAAGATAACTCGGTCCTTTTCATTTTTAGAGAGTCTGAAAAGGTACATAAAGTTAACTCCAAAAGTCCTTTTTCGTCATCTAATCCCTTAGGTCCGAAAAAGTATAAAACAATACCGAAGGGATGAGTTTTCGATAGTTTTAACGAGCCGAATAAAACAAGCGCTCGATCTTTTTGTGAAATAATCCCTCAGGTCCAAAAAGATTAAAATCTAGAGGAGGGATAGCACTTCCTGTCCCTTTAACGAGCTGGAAGGCCAAGGACTCGGCAATCTTTTCATATTTTACGAGTCAGATGAAAAGAGCTTAAAAAGACTCGTCTTTTGAGGAACGAGTGATGAAACGGGTTAGCAGCTGATTCCAGGTACAGGTTGGAATTTTCCAATCACGGTAGTGTCACAAGGATGGCTAGTGAAATCACTCTTCGCAGCTGTTCCTCAAAATGGGTAAACAAACATATGGAGGTGAACGATCGGCCAATGGAAAAGTGGAGGTGACGGTGCAAACATGACCAAGGCTTTAATGGCTGATGATATTACATTCACTGTGGTTATTTACCGGGTAGTTCATTTTTTAACGAGCTTAAACGCGGATTGAAACACTTGCTCGATTTTATGTTTATTTTTTAACGAGCATGAACTATACGATAAAACTGCTCGGATCTTGCGTTTATTTTTTAACGAGCATGAACTGTGTGCTAAAACTGCTCGATTTATATAGTCAGCTTTTTGATTTTTTACCATGACTAGCTTTGCCCTTTTCAAAGATAGTACTGTATCCTCAATTGTTGCATCAAACTAGTTAGAAATGAATAACATTTGCTTGAAAAACGAGATTAAAACCCTAATATTTCGCTTTGAATTACGTAAAAAGCAATTAAAAAGTGTTTTTACCTCTCATTTTACCATTTCATTTGAACTTGGTTTGTTGGAGCTTTGGAGGTGCCTCTTCCCCCTTGATTTTCATTAGTTGATTCCGGGAGATTCTGCGGACGATTTTCGGCGCCGTCTGGACCAGGTAGGAGCTAAACCCTAGCTCTTTCTTTTCATGGTTTCCTTTTTCCATTCTGTGCCTGTTTTCCTGTTTCCCTGAGCCCCTGGGGTTTTGTTAGGGCGCTCTGCCATCAGCGCACCTGGTTCACTCGAAACCTGCGCTGAATGTCAAGATGCATGAAGGCAGTTTGACCTTCAACGCAGGTGGAACATTGGCCAGTTGCGTTGGGCACAGAAAAATAGTTTTGTTGCACAGTTTTTGATGAAAATTTTGCCAGTTTCTCATCAAATCCAGGATCTAACTCCTCTCATGTTTGTTTTTCAGAGATTATTGGAGCAAAATGACCCTTACATGGCGAGAACGAGAACATGAAGAAGAGGACATGATTGCCCTCCATGATCCTGTCACGGTGAACGCGCTGCGGAACTGTGGTCTGCTGAAGTTCTTCCGTATCTCTAGTATGAGAGCACAGATCTCCCTACTGCAGTATATGCTTGATGCTTGGGATCCTATCAACCAAGTATTTCAGATTAGGGGCAAATCTATCCCCTTGACCGTGGTAGACATTTACTTCTTGACTGGCTTGTCGAGGCGGGGTGCCCCCATTTCTTTGTCAGGTTCGGCCCGAGGGAATGACTCTGTGAGAGATTATGTCCGCCAGTATTGCAGGGAAGGATCTCAGCCGAGTAGAGACGGCAAGGTCGTTATCCGTGAGATTGCTGACAGGTCTCTCAGGTCCATTCTGTATACTATTGGTAGGATGGCCGGTAGTGCATCTCTTCATGTTGCCAACAGATCCTATGTGCAGCACGCCTTGGAGTGCCTCCAACCGAAAATATTCAACTGGTGTGATGCAGTACTTCTTCAGATGAAAATTCAGTTGACCAAGGTAAAGGACGGGAAGCTGAAGAACTTTGGATTTGGTTCTATTTTGACTGCCTTTGCCTTGGAGAAGATACCACTGATGCAGCCTCAGTATATCGCACTCGACTTGCCTTCTCCTACCGAGCCACGCATGCAGAGATGGGTTGATCACATGTCTAGGCATGCTGGTCAATCTCAGATTTCTTTCACTGATACCTTCTTCAGGTGGTTCGAGCGTTAGGAGATGGTCTATTCCGAGTATCCATATGTTGGCATGGATTTCCGAGGTGATCCGGACTTGGTACTGCCGGATGGCGAACAGTGGGGTGCTATTGGTAAAATCTTCGACCATATCACTGTTTACTGTTTTTATTTATAATGTCCTTGTGATTTATTCTATCAAGACTTTAATCAAACTCATGTGTGCATGCAGATGTTGGTCCTGTTCGTCCAACAGTTCGCCCGAGAGCGCCAGTTGCTGCCCCAGCAGGGGAGACTGCTGGGAGGGTTATTCTTCATGACCTTGATGTGGCCGAGACCCTTACAGCTGTGCAGGAGCAGGTTGAGAGCCTTACTCTTGGCATTCCGGATGTGAGGATCGACGAGTTACCTCTACAGTTGCAGCGGCATACTACTGGTGTGCCTAGACGATGGACTCGTCTCTTACGCATGATTGCACAGGCCGTGACGTGCTATCATGAGCATCACTAGGCTAGGGTGCCCCCTAGCATTTTGAGTTTTTGGGTCATGCGACCGATTTTTGTCTTGGTTACAGAACATCATGTATAAACGATAAACAGCTTATATATATATATATATATATATATATATATATATATATATATTTTGATTTTCGGGGTTTATTCTGGTTGAGTTATATGATCCATATGTACAACATTGATGATGTGTCTCTTTTTATAAATGTCGCAAATGTCTATCTAACACATAGTTTGCTAATGAGTCGGTTAATGTGTTTAAGTTTCTGGAAATATGTTGGTATTGAATTAAATCAAATTGTCTTTCCAAAATCTTAACCCTTAGGAACATGCGATAAATAGCTGGGTTGCGGACGGAATATATACCATTGAGTTGTAGTATTACGAGTTGTGAGTCTAGCCTGATGATTAGTCGGCGTATACCATGGGTGATGGCATCAGAGAGTAGTTCTACCAACGCGCTATACTCAGCGATGTTATTCGTTGATTGCCCGATACATACACCTCTGAAACTTACTAACTTGCCGCTTGGATAAAAAATGGCCCAGGCTGCGGAGGACAGGTTCCGCGAACTACGACTCGCTCCGTCGGCATATCCAACACATGTCTCCAGAAGGTTTGACATCTGCAATAAATGTAAAAAGGTGGATTACTCGACCAAAACAAACACTTTAGCGAAAACAAAATACAACAAAAGCATATAGGTTACTATTTAAGCATAGTAACGCTTGAGGTACAACCCATTACGGGGTTGCGCCAGTGGAATTCCGTCATAATCCATTAACTCGTAGGCTCCTTTTGCTAACACTCGTTTAACAATATAGGGGCCCATCCACAAAGAATTAAATTTACCTGCTCCCAATTTATCGGATTCTTGGTCATAAAGCAAGACCAAGTCACCTTCTGAGAAGACACGGGGTTTGACATTTTTGTCGAACTGCGCCTTGACTCGTTTTTTATGGGCTTCGTTAGCCAAAGCGGCATCACGACGGGTTTCATCCAATTGGATTAATTCCAAGAAACGGGCCTCTTCTTCCGAAGTACCAGGGAGGAGATCAATTGCGAGTTTAAGAGACGAGATTTCACACTGGATTGGTAAGACTGCTTCCAGGCCATACACTAGTAGGAAAGGTGTGAACCCGGTCGTATTCCTTACCGATGTTTGGTAAGCCCACAAGGCTGAGTACAGGATTAGGTGCCACCTTCTTTTGTGAACTCCGATCATCCTTTGCAACATACGCTTCAGGACCTTGTTGATCGCTTCAACTTGTCCATTGGCTTGTGGATAATACGGGGTAGAGCTGTCGTGAGATAGCCCTAGCTTGGCAGCTAATTCAACCATCATGTGATTGTGAAAATGCGATCCATGATCTGTAACTATAGCCTGTGGTACGCCGAACCTGGCGACTACATGATTGAAAAAGAAAAGGGCAGCTGTTTCACCAGTGTTATCTAATGTAGGCATCGCCTTGGCCCATTTGGTAAAATAGTCAACGACGACTATAATATACCCATGCCCCCCGGTCGAGGTGGGGTTACATGTCATGAAATAGATGCCCCATTTGGCGAAAGGCCCAACAGCAACTATTGGCTGTAAAGGTGCGGGTGGTCTTCTGGTTTTGCTATCAAAAATTTGACAAGCATGGCAACTTCTGACTGCGGTTATGCAATCTTTGAACATGGTTGGCCAGAAGTATCCTGCTCGTAAGATTTTTTGTGCTGTAGCATATCCAGATTGATGCCCCCCACATGCGCCTGAATGACACTCATTCAGGGCTTTTTCGGCCTCCTCATGGGTGAGGAACCTTCTTAGAACTGTATCGATACCACGACGGTAAAGCGTATCACCGACGATCATGTAGTCTTTCGCTTGGTATCGTATTCTTTTCTGTTCTGAGTGAGAGGTGTTAGGCCTGAATTTTTGGGTTTGGAGATAAATTATTATATCTCCATACCACTCATTGCTTGCAGATATCAGAAACAAACTTTCGTCCACGATTGATTCTTCGGATGTTTCATTGTTGGACGACGATGGGAGATCACACAATAATTCTGCGAAAACTAGAGCTTTCTTTGATTTGGATTTTACAAATTCCAGATCAAACTCTTGAAGGATCGCTATCCATTTTGAATATTTGCCCCCCAGCAACTGTCTCGACAATATATAAGTCATGGGGTTGCAATCTGATAAAATGGTAGTTTTCCGAAAGAGGACATAATGTCGAAATCTTTGAATCGCTTGAACAGCTGCAAGCGCTAGCTTTTCAACATAAGAATATTTGCTTTCTGTATCATTCAAGTTTTTACTTAAATAATATATAGGATGTTCAATTCCATCGACTTCTTGAACTAAAACCATCGCAATGGTCGTATCCGCTGCAGCCAGATACAGGTTAAAATCTCTTTGATATTCCGGGGCATACATTAATGATGCTTTTACTAGAGAATCTTTCAGAGCATCAAAGGAAGCTTGCGCCACCTGATCCCAGAGAAAAGGTACATCCTTTTTCAAAAGACGAGTATAACCTTTAGCAAGTTCTGCGTAATTTGGAATGAACCTCCTCAGAAAGTTTGCTTTCCCTTGGAGTTTCTGAATCTGAAGCAAATTCGAAGGTGGAGGCAAATTAATGATTGCCTGAACCTTGCAAGGGTCGAGACGAATCCCATCCTTAGAGACTACAAAGCCAAGTAAACGACTAGAACCGACGCAAAATACAAATTTGTGCGGATTGAGTCTTATCTTGTAGTGTCGGCAACGTAGAAATATAGCTTTTAAATGCTGCGGATGATCAGTCCGCTTTCGCGAATGAGCCGGAAGGTCGTCGAGGTATGGTTGAACGATGTTCTTGATGTCATGGAAGGCATAATTCATTGCCCTCTGAAACATCGCCCCTGCGTTCTTTAAACCAAAGGGTAATTTTCGATAAGCGAATGTGCCCCACGGACAAATGAATGCAGTATTTGACTGGTCCTGTGGGCGGATATTTATTTGATTATACCCGGAAAATCCGTCCATGAATGAAAAGATTTCACATCCGGCGCATTCATCAATTATCTGGTCGATGAAGGGTGTAGGGTAGTTGTCTTTCGGACAAGCTTGGTTTACATCCCTATAATCGACACACACTCTAATTGTCCCTTGTTTCTTCATAACAGGGACAATATTCGATACCCAATCGGTTAGAGGAACCGGGTAGATGAAACCAGCATGGAGAAGCTTTTCAACTTCTGCCTTAATGGCAGCGGCTTTCTTGGGGTGCACCTACCGAAGCCGTTGTCTTACTGGTTTGACATCAGGATACATCTTAATTTCGTGTTCAACGATACTCGAGTCAATGCCTGGCATTTCATCATATGACCAAGCAAAGACATCTCTGAACTCGCGAAAAAGAGCGTTATATATTTCCAGTTATGAAGGAGAACATCCTTTGCCGACATAAATATTCTCTACAACGTTTGTTTTAGTCGAGATATTTATGGCTATAGTCTCTTCAATATTGGATAAGTTTCGCTTGGAATCCACCGTATTTACAATGTTTGATAGGAATTCAAAAACTGAAGGGTGGTAAAGGTCCTGTTGAGTATCTTCTTCATAATCCGGAAGAAGGGAACGATGGTGGCAATCATTCCATGGTGCCCCCTCAATCAACATTGATTGTAGGATTCCTTCGTCGGTTCCATGCACTCTCGACCAAGGATCTAATGGGGTACCATATTCTCTAGACCTATCTACCCAAACGCTTGATGAGCGTTGATTTGGGTTCGCCTCCCATGCCCGAAACGTTGATTGCTACAATATTTCTATAGGGCTTGGGGGCAAAACCATTTCATGATCCATGTTGATATCGTCTTCTGAGATCTTCGTGGAAGATATCATGTTGCAGGCTCTTACCAGCGCCACTTCTCCTATATAGATTGGAGGTGGAAGTGCGAAAGTTCCCATTAATGTGGGGTCTTTCAGTAGGCCTACTCCAATATCTTGAAGCGAATGGTTGCTCCCATGGATCATGGGAATGCTTCCTGTAATTTGTGAACCATTAGGGAGTAAGTCTTGTTGGTCGACGATCGTAATCCCTCCTTGAAAAGGGAATGCGATCTTCCTAAAATAAGTCGACACTACAGCTGCCATGGCATATATCCACGGTCTTCCCAGTAGGATGTTGTAGTCAAGATTCCCATCGATGACTTCAACATCTATTTCTACTGTTTTTCCCCCCAGTTCAACCTTCAAGTTATTTAGGATACCACACGGGGTATAGGTCCTTCCGTCGAATGCTTTCAATGTCGTCGAAGATCGCGACAAGGTCGGAGACCCTAAAGTTTTCCAGCAACTCATCGACATAATACATGTAGATGCCCCCTCATCAATGATTGTTCGGTGAACAGTTTTGTTGAGGGCTTTCACTTGAATAAGGAAAGCTAGTTGAGCTGGTAACTGAGGGTCGTATCCTTTGTGGTCGAAGGATACAAGATTGGAATCCTTAGGATCAACCCCACCAATTGCTGATAACAAAGCCTGCCTTTGGGATGGACAATTTTGTAGTACTTCAAGAGTCGACATAGCGGATGGCGATTGGGCCAAATCTTCCACTATGTTATAATGTTGTGCCGCTCTGGCGCGAGGATTAAATGTCGACTTGTGTACTACCCCCTTTGGCGGTTTAATTGTTAATTCAGGAATGATGGGCGGTACAACTTCTGTCGAAGTTGTTGTCGAACTACTTGGTTGATCTTTACCTTTGTCGTTCGACAGCTGCGAATTCCCGTAATCTTTGTTCCTTATCGAAATCAAAGCATCATTTTGTTGTTTGGAGATCGACAACATAAGCACTTGCGACGGGGAAGCCTTTCCACTATCAAACAGATTTGTACCTGGATTTGGAAACGGATCAGTTAACACAGCTGAGGTTTGCGAACTCTTAAAGAATCTCTTAAGCTCAGCTCTGTATGGACAATCGACTGTCCAATGATCCTCATCACATATAAAACATGGATTTTTTGGTTTCCCTTTCCCAGGAGGGTTTGAAGAAGTTTTTTCGGGAGATGACTCACCTTGTTTCTTCTTCTTCCCTTTGTTTTGCTTCTTCTTGCTTCCTGGTTGATTGGTTTCTTTGCCTTTATCTGCTGATACAGAATTTACTTCCGAAGCAAGAATTTCTTCTTTTGCATTTTGATCTGAAGTCTTACGGGCTTTCTTAGACGAAGCCTTTGTCGATTTCGCGTTTGTCGTGGCAATCACGCCATCGCCGGCATGAGAGTCATTGTTTGATTTAGGAGGAGGAATTGAAAATTCCGGTCTAGGGGCGTCAGGTATTTTGTCATAGAGCGTGCCAGACTGAGTATAGACTAAGTCCAGATACTGTGCACGAGCGATAACTTGCTCTTCCGTTACGACTCCCCCCTTTGCCACATCTTCCATTATAGCAGGAAGTAACGACTTGATAAACCATTCAGCTAATAACTGATCGGGAACGTACGTTTTTACCATCCTACGACGACGTCGCCACTCATGTATATGATCAGATATGTGAGTGGCCGTTGTCTGTTTGAAGTTGGTTAAGATTTCCGTTCCCGTTTCATACCTTATCGGTAATTGAAAATGGGTTAAGAATGTCGTGGCTAAGGTGCTGAAATTGTCGAACGAAGCTCTAGGTAATTCAATATACCATTTAGCCGCTGGACCCGTTAACGTCCTCTGAAAGAGGCGAAGCCTTATCGAATCATCGTTTAAGGTGTTTGATGAACACCATAGATGAAAGGTCATCACGTGATTCGATGGATCTTCACCTGGATTTCCATTAAATTTAGGAATGTCCAAAGGAAGTTTGTGAGGAATCGCTGGCCACCAAGGGGCGTAAGCAATTGGATCGTTTGTTAACCGATGTAAATCGGGTAACTCTAAAGTTGCCACGAATGGTAACTGTTGATTCAGGTTAAGTGAAGCATACCCAGGGTACGATGGAATTGCCTGAGCAATGGGCCTTTGCATACCAGCATAATGTAATTGATGTTGGTATGACTGATACGGTTGGTGGACTTGACCACTGTAAAGCGGTTGGTTTTGACCGTTTTGAATATACGGTTGTCCACTGTTCGCAAAGATCTACTGCTCAGAACCTTGGTACACTTGTTGGAATTGTGGTGGTTGGTATTGCACCAGCCACGGTTGTGAAGCCATGCTCTGTTGTGCTATGCTAACCGTCGGACCAAGATGTGGGGTAATTGTACCCATTTGGACCTGTGTCGCCCCACCAGTTGGTGATTGTGGTTGAGTCACAGGGTCAAGGGGCTGTTGCATTACAACTTGAGAAATCTGAGGTTGACATACAACATGCAACGTTTGAACTTGCGACACTGTCACAATAGCCGGTGTGGTCGGGATGTTCGACATAGGTACACATTGTTGCATAGAATACACAATCCTTGGTTGCTGAGGTAGCATAGGTACCCAACCACTTGATGTAACTCCAGTATAACCTGAATACTGTTGTGAACTCCCGTATGGATATCCTCCCGGAGGGGGTAATGAAAGGGCATACTGCCCCCCATACGGTGGCAATCCGGAACTCAAGGGAATTGTTTGTCCTTGGGGACTGGATTGCACAAATTGACCTCCAAATGGATCAATCTGGCGAGTTTCAACATAAGAGTTGCCGGATATTATTCCGGAGGAACAAACTGGAACGGACCACACTAT
Organism: Pinus tabuliformis; assembly: GCA_031772625.1. Classification (NCBI taxonomy): domain Eukaryota; kingdom Viridiplantae; phylum Streptophyta; class Pinopsida; order Pinales; family Pinaceae; genus Pinus; species Pinus tabuliformis. Next base: position 85,431,201 of record CM062819.1, on the reverse strand, counting down.
CGAAATAGTCCCTGGGTGGACTCCTTCTAGCGGTTGTGAGCTAGTCGGGACAGATGGTGTGCCGGCAAACATTGTCAGAGTGACGACAGGGAGTTCTGCTGTCGCTGTGTCATTCAACACCGTCCTAGATGTTGACGGTTGTTCAGACATTTTGAGTCTATCCAAGAGATTACCTAGCGATTCTACAGGAACTTCCACTGGTGGTAGACTAACTTCTGATGTCGAAGGAAATAGAGTGACCCCGACTCCAAAATGTGTTGGAGTGATTGCTTGCGGATCTTCTACAATTTCCTCTATCGCAATCAAACCAGGTGGAAGGGGAAGACCGTCAGGTCCGTAAAATATTTCTGGTGCCGAAGAAGGGGTTGAATCAACAGCGACAGTTGTTTGAGGAGCAAGAGTCTCTGAACCGGTTACAGATGGAACTAGTTCAGTAACGCAAGTATTTGCTCCCAGACTAGGATCAGTGTTACTGTCCCTCTGTGGCTGTTGAACTTCTTCTATAGAGGCAGGGTTTCCATAAATGTTTGGAGTAACCGGAATCTCAAATGTCGTTGGAACACTTGTTCTAACTTTGATAGGAGATTTCGAACCGGTTAAACGAGTTCGCTTTGTCTGTACTAGTTTCGATTCCGGAGACAAAGACGGTTGACTCATAAGCCTCCGTGAACGACGGGGTTTCAATTGAATTTCTTCCACGATTGCGGATTACTCGATCAACCAAAATACAAAAGGGGAAAGTGTGTTTCCGAATTGAATGAATTTTTTAGACGCTTTAGACACAACTTTCTTTTTCACTTTTAAAGAGTCGAGAAAAAGCTAAAGATGACTCTAGTCTCCTTCGATGTTTTAACGAGCCCGAAGTGACAAATGCTCAGATGGACTTTTTCCATTATAGAGTCTGAAAAAGGCCAAAAGGAACTGCTCTGGAGTTCTAGGCAGAGGGTGTGCCAAACTTTTCGCAAAACGCAGAATACTTTTTAGGGTACGGGCGGTCGAACTTCCTGAATGCTGTGTTCAGTGCATTGCGATCAGTAGGGCGGTCGACACGGCTTCCTAAGGATAAAGGTTTTATACCTATAGGGGTCTCCCAATATATAGGCGACGGTACGTGGGAGCACAATCCGTACTGGCGCTATCGTCCCTCAGGAGGAATCACCCACCATCAACGAGATCGACAGTCACCAGGCTTTACGACGCCGGAACACGTCTCTAGCCTAGACCTCTATGTTGTGCGTTATGTTGCAAAGCGTTGTTAAGTTCATTCAATTTATTTTAGGTTGATCTTTTTAGAAGTTTGCCTTTTGAGGTTCACCACGAGATGTATGATACAATTTCTGAATGCAGTCTAAAGATGATAAGCAAGCTTTATATCTTTTCAACTTATGAAAATCCTAGCTACAAAGGGAAAAGAAAGACACCATCTTTTCTCAAAGAGCAATCTGCACACTCTAATGCACTTTTCCTAAATCAAACATGCAAAATATCAAGATGCAAATGCACAATGCAGGTGTTTGTTTTCCGCTTTCTTAGTATTGATGCCTACAAAGAAAGCTTTTTGTACAACTTTGAATTTGATTTTAAATGACAAATACAAACAAGTTTACTTTTTCGAAATCAGAGAGGGTAGAAGAGATTACAACACTTAAAGATTTCCGAAATGAATACTTGTTTCGACACTTAAAAGAGACAAACTCAAACCAAAAGCAAAAGTAAATGTATAACCAACTGTAAACAGCCAATGAACTCTCTCCTAAGATCACAATCAACAGATCTGAATCAACGGCTACAAGATGACTATTTCACTCTTGCAAAGGAAAACTGTAAATGACGCCACAAACACATAAAAACACTCACAGTCTTTTTGTACAAAAGGAGGCGGAATTTAAGCAGAGAAAAGGAGTTATCAGACTGGTACCTATGCTGGTTACAGGCTGCAAAAATAAGAGAAAACAAGGCAAAACAGAGCAGAGAACCCCAGCTGCACAAGGCCTAACTGGATCAGCGCAACCTCAACACAGGGGTTTTGACATTCAGCGCAGGTAGCCTTCACGGGACCTGTGTTGAAATGCAGAACCCCTTCATAGGGTCTGCGCTGAAGGAGAAACGAGAGTTTCTCTCTGGGTTCTGGGTCACAGATTGCTGATTAATCTACGGTTTCAGGCCAAATAAAAGCAACAAGCAAGGTACAATCAAAGGGATGCTTTGAGGGAGTACTAAGATCTATCACAAAGGATCATCAAATCATTTGTGAATCCATTGTTCAGATCATAGACAAATCCAGTGATTAGATCAAAGCAGCAACCTTCTACTTTGCATCTGAGAATAGCAGATGCAGTTCGATTGTTGTTGTTGAGTCTATGAAACAAACAATGATGGAAACACAAATAAAATGACTAAACAGATCTCCCTAGTGGAGTCGCCAATTTGTTGTGGGGAAAAATGCCTATGCAGGACGATCCTATCCACCTAAGGTGTGACAGTGCCTTAGCAACAAACAGAGACAACTATTCTAGTATTCTTCCTTTATGAATTAAGAATGAAGAGAGATGGATGGACTAACCGATGTCTTCCGTTTGTCCCTCGATCCGGTTTCTCTTCTCTTTGAGAGTTCCCAGCTACTTGCCTTCTCGCTCGCCCAGCTTCAAGAGGTTTCTGCAGGATCACAAGAAGAGAACACAACACAAGACATGGATTCATATTCATAACTAGTTCAGGATTAGAAGTAAACTAAACATACTAATGCAATCATACATCAAAGATACATCAGTATATAGGAGAAACCAAGATAGCTTTATTGATGAATAACAAGGTTCAGGAAGAGATACAACCTAGAGGGCTCCAATCCAGCATCTCCTTCCCAGCAAATGGAATTCCTATCTTCACCCCCTTCAAAGCATTAAGCACCCAATGATTCCAATCTCAAACCAACACAATTCTTTGCAATAACAAAATTCCAGCCCCTAGATCTCATGGAGGAAAGATCCATATATAGATGTTTGGAGAGAGGATGAGTTAGCTTGAGATCTGACTAGTGTCCTCTCCCTCTGTCAGTTCTTAATTCCACTTGGAGGTTCTTGCTTCCACTTGGAGATTGGGAACCTCTTACTCATCACTAGTCGAATTCACTGAGGCAAGTGTCATTGAGGAAGATTCTGGAAGCTTCCTGGGTCTTGACACCTCTTGGAATGAACTTGCCATTTGTCAACTCTCGCTCAGCGCACCCTAGTAGTGCTTCTACCTGCGTTGCAGTGCAGGTAGCCAGTGTTGACTTTGACATTCAGCGCAGACAGCTAGTGGAGCCACTGAATTGATCCTGAATTGACTTGTTTTTGAGCAGTTTCTGGTGGAGAACTTCTGTGAATTGCTGTGGTTTGTTAGCCTTGTTCCTCTAGGGGTAGGAACAACATGTTTAGGGACTTTGGATCCCTTAGATTATGGACATTTCATGCTCAATGCTGTAAGGCACAAAAATGTCTATAACACCGACCCCAAGGGACGAAATGCCTCTCCAACCTCAAGTGACTCTTGAACCATTTGAGAAGTGGGGTATGGATTTTGTGGTTCCTATCAATCCTCCTTCAAGGCAAAGGTCTTACATCATTGTGTGCACAGACTATCTGACAAAGTGGGTGGAAGCCAAGGCAATCAAAGCAGCGACAGAAGAAAAGGTGGCTGAGTTTTTAAGAGAAAACATCTTCTACAAATTTGGCTACCCAAGAGAGTTCGTCACCGATCAAGGAAGCCAGTTCACCTCCAACTTAATTGAAGACTTGCTTGCTCATCACAAGATCAAGCATAGGACTTCCACCCCCTATCATCCTCAAGCAAATGGGCAGGTGGAAGTCACCAATAGAGCATTAGAAGGGATTTTGACTAAGGTGGTGAGCAGCAGTAGAAAGGATTGGGCAGATCGCCTGGTTGAGGCCACTTGGGCTTACAACACCACTTGGAAGACCACAACCGGCTTCACACCTTATGAACTGGTCTATGGGAAGAGAGCTTTACTGTCAATTGAGTTCGAGTACAACACATTGAGGATGGCAGCTCAGCTGGACCTAGATCTCAGCCATGCCCAACAAGAAAGGTTATTGCAGCTGAATGGGCTAGATGAACACCGAATGCAGGCCCTTCTCCACTCAGAAGTGTTTCAACTTCAGAGGAAGATATGGCATGACCGGCACCTCAATGACAAGCAATTCCAACCGGGAGATTGGGCGCTGCTGTATGATTCCAGACATAAGGATTTCAAGGGGAAGCTGAAGACAAGATGGCTAGGACCATATGCAGTGGAGAAGTGTAATGACAATGGGTCTGTTCTTATTCGGACCATTGATGAGGAAGCCATCCCCATGCTCGTCAATGGGCATCGACTAAAGATCTACAGGAAACCTCTTTCGAGGCAAGAGTTCATCAAAACTGTGGAAAAATCAGTGCTGGTCATAGAGAAGGGTTCTGCCTCTGTTTTGGGCATACCTTGAGCATCATAATTAAACAAATAAAAATAAATAAATAAATAAATAAATAAAAATAAATAAATAAAAAAATATAAATAATAAAAATAATAATAATAATAAAGGATCCTTGGGTGAAAACCTTTCTGAGGCTCCCAAGGTAGATGGTAGGGGTGAAAACCTCATTGAGGAGCCCCTGCTGTCTCTCTGAAAAAGAATTGGAATAAAAAAGGCCCTTGGGTGAAAACCTCTTTGAGGCGCCCAAGGTAGATAGTGGGGGTGAAAACCTCATTGAGGCGCCCCTGCTGTCTCCTAAAAGAAAAGAAAAAAAGAAAAAAAAAGGAGGCAGAAACATAAAAATAGGCTCAATCTTTGGAAATTAATGCAGGTTGCAGGTATTCCATGCAAAAAGGAGGCCTCTCAACTCAAGGACAAGGGTCCCTACCATGCTACCAGGCGACCTCACCAGCACTCCCTCCATAAACACTCATCTCTTCCAAGGTTTGGGCACAATCTGGTCATAGTTTAGCCTTCTACAGGAAGCTACAGGACTTTCTACAGGAAGTTCTGTATTTCTACAAGAAACATCCTGTAGAATCTTTGGATGGGCTAGGACCGACTATGTAGAAGAATTTGAAGCTCGAAGTCCAATAAGGAGGCATGCAACCAATTTTTTCTCCATCCCCCACTGCTGTCGCCTCCTTTCACCACCATTGCTGCCATATGATTGAAATACCTGCACAGTCATACTAGAACGTTGGACTCTTAGAAGAAGTATTTTTAAGTGGGAAATAAAGCATGCAGAGGCTCAACGGTTTACCTATCAAGGCAATCTGAGGACCCTGCACCTGTGAACGTGACTCCACTATTTCGGCATGCACCCTAGGAGGAGAAACAACTACGGGATGTCCTACAAGAATCCTGTAGCAGTTGATCCGGCTAGATCACACACCATGAAGGAACCTGCAACTCATGAAGCCGGCGCATGCACCACCCATAGCCAGGAAACCGGTCTCGCAACCAGCAGCAGTAAATGGAAAGGAGCTCTCGTGCCTGTGCACGAAGCAGCAGCAAGCGGATCCATCACTCCTCGTCCTGAAGCATGAGAAAAATCACGTCCACGGCCGCACAGGTAAGTGCCTCACCCTGTTTCGTCAAATTACATAAGCAATGCTCTAAAATGTGTGTAACTATGCAAATGAATGGATTGAACAAGTTGGGTAGCCATTCAAATGGTCACCACAACTAGCCTGACGGCCTCGTCGGATCCGAAAAGCTTTGGTTGTGTCGACAAGACAGGAAATGGACACGTGGGAAGCGTCCAGTCGGAGAGAAGCGGCAATCTAACAGGAGTGGCGGCGGTATATATACAGGGAAGGATTCGGCGGTCAAGCATACATGCAGCGGAATGATAGTAGGTGACGTTAGCCAATGGACCGACGGGGACAGCTCACCCTCGCGCCACGAATTGCGCAAAAATTCAAATCCGCCGGCTAAATCACGTATGGCGCACTGCACTCATTTATTCTCAACCGTTTTGCAGCCGAGTACGCATCCTAAATTCTCTGAAGGCTGTTACTCCGAGTTCTCGGCCTGTTCCAATGTCCTGTTGCTGCACAGAAGGTCCAGAACCACTGAAGCGCTCCCCAGAATCCGTGCACGACTTCTACAGGAAGCTCAACATTACGGAGGAATTTGGACTGTTCACGTCGAAGGTGGCAATTCTGGAATGAGGTAAGCCTGAACATAGTTCTCCCATGCAATTGGTTCGAAAGGTGGTGAAGTCGACGTGTTGAAGGGGTAGGAAACCGTGAATTAAAGTCTGTGCATGAATTTACAAGTGTTTTCTTATCACTGCATGAGAATTGTTGTCGTAGTGTGTATGCGGGATTTTCTCCAGGGTTTGACTTATAATTGAGCCACTGTTAAGGCTCACTCGTAGAAAGCTGTGAATTTTATAAACTGTGTGCATAAAAGAGACACAGCTCTGCGCTCTGTCTAAGGAAATCCCAAAGATCCACTTCTGTATACAAGCAGGCAAGCTCAGGACAACAAAGCAAGTCTTTACCATGTCGGGAGAGTTCATTAGAAAAGAGCCTACAGACTCAAAGAAGTTACGGGAAACCCCTGAGGTGGTGGACCTGTTTTCTCGTGCACGATGGATGTCATTCTGTGACAAGCTTCAAGGTCACGATGACGAGGTTGCAGAAGAATTCCTGTGATCCTTGAAGCCAAAGTCAAAGACATTGGCCATTGTCAACTTCAGAGGATTGACCCTCAGACTCACCCGACAGTTCATTAGCAGAGTAACTAATCTACCGATGGGGGTACCTTGGGTTAAGGAGGAGAGAAAACTGGGTCAGAAAGCTAAGAAGGAGTTCTTTTTGCCAGAGGAACAATTCTCAGAAGACAAGAATGGAGTTCGAAGAACCAGCCTATAGCCGTTCTGGAGTGAGGTCAGCCTCTAGATTATGAAGTATATCACGTGCGAGGGGCGATTTAGCATCGTGTATGGATATCATTTCCGGTTGCTCACAGAACTTAGGCACCAAATGGACCTACCCTCAGAGAAAAAGTTGAGCATTCCTTACTTCCTCCTGCAGTCCATGACTGAGTGTGCCGCCAAATTGAGAGAGGGGACGCCAGACCAGATAGCCCATCATGGGCTCATTAAGCTCCTCGTGGAAGATGCACTCCACATGTACACCGTCCCTCTCTCCTGGGAAACCTTTCGAAATTTGACTAAGGATGATGACATCCGAATTTTGGCTGAGGAGCTCACCTCCTCCAGCAGTGAAGAGAAGGAACACACTCAAGCAGAGAAGAAAGGTAAAGGCTAAGAAACCCTGGCCAAAACACCAAAGAAAGAACAGAAGGGAAAACAAGAGAAAAACCAGGTTGCCAAAACAGAGGGTGACAAAACCACACTAACACCTAGGGAGAAAAGACTACAGAGCAGGGTGGAAAGGACTGAAAAAGTCCATGTCAGTGAGGGCACCTCTAAGGCAGCCTCAGCAAAGTTAAAAGAAAAAGCACCCTCAGCCAAGCAGGCTAAAACGGTGCTGTTGTTTCTACAGGAAGGTTAAAAACAGCTTCTACAGGAAGCCAAAAATCAGCCACTATAGGGCTTTCTACAGGAAGTCCTGAGAAAGGAAAACAGAAGGAGAAAACGGCCGAAATTCTTGCTAGGGAGGCAGCAGATGTGCTGGCCACCCTAAGTACCTCTCCCAAGCCAAACGAAAAATGAAAGAGGGAGACTCCTCTGTATTTGAAAGCGAGGAGAAGTGTAAGAATTAAAACCGGCATGCCCCAACCTCCATCCAAAGACCCAATTACCATTGAAGACACCCCTACCTCGCCAAAGGAGAAGTCCCCCTCCAAAGTATCAGTCACTTATGAGTGGGGGAGCCCGAAGACAACTACCTGGAGGGAGATAATGGAAAGGTTAGCTTCAAAAACCCCTCTACAGGATGCTGAAGCCATTCTACAGGAAACATTGGCCAGTCTCAAGGAGACCGAAAGAATGGAGGGGGAGGCAGCCACATCACCACAAAGGGAAGAAGAGGTAGAGCACATTATGGAACCTAGCCCCCATCCCAGCTTGAGCTCTTATTATAAATTTTTGGAGGCTGGGAAAATTATTCCACAGAAATTCACAGTGCCACTTTTCTTTACACTGGAGGAAGAAAGAGTGAGGACCCACACATGGATGAGGATAGCTAAATCTAAAGGAGTAGCAGATATAGGCCCCTTGGAGGAACAACTCAAGGAGGCAATAAGAGAATTGGCTATGGCAAAACACGTGGGAAACTGCCAGCGAGTATTTCTACAGGAAGAGAATGAGAAGCTCAAACTGCAGCTACAGGGACAGAGGAAAGAAAGGGGCACAGCATCAGAGGACACTACAGCAGAACCTCAAGGCAAAGAAGGAAAGCAAGCTGGTCTTGAGGAACTAAACCAGCAACTATAGGAAAGGGAATTGCAAGCAAACATAGAGATACAAGCTCTCAAACAACAGGTGCAAGAAAAAGAGGCAAAACTGGCCTGCATGGCTAGTTGGGCTATGGATGCTTTGCAATGTAGGCAGCCAGCCAAATCTTATGGCCTATACCTATGGGACCAGTGGCTGCAATTCCAAATTAATGCATTGGCATAGAGGGGTATCTCCCAACTCCAAAACCCCCAGCAGTTCACAGATTTATGCAACAGCAGCTCAACAGAGGACAAGGCCAAGCTATCAGAGTTCTACCTCCATAATTTTGCCCTTCCAAACATAACTTCATGGGGCCCCAACACAGTCGTGGGAGATATGAAGCTGATGGCATTTACCTCATGGTTAAACCATGAAGAAAAGAGAGCGACAGAGGTCAAAGATGTTAGGAACCGAGAGTTACATGAACCACTGCTAATTAGAGCAGAGCCAGGGACCCCACTGCATTGATATCAACCCACCAACACCTAGCAACCAACTCTCAGGCTTTATTAAAATACATGGATCAGCAGGCTCAGGCTATAGCACACTTCGAGGATATGGAGCGATTATTAGGGGACAATTGTGTTCATGCTTGCACCCGAAGGTGGAACACATTGTCCCACAGCCTCAAAATCAGGGAGTATCACACTCCAACTAGAATGAGGGAGGCCCTAGTACGGGTGCCTCTCTACAAGAAGTCCATGCAAAACCTCCAGGCCAGCTGGATCGGCCTCAAGCTAAGCCCACCTTTGCTTTTTGGATTGGTAGAAGGAAGCACAAAAAAAGAAGAGCATAAGCAGTGGGAAGAGGTGGAAAAGAAGGCCGGGTTCCATGACAATGAGGAGGATACTACTTCAGAAGCCTGGGATGTGAGAGTGGTGATTAAAGCAATGAAAGACGAGGAGCTGGACTAGTTGCTCAGGGATGAGCAATCATTTTAGCAGGGGGTGATGATGAGCCCCAAATTTGGTAACATTTTGGGCTCATTTGGCCTAATTATCCTTGTTCAATCCTTCATTTTTCATAACTTATGCATTAATTTTTAGTATGTTTATGTCATTTGTACGAATAAGGGTAGTCACTCTTCCTAGGTGGCTAACACGTGCTCATTTCAGGATTTTTTGACACATGTTGGAGCAAAACCGAGCAGACATGAGCTAGGAGACAGCCAAGCTTGGGTTGAGGATTCGTAGGGGGGTTGTCTATGGCATTAAATAGCCTCCCTCGGGATCTTCACCCCCAACTCCGAGCTCCAAAGGCCACCAAAACCGGATCTAGATGGCAGCCAAACAGATTTTTTGGAAGGAGCTGTTCACTCACAGTTTGGGCAGCCAAGTCCCATAAATTTAGGAGGCCAGCTAGGGCCTCGCGGTGTATAAATGTTAAGGCCTCAGTCTTTGTGAGGGACTTTTGGAAAAACTCTTGCATACTTTGCGCTACAGTGCTGCTAGCTCTATTTTGTTCTCTTGTAGCCATTGTTGGCATAACTCTTGACTTATGATTATTTTTTGATAATGAGAAGCAGTCAGATTTGATATCAGCTCCGAGTTTTCTATAGGAGCCATAGCTCTCGGGGTTGGGCCCAACCTGGGAGCCTAGGGCCTCCTTCTTTATATTGTTATCTTTTCTTTATGCATTGTGATTTTCCTTTTATGCATTTTAAACGTGGTTTTGTTGAGCAAGATTTAGTTGTGTTGGTTAAATAGGTCACTGTTGAGGAATAGAATTGCTTCAGATGTGTAGAATAGATTGATAGGATAATAATCGATAAAGCTCCAGGAAAAGGGGTTGTCTACACTCTCAGTTTCACCTCTCCCTTATTGGATAAGGGGCTGGAATTGCAGAAACAGTGCTGCCCAACAAAAACACTAGTTTGGTTGACCATGCAATATTTGGTGTAATGCCTTAATTTGTAGAAGTTAGTCATGCGTTCAAACACTTTTGAGATGTTTCTTTGATGAAGTGATGTACATGGTTCTCTTTAGAAATAAAGCTGCTGTTCATTTGCTTCGTTGACAGTTAGGATAGATTAGCTAAGATTTTGATTGTGTGCAGGACTTGGTTGATTCGGTTAAGTGTACACCGTGCAGGGCATCTCCATCACTCTCTCATCCACCTAAGCTTCGTCCAGGCCAACTGCTCCATCTCCTAGTTAGGTTCCTCGTCTCACAACTATTCTTCTGCCCACGTAACCCTACCTTCTTGCTCTTCCATTGTCTTAGCCTTCTTTAAGTCAAGTCAGCTTTCCACACCCTCTCATCACTTCATCCATCAGTCATTGGGTCATTTCAGACCCCTACCCTACCTCCCAATCCATTCAAGCATCTTCTCTTACTCACCCATCCTCCAAAATCCAATTTTAGAACATCCTGTAGAAATTTCTGAACATCCTGTAGAAATCCCTGAAACATCCTGTAGAACCCCTGCAGACTTCCTGTAGAAGCTCACAAATGAGGTTGCTGGATAGCCAAACTTTGTGAAAATCTCCGAAAGGGTGTTAGGGACTCCTTAGACCCTCCCTGAACCTTCCCAACTTTTTCCAAGCATTTCTCTTCCTCGATCCACCCCTGCACAAGTAAAAAGCCAGTTAAAACACATGCATGATAATTCTGATAACTTATTTGAAAATACAAAAAAGATGTTTCCTTCAGATAGAGGTAGCCTAGACATGTGCATTTTACCTTCATAGAAGTAATGGAATCTCTCTTAATGGTTTGCATTCTCTCCTCTGCATCAGTAGGACTAGCTGGTAGAATTAGGGTTTGCTAGGGTTTATGTTACTTTTTGGCTTTCAGTTTCTTTCTGCAAGTAGATCAGTTTCCTTTGAATTAGCTTCCAGCCATCAGTTAAAAAGCTTCTTCTAAGAGCTCATAGAAGTTGGCTTAAGCCCCTAGCGGACTTGTGCCAGCTGACCAAGTGACAGCTGCGGCAAGAGCTAGTACTTGTGCATACAGCACCGTCACTTCCAAGTTTGTTACGAACTACCGGGTTGATAAAAGTAAAGAAGGGAGTCCCAGGAGTTGCAACATTATTGCTGCAATACTGGAGCCCACCAATAACCCTTCCCAGGGAAGGTGAATGGTAGTCGATTGAATCCATACACCAGTGATCTAGCAAGGTGACTATATGAGGGAAGCACAGTCTTAGCGCTCCAGGCAGCTGAAAGGAAGCGTGGGACTATAAACTACACTGCTTGGGTCGGAGGGCTGTGCGATTAGGGAGCTGTGCAGAACGAAGATATGTCACAATGCCCACGGAAGTGCACAGGGGGCTGGGCTCCCAAGGAAGCAACTGCTCAGGGCAGCCATAAAGTGACCGTTAAAGTCATTGTTCATGATTTGACGATGAAAAAACGACCAAATGGAGAGGGGGAGGCAAAAAAGTCAGACTTTATGGACCATATCTCTAAAAATTTGCGGCCAATCTAGCATTAATGAACCAATTTTGGGGGGAACAGTTAGATTTGAATTTGAAAGTGCCTATTAATTACAGGTGGCTTCCTAGCAAAAAACACTTGGCATTTTGAGAATTGAGTTGTTGAGCTCTCAAGCGCACATGAACCGTGAAACCTTCGAGCTTTTGCTAGCCAGTTCTGTGTTTGAGACATTTCCACAGGCAAATCAGGAGTTACGTAGCATTATGTCGACTCCCACTGAAGCTATGAGTGCGGAAGCAACGACAGGGGAGGGAATTGTCCCAGAGGTGGCTATGGCAGCATAAGGAGCTGCCCCAGGGGGAGCACCTACAGAAATACCATTTGAAGTACCAAAGTATCCACAGACGCCTAGGCCACAGCCTACCTCGACCATGGAGGGTCCCATGATCAAGAAGGGCAAGAAAGCCACGCCATCGTAGCCGGTGCGCGCATCTCCCAGGAAACACCCCTAGAAGGTTAAGCCCATTGCACAGGTGATCCAAGATCTTTTGCATATAGATGTATTAAAGAATTACATACATAAATTGTAGGTTAAACATAGAAATTTAATGTGCACATGAGAGAAGAGGAGAAACACATAAAGCATGAAAGGAGACAAGAAACTTGATAACGGAGTTTGTCTGACTTTGACTACCTCTTTTGGCCCTGCTCGATCAAAGGGGAGGCCTTCATTCATTAAGTGGCATGAGAAAGAAGAGTACAAGCATCAGTTACAAAAAAGGATTTTTATACCTCCATACTGAAAAATGGCCGAAAAATGTAGAACTCTGATGGAGAAACGAACAAGGCCATTGTGTTCATGGTGCCGAGAAATGCTGAAACCATATAAAATTTGTCAAAATCTGACAAAGTGAAAATCTGGCACAGTGGTAAACTTGGAAAGTTGTTAAGGAGGGGTTGAGGGATCAAATCCCGCCCCTCCCCTTTTATCCATGCAATATTACATAGTTTAATTTTGGGGGGTAGGTCCGCCGTACTTGGTGGCCCACTCCTCCCATTTCGGTTGCCGCCATTTTATGATTGGGTGATGTGGAGGGGTGACGGGGTTGACAGGCTGCACCCCCCACTATATTAATACATTCTGTTGTGTGGGTTGTAGGGTGGCGGGGTCATGGCTGCCCACCCCGCTTATTTATGTTGTTAGTTCCATGGGTACTAGTGGCGGCGAGGTCATGGCCGCCCGCCCCATTATTTTTAATATGATTATGGATTGGAGAGGTGGGATTGGTGGCCCGCCACCCCTTTTTCTTAACAATTTTTTGTTATATTAAAATAACATGGGCATTTTTGAAAATCCGTATTTTGACCGAAGGAGTCATTTTAACCAGGCAACAATTTTTCCCAGAATCTGGCTAGAGTTGGCCAGATTCTGTCTACCGGAAACGTCCAAATTGTGTCTTCATTAATCCTGTCGAGTTAGCAAAAGTCAACTGAACTTTGACTGCCTCTATCTCCTTCATCCGGGCTCGGATTGGAGTGCCGTTTGCACCGTTGGAATCAGGGCGACGGGCACTTCGATCTGATGTCAAGTTAATCATCTCTATGCCACTTTGAATTTTGAGCCTTTTCCGTGCCACTGGTGTCTGGAGATCCACCTGGATCAATCCTCCCCATTGAGGAGCTTTTAGATTGCTAAAAGCTTTATAAGTCAATTGGCAAGTGAGGGAATTGTTTCTTCACTCTTCCTTTTTGCAGCCATTTTTCCTTGCTAGGGTGCATCCCCTTGAAACCAATTCGAAGGTATTCCACATCTCCCCATCATGAAGTCCTGGTTCTTCTGTTAAGGATGATGTCTTCAGGTAACTCATCGAGATACTCTGGTGCAAAGTCATCAACTGTAGGAACTATGCCCATCTCTTCGGCGTCCATAACCAATGGTGGCTCATACAGTTTTAAGTTTTCCATATTCACTACGAAGTACATTTGCATATATACTGACAAATCGAAACGGAAGGCATTGTTTCCAATCTTCTCCAAGATGGTGAATGGACCATACTGGATTGGTCGTAACTTCTACCCTTCTCCCTTCATCCTTTCCTTGTTAATACGAAACCACAATTTTTCGCCCACTTGAAACTGATGGTCGACTCGGTGTTTGTCATGTCGATCCTGGTACCGAGCTTGAATTTTCTCCAACTACTCCTATACTGCTTGGTGAATCAACTGGATCCGCTGAATGAATTGTTGCACTTTGTCCCCATCATCACGTCCATTGGAGTCATCTTCCCTTCCAAAGACCATATCAAAAGGATTTTTTGGTAGGTAGCCAAAACATGTCTCAAATGGTGAACGATGCGTAGATGAGTGTACTGCTCGATTGTAGGAATGTTGCACATATGGAATATGCTCATCCCACAACTTAGGATGTTTCCCATAATAGCCTCGCAACAAGTGTACCACGGTGTGGTTGACAACCTCTGTCTGTCTGCCAGTCTGTGGATGAAATGTCGTGCTTCTTTTCAACTTGGTGTCCATCATCTTCCACAAGCTGGTCCAAAACTCTCCGAGAAAGCGAGAATCTCGATTTGACACAATCGATGTGGGCAACCCAAAATGGACCCAAACATGTTGAAAGAAAAGATAATCAGTCTGCTTTGCAGTGATCTTCTTTTTACAAGGCATTAAAATACACATCTTACTAAAACGGTCAACAACAACATACAAATAGTCGTGACTTTTCCTAGACAAAGGCGAACCGCCTACAAAATCCATCGACACACTTTCCCATGGACGACTTGGAATAGGGCGTGGTGTTTAGAGCCCGAGTTTTCTATTAGAGGACTTTGAAACAAAACACATCACACATCCCTTTACATAGCGAGTCATGATGTTCTCATATGAGGCCAAAAACAAAATCTTTGAACATGACACAAAGTTTTTTCAACACCAAAATGACCAAACACAAGGGAGGTGTGGGCCTCCCGGATTACATGTACCCTTTCTCCTGTGGGTATGCACAATTTGCCAAGGTGATACAACAGTTTCCCCTGCAAGTGATAGTTTTCCACCTGTGAAACATGGGTTAGTTTTACATAAATCTCCTTAAAGTCATCATTGTTAGCATATTGTTCAGCATAAATTTCAAAAGATAACGAAGCATTATGAAATAATAGAAGTATAAATAGTAGGGCGAGATAGCATATCGGGTACTTTGTTACTAGTTCCCTTCTTATACTTATTACCAGATGAAACTGCTGAAGAAAACCCATCCACCTGAAATGACGAGATTGCTGCAACTTGGTTTGTGACTGAAGATACTGCAAGGGCTGATGATCCGTATGGATGATGGTCTCCTTGCCGATCAGGTAGTGTTTCCACTTTTTCACACTCTGGACCAAGGCATATAACTCCTTGTCATAGGTGGGATAGTTTATCACAACCTGAGAGAACTTCTCTGAATGGTAACATATCGGCTTCTTTTGCTGCATCAGTACAGCTCCCATGGCATATTCGTTGGCGTTTGTCTCGATCTCGAATGGCGATTGGAGATCTGGTAAGGCCAAGACCAGTGCGATGTTGATCTTTTCTTTCAATGTTTCTAAGGACTTCTGTTGCTTTCCTCCCCATTGAAATACTTTCTTTACACTTTTCAATGTGTGTAAAGGTGTTGCAATATAGAGAAATTGGCAATAAATCTCCTCCAATACTGAACCGCACCCAAAAAGTTGCGAACCTCGGTTACACTAGTAGGCTTAGGCCAATTTACAATTGCTTCAACTTTAGAAGGATCAATTTTTAACTGACCATGACCAACAATATGACCTAGGTAAACCAAAGAGGTTTTCCCAAACTCACACTTTGACAATTTTACATAGAGTTTTTCTTTTTTCAATACATCAAGCATTTTCTTCACATGGCATACATGTTCATTCCAACTTTTAGTAAAGATAAGAATATCATCTAGATATACAAGAAATTTTTTATCAAGGAAAGGCCTAAAGAGATCATTCATAACCCTCATGAAAGTGGCTGGAGCATTGCAAAGTCCAAGTGGCATCACCATCCATTCGAACAACCCCTATTTGGTCTTGAAGGCGGTTTTCCAGACATCCTGATCTGCAATTCGGACCTGGTGATAACCACTATGCAAATCCAATTTGGTGAAATAGATAGAATTCTTTAACTGATCTAATAAGTCATTAATGCGGGGAAGAGGGCAACGATTTTTCACCATGATTTTGTTTAGTGCTCGATAATCCACGCACATCGTCCATGTGCCATCTTTCTTCGGCACTAAGACAATCGGTGAGCCGCATGGAGAAGTGCTCGGTCTAATGATCCATTGGTTCAATAGTTCCTGCAACTGCTTTTTGATCTCCTCCATCTCAATGGTCGACATCCTATACATGCCAATATTTGGTAAAGGAGAGTCATGCTGCAAATGGATCTCATGTTGGATTTCCCTCTTCGGAGATAATCCCCTTCCTGAAACATCTCATCATAGTTAGAAATTAATTCACAACCCTGGAAAGCATCGTATAATTCTACATCTTTCCCCCTTACAGCCATAAGCATGCAACCCTTACTGGAATTCACCAACCTCTTCATTCGTCCTGCACTTACAAGGCTGGCATTGATTTTAGTTTGATGAGCCCTTACAATATATTCTACCCCATCTTTTGTGATTTGGTATTTGTTTTCATGACGGAAGAAGATTTCCTTTCTATCATATAGATATGGTCTCCCTAACACCATGCCACAGATATCCAATGGTATCACATCAAGTTTTACCTCATCCACTAACTGAGAAGCGATCACAAATTTAACCTTACACTACTTAGTTACATTCAGTTTTGCTTTATCATATATCCATCCAAGTGGGTAAGGTTTTGGATGTGGTTTGGTTTCTAAGCCTAGCTTCTTTACCAAGGACTCTGAAATTAAGTTTGCTTGGGATCTGGTATCAAATAGAGTTTCCACTTTTGTATGATTTATGATAATTCTAATATGAAATAGCTCAATTCTCTTTTGTTCATTAGGAAGAGACTCATCTATTGAACTAGTGCCTTCATGTGATTCAGAATTAACATGAGGTGTAAGAGTACCTCTTGTTCTTGCTGCTGTGACCAATGCTTCATCTTCGGAATCGGATCCAAGGTCTTGCTGCACAGTTGCCACTATCTTCTGCTTGCCTTTTCCTCCATACTTCTTTGGTCTCTTTTCCGAGTACAGTTTCCAACAATGATCATCGTCATGGCCTTCCTTTTTGCAGTGAGTGCAATAAGGTCTTTCTCCTTCATCTTTCTTGGTTGATGCCATCCTCTTCTCCTTTCCTTTTCCTTTCACTTTGGGTTTTCCATTTGGAGGTTTGAAAGGTGGTTTCTTGAAATGATCATCTCTTTCATTTTTTCCCCTGTTCTCAAGATGAATGGCCTTTACACTGGCTGAGTCAATAGTAGTTGGTTCAAACAATAATAATGAATGGATAAGGTAACTATGTAATGATCCAATATACTTAGTTACTACTTCAGGTGAGTCAAGTGTAATGCCCAAATTAAGTGCCTATTTTCTAAATTCCTCTGTAAAGCTTTGAACATCCTGACCTTTGCCTTGCCTTAAGTATTGCCAATCCATTAAGGCTTTTTGTTTATAACCCAAGGGATAAAATTTTTCCTTTAATGTAGAAATGAAACTAGGCCATAAGAAAAGAAGATTACCCACACTCTTACTCCTTCGCAATTTGCTCTCTCGCCAGACGAGAGATGTGCTACTCAGTTGAAGAGAGGCCAGCTGAATCATTGCCTCGTCCTCTTCAATCTACTGAATCCTGCAATAGATTTCAATCTGCCTAATCCAGTTATTAAGCTTTTCTGCATTACTTTCACCGTTAAACATGGGAAGATCAAATTTGACATCTAATTTAAAGAAAGGTTTCTTAGATGTATTACTTGAATTTGAGAGGAAGAAGAACTTTCACTTGTGGAAGGAGAAGGAGGGGGTTCTTCTTCACCATTTCCATGCACTGAACCTTGTTCTTCTGCCTTTTTCCCTTCTACTTTCTCCAGTCTTGAAAGCAACTGGGCGACATTTTCTGCCATTGCATAGAAGGTTTTGCAGAAATTGAGCTCCTCTTCATAACGAGCCTCTTCATCTGCCATGTTTCTCTTTCGATGTGCATGCCCTGCTTTGGGATCGAAAGACTTTAGTTTCCCTTAGCCTCTTCGGAGTATGTTTATTGTTAGCATACAAACATGCAATTCACATCTAAATTGACTTGCTATGATACCACTTGATCCAAGATCTTTTTCTTATAGATGTATTAAAGAATTACATGCATAAATTGTAGCTTAAACATATTTAATGTGCACATGAGAGAAGAGGAGAAACACATAAATCATGAAAGGAAACAAGAAACTTGATAACAGAGTTTGTCCAACTTGGACTATGTCTCCGGGCCCTGCTCGATCAATGGGGAGGCCTTCATCCATTAAGCGGCATGATAAAGAAGAGTACAAGCATCAGTTACAAAAAAGGAGTTTTATACCTCCATACTGAAAAATGGCCGAAAATACAGAACTATGATGGAGAAAAGGAAAGTGCCATTGCGTTCGTGGCGTCGAGAAACGCTGAAACTATATAAAATTTGTCAAAATTTGTCAAAGTGAAAATTTGGCCCACTTGCAAAAATTTGCCTCGAACTACGTGCATATCCCCTCTTCCTGGGCGCACTGATGAACTACGTTTAAATAAAAAATCGTAGGTGGAGTACACAACAATCACTTGTGGCACAATGGTAAACTTGGAAAGTTGTTGAGGACGGGTCGGGGGATCAAATCTCGCCTCTCCCATTTTATCCATGCAATATTACATAGTTTAATTTTGGGGGGCGGGTCCGCTATACTTGGTGGCCCGCTCCCCCCATTTTTGCTGATGCCTTTTTATGATTGGGTGATGTGGAGGGGCGACGGGGTTGATAGCCCGCGCCCCCCACTATATTAATACATTCTGTTGTGGGTTGTGGGGTGGCGGGGTCATGGCCGCCCACCCCACTTATTTATGTTGCTGGTTCCATGGGTACCGGAGGCGACGGGGTCATGGCCGCCCACCCCACTATTTTTAATATGATTATGGATTGGGGTGGAAGGGTTGGTGGCCCGCCACCCCTTTTTTTAACAATTTTTTGTTATATTAAAATAACATGGGAATTTTTGAAGATCCAGATTTTGACCGAAGGAGTCATTTTAACCAGGCGACAATTTCGCTCGAAGTTTGCCGGATTCCATCCGCCGGAAAAGTCCAAATTGAGTCTTCATTAATCCTGTCGAGTCAGCAAAAGTCAACTAAAATTTGACTGTCTATATCTCCTTCATCCAAACTTGGATTGGAGTGCCATTCGCACCGTTGGAATAAGGGTGACAAGCACTTCATTATGATGTCAAGTTAATCGTCTTTCTGCCACTTTGAATTTTGAGCCTTTTCCATGCCACTGGTGTCTGGAGATCCACCTGGATCAACAGGAAAAGGGAAAGATAATTAACCTAGAGCCAGAAGAAGAGGAGTTTGAGGATATCCCAATTGATGATGAGGATGTTGGGATGGAAATGAAGGATGTCGAAATTGTGGGGTCTAACCCCATCACCAAGTTTCCTGAGTACGTTCCTCCACGCAAGGGAAAGACCAAGGTGCCCAAAGACATTGACGAGAGTAAGATCATCCTGCATACACCCCTCTTACCAGACCATATTGTGTTTGAAGGACTGTGCTTCAGGCATGTTCCCCTTTCGAAATTGGAAGACTGGGATTTAGCGGACACGAAGTGGTTTCCTCACCTAGAAACATATCAACTCATGCACCGCGTGTTCCACAAAACCACTGGCGTAATTGCATTAGAGCCGCGGAAGTGGCTGAGAGGTGTGGATAAGGTAGGACTGCTTAACCTACTATGGATGCCACATTACAACCGCACGCCCATCACAATGGTGGTAATAAAGCAGTTACTATGTTTGGTGCATGACGAGTGTTTGTGGCTGGAGCAGCCAATACCCGTTACTGATAGACTGATCCATAGGATCACACGACTTCCATACACAAGGGAAAATCCGGCCATGGAACTTGGCGGAAAAACTGGCGAACATGTCCTTGTGGAGGCCATGAAGGAAAAGTTAAAGTTAGTGAAGAAGCCGCGTGACTACACCATCTCGAGCATTTGTGACCCGGCGGTCAAAGTAGCCACACAACTCTTAGCAGGGAAGGTCATGCAGAAGTGTCATGCAGACGAAGTGTTGGCACCAATCGTAGCTTTGGTGGCCCAATGTGCGGAAGGTGTTCAATTTAATTGGGCGCGCTACCTCTGTGGTGAGTTCCTCGCGAACTGCCGTGAGACGCAAGATCTGAGCAAGACATTTCACTATGCATGGCCTTGCTTGCCATAGTGCTGGTAGCATGGGATCTACCCGAAGACAGTCTGTTCCCTTTGGTCGCGCCGAACCTACTAGAGGCCGCAAAGCACGCCTCCCTATGGGCAACCAAGGATCCTTAGCGGGTAAAGGACAACAAAATATTTTGGACTCTGATGGAGATGAACGTGCACATGGCCATCAACCACAAGCCGTGGTTGTCACCTACCAACTTTGACAGATTATAGGAGTAAGTGGAATTCAAGGTTGATTTTCACCACGTATCAATAAGGGTGCGGAAGGAACCCGACTAGAAGTGGCACAACTTTCCCTACTTAGCAACGGATGACGCGATCGAAGCGGTCATTGACAGCTGGCTCACAGAATGGCGCACTGCCTCAAACTTGACTATGGGATCTGGCAACATCGTCACGTAGTGGAAGAAGGAAGAAACCAAGTTGAAGATGGAGCAGTTGGCCACGAAATGTAGAGAGGAGGTCGATGCTAAGGCTAAGGCAGAGCACGCTGTCGTGAAGGAGATAGGAGGATAGATAGGACATGCAAGAATAGAGGAGCGCGACTCTGACAAAGAGAAATCGCCCTCACCAAAGACAGAGGAAGTGTTGAAAAGTGTGCAACAAGAAATGCTTGTTGAGAATGCAACAAGATGATGGAGCTTAGTGAAAAGAGTCGCCTTCACTAAGTGGACCCGCAGGAAAATTATGGCGCAAGGTCTATTTTTGATCACAATGTGGATGATCACAGTGTGGATGATCACAGTGTGGGTGATCACAGTATGAGTGATCACAGTGTGGGTGACCACAGTGTGAGTGATCACAGTGTGAGTGATCACAGTCTATTTTTAGACTGGCTGTCAAAAATAGAAAAGTCAAATATTATTGTCTCATAATAATATTTGGACTATAAACTTGATCTTATTCTCTTGGAGCACTTTAGGATGAGCTACGGATGTGGTACATGCAGATCCCAGAGGGAAATACGTGGTTACCTATGGGATGACTAATATTTGCATGCGGGACTTCAATTAGAACTCAAGTGAGTTGAGTTTAGTGGACTGGAGGTGCAGTTGATGGAGTTGTGTTCAGTTTAGCCTTGTTAAACTAGTTGTATTTAATCTAACTGATCAATAGACTAGAGATGAGTTGGGTGAATTAGTTATTAATTAATTCACAAGTTATTAACTCATAATGCAACTATATAATACATCAGTTAACTCAGTTGCATGTCAGTGCATGTTCAGTTCAGCAGGGACAGGTGTTAGAGGATCAGATTGCTATCAGTTGTGACTATAGCTGTGCATGATGATTTTCACAATCAGAGGGATTGAGTATGCCAATGAATTGGCCAATATCAAGAATTGTAGCCTGTGCTCACGTCCAACAGAGTGTGAGTGATTATTTGCAGGTCAAATACGAGTTTGGTAAGCCATTCTCATCAGTTCTTGAGCAGGTATTGAGCTGTGGAGGCAGGCAAGCAGTGGAATAGATTTGGAGATCAGATCTTAGCTGTATTGTGTGTAACAGGTGGAGCTAGTACTGGATTGCTTGTGATAAGCATTGTACTTTGTAATGTTACATGATTCAATCAATATAATATACAGATAGTGTGGGGTTTTTAGCGAGATGCTTTCCCCGGGATACATACTGTGTTAATGAGTTTGATTGATGCTTCTATGTTTGCCTGTGAATGTTTCTGCTTCTGTAAATTGATGATCAACGTAGAGGAGGTTATGTATTATGCATGTTCCGCTTATAAGTGTATAATCAGGATAATCTCTGTGAATATGTGTCATATTATTCAAAATTTCTACATGGTATAAGAGCGAGCTGATTTGTAGAAGAAGTTCTACATGATATCAGTGCTGTATTGATCATCAGATCTATTATTCAGGAAGTGTTTACATTTTATTTCTTTAGGCAGAATCTGTGATTGGGCCAGATAGCCTCTGGATTCATCCTTCTTTTAGAAGGTGAGATATCCGGTGAATGCCCATACAGTCGATCTCTGTACAAGAAATACTTTGTTCTCACGAATTCTAGATCGGAAGCAGTTGAGTTGGTTGCTGGTGGAATTCGAATTTAATTCCAAAGCAAGAGCGAAACTCAGAAACATTAAGTGTGAGAATGGAGACAGTATGCCCCAGTATCTCACGAAGTTCACCCAATGCCGGGATGAGCTGGGAAGTGTGGGGATGACTGTCGGATGAGGATGGTGAGTCTACCACTCCTTGACCTTCCTAAGAGTTGGCATAGCTACCAGGACTCGGTGAATGGAAGGGAGAAACTGCCAGGATGGGAGAGACTTTGGTCGGATCTTGTGCAGGAGGAGATTAGACGGAGCACCAGAGACGGTTCTTCATCCATGCAGGATGAGGAGAACTGTGCCTTAGTGAGTAAGGTGAGGAATGGGAAGGAGAAGGTTTCTCTTTTCGAATCCAGTTCTTCCGGTGATGGGAAGAAGGTCGACAAGTTGAAGGTGAGATGCTTTCGTTGTCATGAGATTGGTTCACGGGTCAGGAATCTATATGCTCTTGAGGTTCAAGATGCATGCAAAGCCTTGAGCAGCGAGGCAACTGATGGAGACTTGGTGGTTGAGAGGGAGCGTATATTACCTCTCAACATGCAGAGCTAGAAGAAGTCTCAGATGATTGTGGAGGAGCCACGATTGGTGCAGCAGCTTCAGGAGGTTGTGGAACAGCCACAACAAGGGAAGCTGAGAGGAGATCGAGTAGAGACATCTACTCATCCAAAGACCTCCAGTAGCGGGAAACTTCGAGCCAGGTGGGATGAGGGATCGCATGCAGCCATACCTCCAGGTAGGAGGTGGGGTGATGTGGATTGATTGTCCCAAGGAGGAGGGGCAGGATCCTTGAGGTACCCAACCTCTTGGATGAGACCTTGCTACGGGAGCCCCAAATGTGTAGTAGCAGGAACTGACTGATTGGGTAGAGACAGATGTGGATGGAGCAACAAAGAGAGCGACAGTGCAGGGAATCCCAGGACAGCGCATAGCTAGCAGGTGTTTGGTCAATTTAGTGTTGTCTAAATTGCTATCATTAATTGTCAACCCGGGGCTCGTAAGCTGATGAAGTGAGATGTACAGTATGTACTTAAGTAACCTTTCCTAGTTCTTTTTGTCATTTTTGGATGATGTTTGTGGTTGATTTAACTTCTTAAGATGGAGTGATGGATTTATAAACAGATGAGTGAGTGTGTGTGCATATGGTGGTTTCTAAATGTTTCTTGAAAGCTTGAAAAGTGACTTGCAATGGAATTGAAACTTCAAATGAAAGCAAAGCATTAAACAAAATTACTAATGGCACTAGTCCACTATCTATGCTGATGATAAGAACAAAAATAGCATCTATGTTAACTCAATGGAAAGTGAAAAACACTACTTTAACTGCAAAACTTAAATGACAAATCATAACACTTCATTCTTCCTTAACATTCTGCCTCTAGCTGAAATTGTTCATGTGAAAAACAGTTAAGAAGGAATCAGTAATATGAGTCCAAAAGCTAATCAAACCAAGCTGCCACTCAATGATATTTTGGTCCAATAAAGGTTAGTCAATTATGATGAGAAGACCATCAAAAGGTTAGTAAGCAACTTGTCAAAAACTTGATAAAGTAAACTAGCAATGAAACGAAGTAAGCAAGGTAAAAATCAGCAGCTAAGACAAGACAACTTCAAATACCATCAGTGATAAAAAGAAATAAAAACACACTATCCCGGGCTCCTAACACACCTGCATAAACAAACTGATCAGTTCTGAAAAGTGCTGGAAATGTAAAGGCATGAAATCAAACTGTACATTATTATACATGTTCAAAGAAATGAAAAACTGCAGAAATCAAACTATACATTATTGTACATGTGAAAATGAAAACAAAGGAAGGCAGGAAAATAAAGTTAAATGCTACTGTACATAGGTTGTGGTAGATGGGGGCCCTCCATCCACTCAACTAGCTAAAGATCAGCTACGCAGAGATGAGCAGAAACAGTCTTCTTATATTAAATCAACATGTCAAAATACAGTCAAAAAGTGCTGTAGAAACAGTCTTTAAAACAGAGTTTGATAACCAAAACAATTACAGCAATTACAATATCAAAAAGCTAATCTCTAAGCGTTGGCAAACGCTTTATTTATAGGCACAGGGACAAACTGTCCTCTGCGTAAACTAAGCAACTACAGTCTTAACTAATTAACTACACAACAACGCGCAGGCAACTCCGTGCACGTTTAGAGGAAACGGTCATCATGGGGAGTAAATCTATGGTTAGATCCTGTCCCTTGCTCTCTTCGTGGCATGGAGGAAGTTCCAGCTGTGGTTCCGTGTCTCAGTTGCTCACGCAGAGCCGTGCCACCGTCTGGAACTTAACTGTTTGACCGTGGGTACTCCTGCGTTGACCGGGGGCATACGTGACTGATTTGGCCCAACCAATAGCATACGAACCATGTATACATCCATACCAACGTGCCCATGTGGCCCATTCCTGGAGAAGACACGTGGAGTATAGCAAACAACAAAAAGGCTGCGGAATCTCTGAACAGCTGCGGAATTGCTGAGTAGCTGCGGAATTGCTGAACATGTACCAAAATTCTAAACAAACAGTCAATCATTAGCACAGTCAACAAATCATGTTAAAAAGACATATAATGCAATGAATTGAACAAGTTGATGGAGGAAATGATGTCAGAAGAGAGAAGTGAATAGGGAAAAGCTGTTGGGAGGACAGGTAAATGAGTGCAAGGTTGAGGCTCAACAACAGGCTACAACAATGCAAGAGGCACAAGTGTTTTGCACAGTTCTAGGTGGCACAGAGAGGTGTGCAATGGTGCGAGATGCATGGAGATGTTGCAGTAGCGCAGATGTCAGAGAGGGAGCACTTGTCAGCAGCAGGTAGAGCTTCAGCATCAGAGGATGTTTCTAGCCCAACAAGGAGGTCAGTTGGGAGGTGCAGTGCGGATGCAATGCTGGGAGATAGAACCAGCAGCAGCACGGATGCAGTCAAAGATCAAAGTGACAGAGGCTAGAGCAGTCAGATACTGAAGAGCACAGAGATGCAGAGTCTTCAGTCGACAGAGGCAATAGCAGTCAAAGACTTTGATGACAGAGCAAGTGGACCGGCCAGATGTGTTGCATGGAGAACATTCCAGAGTTT
Source organism: Pinus tabuliformis (assembly GCA_031772625.1). Lineage (NCBI taxonomy): Eukaryota > Viridiplantae > Streptophyta > Pinopsida > Pinales > Pinaceae > Pinus > Pinus tabuliformis. The sequence goes on along the minus strand of CM062819.1, from coordinate 85,405,815 downwards.
CAGGATCGGGTTTGAGAGGAAGCCTTTCTTGTTGAGAGGGAGTGTTGAAAAGTGTGCAACAAGAAATGCTTGTTGAGAATGCAACAAGATGATGGAGCTTAGTGAAAAGAGTCACCTTCACTAAGTGGGCCCGCAGGCAAATTATGGCGCAAGTTCTATTTTTTATCACAGTGTGGATGATCACAGTGTGGGTGATCACAGTGTGGGTGATCACAGTATGAGTGATCACAGTGTGGGTGACCACAGTGTGAGTGATCACAGTGTGAGTGATCACAGTGTGAGTGATCACAGTCTATTTTTAGACTGGCTGTCAAAAATAGAAAAGTCAAATATTATTGTCTCATAATAATATTTGGACTATAAACTTGATCTTATTCTCTTGGAGCACTTCAAGATGAGCTACGGATGTGGTACATGCAGATCCCAGAGGGAAATACGTGGTTACCTATGGGATGACTAATATTTGCATGCAGGACTTCAGTTAGAACTCAAGTGAGTTGAGTTTAGTGGACTGGAGGTGCAGTTGATGGAGTTGTGTTCAGTTTAGCCGTGTTAAACTAGTTGTATTTAGTCTAACTGATCAATAGACTAGAGATGAGTTGGGTGAATTAGTTATTAATTAATTCACAAGTTATTAACTCATAATGCAACTATAGAATACATCAGTTAACTCAGTTGCATGTCAGTGCATGTTCAGTTCAACAGGGATAGGTGTTAGAGGATCAGATTGCTATCAGTTGTGACTATAGCTGTGCATGATGATTTGCACAATCAAAGGGATTGAGTATGCCAATGAATTGGCCAATATCAAGAATTGTATCCTGTGCTCACGTCCAAAAGAGTGTGAGTGATTATTTGCAGGTCAAATACGAGTTTGGTAAGCCATTCTCATCAGTTCTTGAGGAGGTATTGAGCTGTGGAGGCAGGCAAGCAGTGGAATAGATTTGGAGATCAGATCTTAGCTGTATTGTGTGTAACAGGTGGAGTTGGTACTGGATTGCTTGTGATAAGCATTGTACTTTGTAATGTTACATGATTCAATCAATATAATATACAGATAGTGTGGGGTTTTTAGCGAGATGCTTTCCCCGGGATACATACTGTGTTAATGAGTTTGATTGATGCTTCTATGTGTGCCTGTGAATGTTTCTGCTTCTGTAAATTGATGATCGACGTAGAGGAGGTTATGTATTATGCATGTTCCGCTTATAAGTGTATAATCAGGATAATCTCTGTGAATATGTGTCATATTATTCAAAATTTCTACAAGAGGAAGTGGATGAACCGACAGAGCAGGGAGGAGCGGACCTGGAAATGACTTTGTTCCGTATCAAGCGCACTATGGGTCCAGAAAAGATAGGGCCACGGAAGAAGTCCAAAGAGAGCAAGACGTCTTTGGATTTGATCACCTTGACAGACAGGGATCTAAATGATATAGGGGATACGGTGTGGGATGCCACCACAGAATTGCTGCAACAGTTCAAGCAGCAACAGTAGCAGGCGCTGGGCGATATTCAGATTGGTCTGCATAAGCTGCAGATCCATGCCTCACACATGCAGACTAGCGTGGCGCCCACCGGTGTGGCTATTGGCACCTCAAAAGCCACGGAGATGTTGCATGCTAGGGACCCCCGAGCCATAGTGCTGCAAGAAGGAGCATTGACGATAGTGACTGACGCCAATAGACCCGCTGTCAGTGCCCTCAAGGGCGTGGTCCTTAATTTGGCAGCGCTTCCTAGCGAAGTTATTTATCTTTTGAAGGATGGTGTGCTCGCTGAGCTTTGGGCCCACGATCAACACACTTTGTAGGTGATCAACGAGCAAAAGGTGAATAATGCTAAGATCGAATTACAACGCGACTTCGCTCTCAACCTTGTGACCGACCTCACAGATAAAACCAGCGCATCACTAAGGTTGTAGGTGAAGCATTTCGGAATGTCCCAGAGCTGGAGATTCTTGAGGCTGAGCCAGTCGATGTGCGGGTTCGAAAACTCACTGCGGGAATGCACGACGCACGCACAAAGTTGGCAAAGGTTCAGTTGGAGCTAAATCTCAAGGTCGCGAAGTTGCAGTTGAAGGCCCAACCTTCGACATCGCTGGAAGTCAGGGAGCAGCACGCGACTTCTTTGGCACATGCGGTAGCAAGTGCAGTGACGGACTGGATGACATTTTTTGAGCAGTGGCTCGAGGTCCTCACTAGCCTACAAGGCGACCCCAATGTACAGAGGCTGGAGACAGAAGCGCGGGAATTACAACAACGCTATGACGAGGTTAAGGAAACAGCGTGAACTGTTGTGATCACACAAAGGCTCGCGAAGCTGCAGGAGGCCAAGGCAGTGAAGGAACAACTAGATGTAGCACAACACAAGGAAATCATGCTAAAGGCTCGTTTAAAGCCTTGGTTAGATGAGGCCTATGAGATCATGACTACCATTGAAGGAAAGTTGGTTAGTTTGTATGAGACTTAGCAGAAACTACAGATTGCCAACGCAGGGCCAGTGACAGAAGAGTTGGTTGAGGAGTTGAAGCAGGCAACAACGCAGTGCGCCACCGAGGTAGCAGTTGTTCAGGTTGAGCTGGGAGGTTTGCGCAACAAGATCTCTGCACCAGCCGAGTGACTCGAGGGCGAGTCATCATGTTTGTGTTGGGAGCCTGTTGGGAACGAGTCCCCTGCGGGTCAATTTGGGGTTAAACACCCAAGTTTGGGGTAGAAGGCCCGAATTTTGTGTAAATAAATGTAAAGTCTCCAAATTTTGTGGTCACAGAGCATGAAGATGTCTAAATATAAAAGGGTTTTCCATCCTTAATTTAGATAGGTTGTGTCAGTAAAGCAAGTAAGTTAGCGGTCTTGAGTCATTGGTAAGTTTTGGGAGAGCTAAGAGTGAGAGTCTTAGTGTAGGAAGAGGCTCTGCAGCTGAGTGCGTAGAGGCCTAGGGTGGAAGTCCGCAGCTGAGTGCATGGACCCTTGCAGCTGTGTGTGCAGGGGGGATAGAGTGTGTACTGGGAACTTGAATCATAAATAAAGAGAAGTATTCTGAAATCACTGTATTTTCTGTCTCTGATTATTGCATGCGATTATGATATGTTAAGTTCTAGGTTTACATTATAATGTCAATTGATGCGCGAATGTATCTATTTCTATCTGTTATTTGAATGTAAGTAATAAATGTATGTTTACAGAAGGGTAATCTTAATTGCATGATAAATTTGGCTAACCACTAAGATAATTAGGGAACGAGACAATAACATAGTCATAGGGGCGCGTAAATGCCTGAATCATTGTTTAAGGTTGCGCGAAGGGCAGTCGGATACCTTCGTGGAGGTTTTGAAAGACGGAAGAGGAAATACATCGATAATCCCTAAAAGGCTTATCGATCTAAGCGAAGGTAGGTATTGAGGTGGAAAACTGACATCACAACCATCTCAGGGTGCAGAAACTTGGTTCCTGCATCCCCCCATACTGCTTCGGGTGAAGCTTCGGTCCGCGCTCCACAGACTAATGCTGAAAGGGCCAGTAGTGTAGGGATTTGCTTGGATACTTAACGTTTAACCTAGGTCAGGGCCCATCAAGAAAACAAGGAGTGAGGAGAAATGGAAGTCTCAACAGAGAATTCGTTATAAAAAGCCACAATCGAAGAAATAATCATGAAGACTACTATCTGACAGGAAACAAATATTAGAGCATTACGGGCTCACTAGATGCCCCACATAAGGAAAAAGGGGAGAGTCTTGAGGTTTGTATGAACATAAAACCAGTGATGTAGGAAATCATAATCGTGTGACCAATCCTGGACAACATTGGAATCAAGAAGTTTAAGCAATTCAAGCCAAATTGATTTGGAAAAGGGGTAATGAAGACAAATGTGTGTGATCTCTTCACCATGTTCCCTCCAAAGAAAACAACGTTCTAGACCCAGAAAACCACACTTGGATAGGTTATCCCAAGTGAAAATCTGATTATGGGCCACCAACCAAAGGAAACATTTAAGCTTCAAGGGAACCTGCCATCTGCACGACTTGGGTAGCCAAGAAAAAGATGGAGCTAAATCCACTTGTTGATAAATGATGTTATAGGCTTATTTTACAATGATTTGTCCATTGTGAAAGCTTCCCTTCCAAATTAATTTTTCCTCTAAAAGAGATAGATAGATCCCAACTATTGTATATTATGAATATACTTTGTCCATTCTTGAGAAGGATGTGTCAGAATGTTCAACATTTGGGCATTCATCCAATGTGTTGTAGAGGTACTTGCTTTAGGAAATATTGTTATATCCTTGAGCACCTAAATGTTCACACCATGGAGAAAATTAATCAGAGGAAAGGAAAGGGAGTGAGGATCTTCCATACCTAAGATGATGTCTAGACCAATTTTCGCAGAGGATCCATTGCCAATGCTCCAAGACAAATTGGCCAAGAACCAATGTTTGGATAGGAGCAGACTTCTCCAAGATTGGGAAATCCTTACTGTCACTGGAGCACCATCTCAAATCCACCCCTCAAGGTCCTTGTTTTTAAGATATTTAGCTTTAATGATTTTGCCCTAGAGTCCTTCTCCACTGACAACCCTACATAGATTCTTAAGGAGAAGTGTCAAGTTGAAATTTTCCATGTTTTTGAGACCCTAGCCTCTGGTAGAGATAGGCCTAGACAACATATCCAACCTAACAAGATGGATTTTATTATTATCTCCTCTAGAGACAACCCAAAGGGAGAGGGAAAAAACGTTATTGTCTTTGTGGATTACACCCCTAGGGATTTTGTAAATATGCATCCAATAGTTTGATATGCTCTGCAAAACTAAGTTAATTGGAGTAATCCTTCCACCTAAGGAAATCCATTTATGGGACCATGTAGAGAGTCACTTCTCCAGTTTTTCAATCAGCCAAGACCAGTCATCGTTCCCAAATCCAATAGGTTTTAGGGAAAAACCCACATAGTTGAAACCCCCCTCCAAAGGGATGGATTGAACACCAAACATAGTAGTGATTTCCCCATTGTGATCCAGAGAAATCAAAACTGATTCTTATTTATTCATGAGCAGCCTAGTTACCTATCCAAAGTTGAGGAGAATCTCATGAAACACCATCCACTCTCTGATATTTTTCATCCAGATGGCCAGAAAGTCATCAACAAACATTAGGTGGGAAAGAGAGATGTTTCTATTATTATTTTACAACCAAATAATATGCCTTGTGCCCTCGCTGCAAGAATGCTTATGCTGAAGTCGTCAATAACCAATAGGAACATGAGGGGAGAGAGGACACAACCTTGTCGAAGACCTCTCAAAACTCAAAATAAATTTGTGGGGCTTCCATTGATTAGGATGGAAAAGTTGGCTGAAGAGATGGAGGCCTTTATCCAGTCTAACATGATCGAACCAATGTCAATCTTTCACGGAATCATCCATAAGAATTCCTAGTCAAAGCAATCAAAGGCCTTAGAGAGATCAATATTCATAAAAAATGCATTAATGTATCATGTTTTAATGGAATGAATGAACTCTTGTGCAATGGCCACTACATCATGAACCTAACGCTTCTCAAGGAATCCAAATTATTCTGAAGAGATGAATATGGACAATATTGGTTTAATCCGGATGGAAATTGTTTTGGAGATGAGTTTATATATCGTGTTGCAAAGAGAAATAAGACGATAGTCCAAGAAGGTAGATGAATCCATGGTCTTTGGGATTAGGGTTACAAAAGTTACATTAATAGCCCTAGAGACCCTACCAAGTCTCCCATACTCCACTAAATTTGTGACTTCATCAATCATGTCTTCCTGAAAATGAAGAAATAATTGTATGGTCTAGCCATCTGGACCATGGCTCTTGCCCCTAGCCAACTCGTTAAGGGTCAATAGGGTTTCATCTTTGTCAACTTGATCATTCCAGTAGAGTGAATATATCTGAGTCAACCATTTGTGGATATAGAGAAATGAAGTCCATATATTTCTGAGAGAAAGGAGCTTCTCTTGCTTTCAATGATGATTGAAAATATCTGAATGCTTCTTTTTGAATATCATTTGGTCCACAGAGAATTTCCCTAACATCATTTTTTATTTTTCATATGGATTTTTTCATACGATTCCTAGAGGTCTGGTTGTGGAAATATCTAGTATTTTTTCCCCTTCATCAATCCACATCTGGAAACTCTTCTATTTCCATTCCTCTACTTGCCGCAAGCGTATTTGTCTTTTTTTCTTTCTTTCATTTATATGTCCAATTCTACTAATTTCTGTTTGGAAGCCTCAGAAAAGTAATCAGTTGATTGTGGATCTTCCAAAGATTTAATTTGGGCATCGATTTGTGTAATTTCTCTAATCCTTGCTTTTTTTATGACTAGCCCAAACCCGAACTACCTGTTACAGTTTTTTTCAGCTTATAATAGAGGTTATCCATAACCGAATTGCTAATGCTCAGGTTGAATTTTATTCAGAGATCTCGAACCATTGAGGTGAATTCTGGGTCTTTCAACCAAAAGTGTTTAAACCTAAAGGGATGGGGCTTCTCTTTTGAAATGTTTGTCTAGAACAAAAAGATAGGAAAATGATCAGATATTTATGAGGGAAGAATCCATGAGCTAGATTGATGAGACAATTAGCTAGACCATTCTTCACAAAGAAACGGTTTAGTCTTTTTGAAATGCCATTATATCCCCATATATTGTTCCTCCATGTCGGGCAAATTGTGTTAGGCTTAATATCTGTAAATGAGTCTTGGAAAAATAGATGCATGAAGTGTGCTGCAAGTGAATATGGAATACTCTTCTCGCCCCAAACCTCTGAATTCTCTAGAGTGAGATTGAAATATCCTATCATAATCATGGATTCCAAGTCCAATATTCCACTATTTTCAACTTGAATACAATGTTCCTTCATGTTTTGATATGGAGCATAAACATTGATTATCTTAATTCTGGAAGAAATCCCTAAGCGAAAACCTGAGAGAAGAATGTCTGCTAAAGTTTTATAAGCCTTAAAACAGAAATTTTAAGGATTCCATTCGGTAGCCAAACCTCTAGAAAAGCTAGAGGCACTGATGGCGCAGATATGTCATTTGGGACGTAATTGTAGGAGGAATTCCGAAGAATTTTCCTTGTTGAGCATTGTCTCCTGAAGGAGAATGATGTCTAGATTGTGAATCTGTAGGATGCTTTTGAGGGCTCTTCTTTTTTGGAACGAACCTAGGCTCCAAATCATAAGGGACATTATGATAATTATGGAGATGAATGCACAAGATACATCACGCTAAAGTCCTAGGCTGCTGATATGGCCACATCAAGATGCCCAACCTTGATGTATGAGGAATCGGGAGAAGATGGTGTCTTCCCCATCAGAGGCTCTTTAAATTGATCCAAGAGGTTTGAAGGAACCATAGTGCAGTTCACATTTTTTTTATTTGGCTCTTTTCTTTTTTCCAGTAGTGACACTTTTACAATTCGTAGACTTTGGATCAACAAAAAAGTATTGCTTAATTGTTAGGGCTTCTAGGCCACTCTTAGTGTCTTGAGATAAAGCATCCAACTCATAATCCTCAGTGAATGGAGAAAATGTTTGACCAGAGGGGGCTCCAAATTTAATAGGGGAGTTATAGTATTGAAGAGAGGCTTCCTCTTCAAGTGACCTAAGTACTCTAAAATTTTGTGTAGGACTCTTGTGAGAATCTATTCTTGATGAGATTGGAGAGGCAACATTGGATAATGATGTGATTAAGGAATTATAATGGTTGTGAGTTTGTTAGGTTTAAAGTCTTGGCATAAGGGAGAGTCTAGGGGAGGAATCAGAGGAGGTTTTTTGAAGGGAGACTTTTCTATTGGCTTGGAATCATGGGCTAAAGGCATGGAATTAGTCACAGGAACAGGTTCGGACTTGGAGGAGGAATGCGGGGGGAGAGAATTCCAATATTAGAGTGAATTTTTGTGTGTAGATTTCTGATGTCTTCCCATGACCTTCCACCCTAGTTTCCCCATATGAGATGATCTGTACATTGAGCGAGGAGATGTCGGGTTTTATGATATCACAGGTCGCGGAAAGGGACTCCCTAGTAGTCAATGACCTGCCTCCATGAGCAAGGACCCCAAAATATGTTGACTTATACTAGGATACCCCTTGACAAGTTTCTTTTGATCAGAAACCATGTTTTTTTCTTATCAAGCCCGCCAAGGCTTCCCTCATCTAGATAGAATAAGGTCCCAATTTTGCTTGCTATTATGGAAATTGCCTCTTTAGTCCAAAGCTCCAGGGGTAAACCAGGGAGCTTGGCCCATAGAATGTTTTTGCATGGTTTGTCTTTTGTAGGATCAAAACCAAATTTCCATCTTTGTAGGGATAGAAATCCTCTACCCATGATGTAAGAGGATTTCTAGATAAGGTCTGCATCTTCAAAGTGAGTGAAATGATATGAAAACCACCCGTTTTGGAGCGTGTTGATCCAGGGTCTATATTTCAGGATCAAGGACCATCTTTTCTCTGCCCAAAGCTTCATTTGTTCCCCAGACATGCAGTTGAAAACCCATCTACCCACTAGAGCCTTTTGTTTCAACCTTTCAACTTCATCCCAATAACCCTTTGCTCCCAGCACTATGTTTTGTATTTTCTCTACTGGTTTGATTGTCTTATTATTTTTGGAGGATTTTTGGGCTCCACCTAAGTTCTTAGTATCCTTGTTTCCTTGACTGCCAAATGTGTAGCCCAGTGCTCTAGGTTGCTTGTTAATGTCTTCAGAGATATCCTTATGAAGAGCATTGATCAAATTTCCTAGAGGTTCAAGCACCTGTTGTGGGAGGACTAATGGAAACCTGCGATAAGTTTGTTGCTCTATTTTAGCAATTCTAGTTACATCTATGAGCTTATTAAAATCTACAATCTCTGCAAAAAGTGTGGAATGTCCCGCCATGTCAACAGAGGATGCATCATCCACCTGGGACCATACCTCATCGCACTTTCCAACATACCACCATCCACCTAGCCACCAGTACTCAATGGTCGTTGGCTTGATCAACTTCAATAATAGCCAATCACAGTCACATCCCAACAATTTGCCAATGATTATTCTAATATGAAAGCAGTCATTTGGTCGCCAATTACACTGAAAACCACTTCCTTTTTTGGCAATCTAAAAAGCGCCACCTAATTGGCCTGACCGATCTGGCCTCCAAAGTATTCCACAACAAGAAAATTTAGAAGGTGGAGGAAAATTGATCGTTCAATTAATGATTCTCGCAACCAATAGAGGAATGTTTTCTGACAGCCAAATCCCAATGTTTATGATCCAAGTGTGATTCTAACATTCCATATCTAACTTCCTTTAATTCTTTTGAAGTTATTGGTTGTCTTAACATCCTGCACCCACTCTCAATTGCCCAATTGATGGCAGAGGATTTGAAATTGGAAGGGCGCCTTCGAGAAGGGAAGATCGATGACCTTGTTTTTGTTACAGTGGGATCTTGTAATTTGTTTAATATGCTTCTATATTAATCATTTCCGCACAACATTAACAAACTCAGCACCAACATAGATAAAACCATAACTAGCACCAATAAAAATTCTACCTGAAACATTCTTTATTGTACTCCAAATGTTTTTCTAGTAGTCCCCCCCTCCAAGTACAAAACATATTGATGCAATTGGTGTTTTATTGAAAAAATTACTTACCTCATTTGGTAATTTGGTGGTTTCTCTTCTTGGATGATTTCAAAGTGTCTTTAATAAGAAGGATGAGTAGGAGGATGGCAAGAATAGTGAGACCCAACGATTCTAGAAATTCTAGTGTAAATAAAATGACCATCTTTTATTTTAGCCATGATTTTTGTTTTCTGGGCACACTGGAACCCGAACTCCTCCATAGAAATTATATTCAAAACTAAAACATCCAAACATAGGATAGAAAAGTAACTTCAACCAGCAAAGTAACTCCAAACAGTTATTAGTGGAAAATAAGATTGAATTCACTCTGCCTAAAAAACCAGAAAACTAGAAAGTTGTCTATTGCAATGTTTTAATCCAATATAGGAGGCCATCGTGCACCCGTTGGATCCTGGCAAAATCTCTTCCTTCCTCTCACACACCTCCCCTTTTCCCTATAAAGTTTTTAAACATTATGGAAACTGCCCTTCTAGTGTGACGCTTGCAGGTAATGCCATACCAAGAGCATACTTCCTTTCACTCTGAGTAATCACACAATTACCATATAATAGGTCTTTTAGAGATACAATGGTGTTTAACACTGATATTTATACCCTAATAAAGGAATTAGAGAAAGGAAATGGATCATAAACAAACCAGTGTTTAATTCAAACTAAAGTCTTTCAAGTTGCCTGACTTGCAGTGCATTATGACCTTGACTCTATCATGTTACTCATAAGAAATTTACAACCAGATACCAAAATAATTCTCTACCCTAAGAGCTCTTAAGTATTTCTTGAGGTATCCAAAAATTATTTAGCCAACATGCTTAATCTACTTGTTATGGACAAAGTTTTTTCTAATAGAGACCTAACTGAACAATTCAAAATTTGGACTAACGAGGGAAAGCTTAGTTTCTTACATATTTTAATAAAAAAACCCTCACAAATTTACAACCTTCTCCTTGCCTATTTTGACCCATTCATTAAAACCCCTTTATCAGACCTTAGAATCACACTTAGATGTATTTCAAGGGTGTGCCTACGACTTCAAGTTAGATGAGTCGATGTTTATATTCATGAAGGAATTTCTTGTGAATCCAAATGAAATTTCCATAATTTTTTCATCTTATTTGGCCATAAATATTTTTGTGGACCTAAACACAACTTCTTAGTTCTTCATCTTTATGCACCGCTTACTTGTTCCACTTGGTTTTGTTCAACTATCTGAATTTGTTCTCTTTCACCAAAGTGATTAAGGATTGTAGAAATTTTGAATAATTTAACACATATTCAACAGAGATTATCCTGATTATGTACTATTGCGGAATACATACACAATACATAATCTCCTCTACGTTGATCATCAATATAGCAGCATCAATAACAATAAAACATCAAGAGCATTCACACATTAATACAGTATGTAACCCGGGGAAAGCATCTCGCTAAAAACCCCACACTATCTGTATATTAATGATTGAGACCATGTAACATTACAAAGTACAATGCTTATCACAAGCGATCCAGTACCAGCTCCACCTGTTACACACAATACAACTAAGATATGATCTCCAAATCTATTCCACTGCTTGCCTGCCTCCACTGCTCAATACCTGCTCAAGAATGAATGAGAATGGTTTACCAAACTCGTATTTCACCTCCAAAGAATCACTCACACTATGTTAGACGTGAGCAGAGGCTATAATACTGGGAAAATACATGAGCAAAATCATTGGCATACTCAATCCCTTGATTGTGCAAGATCTGATGCACAACTATAGTCACAACTGATAGCAATCTGATTCTCTAACACCTGTCCCTGCTGAACTGAACATGCACTGACATGCAACTGAGTTAACTGATGTATTCATTAGTTGCATTATGAGTTAATAATTAGTTTAACAACTCATCATTAGTCTATTTGCAGTTAGACTAACTACAACTAGTTTAACCAAGTCAAACTGAACACAACTCCATCAACTCCACAATCAACTCCACCAAACTCAACTGATTGAGTTCTAACTGAAGTCATGCATGCAACAACTCAACTGACTCATAAGAAAAGCATACTTCCTTCTGACAGCTGCATGGGCCACATCTGTAGCTCAAACTGAAGTGCTCCAAGAGAATAAGATCAAGTTTATAGTCCAAATATTATTATGAGACAATAATATTTGACTTTTCTATTTTGGACAGCCAGTCTAAAAATAGACTTTGATCACTCCTGCTGTGATCACTCCTGCTGTGGTCACTCCTACTGTGATCACTCCTGCTGTGGTCACTCCTGCTGTGATCATACCTGCTGTGGTCACTCCTGCTGTGATCATCCCTGCTGGGATCCAAAAATAGAACTTGCGCCATAATTTGCCTGCGGGCCCACTTAGTGAAGGCGACTCTTTTCACTAAGCTCCATAATCTTGTTGCAATCTCAACACTCCCTCTTGACAAGATATGGATTATCAGCAACCCCTATCCTGCCTCGGTGGTACTCGAATTTTCTCCTAGTGAGAGCCTTTGTCAGAATATCAGCATCCCGATCCTCCGTTGGAATGTATGAAAGCAACATGATCCTCCGCTGCACACAATCTCTGATATGATGGTACCTGATGTCCTTGCTGCCATATACTCGGCCTCTTGAGCTCCCTGCCCAATCTGCATCCTCCTATCTGTACCAAGATCCATATCCCGATGTGCCTCTCAAGTAGCACAATACATGCTTGCTCGCCTTCCAAAAGAGCTTGGTAGGCTTAACTATAGCTTGTGAAAGCTGGTTAACTACATAGCATATATTGGGTCGTGTATTAACCAAATACATCAGCGACCCCACCAACTGTCGATAAACAGTGGCATCCACTTCTTCTCCCGAAGTGGCATCCTCCTTCCTCCAACCTCCAGGAAGAGGAGTATCAACAGGCTTGCAGCCATGCATGTTGAACTTCTCCAGTATCTCCTGAGCATACTTGCCCTGAGAAACAAACAGTCCACCACTGCGCTGCAATATTTCCAATCGTAGGAAATAGTGAAGGAGGCCCTAGTCCTTCATCTCAAACTCTGTAGCAAGATCCTTCTTGCATGACAGTATCAACAGCTCATCACTCGTTAGAATCAAATCATCAACATACAGTACAATGATAAGCAACTTACCCTCCACCACAATCTGGTATAGGTTAGGATCCGCCTCGCTCTTGGAGAATCCAAGTCCTGTGAAATAGCTGTCTATCCATGTGTACCAAGCACGTGGTGCTTGATTCAACCCATACAACGCTCTCTTGAGCCTGCACACATGCGACTCGCTGCTGAAGACCTCAAAGCCTTCAGGTTGCTCAATGTACACCTCCTCCTCAATGACTCCGTTGAGGAACGCAGTCTTCACATCCATCTGATGAATGTGCCATCCCATCCGCGCTGAGAGAGCAAGAATCGTCCGTATGGAAGAATACCTTGCGACAGGTGCAAAGGTCTCTTCATAATAAATCCCCTCTATCTGTGAAAAGCCTCGGGCAACAAATCTTGCCTTGTACTTCTCTACACTCCCGTCAGTTGCCTGCTTAACTTTGTAGATCCATCTCGAACCCACCACTGATTTCCCTTCCGGTCTAGGAACAATCTCCCATGCACTGTTTCTGACAATAGAATCATACTCTTCCACCATGGCGTCTACCCATGCGGGATCCTCCACAGCTTCCTCGAAAGAGGATGGCTTAGTCACAACACACTTACTCATAAGAGCCATGTATCCAGTGTACCGATCAGGTGACTGTCTCTGCCTGCGTTGGGCTGTAGGTGGTCCTACAACTTTCTTTGCATCTTGAGCCAGTCGCTCAGCTTCTGTCAAGCACTTTCACCCTCTAATGGTTGACGCTGCATGAGTGGTCTCTTCCACTCCATGAACCTCGTCCTGTGGCTGATCCACATCCTGAAGCATCCTTAGGAACTAATAGCTCCTCATCTTCATGCAAGTGTAGCTCCCTCTCAAGCGAACACTTCATGGCTTTCTCCTCCTGAAATCTTATATCCTGTCGCACGACAGTTTTACCACTGTCTGGCAAATACACATGATAGTTGTGGGGCGTATCAGTGTACCCCACAAATATCCCAACCTCTACGGTCAGCTCCAACTTCTTCCTGGCATCCTTCGTCACATGCATGTAAACATTAGCACCAAAAATCCTCAAATGAGAAATATCAGGCTTCTTACCAGAATAAGCCTCCTCGGGTGTACTCATGCCAAGTATCCTATGAGGACAACGGTTCTGCACATAAACTGCTGTATTGCATGCTTCCGCCCACAAGTGAAGGGGTAGGCCCTGATCATGCAACATTGCCTGTGCAGCACCCACAATCGTTCGGTTCTTCCGCTCAGCTACCCCGTTCTGTTGTGGGTTATGGGGAGCTATGAGCTCTCTACGAATCACTTCTGCCTTGCAGAATCCTTGAACTCGTCCGAGATGTATTCACCACCATTATCGCTCCTAAGAGCCTTCACCTTCTTCCCCGACTCCTTCTCGATCAGTGCTTTGAATTCACAGAACTTTGATTATGTCTCGCTCTTCTTCTGCATGAAGAAGATCCATCACTTACGAGAGAAATCATCAACAAAAATCACATAATACCTGTGTTTTGCTGTCGAAGCAACTGAGAAAGGTCCACACACATCTGTGTGAATTCTGTCAAGGATCGTCGTGGCACGACTATACTTATCGTGAAAGGTGGCTTTCACAAACTTCCCCAAAGTACACCCCTTGCACTGATCTGACTACGCAATAGTGCCTTTAGGAAGCCCCTTAGTGATCTGCTGCAGTATCTTCAAGGCTCCATGGTGAAGGTGACCCAATCTCCTGTGCCACAACTCACCATCATCCCGGCTCACCAATCCTTCTGCCTTGCCTGCCATTGCTGCACATCCATCTACATGCAACTGATAAAGGTTCCTCACTCGAATGCCTATCTTCCGGGTCTCACCAGTTGTCTTGCTACGCAGGAAAGCCTTTCCCTCGCTGAAAACAACATCATACCCCATTGTCTTCTAACATCGCCACTGAGATAAGATTCTTCTTCAATCCTGGAACATGCATGAATTCCTTCAATACGAAGGGTTTACCAGACTCCCTCTCAAAGGAAATGGTACTGATACCAGTCGTACTGTATCTACCATCATCGCCCATCTCGATGTGCACTCCAAGATCTTTGTCCTCCAGATCAGAGAACAAATCTCTATCTCCCGTCATGTGAAAAGATGCACCACTGTCCAAGAACCACACTGATCCCATCACACTTGAAACCAAGCATGCGATCAATGAAAAATCAAGCTCAAACTGTGAGGCTAGAGCCTCTCCTACTGAAGATCCAGCAGCCTGCTTGTTCTTCTTCTTCTGCGGACAATTAGTGGCATAGTGTCCGTGCTGGTGACAGTGAAAACACTTCACCTTGGACATATCCTGCTTCTTTCCTTTCGCACCAGACTGAGAAGCTTTCTTGCTCTTCCCTTTCTTTGCTTTGGCAGCCAAAGCGCAATTCTCTTCATCAACTCCCTTTGATGAAGACCTGTCCCTGGTACTCCGCTTGATCTCCTCCTGCACAAGATCTGACCATAGTCTTTCCCATCCTGGCAATTTCTCCCGACCATTGATAGAGTCCTGATAGGAATGCCAACTCTTCGGAAGACCAAGGAGAGCCAAGCTCACCAAGTCCTCATCATCGACAGTAACCCCCACACTTCCCAGCTCATCTCGACACTGAGTGAACTTCGTGAGATACTTGGGCATACTGTCACCCTTCTCGCATTTGATGTTTCTGAGTTTATCTTTGAGCGCCAGCTTCCTCTGATCGCTCTTGCTTTGGAATAATTCTGTTAATGATTTCCACATCAAATATGGAGTAGCCTTTCCATGGAGGCTGGACACAATGTGATCCTTCACGCCCTCCAACAGAATCCTTCGACATTTTGTGGTCTTCTTTTGCCAAGCATCAGCTTGAGTAGCATCAGTAGGCTTTGGGACATCCGTCTCTATGAACTCCTTCAGCCCGTTATCATCCAATACTGCATCCATCCTGTCCTTCCATGCAATGTAGTTTGAGCTGCCCTCAAGAGCATACTCTAATCGCAATCCGTTGAAAGACATTGTTGCGTTGCCACCAAGAAAACACTGCTGCAAATTCGAATTCCACCAGCAACCAACTCAACCGCCTCGGATCTAAGATTCTTGAGAACACAATATTTCTCGTACAGGATTGACTGTATTGGAATTCACTGGATATCTCACCTTCCAAAGGAAGGATGAATCCAGAGGCTACCTGGCCCGATTACAGACTCTGCCTGAAGAAATAGAATGTAAACACTTCCTGAATAGTAGATCTGATGATCAACAACTCTGATACCATGTATAAATTTTGAATAATTTAACACATATTCAACAGAGATTATCCTGATCATGTACTATTGCGGAATACATACACAATACATAAGCTCCTCTACGTTGATCATCAATATAGCAGCATCAATAACAATAAAACATCAAGAGCATTCACACATTAATACAGTATGTAACCCGGGGAAAGCATCTCGCTAAAAACCCCACACTATCTATATATTAATGATTGAGACCATGTAACATTACAAAGTACAAAGTTATCACAAGCAATCCAGTACCAGCTCCACCTGTTACACACAATACAGCTAAGATCTGAAATCCAAATCTATTCCACTGCTCGCCTGCCTCCACTGCTCAATACCTGCTCAAGAATGAATGAGAATGGTTTACCAAACTCGTATTTCACCTCCAAAGAATCACTCACAATATGTTAGACATGAGCAGAGGCTATAATACTGGGAAAATACATGAGCAAACTCATTGGCATACTCAATCCCTTGATTGTGCAAGATCTGATGCACAACTATAGTCACAACTGATAGCAATCTGATTCTTTAACACCTGTCCCTGCTGAACTGAACATGCACTGACATGCAACTGAGTTAACTGATGTATTCATTAGTTGCATTATGAGCTAATAATTAGTTTAACAACTCATCATTAGTCTATTTGCAGTTAGACTAACTATAACTAGTTTAACCAAGTCAAACTGAACACAACTCCATCAACTCCACAATCAACTCCACCAAACTCAACTGATTGAGTTCTAACTGAAGTCATGCATGCAACAACTCAACTGACTCATAAGAAAAGCATACTTCCTTCTGACAGCTGCATGGGCCACATATGTAGCTCAAACTGAAGTGCTCCAAGAGAATAAGATCAAGTTTATAGTCCAAATATTATTATGAGACAATAATATTTGACTTTTCTATTTTGGACAGCCAGTCTAAAAATAGACTTTGATCACTCCTGCTGTGATCACTCCTGCTGTGGTCACTCCTACTGTGATCACTCCTGCTGTGGTCACTCCTGCTGTGATCATCCCTGCTGTGGTCACTCCTGCTGTGATCATCCCTGCTGGGATCCAAAAATAGAACTTGCGCCATAATTTGCCTGCGGGCCCACTTAGTGAAGGCGACTCTTTTCACTGAGCTCCATCATCTTGTTGCAATCTCAACAAGGATTATAAAGATAGTTTAGGAAATATAGAATCAATTAGACTCTTGGTCTATAGTCTTATACCCAAGTAAGCTCCCTGGAGGTTATGCAAAGTTGATAAGATCATTTTTCTTTCTATATAAAAACTAAACTACTATAGAGGTTTCCTCACACAATATCCATAAATTCTAGAAGGATTTTTTACCTAACACAAGAAACTAGTGTCGGAAATGATTTTTAATGCCCAGTTTTACTGTCATCCGTGCTTATGGCTTCAAGGGTGAACCTTATAGGCTACCCAATTTCATTCCTAATCAATTGTTTACACTAGAATTGGATAAACAATTGATACACCTAAATTATTTCCATTGGTGTCTAAGAATAAAAATGCATTAATTGTAACACCTTTTCCTATTGGCCACCTGATAATTAAACACAAAAATGCATTAAGCGTCATTGAAAAGGAATTGTTAGCTTTCAGATTGGAAAAAGATATATCGTGGTATTTTGATCCTTTTCATATTATTTCAGATGAGAGAAAACCAGTCGACCTCCCTACATATACTCATATTTCAAACCCTGAAATTGAAAATCTAGCTAATGCAGAATGTGTTGTTGTGAATGATGAAAACATAGATGCAATGTAGGTAATGGAAATAATCATAGTTCAACCCAGATCTTCTGATCAAGGGACAAGTAAGAAAGACTTGCCTCCATCATCTCAGAAAAGCATAAATAATTCAATTGTTAGCCTGTAGGAATTAGTGTAGAAGAACTTCATCTAATTCTGAAAGCTATAAAAAGTAGTGAGGAAAATGACAAGGAGGGGATTTTGTTTCAACAAGTGAAACAATGAGATGGTGAAGCAGATCAAACAGACCTTAGAGGAGGCTAAGTTAAAAGAATTTGGAGCAAAAATTATATCAGTTGACAATTCTGTTATAACAGAAAAATAGATAAAATATAAAGGGCAAGAGTTAATGCTAGTCATTGAAAAGATGTTCATCAACCAAGCCTGAAATTTGTGTCAACAACTGACTTTGACAAGAATATGCTTAACTTGACAGTATTGCAACCAAGTTCAGATGTAAGTGCACAATTGCTTGGTTCCAGGACTAGTTCTATCGATATCAACTTGTCTAAGGTAAATGATACAAATATAGTTGACTGGCATAGACAAACTAGAGAAGTGGTGGAAATAATATTGTTTGAATCCCGTGGAAACAGTAAAAAGTATCAAACAATCATTACCAAAGTGCTAGAACAGTTGAATTACGCATGAATAATTGTGAGAACAATAGCCAATAAAATTAAAGATCTGGAGGAGAAAATAATTAAACAATTAGGAATGCCTAAAGATGGTACAATGACTAAAGAATTATTACAACTAAAAGATAAATAAATTAAAAATATGAAGGTGAGCATGAAAAATCAAGACTACTACATGACCAAATTAGTGGAGACTTTCCAACAAAAGGAAATGTTAGATACATAATTACTCGAATTAAAGAAGTCTCTGGATATTAGTTAAACCAAGTGTAAGAAGTGCAAGAAAGGTTCAATAAAGTAACCGAGGAAGTAAAAAACAAAGAGAAGATACATTCTGATGAAATTCATAAATTCAAAAATACTATGGATGAAGCTTTAAGGAAAGATCCATCTGGGAATGTGGATCTGGATATAGTGAAACTTCTCAAAGCCAAGGTGGTTGGACTAGAACAACATCTAAAAGATGAAAGATTGGGACTATAAAAGAGTATTGAAAATAGGAACAAAATCATTGAATGATTGCATGTTATGTTGATAAAAAAAGATGAAGTTAAACCTTTGCAGAAATGTCTTTCATAATCTGCTTTGGGAAAGGAAACCTTACTTGAGGCCAAGGAAAATATCCAGGTGATGATTAACGAGAAAATCCTTTTACTAAAGGCTAATGCTCAAATTTTAGTTGACTATGAAAAGAACATAATTCATAATTTAAGTAATGAAATCAAGAAAATGACTCTCTTAGTTGAGGAAATATTTAAATATTTCAACTCCATTTTTTATCTCTTTGACTCTTTAACTAATGAAGAGTTGTAGCTTATGAATATTTTTGATAGAGAATAAGGTGTTATATCCCTTATGTATGTTAAAGAATGCTAAAGACAATTTTAGGAGACAAATGACAAAATTACTAAAGCCATGGAAACTATAGAAAGGTTTAAGGCCGAATAGAATTACATTCAGGGGTTCAGTTTTCCTCCCTTATGGACCAGTGAAGGTTGGTTGATAGGAGAACAAAGCTTTCATGAGGCAATGAATAGATTGAGACATGATCTCAAAAAAAAATTATACAATGAAGAAGGGGATATTTCTAATCATGGTATATTAGACTCCTTCCTTAGAGAATTCAACATTTGAACTCTTCTTGACAAAATAGTCCAACAAATTCCCAGCGTCGGGTATAGAATTAAATTAGAGCTGTTATTTCTTAGGGAAAAGCTTAAAATAGTTCCTTGGCTGTCTAATTTTGAATGGGGAATATTCATAAAGTTGAAGAAGTGCCTAGGAATATCAAATATATTGGCTTCATTCATGCAGGCTACTACATCAGTACCGCCTTTATAATCAACAAGTGAACAAGTTGTGATCTCAAATACATACACCCCAACTATTTTCCATAATTCAAGAAGGAAGAGTGTGCTTATTATCGAGTAACATAATATCAAATTCTAGTTACCAATCTGAAAAGAGCTCTGAAGAACGCGAAAAATTCTGGGAAGAAGAAAAATATTATCGAGTAACATTTTAAATTTTATTTTATTTTATTAAGTTGCATGTGATTAAAATGAAATTAAGCAATACAATTATGTTAATTTTGTATATAAGGACCTTGTTTCTCATTTTTGTGGAGTTGGCTTCGGAAGGATAGAAACTTTTGAGTTATAACAGTTTGAATGTACTTGATACACAAATCGATTGTTTTGTTGTAGTGACTCGCTTTGGCAATTCTAAATGTAATGTTCTGTTACCTTTGATGTTTTGTGCCTATAAACAGATTCAAGATTTGGTCTTATTATAAGCTTGATTTATGATAGAGATTGTGTCTTCAATACTTGATTATGTTTATTTTCTAATATTATATTATCAAAAATAAAGTAGTTGAGAAGTTTTCATTAAAGATTATATATTGAAACCCCAAGAGCCTAACTTTGGAGTTTTATTGTATTCCTTGATGAGAATAATCAATATATGTTATATTTTTATTATCCGTTATGTTATTGTGTTAGTTTGATGTATTTACGATTGGATATATGTGTGTAAGATTACGATTTGCCTAAACAACATTAACTTTCTATAGTACCTTTGGAAGTTTTGATTTACCAATATTCGTATTATTGATATATGATCAGATTCCCATGCTTTATCTTTGTTTAGTATTGAAAGTCATAATACTTGATATAGTACTTTCCATACTTCATATGGGGAAGGTTGTCTATTCATAAGATCTAAATACATATTTCAAATGTGATTTCATTTTTCTCCTTGTCCTTTTTCTGTTTGTTTATTTCTTTTTTTTACCAGAACGTTAACTTCTAGTTTCATAAGCAATTTCCCAAGTTGGCATATATATATATATATATATATATATATATATATATATATATCTATATATATATATATATATATATATATATAATCTATCCTTAAGCTTGTCCACTTAATCCCTTTTAATAGTATCAATAATCTTATCAGTTCTTAATTTGACCATTGAATATCTTTCGCAAATTGTTAGTAGGGAATACACCCTATGGTGTAAGGGAGACCAACCCATTTCACCTAGAGCGGGAGGTTTAGTCCTTGTCGAATGTTCTCTTAAATCATTCTTGGTCTCCAAAACAATTTAAGAACCAACATTCTTCTAGCGTCATTGTCGGGGATCAAAGATTTGTTTTGCTTCATAACTATTAGTAACCTTGTGCAACCTCATATTATTTTTTGGTTAGAAAATCAACGCAACATTCTAAATGGTGTTTATAATTTAACTTTATAGGTTTCCCAAACTCCCGAGGAAATTCAACAAAAATGGGAATTCTTGACCCAGGAAGATGAGCATGCGCAACCCAACTCGAATGTCCTACAAGGACAAGAAAGGATGAGATGATGATTTTATTGACTAAGATCCATATTTGCAATAAAATCTAGTGCTCTAAATATGTATGCCTTTATATGTTTTGAATTGAAAGACATGATATTTGAAACATTTTGGCTATTCCAAGTTGGATACCCCTCAACGAATTACTAGGTCTACATCTAATCTAACCTATTGAGCCATTGAAGACCCAATATTTCTAGCAACTATTGCCAATAAAAGAAAACAAATCAATGAATTTAGGCAAGCACATCCTAAATCACCAAACCCTAGGAAACGGGAAATTCTACAACCCTTGACACGCACTCAAGAGTTTGAAGGAACACTCGATCCATAGGGAACCCAAAGCATAGAGAACCCAAAATTTATTCCCATTTCTTCTCATAAGGTTAGTCCCCCATCTTCCCCATATTAGTCACTACCAACCTCTCCTCCTTCTCCTCCCATAATGATGCTTGGGTTAACATTTGTTACCGACCCCTGAATTTGGTCGACCCACTACATGATATGCCTGAGAAATATGACAAAAATATACCCAAGTTCATTAATGAAGGAGAGTGTACAATTGAGGAACACATTGTTAAATTTCAAGATTATTGTGAGAACCTTAGCGTTGAATATAATGATATATGTATGAGGCGTTTCATGCAGAGCCTTGAAGGCGGTGAACGAAAATGGTTGGTTGAATTGTTTCTTAGACAATTCGGTGTTAAGAAGAGAAATTAATTACGGTTGATTGAATTCAGAGCCTTGAAGCTCAAATTTTATGAATCGGTTAATGATTTTAATAAAAGATTTATTAATTGTTATAACTAGCTACCAACTGACATACGCCCATTGGACACTGCGACCTTGGTAACATATTCAACAACTCTTAACTTTGACCTCTCGTTGATGTTGAGAAAATGAGAACCTACCACACTCTTGGCTTCTCTAAGCATGGATTGTGCTTATGAAGGAAATTTGATAGCCACTAGGAATCATGGTGTTAAAGAAAACAAAACAGAAGGGAAGATTCAACCCCTAAATTCCCAACTCTTCAAACTCTCAGGAGCAAAAGATTAAAGAGATGGTGAAACTAATTAAGTCATTAATAAATAAAATCCAAAGATTGGAAAACACAAACATGGAACCAACTATAGTTCCTCAAAATTAGCCTCCTAAGTGAAACTTTCACCATAGAAATAATAGTTTACATATTAGAAACCCTAACCCTCCATTTAGAAATCAACCTCCCTGTCGTCGACCCTTTAACCCTAAAATTTTGCAACAGGGTCAGCAGGGATATGAACCCCCAATTCAACCCCCATTGAGAAATGATGTGAATTTACTAGAAGATTATGATGATGAAATTTCAAGTCAACAATTGAATCTTGATGAGGAAGATTATCCTTAGATTAATTGTATTGATCAACAAGGGAATCAGTATCAAAACTATGACTCTTAACCAAAAAATTACATTGAACATAATTTATGGGCACTAGAGCTCCAAGGTGTTGAGAAACATTTGGAAGCTTAGTTTTAGCATAAGTATAATTTAGGACCCAGGAAATATCATAAGACCACTGAAGAAAACCGAATAAAACAACCTATCTGGAAAACTTAACTTCAAGATATTCCTAAAAGAATTGATCATGATGATCCAAACCCTCACAATACAACTAATTTTAGCTTACAAAATGAGTTAACAAATTTAAAAATCAACATGCCATCGACTAAGATTATTAAAGTACCTACCTATAAACAGGAAATCAATAGTAACTTGTAAAACACCTCTCATCCTTCTAATGAATTGCTAAATACTAATACTATTAATATCTAGGATGACTCTCCCAAAATTACTATAGAACAACATTTGGGAAACAAAGATAGTTTAATTACCCATTTTATATTAGATTGAAAATTCATGATTTCACACTGTTAAAAATTACCGTGGCGAATACCAAAGATATGAAAGATAATCCTTGAATGCATTAATATTCACAATGATACATATTTATAATACATTGGAGTGACCCTTGGTTTCATATTCCAAGTGGTCTCTTAGACTCCCTTTGGTTGTTCAACTTCCACACCAACCCTTAGAGTATTAGGTGTCCAACATTCCCCCCCTTAATCCAAAGGGGTATGTATGAGTCCAAGAAGAGAGTTGTAATGAAAAATGTGAAAAAATGCATGGTAGCACTAGGCTGAATCTGCTCTCTGAAATGTTGGTATAAGGGGGTGGTTTAAAGATGACCACCAACACTGGAACACTTAGTGCAGTTCTTGAAACTCTTCCAAGCCTAGCAAGAAGATGACATCTTTTGCTAGAGGAAGTGTCCCGATTGCTTTGGATAGGGAGACCTTCAACCTGAAAAAGGGAGGTCTACAACCTACAGTGGTTTAAGGATGACCACCAACTCTAGAATGCTTAATGCAATTCCTGGAACTCTTCCAAAATTGGTAAGAAGCTAAAGTCTTCTGATAGAGGAAGTGTCCCCAATTCTTTGAAGAGGGAGAAGCTCAACCTAAAAAGGGAAGTCACAACCCCACATAGATGGTTTAAGGTTGGCCACCAACCGAAGGCATGCTCAGGGGCATCTCTGTCTCTAGCTACAACTCTAAATCTAGTATGGCAGGTTGTGGATAAGGCTTGCTTGATGAGCCTTTGAAACTTATAGATGACCATCATTTCCCCCCCCGTCAGATACAGGGTGAGAATATTGAAAAAACTCAATTGCAAGATTGTGCAATACTCTAGAAGAAATTCAGACATGACTAAAATATCTTGGCTATTGAAGCCCATTGCCAAGAAGCGATCCATCCAAGATGAACCTTTGTTATCACACGAGGCTTGTTTTTGAAGCATATATTTGAAGAATGAGTGGTTTTATAATAGTTCTCACATGGATGAAGATCAAAACAATGATATTTTAGATGGCCAACTCGGTCACAACGTTGGCATTTAACAATCTTTTGTGGAAGAGGACCAGAATATGAAACAGTTGAAGGTGAACTATCATGAAGAAACCGAACACTTTGAAATTGAATTGTCTTGGAATAGTCCGAAATATGAAAGGACACATCCTTGTCATATCGTAGACCAGTTTTATGTTTGTTATGGACAAGCTCTTCCTAAGGTCTAATGATCGACTTGGGAAGTGGGAGATTAATTTATGCATCTGCATGCAAATCTGCTCCTTCATTGGGTACTATATCAACATTATTGATTTGTTGTTGGTGGGAGTTTGTCTCAATGTTACTAATTTGACCACTTGTTGGCTGCTGATGGGTTTCATGATGCTTATGATGTTGTAACTCATCTTGCTGAAGCTGAGATTCAAGCTACAAAAATTCAATCTTGTCATGTGCATTTTGCAGGCAAGTTTGAATGTCAATGAGAATGACCTTTTTTCTTCTTTTTTTTTTCATTGTATCATGAAATTGCACAAAACTTGTTGGAATATCACTGCAACATTGAATCGTAATGAAAAAGGAACATGAATATGCCACAAAATTCAATGCATCAATCAACGCAATCGATTAACATATATAGTGGTGTAGTCCTCAAATATGAATTAACTCAATTAATATTCCATGTCATATATAACCAATGCTAATTTGAACCAGTGCATTCACCAAGACATATCAAGCACAAGTGCGCATATGACATTTCACATATAAACTCAATGCACCAATTATATGATACACACTCAATAGAATATATCAACTCATACCATAGGGTGCTTTCAAGAGCCTTTCAATAGCAGTCACTATATAAATTGACAACACACATATCTTACATCACTTCATGGTAAAATAAGTAAGTCATCACTCAATTCATTATATGCCATCAAATGGTTTTCAAAAAACTATTCAATGCACAAGGTTTTTCAAAAAAACTATTCAACGCTCCAACCAATGTATACCATTTACACACCATTTACACTCTCCTTCAGCAATATATCGACTCTATACTACAAAGAAAAATCACCTTTTGTTCCCTTCAATCTTCCATGGAGTGGTGCATAGGCCTTAATCTCAATCAGCGGGGGAGTGGATTATGAACCTATGACAAAAGTTATAAACCATACCAATAGTCTCTACCCAGGTTACATTGCAATTGATTTGACAGACAACGTGGAGTTACAATAACGCAGTGTGGGGTATATGTAAAATAGTAAATGGAGTGTTATATCACACAAAGCGGGAGCTTGGAGGCAATGTGGTATCACAATAGCGTGGAGTATGAATGGCAGCGTATGGGAGGTGTGGTATTGATAGTGTGATATAGGCAGTGGATTTAAAGCAACGTTATGAGTGTAACCAATGGTATGGTGGAGTGGTGCAATTTGTGTCCCATCGGGCATGCTAGAAGAAGGCAGAAGACATCGTTCAACAGAGGGTAAAAGGTAGCATTCAACAGAGGGTAGAACGATGGCAATGTCGATGTAAATTCCAATTGTCATAAAGGTGATGAACTTGCCTTCGATCGGTAGCAGTCAAACACTAGATCCTGTTATGACGAGGTCTTTTGTGGCGCTCGGGGTTGAGCCGTGGGTGGAAATGTGATTCCCTCAAGCTCCACATCGTTGATCACATTAGTGAAATAATGGTCCAGCTCAAGAATATACAACTTGGAGACTTGATCTGCGATAGGAGTCAAGGGACCGGTGTGTGATAGGAGTCCAACTTTGAGCGGTGAGGAAAATTTATAAGTATCGGATTTCTCTCATCCAATGGAGCAACAAATCCGGGAATAAACGAGACTTTCAACTCATTATAAGCCCTCGTTTGAGCCCATCTTGCATGGTTACTGGATGCACGTAGACAAATGTAATGCACGAAAGTGATGGTCTTTCACACCAAGTATCTGAGGGATTACCTAGAGATAATAGGAGGACAGATATGCACCTACATATGCCCAGTAATGGTCAAGAGAAACATGGAGTGTATTAATTGTGAGGTGTATTAACTATGCCAGAGCTATGGTTTTAAAAAACGTAGAGGACCAACGCATATCATGACTTCAAAATATATGTCATTACTTATAATTTGAAAATTAAAAACTTCAACTAACACCATAACACTACCCATTTACGGCCAACAACATGGGACTTTGACCATTACATACAACACACAACTCAAAATTCAATGCACAACCCTTTAATGTGTCAAGGACTGGCTAGAGAAAGCGCATGCGGATTGCTCCACTCATCACACAGATTTCAAGGCTCAATACACGGGGATTCCATAAAAGGTTCATCACACTGAGAATGCGAAGAGATAAGCCAATGTATGTTCAACCAATGCTCATAAAGTCCACCAGATTGGTGTAACTCGCAGATTGACAAACCTGCAACAGTAGCAGGGTTGAATCAAATGAGTTACAAAGGTAGAGAGCCAAATGGAGATCTTAGAACTTGAAACCTGTGCTTTGATACCATGTTAAACATTACCATGGTAAAGACCAAAGATATGAAAGATAATCCTTGAATGCATTATTATTCACAATGATACATATTTATAATACATTGGAGTAACCCTTGGTTTCATATTCCAAGTGGTCTCTTGGACTCTTTTTGTCTGTTTAGCTTCCACACCAACCCTTAGACGATTAGGTATCCAACACACTTCACAACTGCATGTTGGATTCAGGAGCATCTCATAACTTGAGGCCCAAATAGGTAATGGATAAGTTAGGGTTGGATATTACTCGGGAATACAAATATCTATATTCGTTTGATTTTAGAAGAGTAAAATGATTAGGAATGATCAAAGTCCTATTAGTAGTCCTAGCCTAGGTACCCTTAAAAAGTATAGTTATGGACATAGTGGTGGTTTATGTCCCACCTAACTATGGCATGCTTCTATCTATAAATTTGTGATTGAAACTGAGTGGTTCTTTGCAGTTAGACTTATCTTACGCCACCATTCTTATTTTAAGAGGTGGCACTCGACGTTTGTATAGAGAAACTCGATTAACTTATACTATTAGTTTAGAACAAAATCCATACAACTCTCGTATTTATTCTTATAATGATAATTTGGGAAATTTTGTCTTAATTATTTCTAATGATGAAAAAGCATTAATTCAAAGCAAATAAAAAGCACGTCAAAATGTAATAAAGACTAATTCCATTTGGAAAATGTTCTTCAATGGTGCATCATCAAAGACTTGGTCTGAAGTGGGGATTGTCTTGATTCCCCTAAATAAACAAAATGTCACTTTTCCATTCAAGTTGAGTTTCAAAACCACAAATAATGATATTGAGTACGAAGCCCAAGTTTTGGGACTCAAAACAACGCAAAAACTTAATATCCAAAACTTAGCGATATTTGGTGGCTTTGAATTGGTAATCAAGCAAGTAATGAACAAATTCCAGACAAAACATCCTCGATTAAGAGCGTATCGGAGTCAAGTCTAGGATTCAATTGATAATTTCTTCTCAGAAATTAACTTTTCTACAGTCCTTAGAGAAAAAAACTAGTTTGGCAGATGCTTTGGTTGTTACTTTTTCAACCTTTATTCCTCATGACGTAACAAAGTTGAAATACAAAATCGAGGTATTGTATTGTCCTTCCATTCCTGATAATGTTAAGCATTAGTAGGTGTTTAAAGATGACCAAGAAATTAAAGGATCTATTGAGGTTATGGGGACATTTTCTAAATAGTGTATAGACGAAGATGAGGATGTCATCTAGGAAAACATTGATTCCTCACAGTTTAAGGGAAATATAGGACAAATGAAATTGTGCAGCTGAAAAATAATTATATCCTGAGAGGATTAATTCCTCTCGAAAAAAATCAAAAAGAAAGATGAACTTGCTTACCCCACCCTCAAGCCTTTAAATTTGGAAGTAGAACAAGTTAATGTAGGAGCAAGGGAGAAACAAAGTTAATAAATTTATCACGATCTCGTATGCAAGGATTAAAGGGGCAGTATTTAAACCTTTTTGTTGTATATTCTAATGTATTTTCTCGGAGTTATGAAGACCTGAAAACATATGACCAAGAAATAATTGAATGTAGAATACCTTTTAAGGAAGGTGTCAAGCCATTTAGGAAGAAATTTAGACAAATTAATCCACTTTTACTCCCTTATATGAAAAGGAAATAAAAAAACTTTTGCACGCAAAAATAATCGCACCTATAAGGTATTCTGACTAAGCTGGTAATTTAGTCCCAATCAGAAAGAAAAATGGTGAGATAAGATTATGCGTTGATTTTAGGAATCTGAACTGAGCCTCACCCAAGGAAACTATCAGTTACCTAAAATGGATTCCATCCTCCAAAGGGTGGTAGCCCATTGTATTTCAATGATGGATGGCTTATCTAGTTATAACTAGATAGTTGTCTGGAGATAAGATAGATTTAAGACTATTTTCACCACCCCTTGAGGTACCTTTATGTATGAAAATATGTCCTTTGGGTTAATGAACAATGGGGCAACTTTTCAAAGGGCTATGGATATTGCCTTTGCAGATGAAAAAGATCATTTCATTATCATTTATTTAGATGACATGATTTCCTTCTCATAGTCTGATGAATTACATTTAAAGCACCTTAAGGAAATATTTTAGAGCTGTAGAACATATGTCTTGTCTTTGAATCCCAAAAAATATTTCTTTATTATCACTGAAGGCATGCTTCTTGGGCATATCATATCCAAGTAGGGGGTTAGGAGATCTTGAGAGAGTTCATGCCATAGAAAAAATCCCTCTTCCTCAAACTAAGAAAGAAATTCACTCTTTGGATATATATATATTACGTAGTTTTCTCCCTAACTTTGTAGAGATCGTTAAACACATAATTGATATGCTTAAGAAAGGAAGAGAGATGAAGTGGACTGAGGAGGAGATATTTTATTTTCCACAAATCAAACAAACTATAATGGAGGCTCCGGTTATCACGAGCCCATATTACACAAAATATTTTATCATTTTCCATTTTGCATAAAAATATGCAATCGGTGTTGTTATTTTACAAAAGAATCAGTGACGGGAAATTTAATTGCTTAAATTGCGAGTTTATGAAATTATCAACCAGGGTGCATAGGCTAATGAGGCACAAACACAATATATGCATGATTAGTTATGATTGGAAAAACTCTATCACTCACTGCTTCATTTGATTAACAATTAAACCTTTAGTTTTAATTTCAGGTAACTTCTCTTTAGGGGCATCTGACATTACCTCCTTCCCAAGGGTTTGGATTTCACCACTAGCTTCCCACGCTCCATTGGCTCACTAAATAAATATTTTATTTCTTTCTTGCAGCCCTCCAATTATGATATTAATTCCTTAACTCTAGCAGGACTTTTCTAACTCATAATCATCAACAATTTTTTCCTCTTTCTCAATGCCATCTTCAGATCATCCTGTTATTGACACTGTCTCCATCAAATTATCTTTAGGAACATCAGACACCTAGATTTTATGCTCCATTTCAAGGTCAGGACCATCCAGGTGTGTGAAATCATCAACTTTTTTATCAGAATCATCCTTTGAAGCATTATTTCCATCCTTAATCACTTCAAAATTTCAAACCCCAATTTCCTCACCCTCAGAGTCGGAGCAAGGTAAATGAAGCAAAATTTGACTCACCTCGTGGCATACCTGTGATACCATCCTCAACAATTATATCCCCTTGGTTGGGCTCATTGAAGGTGTGGCAGGTCTTGTTGGCCCTTCTCTACTTGCAAATTACTTTAACGTCGAGCTAGTGTGGGGGACGAGGTAAAATCTCAAAGACCACCACCTCATCTAAATTTTCTCCATAGTCAAATTTATCTTCCTTAGTGAGGTCGAATGTTGAAGAGGTTTCCTTTGGGACCATTTTTCCTTTCCCTTTCTTCTCTGCAGGAAACTTATTTCATGTTTGTTGTGGGCCCTTCCCATTAGATCCCTTCTTTTCTGCAACTAGGTCTTCCTCCATGGAAAATGGTTTGTTTCTATTTTATCCAATGCTTCTTATTCTTCAGGTGAAGGTTCCTTTTGATCTATTGTTTCCTCTTCAGTGGGAATCATTTAGGGTTTCCTCATCAAATTTATCACGAGTTTTTTTTTTTTTTTTGAGGGATTGTCCTTTTCTTCAAGACAAGGGTCTCTCCAGGTCCACTAGACTCTAGTTCATTATCCTCACACACCAAATCTTCATATGAACACTCCTCTTTTAAGACTCATTTTCTCTTGTTTATGAATGTGACCCCTTTGAAGGAGACAAAAAAATGTTTGTCCAAACCCTCCTAAAAAGAGGAATTCTTCCCATGTTTGGCCCTTCTTTTGTAACTTTGCCTCCACTAGAATTTTCACTAAGCCATGATGAAGAATACTAGTTTTGAAATTATCAGGTTGAGTTTGAATGTTTTTAGCCATTTTTGTTAAGCTCTTTAACAAGAAAAAGGGAATATTCATTTTCTTTCTTTCTTTAAAACAAACCAGAAATTTAAGATGGTATCGGAAAGTAACGGTGTACCTACCCTTATAGGAAATGTACTTTTGAATCAAATACAAAAGTTCATGCCACTCCTTTTTCACCCACAACATTGGTATGCCCTTTCTCTAGTTTGTACCTTTCTTCCCTAGTATCAGAACTTTGTCACAATCAAACTCCTTCATGGTGCCTTTGAACCAACACTTGCCTCCTTGTGGAAGGCGTATACTCTCTGAAATAGATTCCTTAGAGACAAATAGCTTGAGATAGTTGAAATGAGCCACACTCCCATCAAAATTATTAGCAAAAGCTCTTGTGACTTTGAAGTTACACCCATGGAACTTCTGACATGATTGAAGCCAACCAATATCCTTAAAATATTTACGTCCTTGAGGGAATATTTCGAGAAATGCAGGGTTAGTGGGTTCAAAGCATGACACTGGAGTTTTGGGTTCCATACCGTCTTCAATGGGGGAGAAATCAAAAGCCTCATCTTTGTGCGAAATCGAGTAACAAAGAATGATTATGGAAAAATAGAAGAGAAAGGTTTCTTATATGAAGAGAGATCATGCAAAAGGAAAGAACATGAATAATTAAATTGCATGGGAAACTTTACATGCACGATCTCATGCGATAAGATAGGGTGATGGTATAATTATCACGATATCGAGTACAGTGACAGTTTATAGATTAACACAATCTTACCCAATTAAGCCATACATTGAAACAAAATCACCTTAACATGATTACCTGGAGTACCTAGGGAGTCCTTCTTACCGACGTGTGTACCACTGGAGGCTCATATTATGATCACTATTGTTGCAAACCTAAAGAAATTGTCCACTTGTATGATGATTATAGAAATAGGTGCCTCGAACATGCAATTTCGGCTCATCGTTACCATAAAATGTGGACAAATCATAACCAATTATTCGTCTATTAATTACCAAAATGAAATTTTGGAGTTGATGACTTCAATGGTGAATCTTGGCAATGTGTTGGACTACGTCTAATAACTCTACATCTTTTTCATTCAGGCTATCATCACTAACTTCCATGAAATAAAATTCCACTACAAGTAGAGGATTTGGTCGTAATTCTCACCATGAGTTCCACTAACTTCCATAACTATTATACATCTGGTAGTTGTCATCTCGAACAAAATCACAAGTCTTTTCTTGTTCTTCCACTTTGTGTACAATATCCCATCATGTAAATAAAGGAGTTGAAGTCAAGCAAGTGGGAGAATCATTAGATTACCAACCATTAATGTATGTTGTTAACCAACGTGAAGTTGTCTACCTTTAATGTTAATGGAAGCCAAGGTACCTCAGTACATCTAGCAAGGTACGTATAAATGAGCTAAAGTCATGTAACCTCAAGGATCTGATAACCAAGAGACATTAATGTATTCCCACTGATTTATAACGAGAGAACCTGACATTGATGTATGCAAGCCTTAAGGTACCATAGTAAACCGTTGTTCCCCTCCCGTCTAGATAAGGTGTTGAAGTCAATGGGGGAGGAACTATTAGAAGGAGGGTCTTAAGAAATCCTTCATCAACTAACACGAAATAAGTAGAAAATTATAGAAGATTCATGACTAGGAAATAAAAGCAAATTACACCAATATCTTTAACAACCTAATCATGCTATAAGGTAGTTTTCATAATTAGGCCCCAAAATTTATTCCTTTTTATTATTATTATTATATTATATTATTTATTTATTTTTAAACAGAAAGAGGGGAATTAATAATTAATAGCATGAAGAGAATCTCCCTACTCCACTACTTCCATTCCATTGTGCTTACAAATTTCAGCTATGAATTCCTCCTTGGACATTAGCTTCTGGTAGAACTTCATCCTATGTCTATTGACAAGAAAAGACATATGTTGATCATCAATGGTTTTAATTCGAACCAACCCATTTTCAAAAACAGAGTCCACTTCATATGGCCCCAACTAGCGGGTCATGAATTTTCCTTTAAAATCCTTAAATTTAGAGTAAAAAAGGAGAACATGGTCTCCTTATTGGAGTTTCTTCAACTGGATAAAATTATCATGCCTAATTTCATCAAGTTGATTCAACTGCAATAGTCTTTATTCCTATGCTTCACTCAAATCTAATTCCAACTGAACAACATTTTAGAAAGTATGAATTTGAAATTGGATAGGTAACAGAACCCATTTGTGTAGACTGACTCATAAAGTGTGCATCTGATAATACTCCTCTACATTGTACTGTAGGCCCAAATAGCTTTAATTAACCAGTTATCCCAATCTTTATGATGTATATGAACAATCTTAGTAATAATGGCCTCCAATACTTTATTTGTAGATTCTATCGCCTGAGGGTGATATGGTGTTGAAGTGCAGTGTCTAATATGATATTGTTTTGTAACGGTTGTTCATCATAAAATTATACATTTGTAGGAACATCATTTTCTTCATATTGTGATGCAGGAGCATCCAGCTAAGGGCACCATGACCGGGTGTTGGTCTCAGCTAAGGAGGACAGGTTCAATGTCTTTTAGTTTCATTTACATTTACTGAATAAAACAGTGTCTAGAAACTAGTTTTTATTTTTATTTTTATTATTAGTTAAGGAATATTAGGAACAATACAGTTAGGATAGGGTCATTACAGTTACGTTGTTCTATCATTTTCTTAATCCATTTTACAGCTGTCTGTTCATAAAAAAAAATATTGTAAATCCTACAACACAAGAAAACCCAACATAGTCATCAATTGTGTAACTATAAAAGTAACTGAAGGGTAACCGAGAACAGTTCAAGTAACTGTCTAAATACAATACAAAAACCAATGTAATACATTCTGGAGGGGTTCAATGCATGAGAAGAGAAATACAATAAAGAGAAAGTAATTTTTCATTCGAATATCTGAATCCATCTGTAACAGTTTGTCCATGACATTCATTTGCTTTCCTCTAACTACTGAGTATGCAAACTAAATAGCACTATGTGTTCCTATATATCATATTTTTCCTTTCTATTAAATAGAGAGAAAACGAAGAAACCAAACGAGCGTTCCCAGCATGGAGTTCCGGTAACAACAACAACAATGTCCAAATATATGAAAGCAAACAATAGTACAAGCAGTTCGGAATCGAACGAGAATATAAATACTGAATAACGACTCCAAAACAGAGATAAACGGACTACACAGAATTTTTCCTATTAATTCCTTTTATAATCATAATATTGGTATACATTCAAACAATCTCGAATGCTCAATTAAGAATAGAGAAAAAAGATAACACGATATAGCAAAACCCTGAAAGTTAGGGTTGGACCCTAATCGGTCACCACAAAAAGGCGGACAAAATAGAGCCGAACCACAGTCGAAGTTTATATACAAATAGAACCCGGGTCGCTCAACAACAAAGATAATAAAATGAAGGAGTACTGGGACTTAGCCCAGTGACATGACAGAGACAACAAAACTATAAACTGATAACAGTAGCAGAGAACAACCCTACCAGAGCCATTGCTAATAGCAGTTTCGTAGACCACGCCTAGGAACAAATCCTCACCTGCACAGTGAGCCAACAGAGTATTGTCAGTGAAATGTGTGCCGAGTATAGCCAAGAAGTAGCAAAAGAAAAAGAGAATTGAAAGCACAACCAGGAAAATCACTTACCTGAAGAGCATTCGCATTGGAGGAACGAAACCCCATCTAAGCCACAGTCAATGGTGAAACCTTGCAGACAAAGGAGCGAACATTGTTAGTGTCGAAGAAAACTGAAGAGGGAAAGTTATAGCATGAAGGGACAACTTACCTTGCCAGGATCGCGAAGCTGAGGAAGCCACCGTGACTGCGACCTGTCAGAATACAGAACAGTCATCCAACAACCATAAGCTAACAACCAGAAAGATTGTAACATAACGAAACAATGGAACATAGGAAGGTATAATAACCACGCAGACGAAAACGGCAATAACCCTCTCACACAGATGAAGAAACCTTCCATACAATGCCCAAGCAACCAGGCGACGAAGCCGCATGTGCAGGCAGAGATATCTCGCCACCAGAAGGAAGAACTCATAGTTGGGCGCACACAGAACCCTGTTGCCAAACTCTACACAGTCGCGAGCACAAACCCTTGTTGCAGGGATAAACCCTCATCGCAGCGAAAACGCAAACAAGAAATGACCGAATGAAAGTGGAACAAGGGTTTTGGTAGAACCGGAGAGTGGGAAAACAAAAATCGAGGCAAGTGCAACCAACAGATCCACATTAATTCCAACATAAATGCCAACAACCAAATATCCCGAATAATCATTCGCTTAATCCTAATCATACTCATAGATCACAAATTATTTGTTAATCAACGTTTAATTAAACTCAATCATAGTTACGGGCTAGTCCCATCATAGTGGTATCAGAACAGGATTTGGAGTTTTCCTGAGAAATGGAGGTTGGAACACGAGGTCATGGAAGAGGAGCTCGGAGAGAAGCAGAGGAAGGATTGCGGGAGGAAATTAGGATCCTTACTGCCTGCTTGGAGGCAGTCGAAGCAGGAAGGAGAAGGGATCTAGAGGTAGGAGATGATAGCAAAGAAGAAGCCGTAGTGACAACAGATGGATCGGATGAAGAAGGGCCAGAAATGAGATTGTTGAGGTCGGTCCTATTGGCTAGTAGCAAGCTAAAACCAAAAATTCCAAATTATGATGGCAGCTTGTCCACAGAAGTTCTGTTGGACTGGATCAGTGAATTGGACAAATATTTTGAGTGTGAAGAGGTCAGTGAAGATCAGAGAGTTAAGTTCGCTGCAACAAAGCTGAAGGGACACGCAGCCCTGTGGTGGGATAGTGTCCAAGCGGAGAGAAGAAGGATGAACAGGTTTCCAATAAAGAAGTGGCTAAGGATGGTGGCCAAGTTGAAAGGCAGATTTCTGCCCAAAGATTACCAGATTGCACTGCATCGACAAGTGCAGAATCTGAGGCAAAAAGGGATGACAGTGAGAGAGTATACGAAAGAAGTCTACCGGGTAAATTTAAGAGCTGGTTATATAGAGGACACCCCGGAGAAAACAAAAAGGTATGTAAATGGTTTGAGATTAGAAATATTGGATGAAATCAACATTCTTTCCCCGAAAAATATAGAGGAAGCCTACCAGAGTTCCATGAAGGCAGAGGAAAAGATCACTATAAAACAAAATGCTAGGAGAGGACGGGGAACCGGCAGAGGAAGAGGATAGTCTTATGGCAAAGGACAAACTGTCAGCAATAGTGAAGAAGGCAGTAGTTCCAAAACTTCTGGGACAACAGAAAAAGGATATAGCACTAGAGGTGGTAGGCCATATCAGTGAGGAAGAGGAAATGGCCGAGGCAGAGGAGCTAACTATCGGTGCTACAGGTGCCACAAGTGGGGGAACAGATCTTTTGAGTGTCCTGAAGCGGAACAAGCTGGTCAAAGAGGAGTGTTTGTTGCACAACCAGAGGAAGCATAGGCACCACCTTAAGAAGTAGAAAATGTGCTGGAAATAGGGGAATCCTTAGTTCTGAATAAAGTGTTGCTGAAACCAGCCAAAGAAACAGCTGAACAAACTCAAAGGAAAGCATTATTCCGCACAGTTTGTAAGTTGCACGGGAAATGCTGCAAGTTGATTATCGACAGTGGGAGCACGGATAATCTGGTTGCCACAAAAATGGTAGAGAAGTTGGGTTTGATGCGGCTAAAGCACCTCACTCCCTACAAGGTATTGTGGTTGCAAAAAGGCCAACAACTGTTGGTTGACGAACAATGTGAAGTTGAGTTCCATATTGGCAGGTATAAAGACAAGGTTATTTGTGATATTATGCCAATGGACGTATGTCATATACTACTAGGGAGGCCATGGCAGTATGACCGGAAGGTAGTGCATGACGGGAATACAAACTGTTATAAGTTTTTCAAATATGGGATCAAACACACACTTGTGCCCATCAAGGAGGAGGAGACAGCAGAAACAAGCGGGATGAGAGTGTTACTAATGGGTGGAAAACAATTTTTGAAGTAGATTGAAGATAGTGAAGTAAATTATGTTATTGTGAGAAGAGCAAAAACAATGCTGTTACACACAGAAGTGTCTGATTTGCCTGCAGAAATTCAGAAAATGCTGCAGGAATTCAATGAAATAGTAGTGGACGATTTACCAGATAAGTTGCCTCCTAAGAGAAGTATAAGTCATCATATTGACTTTATACCTGGGGCAAGCCTACCGAATAAGGCAGCATACCGGATGAGCCCCAAAGATAATGAGGAAATCAGAAAAAAGGTGTAGGAATTGCTAGATAAAGGGTTGATAAGGGAGAGTTTGAGCCCATGCGTAGTTCCAACAGTTCTTGCTCCCAAGGAAGGAGGAGAATGGCGAATGTGCACAGATTCGAGGGCCATCAACAAGATTTCCATCAGGTACAGATTTCCACTGCGACGGATGGACGATATGATGGACTGCCTGAGCGGGGTAACATATTTCTTGAATATTGATTTAAAGAGTGGTTATCATCAGATTTGAATCAGGGAAGGGGATGAGTGGAAGACAACCTTCAAGACCAATGAAGGGTTGTATGAGTGGCTAGTAATGCCATTCGGACTAAGTAATGCACCTAGTACCTTTATGCGACTGATGAACGAAATGCTGAAAGAATTTATTGGAAAGTTTGTAATAGTGTATCTTGATGACATATTAATTTTCATCAAGACGAGGGAGGAACAATTTCGACATGTTCGAAGTGTGCTGGAAAAATTGCAGCAGAATGAGCTGCTGATAAATCTTAAAAAAAAAAAAAAAATGCACTTTCCGCAAAAAGAATTGGTTTATCTAGGTTTTGTGATTGAAAAAAACGAGTTGAAGAAGGACCCAAAGAAGATTGCAGCAATTGTCAACTGGTTATCCCCAAAAAGTCTGTTTGAGGTACGTAGTTTTCATGGGCTGACAAGTTTTTACCGTAAGTTTATAAGGAATTTCAGTGAAATATACGCCTATGTTAGACACTATAAAGAAGGCAAGTCAACCTTTTCGTTGGACCGAGGCAGCAGAGAGGAGTTTTCAGCTACTGAAGAAGAAGATCACAGAAAGACCGATCCTAAGATTGCCATATTTTAAAAAGCTTTTTTACGTTCGTTGTGATGCAAGCGGTACGACCATTGGAGTTGTACTTAGCCAAGAAGACAAACCTATTGCGTTTTTTAGCGAGAAGTTGAATGAGAGAAGGCAGAAGTATTCATCCTATGACAAAGAATTCTATGCTATCGTCCAAGCACTGAAGCATTGAAGACACTATCTGTTGGGAAATGAGTTTGTTTTATTTTCTGATAATTCTGCACTGCAATACGTAATGCAGCAACATAAGCTGAATCACAAGCATTCTAAGTGGGTTGAATATTTGTAGAGTTTCACCTTTGTGTTGAAACACATTAGCGGGCAGGCCAACAAGGTGGCAGATGCATTGAGCAGAAGAGCCTTGCTCTTGCAGGAGAGTACGATACAAGTGCTGGGCTTTGAGCATTTGAAAGACTTGTATCAGACCAACGTGGATTTCAAAGAGGCTTATGAAGCCTGTCAGAATCCTTTGCTGAGAAACAATAGTCCATGGTTGGACTATAACTTGCAGGAGAAGCTATTGTTTAAAGGGGGACAGTTATGCATTCCCGATTGTTCAATGAGAGAGAATATCATTTGGGAGAAGCACAGTGGAGGTCTAGCGGACATTTTGTCATAGACAAAACATTAGAGTAGCTCAGCCATTTTTATTATTGGTCAAGAATGCGAAGGGATGTGCAAAGATTTGTGACTAGATGTAAAGTGTGTCAGTTGGTGAAAGGACACAGTCAGAATACGGGACTCTACACACCATTGCCCATTCCGAGTAGACCGTGGGACTCAGTTAGCTTGGACTTCGTCTTGGGTCTACCAAGGACGCAACGAGGTTATGATTCGGTGATGGTAGTAGTAGACCAATTTTCAAATATGGCACATTTCATCCCTTGTAGAAAAACCAGTGATGCCACTCACGTGGCCCACTTATTCTTCACAGAGATCGTCAGGCTACATGACCTACCTAAGTCCATTCTTTCTAATAGGGACGTGAAGTTTACGGGGAACTTTTGGTGCACCTTGTGGAAGAAGATGGACACACAGTAAAGTTTCAGCTCTACTTATCACCCGTAGACCGACGGGCAAAAATAGGTGGTAAACAGGAGCTTGGGGAACCTGCTATGAAGTTTGATCGAGGAAAATTAACGAATGTGGGATTGAGTACTTGCCCAGGTGGAGTTCTCTTACAATGACTCGCCCAATCGCAGCACGGGTTACAGTCCTTTTCAGATCTTATATGGCATGCATCCTCGTGGAGTGCATGAGTTATGAGATCTAGGACAGCAGGAAAGACGAAGTGCTGATGGGGAAGATTTCGCCAAAGCAATTAATGATCTACACGAGCACGTGAAAATGAAGTTGTAGGACAGTAGTCAAAAGTATAAGCAACAGGCAATTTTGAAACGACGAGAGGTACAATTTAATGTGGGGGATGAATTCCTCATGCATTTGCGCAAAGAACGTTTTCCTAGAGGTGCATACAACGAACTGGAGTACAAAAAGATAGGCCCCCAAAATTCTCTGGAAATTTTCAGTCAATGCTTATGAATTACAGCTGCCACCAGGAATAGGCATCTCGCCCATCTTCAATGTGGAAGACCTGTTTCCATATATTGCTAGTCCAGAGAAGACATACAACACGGCTACACATGACACACAGGAAGGGAGTGAGACTTGGAGGAGACAAATGCCTTACGCTTAGCGCCTCAAGATCGAGAGGATCCTCGACACTCAGGTGGCCAAGCGAACTCGGTGGAAAGAATATTGCATTATATGGTCAAGTGGAAAGAACATCCCATTGAGGACAGTTCGTGGCTTAACGCTAGATAGATAGAGCAGGCGGGCTATTTAGTCGAGAAGCTCATGGACCGGAGTCATGAATTTTTCTTACTTGGGAGCCTAATGTAGGAGCATCCAACTAGGGTACTATGACCGGGTTTTGGTCTCAGCTAAGGGGGATAGTTCAATGTCTTTTAGTTTCATTTACATTTACTGAATAAAACAGTGTCTAGAAACTAGTTTTTTTTTTTTATTAGTTAAGGAATATTAGGAATAGTACAGTTAGGATAGGGTCATTACAGTTACGCTGTTCTGTCATTTTATTAATCCATTTTACAGCTGTCTGTTCATAAAAAAAAGAATATTGTAAATCCTACAGCACAAGAAAACCCAAAATAGTCATCAATTGTGTAACTATAAAGGTAACTGAAGTGTAACCGAGAACAGTTCAAGTAACTGTCTAAATACAATACAAAAACCAATGTAATACATTTTGGAGGGGTTCAATGCATGAGAAGAGAAATACAATAAAGAGAAAGTAATTTTTCATCTGAATATCTGAATCCATCTATAACAGTTTGTCCATGACATTCATTTACTTTCCTCTAACTATTGAGTATGCAAACTAAATAGCACTGTGTGTTCCTATCTCTCATATTTTTCTGTCTATTAAACAGAGAGAGAAAACGAAGAAACCAAATGAGCGTTCCCAGCACAGAGTTCCGGCAATAATAACAACAGTGTCCAAATATATGAAAGCAACATTAGTAGGAGCCAGTTCGGAATCGAACGAGAATA